>OY970774.1:18410941-19783191 GCA_963853795.1 Xestia rhomboidea
GTACACACATTTGGGCAAGATATTATTTTTGATTTCCTGCGTAACTTAGTTTCTGCTGAGATTAGCTATTTCCTAAATTCGGCCTAGCTAGAGGACTTTTACTCTTTTGATGGTCAATGACTTCTCATGTAGCTCCCAAATATTTGGTAATAAGTCCGCACCTGACAGTAATCCGGATAGGCCTGAGGCTCCAGCCTCACCAACGCGTCGGCAGGCGTCCTGTGCAGGTGTCGCGCGTGCAGACCAGCTCGTAGGGACAGCCACACTGCGTCTGCGGCGGAGACTCCTGAGCCCACGATCAGGACTGATGGTGGAGTTGGGGAGGCTGGAATAAGAAGGGAAGATTATTAAAATAAGTGTTTAGAAAATAGGTTTCATGGTAAACGTTTACAGTTTTTCTTAAATCTATGTCAAGTTCACCCATGCTTTGAGCCTGAACTAGGTAATCCTGTGTTTTAGGCGATTTGACGTAACATTAATTGATTAAATAATCATATATCATATTATTATTGGTACCAATGTAAAAAGGTATATAAAATTATACTATTTTAACTTAGCTAACTAATTTAAAAAATAACAAGAATATGGACAATATTTACTTTAGCAAAAGTAAACTTCTCTGTATCTTCATAGGACATAGTTTGAAGAGCTTCTCTAAGGATTTTGTTGCAGACTATGGTGACGAAAAACTAACGAATTAATCATAACTAACTTTAACAACGAAATAACGATAACTTTAAGTTTAAATTGAAAGAATCAGAGGTCATTGGTCACTGTAAATCGCAATTTGATCGCGATCCGCTGTGGATGGGTGAGCATTCATTTTTACCGCGGCTCGCGAAGCACCTCAAGTGTCTAGTCACACCAGTTAGGTGGAAAGTCGGCCGGATGAGCAAGACTGGTTCTTTCCCATTGCTGGTTATGAAGGTCAGATAGGCAGTCTTTTATGTCAAAAATACTGTCAGGCAGATTGGCGTGTTACATACCATGAGTACTGAGCACCTGCACAGCCCTCTCAAGTGGAGCGAGCGAGTGCAGCGCGTGGCGGGCCACGTCCCGCGCCAGGCAGTTGGGCCGGTCGCCGCCGCCGCTCGCCAGCACGGCCCGGCGGCACACGTAGCGGAATGGACGACAGGAGGATGTGTCGAAGCTGGAATTACACGACGAAATTATGTTAATTATACAATTTCATACCTAGGAATAGGTTTATAAGTCTGATTTTTAAATACACTAAGCTCTAGTTATTGCCTACTATTATTGTAGTATTGGAAGTTCAACTCCATGCGCTGGGCCGGTAATTGCGTGTGCAATAAAACGGATTTATTTAGGCAATTATCTTTCTGTCATCGAAAATAGGGCAAAAAGAAAAGATTTTTTACATTATTTAAAAAACTCTATAATAAAAGTGATTCATCTTCCGGGTAAGTTTTGCTCTCTCAATGCCATCTAATTTAAAAATTAGCGGGTGTGCAATAAGTGAAACAGGATTATTTTTGTATAAATGAGAAAAATAAATTATTGTCACTGTCCACCAATAGATGGCGTTAGCTGTTACGTTTGAACACATAGTATTCTTTATTCTATGATGGGATTCCCTCACAACTGATAAAATGCGCTGCGTCTAATTCCTTCTTGAACTACTACTTATATTAATGGCGGTAATTTCATATAAGCCTGAAAGCTTAGCTTGCCTTTATAACCTGATACTCTTCATGATGTTCAGGTTCCTGAACAGTCTGCTTGTCTTATAGGCTTGCCGTATTGTCGGCCCCTAGGCACGCCATATGTAAGTCCATTTAGAAGTGTGTGTTACGCTTACCCCGCCACGCAGAACTCTGCGTTGAGTGGACACTGCGTGTTGTGACAGCGCGTCCCGCCGGGCTGCGGGATGCGAGTCACGCTCGTCACCGTCACGCCAGATCGGAAGAATTTCTGCAAACAATACAGTTCATTTGTTAGAAGCTGGGTTACTTGGGACCAAAGAACAATTTATTCTCTTGTACATTCAGATAATTTAGTTATTTAGCTAAATGATCTTATCATGACTTTTGTCAGTTTTATATGTATGAAATGTCTAAAACACAATACGGTAGATTGACCGATTGATGAATTGTGTCAATTTGCCCTAATTACAACAAATGGGACAGGGTCTGACTTAAGTGAGAGTTAGTTTGTACCTACAGGAGAATAAGGGGTTTCTTGCAACAATATAAAATAAAGCATAATGTTCTCCCATCATTTGTGTTTTCTACCATTGTTTATATTATGACATTGTGAGGAGTTTTTAAGCATGTGACCAACTAAAAGGTTCAAGAATTTCGTCAAACTTAAGAACTTTTCAGTCAGGTTTTTAGGGTTTTTCTTAAAGCTAAATAACAGTTCTAGTTTCTCACCTGCAGCTTACAAGCATGCACGTATCTCCGGCAGTACTTGGCGACGGCGCGGGCGGAGAGGCGCGCGGCGCCGGCGGCGGCGTGCGGCGGCAGCGACAGCCAGGCGCCCGGCGACAGCGTGCGCACGCCCGGCGGGAACGTGTGCCACGCGCCGCCCGCCGGCCCGCGCCCCAGCACTATGTGCGAGATCTGTTCCAGAAAGGAGACTTGACTATGCACTTGAAAGTTTCACTTTTTCTTCTTCGTGTCACTTCTTCGGGGACGCGGGGTACTTGTGTATAAAATTGGAAGTTCTGCTTCTCTATCATAACATAATTGACGACCCGAATGGCGCAGCGGTAGTGAAGCTGCCTTACGTTCTTAGGGTCCCGGGTTCGAATCCCGGTACGAGCAAATGTTTGTGTGATGAGCATAGACATTTGTTTCCGAGTCATGGGTGTTTATATGTATAATAAGTATGTATTTACAAACAAAAAGTATCTATGTAGTATATCAACTATCTGGTGTCCACGACACAAGCCTCGTTGCTTAGTGTGGCACTAGATGGCGCTGTGTGTAATGTCCAGCAATTTTTTTTTATAATTCTGAATGATAACGGCCACTTACACATCGATTGAAGCGCATTTTACAAATATTCGGGCACAGGTGGAATATAGTTTCAACTCAGCTCCACATCCAAAATTAGAAGTATGTATACAATTATATGGACATTTTACAGAGAATTTTTCAAAGAAACGCGTTGGACTTTCAACCGTGTTAAATGTTATGAATCATCTTTACGATATTTCCGATATTGCACGAAATAATGTATAATTGCATAATATTTTAGATTGACGTTTTATCAATTCTATGAAATCTTTCAAGACACTTTGACATACAGTTTATTTTAAGTAAGATAATAGTTTACTATATTAATATCGTGAAGTAATAATTATGGTGTTTGGCGTACACCAGTCGGAGGTACGGCCGAATGTTCCACCTATGAGAGTTTCTCTAGTTTCCAACTCCTGGTAGTACTATGAACCGTGGGGTTGTAATCGGTAGGAGTCCATCATATCCCTCGGCTCTCCCCAGAAGGATATAGCATACATGCTGATTACCCAACACCAAAAAATAAATGTGTACAGAGACTATTAGTTACCTCTTTCTCTACGTCATACTTCCACTCGATGAGAGAGTCCGCCTGGATGCCCATGTCCGCACAGGGTCTTAGCAAATTGTCCATCTGGAAAGAAGAGACAACAAATTAATGTTTAGTTTAACTGCAGACATAACAATCATATTGGGCGGCTAGGTGGTTGATACCCAGAACAGTTTTTCAGTGAGTTTGTAGGATAGTTTGATATCCAGAATCGAATTTGTGAGTTTAAATGTATGTAAACGCACCCATGATACAGGAGGAATTCCTAGTATGGCGCAACATTTAGAAAAAAAACCGGCCAAGTGCGTGTCGGGCCACGCGCAGTGTCCCTACACTGCGCGTGGCCCGACACGCACTTGGCCGGTTTTTTTTCTAAATGTTGCGCCATACTAGTATTTACGGTTTACGGTTCCGTAGTAGCCCGTTATATTTTAGATTTTTTTTCAATGCAAGTCTTCACCCGTTATAAACAAGCAACCACTTCATCTTAGTCACTTTATTGGATTTATTTTAAGGATTTTGTATTTGGTACAAAATTATCTAACACCCTAGTTCAACGACTATTACTGCTAAACTAATAAAGTTATCTTAACCGCTATAGTTTTCCTTTAAAGTTCATGAAAAATGCACTATCATCATGATTTTTCCCAGAATTTTCAAAATAAAATTTTCACTTTACAGTTTAATATTTCGTAAATGCAGCATTAAATCGAAAAGTAGTTTTAGCAATCCCTAAGTCATTTTAAAAGACCTATTCAACGATACTCCACACGATGGGGTAGATGATAAAAAAAAAATCATTCCCACTTCACATGTAGGGGAGCTACCCTAAAAAAAAATATTTTCCAAAATTTTATTTTACCACTTTGTCGGCGTTATTGATATACACACCTCTACAAAATTACAGCTTTCTAGTACTAACGGTCTCTTAGCAAAACCTCGGACAGACCGACAGACGGACATGGCAAAACTATTAGGGTTCCTTGTCAGGACTACGGAACCCTAAAAAGTATCAAAGTTTGTCTAACAGGAACCAACTAAATAGGATACAGCAAATTATTTTTTGCTGAGAACAATACTTAAAGAACTGTAGTGACTTAGTACCCACTTAAATACTTGAACAAGAATATTAGAGCACGTTCCGTGATTCCGCGATTTCAATGGTCCATAATATTGTATTTTTTATGATGAAATAATTTTAACTACGCTCATTATTTTTTATGTGTTCTCATAAATAACTTTTTGTTAATTTCTTCTTCTTTGTACTTAGTTGTTTCAACGTGAGCAATTGTCTATGTTACAACTGAGCTCATACACTTATAAGCAGCAGCACCACCCCACTTAGTTTTTACATACTGATTCCGATCCTATGCTATAGGCCACCGCCTACCATGAAGTCTTAAAGCAGTATTGCTTTAATCTTATTCCAGAGTGAGAAAGAGATGGCGCTAGACATCCTCTATAGCTCCGTCTCTTTCCCACACTGGAATGACATTAAAACAATCGTGCTTTAAGACGTCATGGTAACCTCCCAGGCGTAATTATGAAACGCCTGTTTCCACGTGAGTCCATGCACTAGTGTAGAACGCTGGACTATTTCCGATCTAGAAACGTTATGTTCGCGTCTTGGCGACATCTCTGATGAGTATAAATTGACTAATGACCACCGATCAACAGCTGCCCACATGCTCGGTACGTGCCACGTGTATGTTACTTTTACATTGTAAAACATACTAATGTCAGAAACAATTGCTTCATTACTAATATCTCTCGTTATCTTTAGAGCCTGTTGAGTTGTCTAATTTCAGTTAGCGTAGCTCTACTTAACTTTAGTTTTTGGGTTCGGTGAGCAACGAAAGTTGGATAGACAACATTTTTTTTGTTATTTTGTGTTTGAGCAACACTAATTCGTATAAACATTGAATAGTTATTAGGCTTGTGTCTTGAAAAAATGTAATTAGTCCATCAGTTAGATTATCAAAAAATATTTGACACGTATTTTTTCTTTTGTTACGTAAACCAAAATTGACGAAGATACGACACTTTTAAAATTCTCAATAGTCACGCCGTGCTATAATTTTTAGTGCGTTCTGACGTCACGAGCCCCCACTCCCGAGTTTTGATGCGTTTTATCTTTGTCTTATATTCATTGATTTACAAAAACAAAAAATACGTGTCCATTCTTTTTCAATACTCTGTCGGACTAAATAGATTTGCAATTTATTGAAGGACAACTCATACTAATTTTAAAATGGAAAAGGTGCCTACTCTGTCTGCCAGTCTTTCTGTCTCTACATGTCTATGTAGTATTTAGTCCAACCTAAGATATTTTAAACCGAAACGATTGCACGTTTTTTTTTAAATAGCAAATTTACAAGAAGGTGCGTGGCCCAGTTATCGAACAGGCCTTGGCCTTTCTAATTGATTATTCAAACTGTGAGTAGATACGCAATTTTCATACAACAACAAGAAGTACAATCACAATAAGGTGTCATGTCGAGTTCACCTTACTGGAAAATTATAGATTAACAATGAATAACGGTTCTTCACGTAGGTACTTAATAATGGAATGAAGATGTAAGGAAAGTATAGAAAAGGACATAAAATAACTCGCACTTACAAATTACTGAATAGGTAATCTAATCAAAGGCCTATGATTAGCCGCAGGTTTTGACCACTAATCATGTAGACGCACATCATCTGCCTAGCCTTTTTCAAACTATGTTGGGCTCGGCTTACAGTCTAACCGGATGCAGCTGAATATCAGTATTTTACATGGAGCGACTGCCTATCTGACCTCCACAACCCATTTAGTACTAAGGAATACGATACCCCTTGGTAAGACAGGCTGTCTGACTTTCAGGCCACTGACTACCTGTAACGACTGTCAAAGATCTACAAATGACAGTCGGGACCAACGACTTTACTCATGTGCTTTAGTTAAAATCCTACTATCCTTCCTACTATAATATATTATAAATGAAAAAAGTTTGTGAGGGTGGACGTTTAATACTCTTTCACGCAAAAACTACTGAACGGATTTGCATGAAATTTAGCATACAGATAGCTTATAACCTGGATTAACACATAGGATTTTCATTTATTATCCCGGTAGTATAAATAATATGTTTTTAATAAGTTTTATTTATTTCCACTCACAATGGTTTTGTAGCACTTAACAGTTTAGAACTATATAAATTCACATTGTGAGAGCTGGTGCCCGAAGTAGGTCTTAAAAACCTGTATTACAGGTCACCAGGCCCCACTTAGTGGCATCATAAATAAACCGGCAGGTAGCATGTTTTCCTACTAAACAATTATAAACAAATGAATGTAAAAAAAAAACTAAACAAAAATGATCCCGTGGAACAATAATGGAACTCCACGCGGGCGAAGCCGCGAACATATTATTATGCTCTCTAAAGAGTATAGTTCGGTTCAAACTTAATGGCGGCTCGGAAGTTAGCTGCAAGTGACAGTCTGCGCATTATACAGACAAAACTATGCGTCATCTGCGCCCCGTTGATACCTAAAATTGTTGTCTGCGCAGCTTTATATTAGATTTTCCGAATCGAAATAAAGTTTAAAGCGTTATTCCTGCGCAGACCTTCACTCGCAGCTAACTTCCGAGCCGCCATTAAGTTTGAACCGAGCTATACATAGTTTTGTAATCGTTCTAACAACTACTTACTACCTACTACTCAATTTTGTTGACTTTACCTAACGACAGGTTGCCGTGACTAACAAACTATTCTACAGACAAATTACGAGTTATTTCAGTAATGGCGGGTTTCTGAACGGCGCATGTGATTGACTTATAATGACAGCTCGCTATTGTAGTGGTATTTTGAATATTAAAGCTGTGACTCAGGGATTTTTATGTTGATTGGTGAATCAGCTATCGATTTGTGACTGGATTTTAATGGTTTTACTTTTACTTTTTGTTTAATGGACTTTACTGTCTAATTATAACTTAATTCACGGCCAGACTCTAGGTATTTGCATCGATTCGCATTGCAAAATAGCTCGTTTAAATTTTACTTTTAGGTATCATTTCATAAAATCACGCCTGTAAACCCCGAAGGGTTAGGCAGAGGTGTACCTAATTATAATAGTACACCCACATTTCGCCAGTTACGTTTAAGTCCCATGTAATAGGGGGCGAGCCTATTACCATCAACCGGGCACTAGCTCCGTGGCAGCTACTGAGAAGTTCCTGATAGAAAAACCCAATAACCCTTTGCCCGGGAATCGAACCCAGGGAGAGGCGAAACGTAACTTTTAAAACGGATCTAACAGTAATTTTGAACTATTACCTGAAGAGTAAATACTCGTAGTACATACGAGTATATTTACACAGAGGTAACACTCGTAAAGCCGGCTCAGGCGATACATCGACCTCTTATCGCTCACAAGTTCAGTATCGAACCGTCGAAGGCCGTCGCAGATATAACAGGTTTAGCTGCTAACCAGATTAATATGGACTGATTTACAGACTACTATGATTATTTACTTTGCTACTAATAGCTAGAACATACACAGACAGGTTGCTGAGGTCAGTCCGTGGATATCTTTACATAAATCACGTTAAGCCCGTCGGTCCCGGCTCAAGGGACCAACGCTGGCTTAACGTTGGACTTTTGAAAGTCTGACAACCAGTCTGAACAACGGTTGTGTTATCCAGTAACAGGGTTGTGAGGTTCAGATAGGTTGTCACCCCATGAGAAATGTTGGAAGTCAGCTGCATCCGTTTAGGCTGGAAGCCGACCCAGAGAAACAGTTAACTATTTGCAAAAAATCTATCAGTTGCGCTTACAGCACAAAGATTAGCCAGCCTTTCAGCGCGAGACCCTGATTTTTTTAATTTTTTTTTAAAGAGTCCCTGAAACCATATTTTTTATGGTAAGCAGGTGTATGGCCTCCTTATTTCCTAAGTATTTTGTAATAAAATTCATAGGACTGACTTTACAACAAAACATGTTATGCTGTGGTAGACTGGCGAGCACGCCCTGACAGCGTAAGCGACTGATGTTTAAATCGATACCAAAGTCAACAATGGCACCGTACCGCGAATCGCGATCGATACCACTTAGCTCGTTACCAACCTGCTACATTCTACATACGTATAACAGTTCCGTAAAAATTGGGAGTCTGTGGTGGAAATATATAAGACTGAAAGCAATAAGTATTTCTGGCTAATTGCCAAAGAAAACTTTATGTTATCGACATACATTTTACAAGAAAAGAGGTAATGAACTCATGTATTTTATTTTATAATATTATCATTGCTCTGGGGTTACTAATATCTGTAGTGAATTTTTTGACACCAAAGAAGGGCATCCAACCATAGAAAAGTCATCGCTGCTACCAACTGGGTCAAGAGTCTGATATAGAAGACAGTTTTGGAGAGATTGACAGAACACGGTGTGACTCCTAACTATGAATCTCTCTGAAACCATCAACGCCCCATTCTCGATCTCAAGCGATGCGACGTGCACTAATCGAAACGCGCGCGCGTTTTTTTGTTTCCTTCGCGGGAGTTTAGTTCTGTTCAAACTTTATGGCGGCTCGGAAGTTAGCTCCAAGTGACGGTCTGCGCAGGTATAAGTTAAACTTTATGGGGGCTCGGACGGAACATCTATAAACGTAAAGCTGCGCAGAACACAATATTAAGTATCTGCAGGGTGCAGAGAACGCATCGTCTTGACTGTATAATGCGCAGATCGTCACTCGCAGACTCGCAGCTAACTTCCGACCGCCATAAAGTTTGAGCAGAACTTAATACCTCCTATAGCAGACCATTTTTTTCTCCGTAGACGCTGTTGAAAGGCATGTGTCGCTGGAGCCTGTATATTGTGGCCAAGAGGTTAGTATTTATGTTCAGTCAGACAGCTTTATGTCTTTGCCACTCCATAAAGCATTACTATAAATAAAAACGTAGATAAAAAAAGATGCTATATTCATGTTTTGTATAGTCAGAGTCGGACATTAAATAAATTATAAGCTTTGAATACAATGGTTGATAAATTACCTCCATGATAATTATATTGCTTGGTGATTAATGTCCAATAGCTTTCACGTTTTGTGTACTTTGTAAATTATTATTTGTTGTAATTTGTAGTCTGAAAATAAAACTGCAAAATGTTTTTAGGACATCGTTCATATAAAACACTATCACGCCTGTAATTCCCGAATGGTTAGGCACATTTATAGTAAAACCTCATTTCACCAAATATTGCCGTCAGCCGGGTACAAACTTAAACTTCGGGCCATTGCCGAAGAGCTCCTGAAGGAGAAACTCTATAACAACAGTCTGCCAGACCTGGGAAACGAACCCAAGACCTGCTGGTCACCCGTAGCGACCACGACCAACAAGGCAGTCCGCTGTTCGCATGAAATGATACAGTTTTGTCAACAAAACACACACGGACACAACCATAGACCGAACGCATGTCAATAATATCTTTGTTTATCAACAGATAATCGATTCTTCACAATAATGATCATTTCTATTAATAGAGCTACTCAAAAATGATATAATTATATTAAGTGATTGTAATCTTTGTATTATAAAGTGTGATACAATCAGTAATTGTAACATAAAACCATTAAAAAAACGTGTTTTAATAATTTAATCCGTAATCAGCCGGTCATCTGGGAGCCATGACGAGGCGAATTTGTTGTTAAATGCGCAATACATGATGATTAGGACTTGAATATGTTAATATGTTATGTTTGTTATGGTTGTTGTGTTTTGTTATGTCATGTTATGTTTGTTTAATATGTTATCCTTGTTATAACATATCAACACATCAAGCCTGGTATTCCCCAAAGCGCTAGGCAGAGGTGTACTTAATAGTACACCCACATTTTGACAGTTATGCTAAGTCTCATGTAATAGGGGCCAGCCTAATGCCATTATCTGAGCACAAATTCTGGAATTGTGCTAATTGTGTCACATTGTGCTCTTGTGTTGGGCTGGCACAGCCCTGAAATTACTGATGGAAAAACCCAATTGCCCGACATGGGAATTGATCCCAGGACCTCAAGCTTGGGATTAGTTCATGTGATCACTAGAGCAAAGTGTTTGTGAAGCAGTCTATACTATCATTATTTATACATATACGGTACATATTATTATTAAATAATAGAGCAAGCTAAATGCATACAGTAACCGTGAAAATCGTGCGACGGGCAGTCGCCTCTGTGGCATGGCGGAGATAATTGATTAACTACGATTGTAGAGTCAGTAAAAGAGATTTTAGATCTATTCAGGCTACTGCCTACAACTTCGAACTACAGAAAAATAACTAATTTTGAAAATATTGCTGGCGTAGAATCTCTGCAGTAGAACATTGCTAAGCTACGCACATGTTATAAGCTTCGCTTTGTATGAAAACTAGTTTTATGCCCGCAGCTTCGCTTACGTTATAGTCGGAATTTATCCCACGGGAACGCTAAAAATATATATATATATATATATATACTCGGGGGTAACGTAGCTTTCTATTAGTGAAAGAATTTTCGGAATCGGATCTGTTCCGGAGATTTCCCTTTACATACTAACTTTTACCTTTTTATAATAATAGTATTAGTACATTTACAGGGTGTAAACCACCTCATCACGAAGCCGTCAACCAAGCATTCTGTACGTCAAATGAAGTAACTTTACGCAAAAAATATTGCTGAGAAACGACTTTTTTTTTTGGGGGGAGAAATAAAATAAATAAATATCACGTTTTGTGGTAGAACTCAATGTATAACGCACTCAAAACATTGTGCTGATGGATGGATTTAATAGTACGGGTGTCGTGGAGGTGTTTAAAGTAAAAATCTTACATTAAAAACTTGTATTTAAAAAAAAAAAGTTTTTTAAGTTTAACTTTGACACCCAATATCTCCTAGAAACTAGAAGGTTCCCAGGTATGGTGTAAAACAAAAAAATGATCGCAATGACGAGGAGAACAAGTGCCTTTTTTACACCCTTTAGATAAAAGGGGCATCGTCCACTACGATCCAAGGACACGTTATGCAGGGATACCGCACACATTATGACAATATGGACGGTTGTCTTAGCTCTCATTTTTTTTTTCTGTACACCAAACTCTTTTGTTGACTTGACTGTAAAGATGAACAGATGATCTGGCTCTGATTTTATTCAAATGGCTGTGCTAAAAACATGCATTCATGAAGTGTGAAACATTACAAGCATGTAAACATGCATGATTGACGGTCACATCTACACCATAGCGAATTGATTATGTATTACCAATGTATTACATAACTCAATGTACAGTCGTAGTTTTTTCCGCCTGATCAGTTAAAAAAATTTTCGCTTAAATCATGCGCAGGCGCCGATCCACTCCACCTTAAACTTTAGGCCTAAGTATTAGGAAAGCGTCAACTTTGGCGCGCAAAATAACAATAACTCTCGTTTGGCATGTGTCGCCGATCGGTATATTTTAATTAATTATTTATATATAAAGTCAACGGGGCGGGGATAGAGAGCGTTTCTATGTTTTAAATGCAAGCAAAAATTAGCTTAGTGGTGATCAGGCGGGAGTGTCCTCGATAGTACCTAAGTATGGCTAGACCATATATAATTACACCAGTCTTTATTTATCAAACAGAATGACAAAAGGACTGAATTGAGGGGACATTATAAATTCATGGAAAAGCTCGTATTCGTGTATGGCATGAGAAATTAAATATGAATCAAACAGACTTTGTAATGTAATTAAATAATCGTACCCTTGACATTTTGACTTTCTTCAACCTTTAGAATATTATGACATTGGGTGTATGAATAAAATATTTGAAAGCTATTTTGATGTCAAAAGCATACATTAATTAAATTGGTGTCGATTTCTTTTCCATCTGTCTTAGTTAAAATGTGTAAATTAATTTACTTTTTTCTTAAAATTAAATCTTCTATATCAATAAATTTGTAGAACCATACAATTCATAGTAATATTTTAAATGCGAAAGTTACTCTGTCTGTTAATTTTCTCGCCTGCTAGCTGGACAGATTTAGATGAAATTGGCCTACGGATAGATCGTGAACTAGGTTCCGTGCGATAATTTCCGACCATGCATTGCGGACAAAAGCTTCTTAAATCTCTTAGTAGAACCACAATAGTTGGCAACATTTCTAAGTATCTTTATACGCCATATGAACCAGTTATGCGTATGATAAAGCTCATAATAATATAACCACTGCCCTGGATCGGTATCACTCTACCACATTTTTACTAGCTGTCCCCGACCCAAGGCGATGCCGTATGGTACTTATAAGAGTGCGTTGGAGTTTTATAGAAAAAACCCGAACAGTTCGAGCTGAGCAGGGCTGCCAGATCCAATTTCTTTTTCCCACATTCAATAAAAAAACTCGGTCTATTTTTTTAAATAGGAAATGAAGCAGACGGTACGATATATTACTACTAGGTCTCGAATTTTGCGTCTGTGTGTGTGGTGACCGTCACGCCTATAACTGTACGTTGACTTTATACGCAATGTAACGTTATTTTATATAAAACGTAATGGACCGTGAACCGTCGACATAATCATTATTTACCATGAACTTCAGACCAAGGTTATGTAAATAAATGCTAATATTTTAGACAAAAATGGCGACAAGTTTGATATAATTTGTTTATTATTCTGGTAGACACGAAAATAGTTCGTGTTTAGAGATAATTTTATTAAAATGGCCAAAATGAGTCGAGGGGTGACACTAAAGTGAAGGCGCACCCTGCGCCCTAGGCACAGGACAGTCAACCTCGAGGTCAAGCGTAAACTTTTAAAACCGACGTCATTAATTGTTTTACGACTCGATATCATGATCTGCCAAATGACCAATTTGCTCGAGACGCCATTGTTTAACTATTGTGTCTACTTCGTGGACAGATCAAGGGATAGCGGGAATCAACAGAGACGGAATGATTCTTCGCTACCATATTGTTGATTGGCTAATATTTTTCACAGCATGAGCTATTTTATTTAAAAATATGATTAGCGAACTTTTACTCAAATTTAGCTGAGAACCAGGACAAAATTACATTGCACAGGCCTCTAAACTCACTCTTCGATTAGTGTTTTTTATCTGGGAAAAAAGGGGTGCAACTAACACCCCACTGCTCCCCAGACATCTGTGTGATTCTGAAATATTTGTGTCGATGCGAGAAAAAAAAAGATGAATATGTCGATTAGGGGAAAGAGATAAGTTTCAACATACACCTAGCGTACTATTCCTAACTTCACGCCCGTTTTTTATTTATCTGGTAGCCAGTCCCACACCTACAGTTCCCTGATGACGGCATGGCATGCAAATGGCGAGATTAGCCAAGCGCCATTTTTTGGCCACACTGCCAATTCTAGTCTAGTACTGTCAAAAAAACAGATGACTGTACAGGCACTCGACATGGTAAGTAAGCTCAGTGCTCAATTACTCATGTCTTTTAAATAATTATGTTTTGGGCTTCGTCAGTTCGAAGTTAATGAAACATACACAGTAGTAAAAGGATGACTGTGTTCAAATCTTTTTTGCTAACTGTACTTTGTGGTTTTGTAGGCGTTATTTTCATCGACTGGCTTACAAATAATAAATATCAAGGTCTGTGCATTCGTGCGTTCGTGTAGTTCGTTGAATTATAAATTGGGTCATAGTAGGCCTTTTTCATGGACTTGCACATCGAATGGTTTTAGCTCTATCAAGGCGGCCAACAGCTCTACGCAACTAGGGCACCTTCTTACTTTATGGGTAATGCCCTACGCTAAAGAAGACTGATTATAATGTGAATGTTTGCATGCCGAATGGTAAAATATGGCTGAGCTTTGATATTATGTCATAACAACTATTGTGTATTAGCCATATTTGCTAAATAAAATTCTATTCTATTCTCTTAGGGCAAGCCCGCCACACTACTTCCAAATCACTGCAACTCCTGAAAGCCTACAAGAAAAACGCCGAGACAAAGAAGTTCGACGAAGTCCTGGTTGTTTCTCTGGAGAAACAATTTAACTGTCTTAGATCCCAGAATACCAGAGGAGCAGGAAAAACATAATTACCACCATCCTTTTAACAGTAGGAGACAGAATTAAACAAGGCGAACAGGCATAAAAACACACAACTGACGAGGCAGCATATACCGAACGGTACACGCGGTAGAAGTCCTGCATAACATGGAGAGCTTCATGTGTTCGCGGTCCTTACTATTGAAGGAACAAGCCTTCGCTATCACTGTTTCCATTAAACATTTGAGTCTTATTCCAAAAAATGCCATCGATCTCTATTAAAAACAAATCTTTGTAGCAATATAATTCTCCTGTACTGCGATAAGAGCCGGCAGTCGACAATTTTCCACAATGGTGGTTTTATAGGCTCGTGACAAATAAGAAATGTTTTCGTATCGTAAGCAAACATACAAAAAAGCGTACACAATGAATTTCAGTGGGTAACAACTACAATATTTTAATAACTTCGCGCAGGTCAACTTATGAGAATGGTTTCTGCTTAACCGGACTATCCTCTGGGTGCCTTGATTGTAAGGCCTCCAGCCAGTGAATAATTTGACTCTCAACAAATTGGTCAAAAATTAGAAATAAGTTTGTGTACTTTCCCAACTATCTACAAGGTGTAAACAACCTCATCACGAAGCCGTCAACCAAGCGTCAAGCATTCTGTACATCAAACTAAGTAACTGTACGCAAAAATTATTGCTGGGAAACGACTTTTTTTTGGGTGAAAAATCATGTTTTGTGATAGAACTCAATGTAACGCACTCAAAACATTGTGCTGATGGATGGATTGAATAGTACGGAGGTCGTGGAGGTGTTTAAAGTAAAAATCTTACATTAAAAACTTGTATTAAAAAAAAACTTGTCAAAAAGTTGGAACTTTGACCCCCAATATCTCCGTAACTAGAAGGTTCCCAGGTATGGTGTAGAACAAAAAAATTTTCGCAATGACGCGGAGAACAAGTGCCTTTCGGCTTCGTTAAGAGGTGTTTTACACCCTTTATAGTCTTTAGTTCAAAGGCTTACTTTAAACGCTTCACGACACATATATCAGCATCATACACATGCCAGCAACGTCAACTGAGATAAATTAGTATCTATCATCTCGTATTTATGTGTCGTCCGTCCGTCTGTCTGTCTGTCAGTCTTAATTGTGACAACTAACAAGCAGCTCTTAAAACAATAGAGTATCTTTAATTTAAAGAGTTTTCTGATTGAAGAAAGAACGCAAAGTTTTTTACGTTATTATTACATTTGAAGGAGCGAAGGTCGACTGACTAGTCATTAAAAGTTAACAATCTAGTTGCAATTTCAGGTCACAAATAATGTGAAAAACTCGGTGTTTTTTTATATAATTTTAGACTAAGATTAGAATATGTTACTAGAAGGGTGAACATACATAAAAAAAATACTTACAGTCGAACATAAAACCTCTTCCTTTTTTGAAGTCGGTTAAAAATACTAGACCCTTCTGGTTGAAAAGCGTCCAAATCGTGAGAAGTGCGTTTGTTATTGTTGATAGTGATTACACAAAGACTATCTTCAAAATTGTGTGCTACTGTGTTTGTTACGGCCTGTTTAGCAAAACGCTATAATATTTGTAAATACTGCCTTTGCTTAGTCTGTGGCAGAAACTTGATTTATGAATGGAATGTTCCAGCATAATTATAATTTGCTACAGTAGTGATTTCCCATTAAATTTGTCTTGTGGAAGAGTCAATCTGCAGGCAAATCTGTGAGGTTATACGTAACACACAACATCACGCCAGTAACCCCCAAAGGGTTAGGCAGAGCTGTACATAATAGTACACCCAAATTTCGCCTATTATGTTTAAGTCCCATGTAATAGGAGGTGATCCTATTGCCATCAAACGGGCGCAAATCCAGACTCCGTGGCTGCTACTGAGAAATTCCTGATGGAAAAATCCAATAACACTGCCCGACCCGGGAATCGAACCCAGGACCTCATCATGCTCAGCGGTCGCGCTTGCCACCACTCGACCAAAGAGGTAGTGCCAACTAGGCAACGTGTGATTGGCTAAACAAAAGCTAAACGACCAATCAAATCAATTGATTTGCATAAAGGGCCTCAATATAAAGGTACCTATATGATATACATATTTATAGAACCCCGGAAACTTATGTATCGTGTTTCTAACACAAACAGAGCATGTGGTTTATATGTGTTACGGCATCGTACAGACAACCGCACCTCATAACATTTGGGCTGCGATAATCGACCTTATTACTACGTATTACAGGCGTTGCTATGTTGACATGTCCGTGTGGTTGACAGTACAGGGCATTTATGAAGGCGTATCGTATTGAACGATACGGCATGTAATTTTATTGGTGTAGGTTATCCTTTAGTTTGTAATGCTTGCGAAGATTTACTTAATTTTATGAGCTCAGCAGGCCTAGCCAAGTTACAAACGATTCGTATCGATTCTCTTTCTACAGTCGTAAACGTTAAGTCACGTGGTCAAAACAAACGAATATAAACTTTCGTAGACAAGTTTACATCGATCAAGATGATAGAATGAAATGTATTCGTTTCTACAATCGTGATCGCTACATCCCATATAAATCGTAGCCAAACAGTTTTGACTGAACTTTAAAGCTTCTATTTATTTGTTTCGACCACGTGACTTAACGTTGAAATGATGTCATTCCCATACATTTGGTTAGTTTTCTATTAGCGTTAACGTTTGTAGATTGTCAACTTGGCTAAGCCTACCGATTACGATAACGAAAGAATTCACGAGATTTCGTTTGTTTATCGCTTTTCATGATGACGTGAAAAATGTTTTGATTCTTACACCTTTTTCAGCGTATATGAGAAGTTAATATTGTTCCATTCAATTCTCGCATTAACTTTGATTAGAAAAGTTACTCAGGCTGCAGACGTTTGTTTAAAACATTTTCATTTAAAAAAATGATCAATTAAGAGTTTGATATCATCACGTTTCCTAATCCAAGAAAAACCCCATTCAGCAGTAAACGTATTTTGCTGTGAAATTAGAATGTTTTCATTTATTTATAACATAACATCACGTCTGTTATCCCTGAAGGGTAGGGTAGAAGCGTACCTAATAAATAGTACACCCACATTTCGCAAGATACGTTTAAATCCCATGTCGACCCGAATGGCGCAGCGGTAGTGAGGCTGCCTTACGTTCTTAGGGTCCCGGGTTCGAATCCCGGTTGGAGCAAATGTTTGTGTGATGAGCATGGGCATTTGTTTCCGAGTCATGGATGTTTATATATATAATAAGTATATATTTACAAACAAAAAGAAAAAACAAATCAACTATCTGGTGTCCTCGACACAAGCCTCGTTGCTTAGTGTGGCACTAGATGGCGCTGTGTGTTAATGTCCAGCGATTTATTATTTATTTTATGTAATAGGGGGCGAGCCTATTGCCATCAACCGGGCACAAATCCAAACTCCGTGGCTACTTTACTGTAATAAGAAATTCCAATAACAATTTCCCGACCCGGTAGTCGAACCCAGGGCCTCATGCTTAGAAGTCGCAAATCCCCAACAAAAATCAACAAAAAAATCTGTGCGTATTATCATCGCTGATCCCAGATAGTACATGGTAAAATACCAGTTTTTTTTTTCAAGCACGGTAATAATTGCGTATTATTATTATAATAATACCATGCATGCTCGAGTCACGTTGGTTATCATGAGGTATAAGTAGGTGTATATAAGTAGCTATACGTTTTTTATGTAATTATATCTGATTATATGCGGTTGTGTACGTTATTAGCATAATGTATTATTATCGGGAACCCATCGCAGTCGTCAGGCAAATAAATTAGGTTCCGTCACAAATGTTTTGGCGATACTTTTAATAAATGTATTGATTATATCAGACGTTAGCGTTAGCGTGAAATTATTACCAAAATATTACTTCCATTCCCTCTCAAATTATTCTCTCTTTTCTATCCACCCCAATTTACCCGGTATCTAAAACAAGTGCTTATATATAAATATCATCTAAACGACGTAAACGATATAAAGATAATTATGTGATATAATCTTACTCACCAGCAGTGGTATGGGGTTCTGGCTTCTTCCCTCGAGTCCCTCAGCTAGTTCTAGGAGGTCTGTCTCGTACAAACTCTGTCCGCGCGGCAGGTTTGATAGTCTGCAACATTACATAGCAGCTCAGTTACAGCATATAGTAGTAATTGTAACGATTGGTAGTCATACCAATTGTAACTAAGCAAATGTAGTATGTGCTTTGGACTTGCAATAAGACCATTTGCACCGCTCTCGATCTCTTAAATTCAAAGATATTAGCATTTCATTGAATATACCCTAAATCGGCCGATTTAAAAACAAGATGGCTGCCATTCGTAGGGTGTCGGGTTAGGAGTATTATAAACGTATATTTGTAGATAGAAATGAGTATGTAATATGCTCTTAAAGTATCGGTAACCGGTAGCCAAACTCACTGTATAAAAGTTTCCTAAGGTTGTACTTGTAAAGGACAAGGTCCGCTTAAGTCTTGTATAATAGAATAGAATGGGGGAAGGATCTACACTCCACTTCACAGCATGACAGGATAGTTGAGCGGAAAAGCAGACTTATACTCTGGCTTTTGTCAGACATAATTTTTGTCTATTAGCCGTACTAAACCATTGCTCGGCAAAGGCTTGCCCCAGTCTTTCCAAGAGCTCTTATCCCTAGAAATCTCTTAAGTATAGTAATGATACTGTCATATTTTTATATTTACCTGGCTCTAAGCATTTCATCGATGGGCAAATCATCTGGTATCTCTTTAAGGTATGGCACGTTCCCGGCGAGCATGAACGACGTCACCATACCGCTCGGTCCATTACCTGGGGGGGAAGGAGGATTTTATAAAGAGGTACACTAGTTAGGTTTATTGAGATATGGCAGAACATCACGCCTGTAAGCCCCAAAGGGTAAGGCAGAGGTGTACCTGATAGTACGCCCTCATTTCGCCAGTTATGATTAAGTCTCATGTGTTAGGTGGCGAGCCCATTGTCATCAATCCCGACTCCATAATTGCTTTTGAGAAATCACTGACGGAAGAACCCAATAGCACTTTGCCCGACCCAGGATCTCATGCTCAGCATTCGCGCTTTCAACCACTAAACCAACGAGGAAGTACTTATGGAGATATCTGGCATTAAAACTCTATGTTTATTTACCGTCAAAATGGAGGAGGATTCAAATGTTTAGATCAAGCGCTACGTGATCTTTAGGAATTAACATTGCTAGAGTAGAAAAAAATCTTTGTAAGTAATTAAATTGTGAACAGTAACTAGAATTCACAAATGAAAAGCTTCAAAAAATGAATTTGTCTGTCTATCTTCGAGACAATCCAGAATATTAAAATTATGCGAAGTTTGTATGTTTATTGCAAATAGTCAACATATAAATTATTTACCTAAATTGTTTTAGGCTAGTAAATTGTCTCGGGAATTGGACGCCAGCCAGGCTAATGTAAACAAATAAACATTGATCGTAATCCTTCGTGGAAATTGGTGAAATGACAACAAAATGTACATTGGAACTGTATTCTAATGTTAGGCACTAACCACACGATAAAAGTTATTTTTCCGCAAAGAAAAAAGTTTATAATTTTCGAACGGTTTTCAATATGGGAAATAAAGCGTCGCTGCGTATTTAGTATTATTGAAGTTTACGCAGATTAACCGTATAACAATTAAAACAATAGGAAGTCATTAATGGGATATCTATTGGGATTGCTATGCATTGTTGTATTTATTACTTTACATGGTCTATGATAATAATTAATAGGAAACACGCATGATACAAATTACAATGTGTTTTCCTGTTTTTTAATTAATCATTGATTGTGTATTAAAATATTGCTTTTGATATTAGACCTTTACTTATAATTATGGCTATACCCTAAATCATCATCAGCCTATTAATGTTCGGGGTCTCCTTTCTATGGGCGGGAAGGGATACCCTAAATACCTGGACTAAAATAACCAGAAGTTCCAGTGCCGAAATTCTGAATTTATCGCCTGCCTAGCCTTTTCTTAAATAAGCTATGACTGCAAGAATCACCTACAAGCGACTGTCGGGTTATGTCTAAAAGAGACCTTCACTACATATTATAAAACAAAGTCCTCCGCCGCGTCTGTCTATCTGTTCGCGATAAACTCAAAAACTACTGCACCGATTTTTATGCTGTTTTCACCAATGGATAGAGTGGTTTTCGAGGAAGGTATATTATTTGTCAAGTTTTTTTATACATTGGCTAAAATATAATGATATTTGTTGGAGGGTTGCGGAAACGGGATCAAAATTTCATGATTACTTTTGGTCGCGATAACCGACATCCACGCGGGCTCATATCAGCTAGTATATTATAACTATAAGGTCCTACTCAGTATAGTACTCAGCAAGGATGTCATGTGAGATATTGTTGAAATACGCCAAGTTTTCAAGGGTCCCGAGTCTTCCGTACCACACAATGAAAAGACGAATATCAATGGCCACTTAATTTCTAAATTAGCCATACTACCCGATAAACAATGCTTAACTAGGTCATCTCTAATAATGAATACTTGAAGGCCGACCAATAATCTGAGTAAGATCCTCTAAAAAAGCTGGCACGTGTCCAATTCCTAATTGGAAGCCATTTAGTGTCAATTTTATTGAGCACTAACTAGCTAATGCGCTTGAAGAGGGATTATGATAGACTAGCTTGATCCCGCGTCTTCGCCCAAGTGGATCGGTGATCGGAGATTGTCCTACGGGAACTTAATATAGGGATAAGAAGTATCCTATGGCCTATCCATAGCTATATAGTTAGGGTATAAAAAGGTGGCATTTATAATATTAAAGTACCCTATGCATATAGGTGGATCTGTAGTACTTTTTAGTGAAAAAACTTGTACCTAACTGACCGTAAATAGCATAGCAGCGTTCTCTATGCTTTTGTAACAACCGCACTGCGATCGCCAACCCGCCTGCCAAGCGTGGCGATTATGGCAAAAACCCCCCTTTGGCCCATGTCCAGCAGTGGACGTCTTTCGGCTGAAACGATGAATGATGACCGTAAATATGACTTATCAAGTCCCGTCAAAATCGGACCAGCCGTTTCGGAGATTAGCCGGAACAACCAAACAGACAGACAAAATAAAAAAAAAAAGATTTTTTGTTATACTTTCATAATATAATTATGCATTCAGTATAAAAGCTGTTATTTTGAAATTACAAAGAGACACTTCAACTTTATTTATGGATTTGGATCAATTTTGGGTCAAAAATAAGGGCGGTATAAATTAAATAAAGTATATCTACAAAATACCCTAATTAAACAAAGAAAATAAACAAAAGTATGTGATTAACTAGAACCAATATTGATAAACTAAACAACAACTATTTTCTACACCTCCATGTCTCGTATTTTCCCCAATGTCCCAATTTAATGCTTAGGCATTGTATGTAGGTCGCTGTTTCTACCGATTCAAAAAGAAATAGAAAGAAAAATGACGCAAATGATTTCATAGAAAAACTAAAGAAAAAGAGCCTACATTTAAAAATATTACCTCAAACAAATATTGACGATCATTGTAAGACAGCAAACAATCCAGAAATAAAAAAAAAACATGGAGATAGATCACGTACCTCCGTATTCAAGGCTTCAGGAAAATGGGTCAGACAGGCTATTTTTCGCTTTAAAAATAGAAGCAAACATTCGTCAGTCACGATTCTCCTTGGTCACCAAATCGTGACGGTCACGGATAATTGTGGAACGCGGCGAAATGGACCGGGATGGGGGAAGGACATAACGCCACAGCAAACAAGGCTACAGACCCTAACATGAACGTCTGACGTAAACGTAACGTAATTTGGAACGATTCTCGAAACACTACCTCTCGTTTCGCATGTAATATTTAGCTAAAATATAAGGAATTAGCGGACGTCACGCGCTTTCACCCGCGTAGTTCCCGTTCCCGTGGGAGTACGGGGATAAAATATAGCCTATGCTAGGCTTTCTAATGGTGAAAGAATTTTTGAAATCGGCGTAGTTTTTGAGTTTATTCATTACAAACATACACTATATTATATATTATACATATAATGTAGATAAATAAATAATATATCAGGAATAAATAAATAATAGAATTCATACATTTCTATTTTATTTTTTGAGGGCGTTTTCCGAGAAGCTTATTTTTCTGCGCGTATAAGCTCGTATCGGCTCATAAGCGCGCCACATTTTGCGCTTCAAAAGTCGAACGCGCGTACACGCGCTTATTCCTGCGTGCGCTCGAACCGGTGCGGTGGGTTCAGTCAGTAGCAATATTATCTTAGTATCTGCCGCAGCTTGCACAGCTTGTAAGCGCGTCTACACTCCCACGAATAGCGCGTTTGCCAAAAGACGCGCGTATCCAAAAACGAGCTTACACGCGCCTAAAATACACCTATCTGAAACGGTCTTCAATAAACGTATGTTATCACTGGCAACTAGTAGACACGAAGTTTGTGCGGAATTACCCGATTTTACGTTACGTTGTGTTATTGTGTTATGCCGCGCGTTCGTGCTCGGCCCACAGATGTAACAAACCAACCGTGAAACTGCGGCGTGTCGGTCATGGCCGCGACGCCAGATAAACGATAAACACAGCTTTGTGTATTGTTTCAGCTAATCCTAAACAAACAGATGTTATGTCTTCGCGTCTCTAAATCACGCGCGAGTTTAATTAAACACCTTTTATTTTGATACAGACCCTGCGTCTTTGATGAACCATTACACGGGTTAACCCTTAAGATTGACTATAAAACGCTGAGAAGTGGGGAAGGGCTGCTGAGCGTGAGTCTTGGGTTAGTTTCCCGGGTCGGGTAAAATGTTATTGCGTTTTTCTCAGTAGCAGCCACGCAATCTGGATTTGAGGGCAGTTGATGGCAATTGGCTCGCCACCTGTTTTGTCATTTTTGACGTTTAAAAAGTACTGATTCTCGGTGTAATTTGAAGCTTATTTGAAACTAATTTTGTACATAATCAAAACGAGTGCAAACTGCAAATTAGTGTACTTTGGCAACGATAAGTACATGATATACAAAGTTGCTTCACCGCGAGGTGGAGGGTCAATTGATTCGTCTGATCGCATATCGTCTAGTCACTCTGTCACTCCAGTGACTCTGGGCGGTGTCGCCGGGTCGGGGTGACGGAAATATTCCGCTCATTCGCGTGTAGTATCAACGAAACTGATTGATGGCAAAGAGGGCCAAGTGGCCTAAATAGATGGTATAATGTGGATGGAAAATTCTTTCATTTTTTTCCGCATAAATATCTGAGTGAGTTCTCCCAAAATGGGCCAATCCACTATTTGTATGGTACATTTTGGGAAAACTAAGCTCATTTTAAGAAAAGGAATGCCTAGTTTTTAATCTTAAAATAATATATTTACTCACCAATAACAACAACTTCTTTGTACACGACGTCCTCTGATAACGCGTGCTGGCAGGATTTCATACTGTCCTTCATTTTACTGTCCGATTTTATCGCATACAGCCTCGTGTGATCCAGCCTTTTTCCTTTCTCGTCACTTGCTTCTATATTATCTATGTCCTTAGTCTATAGCTAGTTGTATTCGAATGGCGGATTTTTTAAATAGCGAATTCTAAATTCTAAATGCAGTCACAATAAATACTTTTTTTTGTTAAATAAAATTAATATCACAAGCAGTTTTGAGTCTTACGGACTTTCTTAGTCTATTTTTTCTTCGTCGTAATTTTTTGGATCTGTGGTAGGTTGCTGTTGCGTACAGCGTGCTAGCTTGACTTATGTGCTATCGTGATTGGTGCTATCTGGAACAAGAGAGAGTAATACGTTAGATAGGCAGTCACTCCACGTAAAATACTGGTATTCAGCTGGGAAAAGGCTAGGCAGATGATGATGATGAATCTTTAGTATTTAGATTCAAAATACTGTCAAACAAATTAACTATTACACATAATGGTGCATCCACACCGCATGTTGAGGTAACATTCTACATTCACAATGTTATCAATAATAACCACGTGTTGACTGTTTTCAAAAGTTAGGCAACATTACTTAACATAATATACTAACACGGCAACATTATACTAACAATAAATAACACTTGGAAACGTTGCTCTACCAAAAGTAACTGCGGTGTGGATGCACCATAAAACATACATTTTATGTCGCAATTAATCACTCCAGTATATTATCAGATATCGCATGTCCTCTAAAAAAATGTCATAACATAAAAATGTTAAACTATTAGATAATACCCCACACAGCTTCAACTGTCCTTGCATTAGCGTACTGCGAAAATAAGTCACTGTATGGCATAGCAGCGACAGTTTTTTACAGAAAGCATCGGTAAAAACACAATTAACTTTAGATGCTTAAATCTCGGAACTGCTATTTTATGGATGATTTCATTTTGTGGATGTGGTATTCGCTGCATCCGGTTGAACTGGAAACCAACACCAACTTAATTGGGAAAAGGCTAGGCATGATGTCTGCGTTTTTAGTACTTACAGGGTGTTTACATAGCTTGTGGCCAATATTATGTTTATATTTATCAGCCAGTCATTCTCGTTTATTGGATGCTATTGATAAGTGACTGTCACTTTAACTATAATTTTCCACGTTTTTATTTTTATCCCCATATCGCAAAAATTGCCATACATTCAGACAAAAATACAAGTAAAGGCTATCAGTTTTTAAATAACAATTGACACCAATTATAACATGAAAAGTTATGTAAATAATGTGTTCTTCCAA
This sequence comes from Xestia rhomboidea, assembly GCA_963853795.1. Lineage (NCBI taxonomy): Eukaryota > Metazoa > Arthropoda > Insecta > Lepidoptera > Noctuidae > Xestia > Xestia rhomboidea. The sequence goes on from OY970774.1 coordinate 18,436,276, forward strand.
CATAATCGTTTATACAACATGACGCCAGTAAACCCTTGAAGGGTTAGGCAGAGGAGTTTCTAATAGGAAGGGTTTGAAGGATGCTGATTGTGGCAAAAAACGGTGTCTGCTGAGATGACGAGTAATAGAGAAGTATTGAAGAAGAAGATGTCGTGCTGCGCCGATCCCAAATAAACTGGGATAAGGGCAGGAGAATGATGATGTACGTAATAAGTTATATAATAGAGGGCGAGCCTATTCCCATCATAATTCATGGCGCAATATACTTGTACTTGTACACTTGTGACGTAGACAACACGATCAATACATTACCAACGTAATACGTAAATAATAATAGGTAAGTGCTATATTGTAGTACATAGAAAACTTTTGTATTGTCATGGTCGATCATCAAACACCGTAATTATTTCTCTATGAAACGATGAATTTCCTCTTTCAGCTCTTTATTAACAACTACCTAACTAACTACACATTATTGTAATTAGAAACGATTAAATAAACTAACAACAAACTATAAAAAGGCATCAAAAAACTCCTTCTCAACACTGTCAGCTAGTAATGTGCCCAAGAGACTGGCGGCGTGGCCACGTTGTATGGCAACACTTAGCCTCTGACCAAGGTAACAGCCAGCCCTTGGGTCACAAAAGCGTCAACTAGGCGTTTAGAAATTTCTTTAAAAAGTACCGCCACTTATTTCATCACCTGCCTAGCCTTTTCCCAACTATGTCGGGGTCGGCTTCCAGTCTAACCAGATGCAGCGGAATACCAGTATTTTACATGGAGCGAATGCCTATCTGACCTCCACAACCCAGTTAGTAAGTACTGAGTAATACGATACCCCTTGGTTACCGCTGGTACCCGCTGGTTGTCAGACTTTTTGGGCCACTAACTATACCTGTAACGACTGTCAAAGATCTACCATCACTAGTTGCGAGTACATATTAAGCACCTGACTTTTCTGAAGAACATCTCCGATAAGCCAGTGTTCCCCAAGTCCAAAGTCTACTAGTAACTAGGTAAATGGAAAGATTGACTGACCACGGATGAATAGTTCCCATTGATCGAGTACCTAATACAGCGAATGTATTGATTGCAAACATTGTACAGACTACATTGTACCAGTATAACCTGACTTCGCGCTTTATATGAGCTTCCCTTACAACGATAGATCCGCTTAATTTGGTTTTGCATTGCTTGATTGGTCGTCATGCGTACGCGCATAAATCATGAACGATTACTTTCAGTCGTAAATATGATAAGTCGGTATTGCCTGATAAGGAGACGAAGGGGGTTTGATAAAGGCAATATTGATTTATGAGTTGGTTTTACCTAATTTTTATTAGAGTTTGGAAGAGTCATTTGCCTAGCCTTGGTTTTTGAGAGGCTAATCGATTTGTTTTCAAAGTCAAAGTAAAGCCATTTATTTGGGCTGCGGGACTATTCGAAAGAGATACCGTGGCCCCGGAACACAAAAGGCGATGAAGGAACATGGATGGGTTTTAGTCAGTAAAAGTCTGACACTCCCTCCTGCTCCGCCCAGAGCGGGAGGAGTCATTTGATGATTTCCCATTCGAAAAAACTTAAATTTCAATTAGGCTAAAATGGAAACTATTGGATGAGGGATGGAACCGTGAAGTACGGTTGCACAAAGGGGAGGACCAGGGCGAGTCCTGGCTGAAATTCAATTTTTCTCACTTTTCTTTGCAATTTGCAGGTCACTGTCAGGTTTTGTGTTGATTAAAATATGATTTGCGACCGGAACAAATATGGCTTTAGCGAGTGCTAATCATTAAAATCATCAACCCTCAAGTTCATTTTAACCCCATCGAATGACTATTTTATGAAAAAATTATGAAAGAGAGAGAATTTCACGGGCTACTCTAGTTGTTTAACCTGATTAACCAAAACATAACATTTGATCCCGTTTTTGCACCTGGCTTCATAATACCAGGACCCAAATCGTACGGCCTGTCGAACCTATGAACAATCGATGAATAATTTCTGACCGACGTAACGCAAATATTTGGGGATATCGATACCCCAAGGTTACACAGGTTATCAATATTTTGGATACTCATGCTAACACAGAAAACACATCAAAGTCAATTTCGTTTATATACCTATCAGATACCATCAGTAAACACCTACTGTTGGTCTGATAACTTTATCTTTTAATTATCTTTATCTACGAAAATAAACCTTACCTTATCATGATAAGAAATATAATCAAATACAACATGTCATAACAGGCTAAAACAATTAGGGTGTAAATGACATCATGTATAATGCGTCATTGTCATTCATAGAGACGTGGCTCTGGCTGACGAAATGATTTGGCATATTTTATTGAATTACTGTGATGATTACGCTATTACTTATTGCTTTCGATGCAGTTCTAGAAACAGGTGGCCTACCATGACGTCTTAAAGCAGGATCGTTTTAATCGCGTACCAGTGAGGGTAAGAAACGGAGCTATAGAGGACGTCTAGCGCCATCTCTTTCCCTCACTCGCACGCAATTAAAACGATCCTGCTTTAAGACGTCATGGTAGGCCCGCAGCTGATTATTTTGATGCCCAAAATATTTTATTACACACTATCACTTCGCCCGCGACTTTGCCCGCAAAAATTGTGATAGCTCGGCTAATATGCACGATATAAATATAATTTATAGCATATAGCACCCACGAATAATGTAGCTTTCTGCCAGTGAAAGAATTTTTAGAATTGGATCATTAGTTCCAGAGATCCCCATATAAAAAAAAAAACTTTATGGGTACTTATGAAATGTCACAAGACGGTTCGAATTAGACGTTTCCTATGTACAACCGGCAAGAAACTTCAGGGTTACTCTTTTAAAATAACAGATGGGAAACAATGCATTATAAAAAGTACAAGAACAAGGAGCCGATTCTAGCACCTAGTAGAAACCCGAAATATCTCAAAGACATACCATCACAAAAAAAAACCACTGAAGGTTTCCTCTTTACTTGAGGAAAAACCTGCCCAAATTACTTAAAACACAAAAATAATGAGTAGTTGTTTATGAATGAACTACAGTTAAAACATCCGAAAATTCTACAAACAAGACTGGTGTTTAATATCAAGTTTGTACTAAACATCTTCATTTGAGTAAAACCGCTAAAGTAAACAATCACACTGCGCCTACGCAATGAACTAACACTTTGCAGTCTACTGAACATTATCTGGGTGACAGACAGCATGTGTCACTAATTATCTTAGCCTGAGGGAATGTACAAAATCCATGAAATATGTTTTTCCCATGGTATTCTATTGTAATGAGTAGTTTAGCTGTCGACATAGCTCACAGAAAAGGAAACCGAAGTGGCAATGGCTGGTCATATTAGCCGTAGAACCGATGAACGTCGTGTTCTTGAGAGGAGACCGCGAATCGGCAAACGTAAGGTGGGACACCCTCAGGCTCAGTGGAGTGTCTCTTCGCAGGGTGGCTGGTGGCAACTGGATGAGAGTTGCTGAGAATCGAGTTGAGTGGCGTGAGATTGAAGAGGCCTATGTCCAGCAGTGGACTGCTGTACCTAGACTGATGACGATGAAGCAGTTTAGGTATGATCTTATGACTGCATCAGCGAGCGGTGTTCCCATGGCTGAATTTTAGTTACTAGTAGTAGCTTAGCTTACTTTAGTTTGTATCGTTTACCATTCAATTATTTATGTAGAAAGTTCGATGATGGTCCAAGTTTGATGGGTAAAACCAGAAGCTGAAGTTTGTTGTTTGCTGTTCACAGGTGGACAATGCCTCTTCTTGGCTGCGCCACAGCACCCTGTCCTCCTCCTCCCATATCCACTCCATCCCAGCCACCTTTTGAAGGTTGCCAGTCCATCGTCGTTTTGGGATTATCGTGTCTGATGTCAAAGATTTCAAAATCAAACAAATAAGCGCTGGCAATAATATTTAGGGCGAATATGCGGAAAGCATTACTACTACTATTTGGCAGCCGCTCTGTCGGCTAAAGATATAATTAGTGTGTTTGACTTCAATTCTTTTCGACGTCTCTTGTACCGACCAGGCCGGACCGGGTCACCGTTAGGGCTTGACCACGAGATATTTGGTTAAAGCTTCATGCGTGTTGCTACAGTAATTGCGGGAAGAACCGGTTGTTCTGACACACCTCCGAAGGGTCTGACCCCGCGGTGGTGGATGGGCTTTCTTATTGAAGTGAATCTTCTCTAAAATTTTAACGTGAAGTTTTACCTTGTCCAATTTGAAACCTCAAGTAAAACTTCAAGTTAAAATTTTGTTGCGATTGGTTTTTCCACTTGTCCTTTGAAGTTTCACTATGTGTCCCAGCAGCACACATTTCTTTTTTCGTCTGATCCTGAATTATTATGCAAGTTTATCAAAAATGGTGGCCAAAAATATTACAATCAAATAGTCAGGACATCAATTTTAGCATTTTTTTTGTTTCGGGGTCTGGTGGTAACATTTTTCCCACCTGCCACCATTTTTAAACTATAAATTCGGGGGCAGACGGGAAAAAACTCAATCCACCACCGCGGGGGCAGACCATTCGGGGGTGTGTGGGAAAACCCGGGAAAACGAGAGAATTCTAATTAGTACTGCGATGCGACGTGCTCACGCAAGGGAAACAAATAACACGCGAGTCGCTTGGCAATCAAGTCGCCGTTATACTTTCGTTACGTTACGAAATAGAAAACAACGGACGTGGAAAATTCTTCACCGTTCGTTGTTTTATCTTATCTATTAAAATCTAGTTCAAGGAATCTTATAATATTGCAACGAAAATTCTAGGAACATCTTTTTTTGAGAATAAAGAAAAAAATCTTTAGTAAGATTAATTTTATGAAGGATGCTTTATAAGTGCGGTTTTGTCTGACCTAATATTTGACGCCAAGCTTAGTTCTTGGCAAGGAAACGAACCCCATGTATTTAGCGATTTACAATTTTGTATTCATGCCAATTTTTGTAGAAAATAAATAACTTCCTTGTTTTGGAGATTTTAGCAAACAAATTTCTCAATAAAAGCGTCGTTTTTTTTTTTTGTATTAACCGGGAAATGAGCAATAAACACAATATTACGTAAGTTTAAATTAGCCATAGCCCTGGAATACTGATTTATAATGTGTAAATTTTAAAACACACATTTACAGAAACAATTTGCACACACTTAGCAGTAAATTAGCACAGCTGTCAAAATGGCAAATATAAGATTATAAAAGGTTGCGTTTTTAAAGAGGAAACCAAATTCTGGCACCATACAGGACGACGAAAATGGCATTTTAAGAATTTTAACGCGATTCATATTTTATTTATATACATAGAGGTAATTTTAGGCCCCCAGATATAAGTTGTAAAAAAATCATTTCGACAGATTGACGGGATTCTCCAGACATTTTTTAAAGAGGAAACAAAATACTGACACCGTTCTGATCATCTTGTAAATTATTACGATTTTTTGAACGATCAAGTTTGGCGGGATTCTCCAAAGACTATTTATTTTTATTTTCCTCAAGTTGCTGTGTTGCCTTACTGCTACAAACAGGTAGGTAGTAAAGTATTGAATTACATTTTCCTCAATAAAAAAAAGATGAATGAAAAGCTTTGTAAAATAATATTGTGAATGTGTTTTTTTAAAATTAGTCAATAGATGAATAAAATGTGAAATGATTCACATTCAGTATTGTATTTTATGTGATAAAGGCAAATAAATAAATGAAGAAATCTAGGCAAATAATATTGTCTCTGGACATATCATTTTCTGTGGTTTTTCCTATGCAATGATGCACCACCATGTTTTCCTGTTTCCCGTCTTATAAATGAAGTTGGCCAACTTTTAATATCCTTCAATGACAGCATGAACAAGGTAATAATAGGTATTATGACCTATTTAGCCTATGGGGTTATTCCTGGCTGACTTGGTCAGCTTGAAGAGCACAATGACAGGTAAAAGATTTTTCCTACAGTAAACTGGCGGGTTGGTTTCATTCAAGTGAAAATTGTGTCATTGTTATGAGGAAAAGAAAATATAAGGTAGGTACCCTAAGTATTGTATTTTATTTTAGGCATGTAAGGTAAGAATGATGCATTTCCAGTTAGTTTTTTAGTCAGAGGAAGCTCTAATAAATGAAAATCATCTCTTCAACCGACATATTTTTTACGAAAAACTACCGTTACACACGTTCGAAATCTAATATTGTAATTTATTATAACAATCGAATGCTTCAAATCTTGAAATGGATTATCCCAAAACAAACGCTACGCATTCCATTTTTAAATACGCCGTTTTCAATGCAAAGACAATTTGCTTATTCAGCCTGTCACCAGCGCGCGTTGAATATATGTCAATTTATGGAAACGTCCATAGATTTATATCTGACGTCAAAACTTGTTGGTTTTCCGGTGGTTAACCGTTATCTTTTATCATTTATTAAAAACCGCATATCTTGCTGTGAAAGTTACGGTTCGGCGTGGAAAATGGGCCAGTGGCCCTTATTATACTGACTATCGGAAAAAAAAAGAAAGCATCGTCGAAACTGATTAAAAACACGTGGTATTCTCATGTTCGAATGCATTTTCTAAGAAAATTACATAATGCATTGAACTTTTTTTTTAACTACTCAATCTCGATACAAATACGTGCATAATATACAAGGCAGCAACAAAAACTGGATGCAGCTCGATACAAGTCTTTTATCTTTTACATGGAACGGAACCACTACCTATCATGATCATGACCTCCAAAACCTTCTATGATTCAACATACGTGAAAAAAAAAAACACAAAAGAAATGTCAGTAGCGGGTTAGACTTAGATAACTAAACCGCTATTTACATTTCTCACTACTAGGCAATCGTCTTACCAAAATTCTTCAAGGTATCCTTCTCCTAGGCTTACTGTATACATATAAAAATCGGTTTGCGGGATAAAACACCCTATAACAAACGTCAGATTCAAAGCTACAAACGTTAGACGGCGCTCAGACTTGCCGACGTAGGTTCAAGGATGCCAGCCACCTGGCACAATGCCAGAAGACAAGATCTTATCTCCTGTAACATTATTATTTATCTGTACCAACTCTTATTTTGTTAGTCATAGCTATTAGTCCCTACTGAGTCACTTTTACAGAAGTAATATTGTTTTTGGATAATTTTTGTCGGAATTTTCGTTGACGTTCTTCTTTTGAATTTTTTGCTGTTGGCAAGACATTATTTTGGTAAATAGTGTAAAGCGATTAGTCAGCATTATTATTTTAACTTGGTGATGGGCGAGTTACCAATGTATTTTCTTGAGGAATTCGCCAGTATTTTATGTTTTGGTTTTATATTATAACGAACAATTCTCGTGGGTCTTTCAATCAGACGCCCGAAAGTCCAACACAACCACTCTTTCTAAGAAAGAGGTATCGTTTTACCCAGTAATTGGTTTGTAGAGGTGATATAGGCAGTCGTTCCATGAAAATACGGGTATTCAGCCGCATCCGGTTAGACTGGAAGCCGACACAAACAAAGTTGGTAAAAGGCTGAACAGATGCTGATAATACACGATTCTTTGGATGGCTCTATTTTAATACAGTTTTAAAAGCCATTCTTCTCCAAAGTAAATAAAAGTTCTTGTGTTATTTGCACTGACTAAACAAAATAAACATGCTGATCAAATAAGAATTGCACAGCACAATAATAACATTAAATACTTATACAAAATGATTTAGAAAAAAGTGCGTATTGCATAATTTTTATCGAAGAATCCTCATTGACTATAATGACTTCAAACATACTGCAGTGAGAAAGGTCCAAATAACGTATAAAAAACAAATTAATGAGTAGGATTTTTCTCTCCTATCAAAACAAAAGAATTACAAATTGCATATTCAGCGTTCCCACAGCTGGGCTTCCTCTCTGTAAGAGGGAACGTGCCGTAACCCACCACGCGGGGCCATTGGGTGTAGGTTGGATTTCAGATGTCTTCGGTTTTTCAGTTCTAGAACATTCAACCGTTGGGTTCCCTGCGATGCTTTTCAAATTGCCATGGTACAAAAGAAGCCAGACATCAAAGTTAAGAAACCTGACGGTTCACGTACGTGTTCCTCATTCGAGGAGTCTTTTTAATGCACTCCCAGTGTACGGCCTCCAGTAAAATGATACGGAATGCGTATATTTACGGATCGATTCAGGCACTATTAATCAGTATTTCACAGATTTTTCCTAAACTAAGTATACATATTTTAATGCTATGTTTTACGTTACATAACGTCTTGTTTTAACATTCATCTTGCATTGCTGCATAAATGAATGCTAACGAAATTAATTAGCACACAAGATTATCTAGCATGAATCAAGAGATGTTTATCAAAGAATTCATGACAGGAATGACGATGCGTTTTTCATAGATACTTATTTCATCATCATCATCAGCCCAGTCTTTTCCCAACTATGTTGGTGTCGGCTTCCAGTCTAACCGGATGCAGCTGAATACCAGTATTTTACATGTAGCTGAACTTACCTCCACAACACAGTTAGTACTTATCATAGATCTAATAATGATGATCTAAGTATTAGCGTGTTTGGATCTCAGACCAAATAAAAAACCAAGACATAGCGCTGTGAACAATAAAGTGAGGGTAGCGCAAAACTACGTCTCGCTCTATGCATACACGCTCACACGCACACATTTACATTAAACTACAATGAAACTACGTCTCAATAAATGCACACATGTTTATGAAACCGGCCTGACTTCTCTGTTTGCAGAATTCCGTCTTAACTTTTTTATTTGGTCTGAGGTTTGGATACTTTTTCATTGACAAATTGTAAATGAATAGATACGTTCATAATATGTAAAACCACCATTATCTGATGAATTAAGCAAGAATGTATTGTTTACTACAAGGCAATTTAGTTCCGATTAGAGAAAGACTATTTTTTTTTATAAGTAAATATAAAGTTTAAATATATAAATAAATTGGAATAAGTGCAGGAGAATGATGACGATGAGGTAAATGTAAGATTAAAGATTAGTCTAATTCATGGATTATGAAGTTAAATATTTAATTTAATCTAAGCTGATAATCAAATTTTGAAAACCGTTTTATTTTTAACAGGGTGGATTTCTTTACGTTTTATTCAATAATATTTTTCCTAATTCGTTACAAATAACAGTTATAGTATTACTATAGGTAGGTACAAGAGCAAATAAAAAATACACTGCTCAAAATTCTTTCAGCAAAAATGTTTCATTCTCATTTTTTTCAGCACCGTTTTTATAAAGAGGTCCTTGACTCTGCCGACGTCAGTCCCACAACCGGCTTGAATATAACTATGTATGTTAATTTATACTACGGTATCAGTTACCTACATTTAAAATGTAAATCAAACTGAATAATTGAATGTCAGGTTTTTTAAATTGGGCCTGACACTTTTTTTTTAAATTGTAGAATCTAGAAATTAGCTAGTCTAGAATATCTAGTTTGACAACTTATTTCATCGTCAATAAGATTCTCTCAAAATGATAAAACACTTCATGGGGTTTGTTTTTATCTAAAGATCCTTTCTGTCAGGTACCGAATTCAAACATAAAATATTATGATTTTGTAACATAATATTACTAGCTGTTGCTTGCGACTTTGTTCGCGTGGAAATTTTGATGTGTAGGACTAAAAAATAGCCTACGAACTATTGTCAGACCTACCAAACATAAACAACCGTCAAGCCGTTTCGGAAGAGTTCGATAACAAACATTGTGACACGAGATTTTTTAATATTTTAGAAGATTTCTATGTGCGATCAGCTTAGAATAGATCATGATCTGTCGAATGACCAATTTGGTCGAAGCGCCATTGTTTAACTATTGTGTCTACTTTGTGGACAGATCATGAGTTAATAAATAAACGATAATAATAAAATTGCAGATAGTATTTCAACAATAAAATACACGGACATTACAAACGCAAATTGTTATTATTTCACAATATCAACAACTCTTTCGATATCGACTAGCTATTTTATTATTTAAAAACTTAATAATTTTTAACACGATATTGAATAGTAAAGTTACCTGAAATGATTATCTATTTGGGTCATTTCAAAAGAATTTAAATTCAAGTTAGCAAACTAGGTAATAATACCTAGTAGTTTCAAACAAATAAATTCAACAATAAGAGTTTTTAGTAGTTTTCAGAAAATGATTACCTAATCAATTTAAATGAAAATGAGCCTGAAAAGTAATTTTCGGTCGAACCGTATGACTTGGATATTACACAAAAAAAGATTACAAAACAAAAATACATACCCAGTAAAACTAATAAAATCTACACTAAAAAAAACACACACAACACTATAGTTATTATGAAAACTATTTTTAATTTAAAAAAAAATCTTTATTAGTTAATTAATATATCGCGAAAGGCCTGCTGGAGCGCCTGGCAAGACGTGCGCACTCGACCGCGTTTCGATGCCGACTGAACATAATACAGACACAACTGACATTGATATCGGATTCTTAATTTGAATTGTATCGCTACGGCGAAGAGTGCGGCCGGCACAAACACGTGTTTCGCACACTTCATGTTTTTTCATGCGCTGTCAGGTGTCTGATGTTCATTAATTTTGTATGAATTAGTTAGGTCATCTATTGCAGTGGTGGTGAAGTTTACTCGTTTCGCTTGCGGTATCGAATTTTCAGGGAAAGCCAAAGAGATTCAAAGACTTATAGAGCGGACATCGGTAATATTTTTTCATACAGAAATTTTCATTCCGACATTTTCAATTTTGACATACGAATGCTACCTGACAAGCGGGTTGGCGGGCGACACTAGACAGACTGGCTTGTTACAAAGTAAAGAATACCTGCCAATTGAATACCTACCACGTTTAATAAATTGAGAGCCTATACGATAACGATGAACGAAAAGTAAAAATAAATCAGATTGATACAAATTCCTGAAAAGCTTATCTATCCTATTGAAAGTCGTTGTAGGAATACGAAACGCTTTGTAAGTAATCGTCAATAGTCCGGGCACGTATTCTAGGTTATTCTGCATCCATTCGTTAAAATGTTCTAAAATGAAAAAAAACCACAAGGTGGCAGCACTGGCGTAGATCTAAACATCTTTCAAAATACACGAGTTTCTTGTAGTTTACGTTTATTTTTTTATTCATTAATAAAATGCCTCAGTGTTGTGCCGCATAAAGTTTCATTAAGTTTTTCTTTGTACCACTGACTTTTGCAATACTAAGAAGCTTAATCTTTACTTCGGCTACTTTTATTTGTCCGTAATCCATATTTATATTGTAAAACAGTGCAAATACGATGAAATTTCGGTAAAAAGTTTCACTAGCATACAATTCAGTACAGTTTTGACAGTTGTTTAGACCAGACGGCACGTAGCGAAATCTGGTGTCAGATTAAATCCGAAAAACTCCTAATTCCTACACACAAGCAGCAAGAGCAGTGTTCAACTATAATAATATTCAGCCTGTAATGATCCTACTGCACTGTGTGAGGAAAGGAATAGGCAAATAAAGGTTTTTAGATATTTCAAAAAGTTTTTATTTTATCCTTTTTAGTTGTAGTGTGGTTGTGGTAAACTGTAATTCTGTAATTAGAAGTTATTATCACATCATCCACATAGACGAAGAAGGAAAATGCATATTACAGAGGACTAGTGACCCGCCCCGGCTTCGCACGGGTGCAATGTTGCATATACATATAAACCGTCCTCTTGAATCACTCTATCTATTGCTGAAAACTGCATTAAAATTCATTGCGTACCTACTTTAAAAGATCATTAAACAGCGGGAGCGACTTAGTTTTATTTTATGTAATAAGTACCGAAGCAAAGTTAATAAAAAAAATATGGGACCATCGCACGAGCTTCTTCTACCAAATGAAAAAAGAATCACTTAAATCAGACCAGTAATCACGGCGGAGAAATCGGTGTACAAACATGATAGAAAAAAAGAGATGCTGGTGGAATTCACACAATCCTCCTTTTTTCGAAGTCGGTTAAACTTTACCACGCGGACCGAGTCCGATAAGCGGATGTTCAAACGATCATGTTTGGTAAGAAATAAAACCTTAGCCAATTTACCTTATCAGCCTGATTCGCTTCTCAACGACTAGTTTCCGCCATGTCATTCTCATCAAGCAACTGTCAAGTACCACGTGTCAGCAACACGTTCGAAGTCATGTGCGCCTGGTACTCCCGAGTGTAAGTGGCTTGCAGAGTGGATATTAATTAGTAATAACTCATTACTCCAAGCGATTGTCTATCTATGCACTTGGGATGACAGACGGTGTCATAGTCTGTAATTAGATTCTGTTTACCACTTCATTTGATAGACTAATGGCCTGTTTTTCTGACTTCAAACGTTTTATTACTACTTAAACTTAATCTCCGAGGGCCTAGGCAATGGCCCTTTCAAAGTGTTTTATATTTCAACAACGAGGGTTCAATCTCATTCATCGTTGACTTTCCATTTATTCATTTTCTTCCTTACTTTTTACATTTTTAATATGAAATAAAAAAACTGTGGTCCGCCGATGTCGGGAGCAGGGTCCACATCGGCTTCGGCCGTGCTACCAGTGGTTAGGGTTCCAGCAACAGGAACTTCCTCACAATGCGAGGCGTATCGAGGAATTCGAGGAGTACTGCCTTCTGAATTTGGCCCTTGATCCAATCGCCTAAGGAGCCACGAAATATGACTTTCTATTATTGTTTACGCTGATAGAATAAGTCTTTGATGGATAGTGGATATCAAAACATTGTGAAACAGCGGAGTATTGCGCTACTTTGAGAATATTTTGCTTAAAAATGTTCATTGCTTTGATGAATTTAGTGAAGATGAATTTCTCCAAACCTTATGATCATAATAATATGATGGATTAGGAGTTTTCTTAAAAATCATTCAGATTGTGATAGAAGGTGCATTGGTATTTTCCTGCCGTATCTGTTATTTTTAATTTGGCCGAACCATTGCTAGAGTAAAAACTCTTGAAGTTTCTTCATAAGCCATTCAGATTCGATCCTTGATATGTCATTTAACTGAAAAGTTAATTGGTTTTCCGTTCAGAAAGTGGCAATTTTGTGTTAACTACAGGTGTTTCAGGTAGTCATTACAAAGCTTGTTAGCTTCGTTTTCCAATTAATGGTTTTCTAGAACGTTTAACACAATTGTGTGAAACGCGGTGATGACAAACAGTAGACAATCATGTTTTATCTTCGATTCAAGATGGCGCGGGAAAACAAGCTTCCTTTTTATGTCAACCATTGGCTTGTGCGAGTCTGCCTACTGAATAATAAAGGGTGAAACACCTCTTAACGAAGCCGAAAGGCACTTGTTCTCCTCGTCTTTGCGATCATTTTTTTGTTGCACACCATACCTGGGAACCTTCTAGTTACGGAGATATTGGGGGTCAAAGTTCCAACATTTTTTTTAAATACAAGATTTCAATGTACCTCCACGTCCCCCGTAGTATTTAATCCATCCATCAGCACAATGTTTTGAGTGCGTTACATTGAGTTCTACCACAAAACATGATTTTTCACCCAAAAAAAAAGTCGTTTCCCAGCAATAATTTTTGCGTAAAGTTACTTAGTTTTGATGTACAGAATGCTTGGTTGACGGCTTCGTGATGAGGTGGTTTACTATTAATTTAGATATTATTATGGCTTTATGAAGAAGACGAAATAACAAGGAAGTATTGTGTGAAAGGTTTTATGAATAAGAAGGAGGTGATGTATGTACCTATAGAATAAGACAATATGCTTTACAGCAAACAAATGAAATGGGTTATGAGCAGGAGGATGTTGATGATGTTTGAGATATGTTTATGAGTATTTAATTGACCAAATAATAGGAAGGAAAAGAATATAATGATAATAAAACAGGATAAATAAATACATAAATAAATAAAACACAACGTAAATGTCAATTAGTCAAAAGAGGAAGGAGTTCAAGTAAATGCCGAAACGACGACTGCCTCTCTGATTGTCGATTGAATCTAGAACTTTCCACAACTGCAGTACGAATGACCTTTAAAACGAAAATGTATGAATTATTGACTTTCAAAGTTAAATTAAGTTTCGAAAGTGTCTCCCGACCCTAGTTACGTTCAAGGTTTTCTTACTTCTACGTCTAGAACTCTAGAGTATGTGAATGGCGATAAAGATAACGTTGTCTGTAACGCAGTAACCCGGTGTATATCTGAGGTTAGTTATCTGTGTGCCCTTTTGTCGACTGCGACGTCTATTGATGATATATTGGGAGACTGGAATGTCGCATTGATTTTGTTACGAGTCTGTGAATCTTGGGCGGATATGGAATATTGGTAAGAGTAATGGACTGCTTCGTTGGTCAGTGGCCGCAAGCGTGGTTGCTGAGCATGTGGTTCTGGATTCGATTCCCAGGTTGGGCAAAGAGTTAATGGGTTTTTCCATCAGGAACTTCTCAGTAGCAGCCACGGAGTCTGGATTTGTGCCCAGTCGATGGCTATAGGCAGGCCTTATTACCTGGGACTTAAAAAGGTAACTGGCGAAATGTAGGTGTAGTATGGTACTAGTACAGGCGTGATGTTATGATGTAGTAATGTTTTACTTTTACCTAAAAGGGTTCGTTAGGATGCTTCGAAATTCATAATAAGCTACTACTAGTAAAGTAATTACACAACAGATCATTTCTAGTGTCGAATAAGAAGTACGACATCATTATCACCTAGCCTCTTCTTAAATATGTTGGAGTCGGCTTTCGTCTAACTTGATGCAGCTGAATACCACTATTTTACATAGAGCGACTGCCGATCTGATCTCCACAACCCCCCTACCCCCCCTTGGTAAGACAGGTTGTCAGACTTTCGGGATCTGCCTATCCTTAACGACCGACTCGCTGGCTGGTAACCTGTAGGTCGGAATCGGAAAGGACGATGTGCAATTCTAAGCAGCCGTATTTGAGACATGTTTTGTTCAAATTACAATAGTAATTTTAGTCAAAGAGGGTTCAAAGAGTGTTTCTATCAGTATCAAGGTGGTATGCATTTCAATAATTCTGGGTAGGTACGGGCTTCTAGTAATAAATACCTTCTTGGATTCATGCCAGCCTAGTACTGTTCGTAAGGTTACTGCCCGTAACTAGACTAAGTAATAAATAAAATATAAACCTACCCCCGCCTCACCCAGTGTGGTGTGGACACGGGCGATGAGGCCAACGGGAGTCACCATATTATAAATAAATATTAAGAAACTTTTCTACTTGACTATACAAATCAAAAAATTGGTCAACGGGATCAGTTGACCAATTAAAAAATTCATTAGGTCGACTGATCCCGCGGGATCCGCCTGTGTGGGATCAGTTTACTAAAGAGCTCTAATAACACTCAAAAGAAGAGTAAATGCTAGTCATTTGTTTATGATGACCTGGTGAAGGTTGCGGGAAACTACTGGATGCGAGTCGCACGGGACCGGGCAATGTGGAACATGCGCGGGGAGGCCTATGTTCCGCAGTGGATTTCTCTCGGCTGAATTAATGATAATGATTTGTTTATCAACAGTACGTTCAGAATCAGAGACCCAATATCTTGCAAGTTCGTCTGCTCACTGCGAGCGCTAGACGACAACTGAAATAGACCGTGACGCATCTCCGCTGGATTGTCGTGTCTGGGATGAGAATTAAATAGAGTTATTTGCAATGGGCGATTTTGTTGGTGTCGACAATGGTGACGAATGACGAAAAGGCTAGCTTGCCTGAAAGCTGGTAAGGCTAAATCGTGGTGGGTATTTCGGCAAATACAAAACACACGTGAATATCTAACAAAACATAAGTCCGCCTCTGTACTTTGTGCTTGAAGTGTTAAATAAATAAATAAATAAACATACATGATACACAAACGCACGGCTCTTCCCCATGGGGGTAGAGAGAGACCACAGAAAGTCACCTGCTACAATCAGAAAGTCACCTGCTACAATCCTTATATGACGACCCAAATGGCGCAGCGGTACTGAGGCTGCCTTACGTTCTTAGGGTCCGGTTCGAATCCCGGTAGGTGCAAATGTCTGTGTGATGAGCATGGACATTTGTTTCCGAGTCATGGATGTTTATATGTATAAGTATGTATTTACAAACAAAAAGTATCTATGTAGTATATCAACTATCTGGTGTCCTCGACACACGCTTCGTTGCTTAGTGTGGCACTAGATGGCGCTAATGTCCAGCGATATTTATTTATTTATATACTCCTTGTGCCTCGTCTACATTCATACATCTGGTCACACACGCACGACGGTTGCGTGTAGGTATTACGCACCTGATTTTTCTGAAGAAGCTCACCAATAAGCGTAGTGTTTCGGCAAATATCTAGTCAATATTCTTGACGTCGGAGCCTGGACGAAGAAAATGATGGTTTGAGTCTGAAAAAACCAGTAAGTATGCAATGACATCATCCATCTTGTTTTGCCCTTCTAGAAGCCAAGAGTTCTATCCAAGGAGTCAGTTTTATTCCTCTTCATAGTTACCATTTCGTCTGCAATTTATTTTTCATTACTCATACTCTGAAAGTAGGTCTGAAGTTGCCTGAGAAACGGGTTGAAAGTAATACTTTTCAGCCCTAGGGAGAATCGTTTTCAACTGACAACTGTCAAAAAAAAAAAAAAGTATTTTATTTTTCTATTGCACCATGTTCCAACTTTCTATACAGCCACGATGTAAAATTGAAATAACAAAGTTAAGTATTAATTAAAGAACATATATTTTTTAAATAACTTTATTATAATTAAGTTTCAACTATTTCTTTAAAATAACATAGATTTGGGCAAAATATTTACAATTTTTACGATGATGAAAATGAAAAATAGGTAATGGCTGAATAGCTGGCCGGCCACAGGAAAAAAAAACAAAATAGGCGGGAAAGCGGCAACACGATCAAAATTTTTTTTTCGTGTTGATTCATGTTTTTATTTTTACTTTCCTTGTATTCGTAATGAAAAGCACAGTGTTTACCTCGGGTTAAAGACCTTATTTAGTCCCTCGAACTTTTAGCGCCCTCGCTGCGCTCGGGCACCAAACCCCGTCTCGGGACTAAATAAGTTACTTTCACCCCTTGGGTAACAATGTACTATTGTTGTATTCCTTTCTTAAAAAAAGAACATTGTTTGCAATAAGACAACAATATTAAGTCATAGAAGATAATCCAGCGATAAAAAGCCGCAAACAAATTTTTTCATCGAACACGTGCACAGTGAAATGCGCCGAAACTGCCTCGTCACTCCTTGTTCACGTGTTTGTCAGAGTCAGGACATGTTTGTTCTTGTATCTTTATCAAACTCAGGGGCTGTTCACATCGTGTTCCACGCGCGCCTCAAAGAGAGTCAGCAATAGGGAAGGGGTCCGCAAGGGCCGAAGCCTGCCGGGGCTGCGGGACTATTCGAAAGAGATACCGTGGCCCCGGAACACAAAGGGCGATGAAGGAACATGGATGGGTTTTAGTCAGTAAAAGTCTGACACTCCCTCCTGCTCCGCCCGGCTGTTCACATATCACATGGAAGCTCATCAGACCTACATGAACTTAGAGGGTTCTATTGATGATTTTATATTATAATTCTGTAACTACATACGTGTTACAGCCGCGAATCATATTTTAATCAACACACAACCTGACACTGACCTGCAAATTGCAAAAAACGTAAGAGAAATTTAATTTCGCGGGCTACCGTGGAGCTTCCACCTTAAAGGAGGAAGTGAGGGGCCCGGGGGTGGGGGCGAGTGATGCATAACATAACCTTTGTTTCTAAAGTAATAAAGCTCTAAACTTTAACTGATCCATGTATGGCCACCAAGGGTGGCCACACCCCCTGGTGTCACTCGAATATTAATTACCTATCTGTGGCAAGGACGAAGGTGACCTTAAAAAACCATGATATTCGTGAGACGTATTTTAGGGTTGACGATAACATCTATGTTATGATATAAGAAATATTTCGAGCAATTTGCTATCTTATTTATCATTCTAAAGTTATGACTATTACCAATATTATGGATTATGTTTCGCGAATATCTAAAAGATAAAATTTGAGGTGCGGAATATTTTGCTGTAAAACTGCGCGATTTGTTTTATTTCCTGTTTTGATCGCCATTTGTGGCGTGTTTTATTGCTATCAATCAATTTTGGGGACTGTTGGTGATAGGCTGATCTTAGGCTTATCACAATAGATAGACTTCTACGTAATAAGAACGTTGTTCAGAGACTTTACAATTGTTTTTACACGAAAAATAAAGAAACGTCACGTTCAATTCCTCGTATGTGCTATAAATACAACTTTATGAAAAAAACAACACGTTTTTCTAAAAAACTACATTATAAACATCACCCACTTTTTAAAAAGCATCTATAGTGGATTTTTTTGACGACATTCGATTTCTGGAGCCTTATATCATAGGACACTCACAATCGAACAATTGCAATGGCTTTCATTTTGAACTACACATTCCATATTCGTTGCACTCTGAAAAACCAATGAACTGTCGAAATGAAAGATATCGCAATTGTAAATATATCACACAATAGGATTGCTGATAAAACAGCTTTCCACAAATAATGAAAGTAATAAGTTTAAAAGAAAACAAAGAGTCACAAAAACGACCTAAGTCGAGTCCAAAATCAAGGTCATGGTATTTATAATCAGTGTTTCCTTATGCACAGGCAAAAACAGGACAGAGCCCGTCCAGATTGTAATCATCTAATGATACATCGCCAATACGAAAAAGAAATAAAAACCCTGTGCGTTTCCCGCCATAACAAGCGAACTTGCCAAAGCTAAAAAGAGGTAGCAAAAAAATCTTCAGCCATGAAAATGTAGTAGTTGTGTGACCTTGTAACTGGATGCTATCATCAGAATCAGCTCGTTAGTCTATCCTGACGAACTACAGACATATACGTCTGCTACTTAGTATAATCACCCTAAAATCCCTCTGTTGAGAGACTGGCTTCCATTCTTTGGTTAGATTTTTTCTGAAATGGGATGCTGCTAGGCTAAAATGGGTTTGGGCAGGTCACATCAGCAGCATGCACGATGACCGCTGGGCAAAAGCCTCCACACGATGGTTGCCGGAAGACGGACGGCGCCGCCGAGGCCGGCCCAGAAAGAGGTGGCGAGACGAACTAGACCTGTACCCGCGAGAGCTGGTCCGAGGAGGCACGGGAAGAGAGTATATGGGAGGAATAATTGGGGAGGCCGAAAAAGCCAGACAAACTCATCCATAGTTGCTGCCAGTTAAGATCGCAATAGCGGTCATTGACCCACCTACATTTATTAAAGTTCTTAACTTTGAAATCCAAAAATAAGCCTGTTCAAGTCTTGAATCGTCATCTATCGTGATCTTCAACATTTTTTCTAATGAAAAACGATACATGTCATTTTTTTTTCACAATCCGAACACATTTAAAACGAAACGGCAATTTATCGAGAATTTTAATATAATAATAATATGAAAAGCGAAAGCAAGAGCGTAGAAGACTGTTTTCCCGCGACCATGGCTGGTGCTGGTTTTGTAAACGATACATGGTTTATTTAATTTTGATTCGTACGAAGAGATATTAGGGAAAGGGCAATGACCGCTATTGCGATCTTAACTGGCAGCAACTATAGTTTGTTTGTCCTACTTTAAAGTTTCTGGCTAAATAGTTAAGTGTTAACGAGTTCTCAAGGAAATGTAGAACAAAACCTTCAGAAGGAAAAGAATTGCGCGTCTGGGAAAACCCGAGGCTTAGTGAAGGATATTTTATTTTCATGTTGAGAGTTGATGGCGGCGCCACAGCCACAACGCATCTCATTGTTTTAAAAATGTTATGTCCGTAATCACTAACTCTAGTGACACCTGACCTGAGTGAAAATGTTAACAAAGCGCAGTTGGAATTACAACGGTCACCGAGAGGGTGAGAGTTCACATTCCAACAGAGCAATAACATACGGCCATAGGTGTTTTATGAACAGCGGATGTTTTAATAAACCTATTACTTACTTACATTATAACAATACTACGATATTTACAAAATGATCCGCCGGCTATTATTTGTAGTGCGATTGAAAATATTATCATTTTCACACACTCACGCTTGCCGGTTGTCAGTATTTCATGAATCCCACTATTCACCGTATATCCTGTTATTCAAATAATATCCAGTATCACCGGAGATGAATATAAACCTCATTGTCTTTTCATTATCTTCTTCTTCCTAGCGTGTCGTTGGCAATCTAAAATGAGTCGTCAATCGGTCCAGAACTTTACTACGAGTTTGACGTAGTGGCGATACTTTCATACAAGCTTAAAAGCTTGGCTAGCCCTTATAACGTACTATTCTTGATGTTGGGGTTTGCGAACAGTTCTGCTTGCCTTATGGGCTTGCTATATTGTTGGCCCCTAGTCACGCCATTGGCTGACGCCTTTTTGATCATACTGTAAGAAACACTCAGAACCGTAATAGCTTATTTTTGTTCTCAATTATCAGTACGAAAATACCGTGCCGTTAAAAAAAGATTAGCCAGTCTGCATGCGGCAGCCAAAATAAATAAAGAGCTGAAGAGCCTACTAAAAGAAGCGCTTTAGGCCCGGACTCAACCAAGGTGGAGACGGCGGACGGATAGTCAAGCAAGCAATCACCACTCGTAGAAGCTTCTTAAAGGCACCCAAAAAAGTGTTCAAAAGATTTGTCCTGATCGAAACTGTGAAAGTGCCAAAACCAATCGGTTATCCACCAGACGGCATTCATCGAACTAGACCAGACGGCATAGCAACCGCAAATGATAAGATAGTTTTAATTTATAACACAACACCCGCGAATACACCTCTCATCTGATAAAAAGTCAACGAACTTAAAAGCTTTATCTGATTGATGCAGAATCAAAGGTTATAATATGTTTTACTCTTTTGTGTTGCCACGTGGGCGAATTTTATAGTATTTCAAACTCAAAGTATTCAGTTCAAAAATACCAGTTACCTGCAAGTACTTTTAAATAGTCTGTTTATAATATGTTTTACTCTTTTGTGTTGCCACGTGGGCGAATTTTCTAGTATTTCAAACTCAAAGTATTCAGATCAAAAATACCAGTTACCTGCAAGTACTTTTAAATAGTCAATAACAAGAAAAAAAAAATAACCCGACTGCGTAAAAAATAACTTATAACTTTAAATAAAAATGAAAATAAAAAAACAAGTTCATGGCAGGAAACAGGACATATTGACTGCAACGGTCGGAACCCATATTGGATGTAATGATTCTAGTCTAGATTATTTAATGGGTCCTCCTTCTGGCGCAGTCGGGTAAAAAGATTTATCTACCTACAGTCCAGCCACAGTCTGCCACAGGCATCATAACGGTGAAAGGGCTGTAGTTGCCCATTCCAAAACGTAAATTTTACCAATCATTTTTATTAGAGACAGGATTTTCTTAAAAACCTGTCGTTAATTTTCCAGCTTAGTTAGTTATCAGTTGAGTTCCTCAGAGATGATTATTTAGTCTGCTGGAGTGAATTTACATTCCCCATAATCATATGGGGAATGTAAATTCGCCCCCGCCACCCCAGCCAGAAGTGACGACGTAAAAAAGGATGATTATAAGGTTAGATTGCGTTTCACTTTCAAGCATTCTAATTCAAGGAAGGATAAAAATACCAAGCTTACTCCCTTACTGAAGTTGGAAGAAGTGCTTTATATGTAGCTGGTAAACGAAGATGTAGAAAAAGATGGTGGCCTAGTTATAGACCAAGCGGATGCGGTGGCGTCACAACAAAATGAAAGAAAGAAAAGAATTTCACTAAACTATAATCATTAATCGTCTAACCACAATATTTAATTAACCATATCATGAAACTTAATTATTGTACTCTCGTTTAATTATAAACAATTCACATTCATTGAACACAAATACAATAAATTATCATCAATAAGTTTTTCTACAAATAGATACAGTTTATATAATAGTAGACGGTCAATTGACCCTCAGGTTATCGATACTACGCAGTGCTTACGTGGTGGCCAGAGTGGAGATAAATCTAATAATAATTAGTCAGTGGTAGATTGACCCCTGGATAATTAAGAAATATACTATAGAGAACTTGCGTAAAGTCATAAATTTGAAGCTGAAAAAAGAGAAAGAAAAAAGAGTCAAATGGGGAAAAGTAACGCGAACATTCACACAAAGCATGGGAACTCAACTAAATGGCAGATGACCATAGAATGACTGTGATGGATTCGGTTTAAGAGACGAAGAAACAGAAGTCATAGCAAAGAGACATTCTATCAGCGATACCAACATTGGAAACGCTACCGAAAAGCTTGTTTGTCTATCATGTCGAAAAGTGTTGTGGAAATATGAAACGTTTTGAAAGTAATTGCCACTTGGATCGGCCATCATGATGTTGTGGGACTATTTAAGAGAGGCCTATGTTCAGCAGTGGATTGTGATAAGGTCAGTTGACTGATTGGAACGCAAGACAATGAAGTACTGACAAAATACATGTGCCAAAATATACTTCTTGACTTGGGCGAGATCAAAGATTGTCACATATCTGTTTTGTTTCACGAGTGTTGGAAGTGTCGGAACTAACTCATCTCACTGATACTGGACATGCGCGACCTGAGCGGGGGGGGGGGGAGGGGGGGGGGCATCACATCTAAACGTTTACGTGATACTATTTCCCCGGGGTTTTAGTTTTGAACATACGTACGGGCAATTAGCACGACTTGTCTAGACATCCGTCTGTCTCCTGGTTTAATATCAAACGTGAATGTATTTGTTGTCTAGTCTGAATGTTTAGACAGTTCTAATTTAGTTTTAGTTAGCAGTTACATAATTATGTTCTCTCGTAGCATTCCGTTACTGGTAGCCTATGTTAGAAGAGGGACCCAGTGAAGCTGGGTCAGTTACCCTTATGTTAATGTATCGTAAATTCGGTAAATTAGGCTGTAATTAAAAAACCGGCCAAGAGCGACACAGCGGACAGACAGACGGGCAAGAAAGTGACCTTATAAGGGTTCCGTTTTTTCGTTTTTAAGTACGGAACCCTAAAAAGGTTGAGCGACCACGCTTTAGAAAAATGCTCTAATTCTTTCCACACCCTCCTGGCACATACACTAGTAGAAATACTAGTAACACTGAAACAGTGAAATTAAATGTCATTTATAAGGCTCAGAATTATCACTTTTCAACGACAAAATTACAAAAGCGCCCGCCCTTCATCACTTCCTACTGTTTTTGGCTGTGGACACTGGAGAAGTAGCAGATCTAACTCCCCAGCAACACAGCTGTGTAAAAAAGAATTGGGACAACAGAAACCACGCTACTTTTCCGAAATCACAGCTGATTAGTTTAGTAGTAGGTACCTACAGTACTCACATGCGGTCAAATGTGGAAGCTCACATGCTCGGTCATGCAGGCTTATCATTTCGACTGATAACGAATATATACCTACTCTATTATTACCTACAACATTAAACAAACGATACTAAAACATTGTAACCACTGAAACCGTGCGCAGATCTTATCAAATTACTCCAATTAACCTTTAGGGGGTTAATTGTCCAACCAGACAAAGCAATTGAACTTTTTAATAAAGAATTTAGTCTGGGTGGCAACTGCAAGCCACATGTGTTTTATTTAGCCAGAATACATAGCTCTAATACCTATCTAAATGTAGAATAACAAAGTACGGACGTGTCTGTCTAAAAACGGATAAAGCTTTGATAATACTTGGATTTTAATGAGGCTCACACTATTCATATTTTCAACACAAAAGTAAAGTTTATTTCCGTACATACAAAATTCAAAACTTATACTTGCAACTTTAAATTAATAGGTACACAAACTAAATATTTACCAAAAAAAAAACGGTCAAGTGCGTTTCGGACTCGCGCATGAAAGGTTCCGTACCATCGTAGTAGGGGAGCCCCCTTTATTGTCTCCACTCAAGAGCACGTCTAGGTCCTCCAACGGTGATCGATTCTGCGGCTATTAATATCGCCGGTAACACAACACTCAATATTTATTCAGTTTCAACGTGTCATTACATTCTGTCTCAAAAATTAAAAACGGTGTTCATTCGCGATCACAAGATGACCTGACACAGTCATCGTAAAATCGTAAATCATTCTTACTTTATGCTTATCATCAACAATGATCAATAAACAACCAGTTGGTTTAGAGTTAGAGAGATAATATTTGCCGCGCCGTGCCGTGCCTGATTTGAGCTGGCCTCAAGCAATTACTACACATACTCGGCTTTCTTGAATTAATAAAAACTAAACTGCCTCGTGAGTGCGGTTGGGGGTTCTGGGTTTGATTTCTGGTTCGGGTCGGGTGTTGGGAAAGATATATCTCAGAAGCAGCCCGGAGTTTGCGGTATGATACTCCCGTGCCTCGGAATGGTCCTACGCCTGATCCCTTTCCGGGTCGTTTCGGATTGCCTTTCCATCGGACTAAAAGAATGAGGGAAGATAGAGTACATCTGCATTTACGCATACACTTGCGCCGCTGGCTCATCTTATGAGATTGGCCGCTATGAACGAAGACGGCCCCGAAATTATCAGGAGTTATTATTTTCTATGCGATCGGCAATTTTTTCACGATAAAGCCCGAACATAATTCAATGATGGTCGGGTCAATCAATCAACTCAGCAAAGAGATTTAAAAGAATTAGGTATCGAGCGGACATTGAGAATAATGTCATACAAAAGTTTTGATGCCGAACATTTTCGATTTTGCGGGCGTATCGTAATCGCTCTGTCTAGTGTCAGACAGAGCGATTTGTTACTAAGTAGTTACAAGTATTTGGATTACGAATTTCTTCGTCTTGTCTCGTCTATCGCTCGTAAATATTTGAATGTCTTTGCAACTCAGAGTATCGCAGTCTATAATTGCTGGACATAGGCCTCTCCCAACCCAAGCTACGCAAAAAACCGCCCTCCGCCTTCCTCACCTAGCCAAAATGTTCGGGTCTGCTCGTCACAGATCCGGGAAGACAAGCTGCTTTTTCCGTAGAACTCAAACTCAAAGCATTTATTACAATTAGACCATTACAGGCACTTTTGAATGTCAGAAAAAAGTTGCCTATTCTTATGCGTAGATCTCCATGGAGTTTCTTACCCATTTTTTTATGGAGAAGAATGGGCAAGAAACTCCATGGACACTCTTTTCTAAGATATATCAATCATCATAATAATTCAATTTAGTTGCCCGGTTTTGCCAAATCATGTCGAGCATGTGTGTGAGTCTTTGCAGACTTTTTTACCAGTCAGGTTTAGTTTTTATTTGTATTCAGTAACCATGGCGAGCCATGACTACGCAGAAAGCAAAGGTCGAAGCAGCGACTTGCCTTCATTATACATATACTAGTACTATGCTGGTGCTATTATGCTTAATGTTAAAAAAGTTTAATGCGATGTAGTATTGCGTTGTTGATTACATACATACGTATTGATACAATGGTTCGAGTAGAATATTGATAATTGTCATGTATTTACTAGGACATGCGGAACCGGGTTATGGTCCCATAGTAGTACCCGGTTTTTCCCGGGTTTTACTATGGGTGCGAAACCTGGTGTCGCATGCCCTTTTAGACACATAACATCACATCCGTAATCTCTGAAAAGTTTGGGGGGACCACTCACACTTATTCCGCTCTATTCAGCTTATATCATGCCCATAGAAAACAACGATTGGAGACGTGTACGCATCCGTTCAGCTTTCCGCGTCTATTCAGCTTTCGCGGCTATAAAATAAGGACAAATGTGTTATTATCATGCGAGTGCTCTAGATAGAGTTCAGCGCTGTTCTGCCGCATTCAGCGCTGTTGCTGCCGCGTTCAGCGCTGTTCCGCCGCATTCAGCGTCGAACGCGGCGGCACAGCGCTGTACACCAATGTGGCTTATTCTACAGTCAAATTTCTATTTCTTCACAGTGGATTGTCGTTTGCGTTTTATTTTTTTTACGTTTAATTTTATCTACTTCTTGAACAAGAACTTTTCATGTTGAATGCACAATACTAAATGATTAGCTTACCGTCTTCGCAGCATATTCAGCGCCGTACGCATTAGATATAAGCGTTTCAGCGGAGATAACACGCTATGACCGATGACGGCTTTTCTCATTCTTACGACGCTGTACGCGGCCGATAGAAGCAGAACTGTATAAGTGTGACCAAAATCGTTCAGCCAAACGCGAATGGAGCTGAATAAGTGTGAGTAGTCCCTTAGGCAGAACCTAATAGTGCACCAGCTTTTTTCCCATTATATTGAAGTCCATAGGGGGCCAGCCTATTGCCATCAACCGGGCACAAATCCAGACTCAACTGGCGTGGCTGCAATTGAGAATTCCTTCATGGAAGAACCCAATAACACTGCCCGACCCGAGGATCTCACCCAAGACCGCGTATTGACCAGCATAGAGTGAGGCCCGCACCTAGATGGACTGGCGACTTTCAAAAGGTGGCTGGGATGGATGCTTGGGAGAGGTCATGTCCAGCTGTGGACTGTGTTATGCTTAGCTGATAAAATCATTTTATCGTCGTAGGAAAAGATTGATTTGTTATGGCAAATGTTATCCACAACGTGTTTCTAATGCTTTAATCATTATTATTACTAGTAGGTACCTACTTGGTAGTTATTAATTTTTCATTGATAAAACACTTTTCTTTTGTTGTAAGCTCTACCGCTTTTTAATATCGTGCAAAAAAAATGTTTCAATCTTGTACAAACTTCATACCGAGTCTTTTTATTGACATGGCAACATATTTAATGACAATATTGTTGACAGTAATTCTTCCATGAAACAGGGATAGTAAGCGGATGATACCAGCCCGCGTAGCATGACCACAGGCCGTGTCGACGGCGCGTATGTGTTCCACGCGCGCCTCAAAGAGAGTCAGCAATAGGGAAGGGGTCCGCAAGGGCCGAAGCCTGCCGGGGCTGCGGGACTATTCGAAAGAGATACCGTGGTCCCGGAACACAAAGGGCGATGAAGGAACATGGATGGGTTTTAGTCAGTAAAAGTCTGACACTCCCTCCCGCTCCGCCCAGAGCGGGAGAAGTCATTTGATGATTTCCCATCCGAAAAAAAAAAAAAAAGGGGTTTTCATGAATGTTTCGGTAAGTTCCTGCACCGGGTGCTTCCCCTGTGAGGATCGACCGGAGGACACGGTGGCGCACACTGTGGAGATGTGCCCCGCTTGGGCGGAGCACCGACGTGCCCTCGAAGCGGCGATTGGCGGCGATGACCTCTCGCTTCCGGCCCTGGTACAATCCAAGGTCCGGAGCGAGACGGAATGGGACGCCGGGGCTGCGGGTCTATTCGAAAGAGATACCGTGGCCCCGGAACACAAAGGGCGATGAAGGAACATGGATGGGTTTTAGTCAGTAAAAGTCTGACACTCCCTCCTGCTCCGCCCAGAGCGGGAGGAGTCATTTAATGATTTAAAAAGTGGTTTTTCGAAGTTTCTTCGAAGAAAGAATCGACAGTTCTTTTGTTCATCTGTCATTGAATCGACAAAATGACAGTTGAACAAAAGAATTGTCGATTCCTCGAAACCCGTTCGGGCTGGCAAGTAAAATTATCTACTCAAATAAGATAAATTTATCTTATCTGCTGGATAATCCTATAGATTACTGTATTTATTACATGCGCAGTGGGTTATGAAATTCGTATATTTGTTCTACTTATCGCAGTTTGAAAGTGGCGCCTGTTACAGAAAAATTTAAAGGAACCCGTTTGTCTTGGTATGGACATGTAATGAGGAGGAATTAAACGCATGTAACTAAAGCAGAATGTTGATGGGAGGACAAGATGGACGGATTCTTTGTGTGAGGATATGAAAGAGAAGGAGTAAATGGTGCCGTAACGTGTTGCGCCGACCTCAAGTACTGGGCCACGGGTAAGAACATGATAATGTTCTACTTATCGCAATAGATGCACATAATTATAAGAATGTACGGTCGAACAAGCTATTTGCTTTAAATTTTTCAATGTAATTTGTGGGTTAAACTGTAAACGAAATAGCTTGTTCGACCGTACGCGGAAATTGGAAGTTTCGCTTGATTCTTCTTTCAAATACACTGGCCTGCAAAAATAAGTATCACACTTTTTCAATTGCAATAACTTTTTAAGTACACAAGATATACTTTCGAAACAAAAAGGACTCGAAAAATAGTTTAATTTTGTCTATAGTTTCAAAGAAAGCTGATAAAAATTGCTTTATAACGTTTTATTTTATTTTATATCTCTAACTTCTATGGTTTAGGAAAAATTGTAATTTTAAAAGTGTAGTAAGTATTTATTTTTGCAGGTCAGTTTAGTTCCAATTTCTGATAATAAGACAGATATAATTTATCTCTTCGGTACCCAACGAGATGGCCAGCCGCCAGCCTGAGAGCCAGTCAGCCAGACAAACTTACTGACCTATAACGATGATGGAGCAGTCAAAAAATGACATCGACATAATCTACCCAAAAATGTATATCAATCCTGATAAACGTCTACGTAGAAAAGAGATACGTAATGCATTCCATTCATCAGGCGACTCGTAGCCAAACCCAAGACTATTTAGCACAAAAAATAAAAACCCTTATGAAACAAGAGTCTTCTTTATGCCGGACCATAGCCCTCTGACTTGGCTTTACATGCCGTAAATATTCCTCAGGCATGCTGGTTTCCTCACGATTTTTCCTTCACCATAGCAAGTGATACAATACAATACGCACATGAATACGAAAAATCAGAGGTGCGTTGGGTTCGAACTCGACACCTATGAAACAGAGAGTATGACTCCAGGACTAATCAAAAGATTACTCTTGGACTTACTTAAAATCCAATCAACATGTGCTGATGTTATTTAATCAGCCATAAATCACCATATCTGTTCGTGCCAAACTATAGTTCAATCACTTCCATTTATCTTTTGGCACTGATTATCATTTTGATTAATTGTATTTCTTTTTATAGTGACTGATTGGTTTTACCCTTTTTGGAGTCAAAAGAATTCAGTGTGATTGATATGATCGGATTCGTAGCCAATCAGATAGCCGCACGTTCGGCTTCATCAGTAGGCTTAGACATAACATAACTTCACACCTGTAATCCCCAAAAGGTTAGGCAGAGGTGTACCTAATAGCACACCCACATTTCGCCAGTTATGCTTTAGTCCCATGGCATAGGGGGCGAGACTATTGTCACCTTCAGGCCTAGCCAAGTTACAAACGATTCGTATCGATTCTCTTTCTACAATCGTAAACGTTAAGTCACGTGGTCAAAACAAACGAATAGAAACTTCGTAGACAAGTTTACATCGGTTAAGATGATAGAATGAAATGTATTCGTTTCTACCGTCGTGATCCCTACATCCCATAGAAATCGTAGCCAACTTACAGTTTTGACTAAACTTTAAAGTTTCCATTCGTTTGTTTTGACCACGTGACTTATCGTTGATAGATGTCATTCCTATACATTTGGTTAGTTTTCTATTAGCGTTAACGATTGTAGATTGTCAACTTGGCTAAGCCTACTGGTATAGTTGAGAAAAGGCTAGGCAGATGATGAAGACACACAGGGTCTAACATAAAAGTAACAAAGACTCGCCGAATCCCACACAAATTCGTGAGTCGAGAACTTCTGAAACACGTCTTGTCATGCAAAGACCTGCAGGATTACAACATCGGTCATCGACATACCCGACACCACAGACTTCCTCGATAAAAAAATACTTCAAACTATAAACAGACACACACACTCTTATTGATCAAACACATAAATAGCACTTCTGATAACTGCTACGTATAATATGTACATAACTTTGTGTTTGCAAGTGCGTCATTCGCGCCACGCCTCCTGAACATTTGTGTATGTGTGTGTGTGTGTGTGTGAGGTGTGGTTATGTGTGTGTAGTGTGTACTTGAAATATTCTGCTGTGTCATGGTTTGAGGTAATGTGTAATGATTAATGTTCGGTTTAAGCTATTTTTGATGCTAGGTCACAATAGTGACGTGTGGTATCCAGTAGCAACAATAAAAGAAACATTCGGCCCACTCAATCTCAGAGAGGAGGCCTATGTCCCAGCAGTGGGAATGTTTAAGACTGATTATGATTACGCTAGCAAAAACAATTCTGCGTAATAATATTAAAGCTTGGTCAGAGTCGATATTAAAACAGTAATCTGATTAGTGAATCTTCTACTAAATCTCGTGTTTGTCGAGTGATTAAAAACAAAAGATTAAATTAAATAGGCTTTAGGATTAAATTCCCAGGCTTAGATGAAGATAATAATCAATGCTTAGTAAAGTAACTTGTAAACAGCATAAACATCAGGCCTGCTTTTCCGAAAGGGTTAGGTAGGGGTGGACCCTAACTCACATCTAACCTACCAATGTCTCACGTATAAGAGGCGAGCCTATTTCCATTAACAGGCTCCGCAATTGAAAAATACTCGAAGGAAAATCCCAATTACATTTTTCTCGACCGGCGACCCAGAAATTGAACTCAGGATCTCACGCTCGCGAGACGGAATGGGACGCCGTCACCTCCTTCTGCGAAGCAGTCATGCTAGCGAAGGAGGTGGCGGAACGTGAGAGGGAGAGATCCTCACGTCCCGGCCGCCGCGGGAGACGCCCCGGGCGTCGGGGGCCACGTGGTGGCTTCCGGCCACCGTAGGCGCGGGCCTGTGGACGGGGAGCTATGGGCTAGCTCGCCGTCCGTACGTCTCATGACGACAGGCCGTGTCGACGGCGCAGGAGTGTTCCACGCGCGCCTCAAAGAGAGTCAGCAACAGTGAAGGGGTCCGCAAGGGCCGAAGCCTGCCGGGGCTGCGGGACTATTCGAAAGAGATACCGTGGCCCCGGAACACAAAGGGCGATGAAGGAACATGGATGGGTTTTAGTCAGTAAAAGTCTGACACTCCCTCCTGCTCCGCCTAGAGCGGGAGGAGTCATTTGATGATTACACATCCGAAAAAAAAAAAAAAAAAAGGATCTCACGCTCAGCAGTTGCGCTTGCGACCGCTAGACCAACGAGCCACTCAGCTATCTTGGGAACAATAATTTGTTCTACAATAGGCATGACGACAGTATCAAAAAATTGCAAATCTATTTAGTCCGTCAGTTAGAGTATTGGAAATTAATGGTCACGTATTTTTTCTTTTTGTAAATCAATGAATATTGACAAAAGATAAAACGCATCAAAACTCGGGAGTGGGGGCTCGTGACGTCAGAACTAGCTAAAATTATACCTAGGCGTGACGTATTCAGAATTTTAAAAGCGTCGAATCATCGTCAATTTTGGTTTATGTAACAAAAGAAAAAACACGGGTCAAATATTTTTTGATAATCTAACTGACGGACTAATTAGTTTTTTTTTGTAGTCTCGCCTATTAGAGCTAGATAAGATTAAGCGCACCCATGAGGTAACCATCATATTTGTACAGGGACTTTCAACAGGATTAACACAAGCTTAGCTTGGCTTGACTGCCTCGTTGGTACTAATGGTCGCAAGCGCAACTGCTGAGCACGAGGTCTTCGGTTCGATTCCCGGGTCGGACAAAGTTTTTCCATCTGGAATTTTTCAGTAGCAGCCAAGGAATCTGGATTTGTGCCCGGTTGACGGCAATAGGATCGCACCCTATTACATAGGACTTAAACATAACTTCTGCTTAACCCTTCTGGGATTACAGGTGTGGTGTTGTTATGTAACACAAGCTTATTGTCAATCCGATACATTTTTGATTTCTTCATCAAGGTTATCGCTAGGGTTGCCAACTTTTTTTGACAAAAAAAACGTATACTTAAAATGGTTTCAATAGGAAAAAAAATAAATATTTGGAAGAAAAAAAAGTATTAAAACCTCTTTCAGTTAAAGCTGAAGTGGCGGGAATGGAGAGTACTAAACTAAGATTTTTTTTTTACATTTGGTTAGCAATTTCGTCGTTAGTGACAGACATCTGTCTGTCACTAACGACGAAATGTCAGAATGTCGACTGTCCTGTCACATTCACATCACATCTGACATTTAACATTTCGTTCAGTAATTATAAATTGTTTCCATCGTCCGTATTATTTAACTTAAGTACCCATAATGAGTGTTTTGTTTTACGCATCACAGTAAAGGTTGGAAATAAAGTATTTTCATATACTTTATTTGTATGCAAAAGTATAAAGTATAATTACTCAAAATAAAGTAGGATACGTTATTATAAAGTATGGTTGGTAACCCTAGTTATCGCTGATAGAATGTCACATTGTGTAGACCTTCTGGATTCAAGTCCTTACTTGCTCAACCAGCGGAAACAGCTGTGTTTTCCCAGGTGGAGTTCGTCCTTCAAAACTAACTGTAGCAATAAAAATCGCTGTTCAAGCTAAGGTCACACGTCAGGCACATTATGTGGTTAAAGTTACATAGTATTATGTCTACAAAGAAAGCTCTAGTGAACACTCCCTGGTTGGCTTAGAAATTATACTGTACTTGGGAGCACCCTAATTGCGTAATACGGAATGTCATTATATGTCATTTTGACAATACAGCCAATTTTTGGGACTATCATTGCGAGTGTGTTATGCAATTAGGATTTCGGGATGACTCCTGCAATCCAGCTTCCCAATTGCGAGACACACTTTTCTATCACATCGCGTTACGAAGGAATTTGAAGAAATTCGTATATTGTTACATTTGTATGGAATATTCGTCTGGTCTTTGTTGTAAAATTATCAAAATGAATAGCACTGGGAATGCGAGTGTCTTGCGTGATTACCCCGCAGGGTTTCCCGAAATTGCCGGGATCTCGCATAAATATCATCCCTTTAAGCGGAAAATCAATGCAGTTCGCGTTGTTTACTATTCTGTTACATAAGAGTTATTGAATCAGTGCCAAGTTCAACGGGCACGACCATATTGTGTTACATATGAGTTTTATATGCATGGGGTTTTCGACCCTTAGCATTTGAGTCATAAAGCAGGTAATAGCTTGTATCGTTATAGACCTGCACCACATGTTCTTCATGTGTGAGCTATTTGCATTCTTATTGTGTTTGTTATAAGAATGAATATACTTTGTATGTTTCCAGCGATTGTATGTCAACATAGTTGCGTTCTGTCACAGTTAAATTTCTAATTTAATCTTATTTTCTATTGTTAGTTCGGCGGTCGGGTTACTCAGGTGTAAACAGAACAAGACCCTCGCCTATTTTTAGGTTGTTTTCGCAGGAATTTTCCGAACAGTTTCGACATTCAAGAAAGAACTACTTAGTGCATTTTTGTCGTGAATAAACGATTTTGACGGCAAACACGTATCAGCAATACCGTATTTATCTAAAGGTTAAGTAGCATAGTGACAAATTGTCATGTTGTCCTTGTTCCATGATACTTGGGGTCGGCGCAGAACGATTAATTCTTCCAATCTATCAATCGTCACGCTATCATTTACCCCTTTTACTTTCATATCATTCCTTGCCCCTCCATCCATCAACATTTTTATTAAGAACTCTTCAAGTCACATCTCTTTAGCATGAGTGGAGAATTATGACCACATTAAAAAAAACCATTTCAACGTGAAAGCTTCAGGCAGGAGTTGCTTGCCCCAGGTCAAGTCATGTCGTGGAATAAAGAATCTTGATGTTCAGATGTGAGAATCCTCAATAGTATTTTTATTGGGAACTCTTCGAGAATACCTGATCGATGAATGTTGTTGTGAACCAAATGTAGAACGCTATACCCTGGCTTGATCTGAACATGAAATTACTTACCATAATTTTTCAACAAGTATCGATAAGTAGAAAGGAATGGGGAGGCCTTTCCCCAGCAGGAGGTCAGTATAGGCTAGGCCAACGTTTAGGTAAAATATTCTACTTTTTACACAGAATAGCATGAAGGCCTACTCACAATGACGCCACTGTCCTTGTTCTAACCTCCTCTCGTTTATTTCAAATTGCTATGAAAACCTCCAGTAATAATAACCATTAATCAAATACCTACGTACGTGCGGCATTTTGCTATTCATCATGCATAATATTTTACAAGGAAAGTTTGAAACTAAACGTGATGCCTACTAAGCAGATCGCGAGGTGTTGCAAAATATTATGCAAGAAACACCTACGAGGGACGTTTATAAAGTAAACATTTACGAACTAGTGCATTCTTATTCTTTTTTTAAACTAGTGTTTATATATTTTGTGTTACAAGGCAGAAACTGAAAGTCATGATGATATTGTGAGCTATCTATCAGTGAATGTTTAATCTCCAGGAAAACGTTTAAATCCGTGTCTTGATACCCTTGATTGAATGACAGGTTTTCGCGCGCAATTTCGACCGGATTGTTTCGGTTTTATCGACTTTTTGTTTAGTAATTTGTTAGTAGGTATCTTTTTATATTGACTTTTCGTTCATACAGGAAGACCTTTGCCTATAAGTGGGACAACATTTAGGTATAGGATAAAAAAAAAAAATTGAAGACGCTCTGCGACTGCTGTGAGGGAAGTTTGGTGGTAACTGTAGGGGCAACAGAAGTTAGGGAGAGATCTACACGACCCGGCCGCCGCGGGAGACGCCCCGGGCGTCGGGGACTCGTCGGGGCCACGTGGTGGCTTCAGGCCACCGTAGGCGCGGGCCTGTGGACGGGGAACTATGGGCTAGCTCGCCGTCCTTCCGTCTCATGACGACAGGCTGTGTCGACGGCGCGTTCGTGTTCCACGCGCGCCTCAAAGTGAGTCAGCATAAATAAGGAAGGGGTCCGAAAAGGCCCGAAAAGCCAGCCCCACTAAATCTAACAATGTAGGTGTGAGCCATAACATTATATAACTGGGCTGAGGTTCCGTCGAAATTGGCAGAAACCAGGGAAGATATTTAGTCAAGACGAGGAAGATTATGTTTCTGAAGTGAGTTTTTGTATGTTGTTAAGTACTTAAAAACGATAGTGATCTAGTTTCGAAGTATTGCAAGCTTAATATTATCGCTATCTACAGATTGTCGTAGCTTTATCAGTTAGTGCACCACGTGCAGGTGACTATGTGCACTACAGTCTTTTCTCACATATTTTATCTGTGACAGCACCAAGTCAATAAGGGGTCGTCCATTAATTACGTGTAAGGCGTTTAAGGGGGGGAGGGCTTAGAGCTGGATCTCACCCAATCTCATGAGGGAGAAGGGGGTTCTCTGCAAATATCACGTATTTTTTTATTCTGCAAGAAACGAGTGTAAAATTGCGAGTAAACTGGGTTTAATTAAGCAAATGTGTCTCTACTAAAATAATATGGACAATCGTACACAATAATATTTAATAACAAATATTCACTGAAAATATATAAGATATCTTTTTTTTTTCATTTTAATTTTGTGTAGAATAAAGATTAAGAATAAGAAACAATCAAGTTACAGATTATCGTATTTACATATATTAAACTACGCGTTTTGATAAATCTCACGATACCTATCTAACTAAAGGGGGCAAAATCGCCCAAAATGGCCTCACGTAATTTATGGACGTCCCCTAACAACCTTATTTTAACGGGAATAAAGATAGCTCTGATTTTGACTGCGCCGCAAAGTCAAAGGTAAATAATTGTGAAAAGACTGGAAGTGAGTAGGTACCTACGCTTTCCAATGTATTTGTTTCTTTCGCGGAACGTATCTTAGATAGGCACTTGTTTGTTGTTTGTTTCTATTCGCTTATTACCTACATAAGTACATACAAACGGCATTAACAAGTGACAAGCGCTTCCAAACCGTTACCAAAGCGACTGTCAACCGGATCAACTTCTAGCTTTTTCGTTAGCCTATTCAATACATTTTCGTTAGCTTATGTCACTCCAATACTTTTTCGTAAACTCATGTCATCCCAACCCAATACATTTTCGTAAGCTTATGTCATTCAAATACATTTTCGTTAACTTATGTCATTTCAATACATTTTGGTTACTTCATTGAATGTCATTTTAATATTACATTTTTGTGTTTGTCTTTTCTATCATCGTTTTGGCTGATATAATGTTATTTTCCTTCTGCCCCGAGAAAGCCAATTAACATAGAAGATCCGTTACTTTGTAGTTATCATCCGGAAGCGGTAGTGCCTTGCAAGGCCCTGTTTAGAATCAGATAATGTGTACGTCATCCATCATTGGATGTTACGAGATGTTTTAAGTAAAGCAAACGGTACAGTTTTGGCAACGAAACATTGTACGTACGAACTGTGAGTAAATATTGACTATAGTGACGTAATTTCATTGTTCTTTGCTCTTTCATTCATATAATATTGATTATCAGATTTAGGTTCTGCAGCCAAAACCCAAGCCTAGGCCACGGCTTTGTACTAAGCGTACGTCGTCTGTCATAGGGCTGTCTCTTCTAAACCGCAATAGCTTGACAGTTGACATAATTAAGTACTGAAAATGTATAGCCATATTTGAATATGGCTTTATCTTGTCTCTATCTCAATTCTTTTCTTTATCTAATCTCGAATGATAATCTAAATCCCAAGACGAGATGTCTAGGCTGGACATTCGAGTGTGACAATCTCTCAAGATGATTTCGATAAATATGTCAGTAAAACGCATATTCTGTTTATAGGCGCGGAAATACGGCGGAATTTTAACCCTAATTGTATTGTATTACACTCAGAATAACAATTCTCTTCATGCTTTGTAATACCCAGAGCTAAATCTATTGTTTCATTTTCTTTATAAATTTGTTCTCATTTTAAATGTAGCCTATAACTCTATAAGAATAAGTCCAACACTCGGGGTATGCAACTTCTCGTTAGTGAAAGAATTTTCTAAATCGGGTCAGTAGTTCCGAAGATTACGCCCTACATACAAACAAAATAATACTACTAAATTTACACTGTATCTTTTTTGCTGAATGCTTAATTTAATTGTGTGTAGTACCTATTGTTGATATTGTGAATGGTCAAGATACGGAACGAAGTACCTAACTGAATTCGCTAGCATTTTCATTGGGATTTTCTTATAACTATCTTTTTTCTTCTAACATAAAAAATTGTTGTTAGTTTTTGTCTGTCTGTCTGTTTGTTCCGGCTAAACTCAGAAACGGTTGGAACCATTTTGACAGGTCCTTGTTGGCAGATCGCTGATGTTATAAGGAGTAACTTAGACTTTTATTAACCGACTTCAAAAAGAAGGAGGTTCTCAATTCGTCGGAACCTTTTTTTTTTTAGAAACTAGGTTAAGGCTCCGAGCAAAAATAAAAAAACTCTTGAACTTTTTAACAAAATCCGATTCAGATAGAGAAGCAATATTTTTATAATAATTTCACGCGGTCGGAGGTTGCGGGCAGTCGCTCCATGTAAAATACTGGTAAGTATTCAGCTGCATCAGGTTAGACTGGAAGCCGACCCCAACATAATTGGGAAAAGTCTAGGCAGATGATGAGAGGTTGCGGGCATCAACCAGTTCCGAAAGTGTGCTTGTTCACGTGACGAGTTCGTGTACCGAACTCAACATCAAAATCATCCATCGATTTTCCTTATCAGTTTTTAGGTTAGAAAAAACTTTATATTGCGTAATTCGCCATGTTTTATTGTAAGCATGACGAATCAATATGATTTATTATTTTACCGATTATATTTTTTTATGGTAATAAATTCTGCTGCGTCGATTGTAACGGTAAAAAACTGCGTATCAATATTAATCTAAATTTATTATTTTGTCCAGCTTGCCCTTGATTCTAGAAAGGTAATCATATTTAGTTAATTGGCCCATAACGAAAATTAACATATTAATTAATAGGGATGATTCCTGACTAATAAAAATATGATTCTGTTTAGTCCTTCAGTTAGATTATCGAAAAATATTGGATACTTACGTGTTTTTTGTTTTATCAAATTAGTAAAAATTGACGATGATAAAACGCGTCAAAGATCATGAGTGGGGGGTTGTGACATCACTTTCCGGTAAAAATATACTCAAACGTCACGCGAGTTTTCGACGCACTAGCTTCATTTTTTGTTTACGTGAAAGAAGAAAAAATATGTATCCAATATTTTTTGGAAATCTATCTGACGGACTAATTACTTACATTTTCTTTGTCAACTACCCTATTAACATTGGCGAATCTGAATTATTGTGAAGACATCGGTCCAGCCGACAGCATGCAGCAGACAGACAAACAAGTGCTTTTTTATTCTAAGTACTCTTTGCATATACTTTCATTTGCATTCAGTAAAAAACAGTTATTTTGAAATTACAAACAGAAACGTCAATTTTATTTATTTGTATACAAATACATTCACTGATATGTCGCCCAGTCTTAGCGAGAACATTCCTAAGTGTTACACAATCTGGGAACTGCGCCGTGCTTCTGGAAGTGTCTCGAGGCGGCCTGACCGTGTGACATCGAGGCCGGCCTAACGAGGGCAATGATAGCGCCATGGAAAAGTTTACTGTCAAATAAACGCAGTAATCATGGGATTTTTGGTGAAGGGAAATACGCGTCGGAATAAACATTTATGTGTTTACTACAGGTCACAGAGTGACAAACGAAGATAAACATAAAATCTTACCCTCCTTTCCGGGGCGGTCGGGTAACAATACGTAGTAGGTACCTACGTATGAATGTAAAAATGGTAAAGAGTTTAGATCTTCTCGTATCCATCTATGGTAAAAACCCATCACTCTATTTAGCCAGATTATGTATGTTTGCATCGGTTGTTTCTACTTGGGCACGCAATCGATTAATTGCTTTCAATATCAATCAAAAGTTTCGAGTTTTGACAGATAAAACCGTATCAGCGAAAATCATGGGCGAACAATGAACTATTTTGCTTTTGACGAACATCAGAAGGCCATGGTAAGCTGAAGCTAAGAATATTTCAAATACCTATTGGCTCTAAGTATTTCCCTTTAGATATATTTACATTACATACTTCAAGGCCATATCAAAATTATTATTTTTTTGCCGGGTGGGAACGGGGTCGTGTAACTGGGCTAAGACCTTTAGTAGTTTGAACTCGTTGTGGGGTTTTGCAGAGTGGATGTGAATAGGAAACAGCCAGTTCTTGTAAGGAGATGTACCTATTCTCACCAAATCAAACAAATTCACCATGAATAGGTAAGGTCGGAGCACGTTCCGGTGTCCTGTCGCGGACCCGGCTTGGGAGGAAGTGAAAGAGACCCGAATTAAATATGGCGACCAAAACGGACACGCACGCACGTACCTACGTTAATCTAGTGGTGGCAAGCACAGAGTACCCGCTCCTGTGTTTGATCCCCAAGGCGGCAAAACGGTAATAGGCATAGGCATGTTGCCCTACTCTACTATTCACCTCTACCTCACCCTTTTGGGGAATAGGTACAAATGACACCTATATAACCTCCTGAATATAAATTCAGGTATCGCAACCTAAAATCGACTGCCGAATGTTCCCCTAATCCATAGATTATTATCATTATCGAGATATCTTTGGCGATAAAGCGAAAGGTTTATTATAGGATGTCAGTCGACAATAAAATGGAACGGAAAATGCTCTGAATAACAAATTGTTGTGATTGTTGACTATGGAATTTGGAGCAGTCGTAGTCGTAGGTTCGAACCTACGAGCTGCAACAATACAATCAAGACTTTATTATAAATTTTATATAAGATCATAAAGTCACGGGGAGAGGCCTTTGCCCAGCTGTGGGATGACGCAGGCTAGTATCAGTATGATGAATGAAAAAAAATCTTTTAACCACAAGGCTACAGGGCAGTACATTGTATCATAAATAATTGTTTTACTGTCTACCTCTAACAATAAGACATTATACAACCTATCCATCATGTTTTGACAACAACCTAGAATAATATTATTGTTCAAGTTTACAATATGTGTTGACATATACGTACCTACTTGTACATTGTTGTAAATAGAATGTGTTTACTTTTGATTCAATGGTTTTATTTTGTTTTTGACGGGTTCTGTTCCATATTTAAAAAGTGACTGGGTGGAATGTGTTTAATATCATAATGAATAGCAATGTTGGATGGTTTTTTCTTTTTTGGTTCTAACAGAAACAATGAGATTACATAAAGTACCTTCTGAATTCAAAATGTAACTAGAAATGAAAAGCGCCAGGAATAATTTGTTTTGCCTTGCCAATAGATGTGTGTTATTGGTCTTATTAAAATATTTTTATTTTTTATACTTAGAGAAAGAAATCCAGAGTTAAATGACCTGAATATAGAGTCAAAGAGTTCAGTATAATAAAACTTGCATAACTACCTGCATAAGCTGAAAAATCAATGAAAGATCTAGGTCACTATACCTACTGAAGTTAGCGGCAATGACATGTTTATGATATTGAAGATAATATTCTTCATTTAACTAAACTAACAAGAAATGATGGATGAACTGTGTGAAAGATGATGTGAGGTGGTGACTACTAAGATGGAAGCTAATAGAGAAATATGCAAGAAAAATCATGACCCATAAGATCATTCTTCAATTCCCTTTTATGTAAGTTGTTAACAAAAAGTATGTCACATAAACAGACTTCTTTTATAATTTCTACTTGCAGTTGATAGATTCCAGTTAGAATCTTTTTAAAAATATTCTTAGTTTTAGCTTTTGATAAACCATTGAGAATGTAGCTATTTTATGAGCTACAAATCATACTTAACAATCACTTATTTCATTTAGGTAGGTACTTATAACTTGAATCAATAGCCACTAAAACAAATTATATTAACAGACCCTACTTTATTGCCTATAATTCTTTATATCCCAAATATGCCTAGAACAAGTTGTAAATGATATCATAATGATATTCTGACAGGTCTATATTCCCTGTCAGTAGAAGCCCTATCAAGAACTAATGGCTTGAATAGTAATGAAGAAAAGAGGTTGATTCACGAGAAAGAGGTTGTCTGCTACAAATACTGGCCAGAAACACGCGTCGCGTGCTGTGAAGCCACAATGTATTCAGAGAATCAGGAACGGTTACCGGCTGTTCGGACGCATACAAATCATAACAAAAGTCACGATAATTGTTTTCCACGAGACTTACATCCTATCGCATTACTTATAACACCTCCGTGCTACACTCTGTCATTCAAATAAAAAGACAACTTGCACTTACAGATCGATATAACACCACACGACAAACGTAAATAAATGTTATGAATCCACACTCGGTCGTATTGATTTGACCTGCATGTACGAATAAATTAATCGATTTTCACGATTTAAGCTCAAGTTACTACCGTGAATATTTGTCTTTTTTCATAATTAGTTCTTAAAATACTGCTAACGATACAGAAATAATGAATTACTTACCAAAGAATGGAGCGGAGCTGCAATGGTGTCTGGAGTAATGCACTGAAATATTTATATTGCACTCTACGACTTACGTAACG
Organism: Xestia rhomboidea; assembly: GCA_963853795.1. NCBI lineage: Eukaryota > Metazoa > Arthropoda > Insecta > Lepidoptera > Noctuidae > Xestia > Xestia rhomboidea. Next base: position 18,477,625 of record OY970774.1, read on the forward strand.
ATAATCTAATGCAGGATGATAATTTTACGAATAAGGGGTCAACGGTCTTAATTTATAAACAGATTATAGTACGGAAATCGCAAGAATAACTATTTAAAACGTGTTATATCCTTCCGCAGTGTTTCAGTTTCGCGAATCGCGATGATTTTTCTACGGGATCGGTTCGACTTGCTATAGCTAGAGGGCGCTATTGTTGCCATTTGACATTTCAGTAACGGGTGCGTTCAATTCTGTTTTGATTAATATATTCTTTGTATCTTTATTTCGTAGTGTATAAGCACATAGGCAAGGGGTTTCAAAATAACGTCACTATTTTATATTAGACGCGGAAATATAAAAAAAGGGCATAGGAAAAACAAAATAATACCATTTTAAAATCTTGCTGCGTTCACTTGTAAACATTATGCAGCCAAAAAAAATGTAATACATCAATTTATTTGACATTGACATAAATAAATAAATGTCAGTCGTCGAACTGGTAGAAAACCGCGGTTTTGTTGTTGTTTTACGAAGTCGCTAAAAGTCGTTATTTTTTAATCAAACATCATGATACCCAGTGCTCGAACAGCGCGCTTAGCCAGAGAAGTGAAGAACTTCGAAACAAAACCTCCTTGGGGTATAGTTTGCCATCCGAGAGAAGAAGACATCTACGATGTTTTGAACTTCACTTTGCAAGGTCCTAAAGGCTCGCCGTATGAGAACGGATCATTTAAATTAACCGTTACTATACCACAGAAGTATCCCTTTGAACCACCACTCGTCAAGTTCTCCACTCCTGTATACCATCCCAACATTGATAAAGGTAACACTTGAGACAGTACAATTTATTTTTTTGGGCACAGTTGCTCTGTGTCCCAACTAAATTGGTATAAGTTCTTACCTACCATTGGCACTTCATCACAATGCTCAAGAGCTAAAAGTTAGGAAAATAGTTAGCCAGTAATTGGTCAGACAGAGGGTTGTCTTTAGATTCTAATGGATTAATTCATTGAGATTCGTATTATAGCATTTTCCCTAATCTCACGTTAATAAGGGTCAGTACAACGTATTTTCTCCTTCCTTCTCTCCAATAAAAGCACATTTTTAGCATTGCAATAACATCTTATTTCTTTCCATTTACAGGTGGTAGAATATGCATGGACATGTTAAAAATGCCGCCCAAAGGTGCGTGGCTACCCACCATCACCCTGGAGACTCTCCTCGTGTCCCTCCAGACTCTGATGGCTAACCCCAACCCCGACGACCCGCTTATGATGGATGTAGCCAACGAATATAAGTACAACATAGAAATGTATCTGGAGAATGCCAAGAAACATACGGAGAAATATGCTAGGGGATAAGATACTGATTTTTTATAATTTTATATGATTAGATTATGTGAGTTATACTAAATAGACTTTAAGAACTAATTACTTGTGTAATCAACAGAGGTTCTTCAGATAAGTACGTTGATTATGATTTTGTTTAATAATTAAATGGAAGCCTGAAAATATTATAACCAGTGTGATCAGGGGGCCTGACACTCACAGCCTCCATTAGGAGGTCAGATAGGCAGTCACTTCATATAAAATATGGTTATTCAGCAGCATACAGTTAGACTGAAAGCTGATGATATGTTGCCACAGGATATATAAGATTTAATTAGGTTTAGGAATGTTGTAAGGATTTATACAACATAATATTAGATTATAGCAATGGTTCGTTTTTGAAGCTAAAACCCCTAAAATGTTAATAGTGACTCATGATAATGTTGGCTATTCAACCATAAACATCTTGCCAGAATGCATGAAGTTTGTGCGTGGGAAACGAGTTGTAAAAAGAAAAGTTTGCACAAAGTTGCACAGTGAACTGCATGTCAGTAATTAAAACTAGACTGTTAAATACTATTTTTAATAAACATTTCTTTATTAATTTTCGTTTCATTTACATGATTAGAAACTGTAGATATTGCTGATTGATTATTACATTTTTATAATATTGTCATTATATATGCATTAATTTATTGAAACTTTTAACAGCTTGATGGAAGACTTGAATTTGAATGAAATATATCCAACTGCAAACAGATGTTAGAGTAAATATTTCAGCTTTTATGTGATATAGTTCTCTGGATATTATCCTTGGGACAGTGTGCCTAAACCTAGTGTTAACTTAGTGAGGTAAACTCTGCCAACCAACTACCACAGTTGACATCCCATAGATAACCACAGATCAAAACACTTTCATTAACGCATCAAATATGGATATAAGATTACAATTTGTACTGGGTGAAAGGGACATAGACACCCGAACCAGTGCCACATATTCAGTAGGTACATCAGTCCAAAGTTTCAAACCAACACAGAAACATCAAACAAAATCAATTTCAAACAAAATCAGCTGTTCCATACATTTTGACCAGATATGGCACTTTATTAAGAAACAGCTGGTTTTTTTTTTAATTATGAGTGAAATATTTAGAAGTGGGGGTTCGTTCGGAAGATGTACTGATTACGTGGTATTGTGGTAATCATTTGTACGTCGATGGCTTCCACTCTGTAAAGTTCATCATCAATAATTACATTACCCTACTTTGTGAGAAACGGAGTAAAGTAAGCCACATAGCAAAATGTTAAGTAGATGCGATAAAAAACTAGGCATTAAGCAAAACCAGTAATACTGACTAGTAATACTATTAAATATGCAATATTGGTATCAACTTGAGAAAAGCAAAAATGCGCCTAATGGCGTTTTTGGCATTGGGGGCTCTAATTAGCCCAAATGCCAAATGGGCTATAGCCCACGAAACTCAAATGAAAATTGAGTAGTAGTGACGATTCTAATGACTATAATTCAATAACTAAAATATGTATTTAAATAGATGTCAACCAACATAATATCACCTCTAATCCTCTGTATACACAAGAAAATTTTAATTTCAGCATCATTATGAATGCGAGGGGATTGGATTCCTCTACATCTTGCAGTTATACATTCAAGAATGATAGGTCCATAATAGCTATTTATTTACCAAGGGGAGTAAGGCACAGATTACTAATCGAGTGTGCATTTGAGCCGTGAACCACACGAGTTTAGTAATCTGTACTTACCCTCGAGTGATATATACTGCTTTATACTACACTTGCTTACAACGTCATCAAGACTTAAAAAAAAAACAAAACGCGTTAGTAATGGATTACTACCCTGATTTTCAGGGCAGTAATGAAATTCCATACAATAAACTGCCTAGATTTTTGAGAAGGTTGAATGAACAGCTTTCAAGCCTTTGAGTGGGGTAGTTTTGGTACACTTACTAAGCAAGTGTAGTATAAACAAATAAACCAACCCACAGAACTGGGGAACTGGGCTGTGGTTCTTTTGTAGGTTCGCACAACAATAAAGCAAGCTATACAAAACCAGTTTAAGCAGATTTTTCATTTTATCTGTACAAACTACAAAGTGAGGCCATGTTATACTGGAAATGTAAAGCTTGATGTGTCATGTAAATTGAACATTAAGATATAATTGAGTGTGATGTGTTGAATATTAACCTCAAGTTTTATTATATTAAACACTTGCTTCAGTGATTAAATAGCACTTCCAATATGCTGTAAGCTGAATAAAATATTATTATAATACAGTGCTAATATTCAACCAGTATCTGTGTCACTATCGTCTCCAGAACTTGCACTCTCCGTCTCCGAAGAACTACTATTCCGTTTAATTTTTCTACCAACAGTTTTAAAATTTTCCACACCGGCAACACTAGGCTCTTTATTATTATTACTTTCATCACTAGTCTGATCTTTTTTCTTGTATTTCTTGCCAGTTTCACTTGTGGTAGGTTTTAGAGTCTCTGTGGACACGGTGGCAACCATTTTGGATTCTGGTCTGGTGTCCGAGGGTTTGAAGTCTTCGTCATCATCTTCTTCAGCAGGTCTTCTGTTTGCTATTGATGCGGCTACTGCTGTTTTGTAAGCTTCTGGGTACTGGGTGCTGGAAAGAATTCATCAGGCAATTAGGATTGTATAAAGTAATTTAACTTTTAGCAGAAGATGGCTAGCTGGCAGATATTCTGCAATATGATAAGTCTTATCAAAGGTTTGTTTTTAAACTATCAAGCTTCCAAGTAATGAGACAGGTTAAACCACACCACAGCAAAGATAGCTATATGAAAAGATCTGCCTTGATAAAACAATCTGGAATCCACAGTATCATCACAAAACCCACAGTTTCTACTAAGATTTTAACATAGGTACTTAGGATTCAGGTTTTCCGCATTAACTGAAAAATGAAGCTTAATAAACATATTATTGTATACTAACCTTAGCTTAGTCTTAATAGCTCTAATTTTCTTGAATATGAACTCTAGGTCCTTCCTCATTTCCAGAAGCAGTTGGGTGTGCTTCTTGAACTCTGTGGAGGCAGCTCGCAGGCGGCTGGCAGACAGCTGGTTGCAGTTTGTCAGCATCTCGGTAGTCTTTTCAAAACGCTGTAGCCTGGAATTGACAGTATGGCGATTTCAATTAAAACTGGTAAGTACTGTTCAATTAAAAGCATTATGGGGACTGCTGGATGTATATTCCATTGCCTATGCTATATTCATGTTGGTTACTGGGTCTACATAGAGGTGCCCTTGCTTTAAAGGTGGAAACCAGCCTTTATATTTTGATAGGAATACAGAACCGAGCGGAGATTGAAAACGACGTAGGCATATTTATGATGAGTCTTGGAGGCTTGCCCCGTATTGACATGGGAGTTTTACATACCTGGCGAAATGAGGTTTTATTATAGGAACACTTTCGCATAACCTTACAGGTATCACAGGGGCGATGTTATGGTTAACAATAGTTATCACTCACATATTTTTCTGTGCCCTAATAACAGTTTCCACATCGTTTTGATTCACCATTCCCGCCAAGCCCTGGACGAAAACCTCCGGGGCGGAGTAGTTTTGGAAGCATTCTATCGAAAAGTCACTCTCTGGTGTGTCGTTTGCCATTTTAACACCCTGTTTATAGACTGTTATGGTGGAAATTAATCAATATTCATTGATGACCCTACGAGTAACGCAAAGTGGAGATACGGCAAGATAAGAAACGTCAGTTTGACATTGATTGACATTCGACAGTTGTGGTGCGTTCGATTTACTGGGGGGTCTAATGGCCGCTATACCAGAATCTAGGATTATGAATTGCGTTACAATTTTTAAAATGGTCACAGACACAGTTAATATTATGAATTGTCTTCTAAGACCATTTTTACGAAATGTAACGTAAATCATAATTATTATGATCCTATTAAGCCAAGCAGTCATTCAGTTCATTGAGCACAGCTTGCTGATATTGCCTAGCAGTAGGATAGCCACTTCCTATTCTGGTTTGATTGTTCAACTGACTTGTTCATCAAGCTAGTCATTAGACCGTTTAACTAGTGGCTACCTTGTATGACTGCGGCTATTCTAGATTCAGGTTGAGCTATAGGTACAATTTACAAGGTACAAGCGTATTCTATCAAGAAATTCTCAGTAATACAGATACTAGTAACAGTAGCATTAACAGCATTCAGAAAACAAACAACTGTCTACTTAGATACAGTTACAATACCTACAGGGTGTAAACTGACTCATCACGAAGCCGTCAACCAAGCATTCTGTACATCATACTTATGTAACTTTGTAAAAATCATTGCTGGGAAACGACTTTTTTTTTTGGGGTGAAAAATCACGTTTTACAGTAAAACTAAATGTAGCGCTTTCAACACATTCTGCTAATGGATGCATTGAGTAGTAAACAGGTCATGGAGGTCTATAAAGTAAAGTTTTAAAACTTTTATTTTTAAAAAAACTTTGAAAAAGTTGGAACTTTGACCCCCAATATCTCCGTAACTAGAAGGTTCCCGGTAGGTATGGTCTAGACTCTAGAATAAAAAAAAACCGGCCGCGTGCGAGTCGGACTCGCGCACGAAGGGTTCTGTACCATTATCTAGATACAACATTAGACAAAACGGCAAAAAAATCACGTTTGTTGAATCATCATAATCATAATCTTTATTTACCAAAAGAATAACAACCTTACAAACAAAAATTAACACTAGTATTTATTTTCTATGAAGAATAGACACACCCAATTAGTTAATCAGTAGGTTCACAATAATAAATTGTGGTTGTTACGAAACCCAATTCACACTGACCCCCGTACTAGTTATAAATTGTATTACGGTGGGACAGGTTTCCTCGTTCTCAGTTATCAATTTATTATAATTGCCGATTTGAGAGAAAATAATTAGGATTATCTACTTTTTAAATATTACAAATCAAAACTGTGGGTAAAATGTTTCAAACATTCAAATTATTGTTCACGGAGTTTTTTTTTATTTGTAGGTAGAAGCGTAAATTCACATAGTATATGAATGGGAGCCCCCCTTTTTTTTTTTTTTTCGGATGGGAAATCATCAAATGACTTCTCCCGCTCTGGGCGGAGCAGGAGGGAGTGTCAGACTTTTACTGACTAAAACCCATCCATGTTCCTTCATCGCCCTTTATGTTCCGGGGCCACGGTATCTCTTTCGAATAGTCCCGCAGCCCCGGCAGGCTTCGGCCCTTGCGGACCCCTTCACTGATGCTGACTCTCTTTGAGGCGCGCGTGGAACACGAACGCGCCGTCGACACGGCCTGTCGTCATGAGACGTACGGACGGCGAGCTAGCCCATAGCTCCCCGTCCACAGGCACGCGCCTACGGTGGCCGGAAGCCACCACGTGGCCCCCGACGCCCGGGGCGTCTCCCGCGGCGGCCGGGACGTGAGGATCTCTCCCTGTCCTGTTCCGCCACCTCCTTCGCTAGCATGACTGCTTCGCAGAAGGAGGTGACGGCGTCCCATTCCGTCTCGCTCCGGACCATGGCACGAACCAGGGCCGGGAGCGAGAGGTCGCCGCCGCCGATCGCCACCTCGAGGACACGGCGGTGCTCCACCCAAGCGGGGCACACCTCCACAGTGTGCTCCACCGTGTCCTCCGGCCTATCCTCACAGTGATAGCACCCGGGCGTTTCCTCCCGCCCGATTCGGTGCAGGAACTTACCGAAACATCCGTGTCCGGTAAGAACCTGCGTCAGGCGAAAGGTGAGGACGCCGTGGCGTCTCTCCAGCCACTCCTCAAAGAGGGGACTTATCGCCACTATTGTGGCGTGCCCTGCACGGGGTTGCGATAGTCGCTCTCTCCATGTCGCCATGAGATCCCGCCGGAAGTCCGTCCGCTGAGCGACAATTTGCCGCGGCAGCGGAATGGGAGCCCCCCTTAATATTCATTTTATTCTGTTTTTTATTTGTGTTATAGCGGCAACAGAAATAACATTCTGTGAAAATTTCAACTGTCTACCTATAACGGATCATGAGATACAGCTCGGTGACAGACGGATGGACGGACAGCAAAGGCTCAGTAATAGGGTCCGGTTGGTTACCCTTCGGGTACGGAACCCTAAAAATGTACAGTAAGTACCAAAGACTACTATGTACAGTACAGCCGAGTGACACACTGACAGACACCGTAGGCTTAGTTATTAGGATTTCACTGGCATCTTTTGGACGTAACCCAGGAATTAAGTAGGTATGGTGGAAACTGGAGACGCTATTATTTTACAAGGTGTAAATCGACCCTTCACGAAGCCGTCAATCAAGCGACTATAGACAAAAATATTGCTGGGAAACGACAGATTTTTGTTGGTGTTTAAAATTACGTTTTAAGGTAAGACTCAATGTAAAGCACTCAAAACATTGTGAATGATTGGGAGAACAGTGCCTTTCGGCTTCGTTATACAACTGACGCCGGTGTCACTTTATTAAAACACATATTTACTGCGTGGGAAGAGGCACAAGATGCCATAGGAATCTTCTGTGACCTTTCGAAGGCATTTGATTGCGTAAATCACGAAACCCTGATCTTGAAACTTGAGCATTACGGTTTAGGTAAACTTGCGCTCAGTTTAGTAAAATCGTATTTGAATGATAAACAGCAGCAGGTACAAATAAATGGTGTCAATTCAATGGGTTTAAAAGTAAAAATGGGTGTACCACAAGGTTCGATATTGGGTCCCTTCCTCTTTTTAGTATAAATTAATGACCTACCCCGTTTATTTAACAACCATCCGCATATGGTGTTGTTTGCTGACGATACTTCTTTAATATTTAGGATAAACAGACGTGCCACTGATCTTGACGACGTAAATAACGCCCTACTGCAGGTCCATAATTGGTTTACCGCTAATAATTTAGTACTAAATGGGAAAAAAACTAAGTGCATTAGATTTGCTCTACCAAATGTCAAAAGTAGTGATTGTGACATAATATTGAATCAAGAGAAACTAGAATTTGTCGATAAAACGGTTTTCTTGGGAATCACGCTCGACTCAAGGTTACAATGGGGTCCTCATTTAACATCTCTTGCAGGACGGCTGAGTTCAGCTGCATATGCTGTTAGAAAAATCCGTCAATTTACTGATATTGATACCGCGAGGCTAGCCTATTTTAGTTATTTTCATAGTATTATGTCATACGGTATTTTACTATGAGGACGGGCTTTAGACATCGAGTCTATATTTATTCTGCAGAAAAGAGCCATCAGAGCCATATATGAATTACGTAGACGCGATTCTCTAAGAGAACTGTTTAAGGAAATTAATATCATGACAGTACCTTGTCAATACATCTATGAAAACATCATGTACGTTAGGAAAAATCTGCATTTATTCAGTAAAAGAGGTGACAGACACCACTATAACACTAGAAATAGGGACCAACTAGTTCAGCCAGGTTTCAGGCTTGCTAAAGTAGATTCATCTTTCATGGGGTACTGTTTGAAATGTTACAATAAAATACCTCCCCACATTCTTCAACTGAATGAGACGAAATTTAAATCTTGTATAAAACGCACACTATGTAGGCAAGCATATTATAAGTTGGGGGATTACATTGATGATAAAAATGCTTGGCTAAATGCTGGTCCTGCTCCACAACCATAGGGGCAAACTAATTGAATGTACTGGTCGGGCATTATTTGAGTCTATCGACACGCAAAGAAGAAGAATTGATTCCCATGTTAATGTATTGTGGAAGCTGCAGAAGATTGTAAAAATATACCCACTTGCATTGTATAGATTCCGGTTTTTAGTATTATATAATTGCATAGCACATGTGTGAGTACTTTGTACTGTTCAGCCACCACTTACATTTAGTTATCTTTCATTGACTTGAATATGCCTTGGTGGCTGAGAGAATGTCATGCTCACTCAAATGTCTCGCTGATGGTGGCGGGTGTGTCGGGTCATTTGGTTCCCTTAAATATGGTCGAGTTGAATGGCGCCGATACATGCGTCATGTTCGTGAACGGGCGCTGTCAGTTGGGACTGGTCATCTCTTAGCTGCCACGGTTCGTTCATTTTAATTACTTTATTTTTTAATTTATTATTTTACTCTGGACGCTCTTAATGTGCACGTCTTTCTACATCGTTCTCACATATGTATAATCTCAACATGAATGATGTAACCAAGATTTTGTAACAATATTTTGATTTTAAAGAGTGTCCATGGAGTTTCTTGCCCGTTCTTCTCCATAGAGATCTACGTTAGGGAATGGGCAACTACAGTACTTTCTCAAGTTATTATGCCTTGTGACTGTGACTGTAGCTTTGCTTTTTTGTATTTTCGACATTCAAAAGTGCCGTAATGGTCTAATTGAAATAAATGATTTGAGTTTGAGTTTGAGTTTGAGTTTGAGTTAAGGGTATTTTGACATCCATTAGATCATCATGAATATTAAAATAAATGCTTTTAAAAAAATAAGGTGCAGTCTGTGGCAGTTAAGTGTTAAATCTTTACGATAACTGCTGTCATTGGTACAACCTAGTGGCGCTGAAAGTTTCGAATTGTTTAGTACTGAGATGCGGTCGATTGTACCATCTAACAGAATCTTACGGAACAAAATAAAACAAAACAAGTCAATATTATACATATTATCAAGGGTTAACTTGACCCAACCCTTCGACCTCCAGGTGGAATGGAACGCCTACATCTTGTCCAGTAATACGGCGAAAAAGTTTTGGCTTGCGAGCTTTAACCTTTTTTCCATTCTGCTGCCTTGTAATAGGAAGCGACGATTTGGATTGCTTTTTAACGGGGTCTATGTTGCGACCCCCATAAGATCTAACTACCTCGTTAAGTAACCATTGTGGGACGTACACATTATTATTGTTCTCACTATGCGCTATAATTTTCGTATTTGCTCTACCTGCGCCGACATCTTGTTGAAGATCATATATTCCTTGTTTCAGATGATCTTCAACTAAATTTTCATATTCTGCGTAGTCGTCATATGACCCTTCACTATCCTGTGAAACTAAGTGTTTGATTTGTCTTGCTACAGCAGCACCATTTTCTACTTGTGTTAAATCTAAAACTACGGCTTCTACGTTTGGTTTTTTACCAATATTGTTTTTGTTGTTAAGAAGATTTTGTAAATCTACATTTTGGAGCAAAACATTCTTATTTGCTTTTAGTTTGTTTGTACGTGTTTTGGATTTTGGTGCATAGGGTGCATTCAATTTAGATAGCAAATGGTCAACATCCGAGATGCCGAGAACAACAGCATCTAATTCATCGTTTATTTTAATTTTCTGTGCTGGCTGACTGGCTGTGTGTGGCTTTGAGTCGTATTTTAGACCGCTGTCATTTGCAACAGTTTTGCTTCTGGCACAAGTCTTTCCCTTGCAGCGTAAACGATTATTATTGTTGACAGCTCTGTTGGTTCGTGCACGATTCTTTCCATTATTTCGTAGGTCATCTCTGGCGTTGTAGCTATCATCATCCTTGTCGTCGCGAACCACAATTATTTCGTCATCTATGTTGTTAAAATAGTCCGGGTTATAATATTGAGGTTTCTTTCCAACAATATTTTCAACAAATGGCATGACTCCATCTTTTCCCTGTACCAGCACAGCGTCTGGTTGGTCATTATTTGCACCAACTGATATTTTCCTAGCCTTTAAATTATTACCCTTACCAATAACTCTATAAGTTTCAACATCAGAGGGATTTTTCTGTACATTACCAAGTAAAGCTAAAACTTCGTTGATATCGCTTTCATCACTAGATTTCAATGGTTGATCGTTATTGTTACGGTCGAGCGATAGTAAATCTTCAAGCAAATTTTGTGCATTGTTATAACCTGGCTTGTCCCCGTTCTGTGTCAAAAATTGATTGATTATCTGTAAGCTGTTGTAGTTTGGTTTATCGTCGCCTGCATTTTCGTGGGATTTATAATACTGTTGAGGATTAGGTTTGTCTTTTTGGTAATATACTTTGCGTGGTTTCTCATTGTACCATGTTGTACCAGCTCTGTTTTCTTGATAACTGTTTGGTACGTCTACTGCGTAATACGATGGCCTGTCTTTCGAGCCTTGATTAGCCAGTGAAAGCAATAACTGTTGAAGCTGAAATTCGTTTCTCACTTTATATGAATCTTCTCTGGCATTCCTTGGCGATTTCCCTAAAGCAATACTTATAATTCCAAATATAATAAAATATGAGATCGTTGCCACCATTTTTCAAAATTTGTGTCGTTGCATGCTAGGTTTAATACTAACTAATAATAATAAAAACTTTATTCTAGGTTTGGTTCAAACAATTGATTAAAAAAGTATAGTTATAGGTAACGGTAGCGACGAGTAATCGAGCGTGAGATTGGAAAACTATGATTAGTTACGTCATAGTGAGGTGTGCTATGAGTTCCACGCGATTAATTAATTTTATTTGAGCATAGACATGCGTCATGGCGTCTCCATGAGCTACAAGTTCTCACGCGTGTTGCGTTAGCGAATTGCTTGGAGCAAGGCTGCTCAACCCCAGCTCCGCGATTCACAATGTGGCCCGCCAACTCATTTGTTTTGGCCCGCTGGCAGATGTCAGTAGATTTCAAACCAGATTGAAAAAATATTTTGTATTTATGAACCCGTTCTCAATGAGCTTTAACAAGCTAGAAAGTACATAATTAAAAAAAAATCTTTGAAACCGGGTTTTACTTAAACAGGATATCTTCACAACCTAGTAAATAGTAGTCTTGATAAATGGCTTGGAAGATTTTTGTATGAATCCTGGCCGGCCTAAGTACCGCCTTTTTTTTTTTCTAAATTGCGGCCACGTATGAAATCGATAGCTAGTATCAATACAAACAAGTTTTGTATAAGACAAAATGTTATAAAGCGTCACATTTCCGAGATATGAGCTATCAAAGATAAAGTCCATTCACTGATAATTTTCAGCACAACTTTGATTTGATCAGACACGCATAAAACGTGTATCAATCGATAGCTGACGTCAATACAAACCAGTTTTGTCTGAGACAAAATCTTCTAAAGTGTGTATTAGTAGATATATGTTTTATTTTATTTATGTTCTCGGTCAATTGTGGATCGATTTTGAAAATTGTTTTTTTTTTGTTTGAAAAAGTACACTGGGAGTATATGTACTTTTTCAAACAGTTGGTCCCACAGAAATATTGACATGATCATGACAATATTTGTCGTCTGTGCTTCAGCTTCGCTCGGGCGATAAAATAATCCACTTTTTTTAATAATTATTTATTTTATTTATTTATTTTCATGTCTAAGCATTTGAGATAGGTTTAACATCTTTTAACATTGTTTTAAATTAAAGAAAACCGGCTAAGCGCGAGTCGGACTCGCGCATGAAGGGTTCCGTACCATCGTAGTAGGGGAGCCCTCTTTAATTTTCTTTATTATTATTATTTGTTGTTTATAGTGGCAACAGAAAATTTCAACTGTCTAGCTATCTGAGATCTGTATCTCAGATAGCTAGACAGTTGAAATTTTCTGTTCTGACCAGGCTGTCCTGGTAATCGACAGACGGACAGTGGAGTCTTAGTAATAGGGCCCCGTTTTTACCCTTTGGGTACGGAACACTAAAAAAAAGAATCAAAATACTGTTTACGTATTATTATTGGCTACTACAGCACTTTAAGACACTAATAAAGCAAGAAACTACTGCAGTATAAGAAACCATTCATTTGAAACAGCCTGGTGCGTGAAATGCTATCTTAATATATATAAATCTCACACAACGTGTCACAATGTTTGTCCTCAATAAACTCCTAAACCACTTAACCGATTATAATAAAATTCGCACACCATGTGCAGTTCGATCCAACTTGAGAGATAGGATAGTTTAAATCTCAAATTATAGTCGCAATTTTAATTTATTGATAATTATTTGTCTGTTATTATTTGACAGTCACAATTATCTGTTAACTCCAAATGATTCTAACAGATGTCGATACCTTTCGACTGGGTTGAGTAAGTAATCAATAGATGGCGCTGCTATGGTAAATCTACAAAAGTGTAATATAAGCTACATTTTAACAGCATAATTACCACGTGTTGTTGACGCTATAAAATTAATTAAATTTATTTTGTAGTGAACGAAATACCGTATAATTCAGCTAATTATTTGTCTGTTATTATTAGTAAAAAAATATGAATAGGTACATATGTCGGCAGATTATATTCATCTATTTGGTGGACTAAAGGATTTACAATAAAACAAAAAAAAAAAAAATACCAAACCCGTGCGAAGCCGGGACGGGCCGCTAGTATTATTGTAGAATATTAGAATGTTCAATTTAAAAAAAAAGTATTAATGTACCAACAGCCACCAGTACCAATACCAACCAGCAGCAATGTAGCAGTATCAACTAATTCAGATTTAATAAATGTCGTCATCGATGTCGCTGATCAAATGTTTCTTTGTCTAGGTACTCGGATGTGGTAATTCTAGCATTCTACTCAAGCCTATATTTTAAATTCTGTTGTATATTATTTGAATAAATTGTAGTGCTGTTTATATTTTCTCTATGGTTTAGTCCCATTTGTGACTATTACTATATCTTCTGACACCAGTCTCATTATCATCATTTCTATTAGTTCTGCATCCATCTCCAAAACAACCATGGTACTCTCTTCCGTCTGCGTTGTCTCTGTCTTTAACATAGCTGCCTCTATGGCTTCTGCCTCCACACTTGTTACCCACACAACCCAAGAACAGTCGGTATATACCATTCCCTGCCAACAGTTTTTCGAGATCGTTCAAAAAATTAACTGTGTCAGTGTCTCGTTTATTGTCACTACCAGATCTCAGACCGCGATCCAGAAAACGTGGCTTTTCCGATGGTGAGCAATTCCTTTTACATTTTAACAGTTTGGATATTTTTCTACACATTCTTAGACTTGCGCTTCTCATTATTTCGTTTGTTTCATCACTGTCTTCTACACGAGTTCTTGCAACTGGCTTTGCTTTTGTTTTTTCCGTCAAAATATTGAACTTCTCTATATTAAATATATTGTTAGGATTCGCCTGTTCCCGGCGGTCACCGTCAGCGTTACCTTCAAGAAAATGCCAACTCGGATGTTTTTCTTGGTACTTTTTCGGCAAACTCGCGACTCCTTCAATATTGGCGAAGTTTAGACCATGCTTCGCTCTTAGCCCTGACAGTTTGTCTATTAAGCCCACAGATTTTAGTTTGTAAAAATCTAGCATTCCATTTGTGACTGCTATGACTGCGAATAGAAAGAAACACGACAGCTCAGAAACCATACTTCAATTTTATCCTTGCCTTGTTCATCCGCTTGCTCAATCTCAAATAAAACTTACTCGTATAATGACATTGACTTGGTTGAAACTTTATTATTGAGAATAATAATAAAATTGATTGCGCATATAGCAAAGTGTTTTTGATGTCTAATTGATTGCGAAATTGAAAATCCAAACGAGTTGAAGCCGCAATGTTACGTGTAGCTTAATAAGCTTAATTAAGCATAATATTCAGCTTAAAACGGTCCTACTGCTGGGACACAGGCCTCCTCTCTGTATTATGGGTTTCTCAATGCAAGACACATTGTGTGTAAGGAGGATATCCGTTTTGTTACTGGCAGTTACAGCAGCGTCATGGCAAAGCATAGCATAATCAACCTATGATGTTCCCACTGCTGGGACGTAGGCCTCCTCTGTATGAGAGGGAGTGGGCTATAATATACAGGGTGGAATTTTTCAATGCCACCTGGAGCCCTCAAAATACTGGAAATAGCAAATTCTACTAAAGGAAGCATTCCTTTATTTTTAAAAAGAAACAAATCTGCATTCAAAGGTTTTCGAAAATTCGCTTGCCACCACTCGGGAATCGAACCGACTAAAGTTCGAAAAAATAACACCCTGTACTTTTTTACATCAATCGATAGGGACAATCATATGGATTAAATCTCTCTAACAAACATGATAAATTAAATGAAGGGAAAATCATGAAATCTAAAGAACAGTTATAAATTCAATGGGATAAATTTAATAAGATAAAGCACTTTTATTCATGGTTTTCCTTTCATTTAATTTATCATGTGTGTTAGAGAGATTTAATCCATACGATTGACCCTATCGATTGATGTCAAAAAGGTGCAGAATGTAATTTTTTCGAACTTTAGTCGATCCATCCATAGACCCATAGCGATATTGCCTGCCATAAATAAAATAGTGGAAAAAATTATATGTGAGCAAATACACACTTTTTATCGGGATAATGACATAATTTCCAAAGCCCAGTATGGCTTCCAAAGTAAGAAATCTACAGCTCAACTACTTTCCAATTTTACTGATGAAGTTAACAACTACCTATATGAGAAGCAGCATGTTATACTTATATTAATTGATTTCAGCAAGGCGTTTGACACACTCGGGCATAGTACACTATTAAAAACACTCGAAAACTCTGGGATAAGAGGGAAATTACTCGACTGGTGTAAATAATATCTTCGTAGCCATAGTTTTCGCGTCAAAGTCGGTTCTAGCCTTAGCAGACCTGTAAACGTGACGAAAGGCACAGCCCAAGGTTCAGTGTCTGGTCCACTCCATTATCTAGCATACGTAAATGACCTAGAATAGTACATTTTGATACAAGTGGAGAAAGTTTGTTATTGCATTCGAGGCGGAATTAACTCCCGAGCCGTAGGCGAGGGTGTTTTTGAGCTGAGAACTGCAATAACAAATGTCCACGTGTATCAAACGACGTTTTTCAATACACTTTTGAAGAAATAAAATAAAATAACGAAAATCTTTTTTGTCATAAATTAATAGGAAACTATGATTTTAATTTTCTTTTTTTCCGCGCTTTACTTTCGCCAGGTTGAAGGAGAAGCAAAGGTATGAAGCCTCTAAACAGCCTAATATAATATATATATATTTTTTTTATATTTTTGAATTTAGAACACAAATAAATGTTTATTTGTTTATAAAAGTAAATATAAGTTTCAAATAATCATGTTTATCTATGATATTCTATTTATAAACACAATTTGAATATTTAAAAAATATTTACGCGTTAAAGACGCATTATTGCTTTGCCAAAATTAAAAAAAATAACATTCACCTCCGACTTAATGCATTGAACCAATTTGAACTAAGTATAGGCAGTATAGGTATAAGTTATCTGTGGCAATTTTCATGCCCGCAGCCCCGCACACGTGTTGGAAAATGAGAAAAATCGCACGCATGTGAAATACATTGCATGTTGAACCTAATCGTAGTGCGTTAAGAACCAGAATAGAATAGAATATAATTTTATTTTGCAAATATGGGTAATACATAATAGTTGTTATGACATAGTATAAAAGCTCAGCCATATTTTACGATTCGGCATGCAAACATTTACATTATTTATGAAACATATATGTACTTACATTATAAAGACCAGATCGATTATATTATTATTACAATTATCATTCAATATACATATAAATCAGTTAATAAATTATTATCATTTTCATTAAAATTATCATTAAATTACTAAATTGCCATTGCCAGTTTTCGAGGAAGTGTATTGAAATAGTACATTTTGATACAAGTGGAGAAAGTTTGTTATTGCACCCGAGGCGGAATTAACTCCCGAGCCGTAGGCGAGGGTGTTTTTGAGCCGAGAACTGCAATAACAAATGTCCACGTGTATCAAACGTGGTTTTTCAATACACTTTTGAAGAAATTAAATAAAAGAACGAAAAATATTTTTGTCATGAATTATTAGGAAACTATAATAATAATAAATATCGCTGGACATTAACACACAGCCACACTAAGCAACGAGGCTTGTGTCGTGGACACCAGATAGTTGATATACTACATAGATACTTTTTTGTTTGTAAATACATACTTATTATACATATAAACATCCATGACTTGGAAACAAATGTCCATGCTCACCACACAAACATTTACTCCAACCGGGATTCGAACCCGGGACCTTAAGAACGTAAGGCAGCCTCACTACCGCTGCGCCATTCGGGCCGTCAAAATGACTATGATTTTCTTTTCTTTTTTTCCGCGCTTTGCTTTTGCCAGGCTGAAGGAGAAGCAAAGGTATGAAGCCGCTAAACAGCCTAACATAAGAAATAGTTTTTTTTTTGTATTTTGGAATTTAGAACACAAATAAATGTTAATTTGTTTAAAAAAGTGAATATTAGTTTTAAATAATCATGTTTATCTATGATATTCTATTTATAAACACAATTTGAATATTCAAAAAATATTTACGCCGTCAAGACGCATTATTACTTTGCCGAAATAAAAAAAAACATTAACCTCCGAGTACAGTCATTGAACCAATTTGGACTAAGTATAGGTATAGTTATCTGTGGCAATTTTCATTCCCGCACACGTGTTGGAAAATGAAAAAAATCGCACGCGTGTGAAATACATTGCATGTTGAACCTAATCATAGTGCGTTATGAACCAGTTTTCGAGGAAGTGTATTGAAAAATATTATAACACACTGTTCCCTGTATCAATACGCTGATGACACCTGTATACTCTCTGCTAACAAAAACCTTAATCTAGCCGCAGAATGTTTGCAGAGAGATTTTACCTCGATGACTAAGTGGGCTCATGATATGGGACTTGTTCTAAATCCACAAAAAACTAAAGTTATACACGTACATTCAAATCACATAAGTACCTCCTACCCCTTTCAAATCATAGCTCATAGTCATGATTGTTTGCATAAAAACGTACCAGACTGCCACTGCTCGCCAATAGAGCAAGTCCCATATCATACCTATCTGGGATTAATAATTGATAACCGCTTCAACTGGAGTTACCAGGTGGAATCTGTTTGCGGCAAGCTACGTGTGATACTCACCAAATTTTCAATTATAAAGCGCAATATACCGTACAGAACCCTCCTTCAAATGTACACAGCCCTTGCTGAGTCGATAATCTCATATTTACTCACCAGTTATGGACGCACATTCAAAACTTACCTTGACAAAATACATAACTTACAAACACGTTTGCTGAAACTTGTAGTTCCAAACTATGTTAAAAATAAATACCAAGACAATTACACAGGGTTATTTAGACATTGCAAAGTATTACCTATTCTAGCGCGCGTTGAATATCTGTTCCTCTTGGAACATTATGATAACAGTGATATTCAAATTCCAATTAAATATGACGTGAATACACGACAAGCCAAATCAAAATCACTTCAAGTGCCACGCAAAAATAACTTTTATAGCAGGCGTACCGCTTCTTTCGCAATACCCACTTTACTAAATCAAATACCTGTAGACATCAGAGACTCAATGAATAGTAAAAACATAAAGCGTAAGCTGAAAGAATATTACATCAAGTCGATTATAACTTAACTTTCAATAGGCGTTGTTCAAATCTCAGGCCACGGCATGCTAAGACAGACCTCAGAGGTCTAATTGTGTGCTTTGTATAAGTGTGTCTGAACATGTAACTTATAAAAAAAAAAACCGGTTTCGATGCCCGAATGTGACAACTGAATTTTCGAAAATCTGCGAATGCAGATTTGTTTCTTTTTAAAAATAAAGGAATGTTTCCTTTGAGTGAAATTTGCTATCTCCAGTATTTAGAGTACTTTCCCCCCAGGTGGCATTGAAAAATTCCACCCTGTAAATAATTTGTACAATTTCATCTAGGTACCTACTAATTTGTAACTGTAATTGTAACTTTAGGAGAGAATTAAACAATTTTTTTTATCTTATGGCCGTTGTAGAAATACGAAACGCTTTGAAAGCGACTGCTACCTATCTATCTAGGCCCTCCTGGTCATCTCTGTTTCTACAATATTACTCAAATTATAATAAAAGATATTGGGATGTTTATAATCAAAAGTTTATTGCACAATTGGAGCAATGCTAAAGTACATTAAACATTTACATATTCAACCGCCTCTATGAAATTTGACTGTGTTTCGTTCGTATTCGTGTTGGTTCGTGTGTACCTCTAAGTAATTCATCTATACGTTTATATTGGTGTTTGGTAAACCATGTTTTAGAAATCTATCCACCACCGCTCTCATTGCTTCCCGATACCTTCCGACTTTTCGGTCCTGAATTTCATCAGAAATTCCACTCCTTCCACATCTGTCCCCAACACACCGCAAATTATAACCGCCTTCTCTGTCATTCCCTCTGACGTATCCGTCATCATTTCTGTCGTTTGCGTCATCATTTCTGTCGTTTGCGTTATCATTTCTGTCGTCTTCGATTATGATAGCATAATCACCATTTCTGTTTCTACTGCAGCTTTGACCGTTACAACGTAAATTACCTAACCGGTCATCATCATCAACATAATTTCTGTTCCTACTGCAGCTTTTACCGTTACAACGTAAGTTATCTCTGCCGTCATCATCATCATTTCTGTTTCTACTGCAGCTTTTACCGTTACAACGTAGATAATCTAAGCTGTCATCATCATCATCATCATTTCTGTTTCTACTGCAGCTTTGACCGTTACAACGTAGATAATCTAAGCTGTCATCATCATCATCATCATTTCTGTTCTTACTGCAGCTTTTACCATTACAACGTAAGTTATCTCTGCCGTCATCGTCATCATCATCATCTCTGTTTATACTACAGCTTTTACCAGTACAACGTACAGAATAAATGTTGTTGTTTTCATCATCATTATCATCATCACTGATTCTACTGCACCGGTCTCCAAGACAACGCAAAGTTACAATACCATAGTCATCATTCCTGAGTCCGACGAAGCCTTTACCTTTATAACGTAAATGATCTACGTCAACATAATCACTATCATCTGCGATTATACTACAGCTCCTACCATTACAACGTAAAGTATATATCTCGTCATTATAATCATCATCATCAGCTACAGCTCTGTTGGCACCACATCGGTTTCCAACGCAACGCAAGGTGTCTAAGCCGTTGCTATCGTCATTTTCATTATCATCATCTCTGTTAATGCCGCAGTTTTTTCCAGCACAACGCAAAATCTTTGAAATATCTATGTTTTCGTATCTGTCATCTGCGTCATTGGTATTTGCTTTTCTGCTGCATCTGTTTCCATAGCATCGCAGTCTATCTCCACCATTTCTATCGTTTTCTCCGTCTACGCTGCATCTCATACCCTTGCAGCGCAGGTGACTGTCATAGTTGTTGATGTTCTGATTGTATTCGTAGGAATCATCTTTGTCATTGTTGCTAGCGCTGAATCTCTCTACTAGAGATGAATCTCTGCTTGTGCCACATCTGTCTCCAAAGCAACGCTCCAAGTCGTTTCGTCCGTTTAATTTTAAGTTTTGATCAAGCTCATTAAGGAATGTCGTAACTTCATCATCAGCTTTACCTAAAATTTTTGCTTTGTTATTATTAGTTTCTACTTTTCTGTCGTGCTTTTTTTTAAGGAATACATTCAAATTTTGTATGCTTGTTAGCTTTGGATGATAATTGTAGTGTAAGAGTTTGTCGGTAGTACCTTGGTAGGATTCTGCAGTACGGTATTTTTGTGCATTATCATAGGGAGAATTTGATTTACCACCATTATAACTTATTTTAGCGGTATACTCGTGATGATTTTCCGGGTGATCTTCGTGGTGATTTAATATAACATCATATTTACCTTGTTTCGAAAGTTCCTCGATTAACGTCTTGAGGTCATGTTGAGATCCGTCGAAATCATGATTCGAATCTGGTATGTAGGCAGGGTTCCCATTTGTGAAGATTATTATTCCGAAAAGAATTAAAAATGTGATCTTGGATACCATTGTTCTTTGCATGGTACCGTACTGGTATCTACTCAAAATAATAATGGCAGTATCTTCATTATCTCCTTTGGTTATCATCAATTATTCTGCATAATTCACTGTGAAATTGGATAGAAGATGGAAAATTTGATCTAAATAACTAAGCATGAGATTGGAAATTAAAAACCTATCATATGTGTGTGTAATCTATTTAGTAATTAATTGGTTGACATAAATGGCTCCATAAAACAGGCGCAGTAAGAACGTGCCAGAACAACGTGTTCGAAGTATGAAAATCAAACAAAGGAGTTTCCCTCTAGTTTATGACATTCGACGATAGTCTATCTAGCATAACATCACGCCTTTAATGCCCGAAGGGTTAGGCAGAGGTGTACCATATAGTACACCCACATTTCGCCATTTATATTTTGCCTTTTAGCCTTTTGCTATCACAGAAATTCGAGGCAGAAAAACCCATACCTAAACACACTTTGCACTAACCGGGTATCGAACCCCAGACCTCACACTCAGCAGTGCTACTTGCGACCGCTAGACCAACGAAGCAATACACGGAAGCATAAAATTGATTGGAAAACTTGTAATAAAGATGAAACTGCCGAGTGACGTATAATCCTCCGCGAGATTGCTTTCATACATGTTATATGTCATTGCGAGGCGGCTGTGATTAGTTTGCCAGAGTTGATTAGTTGACGGTATTTAGTCCTTGATCAGCATCCTCTCATTTTATGTTGACATGATACTTTCAGAGCTAAATAATAACAGCCTCTCAGGTCGATCTTTAGGTTAAGCCGCGCTTGTCTAAGTTGGTCTGTGGATGGGTGACTACCCATGCCTCCGTGCCTCGGAAAGCACGTTAAGCCGTTGGTCCCGGCTGTCATTTGTAGATCTTTGACAGTCGTTACAGGTAGTCAGTGGCCCGAAAGTCTGACAACCACAGTCGCACCAAGGGGTATCGTCCAGTACTAACTGGGCTGTGGAGGTCAGATAGGCAGTCGCTCCATGTGAAATACTGGTATTCAGCTGCATCTGGTTAGACTGGAAGCCGACACCAACATAGTTGGGAAAAGCCTAGGCAGATGATGATGATACTTTCAAAGCTCCTTATATGTTGTGTTGCGTTATACTTCCAACTTATAACCATAAAAATCGGAATATTACTATTATGTTGTACCTATGCGTCATTTCGCAAAAAAAGATCTTACACCCTATTCTCCAATAAAATCTAATTCAAATAGGAAGGTCACAGCCACAACTTGTGCCTAATAAATAAAATAAAATATAATACTAATGGCCATAGACATCGGTTTTAAAGAGTTTCGTACTTACCGCCGCGCCGGCAGCATGGTTGATAGTTAGAAACGGTGGAAATAGACTCTTAACAAAGGCACTGTTCCTCCTCGTCATTACGATCATTTTTTTCTTCTGAACCAAACCTGGGAACCTTTTAGCTACAGAGATATTGATGGTCAAAGTTCCTCTTTTTCACAAGTTTATTTTAAATACCTTCATGATCCCCGTACTAAGCAATGCATCCATCAGCACAGTGTTTTGAGTGTGTTACATTGAGTTTTACCTTTTACCGTAAAACGTGATTTTTCACCTCAAAAAAATAGTCGATTCCCAGCAATAATTTTTGCGTAGGGTACTGAAGACGGCTTTTAAAGCGTCTGTTTACACTCTGTCTGTATCTGCCAAATACTTTTTTGTTATTTCCATCACAGTTATCACTGATACTCGTATATTATCAGTTTGTCTAAGTTTCACTGTGTAAACTATTTGATAAGCTAAAGAATGACAAACTAGATTTAAAATTAAAATGGAAGGTAAATAAAATGTCATAGAGTTCAAACTTTATTTCTAACACTTTTTCTAAATCATTATTGTATCTGCCTTTTTTGCCTTATCTGAAAATACTTCTTTCATTGGAGCCCTCAAAAAGCCATCAACTTTCAATACAATAGGAACAACGTTTTGCATAAGTACTTCACCTTCATGATTATCACCTGGGACATTCCTTCTGCCAGGCTTAGGAATATTCTTTGCAAAGAGCTTTAAATTTTCTTGAAACTCTAAGTCTAACATATCATCGCCTCCATCTCGTCCGATCTTGGGTAGATTGTCAGGGTCGTACGCGAAATCTACTTCATCAGCTCTGCGTGTATCGGGACGTTTCTGTTGGAGTATATCTAGGAATGCCGTATCGTCGTTTTGTATGTGTCTCCTGGTGTCAGCATCGGATGCTACTCCATCATCATCGTCAACTAGAGGAGTTTCGTACTTCTGCGCTCTCATCATCGACGATATGTCGAACCGATCGTTGTTGTCGTTAAAACTCATGTCGGGTTTGAGAGAATCCATGAATTGCGCTAGTGTGGTGTGAGTCAGTAGTATGAGGCTGAGGATTGTGAGAATCTGGAAGGTAATAGTACATTATGATATAAGTGCGGTAAGTTGAAAATTACAGCCGAGGCGATATTGCTTGCCCGAGCCGTAGGCGAGGGCGATAAAAAAGCAGAGGCTGTAATTATCAAAGCGCACGTATGTCATACGACGTTTTATAACATATTTGCGAGGAAATAAATAAAACAAATAAAAACAATACAGCGAAAAGAAAAAGCGCGCGGAATAATTTTTACTTGTTCACAAATTAGCGAGGCGCGCGCATCAGCGCTTTTTTTAAAGGCAGACACAAAAAACAGCCAGTATTACTAATAAAGTAAATTAATACTTTTGTGTTTTTTTTTTACAGATAAATGGTTGTAATTTATTGTCAAAATTAATTAAATTAAAGAATTAAATGTTTATTTATTATATTTCATCTCCCAAAGTTAATTTTATTCATAAAATGTTGACCACTTTTCTGACATAAAAACTCTTTGCTACGATTTAAAAAAGTATAAACCGTGCATTTTACTTTACAGCACAAGTACGTAATGAGATACATTACGATATTGAAATTGGTGAAATAAGAGACCCTTTACGAGCAAATGTGTTATAAAACATATTTTTGATTCATGTAAAGATAAATTCACGCTTCTTTCTCGTGGGAGTTGGCGGCAACCTGGTACGATCCTTATTACTCCTTTGATTCGTCTACTCATTCCATACTGCATAAAACAGTATGGAATGTATAAATACCTTGGTATTTTGTCATCTCGACCATCATTATACATCATAAAAGTACCTAAAATAAATAAAGAGAAATATTACTCACCATTTTGTTTATTTCAATTACAAATCATATTTCCTACAGTTTTTTTCTCCATTATTTTAGGTACTCCAAGAGTCAGCTTCAATTTTACGGTTTTGGTTTCAATTAATTTTAAGATAACTTTAAAGGCAGGCCATTATTTGCTGGTTTTTAGATTATTTAATAACTTGTACATGTTTTCTTTACCATAATAATATCTAATAATCTACTTACCTTCCCACTGCTGGGACAAAGGCCTCCTCTCTATAAGAGGGAGTACTGGGAGTATTTATTTAACATAGGAACGCCAACAGTACATGCAGTCAGTACTTTTAACAATAACAATAATTATATTCTTTATTGCATTGACTAATAAAGGAATCATCTTCTAAGAAATACTTCAAAGTCAACTTCAAAATCTTGGAGAAAATAAACATTATGCAATAAGCTCCTTCATGAAATCTGATTTGATGCAAATTGAGATTTAGAGCAAAATGGTAAGATTTTCTTTATAGAACATTCTTTGCCTTTCATTCTTAAATGTTAACGTTTACTAATGTTTGAGTGATTTACTCACTCACAGACTCTGCACCCTAAGAGTGGTGCATAGTTAACGGATTATTCAAATTAACACGAACACCATATATCGTAATCCTTTGTTTCTTCCAGATTTACACAATTCTCAGCCTCATCCTACTGACTCACAACACACTAACGCAATTCATGGATTCTCTCAAACCCGACATGAGTTTTGACGATAACAACGATCGGTTGGACATATCGTCGATGATGAGAGCGCAGAAGATCGATACTCCTCTAGTTGACGATGATGATGGAGTAGCATCCGATGCTGACACCAGGAGACACATACAAAACGACGATACGGCAT
Source organism: Xestia rhomboidea (assembly GCA_963853795.1). Classification (NCBI taxonomy): domain Eukaryota; kingdom Metazoa; phylum Arthropoda; class Insecta; order Lepidoptera; family Noctuidae; genus Xestia; species Xestia rhomboidea. Next base: position 18,502,826 of record OY970774.1, read on the forward strand.
TCCTAGATATACTCCAACAGAAACGTCCCGATACACGCAGAGCTGATGAAGTAGATTTCGCGTACGACCCTGACAATCTAACCAAGATCGGACGAGCGGGAGGCGATGATATGTTAGACTTAGAGTTTCAAGAAAATTTAAAGCTCTTTGCAAAGAATATTGCTAAACCTGGCAGAAGGAATGCCCCAGATGATGATCATAAAGGTGAAGTACTTATGCCAAACGTTGAACAGAAACCCCAGGGAAAAGAACCTCTTCAGGTTGATGATAGTGGTATCGCAGTAGACGATAGATTCAACAGCTTTGAAGGTGGAACAATTTCAGAATTTGAAGAAAGTTTGAAAAAGTTTGTTACTACTAAACCTCCAACCGAAAGCACACTGAATGATGCACTGTTTTAGACTTTCACGGATATCATCCTGTAAGGACTTTAAGTACACTGAATGATGTTGAGGAAATTACTGAAAGTGGAATTATTTTGCAAAATGATCCTACTGTAGTGAATGTGAATGTGTAGTGCTTATCACAGTCCACTTCTGAATATAAGCCTCTCCCAAGCTGCGCCACAATAATCTGGGGTCTAAAATGGCCGCTCTAGCAGAATCATAATAGAATAATAGTATAAATCACTTTAAAACTCTTGAAATGGGCACAGACGTAGTTAATATTGTAAAGTAATTCATATTATTAGTGGCCATAGCTCCCTGTCCTCGGAATTCCGCATCCAATCTGACTTACCTTGCTTAGGAATATCGAATGTCATTTTCATTTGAAAATGTTTTCACTATCTAATAAGCAGCTAATTTTATTGTATAATATGTCAAATTAACAACGACAATACAATTAAATCCCTCTATCGTAGATATTATACATAAGTAATAAGTATTTCAATAATAAAATTCGTATGTACGAACATACAGCGCTTAACACTAACGCACCCCGCAAACGCGCGGTTGGCGGGAAAAAAATGCAAATGGCCGCGTTCGTGACGTCACGTAGCGTAGGTACCGGCTGGCGCGCGCGTGTGCCCGCTTGATGGCGTTTTAATTACACGACATTGGTGTTTTATTGGCGAGCTGTGCTGATTTCCATGCTGATCACAAACAAAGAAAAATTTGAAGGGAATCTAAGGCTTGTTAAGCGGTAAGGCTATTCAAATTAGCCATACAGTTACTGTCTTTGTTTAAACAGTATGCTCCTTTTTTTGAAGTCGGTTAAAAAGAGAACGACAGAATACTAATCTAGTATGTTTGATGGTTGCAATGCATAGGTAAGATACTAGTTGGTTTAGAGGAGAAAAAAATATGACAAGACTCTTGGAACTAGTCATTGTGAAGTAAGATGAACCATCAAGTGAAGTCGTTTAGACATTATCAGCCCTATCTGTTCTGCATGGAATCTAACTCGTTACCAACTACCGTTAAGTCCGATAACCAAGGCAATCCGTTCTGCAATTTAACGTACCCCGTACACTGCCTATTAAGTTTGATTTTACGTCGGACTTTGTCGGTCACCTTCTATTTTCTCATTTCTGATTTGATCACGCAGAGAAACTCCAGCCAAAGCCCGTCTTTTGCCCTTTTGGGTGAAACATTGGGATACTTTGTCATTGAATCAACAAATCGATCATTAATAATACATAAAAATTACAGACCACACCGAAACAAAAAACTTCAATACTTACATATTTGATGGCGACATAAAAAAGGTGGAAATCCATAGACAAAGGTAAACAGTACTTATAGAGTTAATAGTTTATGAGCAACGATGAGTGATTTCTATCAGCTAGCGATACACCCCTTCTGGGTTTACCTACGTTTAAAAATGAAGTTAATACGTTTAAAATTGCTTTTGATGGAAGTAAAATATTAACATAAAATGTTGGCCTACAGTGACAACCGATTTAGTCTGACGATTTTGACACGGCATAAGTTCTGTATCATTTTACAAATTGGCAGAATACTTTCAGGCATTATTGCAGAAAGGTACATCATCCTAACATGTTGAATTCTTAAGAATGATTAAGCTACAGAAACAAGATTACAAGGTTAAAATGTATCTTAGTCTCAATGATGGCGTTTTAGGAACAACAAAAAAAAACAACAGTATACTCGTATGCTTTCTGTATATTATAACTCCCAGACAAAACAAACAAAAAACCAAAAAACTGATCTTTACCGAAATATGCAGTAACGAAAATTATTATATCACAATATAATTCTTGTAGCCAACTGTGAAAACAGCAGAACATAGCGCTGGCACGTGCGCCCCTCTTCGCGGCCGCCGCGCAACTGATCAAACATAATTAGAAATAACGTTCAATTCGCAACGGAACAGGTGCACAGTCACCAGGCTACGAGTCTATGGTCTGTGCCTATTGTTATGATGATGAGGTTAAGGCGAATATGGGAAAGGTGGTAAGACAAAAGAGTCAAAAATGGGTGTAAAAATCAGTAGCCTGTATCGTTTCCACTGTTTGGCGACAAGCCTCCTCTCTATGAGAGAGAGCGAGCCGCCAGTAAAAGTCCCGTCAAAATCAGTGCAGCCGTTTCGGAGATTAGCCGGAACAAACAGACAGACAGGTAGACCGGACATAGAGCCAAAATTAAATGTTTTTTGTTATAAATAAGTACCTACCGTGCTGTTATTCTGAAACCGTTCCGAACCGTTCTGTTGTTCTGTTACCGTGAGCTTCCCGAGGTATAAGCTTAACTCGTTTCTAATGTGGCTTGTGGGCAAAAACTTCCTACTTTCATACTTTTCTATTTCCCTTTATCATCATTCTCTAGCCCTTATCCGTTTTCAGGAATATCAGGAAGTCTAACTATCTCAAAAATGGTTAAGGAAAACAAGACAAGTATGACATGTGTAATTCAACTTTAACCTTGCAGACTTATCGCCAACATAACAATATTTCGATGACAACAAACTTTATAGTTATCTCTCAGCACAGCCAACGTGACAAACTCGTAAAATGCAACGATCGAACTTAAAGCATCATAAACTTAGGTTTAGGCACCTCGCTGCGGCAAGCTGTTAATGCTATTTGCGAGCTAATACGACACTTGCGCACATACGATACAACACTCGCCTAAAAATTACTACTTATTGCTAATTGATGTGGCTTTTAGAGGTTTAGTTTTTGTTACTTATTTAAGTTTGCTGATTTTGATGAGTTGTCGCATAAGAGAAGGGGGTTTATTATTTAGAAACCTTGCACTCTAAATAGGTTAATTATGAAAAAAAATGCGTTTACAATTACCATTTACAAGCATACACAAATGTTGACATTTTTAGAAACAATTAATTCGTGAGCGTCTCGACCGTTATAGTCTCGACGCTCTCTAATTTGGTCTAGTGGTCGCAAGTGCGACTGCTGAGCATGAGCCTGGGTTCGATTCCCAGGTCGGGCAAAGTGTTATCAGGTTTTTCCATTAGCATTTTTTTAGTAGCAGCCACGGAGTCTAGACATGTTCCCGGTTGGTTTAGGTTAGGGCAATAGGGTCGCCCCCATTAAATGGGGCTAACATAAACGGGGTAAACATAACTGGCGAAATGTGAGTGTATCATCTGAGCATCTGCCTAACCCTTCTAGACCAGTGCTGAAATTTTTGAAAACGAAAGAATTGTAGTAGGATGTAACCCATTGGAGAAGGAAGTGAATATAACAAAAATTAAAGGAAAAATATTTTTTTTCCACGAAATTTAGTGAAAACTTACCTTTTTATGTTCCAAACATCCAAACACACAATTTTTTTTGATTTAAAATATATTTTTTTTCTCCTCATTTTAATCGAAAAAGCACCCTAATTTTCAATCGAAAATTATCACGTCAAAATATCTCCTTTTTTAAAAAAAATCGGTGGGTTTTTTTTCTATGATTCTGATCAGAGGTTATGTGAAAAAAATGTTTTTACCTTTAACGGGGTGGAGACCCCCCCCCCCTTCCCGACCTCAGGTCGCCCGTAAATTATTTTTTCATTTTTGTTATATTCTCTACCAATGGGTTTCATTCTACTATGTTTTTTTTCGCTGGTCTATTTGGGAATTACAGGCGTGATGTTATGTATTGTTTTTTGTTTTAATTACATAAGGTTGCACTAGTCGACGGCTCGAACTCATTGCTAATATGCACATGCTATCTCATAAAGTTTTAAATTTATTTAGTATTCATTTACCTAGTTTTTTTTATTTATATATTTATTTAGTGAAATATACGACGATTTATGACGGAAATTGGCGCGTAAAATTTCATAAATTGTCCTTTGGGCGTATAGCTATTATGGAAAAACTACTGGATGTATCTACTCAAAATAAATTCTTTGATTAAATTATCTATCCCTGTACGGTTTCACTTTTTCCATGTTCATATACTAAATAAGTTATTTATTTACGCCCAAATTATTATTATTATCGTTTATTTCAGGCATTAACCCATATAACTCAGTTTACATAATTGTTACATAGATTGCATTAAAAAATTAAATCACATTCCATTACATTATTAATCATTTAAATCCAATTCACCATTAAAATCCAAAATAAAATCAAAAACATAAATAAAATCAAAATTAAAATCAGAATTATAGTCAAAATTAAAATCAGAATTAAAGTCAAAATTAAAATCAATGTCACAATCAAAATTAACATTAAAAACAAAGTCAAATTAAAATTAAGTTACATTAAATTAAAATTGCTTTTTTTAAATAGGTAAATCAATAAAATTTGTTATTAAACACAATAGTTACAATTTCCTTATCGGCGTTGGAGGAGCAACATGCCTGCCACAGCAATGCCGAACATAAGGGCAGTCCAGCCTGCTGGCGATCATCGCCAGTATAGCATTGGGGCTGGCCCGCACCCGCCGCACCAGAGACGCACACAAAGATGAGTAAAATTAGTGTTGAGATTAGTTTCGACGCTCATAACTTCCAAACCAATATTTTTTTTCCAATAGGGTATTACACCTATTTATGAAAAGTGTTTCGATTAGATTCTATAGTGCCAATAAACCACTAAAAAATTCACAAAAAATTTATTTAATCGTTAAGTGCCATAAAAATGCAATTAAATTTAGCATTTTCAAATTTCGCGCGTAATTTGACGAAAAAGCTGGACGCAGTGGACGCCATATTGCTCTGTGGTCATGACGTCACTTGGCTATGTAAACAAATGCAGTGATTGTCAGTGATATTTAAAGTTGACAGTTGACACTTCTATGGTTACATAGCCTTATGACGTAATAACATGGCGACTACTATAATGGTGTTATGAAACAGATTAAAAAAGCTGAAACCTTTGAATTGAATTTTAAAATTTAGTTTGCTATTTTATGAACTAAAAACGTTTCCCGTTACGTTCCCCCGTTTCTAACGTTTTCCGACTGCTTTTTGCCTAAGCTATCTCAATAATATATTTTTAGATTTTTTCTCTTAAAGAGTAAAATACCCTATTCTGTTTCCAAACAGGGCTAGATAATGACAAGACCAGTTGATACAATTTTTAATTTTAAACCTACACCGTCAAACAGGCGAGTAGTCACCATACTACGCGTGTATGGAAGAATGACCGACTATATAGTGAAACCATAATTACCGAACGTGAGGGCCTGGGTTCGATTCCCAGGTTTGGTAAAGTATTGTTGGATTTTTCACAAGCAGGCGTAGTATTAATATGTACGTACGATGTTTATGTGGGTAACGACTACATTCTTTTTTCGTGTCTGTGTGTGTGTGTGTTTTGAAACTTACAATAGAGCTAAATCTTAACTGGCTGAAACCAAGTTGAAATAGCATAAGCACAATCAGCCTATTATGTTCCCACTGCTGGGACACAGGCCAGGCACAGGCAAAGAGAATGAATGAATGGGAGAGGGAATGAGCTATCCACGCGGGCCCAGTGCGGGTTGGTACATGCCCCATGGTTTCCTTACGACGTTTTACTTTACCGTTTTGAGAACAGTGGTGATGAAGTAAATTACACAAAGAATGCCTGGGTTCGAGCCCAGGACTTACTGCCACCGCTGCTCTCAGTTGAAATACCCTATCTAACGTACCCGATTAGTTCCTATACGTATCTGTATACTACCTATATGTATGCATTGATAGTATTTGAATACAAAAACCACGATGTTGTATGGTAGAAGGGGTGGCGAGGAAAAATTCTAGGTCGAGTCAACATAATAAGTGAAAGTTTGCTTAGTTCTTTATTACTTCCTAAACATTATTTGTCTAGAGTAAATACCTAATGTGCTGAAAACACGCAAAGGTAAAAACCTTTTATCATTGGCTCTAGCTTTTTCTTCGTCTGCGTGTATTTGTATGTCAGACATGACTCATATTTTTAAAATAAACTTAAAAAGGAACAAGCTTTTATAAAAATAAACAAACTTTTTAAGGACTAACTTAACTTTGCTGTTCGATCCCTAGAAACGGCTATTGCTCCAACCGCAAATTATAAGTTTTTAATAGTAAGTCCGTTTTTTTTGTTGCAACTTGCTAGGTCCCACCCGTTCCTGAGAAAATTTGTGGTGACAGACGGACAGACAGACGGTTCCGTTTTTTCCTTTTGAGGTACAGAACCCTAAAAAAAAATAGGTTCACAAAGTTTCATGTCCGTAACTCTTCAGGCGATCCTGGTTACAGGATTAAGACATTTCTGTCATAAAAATGTGAGTATTGTCATCAGTACCATAGGTTTGTGCATTTGCAAAGTTTCAGCTCAATCGGTTTGGGGGAACTGGAGATGATGATGAATATTTGAGCAATACGTGACAATTAACCAACTTACAACAAGGCAAGATAGATAAAAGTTTATAAAAAAGCCCGAATGAAAAGAAAATAAATACCATCAGGCAATATGTATTCCTTTTTTAAAAACTATTTCAAAACAAACGTTCCTCAAAGTAAATCGTTGGTCTACATTGTTGGTCTCTTCTTGTTAAATTGGTATATTATGTGAGAACAATTTCAACATGAATGATGTTACCAAGATTTTGTGACAATATTTTAAATTAAATGAGTGTCCATGGAGTTTCTTGCCCGTTCTTCTCCATAGAGATCTACGTTTGTCACCGACTTCAAAAGCCAAAGTTATTTTTAACTTTTTTGTGTTTTTGAAGTCTGTGTTTTCCATTTTTTGTTGTAAAATCCCATACAAGTATTTGCTATGCATTTATTTTACAATACATGTCATGGAAATAAGCTTATCCCCAAGAAACGGAACTTAACATACCTAACTGTCGAAATCTGGGTGTATTGTACACATCATGACGTAACATCACGCTTGTATAGGTGTGATGTTATGTAAACAATGAACATCCAAGCGATTGCAGCAGTCAGACAGATTTTCCGTCTATTTTTGAAGAGTTCCATTGTATATCTCCGGAGATCAGCATCAAATTTTCACTTAATTTAAATGAGACCACCTCAGGCGTATACTCTTTCAAATAAAAAAAGAATTTTGAGAATCAGTCCACAAATGGGGGAGAAGTCGGTGAACATACATTAAAAAAACATCCAGTCGAATATAAAACCTCCTCCTTTTTTGAAGTCTGTTAAAAATAGAATGTAACACTGCACTTAAACTACTTTTATTATACCTATCTACTTCTGTAATCTAACCTTACACCAGGCTTACGTAAATTCATAAGTTTTAAAATCATCATCACTACCATAGTTCAGCCTTTTCCAACTATGTTTGGTCGGCTTCCAGTTTCAGCTCTAACTTTAAAATAAGTGTTTCTATTTGCAGCAAGTAAACCAACACTTTCATGATTAAGGATTACAAAGTGTTTAAATAAAGCATAATACAAAAACAGCAAATATGCATTTAACTCTAAAACAAAGCAGCAAAATGTGCACTACAAAATATCCACTTTTCCACATAACCAAACGACTAGCGAATTAGCAATATCCACTTTGAATGAGAAAAACAGACGCAGAATGTTTGGACCCAGAATGCCCAGCAGCTGAACAGTTTTCGTTGAAAAAAAAAAGCGATTTCCCAGCAATGGCGGCTTAGACGCAGGCGTTCCCTCAGTGCTTATCCAAGCGCGGAGAGAACAACACGCGTCGTTTTCCCGCGCTTACGACCATAGATCGCGGCGGAAAAATAAAATAAAATATCATCTCGAAAGTTTATTTTATTTATTTAATCCTAATATTACATCTATCTAGTTTCAAATTGTTTTTAGTGAATATTCTGGCTGGAAATAAAGTGATTTATTACAATAGTGCGTGTTACTGTGGGAGACTGCAATAAAAGCGAGGGAAAGCTGTTTGCTGTCACTGTCAGCTGTCAAAAAGGTTGCGGTGAGCGATGAATTATAATTTATTATCGAGTTATAAATTATACTAATAACGTCCGATATTTCTTTTCTTGTAAACTTGATGTTACATTTACTACTATAGGATACAGAATATAATTAAAACTGTATGAATGTTGTTTTCCGGTGTCAAACTAATAATTATTTATGTGAAAGTTTTAAGAGATAAAATATAATATGTAAGTCCTATTTACAGTTTCACAAAAAGCTCTGCGTTGAGCTTTTGGAAACTGCAATAAAATAATACTCGATTGTAGTGTTGTTTATTTAGGTATAAGGAACGTTTGTGTAAGTATAATTTATGATAATGCAGAGCAATAGTGGTGCATTGCATCTAGCAACGATAATGATACCTAGGTACTTCTAAAACGTTGTGGAATTTGGTTTCGGGAATTGCATGCAATATGAATAATTACGTTTTAAGTCTGGGATGTAGGAGAATAAACTTGCCATGTACTAAGATTTTAAATAACAAACGTCTACCACTGATGGTTAAGTTATAGTAAAATTAATAAAAGTCTTTTCCCCCGTGCCCGTTTTACATGTTAAGTAAACATATGTAGCGACATGGAATTTCCCCAATACACAATATATGTATGCATGCATGCCTTTGAGGGTTATAGGGGGGGATATCCCAAAACCTCATCTTAAACGAGTTTTTGGTTATTTCTCCAAAATGGTAATAAGCAAATTAATTAACAATTTCTTATATCGATACTCATTTGTCCACGTCTTCTTCCATTAAATCTGTTTTGTAAATATCTAGCCTATCAGCCTATAATTGCTAGCTGTGCTGGTATATCGAAACTTTTATTGAAATATAAGTACTACAGTTTGATTTAGAAGCCCGGAAAAATAATCAAGACTCTCTATATACGAAGCTGTTGCAAAATTAGGAGATTCTCAATGGTCTATGTCATCTACAGTTTCAAAAATCTAGAATGAATCCATATAGAACGCAGCTGTAATTGATACAGAGTGGTGAAAACCACCAAAACTCTTAGCATTCATCTCTTTCCATCTTTCTTCCAAAACCGATCGATTCTCTCAGCAAACACAATGGTCCATATAAAACTCCGCCATTACTCAAAGCGCACGTCGCAGGGAATAAATAAAACGTTATTAGTTTTCATAAAGAGAGGCACCTGTGTACTGCATCAGCTGCTCCTTCCAATATGGCGAGCATTAAGTGGAGCGCGGCATGGAGGACCATACGCGAAGCTTTCGGCAGAATAAAATATTTTTTTTTATAATAGAGAAGAAATTTCTTCTTCCTCTTAGTGTGTTGAAGGCAAATCTAAATTGATAGGGACCTGGGTACGTACCTATGCACCATGTAGGCTAGAAACCCAGCCTGATGCTAGCGTCATGGCTGCCAGGCTTTACAAGAGTCTTAGGAACAACTTTTAAAACTGGATTATCATAAGTTTTTCGGTAGCTAAGTCAACAACTTTTTTTGACTTTTCAATAGTCGTAATCGCTGAGAGTGCCACTTTGTCTAGGCCCTCAGGCTTTCTAGTGAACTGCATAAGCTGGTGCTTGTTATATGGCGCGCATTAAGGGAAGCGCGGAGCTGAGGACCATACTACCATACGCGAAGCTTTGGGCAGAATTATCATTTTATTATTATTAGCCATTTGTATCCCACTGCGGGGCAAAGGTCTTTCTTCCCTCCTTCCACTTATCCCTATCCTGTGCTGTTATGCGCCAATCCTTGTGGAAGGAGTCGAGTACGTCCCGCCTTCTCCTTTTGGGCCTGTTGCCGTTTGCTGCTGTTTGGGACCCATTTTGTGGTAGCTTTAGCCCATGGCATGCGACAGATGTGGCCAGCCCAGTTCCATTTGAGCTTGGCAGCCGTGTGACCTACATCGGCAATTAGAGTTTTATCGTGTCTTGCCTGGAAGGAGACTATTTGGCCGAGGTATATGTACTCATGGACATATTCAATCCTCACACCCCCAATTCCTATGTTGCGCTTGGTGCTGTTGGTCATCATCTTGGTCTTCGCCAAATTCATCGCAAGTCCGACCTCGAGGCTGGCGCTGCTCTGTTGGTCGAGCATTTGAGCTAACTCGGCTGCCGTGGAGGAAAAAAGAACAATATCGTCGGCGAAGCGGAGATTTGTTAATCTTCTATCGCCCACGATGATGCCCTTGTCCCTCCAATTGCTATTTAGTTTTTTAAAGACTTCTTCAAGCGTGGCTGTGAAGAGTTTCGGAGAAAGTGGGTCGCCCTGTTTAACCCCTTTTTGGATACGGATTGATGGTCCTGTGTTGTTTATTTTTATAGCTGCTGTGCTATTTTGCTATATTTTTTGAAGCAAGTTAATGTATATAGGTTCGATGTCTTGATTTTGAACTTTTTTTTACTGAAGAGATTCGAATATGGCGTTGTGCATTAATCTATCAAATGCTTTGGAGTAGTCTACAAATGCGAGATATAAGGGTAGGTTGAATTCTAAATGTTTTTCTATAACCTGATTAAGAGACTGTAGATGGTCGGCAGTGGCGAGGCCACGGCGGAATCCGGCTTGTTCGGGAAGTTGATGCTGATCTAATTCTCCAGAAATGCGGTTTTCAAGAACATTTATGAATATTTTGTAAAGGTGATGTGAGATGAGGCTGATGAATTGCCGATGTCTGTCTTACCACCTTTTTTATGGAGGAGGATAACGTTTGAGTGGTAGAAACTGCTTGGAAAAACCCCTGTTTCCAATATTGAATTGAATAAGTTGCAGATGTATGGCAACAAGATAGGCTCCGCAGCTCGAAGTGATTCGGTTGTAATACCATCTTCGCCGGGACTTTTATTGTACTTCATGCCCTTGAGAGCCTGGTGTACTTCTTAGACAGTGATTACAGGGACCTCTTCAGGGCATGAGTAAGCTTCGGTTGTTTGTAGCGATGTTTGGTCGTTGGAATATAGATACTTATAAAACTCGGTACTTATCCCAATATTTTTTGCGCTATCTCCTTGTTTACGCCATTTTCATCTTTCAAAAGTGTGATTGAAGACCAGCTGATTGTTTTGAAAGGAAAGATGTGAGAACTTGGTGTAAATATGAAGATAAGCCCCGCTCAGTCTGTGACAAGTGGAAGGAAGAAGCGACTAAAGGAAACGAAAATCCCATCAAAACTTTAAAAAGTTTCCAAGGAAGTAAGGACGAAAAACTAAATGAGATATTGGCTTTGTTTCTCTAGTTTCAAACTACATGTAGGTAAAGAATTGACATCGCTTAAGGTTCGGTCAAATCAGTAGAGCAGGGCAGAATCATTGCAGACTGGCTATATCCCGAACGCTGATAGATACTTTACTTTAGTACCTATACTGAAAATCTTTAATATCTGACATTTCGAGTATGAATCGACCGAACCTTTTCCTGAAAATTTATGTTTAGTCATATTTACACATTCACAAAAATCTTTGTGAGCAAATAAAATAACACTTGTTTGTATTGTTTAATTCAGGAAAAAGGGCCGTTTGTCTAAGTAAATTTATGGTAATACAGAAAAATAGAATTGCATCTAACGTTGCTAGAGTTTTATCGTTGGATAATACTATTATAGGTACTGTTGAGGTAGTAGGAAAAACTATTCTAAAGGGGAATCATTCGAACCTTAGGGTATTGTAACCTTGATTTTAATAGGGTATAAACGGACTCTTCACGAAGCCGTCAGCCGAGCATTCTGTACATCTAACTAAGTAACACTGCGCAAAAATTATTGCCGGGAAACGACTTTTTTTGGTGTCATATATTATCACGGTTACGGTAGCGCTCATGTAGCACACAAAACATTGTACTGATGGATGTATTGAATAGTTATAAAATTTTTATTCAAAAAGTGTGAAAAAGTTGGAACTTATACCTTCAATATCTCCGTAACTAAAAGGTTCCCAGGTAGGTATGGCAAGATAAAAAAAAAAATCGCAATGACGAAAGAACAAAAATGTCTCTCGGCTTCGTTAAGGGTGTTTTCACATCCTTTACTCAGAGAAAAGCATAAGCAATCAAAACTCGTATTATAAAACAAGTAGGTCCTTTGCCATTGTAACTAAAACCAAAGGTTTTTACTAGTGGTGTGCATCAGCTGGTCGTTCCAATATAGCGATCATTAAATGTGGCTCGGCGCCTCGTGCCATGTGCGTACTGTGGATGTGGACGCTGTGGTACGCGTGTAACTGGGTTGGGTAGGGACATATAGATTTTGAAGTAGGTTTCGACAATCTGTAGGTCTTCGTTGTATTGTTTTTGGACAAATTTAAGCATACCTAGCACCTAGTAAAAGCCTAAAAGCTTGGCTTGCCCTTTTAACCTATAACTTTTCATGATGTTTGGGTTTCTGAGCAATCTGCTTGCCTATGAGCCAGCAGTATTGTTGGCCTCTAAGCACGCCACTGATACGTAGCCCTTTTAGTTTTAAACATAATCAGCCCTATAAAGTTCTATGCCCCCACTGCTGGGACACAGCCCTCCTGTCATTAGGGGAGTGCGCGAATAATCTACTACATGGGCCGCGTGTTGGTGGATGACATATTCTTCGAATTTTGGGTCCTAGGACGTGCCGGTTTCCTAATAATGTGTGGCTTATTCGTTATTTATTTGACATTGTATTTATTTGTTGACATATTTTAAATTATTTGAATCTTAAACCAAACATTTAAATTTTTATTGGTTTTTAAATGAATTTGTTTCCGCTTGTGATAATTTTATTTATTATGTAATGTTCAACACAATGTAAATTGTTTATGAATAAATAAATGAATGAATGCTTTACTGTTTTCGGAGCTTTCAAGCAAAATTAAAAATTATTACTATGAAGCGACGCACCCACCTCTGATATTTCGTTTATTCATGTGCGTATTGTATAATTGCAACTTGCTACTTGCTTCGGTGAAGGGAAATATCGTGAGGAAACCAGCATGCCTGACAGATATTTCTCGACGGCATGTAAAACCAAGTCAGGGGCCTATAGGCGGCATAAAGACTCTGATACCAGGTTAGGTACTAACCACACGATAAAGAAAATAACTATGAAGCAAATACGTTAACCCAACTGAGCAATTTTATATAACTATGCCGAAAATACGGCATAACTCTGTTCAATAAGCACATGTAATCGACTTCCCTTTAAAACTATTTGGTAATGAACTGCATACATTTCTTCCGTCTATTAATATCTCAAAGTACACAAGGAATTTATTTTTAAACACAAAAAAGTTTACTTTACACCACGCGCCAGTACCCTTTGCATCCTGTTTTAGAAAAAAAACAACGGCATTTTTTTGTATGGCAACTTTTGTTAAAGAATTTCTAAGCTTTTTAGTAATCACTTTTTTCTGGAATATTCTCTTTTAGGTTTCGTATTTTCCTCAAAACACCAATTTTCATTTTACGTTCTCGAATAGAGGAATTTTGTTTTGTAACCAGGCTTTCGTAATATAATTAATATTCTTTGAAGGCAAGCTTTAAATTAATGAAATAAACACATGGCGGTGAGTTTTCTAGCATTTGAAGTATTTTTCAATAACCGTAATGAGGCCTGTTGGAGTGGAAAGTGCTTTCAAGTTCTCTGGCTTGTTGTCTATTCGGTTATATGTAGTTAATTATTAAGTTAATTTAATTAAGGGAAACATTTTTGAAAACAAACAGTCAGCTACTGGATGTACATCATATGAATCACTTACCCGTATGCTACAGTCTCAATGCTGCCCTTATTGAGGTCACCTTAGACCCGCATGACGCATCAGCTACCCCTGTTGGGTCGCGTTCAATTAAAGTATACTGTTGTAAATCAAGTGCTGTTTGTACTTGTTGTATTTATCGGGGCTTGTGCTGTGGAGAAAGAGCTTATCGAGTGCGGGTGTGGGTAATGTGTTGCCTTAAATTGGTTAATTGTACACGAATAGGACACAATTGGTTTCTATGTATGTAACTCTATGAAAACGCTTCAATTATTATCATTATAAGCCTGTATAGTCCCACTGCAGCGCAAAGGCCTCCCTTCCCTCCTTCCAGTTTTCGCGATCTAGTGAGATTGTAGGCTGGATTGGCCTACAATCGCACTAGATCGCGAAATTGAGAAAGAGTCGTCGTTTCAAAGACTGAAGCAATTTGCAAATAGTGCTTATGTGGCGACGATGATGGATTATACATAAGTGTTAGGTTAGGTTAGGTTAGCACACGCTACCAAACGTTCATGTTCATAGGCAGATAGGCTAAACAATACATTTAGCTTTTAGGCGAAGGAAAAGAAATGAGTAAGCTTTTGCCATGAATTCCATATTTAAATGTTTCTAGATAGCAATGACACTTTTTATTAGTTGTGTTACAAAATTAGCTGTTTCATTGTTACAATTCCAATGTATGAAACAGCAGATTTTTTTTCCGAATCTATGGCATACGTTTGTGTCACGCTGCCTCGAGATTTTTTCGACCATATTTAGACTTTTTCGGAATACCCTGTGCCAATTCTACAAAAATGACGAGCACTTGTGACTTTTTAGTAATTGTTGCACGAACGGATATAATTTTTGAAAACATACTTTATCTTGGTATGATGTTCTATACAACTTTTAACACGCTTTTGTCCATTTCCGATTGTCTATCTAAGTTCAATTTAATCTCCTAAACAGCTAAGTGGATTTAGGTGCAGTTTCCACCAGCACTCAAGAGTTTTTCGAGCAAGGTTCGAGCTCCGGCATTAATTCTAGGTGCGGAGCGGCCATTGAAAGATAAACATCACATCAGCTGTGTTCGTTCCCGCGCTCAAACTGACGCGAGTTTGGCTATGACTCGTTTGACGTATAGCAGGAGAGAGACAGAAGACCTTCTCTTAATGTTGAGTAAAAAGGACACACAATAAGAGCATTTTTCTTGTAGTATTCTGAGGCTGCTCCTATTTTCCGTAACTGTATTGTACTGCATTTTGGATTAGCCGTCACAATTTGTTGTTCTTTTCATGACGATTTGATGAAAATGAGAATTAACAAAATTATGCTTATTTAGAGCTTCTGTGATTGAGCATACGCTTAAAAAAATTATAATCAAACCGCTGCATGGGATATAGCCTTCTCTCTGCGAGAGGGAGTGGTCCATCATCCATCACGCGGGCCCTGTGTGGGTTGGTGCATGGTATATTTCTTTGAATTATCCATTAGATATAGGACGTGTCGGTTCCCCACTATGTTTATCTTTTAAATGTTGAGCGCACTCATCATTCTCCTGCCGTATATATATTTTTTTTCTAGCCCTGAATGTCCCGCTGCTGGGCCAAGGTCTCCTGCCCTGACCCCAATTTCTTTGGGATCGGCGCAATATGTTTTGTTCTTCCATACTTTAGCAGTATCATCCATCCATCGTTTCTTAGGTCTTCCTCTACTCTTATAGCGAGTGGCGATGAAATAAATAAATAAATAAATAAATAAATAAATAAATAAATAAATAAATAAATAAATAAATAAATAAATAAATAAATAAATAAATAAATAAATAAATAAATAAATAAATAAATATCGCTGGACATTACACACAGCGCCATCTAGTGCCACACTAAGCAACAAGGCTTGTGTCGTGGACACCAGATAGTTGATATACTACATAGATACTTTTTGTTTGTAAATACATACTTATTATACATATAAACATCCATGACTCGGAAACAAATGTCCATGTTCATCACACAAACATTTGCTCCTACCGGGATCCGAACCCGGGACCCTAAGAACGTAAGGCAGCCTCACTACCGCTGCGCCATTCGGAAATAATCAAAAAATCAATCATTCATCAATAATTCGCATAAACCCATAAGTTGCCCACTGCGTCAACACTGCGGTCATAATTATCGCGAACATCGTGTATCTTACATAGTGTTACTTCTGCGTAAGGTTATCTTTGGTGTGATAATCCCGTTGCTATGGTTACTTCCGATAGAATACCAGCTCGTGACGTCATACGGAGAATGAAATATTGTTCTAATGCGTGACCCAGCTGAATTACAGTTCTATACAGTGTAGTTTCGGATACATCAATGTTTAAAATTTTGATTACAATGATATGACTGACTGACCATTTGTTTAAGAATAATTTTGAATACTCTACACTAATATTATAAAGAGGAAAGATTTGTATTTTTGTGTGTATGTTTGTAATGAATAAACTCAAAAACATGTGCGCCGATTTCAAAAATTCTTTCACCATTAGAAATCTACGTCTTTACTGAGTAACATAGGCTATATTTTATCCCCGTACTCCCACGGGAACGGGAGCTACGCGGGTGAAACCGCGTGACGTCCGCTAGTTTTAAATACAGTAAAACATCACGCAACATTAGGGAGAGTTGTAGTAACAGCAGGTGTACCGACAATTCGCCCTAATACGTGAGTTTAGGTCCCTATGTAATGCGAGCCCTTTGCCACAAATAAGGATAACAATTAACTAATTTACAAATAAACTATTTTGTTGATTAAGGACAGGCGTTGTGCGAAAAATATAGCTTCGCATTTCAGATTTGCTCCTATTACATGGGACTTAAACATAGCTAGCGAAATGTGGGTGTACTATTAGGTACATCTCTGCCCAACCTTTCGGGGATTACAGGCGTGATGTTATGATTATTTTAGCAATGATCTGGTAATTTTTAATTTGGATCTCTAAGATCTTATTTTAAAGGGACTACAGGAGCTCAACGCGAGTTTTATAATGCAAAAAAGCATATGATTCACTGCAATAAACAAAACCAGTAAAATATATGATATTCTTCAGGATATATGCTAGTATGATAGTGTTTTGAAAACATAATACAACTAATTTTACTTGATTAAAAAAAATCACGAACTTATCTCTAAAAAAATATTTTAACGTGTAAAAACCATACTAAAATACATGCGATCATTCTCATTTTTTGGCAAATAATTCTACAAGCAACATAATAGCATGATAGTCTTTTATTTTTTTTGGTCCAATCAATAGATTTTTTGTAAATCGCAAAAAACCACTCATTTCGCACTATTCGGCCCGCAGTGACTGACGTAACAACCACTTTGTAGTGCAAGCTGATTAGAACTTTATTCTAACAGCATTTCAAACGAAGTTTGAACCACCACAAATAGAGTTGCCAATTTAGCTCCTGTAGTCGCCTTAAAATATTTTTTTTTATATTGCACCAGATTCTTGCATCGATATCCATCTTAAACACAACACCGATCTAACCCCCCACCCCACAAGAAACGACAACACCTCTCACACTCGGGACCCATCAAAACTAAAGCCTCCTCCAATACGGAATTAAAACAAAGAACTCGGAACAAAGCTCCGGCACATCCAGCAGAGCACATCTGTGTCAACAATAAGGCATAAGGCAGCATCTGTGGGCCACAGGTGTAGCTTTACGTATAAATTGTAACAGGGAAATTCCAATAACGTAGGGCCGTGGAGATTTAGTGGGTACGACACGCTGTGGTGCGGTGATGGATCGGGACTGAGACCGGGTTATGGAGCAATTGTTATTGAAACTCTTTATTATAATGATGGTCTGGATTTGGCAATAGGTTCGTCACCTGTTCCAAGGTGTATCTAGCATTAACATCTCGTTGGTCTGGTCTTTGGGAAATACAGTTTTGCAGCATTTGGTAACTAATTTTCTTAAGACGATTTTTGGGAGTTTTGGGCCTTTTTGTGGGCCGTGTGAATGACTTCGAGATTTTTTTCAGAGCCGAGATCTACGTGTCTTCAGTAAATCATGCTATATCATTACGTCAGGTATGGCATGCTCGCGGGCCTGTGGACGGTGAGCTATGGGCTAGCTCGCCGCCCGTCCGTCTCATGACGACAGACCGTGTCGACGACGCAGGAGTGTTCCACGCGCGCCTCAAAGAGAGTCAGCAAAAGGGAAGGGGTCCGCAAGGGCCGAAGCCTGCCGGGGCTGCGGGACTGTTCGAAAGAGATACCGTGGCCCCGGAACACAAAGGGCGATGAAGGAACATGGATGGGTTTTAGTCACTCCTGCTCCGCCAAGAGCGGGAGCAGTCATTTGATGATTTCCCATCCGAAAAAAAAAAGGTATGACATGCTGAGAACAGACTTTCACATCCCAAAGACCAGCAAGTTTTTCGGCCTAAGGACCTTATGCAAATCTTTGGATGTGTGTGTAGGTACCTTATGATAAGGTACACACACCCAAAGATTTGCATATGCTAAGATCAGGCCAGACCAGAGAAAAAAGGAGACTTGGAACTACTTAGGTAAATTACGGCGCACGTGAATATAAAGTGATCATAATAATTATGCGAACAATTGAAACTAAAATTTTTATTTTAGCAAATATGTATACCTAGATACAAATGTAGCAATGCTGACGAAAATATCAAACAAATATTCGTTTAGGCGCAGAGTGTCCAATTTTGACCCGCGATCCATCGATCGATAGAATGCATTTTTCGAGGAAATTAAACGTCATTTGTTTGAGCAATTGTTGCATAATTAATTAATACAGATAAACTTGTTATGCAACTGTGACGTACCAATTTGTTTTTAAGAACAAATTCAGTATTTTATCTTCAAAGTTTTATTTAAATAATCACACTACTTATATACAAACTACAACTCTAAATAATAGTAAAAACATGTAAAGTTAAAGTTAAATAAATAGGATGCTGTTTTCGCCTCTGCGACCCTATAACCGAATTTAGGTTTTTTTGGTCCTATGGTCAATAATTATTTGAACTTTAAATCAAAATAGGATTAGGAAAATTAGTGTGATTCACTCCTCAGTTATGGACAAGACTGACTGTTGAGTTATCAAGATTGAAAATATTAGTTTATTCTGGTCGCGGACTCGCGGGTTGGGTTAGGAACTTGAAAAACAAAAAATTGTTTCGAACGTATCCCTCCTAACCTGACCCGACGTATCGTACCCGAAAAGCGATATAGATAGAATTACCTTCTTTAATTTATGTTAGCCCAGTACTTTTTACCCGACTGCGCCAGAAGGAGTGATATGTTTTTCGAGAGTATGTATGTATGTATGTATAATTGTTTGGCACGCTCTGTGGCCTGAACGGCTCGATGGATTTTAGCTTGAGAGGTGTCATTAGATTCGTATTTACTGTGAGAGTGACACTGGGTATATCAAAATATTAAAAAAAAAATGGCGGATTTTTGGCGCTTAATTCAAATGTTCGGCACGCTCTGTGGCCTTAACGGCTCGATGGATTTTAGCTTGAGAGGTGTCGTTAGATTCGTATTTACTGTGAGAGTGACACTGGGTAGGTATATCAAAATAAAAAAGAAACAAAATGGCGGATTTTTGGCGTCAAATTCAAATGTTTGGCTCGCTCTGCAGCCTGAACGGCTCGATAAAGGGCTCATCATGAGGATTTTAAAATAGTATATCTAAGTAACTAAAAAGTGTAAAATAAAAAAAAATAATAGAAAAATAAAAAACCCGACTGCATAAAAAATAACTAATAACTTTAAATAAAAACTGAAAAGATAAAAACAAGTTCAAGAAACAGGACATATTGACTGCAACAGTCGGAACCCATTAAATAATCTAGACTAAAATCATTACATCCAATATGGGTCCCTCCCGACTGTTGCAGTCAATATGTCCTGTTTCTTGAACTTGTTTTTATCTTTTCAGTTTTTATTTAAAGTTATTAGTTATTTTTTATGCAGTCTGGTTTTTTTTTTAATTTTTTTTTTTCTAAGGTAGGTAACTTATCAATTTGTTTGAATAACTTTAACAAGAACGCTCTATACCTGCGAAAAAAACGGGAATACACGGAAACCTATCTATATCGCAATTCGGGTTAGGATAGAAACGATACGTCCGGTCAGGGTTAGGAATGCCGTCTGCTTAACCGCGGGCTATCCTGTGAGGTGCCTTGAGTGCAAGACCCCAGTCAAGGCATCCCGGCCGCAACGTCTACGGTAACTTTTTTCAAATAATTGACATTTGCATTTGCATTTGCTGCCTAATACGGTACGGGAAAAAGCGTGACGTTTTTTTATCTTATGCGCACGCGACCGGTCAATGTAGCCACACTTGAGGAAGGCCCTTGTCCAGCAGTGGACGTCTTTATACTGAAATGATGATGATGTGTAGGCGTATTAAGCCAAAACATTTCTACCCAGCTCCCTTTTTATTTCAGACCCGTGTCGCAGTCGTCCCCAGGTCGTGTCGCAGTCGTCCCGGACAGCTAGAGAACCCTCAATAACACAAAGGGTTAGATTCCGTGAATAGACCTTCGAGTTATTAGATTTTTTCCTACAGAAGTTATGGCGATCGTATTTTCTTCACTTCAATTATACTGATGTAGGTCTATCGAATTGTCCCTTCGCGTGATTTAATATTTCTTTTGTGTGGCCATCCTGAACGTTTAGGAGATTCCTAAGCTCTGTACTCGAAAATACTAAGGTACATAACATACAGGGTGTAAACAGACTCATCACGAAGCCGTCAACCAAGCATTCTGTACATCATAGGTATGTAAAAAATATTGCTCAAAGTCAAAGTCAAAGTCAAAATTATTTAGTTGCAATAAATGTGGTACAAAAGATGGTAAAAATAATATATAGAGCAAATGACACATTTCGCCATAAAATTGGCATGCAAACATTAATAGTTTTAGATGCTAATTTTAAAATACATTTTACAACTAATTTTACAAAACTAAATGTGAAACAAACCTTAAATTAGGTAACTAAGACGGTGTTTCAAAGTTACACAACACAAAACAAAAAAACCAAACAAACAAATTGTCAACAGAAGGAAATAAAATATTTTTATTATACAAACACAACAATTACATATTATTATAATAGTAATTCTCTACGAATTCTACAATACATTCCGGTAATGGTAAGAATGACAGTTGGATTTTTTCAGAAATTCATTTATGGAATAAAAGCTATGTGAAATAAGCCATTTTATCAGAACTATGCAGAATTTTCTGTACGGAAGATTAGTAATAAAGTTAGGTAGAGAGTTAAAGATCAGTGGAGCCATATACACACAATTACGTCTAAATAATTCAATCCTAGGTACAGGCATGGTAAGTAGATATTGTGTATCTGTACGTTTCTTAATATTGTTTTTCAGTTTAAAAAGTGAAGAGTTAGTTTTGAAAAATTTAGCAATTTCATAAATATAAATACAAGGAACTGTGAGAAGGTTGTGTGATTTATACACTGGTCTGCAAGAATCAGTGCTGGGAAACGACTTTTTTTTTGGGGTGAAAAATCACGTTTTACGGTAAAACTGAATGTGCCGCACTCAAAACACTGTGCATGGATAGAATAGTACGGGGTTCGTGGAGGTGTTGAAAGTTAAGATGTTACATTAAAAACATGTAGGTATTATACAGAAAACTTGTGGAAAAGTTGGAACTTTGACCCCTAATATCTCCGTAACTATAAGGTTCCCAGGTATGGTCTAGAACAAAAAAAATATACTTAGGGCATAATATTAAGTTTCTGGAATACTAAAAATCTATAAATTAAACTCATTGTGTTAAAATGCAGTTCCAAGTCTTTCAAAATGTACAGAATAGGTCTTTACATCTGTGCTGTTATGAAGTAGGTAACAGCATAGATTTGGACATTAATTCTATTCTATAAGTAAACCTAGGAGATACAGCAGACCGCACGTCAGTCGCTCTGAGCTGGTCACCTGCAGCTGCAAGGCTGCCAGGACTATAGTCGACACTGTTGTCGACTGTTCATAGAAGTAAGACTAGTACTTACAGTATATGTTGTTTTCATTCGTAAAGTTAAATACACAATTAACCTCTTGATAAGCAAAGAAAAAAAAAACATAAATATTCTTATAAATAATTCATTCATATTCATATTCTTTATTGCACACAAAATTCAAATATATAGCTTATGTACAACGGCGAGCTTAACCCAGAATTGGGTTTTCTTACAGCAAACCTTATTTTTGTTGCGAGATTTGCAGAAGAGGATATAACTATGTGCACAAACAATACAGTTACAAACTTAAATTAACTTATTTTATACACTAAACTAATACATACAATATAATATACGTAATACGTGACGTACGTTATATTCATCTTATTTATCTTGACATCAGGAACAGTGTACTACAGTTTAAGCTTGCAAGTCTAGTAAAAATATGAATTGTACAAAACGTGGAACATACTTGGTACATACTTTAAACGAAAACAAAAAAATCAAATCAAAATGATGATTTAAATAAAATTACAGTTTAAACACAACTACAGCTGATGATCAAATCTGAATTTTTTAGTCCTCAGCTCCTTCCTATAAATAGCAGCCGAAGGAACAGCATACCCAGCAACAGTGACAGACCAGAACTATACTGTAGTGACGTCACCAGGCGTTCGGTTACATTGTTTTTGGCGGAATGGCGGTAACACCTGTGTCAACCGTGGCGCGTGCGACGCCGGCGCCGGCGCAGGGGCCCCGGTGAGCGACTCACGATCTTTACTGTTTAACGTGTATATTTGTGGTAGATTTTTTAAAATTACATTAGTATGTTTTTAATGAATAAAAAAAAATGATAAAGATTTGTCGGTATTTTGTAGGGAGAGAGTTAAGGGGAGGCAATATCCCCCAAGTCTTTAAGAAAACGCTACTAGTAGCAATCTTTGTAACAGATGTAGGTGTATTGTAAATTATCAAAGAAATAGAGCTCAGAGTTATGATGCAAAATCTGAGAATCCGATACCATCTCTGTTTACCATTGTTTATGGTTAGCGGTTGAGGTGTTGTTCTGGGGTACGTGTAGACTTCAACCAGCTTCTCTTCACTTAAACTGGTTAAGGTTTGCAGTAAAAGATGCGGTAGTTTAAAATACCATCTTCCTTGTAAAAAGCAGCATCAGCGTAACATCCTGGTCCTTATAACCAAGTCTTCAAAGAGGGTTTAATGGCTGCGAAAAGGACGATGATTCTTTCACCATACAAGCCATATTTATCGCCATGAACTGTGATAGAATGTTCCTGACAACAGACATTTGGTTTAATATTGTTTTTGGCGGAAACATCTGCGCAAACACTCGGCGCGTGCGGCGGCTGCGACCGCGCACTCGTGCACTGTCGCCAGTTTTGATGATTTCTGTTATTTGTTCTACTTGCATGTTAATTTGGGAGTTTTACTTATACACGTATTATATCAACTCGAAAATTAGCATGCTCTACAGCTTTTTTATTAAAAACAACATTTCAGTCCCAAACATAAACAACGTGAACCATTGATAAATAGTAATCTTCTGATTGTAGTTGTAGTAGTTCTTTTGATTGTTATTTAAAAAAAAAAAAACATTCCCAATCGTCGCTTTCGGTTCCAGAACGACCTAAAACTAATAGTATATAAAAAAAACTTGTTAAAAGCCGTTGGAGCCGTTGGGTTTATGGAGTTTCTTGCCCGTTCTATGGAGTTTCTTGCCCGTTCTTTTCCATAGAGATCTACGCTAGGGAATGGGCAACTACTTACAGTACTTTCACAGTTTTTATGTCTTGTGACTGGGACTGTAGCTACATTTAATTTTCATCTTTGTTTCGACAATTCAAAAGTGCCTGTAACTGGCTTCCTTGAAATAAATGCTTTGATTTTGATTTTGTTGTAAAAATACAAAACGTGTCGAAATAAATTGTCACTAGACCTAGGTAGACCCTTCGCTAAGTTAAGTTTCGACTTCAAACCCAACTTTTAAGTCACATACACTCACTACACTGTCCTCCCAATCTCTTTCCCTACCCATTCGTCTCCTTATCTCAACAACTACACTTGGAATCTGTTACCTACCCACCCCACACCTGTTTTTTATTAAAAGCCCGCTGGTCGTTGAGTCTGGCGCGAAAGAGATGCATTTAGCCGCGGCGGCGTCAACACCGCACAGGCACACGGCACACGGCTGTGCACAGCTGGGCTCTTAGCGTTATTTATACAATGGCGGATTGCGCTGTTAGTGTGTTAGTCTGTTACCAGCACCGATGGCAGCTGTAATGGGCTCTGACGTGGGTATAATGTAGCCTGAAGTTGGTGGTTATAGCATATGAAGATATTTGGATATTATTATTGTTTTAGTTGCGAAATGCTAAAACCTGATGAATAAATTGTAAATGATTTCTTGCCGGTTGGCCAAGCAACTTTTTTCGACGTTTTATACGTGCGCATGTAGGCCTCTAATATTTTGATTTCGAAATACTACAATGAAGATAAAGCTAATCTTGAAAATACAAACGTAATGATAATGTTGCAATTATGAAGGTCCAATTCCAATAAATTTTGAGTAAAGATAGATAACCCAGCCCATGTTGGGCGCCAATAAATATTCTGGACAGCGTCAAGTAAAACCTTTATGGTCAAATACGACTGCCTTTATTTCACGAGATATCTTACCTAGTTTAAAATGAATTTCAGGTTCTCAGAATTTAAAAATCCTGGCTGTAATTGCTTCTGAATTATTTATTTCTCGACAAAACTCGATATTTTCCTTTTATGTATGAGTATCTAGTCCGATGTTGTCACCAACAACGTGAGTATTCCTTTCTTCCTAAAGCCTCACTACAATCAAGCTCCGCGCAGTGCACCGCTGTTTCGCATCAGCATCATTAGGTGCTCTCGTTACGGTGCGCGTAATGGCGCGATTAGGAGCTCTCAGCTGAGCTCAGCACCTGTCGCACTAATTATACGATGATTTAAACGTTTGCCTTACAAGAGTTATGTGCGGAAGGAATGGGCAACTTGCTTATATACCGAGACCCATCCTTGTCTCGTAAACTGCGTTAGTCTGATGGTCCCACTGTTGCTACATCTTCGGCAGTCGTTATGGAGAGTCTGAAGCCAACCAGTCTTGCTTAGGAGTATTATTACCCATGTATCTGGATTGTGAAGGTCAGATATGCAGTCACTCCATGTAAAGTACTAGTCTCCAGCTGCATTCGGTTAGACTGGAAGCCGACCCAACATAGTTAGGAAAAGACAAAGGTTTTGGGTTGAGGTTTTGTAACTGACTTCACTCTTACTGCAACATGCACTTTGCAAGTCAGTCTCAAACGCTTAAGGTCATAGACTAAAGTAATAGTCACTTATCTGCTAGCCCTCACGCCAGCGTGGTGAGCCAGTGACAATTTATCTCGCGTCCGCCACGCCACAGCAAACGGACTCCAATCGAGCCCGTAAGCTGCTCTATGGCCACTCTGCTGCTAACGCTTAGGACCATAGACTACAAGTCATCGTTACTTATCTAATAACCCTCACGCCGGCGTGGTGAGTCGGTGACAATTTATCACGCGCGCCACGCCACTGCAAACGGACTCCAATCGAGCCCGTATGCGGGACGGAGCGGTACCGATGGCAAATTAGGTGAATTATTTTGGGGTTATATTGCTATTTGGAGAAAATTTCAAGAAAAATGGGTGATTTAATGGTAAGTTATAAGGTTCCTGATATAATCAAAATAAATCCAATGCACCAATCTAAGAAAGAACTGTTATTCCCGGTCAAGATTTTTACTAATAGAATTGCTAAGAATGGATGTGAATATTCCTTTCATTCCGTAGATTACTCATACGATGGCTTGCTCAAAGAGGATGATTACAAAAAAAAAACCCCTTCAGACATGGACACGTTATTTAATAAAGTCTACGGCCCCACCCTGCCTCGCACGACGCCACTTAAGGGGTCAAAATCCTACCTTTGTTTTCAAGCTGGGAATAACCATAAACATTCACAAACTTTCATTGAAATCGGTTGGGTTATACCTATGTGATTTTTATATAATAAAATTCCGATTTGGTAACATTATCTCTCTATGTGGTTTGAAATATTCACAACAGCAAGAAAAAACATCGTAATATTAAATTATTCCTAAAACTAAATAACAGCGCTTTTTACAAGAAAAGTAACAATATAAATAAATGACATTCCTTGCCATTTTGTCTGCGGACGCTCCTCCGGCCCGGCCCGCATGTCTGTGATAGGCGCACAACTCTCGATCATGGGGGACAGTTTTATCTCGCCGGGACTGTTTACAGTAATCTACATTTAATTGCTCGCCATGCTGTGGGACAGGGCTCCGGGCCCAGGGTACAGGGGTACGGGGGATATGGTGCAGGTTGATTGTGAAGAATGAAAGATTACGTGTGTAGAGATGGGCAAATGACACACAACATGTATCTACTTAGAGTCTCAATCTATACAAATAAATAAAATTGTCTGTTTGTAATTTTTTTCACGACCCGAATTACGCAACGGTAGTGAGGCTGCCTTACGTTCTTAGGGCCCCGGGTTCGAATCCCGGTAGGAGCAAATGTTTGTGTGATGAGCATGGTCATTTGTTTCCGAGTCATGGATGTTATATGTATATTGTATAATAAGTATATATTTACAAAGAAAAAAGTATCTATGTAGTATATATCAACTATCTGGTGTCCACGATGTGTCGTGGACACCAGATAGTCTCGTTGCATGTGTCAGTGCCACCCGCACTAGATGGCACTGTGTGTAATGTCAAGCGATATTTATTATATTTATTTATTAATTAAAAAATAACAGCTTCAGTACCAGTTTTTTTATTGGGAGATTTCATAATAGACCTCCATACTTCAACCTCAATGGAAAAGTAAGTGTTCCACATAGCTCCACATGTGGGATGCCCGCAGCGTTGGGTCTGATAAACGACTTGTACATTATGTAATGCGTCACACATTCTTTATCACTCACTATTTACTTTTTTTCTACCTAAACAAAATAAAACTAAATAATATGATGTGGAGAAAACATAACTTTTCGGCAATTTGGTTGAAAATCGGGTTCATAACGCGTCGTAGTCTCTTATAAAAGGGGTGCAATTATTATTCTTACAACAAAATTGTGAAATTCTTCAGTTATATTATCTACAGATAATATTGCGGTAACCCCCGGTGTTACCGCAATATTATCGGTATTTGGATTGATTGTTATACCAATTACGAATGTCAATTAGACAAATATTTATCACAAATAAAAACTACGCTATTGGTTGAAACTATAAGCTTATAAATCTGCACTAATAGCTTTAAATACGCAAAGAATCCATAAAGCATTTCCTGAATAAAACAACGCTGTCTTTATGAAGTAAATAACAATATTCGTCTCGACTCCGTTAGACCGTTACTAACAAGCATGCGGGGTTATCGACACAAGCACATTGCGTCATCACACAAACAAAAGTCGTTCCGAAACGACCTTCTATCCGTATCGACCAATCACAGCCGTCCCCCCGCAGTCGTCTGGCACCCCAGTTACTGCGCAAAGCCCGCACAGAAAACACGCGCTATGAAAAAAGATAGAATGTCCGAACGATTGTCAGAATTACAAGTGTTCGAATTAGTTAAAATATACAAAGAATATGAGTGTCTATGGGATGTTACGAACGAGAATTATAAGAATAGACAAGTAAGAGACAATGCTTATAAAGAAATCTTGGAGAAACTTAACATTCCCAGGTTGAAAGTGTCGGATATACCGCAGAAAATCAAGAATTTAAGAACGTCGTATTATACGGAGTTGAAGAAGATTGAGAACAGTGTAAGAGCAGGGGGGAAGGTGTATAAACCTAAAGTGGCCTGGTTCTCGATGGCCGACGAAATGTTGAGGAATATCTCGAGCAGCGCACTTTTGTGGAACCCAAATGAAGAGAAAAATGTTGAAACTGTGAGTAGCAATCACCGATTTTCTAATAAGGGGTCAGCCATTCTTTAATCACGTGAGGTTTTGTAGGCCAGTTTTTCACACCTCCCTCCCTCTTGGTGGATCGTGAGATTTTGCAGCTAAACGTGTATATCTTATTACTGAAAAGATCAGCGAGTTTGAGAACCATGTTTATTAAAAAAAAAGTTTGGATTTTCTTTGACACAAATTGAAAGGTTTTTATGCGGTCACGCTATAGAGTGGTTTTATAGCCTTTGGGTCATGCAATTAAATTTGATCCGATATTGGTAAAAATATTTCATACGTCACAATTTTTTTTTGTAACACTAAAAATTCACGTGGTTGTCATTCAATCCCATTACCCTCACAGTGATTATTCGTGACTTTTTTACTGACCCCTCTTCGAACCTCACGTGATTAAAGGACGACCCCTAAGCAAATATCATTGTGATGTTGTGTTACCTAATATGTCAAAAACCTGTCTCTTAAGGTGGATGCTCCAGGGTAGCCCGCGTAATTCAAATTTTCTTTCGT
Organism: Xestia rhomboidea; assembly: GCA_963853795.1. NCBI lineage: Eukaryota > Metazoa > Arthropoda > Insecta > Lepidoptera > Noctuidae > Xestia > Xestia rhomboidea. Next base: position 18,531,370 of record OY970774.1, read on the forward strand.
TTTTTGCAATTTGCAGGTCAGTGTCAGGTTGTATGTTGATTAAAATATGAACTGTCTAGAATGACTTTTTCATGAAATAGGCATTCTTCACAGTTCTATGAACTTAGAGGGTTTTATTGAAATTGATGATTTTAATGATTATAATTCTGTAACTACATACGTGTTACAGCCGCGAATCATATTTTAATCAACATACAACCTGACGCTGACCTGCAAATTGCCAAAAACGTAAGAAAATTCGTCACTCAACAGCATTACATAAAACTAGTTTCAACCAATCATGTGGCTTGAATTGAATCTAGTTTCAAGTAATGCTTGAGTTTTCAGTGATGTTCTGTATTAAGTAAGAGACAGGTTTTTGACATATTATTTTATTATTGCCTTAATGGTATTAAGTTATTGTGCAATTCCTACAAGCGGCTGTGATAAAGCGTATCATACGAATAAGAACATTACATTTATGCCGTTAAGGTTCGTTTTCGCGTGAAGTGTGACTGACGGACTTAGACTTGGCTCAAGTCCGAGTCCGTTCTATAGATTTGCCTATTAATGTCTGTTTAAGTGACATTTTGTTACGGTTTTCGATTGACTGACGCTCATTTGGGTGCGCCTCATTTAATAAATCCTATGGATACATTCCGTATATTGGAATCACAATGCGCTGCGACCCAAAGGCATCGTTATTATTCTTGAACTTGCCGATCTCTACGCTGCACGGGCGTGAGGTCAATTCCCATTTAAAAAAGATTGTTTTCTATTCTACATATTTTAAAGGGATAAGTAGGTTGTTTTTTCTGTTGTTATTGTTTTTGTATTTCTATATGTTTTGACTTTTGTTTTAATTAGTAACTTCTCTCTTATTACAGGAATCAGAACCAGAACTACTAATTACGAAAACCATAAAGACGCATTCACCACAAAAATTAATCGCAACTTTAGATAAAATAGCTACAAAAGTATCTCCACCTCAGACCACATCTTCCCAAAGAAGTGAACCACAGATTAAATATTACGAAGACGACGAATTTGACGTTTACGGCAAATACATAGCAATGAGTCTACGATCTATGCCTGAGGAAATGTCAATTATAGCAAGAATGGAGCTACAAAAAACAATGGCTGAAATTCAATTAAAGGTTTTAAGGGAAAAGAAACGATATACGAACCTAGATGAAGATGGTCCTTCAACTTCTAAAATGGAAGAAGATCCTTTAGAAGACACTGTGGATAATGCAGTGGAAATGGAGCCGGATTTCACCTTGAATGTCAAAGTGGAAGAAAGCGAAGATCTATAAAGGGAGGATGAGGACTTTAGTATTTCGGGCCTGTGGACGGTGAGCTATGGGCGCCGTCCGTCCGTCTCATGACGACAGGCCGTGTCGACGGCGCGTTCGTGTTCCACGCGAGCCTCAAAGAGAGTCAGCAAAAGGAAGGAGTCGATGCCTGCCGGGGCTGCGGGACTTTTCGAAATAGATACTGCGGCTCCGGAACACAAAGGGCAAAGAAGGAACATGGATGGGTCTTAGTCATTAAAAGTCTGACAGTCCCTTTCGCTCCGCCCAGAGCGGGAGGCGTCATTAGATGATTTCCCATCCAAAAAAAAGGACTAGTATTTGTGATAACAAAAACCAACAATGTTCCCGACTGACAGTGATCCCGAAGATGCTTCCCAGGAAGTAAACTAACAGTGACTGAATAGAACTAATGTGGCAGTATCGGTCGAATTCTTAAACGCAACTTAATTCAAAGAGGTTGTTGATATTGTTGCGCAAATTGCACTTGCTACTTTGTTGAAATAAATTACTAAGATTGTTTTTAAATTTATGAAGAGTATCTATTATTTTATAACCCACGTTGTTGAATAAATTAATGGAAGAACATAACTGACTACTGTCAACGTTTAACGACTTAAGACAGTAGCATTCTGTCTTCTGCGATACAGGTCGCAACGTCGACTTCAAAAAGTTTCCGTGCCTTAACAGAAACGTGACATAAGTTCTAGTACTAGACATGGTAAATAATCCTAAGTTTAACATAACATAACATCACGCTCGTAATCCCGGACGGGTTGGACAGCGGCGTTATAGTACACCCACATTTCGCCAGTTACGTAATAGGGGCGAGTCTATTATCATCAACCGGGCACAAATCTAGATTCCGTGGCCGCTACTGAGAAGTAAAGTGAGAGGGTGAATTCCTGATATAAAAACCTAGTGACACTTTGCCCGACCTGGGAATCGAATCCAGGACCTCATGCTCAGCAGTCGCGCTTTCGACCACTCGACCAACGAGGTAGTCAAACCAAAGTTTCAGTTGCCATAAATTACCAAGTAACGGCGTGGCCAATTATGACATCGGCTTAATAGGGAATATGCACGTAATTTTTTCTTCACTTAAATCAATAAAATACAGTACTATCAAACTAAGAAAAGTTTTAAAAGTTAAGTTCTATTTTCTACAACGACAGTTCAAACGTCCGTAGCTGTCGCGGCCATGATGTGACGTCATTATCCACAATATGCCGTGTTTACATCTCATTTTTTTGGCCTTAATAAAATAATTTTACCAATTGTATGTGCTTTATTCAAGTAAAAATTGCAATAACAATATAATAATAAAATTTTAGTGAAACTTTTAGCACTTTTCAAATAAAAGTGTTTTTTTGACACAATGAACTTTGACGTCAATACCGGCGTTATCGAGGACGGTGTGTTTTGACATTGCGTTTCGTTTCACCAAAAACATGCTACATAAAACAGTAAATTGTAAAATAAGTGATGTATTAGAAACTTAAACAAGTGTACCACAATGTTTGTATGCGACAACGTCAATACAAGGCATTTTTTATAAACACAAAGAGTTTTGTATGTCATGCATATTCCCTATTGTCAAAGAAGAGAAAAACCCCTACGTTAATCTCTACCCACCCATCAAAGCAACCTCAGGTGTAACAGTATTGTCATTGAATTAGCGAGTCCATACGGGGCCCGCATCTTGTCGCCGGTCGCCATTGCAGAGTAACAGATAAACTTGTAGCGAGGATATGGGGGTACCGTGCCCCTGTGCGTGTGCGGTTTGTACTGTACTTCTTTAACCTTGCTTAAGGTGGTCAGATGAGTGGCGAGGGGGACCTTACTGTTTGTTGCGACGGCGACTCGAATAGGAAACAAATCTATACTAATATTAGAAAGAGGTAACATTACACGAAGGAGACAAGTGACGAGCGCGTGACTGAACCTGCGAACGGGAATTCATATTATAAAGAAAGTAATAGTTACAAATCCTACGTTGATCTCTACCCAACCTGACAAAACATTGCAGTCATGTTTTGTTTTGTCTAATATTGTCTTGCGTCTAGACTAATCGCAAGACAGGCAATAAAGTGACCTATAATGATAATACCCAGGTAAGTATTGGAAGATATTAGGGTCTTAATGCCCGTGCCAGATAGCACGCACTGTTGTAAACCGCCGGTGGAGACCGATGTGCTTGTTTACAACAGTCTGGCCCTCGCTTAACGTTGATACGTAGGTAATATTCACCTTGACATTACCTCACTAACCCAACATCCCATCAATCCCAATGACATCGAACAAGACTGACTGAGTTTGTTTCGACTGTTTCTTCTCAGAGCGGTCAGGTACGAAATACCGCACAGGCCCCATCTAGTTAAAAAAAAATGACGTGTAAAAGTGTTTGTAAAAACCTATAATTTGCAAAATAAACATCATTTATCAAGAAACACCTAAACACGAGCATAAACAAACATGTTTGTCAATATTCAGGGTAGTTCCACGCTCTGAGTGCGCGCGGGAGTCGGGGTACAATTAATCGCTGGCAGGCATTAATCATGCGGCACACCTGACGAGCGTCGTCTCCGCGTGAATGAGAAGAATTGCATTCGAATTAAATTAGGTCATTGTTCGATTGTGACGTAGATCATATTATTCTGTTTAGAAAACCTTTGTTTTCTGGTTTCTAATTCGTTCATCTTGAATTGTGGTATGGGGGCTGGAAATACTAAGAAATGTAGTTTTGTTAACCCAAATGTAGTTGTGAAAAATGGATGAATATTAAACAGTTGAAAAAAGAATTTAGCAATAAGATGAAGTTCTAATACGTTATTGCCTCATGGGGTTGCAAATCAAATAGCCATAATTATATGTTTATAGATCGACAGTCTTCTCTTCGCAGCTAATTTCTCAATTTGTCAGTTCAATAAAAAACCCTTGATTTTTGCACAAAAATAACACTGCTTTACTTATTAATTTTCTAGTTAAAGAAATACCCCCTTTGCCAGTTACAAAATATCATGAAAATAATAAATTGAAAAACAAAACACGTCCACAACACTTGAAACCAACAAACCAATTCTCAATTTGAAAATCAAAACACCTGACTTTGTTATCTGGCCTCCGCTTAGCTGATTGGTTCGGTTTTAATCAAACTTTTGCGCGGGAACCGCTGCCGCTGACAGCTCGATTATGGCGCCAAACGGGATTGCGCTTAAACATACTCGATTATGACCAAAAACTGTGTCGGCCATGTCTCATGCATGCTTTCTTTGTTCTTTGTGGTTTTTATTTTGTTGTTTAAATGTGGCCGATTTTTGTAACGTCTTCTGTTTTTACACAAAAATAAAATAGGTAGACGCATAGGGCTGTGTTACTTGTCTATTTATTAAATTTTATTTTATAGTCTTATGTAGGTATACCAGTCTTTGTCTATTTTTCGGATTCAGGAGGGCTGTGGGTAACATAACTCTATTTTGGGCAAAAACTGTGTGGGCCATTAATTCACCTTCACGCTTTCTATGTTCTTTGTGGTTTGTCGTTGTTTTTTTTTAAATTATTTTGGGGTTAAATGTGGCGTCTTCAATTTATTTAGTCTTTGTATGATGTCTACGGGGTGGAAGGGATACTGACGCGAAAACGATTACCACGTACCTATTCAGTATATTATTCTGAGCCACATAGAATTTTTTCATCGGTTATTTAAAAAAAATATCTTGCTCTATGTTGCTTATTTTTTAAAAACTATTGCTCTTTACTGGCTGCTTGAGCTTTTTATACAATAGTCAATCAAATCACCTCTACTGTAAATGTGTGTATGTACGACACTTACAAAATATCAGACTTTTCAGAGAACACCGGCTGTGCAGCCTTCAAAATCAGTGTTCAGTCATTTACAGGGATCTTTGTGTTGGTTTACTTTGAATGTTATAGTCAAAGGCAGAGCGCTCTCTCTGAGGAAAGGCGAATATTAATGCGTTTGAGACCTATAGACCCGATTGGAAATCTAGACTTATAGTTTGCAGCTTTTATCATTTTTTTTAGCTTTAGACAGTGCCACATGTGGCCGTAGGGTAGCTTTTCCAATCGTGTATAAAGCAGATTTTTTGGAAAATTACAAAAGCGGCAAACTGTAAGTTTAGATTTCGTTTGTAAAACAATAAATTGTCAGTTTTCACAAATTACCTTTACATCAGCAGCTGTCATTCCTCCACATAATCTGCCGTATTTATTTCTCCCCTGTTGACGTTCTTCTTCTTCTTCTAGCGTATCAATGGTAAAAGTTCAAATGTGCTTGGTCAAAATTCAGCCACGCGAACTTCGCTCGCCGCATAAGCACTTGAGATCTGAGCCGTCCATGAATCCCCATCTATAGGTAACACTGACCTCCAAATTAAAAATAAAGACGTAAGAAGTAGCACATTTTCAGAACCTGCTATTACAAAATTAACATTTTTATTCTGCAAGTTAATTATCATAACATATCTGTTGGATGTTGATTTGAAAATGAAAGAATAACAGACAGCTGGCGATTTTCCCGCGTTTGGAGCGGTTGCTATGGTAACGTTAAACAGTTCGTTAATGTTCGAGTTATTATGTAGTTTTTGTGATGATCTAGTTTTCGGGGTTCATAATAAATATATTCCAAGTTAAATGTAGGTTTTGTTTCTAACGGGCAAAAAGTCTACAATCAACTTGGCAATCACGATCATTGATTCTAACTTTAGATTTTCCTTCAGAGCAAAAGCATTGCCTAGCAACAATGATGTTATTGTTTCTTCTTTCAAAAATGCCACGGTATCACTTGTTTGGGCAGCTTACTTCCAATATTAAATAAAAAGCCATAGACAAGCCCACGCTTTACAACAACAACAACAAAAAAATCTGTGGCAAAGACAACCTTCCATACAGCCAGACCCACTTTTAACAAGGAGGTATAGTACGAAACAGGTACGATGTATAAGCTATAATCCTTGCTTAGGCCGCTCCAAGTGTTGAGCCGATGGTCTGCCAGTGACAGCTCGATTACGCCCCCCGCCGCCCCCACCGCGCCGTACCGCGCCGCCCCGCAACCGCACCACTCCGCAACTTCAGGCTGAATGTTTGCATTCGGTGTTTAGGGTTGAAAAAAAAAACTAAAATATGGGGTGGAATAGGTCAGGCTGGGCAGTGAAGGGTGTTTTGGGATAATAGGTAAAATGATAGATTGGTTTATTGATGTTTTGAGTTTGGTCAACAGAGAGTTGGCTAGGTGTGTGACCGTGTGTGTTACCTTATAAGAAAATTTTAAAATATATTTGTCTCTATAAAACGAAAGTTCCGTAATAAATATTTTGTTACCATCTGGTAAATACAATCTTCTATATCTTTAGGCTTTTCCGTTATTTCCCACGGGTATTATTTAAAGCGAATACATAACAATGTGAACTGAGCTTTTGTTAATGTAGCAGTAATGATCGCATTATTGCTACATTAACGAATACTCAGTTTCTATATATCACAAAAATGGGTGCTGATTATAGTGGAGCTCTTGGAACGGTAGATATGTTCCATTTGCGATTGATATTAACCAAAAGTACAATGCATACTCATTCTTAAAATAAAATAAAAAAACAAATAGCTTCAAATTACAGTCCTTTCTATCTTAAATTTCATGCACTATAATTTTGGTTTCAATAAATTAAAGCTAAGTCTAGAAAACTTACCATAACCCTGTACGATTCTCCAATTCGAAACAGCTTTTCTTTAGCCACTGCATCAATGCAAGTACATCAAACGCAGTATCTTGCCTTAGTATTAAAACTGCCAAGAACCATCACCATTTGCAATTCCACCCATCAAAAACAATGGCGACACCTGAATCTTCGACTGTAGTTAATCAAACGTGTTGTAGGGGGCGCAAATTAGGCGGCACGTCGGGGGTGTAAGGGGGTGAGACGTCAGCTGTCGCCGTCAGAGCCAGCCGGCACCGCACTCTTAAACTTTTACATACACCCGATGCTTGGCTTCATATCTTGGGACATTCAATGATGTTGAAAAAATTGGTGAGTTTGCAGACAAAAATTGGCTTTTCGAAGTCGGACAGGCTGCCTGTCAGATTTCTGGCGTATCATGTTACTTTGTAGGTTGTGGAGGTCATATAGGTCGTATAAAATACAAGTATGCAGCTGCATTCTGTTAGACTAGAAACCGACCTCAACATAGTCGGGAAAACGCTAGGCAGATAGATGAATGATGATGATGATTTTATTTTCATAATATTTAAAGTTATGAAGTCAGAAATACTTTTAAAATCATCACTTTTGGTTTACCGATTCTTATTTTTTGATATTATGTACTTTAAGGCATGAATTTCCCATTTTGAATACCATGTCATCACAGAGTTGGTGCCATATTGGTCCCATATAACATAAGGGACTTAAAAATAACTTTCGAAATATCAGTACGATAGGTACTCCTCTGCTTAACCCTTTTGGTTGCGTGCAATACAAGCGTGCTGTTAGGTTATCGAAAAACAATATCAAGGCGTTAAAAAGTTTTAAATTAACTTCACAAAGCATTAAAAAAAGTCCCTCTGCAGTTAAAATATCATAAAATTGCTCAAAGAAAATCCTTTGTAGTGTGAAGTTTCGATAGCAAGTCAATCGCACGCTCACTCCATTACAGAGCTACAGTTGCTGCATATACTCTGTGCTGTAACTTTAACTTATTTTAATAACTGAGCCAGCTGTTACGGTTACGGCCAGCCTCCCCTTTAGTTTGCATTCAGTCATAAATCATTGTTTACTTTGATTTGTGAATTATTGGCATCTGGTAAAAAACTGCTTGATAGTTAGTAGCTAATGAATTGTTTAATTCAATGGAAGAAAAACTTACTTTGTTTCATTAGAAAAGATATTTGTATTTTTCGACTTTACATTGATTTACAGAGCCGTATTACATCAACTCATATTTTAAGTCACCTGCTAAGACATCTTAACTTGGTGCATAACTTATGAAACTTGATTACGTTTTATATTAATAATAAACAACAATTTATTTTTAGTATATAAAATAATAAACAACAATTTATTTTTAGTATATAAAATAATAAACAACAATTTATTTTTAGTATATAAAATCTCTTCAACAGTAGAAAAAAGCTCATGTTTTTCTTTTGTTATTGTTTCTAAGTTTCCTATTACTTAGTTTCAAAACAAAGAAGGTATAAATGAGTGACCCTCATACTGCCACACTGAAAGCATACAAGGGTACTATCACTGGCACCCGCATTAAGCGAATCAACTAAACACAAAAGATATTAAAATAATATCAAAAAACTCGCCCCCATTTTTTCCGTAACATCGATAATTGTAATCCTTTCCCCCGGGGCGGGTTGTGGGGGTGGACGGGGGTGTTTGGGGGTGGTAACATCTGCGCCGCCATCCCTAGCAGGCGGCTGTCAACCGCAGCGGGGCCAAACCGTTTATTTATTTGAAGACCCCTAAATTGATTCGTTGATACGAGTATGTTCTGCCCAAAATACTGGAGCTTTGATGCTGTTGTGGTGGTTGCAGCAGTTATTGAAGGAGTCTTCTTCTTTATTGTGTGGTTAGTGCTTAACCTGGTGTCAGAGGTTTTATGCCGCCCATGGGCTTCTGACTTGGCTTTACATGCCGTTGAAAAATATCTCTCAGGCATGCTGGTTCGCCACCGTAGGCGCGGGCCTGTGGACGGTGAGCTATAGGCTAGCTCGCCGTCCGTCCGTCTCATGACGACAGGCCGTGTCGACGGCAGAGTCAGCAAAAAAGCAGGGGTCCGCAAGGGCCGATGCCTGGCGGGGCTGCGGGACTATTCGAAAGAGATACCGTGGCCCCGGAACACAAAGGGCGATGAAGGAACATGGATGGGTTTTAGTCAGTAAAAGTCTGACACTCCCTCCTGCTCCGCCCAGAGCGGGAGGGGTCATTGATGATTTCCCTTCCGAAAAAAAAGGGCTTGAAACATTTACATGTCTTTCTTTTCGTCATATATGGAAGACCACAGCCAGGACGCAATTATCTGATATTACAGAAAGGCCTCGTGCCAAAGGGCTCCTAATTTATTTCAGCCGCTGTCTATACCCAAGTCTATACCGGTCGATCATGCGAAAATCCAATAGGAGTGTCAATCCAGAGGCAGAAAAAAGGCCACCGAGAGGAGTCATTTGATGATTTCCCATCCGAAAAAAAAGAAGGCATGCTGGTTCACGATGTTTTCCTTCACCGAAGGAATTTGAAAAATCAGAGGTGCGTGTGTTGGGTACGAACTTGAGTTCTATAACTTGGCAGTTCGACGGTCACACCACAAGACTAGCACTGCAGCTATTGAAGGAGTTTTAAAAATGTATTGATGACATCCTATTACACTATACGTATTTTGCACTAAAAGTATTTAACTAAAATCATTGACAGTCATCATCATCATGTAGTTAGTAATTCTATAGAACATTACCGTTATCTGTTTCATAAGAATTTCGCAAGTATCGTTTTCAGATACAAATGATTGAAACATAAGTGTCCTTAGGACGGCGTCCCACACCAAAGGCCTACCCAACTTCCATGGCATTATGGTCATACCATCTGGTCTCTTCCCATCGACGCGTGCCAAGCCAGTGGGTTCTAATACAGCTGGCACCCCGGCGGTGGCAAGAGCACGACGGATGAGATCATTAATGCTAGCGTGCCGCGCTATCCGACCTGCACTCTTTCTGCAGGAAAGGCCATGGTGTCCGAGGCAGTCGACTGCTTCACCACATTGACAGCGATGTGGAGCCCCACAAGGAGCGCCCAAACGCAAACATGTAGCGAGCCGGAAGGGTGTGTCACCCAACAAGGTGCCTATATTAGGTGACGGTAGTGCCTGAAGCCAGAGGCCCGACTCCCACTCACCCACAGCCAGCAGGCGGGCACGCTCAGCAGTATTGGTTGACGTATTAATAAGTTTATTCCGTACCAACCTGCAGAGCGGCTCATCCCACTGTCTCTGGGAAAACGGGTTCTCGGGCCGATCCGTGTCCGAGCAAGCCACTTTCCAAGCGTCGTCTGCGTCGGTCAAGCACGGCACTTCCGAGCTAACCAGGGAGAGAGTTAAAATTTTCCTGGTTAGCTTTTCAGTGCTGTGGACAGAAGACAGGAACGCCGGTAAGCTTACACTAGAAATTTTGCGGACGCCGAGGCCACCAAAACGAACTGGTAGAGTGGCTTGCAGCCACGCTCGGTCGTCCAGGGCCACATTAAGAATGGATGTTAATGTGTTGCGAATAATTTGGTCAATTTTGTCCAAAAGTTGTTGTTTCTTCCAAAGAGGAGAACAACGGAGAAAATACATAAAATTTGGACCAAAACAACAATATCTGATAATGGTGAAAGCCGAATGTAGATTAATTTTGGAGAGTCTATCCGAAATATCATTGAAATGTTTAATTTTGTCATCGATGAACGATGAAAAACTTTCTTCCAAAATAGGGGAACCTAGGAGGTGCAGGGAACTTTTTTCTAAAATTTTGATTTGTGGGGCTATTTCATTAAATTTATCTATAGTTGATTGTCTGTCTGTCACGTCAGAGAGGTAAATTTCACACTTTGAGGGATTAAGGTCCAGGCCAATAGATTTAAATTGATGTTTGAGGAGTTGTAGGTCAGCCAAAACGGTGTCAACATCACCTCCTAGCGTTCCATCGTCTAAATACCACACGTTAAATTTTGAATTTAGTTGTTGAATTATGGGATGAATAGCCAAACTGAAAATGACGGGCCCGAGAGGGTCACCTTGTTGGCAACCAACTGCAGATTCTAAAACGTTGTCCTTGTAAAGTAATTTTGAATGGTGCCTATAACATTGCCACATAAAACCATAAATTTCGGGTAATTTTTTTTTTTACTTCAGCCAACAAAGTGTCCCTGTTAAATTAATTTTATTCACCCACTTTGTTCATAACCAATCATCACCTGCCTAGCCTTCTAACAAATTCTATTTGAGATCGACTTCCAATTTAACCGGATGCAGCTGAATTTTGGACATGGAGCGACTGCCTATCGGACCAATAACCCAACAATAGTACATTTTGATACAAGTGGAGAAAGTTTGTTATTGTATTCGAGGTGGAATTAACACCCGAGCCGCAGGCGAGGGTGTTTTTGAGCCGAGAACTGCAATAACAAATGTCCACGTGTATCAAACGACGTTTTTCAATACACTTTTGAAGAAATAAAATAAAATAACCTATGATAACTATGGAAACTATGATTTTAATTTTCTTTTTTTCCGCGCTTTGCTATCGCCAGGTTGAAGGAGAAGCAAAGGTATGAAGCCGCTAACAGCCTAATATTAAAAATATTTTTTTAAATATATTTTTGTATTTAAAACACAAATAAATGTTAATTTGTTTATAAAAGTAAATATTAGTTTTAAATAATCATGTTTATCTATGATATTCTATTTATAAACACAATTTGAATATTCAACAAATATTTATGCCGTAAAGACGTATTATTGCTTTGCCGAAATAAAAAAAACATTCACCTCCGACTTTATGCATTGAACCAATTTGGACTAAGTATAGGTATAGTTATCTGCAATTTTCATTCCCGCACACGTGTTGGAAAGTGGAAAAACTCGCACGCGTGTGAAATACATTGCATGTTGAACCTAATCGTAGTGCGATAGGAACCAGTTTTCGAGGAATTGTATTGAAAAAACCTTAAACACACTCTGAATCGCCATCTTTGAACTTGGTCCACCCCAAGAGTTCCTCTAAACTTATTCTCAATAAGCCAGCAACATGTCGCGCTGGTCGGCGACATAATTTTAAAGTCGCGCATAAAAATTCGCATTAGCGTTAAGCCTGACGATGTTATACGTTTTCCTAAATGAAATCCCGTATAACACGCCTCTCGCAGGCACATGGCGACCTACGCGGATGTAGGGGATGCTGGATGGGGTAGGAGCGGGGTGCAGGCAGTGCGTAGGGTGAGCGTAGTGGTCTACAACAGTTTCAAGCTGTCTATAAAAAAGAAACGGATCCAATCAGTCATACCCGACTACGGCGAAGCCAAAAGGTTATGATTTGAACAGTCTATGTATGTTTGTATTTACGTATGTTCTTCCGTAGCGCCTAAACTATTCATCCGATTTTGATGAATAAGGTCTCAATGCATTCGTTATTATGGCCCGGGTAACATAAGCTACATTTTAACCGACTTCGACAATAGAAGGAGTCGATTTTACCTTGTAAACTTCGAATTTAATTAAAGCGTTTTTTTTTGTATTCCACACAAATTCTTGTTTTCAACCACATTATGAGTTCAAAATGTATTGTGTTTCTTTTGCATTATGTGCAGTAACTGCAATATTTTCTTGGTCCGAGATTTTAGATGTAAGCGTTACTTAACACCATGCTTTTGGGCTTAAACATGTTCCCGTCTCTATCTTGAATTGCTAGTTTGAAAATACTCCGACAGTGACAGGAATAACGCTTATCCAAAGCACTATATGTAATATTAAATTGTCTGCCTGGGACAAACGATATTTTTCTTTCTTTCATTATTAGAACCACATCCAGCAACACAAGCTCAGCGTCAACATTCATTAAAATTTGCCAAACCCGCGGCGCCGTCGGCCGCACCTGACGTCGGCGACCCGCTCAGCTCGTGCCTTATACATCGCCGCTTTAGCCAACAGCCGCCAACCGACGCACTGTGCCAGCCCGCAATGTATGGCGTGCGCTGCAATAGTTTGCAACGTTAATATTGGTTTGATCAGGAGTCGAATTTTCGATACATTTCCATTGATTTTCTTTTTAGTTATGGTCGTAGTGGAGGTTTGACGTTATTTGGGAAGGTAGTGAGAACGATGGAAATTAAGATAAGGTGTTGGCTGATTGGTGGGACTGGGTGGCCATACCTGCCGTATGCCCGAGCCACGATGTGGAGCCCTGACCCAGCCAGAAGGTCTCGCAGCAGGCGGACGGAACCAGAGACGAGTGGTCCACATTAGACCTAAGATCGAAAGATTTGGAAGTCATTTGGCGAGGACTTTGCCCAGCAGTGGGATGACACAGACTAACAGTAACAGTTGCTTCAATGCCCTGTTTTTATTAACTAGTAACAAAAAGTTATTCTTTTTTATAAGGGAAACAAACATCGTCAAATCTTTAGAGTACTGGATAGATAATGAACGATCCCTACAATCCATTCACACTTAGTCAAAAAAAAAATACCTCTGATATTCTCGTTATAACAAAGGTTGCTGTTGCGTACTTACTACTCCTGAAAAGTCTGTCAACTTATTGTAATCTTTATTTTCATTTCAATAGAGCTGCTGCTGAGTTGCTGCAACTCGCAACATTGCGAAGTCATTGATCTTTGAAATTAGGTTTTTCCATTAGAATCAATTAATATCACTCATTTACATAGATACTAAGAAACCTGTCTATTTTAGAATCACTTGTCAGAACGGTCGTGGCATTAGGGTTCAGTGCGCGGGAACCGCCAGCTGACTGCCCGTGTTGATGTTACATTACCACGTCGTAATGAACGCGGTTCCGCACATAGATAGCTATACCTAACATTATTATACAGTGTGTAACAGAAATTGTGTAGTCTTACTTAAGGGTGATTACTTTTTCGCGATTACGATGTTGGTCCCATGAAGAAAGCCGTTCAGTTTGATGGGCTTCTCTATACCACACCCTTAACCTTTTGACCACCAAAGCATAGATCGCGTCCTCCACGCCAATCCACAATGTCACCTACCATTTTCTCACATATTTGTGTCACGCGCTTGCTTGTCACGTATGTGTGACTACGGCGGTCAACAGGTTAATTAGTAATAGCAGCGGTGGCCCAGTGGTGGCGGCCCCGACTTACGAACAGTAAGTCGTGGGTTCGAACCCAGGCAGGCGCATTACTTTGTGTAATTTATTTCATCACCGCTGCTCTCAAACCGGTGAAGGAAAACATGGTGAGGAAACCGGCATGTCCTAGAAACAAAAAATTCGAAGACATGTGACATCTACCAATCCGCACTGGGCCCGCGTGGTGGATTATAGCCCATTCTGTCTCATAGAGAGGAGGCCTGTGTCCCAGCAGTGGGAACATTAATAGGCTGATGATGATGTCTTTGCCCGACCTAGGAATCGAATCAAAAACCTCATGCTCAACAGTCGCACTTGCGATCACTAGATCAACGAGGCTTTTAACTAAAGCTTTTAAAAATAAATAGGTAGTAGGAATTAGTGCTATGCCATTGTTTTGAGCTTTCAACTGGAATGTGGTTTTTATGTAAAAGAACAAAGCTACACTTACAGTCACTAATGGGTTGTGGGTGCGTTTACAAACATTATTTTTAAATCCAATAAACAAGCAATGCTAAACACTATAATTCTCTGTATTATTCGAGTTATGTTGCAGAGATACTTTTTTAAATTTGATCACATATTTTGTGACCCGGGCCGATCTTTAGGTTAAGCCGTGCTTGCCTAGACCAACAGACCAACGTCTGTGGATGGGTGACCACCCTTACATACCGACTTTCCTCCGTGCCTCGGAAAGCACCTTAAGCTGCTGGTCCCGGCTGTCAATTGTAGATCTTGGACAGTCGTTACAGGTAGGCAGTGCCCCAAAAAGTCAGACAACCAGTCTTACCAAGGTATCGTCTTACCCATTGCTAACTAGGTTCTTTCTTCTTTTTTCCTTTAACTTCGTTTTTCCTCTTCACTTATTCTTTTTATATTATTATTGCACACAAAATAAAAAATATACATACAAAACGCAATAATATAGCAGTCGCTTATGTACAATGGCGAACTTAACCCAGAATTCGATTACAGTAAACCAAGAGATTTGCACTATTCTATTCTATTAAATGTTTTTTATCGTGATCCGTAGACATGGTTTACATTCATGGCTGCTATGGAATAGTATGGAATATTGACAGTTATTCACCGTTGAAATCTGCTGATTGTATTCAGGTTAGTTCTGGGTGATACCGTGATACGATACCCCTTGGTAACACTGGTTGTTATACTTTTTGGGGGTCACTGACTACCCGTAACGACTGTCAAAAATCTACAATTGACAGCCAGAACCAACGGCTTAACGTGCTTTCCAAGGCACAGAGGGAACTTCGTATGTATTGTGGACCAACCTAGGCACGCGCGGTTTAACCTGAAGATGGTATAGCTGCCTGTCATAGCTTTCACGAGATTGATATACTTAGGTAAATAAATAACCCTGACAACTAATTTCCCTGACAACTTGCATCATTTATCCCTACAAATCAACGTTCAAACCTCTGACTATTCTTCTTATCAACTATCTTCATCAAATATGTAACTTTAAACAGGTGGGGACCTGGTGACTGTATTACAGGTTACTACTTACCACAGGCACCAGCGATCCACAAACAAAAATCGTTGTCTACTGCTGAAGTGTAAATATTGTCTGTATTTTTTGGCTTGTGGTGAGAAAAACACTTTATTATTATTATTTATTTAAATACATATTTTTGACGTTTTTAAATATTTATATATAAAAAAACATTTAAAAATATAAAAAAAAACAGTAGCCCACCAGCGCTGGGAACAGGGTCCGAGCTGCCCGTGGTCAGGGCTCTTGAGAGAGGAACCTCCTAACAATACGAGCCGTGTCCAGGAGTACCGCTTTCTGAATCTAGCCCTTGATCCAGCTACCAAGCGAGAGCCTCCTAAGATGTTGGTCGAGGCTCTTCGCTATTAAGCCATTGGCCGACACGACTATCGGCACAATGACTGCTGTACTCACGTCCCACATATCAACAACATTTTTTATTTATTATTATTATTTTGTTAGATTAGCTAGCTCATAGGTCACTCAGACCTTTTCATTCAAACTCCACACCACTTTTCCCTTTATCTCCTGCACCCGTATATTATAAACAACATGCTCCCAGCACAATGCGTGCGTGTGACGGAACCAGCTGAGCTGTATTTTTCATCCCCTTTCACCCCCACCCCCTTGCACTGCATCCCCAGTGCTCACCCCCTATATCAATATGGGAACACAATGTTTTAGAACGGGTTGACCGGAGAGTGTTGTAATGATCAATTGTTTGTGTTTTTAATGTTGTGTTGAATAATGTGGATGTTTTGTTTAAGACAAGGTTGTGGAAAGTATTTTCATGTTATCTGTGGACCTATAGCAAAATCTAAATCGAATTTACTGATATTAACAAACTGTCTACTTACCCGGTTGATGGCAATAGGGTCGCCCCCTGTATATATGGGACTTAAACATAACTAGCAAAAGGGTGTACTACTCGGTACTCCACTGCCCAACAATTCGGGGATTACTTGTCTGCTTACCTTATTAAGAAACTTGTGGCTATAATTTATATTATTTTAGTCTTGCGAATACTTAGTTCATGCCTTGTTAAAAGTATTACCCCGTCAGCAGAGTGGTAGCAAAGTTGATTGCCTAGTAAGCACTGGACAAACCATGTATCTTTTTATGAACAAGTCGTGTGCCTGGTGGGGTTTCCCATCGGAAAAAATGGCGAACTTTCATCCCCTGTTCAACCCGTTCAGGGGGTGAATTTTCAAAGATACTTTCTTACCAATTTCTGTTGCCGCTATAACAACAAATAATAAATTAAAAATTAAACGGGACTCCCCCTACTACGATGGTACAGAACCCTTACAAGTCCGACTCGCACTTCGCCGGTTTTTCTAGACTTCATCAGTGGTTTCGTTTGTCACACTCAAGTCAGTGATGGAATGATATTATTTATTGTATTTGTGGCAAAAATTAACACAAATTAAAAATATCCGCAATCAATATAAAACTCAATTCCTCACCAACTAAATTCCTCTAACTCTCTCTCACCCGTACATGTATATTCAATCTCCAATAACAGAGGGGTCTGGCAGCAGCCCAGCTGCCGGTTCCCATGGCGCATGCTAATGCGTCGGTCCTAAGTGGCGGCCTGGGGGCTGTTGTCTTAGGACCAGGGGCAGGGCTAGGGGCTCCACATTAGCGATTACTGGGCCGTGGTGCGTGGGTGTGGTAACATGTGTGGGTCTGGGTAGTTCGAGACAAATAAACTGAGGGATATTAATGTTGAAATTCTTGGGAATATGTGTCTGTTAGGTTATAGTTATCAACTATTTTACCGATTTCAACGAACAACTATCGGGGACACACATACAACTACGTATCAAAGCCCTAGTAGAGTGGGTGTAAAAATACCCTTAACGAAGCTGGAAGGCACGTGTTCTCCCCGTCATTGCGATCATTTTTTTGTTCTACACCATACCTGGGAACGTTTTAGTTACGGACATATTGGGGCCTTGGAGGTCAAAGTTTCAACTTTATTCACGAGTTTTTTTTTCAATGCAAATTTTTAATGGTTTATCTTATCTTTAAATATCTCCATGGCCTTCATACTATTCAATGGATCCATCAGCACAATGTTTTGAGTGCGTTACCTACATTGAGTACACTACCTAGTGTTATTTTACCCCAAACAAAAATCGTTTCCGAGTAACGGTAAAAAACGGCTTCGTTTATAATTCTACTAAATTGCACCTCATAAATAAAACTTGTAAAAACAAAACAATATTACAATTTTAATAAGTTACGAGACTCGTAGCACATGCGTAGCGATGTAGCAATGTAGCGATGTAGCCTGCAACATTTCGTAGCAAATTGCTACGGCCTACGCCAGTACTACGCGCGTAGGCCTACAGCTGCACAATAGTTTCAATTCTATTTTATTTTGTTTGCATGTATTTCAGAAATGCCTTGAAATAGTTTCTTTGTTCAAATAGACATTTTATGATGGGTTATGAAAGTTTTATATTTTGTTGTTTTTGCAGACAGGGCAATCACTTATAAAATGTCTATTAGAGTATCCTTTTGTAAATGCGTGGATTTTTTACGGGCTCACACATAACCTAACAACATGCCTGTGATCTCCGATTAAGCAAACTTCACCAGTAACACAATGGGGGCATATGTCCCATGCAATAGGGGCGAGCCCAATCAAAAATAGATATAAATTCTTGATGGGAAAACCCAGTAACACTTTGCCCAACCGGGGAATCTAACTTTGACACCCATAACATATGAAGCAGTTATTTATTGGCATGGATTTACCAATCTTGGTATTTGTGTCACTTTGCAAAAATATACGTAGAACAATGGTACTTTTTAAACGCATAACCTTCTAGGATGACAATAAGCTCGCCCCCTATTACATAAAACTTTAAAAAAAACTGGCGAAATGTGGGATTGTGGGTATACTATTAGGTACACGTCTGCCTAACCCTTCGACGACGACAGGCGTGATGTAACCTTCTAGTTTAAAGCTTTAACCTAACTACAATCCGCACCTATACCCAGCATAGATAACCTAAATCCGTACAACGTTATACTGCAGCGAAAATCCCAAATGATCCTGACACATACATATATAAATGTTTGTTTGTCCGTCCGTGTGTTTGGACAACGCGCGGCGAGCGAGCCGAGCAGATGGTGCGCGATTTATATGTTTGCACTTTTCAATCCTATGTTGTGGGGCTGTTAAAGAGTTGCGTAAGGGGCTAATGGCTAAATGGTTTTGGACGATGTAATGGTTCGGACAAACAGTAATAACGTTAAGATTTTGGACTGGATGCGGACACCGGACACTGGCAAATACTTAAGCATCCACACATTGTCCGTACCTGTATGACCAATCCTTTAATCTGTTTTGATTGTGTGGAATTGAAATGGATAGCCACCATTCCATCGCGTTCTGTGTGTGCGTTCCTATATCAAAAAAGTTAATACATTATAGCTAGCACATCTTATCCCACTGCTGATTGCTCAGCCTCCCTCCATTTCTTCTAACGCTGACGATTCTGTACTACTTCTTTCCAATCCTCTAGGTATATCAAAAAATCAAAACTTGTAACAAATTCGCTGGCAAACTGCTAGTGTATTTAACACTGCCCACCATCCTGATATGCAATGAAGCTTGGCGCATAAATAATTCATCTGTCTTGAGCCCGCAACGAAATTGATCAGCATAAGAATTAGAAAAAGACATCTTTCCTCTTTACCATATCGGGAGACAGAACAGAGCCTGGCCAATAGGACAAAGATACATTTACAAGTGGAAACTGTATTTATCAAAACAGTATCTAACATTACCCTGCTACCCTCCGGTTCAAACATGGCGGATTACCGTACAAATTGAAAGCAGTGCTGCCATCTGGCGGCGCTGAATCTTTTTTATATTAATGTCGGCGACAGCTGCCCTCCGCGCGTATTGTGTCCGACGATAATTGTAAAGTTACTACATAAATAGATGTCTGATTGTTAAGGGAATAGCTTGATTGTTTGTGTAGTTTAAACAACGAATCAGTAGCAATATTCCATGAATGTGAGTTTCGTTAAAAAGTAACTAGAATAGCACACTGTTCCTGTAATCGTCACAGAATCGGGGAAAATAAAAGGTTAACCGGTTAGGTATATAACCCAAATGTTTCATTAACCATTAAACGGGTTAACTCTTATAATACGTGGGGTAACCTTAACCATATAAACATTAAAATATTGCCAATTAGCCAGAATGAAAGAGACAAAGCACCGAGCGCGGGCTAACTCTGCCACTTTCTTGCATATCTATACTAATAATACAAAGAGGAAAGATTTGTTTTTTTTTTCATTTGTTCGTGTGTTTGTTACGATTTAACTCTAAAACTGCTACACCGATTTTAAAAATTCTTTCAGCAATGGATAGCTACATTATCAGCCAGTAACATAAGCTATATTTTATCCCCGTAGTCCCACGGAAACGGGAACTACGCGAGTGAAATCGCGTGACGTCCGTTAGTTTTTTATATAAGTGAAGTCTATGTGTGAACCGGCTGGTTAACCTCCTTCCTATAATACAATGGTGTACAATACAACATAGTGCATCTTTCCCACTGCTGATAATAGGCCCCTCTGCTTACATCAAACTACATGCTCGTGTGCCAATTCTACACAGGTGCCAAAGTAGAATGAGCTCTAAACTGTAACAATCAAGAGAAATAATAGCATGTAAAGCAGTGACAGTAAAACTATTCATCAAATGCATCTGTGAGTTGCGGAAATTGCTCCAGTGTTCGCGCGTACTGCGAACCTAGACACAAGACTATATTGAGAAGAAATAAGTACGTGGATTAACTATATGTGATTGTCACTGGTGCTAACTGAGTTATCAGAAGAGAATTGTGTACCGGCTTGCATCGTGTTATCCACGGTGTTATTTCATTATCCTTTTTGAACGGATCCTTCTTTATTTCATAAAGTAAGGACAATTACATTGTGATTCGAATGCTTAGAAGATTGTCGTTCATTTGTTTCTCGAAAAAAAATCGAATCCAGTTTTAAAAAAAACCGGCCAAGTGCAAGTTGGACTCGCGCACCGAGGGTTCCGTATAATCGTAGGTATTTTGTTATTAAACTACATTTATAAGGTTTTCGGATTTTTCCTTGTGCTTGCCAAATTTCATAGTTCTAGGTCAACGGACTGTACCCTCTTTCTTTCTCAAATTTTGATTCCTTTGAGAGTGTCGAAATATATTCCGTTTTTTCTTTTCGAGGTACGGAACCCTAAAAAGAAACTTGCCAGGGCCATTTACCATGACCGTTTGTATCGCAGGTCAACAACGATTATAGTTTCACGGTTTCAGAGCTGATGGTTGAAAATCACTTGACACTTCACCCAACACCCAACTTATTACCACATTTTAGCTTGCCTTATGAACGCATGGTAATTTAACCCCTCATCTAGTAGCTCAAAACTGAAAACAACGCCTTTAAATCCAAAAGTCACACTAATTTTACCATTTCCGCCATTAGTTACAAAATATTCTTTCGCTCACTCATCACATTCAATTAGTCCAATGCCACTGACCTTTCCCTCCGCTCCACTATACACCAGCATGGCTACAACCGTGCACACAGTGGCGCGTGCCCGCCACACATCCGTCCAGCTGTGCGTTACGTCACGGCCATCTGGTCGGACAAGCACCGCTCGAAGGAAACACCACACTACTTTTAGTAGCTCAAGGAGCAAGAAAATGTTTAGAATAGGTACCTGTATTTTCAGATTGTTTTAGTTGTTGCAATTTAAGCCTTCAATACTGATTTAAAAGTCACATGGACCGATTTCTTGCTTCGACTGTAGTATTAACTGTGCAAGTAAGATTTGTTTTTTTTTGACAGAACTTTTCCCGGGAAAACTCAGCGATGACGTTGATGGAAAAGTCATTAATATATTGGATTGACATTAGCTATCGAAAAGTTTATGGCAAATATTCAAATGTTGTAGAAATACAAAACGCTTTGGAAGCGCCACTTGCCTAAACCCTCTTGCATAACAGCTTTCCTCTACATGTTCTATGTGAGTTTAAAAGGGTATACCCTAAATTATAGAAAATTGATCGATGGTCTAAGAGAAGCTCTTAGCTAAATAAGCCACACGGTTCCCTCTTCAAAGTTCAGCCGCGTTTGCCAAGGTTGGTCCGTGGATGGATGACCATCTACATATTTCATACCGAGTTTCCTTCGTGCCTCGAAAAACACATTTACCCGTTCATCCCGGCTGTCATTTGTAAATCTTTGACAGTCGTTACAGGTAGTCAGTGGCCCGAAAGTCTGACAACTAGTCTTACCAAGGGGTATCGTATTACCCAGTAGGACTAACTGGGTTGTGGAGGTCAGATAGGCAGCCGCTCCATGTAAAATACTGGTATGAAGCTGCATCTGGTTAGACTGGAAACCGCGCGACCCCAACATAGTTGGGAATAGGGTGAGATGATCTACCGTTTCAATAGTCAAACGATAATTATTTTATCGAATAATAACTTGGTTGCAGAAACGGCGTCCTAATCTTGTATGTGTTGGTGCACTCACTATTCCGCACCGTATATTTAGATTTCGTAGCTCAGTGTCGCTCACAGATGTTCGTGACGTAACCATCGCACTCGTATATCTATAACGAGTTCACTTCCATCGTTTTGCAGAGAAAAACCTCCTACCTGCTTGAACACCTGGCACATCAATTAGTAAAACCATTATGACATTTCAGGATTACCTCGTAGGCCTAGTGGTCGCCAGCACTACTGCTGATCATGACGTCCGGGGTTCAATTGCCAGGTCGGACAAAGTGTTACATGGTTCTTCTATCAGGAACTTCCCACGTAAATGAAGTTCGCTCCATGGTTTTAAAAGATCCATTCCAAGTCCAGTATTAATTCGCATTTTTTACGTCGCTCAGGAACGTTATTTGCTAGAGCGAGAGAGAAAGCGGGAGTGCTATAGCATCGACGATGCGTTCGGCAGCATGCTCTGTTTTAGAAAAGTATAGGAGCATGGATAAATGCGATTCAAAATTAATCAAAATCAAATCAGTAACCGTGGCAACCCTAAGATGGTACTTCCAAAACATTAAAGTAATACTGAAATTGTACGAGGAAAAAGTAACTCCTATTACCCCCAACCCGGTTACTGAGTAACACAATATTCATTGGTAAGACTGGTTGTCAGTTTGTTGTTGTGGGTTTTCAGCAATCAGACTGCCTCCTCAAATCTGTCTAGGCTCGTGACTCCCAGATGGTCGTGACGCGCTGCTGTAAACACGCGCACGTGCGGCATACAGCACGCATATGTTCCGGGGGCGTGCGCGCTATTCCTGCGCATGGAGTAGTGTAGTATGGGACAGAGACCGAGCTTCGCACAAACTCTCTAGACTCCGCAGAAACTCACTGTGACGGTATTTTTTGGGCCTTGCTTAGATATATATGTAATAACGCACGAAAATTTTAATGACCCACGAATCATTTATACAGTCGGTTTTAGAATCATGTGCTGAGTTCATGGTAACGTTGCCTATACCAATATATTTCGCGCATAGACTCATCAAATGTCCGTGTTTCGATCAAAATCAAAAGACATTTATTCAAATTGGGCTAAAAAACTTTTTGAACGTCAAAAATTATAATTATGATACAGTTCCTAAACAGAAACGGCTGGTCCTTCATCACTTTTTAAGTCTTTCAGGTAGAGAGAAGTGGCGGGCGTAACAAACTCCCCAGCAACACGTTTGTCTGACAATCGTAGCGTTCTTGCATACTTTTCTTTAACTGGCCACTCGCGGTTCTATTATAAAAGGTTGCAATACTCCTCTACCGGACTATTCTGTGGTGAACTCAAATACATTTAAGGCCCCCATTCAGGGCTGTACTCTTGTATGCAGTTGGGTCTCTGTCCCGTATCTACTCCCGCTCTAGCAGCGTACCGCGGCGCCGCCTGCGTTATGCAGCCATTACACTGGACAGCCTGTAATAACAGTTTGTGTTACCATCAATCTAGTTTTATGTGGCCTTAATAGTGCTTCTGAGTCTTCGCGTTTGGTGGTTGATTTGATTCGATGCTTGTGTACGGTTCTCTTAATGTTTGGTAAACAATCAGATTCCAAGCGAATGGAAAGTGAACACCACTTAAAGCTACTTGTGAATATCGGTAAAATGAATGGATAATGTGGTACTGATCGTTGAGACAAGGGATTCTGTCAGGAATGAACCAAAGTACAAATATTCTAGTCTTTGAATGTCTTTAATCTTACTTAATAACTGTTTTGGTGTCTGCTTAATTATTACCAAAAACCGCACAATAACCACAAAATCTTGTGTGCCAAATGGTTTTAGATTTGGAGTCTTGATTACTTCCATCTTGTCGATTTACTTTCCAGAAACTTATTTTGCATCAAACCCTCGTTAGTCATTTCATGATCATTTTACCAGTGATCTTTATCGCCCTTACAATAAGGTTGCGGTTGGGATGCTGACAGCGACAAGTCTGTCAAAGTGATTTTGCAATCAGCTTGCTACTGGATTGTTGTGAAATCATCAAATGACTCCTCCCGCTCTGGGCGGAGCAGGGCAGTCTGACTCTCCCTAGTGTCAGACTTTTACTGACTAGCAGCCCCGGCAGGCATGGGCCCTTGCGGACCCCTTTTTTATTTACCTACATTCTAAGCAAATAAAGATTCTATTCTGTTCTATTAAGCTACTACAATCTGTCAAAATTCTTTAATAGATTTTCGACTTAATCGCTACAGCATTAAGTTCAAGGTTGATTGAGAAAATTTGTCAGTTTCGGCTTGATGTGCTGATCTGTACTAAGGTTCTACTCGTGTGTATTGTTTACCTTCTCATTGTAACATTACCTGGTCGCTGAAATACCAGTGCCAATGATGTACGCCCACAGCCCACGGGCTGTGGACACGGTGCGGGGGTGTGGACTTGGGTACCGTGCCTTTATCGTATCACGCAGGGTATTGTAGCACATAAGTAATTATACAAACGACAGGCTTTGGCGACATGCGTGTTACGACGGCTCAAACATCAAGTAGTTCGCGAAATTCGTGTGTCAGTCAGTGTGAGGCTGTAAGTTGAACAAAATATGATTTGCGGTCGTAATACGCATGTATTTACTTTATTATTTATAATATTCATGAAAATCATCACTTTTGTAGTGCCGCTACACCTTTAACTAACTCTACCGTCTAACATAACCTTTTCATGGGATCAAATTTAACCAACTTAAAGGGGTTATATTGATGATGAAATTGATTTTAATGATTATTATAACTCTATTTGTTGCGATCTCGAATCATATTTTAATCAACCACTATACACGATACTAAGGGGGCGTCCATAAATTACGTGAGGTGTTTTTTTTAATTTTCTGCCCCTCCCTCCCCCCCTGGTGAGATGTCGTGAGATTTTATTCAACCCCTTCCCCCATCTCCCAATCTCACGTGAGATTTTTCAAAATGTGAGTTTCTTACGTAAACGTGTTGGATTGTTATTGTAAAAAGAAAAAAACTCTCTCCAACGTAAGATTAGATGAGATTTGACTCGACCCCCTTCCCCCCTTAAACACCTCACGTAATTTATGGACGCCCCCTAACCTGCAAATTGCAAAAAACGTAACACAATTTGAATTTCTTGGGCTACCCTTAAGGGGACTCAGGAGCTAAACGCGAGTTTTATAATGCAAAAAGCATATGATTCACTGCAATAAACAAAACCAGAAAAATATATGATATTCAGGATATACATAAAACAACAAATTTTAATCGATCAAAAAAAATCACGAACCTATATACAC
This sequence comes from Xestia rhomboidea, assembly GCA_963853795.1. NCBI lineage: Eukaryota > Metazoa > Arthropoda > Insecta > Lepidoptera > Noctuidae > Xestia > Xestia rhomboidea. Next base: position 18,556,868 of record OY970774.1, read on the forward strand.
TCGAGAGCAATGAATCCGGGTCACTTAAAGAATCCTAAAAATCTCGGAAACTAAAAATGCTAGGTAATGCATACCTGCAATAAATTATATTTAATAGACAATGTAATACTCCTTAAATGAAGGTATTAAAACTTCTTAGTTATTGTATAGTTATATCATAAAAAAATCAAATTTGAAAAAGGGCCACTTTCGAAGATGGAACTACGAAATTACAGCATTTGGTTTTGCTTTTGTTTGTAATCTGTCATTTATGTGGGTACATAAACCATGTTGATAGTGCTCTATATTCATTGTTTAAGCTGAAATTATGTCGCTTACGCCTGAAGAATGCACCAGAATACTTACAATGCTGGAAACCGGCCGGAGTCAGCGCGATACAGCCAGGACTGTCGGTGTGTCGCTGTCAACAGTACAAAGAGTTCTCCGACGTTACGAAGAATCTGGTTCTAACCTACGCAGAACAGGAACGGGCAGAACCAGGTGTACCACAGCACGAGAAGACCGATACTTGGTGAACACCATGCTTCGAAATCGCTTTCTCACAGGAACTGAACTCACAAATCAGTTTCGACGCCTCGGAGGAAGTAACCCAAGTGCATGGACGTAAGACGTCGGCTTGCTGAATCTAACTTAAAACCCCTTAGACCTGCAAACGGCCCTAAACTGGAGCGTGGGCATCGTATTTCAAGACTAAGATATGCCCAGAGCCGCGTAAATTGGAGTATTGAAGATTGGTCAAAAGTTATGTTCTCCGACGAATCAAAATTTATGCTCTACAAGCACGATGGAAGACACAGAGTGTATCGAAGACCAGGGGAAAGATTCAAGCAAGCATGCATCGAAGAAAAAGTAGCCTACGGTGGTGGATCTGTACTTGTGTGGGCCGGAATTTCTTCTGAAAGTCGCACAGAGCTGGTGATCATAGAAAACGGCTCTTTAACTAGCGTAAGATATGTGGAAGAAATCCTCAATGATCACGTTGGTCCATTTATGGTCAATTTAGGTGAGGATGCTATATTTATGCATGACAATGCCCGACCTCATACAGGTAGGATTGTGAATGACTACCTTCAAGAGATGAACATTACTCGTATGGAGTGGCCAGCGCGCAGCCCGGATATCAACCCGATCGAGCATGCTTGGGACGAGCTAGGCAGATGCGTAAAACAACGAAACCCTCCCCCAATCACGCTTCGTGAGCTCAAAATTGCTCTCACAGAGGAATGGGAGAATATTCCCCAAAATCGTATAAGGAACTTGGTGTACAGCATGCCAAACCGCGTAAACGCAGTAATGGAAGCACGAGGAGGCAATACGAAGTATTAAAATTCAAGAAAATCGTAATAAAGTTCAAAAATTTCATGTTTCCTATTTTTGTTTTAAGGAGAGATCAGCAGTTTTTTTCTTTATGTAATTTTGTGTTAATAAAATGTATGGTGACTCATATTTTTTTTACTTTCATTTAAGGAGTATTACATTGTCTATTAAATACAATTTATTGAATTAACCTATCATTTTTAGTTTCCGAGATTTTTAACATTCTTTGAGTGACCCGGATTCATTGCTCTCGAGTGTAGTTATAAGTATAGCTATAGTCTATAAATTTCTTTTAACGAGTAAAAACCATACTAAATATATGTGAATACATGCAATCATTCTGATTTTTTGACAAATAATTCTACAAGCAACATATTAGCATGACAGTCTTTTATTTTTTTAGTCCAATCAATAGATTTTTTGTAAATCGCAAAAACCACTCATTTCGCAATATTCGGCCCGCAGTGACTGACGTAACAACCACTTTGTAGTGCAAGCTGATTAGAACTTAATTCTAACAGTATTTCAAATGAAGTTTCAACCACCACAAATAGAGTTGCTAATTTAGCTCCTGTAGTTGCCTTAAAGCATGTTACCCGACACATTTACATGAGCGATGTGACGGTACAAGTGAGACGGAGCCATTGAAATGTCACCACCGTCGTGAACCTCCAATAAGCGTACGCAAGGCTTCCAAACCCCAAACTACTTGAAAAAAAGCGAGTTCTAAAACCGACACTTCATCTTTCACTCACTCGAAAACTACATTAAACATACAAACCGAGCTTTCATCTAGTTAATAATAAATATTTATCACAAAACAGAGGCGTCTGGAGCGCACAGCCGCCTTGATTGCAGTCTACATTCTTACCTGTAATTCTAGACCGAAATGTAGAATCAGACAAAACATTCGATAAACTCATAGGAGTTTATTTTAAAGAGTATAAATATTAGTATTTTGTATTGCATGGTTTATTTCTGGTCTGTCTGTGTAGACGGGATTGCAATGAGTGACTCATAGACGGGGTTTTTTCTGTTGAGGCCTTTCTGTTCCTCGTTCTAGTGATATTGACGCAGATACTAGATAATCCTAGACTGAAAACCTTGGTTCCAAATAAAGGGACCAGCAGGTCTAGCAAGTGGGATTCGCTTTCATAATGTTTCGTATTTACAACAAATATCAATAGAATTGAGCTATGCTTTTCGGTACGCAAAAAACACGCTTTGGATGTGGCTTTGCGGACACCAACCAGATAAACAATACAATCTTTTCGGTAGCTTATTAATTTATTTATTAAAACTTTATGCACAAGTAAAAACAGTACAGAGGTGGACTTAATGCCTTGGGTCTTGGGCTTATTTAAATCCAATACATTTGTCCTATTCGTTCATCGTTATAGCTGTTAGCATGTCACTTCACACTCAGGTTAAAAAAAAATGACTACGAAAAGCGCAGTTTTGTATTCTCCTAAATAGACCATTGACCCATTTTCTCTAAAGACCCCATGTAAACTCCTGTAAGTGTACCAAGCGGACAAAGTCACCTTACATGTCCAGTTCAAAAACCTAATTGATCACTCTAGTTTCAAACCTTATCCAATATTTCAAGTATGTTGGTATTCAGGAATCGATTTCCAGCCTAACCAGATGTGGCCCAGGGATATAAAAAGTATGGTTGTATTCGGTAAAGTGTTGGCAATCAATAATTTAATAAATACTTGTGTAAATCACGGTTGTAAGCCGCTGGTGTGCTCAACAGTTGTGGGGGAGAGGAATATGATATTTTTCAACGCCACGCACCTGTGTGTTGGCCCCTACCTCTGTTTCTACTCGATAGGAAGGCAAGGCGAGTGAGTGGCGAACTTGCAATATACGACGCAAAACAAAGGAAGTGAAAAAATAAATGAGAACCTCCTGCTTTTTGAAGTCGGTTAATTAAATAAAAAGATGTAAGCCAACTTTTATTTTAATTTCTAATGTGCTTATTTTCAATCGGAAATCAAGAGCAGTCGGGTTTTAAATTTATTTCTTTTGATTTTCATCTTTAGTAGTTTAGTAACGTAAACGATTTTGCGGACGATTTCACTTTTTATTACACGCGCCTTTTGGGCTTCTCTGCAGTCGGGTAAAAAGCTGTTTATTGACTCAAACGTACCTATTGTTACTAACACAATCAATGGAGTGGGGATCATGCTAGAAAGAGTGGCATTCCTTCAGCAATGATGAAAAAGTTAAAAATGTAAATGGACATGATCATTATGTTCCTGCCGCCCAGTAGAATGGGGTCGGCGCAACTCGTTTTCTTCTTCCATTCTCCACTGTCAGACGTCACGGCATTGTTTACTCCTTTAATAAGTATGTATTTACAAAACAAAAAGTATGTGTGTAGTATATCAGCTATCTGGTGTCCATGACACAAGCCTCGTTGCTTAGTGTGGCACTAGATGGCGCTGTGTGTGATGTCCATACACTATTTTTGTTTTGGTTAGTTTAGGATTTCCCTCGATTAATTTTCAAACTAAACACCATGCTACATGTACAAAATACTTTCTATAAATAGTTTTTCAAAAGTTTGACATTTCACTTCAAAAACTTACTTTAATAAATCCTCCAGTATCGAACTCATAGTAGGTCCCTTGGGGTGGGTAATGCGGCCCCCTGCCCGCCACCCCTGCACAGGTGCGCTCCCGGCGCAGGTGTCGCCAAATCCAATACAATCTTTACTTTCGCACGTAATTGGAATACTACCACTTGTACCTACTGTTTTACTGAGAAACTTTTTATGGTCATCAGTATATTATAGGATTACTATGGATTCCGTAAATCTGAAATAAATAGTTTTTATTTTTATTTTTTTTATACTTAGTGTTTTATTTATATTATTTTATTTAAGAATTTTCCAGCCCTAAGATTATTTGACTTTCGTTACTTGTTCGTCTAATTTTATCGTTCTCTTTATGTGCAATAATAATGGGCGTAAAAGCCCCCTTAACGAAACCGCAAGGCACTTGCTCTCCCCGTCATTGCTTGCGATTTTTTTGTTCTGGGCCATACCTTCTAATAGTTATGGATATATTGGAGGTCAAAGTTCCAACTTTTTCACAAGTTTTTTTATGAATTACAAGTTTTTAATGTTGTAATAACTTTACTTTAAAAAAACCTACATGATCCCTGTGCTATTCAATGCATTCATCAACACTATGTTTTGAGTGAGTTACTTACATCGAGTTTTACGGTAAAACAGGATTTTTCACCATACAAAACACAGTCATTTCCCGGCAATCATTTTTGTGAAGTTACTTAGTTTGATCTGAATGCTTGGTTGACGACTTCGTGACAGATAACCATCATCGAGGTGCCGATGAGACTCCTAACAAATAAAACTAATTTAAAAGAATCCTAGGCATCTTTTATCCAAACATCAGACGGGAAATGCCGCTCTATATCAATTACCCTCCCAACACACACACACACATCAATGGCAGCCACTGTAGTTCTGCAACAGTGACGCACGCCGCTCGGACGCGTCATCATCAGCTCTATGTGAGAAAGAAAGAAATCAAACGATAATTATATTGTTCCACTCCGGATAACCAAGAGGAAAAACTAGAAAATTAAACACTCGTGTTATGAATACTTTTTAATTCATTAAATATGTTTCTGGTATGGTTTACACCATACCTATTACACCATTTTTGAAATCAATTTTGTTTTTGGTGACAGTTTTAAATATTTTCATGGTTTTTTATTTTTTATTATGTTGGAATTGTTTATTATTGTGATTTTTTATTAATTTAGTTTGATTTAGTGATGGTATATTTTTTCTGTTTATTATTAGTCGAGTTGTTTTTTTTTCTGTTTATTTTATCAATTTTATTTAACTAATTTAAACTTTTTTACGTAACACATTCAGACACAATTGTTATTATTGTTATTGAATAAATGAAATGAAACGCTTGATTCTTTTTAAAAAAATATTTCCATTGATTTTGCAGCAGGACGATAATTTGGTGATGATGAGATTTGCTCCGATGAGTGAGCCTTCTGAAACCTATCTCAGCAAGATGAGTTCGGTCTAAGTCCGCTAGATGGTGTTAAACTAAATTTTTCAGGCGGATGTTGTGAGTACGGATGACGCGGAACATTGTGCAGACCAACAGACGTGGGCTTGAGTAATGTACACACTGGCCGACTGGTGATTATAACTGTTAATAAATAATTATAAATAACAGTAATCAAAACTTGTGGAAGGCAGAACAGGCTCCACAAAGCTAATTAAATGAATTTGAAATTAAAATAAATATATAGAAACAACAAGTAAAAATCTGCAGTTGAGGATCTCAATACAATCTATGTTTTTCTCGTGTCAGTGGTTTAAAATTCGAAAATATTTGAAAGCGATTGACAATTGGCCATGGCTTTAAAATATTTGACAATGACATCAGAATTTATTGCTGGTGTTAATCCAGTACATTTTTGACTTTTCCATAATAGTAATCGCTGTAAGAATTTCACATTGTCTCGGAGCAGTACCATAGCCGCTTGCGGTTTAAGATTAAGGTGCAGCATGGCAATAGTACCTACCTGAACTAAACTAACAATACTAGTCTAATACCATACCAGTCTAATGATGACATCACGCTTTTTTCCTATTATGATAGGCGGAAATTACAGGTGACGACCTGCTATGATCCTTACATATTATACTCCTTTTGCCTCGTCCGCGTTCATACATCTGTAGGCTTAGCCAAGTTGACAATCTACAATCGTCAACGCTAATAGAAAACTAACCAAATGTATGGGAATGACATCTATCTACGATAAGTCATGTGGTCAAAACAAACGAATGGAAACTTTAAAGTTTAGTCAAAACTGTAAGTTGGCTACGATTTATATGGGATGTAGGGATCACGATTGTAGAAACGAATACATTTCATTCTATCATCTTGATCGATGTAATCTTGTCTACGAAAGTTTATATTCGTTTGTTTTGACCACGTGACTTAACGTGTACGATTGTAGTAAGAGAATCGATACGAATCGTTTGTAACTTGGCTAGGCCTGCTGGTCATACACGCACGTCGGTTGCGAGCACTACGCACCTGACCTTTCTGAAGAACCTCACCAATAAGGTCAGGCGACCACACCTTGACCTAATCAACTGACCTTGGCTATTGGAATGCATCACCTATAGTTCGGGACAGTGTGCATGCTCCCTAAGCAACAGTAAGCAGGTGTAGCATCGGAATCCAGCTGGGCTGCGTCAGTGAGACACAAGCCAGGCGCGCGCGTGCGACATACAATAACCAACTATTATAATATAGGTACGTACAAACGGTGGTAGTCTAGCGCTGGATCTAGATTTTAAAGCTTTAGTGCCATTGCGGATTATTGGGCTTTCAATATACTTAAAATGTCACTTACGGGATATCTTCCGTGATTATTTATTGTTTATTTTTGAGCTCCCGATATTTCGACGCTTTTCATTTCATTTCATTTATTCAATAACAATAATAACAATTGTGTCTGAATGTGTTACATAAAAAAGTTAAATTAGTTAAATAAAATTGATAAAAACAAAAAAAAAAAAACAGTGAAAAAAACACAACTCGACTAATAATAAATAGAAAAAATATACCATCACTAAATCAAATTAAATTAATAAAAAATTACAATAATAAACAATTCCAACATATTAAAAAATAAAAAACCATGAAAATATTTAAAACTGTCACCAAAAACTAAATTGAATGTCAAAAATTAAAATCATAACTAATACATAAAATCCAAGAAAACCTTTCATATAAAATAATAAATTTCCACAATGTTCAATAATAATTAATTTAAAATAGAAAATCATAACTACAATTTAAATTCATTCTTCTACTGTACATAAAAATCATTGAAATATTCATGACCATAAAAATAAAAAAATAAGTAAATTATCATTTCCATAAAATAAAAAACAAATAAAAATTATCCAATGTCAAAAATTAAAATCGTAAATAAAATCCATTAAAAATCATGTTATAACATCAATTATTTTACAATTTAGGACAACAAATTAAAACTAATGTCTGTGAGTCATGAATTCATCTACGGAATAGAAACATTTTTCCATTAAGAAGTTTTTTAGTTTATTTTTAAATAAGGTGGTTTTATACGCTGTTGCAAGCGCCATGATCGCGGGTTAGCTGGAGAATGCAGGTGCATTTTAAGTATAGTTATAAACCGTGAAAGCTTAAAACAGTGTACCTATCATTAATATGATGCATATTTTGGAGCTCGTCGGCTACATACCGAGTTTCCTCCGTGCCTCGGAAAACACGTTAAGTCGTTGGTCTCAGCTGTCAATTGTAGATTTTTGACAGTCTTTACTACCGTCTGTGACCCGAAAGTCTGACAACCAGTCTTACCAAAGGGAATCGTATTACCCAGTATTACTGGTATTCAGCTGCATCCGGTTAGACTGGAAGCCGACTCCAACATAGTTGGGAAAAGACTAGGCAGAATAAGAGTATGCATATTTTTACCATTCTTTAGAATGAAAATGTAGAATTTATTATTTTCCACTTTTGTTTGTATGAGTCATGTGGTACTTCACACCATGTTAAGACTAGAAGTCAGTAATGAACGCTCGTTTGTTATTTATATGAATGACGTCATTATTCTCCTGCACTTATCCGTCGGCGCAGCATGTCTTCTTCTTCCGTACTTCTCTATAACTAGTTATTTCAGTAGTCCCTTCTTTTCTTGCCATATCATCCTTCACACAGTCCCTCGATCGTTTGTATGGTCTTCCTCTAACTCTTCTCTTTCTCTCTTTCTCTTGGTCTTTTAATAAGTATGTATTTACAAACAAAAAGTATCTATGTATTATATCAACTATCTGGTGTCCACGACACAAGCCTCGTTGCTTAGTGTGGCACTAGATGGTGATGTGTGTAATGTCCAGCGATATTTATTTATTTATTTATTATTTATTTATTTGTTTATTTATTTATTTATTTATTTATTTATTTATTTATTTATTTATTTATTTATTTATTTATTCCTCGACTTATGAATACGTCGCCTTATTTAGTAGGTAGTCATTAACCAGATATTTCGATATTGTTTCAGATGGAAGCCAAAGTGAAGGAGGAGGTGCCCGATAAAGACTACACCCAACCGACCACAACAGAGAGAAAGAAATGTAAGTCAGAGGAGCTTGTTATTTTACGAACAATCAGATAGGTTTTCTAAAGTTTCCGCTCTTTCGGTGGTTATTTTTTTTATTGACAAACACACACGGGGAAAATTAATATTGACATTCTTTGGCGACTCCCGAGTTTTGCTGCGTTTTGTCAATTGATATTCATTGACAAAAACCAAAAATACGCGTGTCTATTATTTTCCAATACTCTAACTGACGGACTAAATAGATTTGCATTTTATTGATGGTTCAAACTAGCCTATTGGAGATCTTTGACAGTAACAATCGGTACTATAGCCATTTGCCCAAAAGTCTGACAACCAGTCTTACCAAAGGTACCGTATTACCTAGTCCTAACTGGGTTGTGGAGGACAGATAGGCAGTCGCTCCATGTAAAATACTGGTATTCAGGTGCATCCGGATGGACTGGAAGCCGACCCCAAAGTAGTTGGGAAAACGCTATGCAGATGATTTGTGGTCTACTAAAATACTAATTGGTAAAATTGTTATTGGTAATAGTTAGCGTTTTTATCATAATTAATACACGGTTACGGTCACCTACAGTGTTATACGTAGAAATACGGGAACGTTGGGTAAGCCCACGGTGGGCGCCAACAACGCCGATAACCGGATGTTTTCCGGGTACTTATCTTAAAATTAATCACAAGCTTTAACAGTCTCCATAATAAGTTGTGTTAGTAGAATTAGGATACACGGTATTTCCTTGTAGGTACAAACTCCAAACAATAGAGAACAATCAAGTACGAAGTTGAATTTCTACTCTAAATTCTGATGAAATATGACAAATCTTCCTACCACATTCAGAATTAATATCTATATCAAAGTACCTACCCATTCACAGTAATAACTAGGTCCTACACAGTATACACAACAAAAACGCATTATTCTATCAGCACGTGATGTGGGAACTACCAACTGTTCCCGATCATAATCTAGCGACGCCGGCGCGAAGCACGAAACCCATCCAGTGTACAACGATGTACAGTGACTAGAAATGGCACTGATGAGCGTAGTTGTCAAGATGGAGCGAGCGTAGTAAGGAGCGAGCCTTCGTTTGGGTGCAAAGCTGCTCTCGATCATAATCTAGCGACGATGGCGCAAAGCACGGATCCAAGACAGAGAGTGCTTAGGATGTACGGTGATTAGAACTGGCAGGAACTGAGCGTTGGTATAAGGACAAACGCAACGCACTGTAATCACAACTATCATTTTGTTGAGACATATTTACATTAGACAGTTCCCCAAAATACATCTGTCCGGAAGACGATGTGTTGGAAGGCCTCCTACTAGGTGGACCTGGTGAAGGTTGCTAGGACCCGCTGGATGCGAGTCGCACGGGACCGGTCAATGTGGCGACTCTTGGGGTAGGTCTATTTCCAGCAGTGGACGTCTTTCGGCTGAAATGATTAAGATGACATCTATCTGTATCTAAAATAACTGAATCTGATAGTCTAATCAATGCAAAAAAACAGTTACCTAACAGCGAGTTTGAGTTCTAAATACATGCAATTTTACCCATGTTTCTATTACATTTTTAAAACAATCACGGAACGACGCGGCAACAAATGCGAGTACTTCATGTAGCTGTACCTACCCACCGTGGGAAAGCAGGCACCTGTGCAATGATCATAATCTAGCGATGGAGGTTCGCGGCACGAACCGAATACACTGATGAATGCACGGATTTAGGGGGACTAGATAGAGCACAGTTAGTACTCTGAAATTAGTTCTCTTTAGTGCTTTTATGAAAAGCTTCAGGCATTTGTCGCAATGCTGACGAATTACCTCAGAGATAATACTGCATAAGAGTAGCAACTCTTACATATTACTTCTGTAAAGAAAGTAGAAACAAAAGGGCTTTGCGCCGCCACTGTGAAAAGTCAGCGATCAACTAAGTATTCATAATATATAAACTGTCTATGACAACGGAACTAAGTACATAGTGTCTCTTGAGTGAGAAGAAAAGTCTTGAATTGCACAAATCAAAATAGAAGTCAGTCAGCCAGAATGAACGTAGCCACGATAAAAAGGAGTACTGATGGTGGACGCGCACTTCAGTGTTTTCACCTGTTTTTTTAATACTATTATGACTTCCTCCTAGGCAGTTTAAACATAACACTTATTGAAAGCGTTTTAGTGCCAAGAAAGATAAATAGGACAAATAAAAATGACATGAAATAAATATGACAGCTTCTTCAATAGGCATGACGACAGTATCAAAAAATTGCAAATCTATTTAGTCCGTCAGTTAGAGTACCTATTGGAAATTAATAGACACGTATTTTTTGTTTTTGAAAATCAATGAATATTGACAAAAGATAAAATGCATCAAAACTGGAGGAAACAGGGAGTGGGGGCTCGTGAAGTCAGAACTAGCTAAAAAATATACCTAGGCGTGACGTATTGAGAATTTTAAAAGCGTCATATCTTTGTCAATTTTGGTTTACGTAACGAAAGAAAAAACACGGGTCAAATATTTTTTGATAATCTAACTGACGGACTAATTAGATTTTTTTTGTCGTCTCGCCTATTATTACGTAAATTTTGTGTAGCCACATCCAGCCCGTCTGCATCGGTGTCGGTAACGGCTGGTGTAAAAGCATTGTATTATTTGCCGAGTCCCAACGTTTAAATTCGAACATTTGCACCGACCGCTTGTGATTTCTAAGTATTTTCCACTGAACTGTTTATTATTTACCCTGTTCTTACTTAGATGTTTATGTTTTTAAAACCCTTTTACTGAAGAGACCGATAAAAGAAGTTCTATAGGAATAAGAATGGGTTTTTTTTTTAAAAAGGCTTTTCTGAAATAGTGTATTAAGAATAAATTTTTGCAATAAAGCAGTGTTGACGTTTTAAAAGGTTTATAGATGATGAATATAACAGGGAAACAATATCAAAAGAAAATCAAAACAGAAATTCGTGACTAAATGCGTCTGTTTTGGTTAGAATGTAAAGCTTATTTTTCATAACAAATTTTCCCACAGATGGCGACCTCTTTTGCTTAGGGCGCCGTCACCCATCACCATTACATCTTATCGTGTACCGTAATAAGCCGTATATAGTTCCCACTGCTGGGACTCAAGGCTCCTCTCTAATAGAAGGAGATAGCCGTAGCCACCACGCGAGTCCAGTGCGGGCTTGTGGATGTCCATGCCACATGTGCTCGCTTGTTTAGTTCTAGAAAATGTTTGTTAGTCACCAATTCCACAAAACCCGTCTACTTAGTAACGCATTGTAGTAAAAACGTGACGGATGGTCACGCCAGCCGCGGGCGCACGACGGACACCTGCGGGCTCCCACGTTACTCATTCATGCTGTTTACCGGCCCGCCCACCCGCGGTCATCGGTTAGCAGAACTGATTGTCCTAGAATTATATAGGCAGGGACGGACTGATAAAAATAAGTAGGTTACATATAACATTATCTGGCTAGACGCGGAGATGGCCGATAGAGTAAGGTTCAGACCGAATGGTGGCCAAGGTTGGGCCTGAGAAACCAGGGACGCACAAGGCGCGTCGGGTTGACGATATCGTCGCGGGAAACGGATGGATAAGGGACGCACAGACCAGCAGAAGGGGAGGCCTATGCCCCAACAGTGGGTGATTCCGGGCTGATGATATGAAATTGGGATAAAACATTTGAACGGCCCGGTTGACGCAGTGGCTGAACGATTGACTGTTGCGCGGAACAAATATTTATATGAACTACAGGTAATGGTTCCGGGTCTGTCTGTTTGTGTTTGTGAGTTTAAATGTTTGTAAACGCACCCACGATATGAGAGAAATTCCTAGTGTGGAGCAACTTTAAAAAAAAAAAAAAAACTGTAATGCCCGAAGGATCTCCCGTGGGAACTAGAGGGCAGTTATGTTTCAGTCCCATGTAATAGAAGGCAAGTTTGTTACCATAAACTGATGTGACCGACACAAATCCAGACTCCTGGCTGAAAAAATCCTTATGGAAAAACCCACTAACAATTTACCCGTCCTAGGAAAATCCAATTTTTTGCTCCTTCTACTGAGTCACATTGCGATCAGATCGTTTAGTATTTTCATCATTGTTCCGTACTACTGAAGACCTGTCTATAACCAGTGTGTTCTGCCAACCATGACGTACGGCGCTGAGACGTGGACGCTCGCACAGAAGGCTGTGTACAGACTCAGAGTAGCACAGAGAGCCATGGAGCGTTCCATACTCGGCATAAAATTAATAGACCGAGTTCCAAACTTCGAAATCCGAAGACGTACGAAGGTCTTCGATATTTGAAATCGAGTTATGGAACTCAAATGGTGTTGGGCAGGACACCTAGCAAAGGCGCGGTGATGGCAGGTGGAGTAAAGCTGTGTCTGAGTGGCGTCCAAGGAATGGAAAGAGAAGTGTTGGTCGTCCAACGGCGAGATGGGCAGACGATATTGTCGCCATCGCGGGAATATCCTGGATGAGGTTGGCGCAGGAGCGTGGAGCTTGACACAAACAAAGAGCGGCCTATACCCAGCAGTGGGTGAAGTCGGGCTGTGGATGATGATGATGATCCGTTCTACTTGAAATCATGGCTCTCTGTGGGAGAGTCACCAGTATTTATTTAAATTCCCGTAAAATCGAATGACCGTACCTGCTCATTCAAAAAGCATGAAATGCTTCGAATTCTACATTCTTTGAAGTACAAGTTTCAGTCAATTTAAATACATATCTTGCCTTGCTTTAAAGTACCGCCAAGTCCGGTCACCATGCTGTCAATCTTCGCGACTCATAATTGATGAAGAGGCCGGCCCGCCCCGCCCCGCGCCTCCCCCTGTCTAGGAGTAAGGAGTACCTTACGTGTAGGCTTCACTGCTGCGTCTATTATTATCGCCAACGAGCCTATACTTACTGTCATTTGTGCTACATTTTTCATAATGTGGCTTAGCTTTGTTTGAATAGTTGACATGAATGAATAACAATGATTTATGTGCCGTTTAAAATGTAGTTATTGGTTTTAGGAACTAACTTTAGGAAAGGAACCTCTGACAACAAACCCAAACTCTCTAATATTTTTACACATTACATAACACCATGCATGTAATCCCCGAAGAGGTAGGCAGGGGTGTACATAATAGTAAACCCACATTTCGCCAGTTATGCTTTAGTTGCATGTAATAGGGGACGAGAGTATTGCTATCAACCGGGCGCACATCCAGACTCCGTCGATGCTACTGAGAAATTCTGGAAACACCCAATAACAACTTACCCGACCCGGAAATCGAACCTCAGGTCCTCATGCTCAACAGTCGCGATCGTGCTCACTACACCAACGAGGCAGTCTATTACTTTTGTTTTTATTTAATCAACATCCTTGATCAATTTGTTACTGTTAATTTCGTCACTCGTTTGTTTATATTTTTATCTCTACCGTTCTCTTACAGCTGATCAACGGTCGCCCACACAGCCTTCCTGGTCAAACTTGTATCTACTTTTCCAAGTTAATAATAGCTGGAGATTACACACAGCGCCATCTAGTGCCACACTAAGCAACGAGGCTTGTGTCGTGGACACCAGATAGTTGATATACTATACATAGATACTTTTTGTTTGTAAATATATACTTATTATACATATAAACATCCATGACTCGGAAACAAAATGTCCATGCTCATCACACAAACATTTACTCCTACCGGGATTCGAACCCGGGACCCTTAGAACGTAAGGCAGCCTCACTACCGCTGCGCCATTTGGGTCGTCAAAAAGAGTTATCATCCTAGCTAGAGACAAAAAGTTATCATCCTAGCTTTATCACCGACACGTTACCCTTCATTTGTTGTCAATATTTTAAAAGTTAAATTTAATTCATCATTAAAACTTATTTTTATTTTTTTTAATTATTTCAAGTTTATTTTTCAAAAGATCTTTCTTTGGTGTTCACTATCTTTTTATGAAGAACTGTTGGTCTTAATGTCACACATAGACAGAGTGGTTTATGCTGAGCGTTGTCTGTTACAATAGTATGTTATTTATTTGAATTCAGTATCTACATTTATTACAAGTTACAAATAGCTGTAAAATTCTAATAAAAATATAAATATATAAATTGGGAAAAGAATTACAGGGCGTCAAAAAAATTGTCCATATCTCTGTCAATAGGAAAAGTGCCCAGCGACGTCAATGCAGCCAAGCAGGAAAGCTGGCAGCATTGACGTCGGGTGGCAATGCTGATTCTTGGCTAAAAAAAGGCCAGCCTGGTCACGTGAAGAGTCGACCAACCGCTTGGCTATATCCCGAAATACTAAATTAGAGTAGATAATAAGTATCAAGATCATTATCGGCATTCCAGTCTTTAATCCAGTTCATAGACAACTATAATGTCTATAGCCTACCCCCTCCCGCATAGGCAGATGATTTCGATAGTCGGTGACAGCATGATCAGTGGCCCTCGGCGGCGCGTCGAGGGCTCTCCATTCGAGTGACGCGCAGTAGCCCTACCCATGATTTGTGGACAAGGATTTATTGGGGTCTCGTGTGCGTACCTCGTTCACGTTGACCTGTTTGGTACCAAGGCTAATTGGAGTAGTTGGTATTGATAAACAACGGTTTCAACTGGATTTTTTTTCAATGGTTTTTCAGGATCAACAACATAATATATCATTATTGAATGTTGACTGAAGTAACTATGCCAATAACAACTGCAATTTCCCGTAACTTTTTCAACCTTCTTAGTAACGTATTATTTTATTGTCCTGGATATTAGATGATGGTGAATATAATAATGATGGAGGTGACTGCTGAGATGACGAGTAAAAGAGAAGTATGGAAGAAAAAGACTTGATGACCGACCGCAAATAGATTGAAGTAAGGGCAGGGCAATGATGATGATTTCCTAGGTGATGGTGAATAATTGTATTACTCCTGCACTTCAAACGTAAACACAACTACAAAGTTGGAGATAACACTAATAGACTCTGACGCGAGAAGTCTAGGTGCTTCACTACTTCCGAATTCCCATGTCTTGAAACCATGATTGTATTTACTAATGTACAACCATAGAAAATCTTGCTAGCCTACTTATAGTTTACTCCATGTTTCTGTGGTGCAGACCGTAGCTACTAGCTGTCATTAATTTGAATCTCCTTTAGGCGTGAGCTATCGCTGGCATCTGGAGTAGGTCTCAGGTGTGCCCACTCCATCTATAATAATATTGTACACATTACCGGCGATTAATAATACGAGGAACTAGGTATACAAGATGTATACGTGGATATCAATTTACTGCCTCGTTGGTCTTGTGGTTGCAAGTGCGACTGGCTGAGCATGTGGTCCTGGGTTCGGTGCCCGGGTTGGGTAAATTGTAATTGCGTTTTTCCATCGCGGGAATTTTTCAGTAGCAGCCACAGAGTCTGAATTGTGCCCGGGGATTTGTTACATGGGACTTAAACATAACGGACGATGTGGCTGTACAATTAGGTACACCTTTGCCTAACCCTTCAGGGATTACAGGCGTGAAGTTATGATGTTGTTTAAATAAACAGCTGTCTGTTAAAAAAGTGTGGTTTGTTATGGAATAGCTGACGTTATGTTTAAAACTATCGTAAGATCACACTTTTATCAAGCTTTTTCGATTTTACCATAACTATGAAATGATTTGAGTTCTCTATTTAGGTGTTGCGTGGGTAGTGCCTAATGCCTGACAGCAGACCAAAGGCCACCAAAGTATTGTAAATGAGAGAAATGTTTTCAGCTATTTGAAAATCTACAGACCACAGATTAAAATAAAACACGTTACTCAAAAAAAAATCCAAACAGTCTATTTCTTTTTAGTCCTTTTATAAAAATCCTAACTATAAAATAACGAGGCTAGCTAGTGGAGGCCCAGTCTCCCACAGTGTTGTAACACAAGTAATGTCGCATCAGATATTAGCCGTAATTGCGTGGCAGCGTGGGATGAAAGCCGCGCCCCGGGCGAGGTGTCGCCTGTCACTAGCAACACGACCTGCTAGGGATGGGACGCTGTCGGGGAGGAAACGGTACTAGATGTCGATTGTTTTCTAATAAGATCGTACTGAGGTTGTACGTAAAAAAAGTTTACTTAGACTTAAATAAAGTGGCGATGTACTTTTTTTCGTTATGGAGCAATTAGCATTTTTTATGAGCACTACCTACTTTTGATAGATATTATATATTCCTTATCCCATGCAAACAATAGCGTCTCGACCAAATCGGTCATTCGATAGATCATGATTTATAGGAAGAGATAAGTGCTTGCCCGTGCATGGTGTGACGATTTTCATAGATATCTCAATACAATGGTAAACTTAACACCCTGGCTGCGCACAGAATAATGTGTCCGTCCGGCTTGTCCGCTACTTTTTACTCATGTCACTGTTTAGGTATTTCAAATAAATTTGACACAAGACCAGGAGTTGCTGCTGTCCATCATCGTGATACTCTTTCAATGTCCACAATGCCGATAGTACACCCCAGACTACCTGCAGTATTGTTTCTCCCTCTTCCTCTAATCCATCCAAAGGTTAGGTTATCCTTAAAAGAAAGCTTTTAGAAAGAAAGAAAGAAGAAGAAGAAAGAAAAAATCTTTATCGCAGGGAGTGCATACAAAATTTGAAAACAGAAATAACAAACATAAAAACATTCAGAATATTACAAAACGGAACAACAAAAAAACATTATAACATCATTTCATTATTATATTAGCGATAAGACCGCTCATTGTGTCATCCTATGTGAAATATTTTCTTATAAGGAAATTGAATTTTGTATGGTGCACATAATTATTAAAGAATATTCTCTCTATCTATCTATCTATGCCATGCAATGTCCACAGAAGTAAAAAAAAACAACACAATCACTGTTTTAAGCTTTCACGGTTTAAAACTAAACTTATTTTGTCACTTACGGGATATCTTCCGTGATTATGATTTATGCATGGCGCTTGCAACAGCGTCGAAATATCGGGAGCTCAAAACAAATAATAATCACGGAAGATATCGCCTAAGTGACAATATAAGTTTAAACAACACAATTCAATTTGCGAGAATCAAAAATAATGTATATCCATGTATCGACATCTCATCAGCAGTCGCCCATCCCTATCCGTGCAGTGAGAGCGCGTGTCCGTGGCACGCGGGCCGCACTTGGCACACCACTAGCTTTTCACTAAACTTTTATTTATTCTGTCAGTCGCACACAGTCCGCCATTTTTATATTTCTGTATTACTTACGGATTCCTTTATAATATAACGACGTGGTTAATATTATTTATAATTATAGTGTGTAGAATGTTTTGAGAAACATTTCTGAAAATTCTTTGTACTCTATCTCTACGATTCGTGGTGCTACAATATTAATGAGGGCTTCGGGGCATTGATTGACAGCCTATCCATCCACTGCTATGCATAGGCCTCCTCCCATTTTTGGGCATTCACGCTTCCCGTGGCCCAAGGGCCGGATTTTACCTTGGTTAGAGGCTGTGCCATACAACGTGGCAACGCCGCCAGTCTCTTGTGCCCAAGAGACTGGCGGCGTTGCCACGTTGCACATTACCAGCTGACAGCGTTGAGAAGGAGTTTTTTGATGCCTTTTTAGGGTTCCGTAGTCCTGACAAGGAACCCTTATAGTATCGCCATGTCCGTCTGTCTGTCTGTCCGTCTGTCTGTCTGTCCGAGGTTTTGCTAAGAGCCCGTTAGTACTAGAAAACTGTAATTTTGTAGAGTATATCAATAACGCCAACAAAGTGGTCAAAATAAAATTTTAGAAAATATTTTTTTTAGGTTAGCGGGGAGCTACATGTGAAGTGGGGACGATTTGTTTTTTCGTCGTCTACCTCATCGTGTGGGGTATCGTTGAATAGGTCTTTTAATAACTTAGGGCTAACACTACGTTTTGATTTAATGCTCCAATTACGAAATATTAAACTTTAAAGTGCAAATTTTTGTTTCAATAGGGCGCCACCCCCCTCCTCTTAAAGCTAAACTGCTGGCTTGAAAAATCTGGAAAAATTCATGATGATAGTGCATGGAAAACTATAGTGGTTAAGATAACTTTATCAGTTTAGCAGTAATAGTCGTTGAACTAGGGTGTCTGGACAATTTTGCCAAATACAAATTCCTTAGAATAAATCCTATATAGTGAGTAAGATGAAGTAGTAACGTTGCTTGTTTATAACTGGTAAAGACTTGCATTGAAAATCAAAATCTAAAATATAACGGGCTCCTACGGAACCGTGTAGGGTTCCGTAGGAGCCCGTTGCCCGCGTGGCCCGACACGCACTTGGCCGTTTTTATAGTTTGTTATGAGTTTAGTTTATTTAATCGTGTTTATAAACAATAAATAATAAGTGTAATTCCACCAACGATAAGGCATTTTCTTTTATAAGTAACACTGTCGAAAGGAAGGTTGGTGTTGATCCCAGCAGAAAATAATAATTAAAAATGCTTATTTGAGCAGACAGTATTTTACGCTATGGCACAAATTTGGGTATTAGTTAGGGCCAATTAAATTAAACTAGATAAAACATGGGGTAGTCAGGAAAAAACAAAAACAAACTTAATAATAATAAATATAAAAAAATGTAATCCGAAAAAAAAATTAAATCCGAAATGTAATCTAATCTTAATATTGATTGTATTCATAAACAATAAAAAATGGTGTGTGCGCTATAAGTTCAGCCTAAAGCACTTTCAACTAGTATCCGCTAATAGGCTGCATCATATTTAAAAGATCGATAGTGTTGGGCCATTAAAACTAAGCTTCTATGGCTTGCACCAACTTAAGATTGTGAGTGGGTACTAAATTATATGTTGAGTCAAGTGAGTCATGAAATGTGAATTAAGCTTGCGTGTTTTGCTGAAGATATAAAAAAATACAAAAAAAGACTGTTCATAAAAAAGTATGGATTGGTACTATTAAAATTAAAATTAGCCATGGACCCGGCGGCAATGGGTCGACCCACCGGGACCACGAGTAACGACCCATAATAATAGGTATATACATACAACAGGTAAGTACGTAACTTCACACCTCTTTCACTGCAAGCAGAAACTACGGCACGCCAGGTACTGCGATCCTTACGTGCTACTTTTATTTGTCCACATTCATACATCTGGTCATACACGCGCGCCGGTTGCGAATGTTAATTAAAGCAATACCTACCTATGTAAACAAGATGATTTGAGTTTTAAACAAAGGAAAAACACACCCATATTATTTAAAGAAACTTACTGAGAGACCTCTAAACAATTTCCCGTTACCTATTAAAATGGCCGATTCCCACAACATTTTCGCGCCACAATTTTGGCGCGCTCCGCCATGTTGATGGCCGCGCGCTTACCATAGAGTATTGGCGCCTGTGTAAACGCCGTGATGAGCTACGTGCGCGGGCATAGAGCAGCGCTGTTTATTCCGATATTGGATGTAAAATTGAATAAGGTTAGTGGACTTAAATGACACCTGGTTGGATGGTTTATTTTGTCAATATTAAGAGTTTCGATTATCGATAATAAGTTCGGTGGTACTGGAATGAAAAAGTGGCTAAATAGGTTCTCCAACATAACAAAAGCCGTCGTCAGATATGATTCGCCGCCTAAGTATAGACAAGTATTTCAGCCAATTGTTGAACTCGTGTTGTTTATGGCTGATAAAATCAATGCAACAGCAATCATGGTTCTCCTGCCCTTATTCTAATTTATTTGGAGTCGGCATAGTGTCTACTACAGTGTAATACTGATCAAAAACTTCTATCGGACCATCCTAGATTGGAGTACTTACCTACTAAAAAAGTCAGAAATTGCAAAAAACTTTTCCCATTCATTTTGTTTGAAAATTTTAACCAAAAATTCAATTTTTCTTTGTGTAAAATGGTTATTTTCTTGATAACTGTACATTTTTTCGAAAATCTGTGAATAGTGATCAAAATTTCACGAAAAATAATGGATAGTCTCCTCTAGGACCATTTTCGTGTACTTAGCTGCAAGCTGCAACGGATAAGGTAGTTCCCCTTACTGCCCCGTTTACCGTGTCCACCCTGTATTGGCATCACACACACCATAAAAAAAAACTATTTAGCCCATCGAAAAACCGAAAACAACTTACTAATACTACTAAGTTTAACTAAACTTACTTACTTAACTAAAGCTAAATGCCACTTCTGTCTCACACTAAAACTCAAAGTTAACTTTGCTCTAAGCTAAAACTCAATCTAAACTCCTGCCACTGTCACGGCATCGCAGCTATTCTATCAGCTTGCATCGCACGCTGTTGCCCAACATTGCCCGATCAGCTATAAAGCGGGCAACTGTACAAACTGTGACTGGCCCCGCGTGACCACGCATACCATTATACGTGCCATGCTCTGTGGGTGTGTGCAGCAGTGATTGGGCTTTTTTGTTTATGGTAAAAAACTATTGGCTGATTCAACAAGATTCACGCAACGTGAACTGTACTTTCAGGACTGTTTGCTATTGATAAATTCGGTGATTTTAAGCGCTCGCGACTTGCCCACAGTAAAAAAAAATTGCGGAAGTCCTGCAGGTTTAGCCAAGTTGACAATCTACAATCGTTAACGCTAGTAGAATGACATCATCTCAACGTTAAATCACGTGATCAACACAAATGAATAGAAAATTCGTAGACAAGTTTACATCGATCCAAATTATAGAATAGAATGTTATCGATTCTACAATGTTGATCGCTATACTCTTTGGTAGGAACGCTCACCATAGACTAAAGTGTAGGTTTTTCCTACAGACATTAGAGAACGAGCGATCGACTCAGTCGTGTCAACTTGGCTATCAATTTAGCGCTTTCTACAATCGCTTACCGAGGCGTTTACGATTGTAGAAAGAGAATCGATATGAAACGGTTGTAACTTGGCTAGGCCTGCTGTTCATGCACAATATATAATTCTGGTTTATTCGCACAATATAGGTAGGTACTTAATGCATACATACTTACATAAGCTCACGTCTTTTTAGGGTTCCGTAGTCCTGACAAGGAACCCATTATAGTTTCGTCATACAATTATTTCGACAAAGTGGTAAAATAAAGTTTTGCTAAATATTTTTTTAGGGTAGCTGACCAGTTTTCATCGGTCAAAAGTAGTTTTGACTGTGACATATCCACTGATACCATGATCCGTTTCCCTCAAAAAATGAATTAATCTTTTTACAGTATCCTCGCTTCGTCCACGTGATACCAATGATATAATGGATGTAAAAACTCCCGCAGCCGACACTTGCACTTGTTCTTCCCGTCATATTTCTATGTTCTGGACCATTCCTGGGAACCTTCTAGTTACGGAGATATTGAAGATCACTGACTTTCACAGCGACATAAGGTTGAAAATTCTTGAACGGGTTACGTTATGTTGTTATATTTCGTTGTTACAGCCACCACCACCGCCAAAGAGCACAGATCTCCCGAACAAGAGGAGCAGCGCTCGTCTCCCACTCCTGGACCGCTCAGCCCGCTCAACAACGGCACTGCTGGTAGGTAACTGTACCTTTTCAATAGAATAAAGGTTTTATTTGGTGAAAAATACATTGGGCTCAGTCGTCGATCAACCCGACGGTGTCCCATTGTCCGTGGCGAAATTCTTCTCGTTTAATGTGTATGTCTGTTAGTCTTTAGCCGCTTCGTTCGTCTGACCACGAGTTATAGTTCAAGAGCCGACGAAACTAAACCTAGCCAGACTCCCAGATGACATATAATTAGTCACGTTATTAATGGGGGAACACGAAATGACGATGCTGCAAATGCAATACAAAAAACTTGGAGGCGCTATTAAAAGAAAAAAAAACATTTCTATTTCTTATGATTAAGACGAGACAAGAAGTTTCGTAAAATTATTCGCACTATTAGACCATGGCACGCGTATTCAATTCAATCAGTACAAATCGAAAAGAACCGGGTGACTGCTGACAAAACGCCGAATCCGGCTGCGCGAAAGGGGACTTTCAATCGCTGCAGCACCACCCGAGACCGTATGCAGGGCTTAATATGACTATTAAGCCCTGCCTTGTCACAAGGGTTACTGCTGAACCTTGGTTCGACTTTTCGGTCGCGTAAATGGTGCAGAATCAGTCCGGAGTCTAAACATGCTCTACACACATAAGACCACGCCTGTAATCCCCGAAAAGTTGGGCAGATATGTATCCATCCCACATTTCGCCAGTTATGTTTAAGTCCCATGTAATAGGGGGCGAGCCTACTGCCATCAACAGGGTTCATATCCCGGGTAAAAACCCGATAACACTGCCCGACCTGGGAATCCAATTATACAACTCAAGACCTCGTGCTCAGCAGTCGTGCTTGCCACCACTAAACCAAAGAAACGAGGCAGTCAACAAAATCGTGCCCTACCAACTGGCCTGGCATGATGATGTGAGCAGTACTTTATTTTCATTAATCTGATGCCAACATTCTACAGAAAAACCTGGTGTGTTCACGAATGACCTTTCTTTCTCTCCATACAGCAGCTTTATCATCAACGGAGTCACTATCTCCGCCCCTAGCCGAAGGTTCCCGCTCCGCCTCAGCGCTGCAGCGCTTACGGAAGTTCCTGTCAGCGTTACAGCAGTTCGCTACTGATGTGGGAGCAGACACAGGCGATAGGGTGCGGCAACTAATTCATAACCTTGTAGTAAGTTGCACAGAGTCTACTATTGTCTGTTTGTTAGGTTGTTAAGCCAATCCCATCGCGACAGAGTGCGTAGTAAAGTTTCTAGTAGCGCTGCTACCGGTGTGTGAGCAGATACATGCGACATGGTGCGGCAACTGATTCACAACCTTGTTGTAGGTGGGATAGAGTCCATTTGAGATATTTGGCCAGCACTCATGCGAACCTTCGTAATAATTTGACACCGCCACTTACGAAAATCTACAATAATTAAATCATTTTATTTCGAGCAACAAGACTCATAGTGTTAGTAACAATATACTTATAAACTATGCTAGTAATACACTTGCAAACAAAACAAAACAGATTGTGACAACATTGCTGCAAGGTGACAGGCCCAGCTGAAACCTTGCAGCAGTGGTTCACAAACGCACAATCAAGCCTACTTGCAATCATAGACAGGATGCTGTTGGCGCTGCCCCGCACCCTACGGACCAGAGATGCGCACCGTTTCCGCATCACCGTGTAGAAACAGTCTACGTGAGCTTCAGCAAACATCCTTGATGCGCTGCAGTATCGGGGCAACCCCATCAGCACCCTGAATGCGTTATTGTATTGGACGCGAAGGGCGCTGTATGATTTTTGAGTATAATGACCCCACAGACTGCAAGTGTAAAATGATGTGCAGTAAGCACTAAATATAGTGCGCTTGACTTCTTTAGAGGCACGCCTGAATCTGCAGGCAATCATGCAATATCAGAAACGAAGCATCCTAGGTGTGTTGCCATATCATGCGCCTTTCATTTCGTCGTCATAATTATCCAAACTGAACACAGCAACGACGCCTGGCGTACACCTAGAAACAGAGTAAAGTCAGTGCCTTGTATTACTTGAGCCCTTTTGCAAAGGAAAATAGGGAAACACCAGGGGTTAGGTAACGCTGGGCTCTAACTGAACTCCCCCGGACGAGCTTTTTTAGAACCTACTGCAAAGCATTTGATGACATTCAGTTTCCCCCCATGTTTGGTATCACTTCACTATTCACTAATCTATTCTTCTCATCAACAGTCAGGCACGCTGAACATCGAGGAGTTCCAGGCTGGTGTTCAGGAGTGCACCAACTACCCCCTGCGCGCCTCCGTGCCAGGGTTCCTCAGGGCGCTGCTGCCGCTCGCACAGAGGGACCTGCACGCTAGGGCCAGGAGGGCGAAGCAGGTATTACAAGATGGATCTAAAACTTTTTGTGTCGAAGGTACTTTTTAAATTTGTTGGTGGACAAGTTAATGGCGGCGTCAGTGCTCATTTTAGGTCTTATAAACTACAAATATGGGCACTTGAGACGGTCTTGTTCTGGATAAAACAAACCTAAATTACTTACTTTAGGCTGAATAGACAGTTTTTTGGTAACTTTAAAGTGTAGTGGAATTACAATGCCTTGCGTTGCTCTTAATTTTTAATGTGTTAAGAAGACCACCATTGACGACGATGAAGACTTAAACGTTTTATATTTTTATGTTATTACAATTATATTATATTTAATAAAGTGTATGAAAAGATGTCTGTACTTTACAGGACCGTTGTGAAGTTCTAGGTGTGTCTAAAATGCCATTGAACCTCTAACAAACTAGCACTAATATTAAGGTCATGATTTTCGCACTGAAAAAAGAGCTGTTTGCTGCAGTCACCTAAGACCCAAATTCATTTAACACCTAATAACCATTCCTCTCTCACAGACACCACTCCAGTACATCAGATCACACGAGCACCTAATCCTGGAGTCAGGAGGTGACAGCAGCGATATCTTCGCGCCTCATCCGCCCGGGGTGGCGGCAGAGACCGGCGTCAAGCGGCGAGCTAGTGACCCGTGAGTACTCTGCATCATTTTTGTGACATGAGTCAGCAAAAAGGAAGGGGTCCGCAAGGGCCGACGCCTGCCGGGGCTGCGGGACTGTTCGAAAGAGATACCGTGGCCCCGGAACACAAAGGGCGATGAAGGAACATGGATGGGTTTTTGATTAGTTTGATGATTTCACATCCGAAAAAAAAAAGGCATTAGGTGTTGAAATCATGTGAATGAATACATACGTGTTACGGCCGCGAATAATATCTTAGCTCTATATGGTCTGTGAATATCTTGTTCAACATACAGCCACACTGACCTGCAAATTGCAAAAAAAAACATAAAAGAAATTGAATTTCGCGGGCTAGCCTAGTTTTTCCCCCTCAATGCAACTAGTAGTAGGTATAAAACTATCACGGCAAATTAATTAACTCCCTGTCAAAACATACCGAACCGCAAACAACCAAATATTAATTCTAACCATCACCTGTCATACGTCATGCCAAAAACTATCAACAATTAATTACAAACAAAAGTGGATATTCCGCTATTCCTGACCAAAAATTGATTAACTAGTGGTGAAAACCGAAACAATATGAATGGTACTATCAATAATGTCCGTCAGATACAGGTGAATGGTGCGGACAGGTAATTTGTACCCCCCGCCCCCCCGATCTGCGCCGGTGTGTAGGGTTGCTACATATTAATATGCTGACGGATAGTGTTAGTATTGCTATGTGTAATTATTGGGAATGTGGGATGCAGGGCTGTGTGACTTTTGGTGGATGATTTTTTGATGAGTGCCAAAATTTGGATCATTCCCATTATTTCTACTACACAGTTCTACGGTAGAACTAATAGGAATATTTTTTTCAATACACTTCCTCGAAAACGGGTCCTTATCGCACTACGATTAGGTTCAACATGCCATGTATTTCACACACGTGGATTGTTTTCATTTTCCATCACCGCGTGCTGTGCCGCGTGCAGAAAGTAGCCAATTTCGCACGCGGCACAGCACGCGGGTGTTGGAAAATTGCTACAGATAAAACTATACCTATACTTAGTACAAATTGATGCAATGCCTAATAGTCGCCGGTGATTGTTTTTTTTTTTCGTTATTTTATTTAATTTCTTCAAAAGTGTATTGAAAAAACGTCGTTTGATACACGTGGACATTTGTTATTGCAGTTCTCGGCTCAAAAACACCCTCGCCTACGGCTCGGGAGTTAATTCCGCCTCGAATGCAATAACAAACTTTCTCCACTTGTATCAAAATGTACTATTCCCATTAGTCTTACGACACGACGACGACGTCTTTTGATTTCAGGTGACACAAAATCGCAGAACTAGTAGGAACAAAAAAACCCATTTGTTCTACTATTATATCATTTAGGTGTTGGTAATGTTTTTGATTTGTTTTATGACTCTTCTCGTGACCAGAGGGCTGGCCTATTTCTCGGCCAAAGAACTAGCATTGCCGTCCAACATGGTAATGCTGTCCTTCTGGGCACTTTCTCCGTTGACAGCGACGCGGACGAACTTTTTAACGCCTTTTTAATTCTTTTCTGCTTTTGATGTACCTACCTACATATTTTATTATCATTTTAGGACTGTATAGTAAATGATGTATACTACCTATATGAAAGAAAATTGTTGTTTTTTCTGCCAATCACTTCACATTTTCTTTATTAGAAAATAGCACCCGTGGGCAAATGGCAAATGTAGTGATGGCCCAGAGGCTAAGGCCTCGCCTCCCAAGTACCAATGTGACTTTTTCAATTCAAATGTACTTTTCTTAGTTTATCTTGGACATAACAGACATCGGTGAAGGAAAACATCGTGAGGAAACCTGGACTTATAATTAATATAAGTCTGAAATCGCCAACCTGTCTTGAGCAAGCGTGGTGATTAATGCTCGTGCCTTCTCTGTATGAGAAGAGGCCTTTGCCCAGCAGTGGGACAGTAATAGGCTGGTATTATTATTATTATTATAGCACCCGTGGGAAGCCGAGGCGGTTCGCTAATAAATTATAACTAAACACTAGATGAAGTCGGTGAATTGATTAGGTCTTCCATGTTCTGTCTGCAGAAGACGGAAGACCCTTCTTCGTCTTTCTTTGAAAAGAGACTGCTTTTGGACGAAATTGTCAAATTAGATTGCCATGTTCATCTCTGAATTTCGCAAGTGAATCAAAGTCAAAGTCAAAATTATTTATTTGCAATAAATGTGGTACAAAAGATGGTAAAAATAATATACATATAGAGCAATGACACATTTCGCCATAAAATTGGCATGCAAACATTAATAGTTTTAGATGATAATTTTAAAATACATTAAGTAACTAAATGCTTCACCTTCATTTTGTGAAGCTTAGGTACCCCGATGTTAAATTCTAAAAAGCCATTTTTTTTCGACACTTTATTGCAAAAACACAACAGAAAACCTGCCACCGTCTAACCACGACCACGGTTGCCATGGTTACGTTGAATTATTATTATTGGACAATTTGGCAGGCTGTTGCGACCGCCAGCTTTAAATACTGCCTACCCCAATTCGTTAGAGCCACGTATGAGCCTTATTTATTGCAAGCAACCCGCGCCTCGTGCGTTTGCCAAGTTGTAAAGTAAATTTTTAGCATACGGTATTGTTTATTAAACGTGTAGCTTAGGTTGTGGCGCTGGCATAACTTAGGAGCCAGATAAACGCAGCACTGGAATGTTATTTCAAGCTAAAAGCTATTTGGCTTAACAAGCTGTTAACGTTAGTTATATATTTGAATTTAGAAGCTGTTGGCGAAATGTTTAGCTTTTGTGTAAAGCTTAACAACACCAAGCTCATCCAATTAGTGTCAAAACAAGTTTAAATTTCGAATTCTCTGAAAAGGACTTCAATAATACGTTTTTATAACACGTAAAAATAATAATTACATTAACGAGGTAAAACGCCTGCCAGATTAGTGCTAGCAATTTGTGTGATTAGGAGTTTGCTATTACGTTACCAGCAGGCGCTCGGCGGTTAATAGCGCGCGCAGATGTGTCTGATCGGCTGTTTCATTATCACAGGTTGTGTGTTATGGAACGTTTTGCTAACGAGGTATAAGAAGTTCGGTGAAGGGGTGAGCAGAAGTACAAGACTGAAGGATTTAAAGTTTCTTCAGTAGGTAAATGCCGAATCGACTTGCGTAAAAGAATATGAACCGAGAAAAATCAAACCAAGGTGTGATGAAAAACCTTACATTTTCTTTCTTGGACTTATATTATTACTTATATTAAAGTGAGTAGTTACAATGTTTCGGACATTGAAACTACTCACTTTAATATAAGTAAGAGAAAGCAGCAACAAAAGCTTGAAAGTGTAATAAGCAATTTACTTATTGCCTGTGCACCAGCGACAAAGAACGGCAAACAATAAACAAACAAACTTGAAAGAAAAAGTATTAAATTTATCCCATATTTATTAATAGCTCGTACTCTTATATACAGCAAGTTTTCAAGTTCAAGCTGGCGCCTGGCAAAATGGCGTTAGTAGCAGCTGGCATAAGTTTGATTGCCGACTAATTGCTAGTAGTAAACAGTCAGGCGTTAGTTCGAGCCGCGCCACTGGAACACATGTTGCGTAGAAAATTACTGTT
Organism: Xestia rhomboidea; assembly: GCA_963853795.1. Taxonomy (NCBI): domain Eukaryota; kingdom Metazoa; phylum Arthropoda; class Insecta; order Lepidoptera; family Noctuidae; genus Xestia; species Xestia rhomboidea. The sequence goes on from OY970774.1 coordinate 18,585,478, forward strand.
TGTTGAACTTTTGATATATGGCTAGCTGGTAATTGTAGTTTGGAAAGATGTGCTAGGTGGGTTAGGTATTCATTTGATTGGAGTAAGGATTCCAAAATGATTTTCAGCACTTTGTTTTCGTGTTCCGTTTTTAATTGAGTATGGAAATGGAAGTCGAGAAATGGAAAGTCTGGAGGGAGACCATTGACCAGGAGTGGGACAGAGCAGGTGAGAGACAAAACAAATTGAGTATGTATTAGTAGGAAAATATGTAATGCAAGTACCAATACAAACGTACCCAACTCAATCAAACATGAAGTCAAATTCAAAACATTTATTTCAATTAGGCCAATGTGATACTGATCCTTTTGAACGTCAAAACAAAGAAATAGATTCTAGTTGTCTTACTTTCAAATCTTACTCCTCCTTTCACAAACACCGAATAATAACCCTCCTATTTTAATTATCTCCTGCCAATTCCGCGTAATAAACATCGCTTATCAGTGCAGCGAATAAAGCCAAAAACTGGTAGGCGTGGGGTATAGATCACTGTAGTGTGCCGGGGACAGTAGCGCGACACAGGCCGTGCGAATCAAACGCTGCTGGCTCGACCCCAGGGCGGAGTAAGGCATAGGCGACAGCGGGTTTTAAACGTTATGCAATATACACAGAGAAAGTTACTGCGCTGAACTTGCTATTTGTATTCATATCTTTATTTGCCGCTATTTAGGTACTGGTCCTTCATTTGGTTCTGCGAAAAGACCGTGTAAAAGGATTAGGTATTTAATTTAGTGTTAATGGTTCTAAATACTGTATTAAATAAATAAATATATTTGAGCAGGACTGGTGAAGTTGTCGGGCGAATTGCGAGAATTTCATCAAAGTACAATCAAACCAAGTTCAATCTGAGTTTGAATTATAAAGCGTTGGTAGTTCTTGACTTCTCGGTCACTGGGTCGCGAGTTCGATCCCCAGACTAATTTCGATTGGAACATGCTATTCGCAACAGTGAATGTAATACTTTTGTATTAGCGTACCATTCAAACAATTTATCGAATCAGCGTGTTCGTCATCATCATCATCAGCGTGTTCGCGACAACGTCATTCGATATAGCGGTTTTCGACTCAAAGTGTTTTCGAACTGGCGTACCACTCGTAAAGTTTTTCTAAATAGCGTGCGTCGCAATAACGTCATTCGAATTCTCATATCACTCCCATACTGCAGCTTATCTTATTACCCGGCTTATGAGGACTGACGTATTCAAAACAATGGGATTTTACATATGTATTTCTAGAGACTCAACCTCTGCACACCAATTACTGATTGCTTCTTAAGAGGAAGTTCTCCTAGGTTTTAAGTTAGCTCTCAAACTTTCCGGCCTCGCTCCTGCATTCATCCCTTCTAAATAAGGGGTGTTAGCAGGCGTGAGGCAGCAGGCAGCAGGCGGCTCGTGTCTTGTTCGATTATTATTTATTGCGTTCGATTGCAGTGCGCGCCTAGCGCTTGTTTGCCGTCCGGGGTGGGAGTGTGGTCCAAGTTATGTGAGAGAAATGTTGGAAAGTGTTGAGCGGATTTGTGCCTCCAAACATTTAAATAGGGGAACAATTTAATTTAAATAGAAAAGATTAGATTATTAAGATTCGTTTGTATTCGTAGGTTTGCTGTAAAAAACCCAATTCAGGCAGCACGCGATTTTAGGTATATAACATATTATTACAATTTGTATATATATTTTTCATTTTGTTTGCAATAAAGAATAAGAATTTGTAAAGGTATAAGTAGGTACCATGGTCTACCGACCTCCTTCTCTTAGGATAATCACGACCGGGTTTATCAGACTTAAACCACCCAGTGGCTAACCTAATTGTGTAAGTAGAAGGGGTACTTCTAGATTGTCAAAGGAAGCCACTTATACTAGCTTTGTAAGATGTAGTTGTAGATGAAGACAACATTTAAATCTTTTCTGACATTATACCAGATCAGCATATCTCAAGATAGAGGAGCTCGTGGCTCAATAATAACAGCCACTCGGGTCAATCGGGTGTTCACCCATTACATACCGAGTTCCGTATGTGCCTCGGAAAGCACGTTAAGCCGTTGGTTCCGGTTGTCATTTATAGATCTTTGATAGTCGTTTCAGGTAGTCTCGTAAGTCCTGAGTGGCCTGAAAGTCTAACAACCCGTCTTACCAAGGGTATCGTATTACCTAGTACTAACTGAGTTGCGGAGGTCAGTTAGGCAGTCGCTTCATGTAAAATACTGCATCCGGTTAGACTGGAAGCCGACCCCAACGTAGTTCGGAAAAGGTTACCCAGATGATGTTGACCAGGTCAGCATATCATAGAAGTAGTGTAGTTTAAGTTCATATGATAATACTTGGCAGTAATTAAATAGTACAATGCTTTGTCAAGCTACTTAAGCTTTTTCCGTACCTATTTGTTTAAAGAAGGTAAAGTTCTCACCATCAAAACTTTAAAACCGCTTCCGCTTGTAACTTGCCCCGTCAACTAATTTATGAACGAGCTCGTTTGTTCCAAGTTTTGTATTGTCTTTATTTTCTAGTTCATTCGCTCGCATTATTAATATTTATTAATAATAGTTCGCGATAATAGTATTGTTCGCTTTCTGGCTCATAGCGGTCCCGATACCAACCGTTCTGAGTACTTTCGTAATTAATTTGGTTAAAACAAAGGTTTCATTGTTTGGTTTCCAGGAAGTGGGTTTCAATTAATACAAAACATTTATCATATGGTGTAAGCTTCTATTGAACGGCGTATTGGGTAGATTCTTCGAATCAATATTTGTAGGAAATCATCCGTACAGTAGGAAATACACTCGTGTGCTTTCCTATTGTGGCAGGCTTGTAACATGTATTTTTAAAGTGTCAAATAAATGTTTTTTTTTATTGTATAGTTTTCGCACGTACCGGTTTGATAAAGGACAATTATTATTGTCATAACTTAACATAACATCACATACCATGGCAGAGGTGTACCTAATAGTTCACCCACATAACATCAGATATGTTTAAGTGCCATGTAATAGGAGGCGAGCTTATTACCATCAACCGTGGCTGCTACTGAAAAATTCCTGATGGAAAAACCCAATAACACTTTTCTCGACCTGTGAATCGAACTCAGGACCTCATGCTCATCAGTCGCGCTTGCGACCACTCGATCAATGAGCCAGTATTCCTGAATTTAACTCAGAGTCATTCATTTAACCAGTACGTTGCTGACTTTACCAAAACCTGTTCCCCTCAGTCTCCACACCAACACTCCAACAAGAATATAGTGCTAGACCGTTTTTTCGGTCACGGCGGCAAATCTTAGCGGAGATAAGCCATCGGCGCGGGAGATATTATAGTGCAGGCGTGTGTGCGCAGGCACAGGTGCAGTCTCTGTTCCTTTACTCTCATAGTCCTCAGGGACGGCAATCCGACACTTGCGCACAGAGATCAGGCGCAGGGCCAAAGGCTTAACGTGCGCACCGAGACACGGGGGTCTCATACCGCTAACTTCCAAACAACAAGAAAAGCAGGCCTAGCTAAGTTACAAACGTTTCATATCGATTCTCTTTCTACAATCGTAAACGCCTTGGCGTAAGCGATTGTAGAAAGCGCTAAATTGATAGCCAAGTTGACACGAATGAATCGATCGCTCGTTCTCTAATGTCTGTAGAAAAAACCTACACTTTAGTCTATGGTGAGGGTTCCTACCAAAGAGTATAGCGATCAACATTATAGAAACGATAACATTATATTCTATCATTTTGAACGATGTAAACTTGTCTACGAATTTTCTATTCGTTTGTGTTGATCACGTGATTTAACGTTGAGATGATGTCATTCCCATACATTTGATTAGTTTTCTACTAGCCGATTGTAGATTGTCAACTTGGCTAAGCCTGCAACTCTACTAACCCCCCACTTCCCCGCAGGTTCTACGACCCCCCTCAAACGAACGGCTCCCACGAAGAATACCCTCCTCAAGCCAAGCGAGCGGCTTCCAGCCTCTTCCTGAACCCGTCGCCGTTCCTGTACCCGTTGCCTAGCAACGCCAGTCTGTTTGACTACGGACACCCGTACCACGCCTACCATGGCAACCAGGAGGGCGGGTATGAGAGGAGGGACGGTGAGTCTGACATGGATTTTTCATTACTCATACTCTGAAAGTAGGTCTGAAGTTGCCTGAGAAGCGGGTTGAAAGTAATACTTTTCAGCCCTAGGGAGAATCGCTTTCAACTGACAACTGTCAAATTATAAAAAAAAATAGTTCATTTTTCTATTGAACCATGTTCCAACTTGCTATACATCCACGATGTAAAATTGAAATAACATAAATTTAAGTATTAATTAAAGAATATATATTTTTAAATAACTTTATTTTAATTAAGTTTCAACTATTTCTTTAAAATAACATAGATTTGGGCAAAATATGTAAGGCTGAATAGCTGGCTGGCCACAGAAAAAAAAAAAACAAAATAGGCGGGAAAGCGGCAATCCGATCTTCATTTGTTTTTTGAGTTGATTCATTTTTTTATTTTTACATTCCTTGTATTCGTAATGAAAAGCACTGTGTTTACCTCGGGTTAAAGACTTATTTAGTCCCTCGAACTATTAGCGCCCTGGCTGCGCTCGGGCACCAAACCCCGTCTCGGGACTAAATAAAGTTACTTTCACCCCTAGGGTAACAATGTACTATTGTTTCTCTTTCTTACAATTAAATTTCGGGACAGCGTTTCGTCGAATGCCCGTGAGTCTTGAGTTACAGGACTCAATTAATGCCAAATACGCAGCATAGCCATAATTCAGGAAAAAATGCAGCATAGACAAGGCATCAAAAAGCAAATCATTCTTGGCAATTTTTTTCGGTTTCATGAAACAGGAGGCATAACAGTCCGCGACGTATCCTCAATGAACGCGCCGTTCTCGGAGCCCCGCGGCCTGGGGGCTGCGCCCTCGGGGCTGCTGAAGACGGACGACGAGTGGAAGAACATCAACACCATGCTCAACTGCATCCTCAGCATGGTGGAGAAGACGAAGCGGGCGCTGGCGATACTGCAGCAGAGGGGTAAGGATGATATCACAATGTTATTCTGTCGATCGCGTTGCGCGGTAGTGTGGCGGACAAGTTCAGTGTTTTGTGGGTCAGCTTATGGAAGTGACCACACTTAATGACGCAGAATTAGCTTAAGCCAGTCAGAATGAGCTTCATAACCAGCTGTGTCACTCTTTTAGAATAAAAGATGATGCAATGAAGGAGTCATTATTGTGTCTGCGCACAGAAATGAGTAATCGATTTATCATAGCATTATTTAATAGGAGCAAAGATATCAGAGGTCTGAATGAATGAATGATCTCTTTAATTGTCTAATTCTGAGAACTTCAAGAAAGTTTATATTTTGTTTAGTTAGTTCACTTGTTGTATGTCACGCACGGGTACGGGTCAAATGATTTAATCACAAGTAGGTACTCGTATGATGTTGACCGGCACCCCGAATGTGTTACTCACTTTTCTCTCTCAGTTTGAAGGATATAATAATATAAGAATAAAAAATGCAATGAGTTTTGTTGAATTACCAAAATTGCATTGGGGACTGGGTGCATTACGCAATCACCCAGTAGATCAACCGTAATTTTCTGTTTCAGTATCTACTATTCCTTACACCTCTTTTATTGCTCTAGGTGTAGAACCGACAGAGAGCAATGACATAAAGCGCGCCGCGAGTGAGATCATGGCGACCGCGGTCCGGCAGACTGAAGAGAGAGTGGCCGAGGTGAGGAGACGAGCTGAGGATGCTGTCAACCAGGTAGAACTCTTTTTTAGACCACCAATGCCAGTTTTATGTGAATGTGAAGTATTCTTTTCCCCAATTTGTTATTTCGGTGTGCTTTACTTTAATATATATTATCACGATTAGTGGAAATAAATTATTTTTCGGTAAAAAAATATGGAGGAAGGATTAGGGAGGGTTCCGTTTTATAAAAAAATATAGAAACTATGTAGAGTTAGTTCAGGTCTATCCGATAACTAGCAATGACCCTTGTTGACTGAGACCTTTGTTGTTCTTAGCAGCTTTTATCAAATCTCGAAATGGAACAGCAGCACTTTGGTCTCATATATCTGCTTAGTTGTTTTAATTAATCTGTTTGGTTTTAAATTAAACTTTTTGATTAGTTCTTTCCATAATTATACGTTAGACCTGTTTTTTCCCCTATTGCTCTCGAATTCAAGATTATTTCCAAACTACTTTTAAAGTAAACTCTACCTTACTTCGTAGGTGAAGCGCCAGGCTCTCCTGGAGCTGCAGCGCGCAGTAGGCGCAGCGGAGTCCAAAGCGCTGGAGCTGGTGGCGGCGGAGCGCGGCAAGGCGGAGCCGCCCGGCCGCGACCTCAGCCCCACTGCTAGCACGCAGCAGAACGTGAGTCACTTTGTAATGCTGGGATTGCTGGCTTGCTTTACGTTTACGAAGATTTGGGAGAATTATGACAAACAAGAGGACTTACTCCGACACTTTTCAGAATTAAAGTGATTGTATTTTGATAACCAGTTGTTGTTTTAGATATTTTGTGAAAACTGATCTGTCTGAACCATATTTATTTTCAAAGACTTGGGACTTAGCAGTTCAGCACGTGTTCAAAGCTCAGTCTCTAAATCGTGCACATGGAGAACCTTTTTTTTTTTTAGGATGGGAAATCATCAAATGACTTCTCCCGCTCTGGACGGAGCAGGAGGGAGTGTCAGACTTTTACTGACTAAAACCCATCCATGTTCCTTCATCGCCCTTTGTGTTCCGGGGCCACGGTATCTCTTTCGAATAGTCCCGCAGCCCCGGCAGGCTTCGGCCCTTGCCTATTGCTGACTCTCTTTGAGGCGCGCGTGGAACACTCCTGCGCCGTCGACACGGCCTGTCGTCATGAGACGGACGGACGGCGAGCTAGCCCATAGCTCCCCGTCCACTGGCCCGCGCCAAGGTGGCCGGAAGCCACCACGTGGCCCCCGACGCCCGGCGCGTCTCCCGCGGCGGCCGGGACGTGAGGAACATGATGGACACATGGAGAACCTGACATCAAAAGCAATTGAGTTAAATAGTGTGCGATTGAAGAGATTTATGTCCAGCTGTGGACTGTTGTGTGGCTGTTGATTATGCAACATTTAATAAAAAAAACTTCTCAATTTAAGACGGCGGCATGACTGTACTGTTCTATGCGCAGTGCTGCTGGAACTGCGGCCGCAAGGCGCAGGAGACCTGCTCCGGCTGCAACGCGGCGCGCTACTGCGGCGCCTTCTGCCAGCACAAGGACTGGGAGAACCATCATCAGGTACAGTAATCAAATGGAAAATAAGATATGAATATAAGCTCTTAACTCTAGTTCATGATTAACGAGTCACGAGACGGTTTTTGTTGGTTATTTTTTGTTTATTCTTGCCAACAGACACTATACATCTGCATTTTCAAATAAAAGAAGTCCAAAGGGGGCCTGCAGATAAACTTGAGATTGCCACCAACATAGTTTGTTAACCCAGTTGTAAGACACTGAAATATTTATGAAACTCCCAAAAAATATTCTTGATCTGATCGAAGGTGTACCACAGAACCTTCATCTTAACATTCAGCGACTAACCCAAATCTCTACTCACAGGTCTGCAGCGGCCGCGACCAAAAGCCGAACTCCCTGCGAACATCCCCCCCAGCGAGCCAGGCCTCCCTCCCCGCGCCCCTCCCCCGCGCCCCCACCCCCGGCGCCCCGGCGCCGCCCCTCCCCCTGCCCCTCCCCCTGCCCCTCCCCCTCCCCACGGAGAGGATCACCCTGACGTCGCTGTCCACAGCGCAGGGTATGATCGGCGTCGGGAAGAAATGACGCCTGAGCAAGGAACCCTTTGTTAGCAGCGTGAGGTTCCCGAGGAAAGTTCGCCGGTAGACCGCTGGTGGTTGCAACTGTCAAATTGGTTCCAGTTCTGCTAAAACAACAATGCCTTGGTTCTGCCGTAATATCCCAACCACAATCTCCAGTTAAACACACCATACTAAACTAATCTAATATTTTTAATGTGCTTCAATAGTAAAATTGTTTTGTCGTAACTGGATCCAATTGATGTTTCTGTAAGTTATTTCTTAACCTAACATTTAAAAGACTTGGCTGTGCTCTACCGTGCATACAGGTCTATTATACAAACTAAATAATTTTCTCTATTTTTAATTGTTTTTCATAGTTCCTATTTATAATTTAAAATTGTTTTGTAGAAGCAGATATTTTAACTTGGTTAAGTTTTTTTTGTATAATTAGTATCAAATACCAAAGAGTAATATAATAAGACGTGTATTAAATGTAATTTTTCACAATTTATCAAAAATAGCACATTTCATCTGTAAACTATCTTGAAAATAAATCTGTTTCTAATTAGGGATGGGTCAAAAACGATTACTTACTAAATATAACGATACGATTAATTATAAGATTTACTTACACTTTTCTAGCTAATTATGTGAACAACTTTACAGAATGTCTCATCCAATTCATATTGTAAATAGTGAAAAAAATGTAAAGAAACGAACATAAACATTTATTAGGAAATTATCTTTATTTTATTTTCCAAACCTACGATTTTTTAAATACCTATTATAAATATATAAGATATCTTACTAGTTTGCAATACGGGAATAATTTTAATAAATAATAATATTTAATATTAAAAAATAAGCGAGTTGTGACACTTACCTATGTAACCAATCATTTTACTATAATTGTAAATATGCATTATGTAGGTAGTAATTTATTTATTTTGTTAACAATTATTTGTAATTTTTATTTTCAGTGAGACATTATTTAATTAACTATTAAAAGTACAGTCAGCTTCATAAATACATGACCACTTTTTTATAAATAGTTAAATCTTCGAATCTAAATGTAAAATAAAATAATAATATAAGTAAACGATAAGTATACGATGAAAAGATCATGTATTTATTACGTTGAAAAAATTAAAATAAAAAATGTATATAGACGCTCTTCAACGACATTTTATAATATTTTTGCATAGATTGCTTGCATAGATGTCTATTCACGTTGAAGTTTGTTCATGTAGAAAGTAATCAATTAATCAGCACTTCAACAATAGTTCAGCACAGGAGTTCCAATGTTAAATTGCTTAACTATCACAGCTGATATGCCCCTGAGTCCGAAAGCATTGGCACAAACGCGCTACGTAAAGTTAGCATTTTTTATTTAAAATCGTGTATAAAACCATTGTCTCGTTGTATTTTGGTTTAAATTGATACTTGCAACCCCAATCACCCATGGATGTGAATAACGTCCCAAAACTAAGTACTTAAATATTGTGTGAACAAAGTGTTTTCAATTTAAAAAGTAAGTAAGTAATCGGTAAAACGAGGAACTTTAAAAGGCATTTTAACGTTCAGTTGATAAGATAATTATGTTACCAACAAGTACTCTATTTTATTTACTTAATTATTTAGAGACCTTTTAAACACAAAAACCCCTATCAAAGTTTTGCCTCGATTCACCCCTGCGTTTAAGGCACTCAAATTTACGTTATTTTTAAGTCGCGCGTTCGTGTCAGGGCCTTTGTTGGCACATTTTTAACACTGATTGTGCTTGCGAGTCTGTTTTGTAATATATTATTATAGATACTTCTAGTGTCCCATATAAAGTGCAATATTAATAATAATCGGTGTATAAAATTTCGAATTTAATAATGGTTAAGATTTAGCAAAATAATGTTTTAGTTCTAAATAAATACTTACTTAACTGCGTATTTGCGTCGTATTGATGAAATAAAAAAAGTGTTAGAAATATCTTCTGTGGCTTTCATTCCAATATTACCTTCCCTCTTTTTTCGTCTATATAAAAAGTCTGTAATTTTAGACTTGCAGCTTTGTAATACAGACTCTGTATTACAAAGCTCACAAACAAAACAGTGAACAGATATTTACACATAACATAACATCACGCCTGTAATTCGCGAAAGTTTAGGCAGAGGTGTATCTAATAGTACACCCACATTTCGCCAGTTATGTATTAGTCCCATGTAATAGGGGGCGACCCTATTGCTATCAACCGGGCGCAAATCCAGACTCAGTGGCTGCTACGGAGAAATTCCTAATAGAAAACCCAATAACACTTTGCCCGACTTGGGAATCGAACCAAGGACCTCATGCTCAGTAGTCGCACCGACGACCACTAGACCAACGAGGTAGTCCAATGAACAGATTTTTATAAATAAATAAAGATAAACAAAGGTCAAGCTTCGAAGTCTAGTTGATTTGGTGTTTTTGTCACCGGCCTCTGAAGCTAAAGTTATTTTTCACTTTTTTGTGTTTTTCTTTTTTTTTTTGTTCCATTCTGCTCTGACAACCGTCACGCTATCATTTACTCCTTCCTTCATATCATTCTTCACACAATTCATCCATCTTTTTTCATCTTTTTTCTTTAGTCAGGCTTTGTACCAGAGGTTGTATAAAAGAATAATTATGTTCTAACCCAGGTCATGGTTTTCCTTTATGCCTAATTTCATCGTAATCCGTTCAGCCGTTAATGTATCATTCGGTAACAGAATTACTTTCGCTTACGTGCAATATTCGTATGGATTATAATACTTATGTACGTACCTAATTACCTACGGATAAAAGTTTTCGAGGACGAGTTATGTACTCATGTCTGTCTCATGCGTCCAAATAGGTTTTCTGAGTAATCATGCCTTTGTTCAAACAAATACCTCAAAAATAATACTCACAAAATATACAATTTCCCCAACAAATATTGACTATAACCGCAGACAAGGTTAAAATACAATTACCTCACGTTCAAACAAAGAAAACACAAAAACATTTTTATTCATCATAAAAACCTACCTACCATACCGTTTATTAAATACAAGTTTAAGCATATCAGAAAAATGGGACTTAAATGGGCCATGACAACATCCATGCAAATGATTACTCACAAGTCCCCTTCAAATTCATTTACGCAACATTTCTAATTACTGTATAATTACTAAATGAGCATACATAAAACATAACATAACCTACACTACACCTGTATCTCCAAAGGCTATGGCAGCGTACCTAGAGTGCACCCACATGTTCAACTCCTACGTAACAGGGGGCGAGCCTATTGATTGCCATCTCTCAGAACGGTGAAGGGAAACCGGCATGTCCTAGAACCAAAAATTCGAAGACATAATTATGACATCTACCAACCCGCACTGGGCCGTCGTGGTGGATTATAAAGCCCATTCCCACTCATAGAGAGGAGGTCAGTGTCCCAGCAGTGGGAAAATTATAGGTGGACTATGCTTATGCTATGCTATTGCCATCAACCGGACACAGATCAAGAACAGGAGCCCTTACTCAGCAGCAGCGGCTGCGACACTTGCGACCACCAGGCCGACGAGGTAGAGAAGTGAATAACACGTTAATGCAAATTATTGATACAAAACGCAGTTAAGGCAACTACAGGATCTAAATTAGCAACTCAATTTGTGGTGGTTCAAACTTAGTTTGAAATGCTGTTAGAATAAAGTTCTAATCAGCTTGCACTACAAAGTGGTTGTTACATCAGTCACTCCGGGCCGAATAGTGCGAAATTTGTGTTTTTTTGCGATTTACAAAAAAAACCATTGATTGGACTACAAAAATAAAACACTATCATGCTAATATGTTGCTTGTAGAATTATTTGCCAAAAAATCAGAATGATCGCATGTATTTTAGTATGGTTTTTACTCGTTAAAAGAAATTTTTAGAGATAAGTTCGTGGTTTTTTTCTATCGAGTAAAATTTGTTGTATTATGTTTTCAAAACACTATCATACTAGATATCCTGAAGAATATCATGTATTTTTCTGGTTTTGTTTATTGCAGTGAATCATATGCTTTTTTGCAGTAAAAAACTCACGTTTAGCGTTGTGCATATTTAAAGGCATTATTATGGAAATCATTGCATCCATTACATGCCGCGTAACAGAATTATAATATCGGATAATGGTTCAGCAGCTAGAACCTCTATAATTTGTTAGTCAATATAATTGGTAGTATTAGAACACGTAATTGTAAGACATTGTTTGCGATGTTATTACACAGAAATCGGCGTAGAATGTTCCCACTGATGAGAGACAGGCGTCTTCTATATGAAAGGCAATATGCTATAGACCACCACGGCGGTACGGGGCGGGTTGCTGGATATAGGCCTTCCCAAAGTAATGCTACACGGACGAGTTCTCACAATGGATTCCTGCGACCTTCATTATTTTACTTAATCTTGTCAATTCGATCAACGGTGAAGAAAAATATCGTAAGGAAACCGGCCAAATGCGAGTCCGACTCGCGCACGAAAGGTTCCGTACCATTATCACAAACAACATTACATCACAAACAACAACACACAACAAAAAACACGTTTGGTGTATGGCAGCCCCCTTAAATATTTATTCTATTCAATTTTTAGTATTTGTTGTTACAGCGGCAATAGAAATACACATTCTGTGAAAATTTCAACTGTCGAGCTATCACGGTTCATGAGATACAGTCTGGTGAGAGACAGACAGACAGACAGACGGACAGCGGAGTCTTAGTAACAGGGTCCCTTTTTTACCCTTTGGGTAAATAAAAAAAAAAGTACCCTAAAAACGATCTAGAATCAAAAGCTCAAGACGTGTGAAATCTGCTTCGGACCCGCGTGGTGAATTGGTGAGGAGGCTTGGGTCCAGGTATAGAATAGATGCTGATTATGTATTTATACAGGTAGGTATGACGCATTGATCGAAGTCTAATTTATAAACTGCCTCAGGTTAATTAGGAACAACTTACAAGTAGGTAACAATTTTCAAATATCTCTTCTCCAAAATCAGAATGAAAGGAGAAACGTAACACAGAAGCGCCTCGGGCAGACGGGCACCCTCCACCAAAGAAACGTCACTTCTTAAATACTCCTGAAAACTGACAACTCTTTGATACAAACATTACAAAGCTTGCTCGCCATTATGACATTTGACGCATCTTTGTTGTGTTCACAAAGCGATAGCCAGGAGCAATTTAACTTGTGGAGACGTCCGCTCGTCACGGCGGCTGACAACGTTGTGGTGGTTTTGTTCGCAATTTGAAATACGTCGCTCGCCCGCGGCCAATCAGCTTGGAGAACGGTATTACCTACTGTTTCTGTGGTTTTCTTTTGAAACGTTACCGTTTCTTTGCAAAGATAAATCAAATCCATTTAATATATTTTCCTACAGATAGCATTTTGAGTTGGCTTTATGAAATACTAAAAATACTTTAGTCTTATTTAAAACAAAAGCTTGTTACTCTATGTACCTCTTAATAAAATTTGATAATACAATGTTTCCAAGGAAACCGTCCGCGGTAGGTACAGTCGTGGTCCCGCCTGATCAGTAAAATTTTTTTTCGCTTAAATCATGCGGAGCCGCCCTTAAAGTTTAGGCCTATTAGGAAAGCGTCAACTTTGGCGCGCAAACTAACAATAACTCTCGTTTGGCGTGCGTCGTCTCGCTCAGCCGATCGGTATTGTCTTTCATTAATTATTTCTATACAAAGTCAACGGGGCGGGGCTAGAGAGCGTTTCTATGTTGTAAGTGCAAGCAAAAATTTACTTAGCGGTGATCAGGCGGGAGTGTCCTCGATAGTACATATAAATCTGTAACTCATGTCTGAAATTATCAGAAGGTTTCATACGTAAGTACCTACGAAACGATTAATACATGACACATTATTGTCATCTATTTTCAACGCTGACTGACAGAAGACAAAAAACTTGAGCTTTTGTCGTATTTTACAAAAGTACTCTTTAGGGTTCCGTATCCAAAGAGTAAAAACGGGACCCTATTACTAAGACTCCACTGTCCGTCCGTCTGTCTGTCTGACACCAGGATGTATCTCAAGAACCGTGATAGCTAGACAGTTTTCACTGATAATGTACCTATTTCTGTTGCCGCTATAACAATAAATACTAAAAACATAATACTTAAAATAAATATTTAAGTGATTTTTTTGTTTTGTCTAATGTTATCAAAATTCGGTAATAAACGCAAAACCTAAAAGAGTTCTCATATACAGGGTTATTTGTAAAACACCGACAACCTCTCAGGACTATGTTACTAACATCATAATGAACAACTTTTGTTCTATGACTTTTAAAAATTCATCAAATTTTAGTCCATCAGATTTTCATACAAAAATAAAAATATTTAAATTAAACGGCTCTTAAGGCCTGTCTGCCGCCCTAAACCCGCTCCTCTCGCTATTGTACTATCGCTTTCTTTTGCTTCGCATAGAATTCGTTACATTTAGAGCGTTAAATTAAAAAAAAAAAAATGTATGAAAATCTGATGGACTAAATTTTGATGAATTTACAAAAGTCATAGAACAAAAGTTGTTCATTATGATGTTAGTAACATAGTCCTGAGAGGTTGTCGGTGTTTTACAAATAACCCTGTATAGTGTCCAAGTAGACAGCTAGACCAAACTCTTTGAGCCTCGCCCCATCGCCTGCCCGTCACGTTGATGAAGTGAACGTGGTAATTAAAGGTTGTCCTGGCAACGCGTCCGTCTGACAACCAACAAGCACCATTCGCAGCGATGGAGTTTCATTTATGATGCGCGGTGGCCATGGGTTGGGCGATATTTTGGGACTTTTATTTCATTTCGCCAACATGACTTGAGCAAGCGCGGCAATTGACCGCCGCGCTTACTCAAGTCATGTTGGCTCATGAACTATTTGTAGGAGACGCTTTCGTCCTGCAGTGGGACTTTAATTGGCTGGTATTATTACTAGAATGCTGTATTAGTACATTTTGATGCATTATAGTATTCGAGGCGGAATTAACACCCGAGCCGTGGGCGAGGGTGTTATTGAGTCGAGAACTGCAATAACAAATGTCCACGTGTATCAAACGACGTTTTTCAATACACTTTTGAAGAAATAAAATAAAAGAACGAAAAATATTTTTGTCATTAATTATTATGAAACTATGATTTAAATTTTCTTTTTTTTTTCGTTCTAAGCTTCCGCCAGGTTGAAGGAGAAGCAAAGGTATGAAGCCGCTAAACAGCCTTGTAAAAATAATAGTTTTTTTTATATTTTTGAATTTAGAACACAAATAAATTTTTATTTGTTTATAAAAGTAAATATTAGGTTTAAATAATCATGTTTATCTATGATATTCTATTTATAAACAGAATTTGAATATTCAAAAAATATTTACGCCGTAAAGACGTAACGTATTATTGCTTTGCCGAAATTAAAAAAAAACATTCACCTCCGACCGTAGGCATTGAACCAATTTGGACTAAGTATAGGTATAGTTATCTGTGGCAATTTTCATTCCCGCACACGTGTTGGAAAATGAAAAAAATCGCACACGTGTGAAATACATTGCATGTTGAGCCTAATCATAGTGCGTTAAGAACCAGTTTCCGAGTAAGTGTATTGAAAATTCTATTCCTGCACACGGTGTTGGAAAATGAAAAAAAAACGGACGGGTGTGTCCATTGCGTGTTGAACTTAATCGTAGTGTGAAATTAACCAGTTTTCGAGAAAGTGTAGTGAAATAGTACATTTTGATACAAGTGGAGAAAGTTTGTTATTGCATCCGAGGCGGAATTAACACACGAGCTGTAGGCGAGGGTGTTTTTGAGCCGAGAACTGCAATAACAAATGTTCAGGTGTATCAACGTTTTTCAATATACTTTTGAACAAATAAAATAAAATAACGAAAAAAAACAATCACCACCGACTATAGGCATTGCACCAATTTGAACTAAGTATACCCTGTATAGTTTTATCTGTGGCAATTTTCCAACACCCGCGTGCTGTGCCGCGTGCGGGAATGGCAGCTACGGAGTCTGGATTTGTGCACGGTTGATGGTAATAGGCTATTACAAAGGACTTCAATCATTTCTGGTGAAATGTGCGTTTCCTATTGGGTACACCTGTGCCTAATCCTTCGGAGATTACAGGGGTGATGTTATGTACTTATGTATGTATTATTACTATTTAATTTTCTCCTGAGTCGGTGCTCAATTACCAGCCAGCGAAAGAACGCCAGGTTTTGTAGGAAAAAATCCTTTGGATAACCTGACGACCAGTGGCCACTGCCACCTATGGACCTATTCTGTCATCGAAGACTTGGCTTACAAGAAGTATCACTCCCTATGGATTGGGTTGAGTAGTCTGGCTGGTCTGGTCTAGGCCAGATACCGAGCTAAAATGACTCCTTTACCGCTTAAAACATCTTCCTATTTCTATCTACCTGCCTCAATATGCAATTTTTATATACCTACAACAGACTATTGATTCGTCAATTCAACTTTGTCCCCACAACTCCTCTCTCACAGTCACCCCACTCGTCCGTCGTGTCCACACACGGCCCGACAAAAGTCCTCGACATAAAGCAGCCCACTCACGGCCCGATTTAATCATAGCACGTCACTCCATATCGCGCGCACGATACGTCGACGACTTGTCGTTTGTCGCGCGGAAAAGAGTCGTCAAATTCACGTCAGTCGCAGAGTATTGGTTATGGTGTTCGATTTTGAGAGGTAATGCAATTTTCGATAACCTACGTGCGTGGTTTATAGTTTTCATACATGATGTCATGCTATCGCGGAAGTAAATGTTTACGAGCTTTTATTTAGATTTGACCTGTCGGGGGTGTCTGTCTGTTTTCAAATCTTGCAACAGATTTTTTAAACCATTTCCTCCCAACCGATTGAAGACGCGCAGTGTAGGGTTCCGTAGTAGCCCGTTATATTTATATATATTTTTGATTTTGTTTTTCAATGCAAGTCTTCACCCGTTAAAAACAAGCAACTGGAACAAAAATTTGCACTTTAAAGTTTAGTATTTCGTAAATGGAGCATTAAATAGAAAATAGTAGTAGCGACCCCAAAGTATCATAAAAGACCTATTAAACGATACCCCACACGATGGGGTAGACGACGAAACAAAAAATCATCCCCACTTCTCATGTAAGCTACCCTAATCCTGTAAAATAAATATTTTCCAAAATTTTATTTTACCACTTTTTCAGTGTTATTGATATACACTTACACACCTCTACAAAATTACAGTTTTCTAGTACTAACGGTCTCTTAGCAAAACCTCGGACAGACAGACTGACAGACGGACATAGCGAAACTAAAAGGGTTCCTTGTTAGGACTATGGAACCCTAAACACTATATTAAACGGTGTACATAATAAAAAAAAACATATTACAAAATCAAGGACTACGTTGATGTCATAGAAGTTTGACTTTAGTTCCTTCTGCGCATGCGGGTTCCTCTTAAACGGCACAAAGTTCCCAATCTCATTTTTTCTTTTCTTTCTATTTAGATTTTTACAATAGTTTTCAAATCATTTTTTTCATCTTTTGCTCAGAATTGTTACAACACTGAAGACAATATTTGTGTCACTTGTTTAATTTAGTTTTCTTTTTTATAATAAATTTTCTTACCTTTGTCTGTGCCTTTGTATAGATTATTTTTTTTACTTATTATTTGTGAATGTGCTGAACATTGTAGGCTTTGTAGATTGCCAGATGCTTGTTAATTTTTGTTAAATAAGTATTTTTTCGCGTTTTACGCTTTTTGTATGTAAGCAACGACCTATTGTCGGGCCTACGCTGTCCCCCCATACTTATGTACTAATGCTGCTATACATATTACATATAATAAAATCGTTGAGACCAAAAAATCTGTACATTGAAGATTTAAAAAAAAAACCGACCAGGTTGACTTAAAATAAGTAACTAAACATATTAAAAACATTTTTAAAATTTTTGTTTGTTTGTTGGTTTGTTTGACCGCGCATCACGTAAAAACTACTGATCCGATATTGTTGAAATGTTCACAAATCTATTTAAATAAATTCAGAATAACATTTAGGCTATAGACATTTTGTTTTTTTTTTTAAAAGGGGGTGAAAAGGGGGGGTAAAGTTTGTATGAAAAAATTTTTTAGATTGTTCTAGAATCATGAAACTCAGAGAAATACTTATTAATAAAAATAAAGAAATACCTATCTTAGCATTTTTTTAAAATCTCATCCAGAGACGCAAAAAAGAGGGTTTTGTGTTTAAAATTAATAAACTTCAAACACCTATACAATCAAAACCAATGAAGTGTAACCTTTTAAAGTTGCTACATATACTTCATATACAATACAGGTAAATATAATTTCTCAGTTTTCTCGAAATTTGATTTTTCAGGTGAATACGCACAAAAAAATCAGCTTTCCTCGGTATAAGTAGTTGGTACGAAATGTTTGTGCGCGCATCACGTCAAAACTACTGCATAGATTTCTTTAAAGGCTTCTTCAATATTTAGGCTATATTATCATCACGCTACTTCCTTAAGGGGGGGTAGGCAATTTTGCATTTTGTCCGTATACTTCAATTGTTTGAGGTTTCAGTCATGACGTAAGTACATGAGAACGGCTATTTGTAACAAATGTCAACAAAGTAAATAGCCTAGCGGTTTCATGACCGCGCTGTAAACTACGGGGTTGCAGGTTCAAACCTCCCAACATTATTTTTCACTTTTTGTGATTTGTTTAATTTTTTTTTGATGCTGTGAGATTTCCTACATTTCTTTTTGTATTTAAATTGTTTGCATTTCTATATTTCTTATTTTTGTTCGTGAAATATTTATCCAAAAAGTAATAGAGAAGTATGGACGAAGAATACAATCATGCTGCGCCAACCTCAAATAAATTGGGATAAGAGCAGGAGTATGAAATGATGAAATGAAATGATGATGTTTATTTTTGCAAGTAGGTTTTTACAAACACTTTCGTCACACGTCATTTTTTTTTAAACTAGATGTGGCCGGTGTTTCATACCTGACTACTCTGAGAAGAAACCGCCGAAACAAACTCAGAGGTCACAGTCTCTTTTGAAGTCCAGACATAATCTTGCTCAATTCACATGAGGACTATGCAGATTAGTGTCTGAGATGGTCTTTAGAAGAAAGAACCACACAGATTTGAGTGGACTTGTCCAGTCAGTGCAAGCATTTGTCAGTTATCGTGTAATTCGACTTATAACTCAAGGAGCTCAACAAAACGACGAACAATTCCAAAGAAAGGACATTTGGGTAGGTCGCTAAGAGTACTCAAACTGCCAGACAGTCGTGGGGTTAAAATAAAAAATAAAATATGTGACCCACATTGTCCTCACATTCACAATAATTAAGTAAGTAAGTAAAATTAATAATAATTTATAAAATGAATGTCAATAAAAAACATCAATAAATGTCACAATAATAATAAAAAAAGTAAAACACTTAACAAAATAAGTATTCCTGTCAAATCAGTAAATGTCACAAAAAATGATAAAAAATAAAGTAAAAGATAATAAAATACTGAAATAAGTATTCATGTCAAATCATTCAATGTCAAAGTGTATAAAAGAAAGGAATCAATAATAAATAAGCGAAGTTCGAAATTTCAACATTCACAGAGTAAATTTCATTGGAGCAGCTTAATCCCAAGCCTTTTTATCTTCGAGATAGCGATTAACATGATAGTAGGCTTTCAGGCATAACTTCCGTTTTATAAACGATTTGAATTTATTTAGGCTTATTGCTTGAATATGGCTCGGAAGTTTATTGTAAAAACGTATACATTGGCATCTAAACGTACCCCCTATTTTCTTGAGCCTCGTTGCAGGAACAACAAATTTGTGCTTGTTCCTCGTATTTATGTTGTGGATATCACTGTATTTTTTAAACAAATTAATATTTTTATGTGCGTACAAAAGATTTTCATAAATAAACTGAGAGGGCACAGTAAGAATATTAATCTCTTTAAATTTTTCTCTGAGGGAGTATCTGGGACTTAATTTATAAATTGAACGAATTGCCCTTTTTTGCGAAATAAATATTGTCTGAATATCGGCGGCATTACCCCACAAGAGCATACCGTACGACATCACGCTGTGGAAATAACTAAAGTAAACTAAACGGGCAGTCTCTAAATCAGTTAAATCACGAATTTTTCTAACGGCGAATGCTGCAGAGCTAAGTTTTTTTGATAATTTGTCTATATGCGGGCCCCACTGCAGCTTGGCATCTAAAGTTATGCCTAAGAACACAGTGCTATCTTCCGGTTTCAACTCTTCATCCTTGATTTGTACAGTAGTTTCCACTTGTCTTACGTGGGGAATCGTAAACTTAATACATTTAGTTTTTTTCTCATTTAGGAGTAGATTATTAACATTAAACCAATTAACTATTTTTGCCAGGGCGCTATTAACCTCGTCTGTAACTATCTGCTGACGTTTGAGTTTAAATAAAAAGGAAGTGTCATCTGCAAACAATACTATGTCATGATTATCCTTTATGAGGTAAGGCAAGTCATTTATATAAATAAGAAACAAAAATGGACCAAGAATTGAGCCCTGGGGTACCCCCATTCTTACAACGGAACCGGGAGATCTTTTCCCATTAACATCAACTGTCTGAATCCTATCACTCAAATATGAAGTAAGAAGATCCAGAGAGGCGTTACAGATTCCGTAGTGGTGTAGTTTCCTGATTAATGTTTCATGAAGAACGGCAATCGAAAGCCTTAGACAAATCGCAAAAGATGCCCAAAGCATCGCATTTGTCCTCCCAGGCATTATAAATGTGTCCTAAAAGTTCAACACCTAACCTAACCTATGTTTATTAAAAAATCTTTGCATTTGTACTAAAATTAGTTTTTCAAAAAGTTTACTAAATGTGGGTATGATGATGATTTCTCCAAAAAGTAGTATAGCGAACGGAAGCCTGATAAATTCACGTGTTCTTGCCGTGCAAGAACTGTGCTGTGCTATTCGCAATAATCAATAATCCATACGCAGAATACGTAGATTATTTTTACAGCTATATTGGCCTCATTTCATGCACCTTGGTGAGAATTTAAGACCTGCCGGGACTGTCATCGAAGGTCTGACGGTGGAGACAAAAGTCAGTTGCAAGAGGTCCGCAACAGTTTGCAGCAGCTATATCGTGTTTGGGCTCATTTCATGGACCTTGATGAGAACTTTAAAGTTAGCTAGAGTATGACTTACATCGAAGGTCTGACGATGGAGACGGAAGGCAGTTGCAAGAGGTCATCAAGAGTTTACAGCATCTATATCGTGTTTGGGCTTATTTTATGCACCTTGATGAGAACTTTCGACCTAGCTGGAGTATGACTGTCATCAAGTGTCTAAGGACGATAACATAAGGCTGAGGAGGCTGGCGAGGGAAGCCCTTATTTAGAAAAACAGAATATTTTTTATTACATACTTGATTCTATACTATACCTAATATTATAAAGCTGAAGTGTTTGTTTGGTTGGTTCAACACGCTAATTTCAGGAACTACTGGTTCGAGTTGAAAGTATCTATTAGTGTTGGATAGCCCATTTATCGGAGAAGGCAACAACGAACAACAACGTTACAACGTTTATATAACATCACGCTACAATCAATAGGAGCAGAGCATCAATGAAAAATGTTGCAAAAAAAGGAAAAAATATTGCTTTTGAGATCTTTCGTTTAAAGTTACGCAGCAATCGTGTATGACGGAATTGTTCCTCTTAAAAAGTTCTATAAAAAGTCCGCGATAGCATTATTATGTCTATCTTTTAAGGGTGTCTCACACTCTTTCTAACCATCTCTCTGTCTCTCTTATATGACGCAGACGAAGTTGCGCGAGTCAGCTAGTAACAAAATAATATTGTAATACCAAATGATTTGAAATGAGTGATAATGGAGTTTCTTGCCGGTTCTTCTGATAAAATAAATTACACAAAGTAATGCGCCTGCCTGGTTTCGAACCCACGACTTACCACTCGTAAGGCGGGGCCACCATCACTGGGCCACCGCTGCTCCCCCTGCTTTCTTTGTTTATTTCTGTGTAAACATTCATCGATGCTTCATGCCAAGATTGGTTTGATTCGTCGAACTTTTGTTTTACTTTTGGGCGGCATTTTAACCTATACGGTAGATGATGTTCCAAAACCATGTAGACATAACTGTAGGAATGAGTTCCTTACTTTTTCTTCTTTATCGTGTGGTTAGAGCCTAACCTGGAGTTTTTATGCCGCCAATGGGGCTCTGACTTGGCTTTACATGCCGTCGAGAAATATCTCTCAGGCATGCTGGTTTCCTTACGATGTTTTCCTTTACCGAAGCAAGTGTTATACAATACGCACATGAATCCCGAAAAATCAGAGGTACCCTGTCTTGGGTTCGAACTCGCGACCTATGGACTGGCAGTCCGAGGGTCACCACCACTAGTCCACTAAGCTATCACTGCTTCAGTTTCTTACTATGAGCCTTTCTGGAATAGGTACCTACTTACCTATTATAGTTCAATTGTATGTACATTAGTTGTCATGCATCGTTTACGGGGATTTTCTTAACAACTAATTGTTAATTTGAAAAAATTATATGAAGGTAATTAATCATTGTCAACATTGCAATTAGGATCACCTATTATTTGCCGGGAAATCCTCTGTAAAGGGAAAGCAATAAAGGAAATATTCCTTTATTCTATTTCCCATATTAAATTATATTCTTTGAGTGACGTAGGTAATTCCCTACTGCACATACAGTGCGGGAAAACCGTTTGCTCCAATTATTTGCTGGGAACTCAAAGATGAAGCATTTTTAATTATAAAGCCTTTGTATTACCAATTTACCTTGTAGTTCAACCGCGGTCCTGGTTCAATGATATGATTCAATGTCAGGACTCAGGATGAAGCAAAATATGGGAATGACGGTAGTTATCTTCTTGGAAATCTTGGACCAACAAGGGTAATGTTCAGCCTGAGGACCTAGACAGAGTAAAGTAACATTCTATCTGCGATAACGATGATGGAAAGACAAACATGTAGGTATTCAGGTAGATACGTACTCATAATTAAGCTACTGAAGAGCTTACATACCTATTATCTCTTCATCATCTGCCGAGCCTTTTCCCAACTACATATGTTGGGCGACCCCAACCGCTTCCAGTCTAACCGGATTCAGCTGAATACCAGTATTTTACATGGAGCGACTGCCTATATGACTTCCACAACCCAGTTAGCACCGCGTAATACGAAACCCCTTGGTAAGACTCGCTGTCAGACTTTCGGGCCGCTGCAGATCTTTGACAGACTGCCAAAGACCAAAAACAAAGACAAAGATTGTCAAAGATCTGCAAATGACAGCCATCCTGTATTTCTTTCACAACTTTGTGAAAGAAATACGAAATTACGAACGTTTTGTAAGCAATCGGCACTCGTCAAGGCCCTAATTGCTGAATAAGTTTTTATTCACATCTTCCCGGTCTTTTCTAGGTACCTACCACAGAAAACAACTCAGCACGTATTTATTTGTGAAGAATATATTATTATGACCTAATTGTGGTAAATTTTGTTATGTACTATCGAGGACACTCCCGCCTGATCATCACTAAGCTCATTTTTGCTTGCACTTACAATATAGAAACGCTCTCTAGCTCCACCCCGTTGACTTTGTATAGAAATAATGAATGAAAAGATACCGATCGGCCGAGCGCACTGACGCACGCCTAATGAGAGTTATTTTGTTATTATAAAGTTGACGCTTTCCTAATAGGTCTAAAGTTTAAGGGGGCGTGGCTCGGCGCCTCCGCATGATTTAAGCGATTTTTTTTAACTGATCAAGCGGAAAATACCACGACTGTACGTACAGACCTAAGAAGGCAACCCAAACAAACGTCACTTAGGCCAATATGGTAACTAATATAACGTCAATGATTAATTGTTTATTTTATTAATATGAATAATAAGTACCTACCTACTTACCTATAAATCTATAATACGATTGTTGACATAACGGTTGACGAGAAACACGTAAAAACCCAGAAAGATAAGCAAATCAGGTATCTTGACATGGCTCGCGAGGTTGTCGACATGCTGGGATGTGAACTCAGCGATCTTTGTCAGGCAATGGCGCGATCAGCTGGAGCAAGGGTTTGATTCTGAAACCGGTACTTCTGGACACGGCTCGTATTGTTAGGAATCTTATGCCCCTAACACACGGCGTATTTTAAACGCGCAGAAGACGCGCGTATACGCGCTTCAAGCGAGATTTGAATACAACTTTGTAACCTAAGCACACAGGGCGATCGTGAAACGCGCGTCTACTGCGCGTATACGCGCAGATACAGCGATACAGACGCGCTGCAGTCGCTTGTAGCTTCGGCGTTTTGGTCAGAGACTCCTCGTCAGTTGTACAATACAACACTGCTTACGCTGGCTTTGACCCTTTTGTACGGGCTTCAAACGAGTTTCGAACGCGCTTCACACGCTCGTGTGTATCGCGTTTTACGCGCGTTTGAATCTATAAAACGCAAAAATCGGCATCTACGGCGCAGAAAACGCGCATTCCTGAAACGCGTGACTCTGCGCGTTTAAAATACACCGTGTCACGTGTCAGGGGCCTACATCATCAAGTGTCTGAGAATTTGCTGCCTTCCTAATTTAAGTTTGGGTCACGCAAGTAATGAGGTTCTTTGTGAAAAGGTTAAGAGCCGCAGAAGGATTGCATAAATGCATAGGTTTATTATGTTAACCTATGAAGTTAAAAACAAGCAGTTTAATGATAATGCTGGTGAATCATGTATGAGGCTGGCACAGGAGCTTGGCACAAGCACAGAGAGGCCTATACCCAGCAGAGGATGAAGTCGGGATGGGGATGATGATGAATGCATCATGTCGGTAACCAAAATCAACATCATGAGATTTTCAAGACGAGGAATATAATATTATGTAAGCACACAAGAAGTTAGTGTCTGTTACATCCAGTCTCTACCATAATATGGATTAGTAGAGGCTGCGGGTATTGTTTTTAATGAGGAACATTTGTGAGCAAAGTTTTGACGATGAATAAAGGGTGTAAAACACCTCTTAACGAAGCCGAAAGCTACTTGTTCCTCGTCATTGCGATCAATTTTTTGTTCTACACCATACCTGGGAACCTTCTACTTACGGAGATATTGGGGGTTAAAGTTCTAACTTTTTGGCAACTTTTTTTTAAAGACAAGTTTTTAATGGAAGATTTTTACTTTAAACACCTCCACGACCCCCGTACTATTCAATCCATCCATCAGCACAATGTTTTGATTGCGTTACATTGAGTTCTACCACAAAACATGATTTTCTACCCCAACAAAAAAAAAGTCGTTTCCCAGCAATATTTTTTGCTTATAATTAACTGCTGCGTTGCAGGTCGCGGGTTGGATTCCTGCACGGAACAAATATTTGTATGACCTACAGATCGTTGTTGCTGTTTGTGTATGTGAGTTTAAATGTTTGTAAACGCACCCACGATACAGGGGAAATTTGTAGTGGGTAAAAATAGAGAATAAAGAAGAAGAAAGCAGCCTGCTCTGGCCCCTAAATACACTGGGATACGGGCAGGAGAATGATTACTTAGTGACGTAAGAGTATTTAAAACCCATCCATCACTTCCATGCTTCTATCCTGGAGTGTTGTTTTCTAGTCAGCTCAACTCCTGCAGTTAACAGCGCAAGGATACAATTTGTCAGTTCTCGTTTAGCGCGGACGAACACACAAACAGCGTGGCATTACTTGTGCAGTGATTCACTCAAATTGGTGTGAGTCAGGATCTGTGCTGCCCCACCGGCTGCGACTGGGCACAGAGTAGGAAAATGAGTTGAACAATGTTTACTTGGAAAAGAATATATTGTGTCTTTCAAATTTCGTTATTTAGATGGACGGTATGTATTCGATGTCCATGACCTGAATTTGTGGCTGGTTGATAGTAATCAGGCCCCTTATTCACAACGCTTCGATTCGTGTTTCGTTTCGGAAAGTCGTAAGTCTATCTTTTCTTGACATTACGAAATCGAGCGAGATAGACATACGACTTACCGAATCGAAAATCGAATCGAAGCGTTGTGAATAAGGGGTCAGGTCGCCTCTATTACCCAGATAGGACTCAAACACTGGTGGAGCTTACTCAAGTTCACCTCTACCAAACCCTTGAGGAATGGGGTGGGCAACTGGTGGAACTAATGGCGCTAGCATCGCAAGAACCAAACATCGTCATTGGTTGAAAATCTGTCAATGTCATTTTATATTTCAAAATAGTTTGACCTCATTGGTCAGATTGGGTCTAAGCTATGGACGCGCCATCTACAATCAGCTTGACCAGCCTTCGCCATTACAGCCGTCATGTTGTGTTGGTGGCATAGGTACTATGGTGAAAGTAATATGAAAAAAAAAACAGGTTTAACTTTCAAGTCCAACCAGACTTGGAAATCGTATTAGAAGTAATTTTTTCTTCTAGTTCTCATATACAGGGTGTAAACAACCTCATCACGAAGCCGTCAACCAAGCATTCTGTATATCAAACGTGATCAAACTATAAGTAACTTTAGGCAAAAAATATTGCTGGAAACGACTTTTTTTTTGGGGTGAAAAATCATGTTTTGTAACAACTGATAGATGGATTGACTGCTGATAGATGGATTGAATAGCACGGGGGTGGTGGAGGTGTTTAAAGTAAAAACTTACATTAAAGACTTGTATTTAAAAAAACAACTTTTCAAAAAGTTAGAACTTTGACCCCTAATATCTCCGTAATTAATAGGTTCCCAGGTATGGTGTAGAACAAAAAACATAATCGCAATGACGATGACGGGGAAAACAAGTACCTTTCGGCTTCGTTAAGAGGTGTTTTACACCCTTCATAACGACATTAACAACTACTTAGGTACCAATCCAGCGAAGCACACTGTAAGTACCTACTGCCAGATGACCAATGCGCAAGAGCGCAGATAGAATCATCGGAATTCGTGACAATCATAAGACTCATTCACCTGTCACAACTGTCTTAAAATCGTGATCCAAAACAATGTTTTCTAGGAGAAGGTTGGCACCTAAGATCACGCCTAAATCCGTCAAGATCCGTCTAGCCTACTTTTTTTCTACCAAATACTTAGAAATAAAGCAAAAAAAAATGCCAAACGCGTTTAGAATACAAAATATCCCGTTTCTGACTACATTAAGTATTATTAATGTTATTCCGCGATAAGTATACTGCATTATTTTATTCTGTGGTCGGTTTGAGCTTAGTAAACATATAAAGCCCAATCAACAGTAGTGTAGAACCGCAGTTCTTTGTAGACAGACGTGTCCATAAAACTAGAATTTATCACAATGAAGTTCACGGTAAGTGATATAATTACAATGTTTTTGTTATTACGTTTGGGAGTTGATTCGTAGAAATAGTGATCTTATCAATGTTTGTGGTCTGTTTTTGTGTAATTACAAACTGGTTTCAAAGGCAGAGTACTAATTCAAGGAAGTTTGGTTTGCTTCAATGCGATCTACATATTTATTTTTAATTCTTTTCTTAGAAATTGATAACCTAATTTTTTATTTGTTGACATGGGTAATCTAGAATCGTATTCTAAGTGCCTACACAAAGGTCTTGCTCTGACTCACTGGCTGTCAATACCCAAGTAGACAGAGTACTTCGGTTTAGTAAAAGCTCAGCGTTATCTTTCCTTTGTCATTCTTTTGTTTTGGCAACTTTGTAAACAAAGAGCGGGCCGTTTCAACTGCCCCGTCGATGTCGTGGTCACAACCCTTACCCAACACTTGGCCTAACTGGGGAATCGATCCCAGGACCTCGTGTTTAACAGAGCGTTTGAGACGACAAGAACCGAGACACGATATCTGTTTACATCTTTTAAAATAATGTGATTCCTACTTACTTCTTTTCTGAACATGGCAATTTTTTTTATCTTTTTACTAATTAATGGTTTCCTTATACCTTCGCAGCATCCTAGTGACATACATACTTGACATCACGCCTGTTATCCTCGAGGGCTAAGGCAGATTTATACCTAATAATACAGTGACATTTCGCCGTTTATGTTTAAGTCCCTTGTAACAGGGGGCGAGCCTATTGCCAACGTCTTAACTATTGCCATCAACTGGGCACAAATCCAGACTCCGGGAGTGCTACTGAGAAATTCCAGTAAAAAACCTAAAAACACTTTGCCCATTCTGGGAAACCAACCCAGGCCCTCATGCTCATTAGTCACTAGACCAACTAGGCAGTCCTCGACGTCTCGAGGCATTCTAAGACTGGAGAGATTTTAACCGTCATAATTGTCATCTTCCAGCTATTGGTCGTAGCTCTATACCTGGCTGCCGGCCTGGTATCTGCCGTGCGGAACAACTCGGAGCAGCGCCACGTGCTGGTCAACCGACCCAAGATCGACGTGTTCGGGGCGCGGGAGAGGCGCGCTGCCGCCCCCTGGCCGCTGGCGAGAGCTGCCGGGGTGAAAGGAGGGGTGAAGGGGTACAGACCTATAGCAAGTAAGTAAGAGCATATCATCTGCCTAGCCTTTTCCCAACTATGTGGGGGTCAGCTTTCAGTCTAACCGGAATACTAACATCTTACATGAACTCATGGAGCGACTACCTATCTGACCTCCAATACCAAGTTGTACTGGGTAATACGATACCCCTTGGTAAGACTGGTTGTCGGACTTCCGGGCCTCTGGAATACCTGTAACGACAGATCTACAAATGACAGCCGGGGCCAACGGCTTAACGTGCTTTCTGAGGCACGAAGGAAACTCTGTATAATATCTATGTACGTACTACGTACCAACGTAGGCAAGCGCCTCTTAACCTTGAAGATTGACCCGTGCAGCTGTAATAATACGCCTAAGTCTATGCCTGGCGCTTTTTCGTATGAAATTCAAAAAACGCTGCTTATCCTCGTGACGTAACCAGCCTTTGTAAAATAATACTGTTCCTTTATTGATTACAGCGCCACCTAGTGTCCTCGAAATGAGTTTACGGAAAGGTGAATACGTCTGCGGGAACAAGATCTGCAAGCTGGAGCCAGGAGTAGAGCCGGAAGGATGTAATGGTATCTGTCAATATCCTGTGTAAGAATAAATAAATCGTTTTAGTTTACAAAAGTTTTTTAGTTATCCTGGTTTCTTCTAGACATATTTTTTACTGACATTTAAATAATAGGGTGGAACAAGGGGGTTTGTTTTACGATTTGGACAATAGATGTCGCTAGTATCAGATTGTTGAATCTAACCGATAGATGGCAGTGTTTGCAAAAGTGCGTGAAACCCCGTTTTATAGTGCATCCACACAACAGTTATTTTTTGTAGAGCAACGTTTCCAATAAATTGTTAGTATATGTTGCCGTGTTAGTATATGTTAAGTAATAACACGTGGTAACAATTGATAACATTGTTAGAGAATGTTACCTCAACATGCGGTGTGGATGCACCATGCTTACTCCAAACAAGAGAAAATGAAAAATTGATAAAAATAACCTGTTTTTTTAATCATGTTTTTATGTGTATGACATAAGTTATCATATGAAATTTATGTGGAAAAAAAAGACATCTTTTACGGAAATCATTTATTTTTGTCCTCTTTCTTCTTCCACATCTGCTCCCACTTCTTCTGCGACAGTTTGAAGGTCTCCACCTCCAGTTTGCCGGCGATCAGGCGGCCGTACGTGGTGCTATTCAGAAGGTTGCTCTTCTCCGACAACTCCGTCATTATCTTGATCTTCTGCTCTGCTGAAGCCACGTGGAAGACTTGCTCGAAAGCGCGGGAACCGTATTGGGAGAGAGCTAGTTGTTGGTAGTAGCCCTGGCAGAAAAATGAAGATGATTTCAAATAGGTTTATATTTTCGATTGTGGAAACGTTGATAATGTGGGGAAAACATAACCTCTTCTTATAACTAGTGTCCGACCGAAGTTTCGGTTTCGGCCTAAAAATCATATTACAGCCAAACGTTCGGTTTCGGCTAAAAAACGGCCGAACCTTTCGGCCGCGCCGAAACTTGCATTTTACTTTCGCGTCGCCATTTTCACTTTTCAGGGTAGTTTAATTTAGACCCAGTGTCACTATGACAATGTTGAAATTTCAATACGATAAAAGTAAAACGTAGAACCCTGTAATATCAGGCCAGAGAGATGTTTCATTATTCATATATCTGGAAGAACGGCCGACTGACATTTTATTCACGTTTATAAAAGGTTCGGTTTCAGTTTCGGCCGAAACTACAATCAATACCGAACATTCGGTTTCGGTTTCGGCAAAAAAACATGTTTCTGTCGGACACTACTTATAACTAAGGGCAGATTTCACCAGTTAAACTGAACTGAGACTAAGAGAGCACCACATACCTTGAGCCTCCATATCAGCTTGTCTCGCGCCTTCACTCCGACATATTGTCCCTTGCACAGCGCATCAGCCACATGGCATCCCTTGGCGTCGCAGAAGACTATCATCAGCTGGTCAGTAGTCAGTTCTAGAAGACCGTTCACTGCTTTTGCTGGACGCTGGAGGGAAGAAGAATATATTATTATTACTGCTGTATATATTATTCTTATGGGATATGTTTGACATTGTCCCAAAAAAAAATGTGCTGTATCGACTTTTTCAGTTAATTTGTGCTGGAAGATTAAGAGATTTGCGCTGTAACGAAATTATTAAGACATTCAAAGACATAACAATCATTGGATAGGTCAGCAAATATGTAGGTATCCTACCCAACACAGTAATGGACGAGATTTGGATATGCCAAAAATAAAAATAATCCGAATTTGAACTTTTGTACCCAAATATTTAAGTATACATTCATGTAGTTTGGGACTTAACTCTTTGTTTGTCCTAAATTCTTACATCTATTCAGTTTATTCGGAGTAGACGACGGTCTACTCGCAGTAGACGTGTATGTAATGTTACTTACTTGAAAGTCAAGTATACACTGCAGTATGATGGGGCCGTGCACGTTAATGTTGTATTCTTTGTCGAGCGTGGTCAGGTCTACTCGGTCTACTGGCAGTAGATGACGGTCTACTCGCAGAAGACGTGTATGTAATGTTACTTACTTGAAAGTCAAGTATACACTGCAGTATGACGGAGCCGTGCACGTTAATGAAATACTCTTTGTCGAGCGTGCTCAGGTCTACTCGGTCTACTGGAAGTAGACGAAGGCAGAGTATTGAGAAGTACTTCTGATGCTCTGGAGAGGTGCATTTTAGGGCTGCTTCCAGGCTCTGGAAGTAAATGGCTGAATTAATTAAAAGACAGTACAACAACGTGGGTTACAGATAATGGAATGTAAACATTTAGATTAAAACAAGACTTGTGTCAAGTGTCTTTCCAGTAAAACGTTTCTAAAACTGCAACGTGAGATAAAGAATTTAAATAAAAATGGAACTCGATCATTTCTGCAGCCCACAAAGGAGACACACAAACATTTACAGCTTCAAGTATACCGATGGTGTATTATCCATACTAAAAAGGTCCCTTATTTACCATGAATAGGTTCACTTGGTGGTAAATAAATACAACAACACCTTACAACTTACATTCAGATACTGCGCCTGTTTAGCCTTCAGCCTGAGACAAGCCTTGGCTAGAGCAACCAGCACGCCGGTGTTGCCGCACGCGAGGAGAGCAGGCAACTTGTCTGATAGCTCCTCAAACATCGGTTCGAACTGCGGACATTAAAGTAAAGTATTAGTGGTAAGATTAGTTCTTTCAAACATAATACTGCTGGATCAGTTGATCTATCTGAAATACTGGTGTTTAGCTAGACTGGGCGTCATCCCCTAAATGGATGGGAAAAGATTTATGATTAGGCAGATGATAATGCTGCTGGGACTCTGTCTTCTACTTGGTTGTGGTTCAGAGGAAAGGAAGGTCGTATGTGTGATCTTAAACAGGCAGGCACGCTACATGGGTATGCCTGCGACGAAAGGGCTTGGAAGCTTTTTATATAAAACCTGGCCGGCCTAACATCCGGCATTTTTTTTTTCAAATTTGCGGCCACGCTTATCACGTATATTAAACGATAGCTGGTATCAATTCACGTTTTCGAGATATAAGCTATCAAAGTTGTGCTGAAGATGCCATCAATGAATAGACTTTAACTCCGACCGCAGGTTTGAAAAAAAATTAAAATGGCGGAAGTTAGGTTGGCCTTTAAATTCAAACCCCCTTGAAAGAAAACTTATGCTTTCAAACTCAAACTCAAACTCAAATCATTTATTTCAATTAGACCATTACGGCACTTTTGAAAGTCGAAAATACAATAAAAGCAAAGCTACAGTCACAGTCACAAGGCATAATAACTTGAGAAAGTACTGTAGTTGCCCGTTCCCTAACGTAGATCTCTATGGAGAAGAACGGGCAAGAAACTCCATGGACACTCTTTTAAATCAAAATATTGTTACAAAATCTTGGTTACATCATTCATGTTGAGATTATACATTATGTGAGAACGATGTAGAAAGACGTGCACATTAAGAGCGTCCAGAGTTAAATAATAAATCAAAAATTAAAAAAAAAAAAGTAATTAAAATGAACGAACCGTGGCAGCCAAGAGATGACCAGTCCCAACTGAGAGCGCCCGTTCACGAACATGACGCATGTATCGGCGCCAAACAACTCGACCATATTTAAGGGAATTAAATGACCCGACACACCCGCCACCATCAGCGAGACATTTGAGTGAGCATGACATTCTCTCAGCCACCAAGGCATATTCAAGTCAATGAAAGATAACTAAATGTAAGTGGTGGCTGAACAGTACAAAGTACTCACACATGTGCTATGCAATTATATAATACTAAAAACTGGAATCTATATAATGCAAGTAGGTATATTTTAACAATCTTCTGCAGCTTCCACAATACATTAACATGGGAATCAATTCTTCTTCTACTTCTTTCCGTGTCGATAGACTCAAATAATGCCCGACCAGTGCAATCAATTAGTTTGCAACTATGGTTGTGGAGCAGGACCAGCATGTAGCCAAGCATTTTTATCATCAATGTAATCCCCCAACTTATAATATGCTTGCCTACATAGTGTGCGTTTTATACAAGATTTAAATTTCGTCTCATTCAGTTGAAGAATGTGGGGAGGTATTTTATTGTAACATTTCAAACAGTACCCCATGAAAGATGAATCTACTTTAGCAAGCCTGAAACCTGACTTAACTAGTTGGTCCCTATTTCTAGTGTTATAGTGGTGTCTGTCACCTCTTTTACTGAATAAATGCAGACTTTTCCTAACGTACATGATGTTTTCATAGATGTATTGACAAGGTACTGTCATGATATTAATTTCCTTAAACAGTTCTCTTAGAGAATCGCGTCTACGTAATTCATATATGGCTCTGATGGCTCTTTTCTGCAGAATAAATATAGACTCGATGTCTGCAGCCCGTCCCCATAGTAAAATACCGTATGACATAATACTATGAAAATAACTAAAATAGACTAGCCTCGCGGTATCAATATCAGTAAATTGACGGATTTTTCTAACAGCATATGCAGCTGAACTCAGCCTTTAATCTATAAACATTTGTACATTTTAGTGTGATTTTTGATAGATCAGATCAGAAGTTTAGGCTGGGTTCCCATTTCGGTTTCTCACCCTAGGAGCAATTTATTTCATCCCCACTACTTCTAAAGTGGTGAAGGAAATATTAGAAGACACAGCAGTTTAAGGTGGATGCTCCAACCAGCCCGCGAAATTTAAATTTTCTCACGTTTTTTGCAATTTGCAGGCCGGTGCTAGGTTATATGTTGATTAAAATATTCCTCGCGACGGTAAGACGTATGTAGTTACAGAATTATAATCATCAATACAACATTCCAAGCGCATAAAGGTGCAGGAATGACTTTGACCTTGAAAAACTCATTCTTGCACCAAACTTCCGCGGGCTACCCTGACGCTTTCACCTTAAGAACCAAAAAATCGAAGTCTTATCAGATTAGACAACAGCCCACTCTCTCTCACAGGTCTGGGTCCCAGCAGTGGGGACATTATCGGCTGATTATGTAATCTAAACTCTTTCTCACCTCTTCCTTGACCTGACAGTTGTCTATCAGCCGCTGTACAGTGTAGTTGAGCATGGGCATGCTCGCCAGCTGTCCGAGCCTGTTGATGAAGCAGCGTGCGTATATCTGAGTATAGGTCTTCTTCTTTGATACGAAGAGGGCTGCTTCAAGTAGTCTGTGCAACAATAAAAGAAAAAGATACTATTTATTCTTGTAACCAGAATATCTGTCAAATAATCATATTCAGTGCAATTTTGGAAAATGTCAAAAGACAATCAATAAAGACTTGATGGCAGTAGCCTGGGTTTTTAACACCAAAAGGGAAAGGTTTTTCTAATGCCTGTTTTCTGCTGGTGAACCACATTTTCTATAAAAAGACTGTTTTGCTCACCTCACAGCCGCTTCAGAATCGAACACCGGCGGTAGATTACTTCCTTGAGTTTTATTCCCTTCACCATCATTGTCCTTGACCTCTTTCTTGTCATCATCGCCATTCGCTACCCAGTCTTCAGGCGCAAAGCTATCATCCAAGAGCTTCCGTAACAAGTCCTTCGTAGCATTCTTATCAACGTTCTTAATAGCATATAACAGCA
Source organism: Xestia rhomboidea (assembly GCA_963853795.1). NCBI lineage: Eukaryota > Metazoa > Arthropoda > Insecta > Lepidoptera > Noctuidae > Xestia > Xestia rhomboidea. Next base: position 18,619,958 of record OY970774.1, read on the forward strand.
CTTGGAGTAAACCTGAGGTTATATTCTTGTATGGCATGTCCTTGAATTGTTGCCAAGCAGATAAACGGATTACAAAATCTTTTACTATAGCTTTGAATTCTTCTGGAACATTCTTGTAAGTCATTTTTGTTGCGTGTGGCGGTATTCCTTTACCGTCATCAACCGTCTGCTTGAATATGTTGACTTTTGGCTTTTCTCCAGGCAGTAATATGATGCCGCTGAGACATTTTAAAGCACTACGTAAGATATGGTTTGCATAAGAATCCCACACAAATTCTTCCAAATTATTCAAGGCATATTTTGAAAGTTTTATGGTGAATTCATGGCATTTTTGTATGTGTTCTTCTGTATATTTTGATTCTATTTTTGTTTCTATTTTAGCTTTTTTCTTCGGTACTTCTTCCTCCGTATCCGAAGAATTATCATCGCCGGTCTGTAAATGTTCTGTTGCTCGTTCGCACGCTACCCTCAGTAAAGTCTCTACTACGTGACTGGTAAAGTTGTCAGCGCAGAGTCTACGTAGATCTGGTGACAGTACTTCTATGTACCGTTCTAAATCCTCAGCTGAAGCAAAGGGTAGTAAAAGTTCTATTACTCGACAGCCAAGCTGGTTGCCAACTACGTTGTGTTCTTCCCCCTTTGTACGTTCAAGTACATTGTTTACTAAGGCATCTGGAAACAGCAAATAATAATATGACCACTATTACAAAAGTATAAGCAAAAAGAAGCCACCTTGAATAGGCTAGTTGGTAAATAATGTACTGGGAGGTATCAGTGGTATATATCACAAATATATTATATCACAACGGATATATATACAAAAACAACATGAATGAAAATCAATTTCTAAGTACTCAGAATATTTTTTTATATCACAAAAACATAATTCTAAGCAACCATAATTATAAGGTTGTTAACTACTGAATTTGATTAACTTACGTCTCTCTTCTTTGTCGTCAATCCCCTGTTTCATAGCATCTAGGATTCCGACAAAATACTGGTACAACTCATCAGGAATCTTTGTCCCGCGACCCATCTGACCTTTCTTGGCATATTTCTTAGCGTTCGCAAGGAAATTCTTGCGTTTTTTACGCGACCTCTTCTTGTTTGGATTATTATCCACGGTTTCTTCACTCATTTTATATAATTTAACACAAGTTTATCACACTACTACAAACAAAAACACAGGTGGATTTTGAGGTTATGTAAACGTCAAAGTCAAACTCATGCGGTTTTGACTTTTGACGTGTTTCGTTATAAATTTTAGGATTAAAAGCATGAAATTGCGTCTTCTTTTATCTCACTTGGGCCCATATCACCATCTCTTTTCGTAATCGAAAAAAGCTGTGCGAATGGAAGATTAAAATCAAAAAACCTTTTTTAGGGTTCCGTATCTGAAAATAGTCAGCTAAGTGAGCGAATAGATCTCCATGAAGGTCAGTTTGGTTTCAGGGCTGGGCAAGCATACTGTCCAGTAATATGTGACGAGGAAGACGCGTGTTTACGGTTGTTTTTTGGACCTGTCGAAGGCATTTGACCTGGTGTCTTATGACGTGCTGTGGGATAAGCTCCTGGGGGAAACCAGCACACCCAGAGAGGTAATAAATATATTAAGATATTGGTACGGCAACCAGACCAATCATGTTAGGTTAGGTTAGACGTTAGGGCGGCATGTTCGTCAGAGTACAGTTAGGAGTGTGGAGTGAGACAGGGTGGCCTAACCTCACCACGGCTCTTCAACCTGTACGTTAATGGACTTATAGGTTAGCTCAGCGGGGCCGGTGTCGGCTGTTCAGTGGATGGTGTTTGTATGAACAACATTAGCCATGCCGACGACATGATGCTGCTGAGCCCATCTGTCACAGCCCTTAACGACCTCATAGGGATCTGTGAGAGGTACGCGGGGTCACATGACCTCAGGTATAGCTGTAAGAAGAGTGAACTACTTATTTTCAAGGCGGGTAATAAGGGAGGCTTGGAGGAATGCCGTTAAGTAGGGTCACAAAATTTAAATACCTGGGGCACTGGGTCACCGAGGACCTCTCAGATGATTTAGATATTGAGCGGGAACGTAGGGCATTGGCAGTGAGATGCAATATGCTGGCGCGCAGGTTTGCACGGTGCACAAAAGAGGTTAAAGTTGCTCTTTTTAAAGCATACTGCCAGACATTTTATACCTGCAGCCTGTGGGTCCGCTATTCGCGTGGATCTTTCAATGCCCTACGGGTCCTGTACAATAATGGTTTTAGGATGCTGTTGGGGTTGCCTCGCTTTTGCAGTGCATCAGGTATGTTTGCTAAGGCCAGCACTGACTGCTTTAGGGCTACAGTACGGAAAAGAGTGGCCTCCTGATGCATCGCGTGCGGGGCAGCACCAACAGCCTTCTGAATACCATATTGGAAAGGGTTGATTGTCCGGTTGTGAGGCACTGGAATACCGTTCACGGATCTGGAGGGGTCCTTTTCAATGTAAAATAAATTAAATGTAATAAATTAATAATTTAATGTTGACATTGAATAGTAATATAGGTACTAACCTAATTATAAGTATGATTTACTAACATTCTATGGAATATTTTTGATTCTGATAATAAATGTATAATAATAATAAAAAGGAAAAAACGGAACCCTTATAAGATCACTTTCTTGTCCGTCTGTCCATCTGTCTGTCCGTCTGTCTGTCCGTCTGTCACCACCGATTTTCTCAGGAACGGGTGGACCTAGCAAATTGAAATTTATACCATATACTGAGGTTTATAGTCCCTATTAGGTGTATAAAAATTAAGGTCCAGGGTCAACACGATGAAAAAAATATGGGCAAATTTAGATTTTCGCAAAAACTTACCTTATTTTTCAACTTTTTTTATTTTCGGACTTTTCCCTTTACTTGTGCTGTAAGACCTTGCTTTTAAGGTGGCTGCTCCAGGGTAGCCCGCGAAATTCAAATTTTCTTAGGTTTTTTGCAATTTGCAGGCCAGTGCTAGGTTGTATGTTGATTCGGAAGTACCCTATAGGTTTTGAGTCGAAAACCTATATGGTAGTTCCCGTTGACTTAGAATCACGAAATTTGGCAAAAACCAACTTCTTACAGCACATGTAAAGGAAAAAGTCTGAAAACCGTAAATATTATGTATATATATATTATTTTAAAGTTTAGGTCCAGAGGCATAAGCGTAGCTAACGTCAATTCAGTGTTTTGTGTGACGCCTACCGAAGTGGACCGAGTGACACGCGACAAAAAATGGCTAAATGCGTAGTGAAAGAGTGCGATTCAAGATCACAAATACACAATAAATTAACCGGAATTACTTTCCACCCGTAAGTTTATTGTTTCTGTGGTTCTAACAACGTAAAAACACAAATAAATGAAATGTTGAATTTTGTAAATTAGGTTCAGAAATATCACCAAATTAAGCAAAAATGCAACTTGTATTATTCAACACGAAACTTATTTCCTGTTCTATAACAGATAGAGTTAAACCGATTAGATAGAAAAAAGCTTCAAGATTGTATAGAGAACTCAAAACTGCTTCAACTCGAGTTATATCACTTTTCACTAAAGGCACAGAATTATAAACTAAACTTAAAATCGAATATGCAAAAGTTACTGCTACATCTGTATCGTGAATTTATTTCTCGACAACGGCAGACCGACACCAACATACAACAGACAGTGAATTCCAAACCGGAGTGACCAGCTGGAGCTGGCCACTCCGGCCTAGAACTCACCGCCAGTCCGACGACGTGTCCGCGTTCTCCAGAAACAAATTCTTTAGTTTTGATTTTAACACACCTTTGCTCAAGTTCGAGTTATTCCATAATTATAGTATTTTATTAAATACTTTTGGCACCAAATATTTAGATGTTCTTTTTCCGTAATAGTTTGTTGTTTTTGGTTGTACTAGTCTTCTCTCTCTCACACTCCTTGTGTTAAACTTATTTTCAACATTTACATAGTTGGGAAAAGGCTAGGCAGATGATGATAATAATGACTAAGTATCCTCAATTTATGCAGCAGACTTAGGTATATGATAAATCTTTATATAGTATAATAAGTTGGCACATAGCCAATAAAGTGGTCTGAAAACTTTGTGATCTCCTGCCTACGCCCTGCCTTGCAATTTTACATCTTGACGTGGATTCATTTCATATTCCTCGCTCTGCATTGTAGGCACCTAACACTGACCATTTCCACGAGCTATTTCCCTTGCTAATCACATAATAAAAAATAAAACAAAATTGTAGCATTAGTAGAATCTGCATCGTAGCTTATGCTAGGCTCGCGAGTAACGGGTTTGATTCCCGGAGTGAACTTTGATCCTTAAAATCATGAAGGATCATCAACATTTTGGGACTACCAACTTATATTCATTCCTTCATTCAAGTGTATACGATAGATAACATTAACTATTTTAATCACGGACAACTATTAGTAGAAGCAATTTCAAGTGCAGTGCCCTATAATTTACATTTAAAAAAACTCTCAAATAAGTGCACCCATTAATATTCAACTCCTCACTCGACAGACATTGTTAAACATCATTTACATAAAGTTTTCGACTAGTTGCGATTGTTCTTCACACTCCATCGGCATACAAAAACAGGTCTAGGTATTATTATTCTTCCTATGAATCAGTATCAAACTGATAAGCTTTTTGAGACTTGCAGACGTAAGAAAGCTCTAGAAAGAGAGGCAAGATGTCGTCTCTCTCTGGCGCCAGAGAAATGCGGTGCAGCGATGAGAAACCAAGCAAACGAAACTAGTTTGCCGCCGGCAAGCGGGGTAGCAAAGCGCTCGATACTAACGCCTGCGCGATTGAGAAATAAAACCTGGATTTTCGTCAGTAAAAAAGTGTTTTTAGATGACTGAAAAACGAATTAAATTAACATTCTAAGATGTTGAGAAAAGTGCGTGGAACGCTCTAAAATATTTTTTTTTTTTTTTTTTCAATTATTTTTAATTCAGAATTAAGTTTGCTTAACAACCGAACTTTTTGGTGCGAAGTTTTGGATGACTGGATGTCTAGATTTATTTGCAGTTTTTGTTGTGCCCGTTGGATTATAATTTAAGGTATAAACATAGTACTTATATATTAGTGTTAAAAAGTTGTGTGACTAGTTGTGGAGGCGTTGACCGATCCTCAACGCAGTGTGACGCGCGCCGTGGTATTTACTTGCCTTACTAGCATATAGCTCTGCTAATTACACTTGCATGAAGATGCACGCCACTGTTGTAATAATTTATGCAACTCTTCTTTAGAAAAAACCACTTACAAATCAAGGCAAAATTAAGAAATTATGATGACGAAATGTAGCAAGATTCTAATTAGAAATCACAAGAATTTCCATATTTTGACGGCTTCGAAGTTGCAGTCGTTAATGCGATTTTAATGCTCGTATAAATAAATATTATTTATGTAGCTTTCAATATGCGTCAGAGTTTTTATTCCAGTCATCTTATAAGACCTCAACAACAGCAAAAAAGAACCGACTAAAAGTAAAGGCGGGAATGATGATACCGACCTGTCTGTATCGTAAAAAGGCAAACCTGATTTATAAAGACCTCTTTTCACATAGGCTGTATGTATGGGCTTGTGCCTACACGACAAAAAAAAACTGCATATTTTAAATTCATTCCCCGCCATATTCTTGGAATGTCGCTATTTGCAGGCGTCGGGTAGTTTAAATCGATTTTAAACTTAATTTGTTAGTTGGTTAAGTTTATTTTTGATAGATTGTGTGTGTATTCTTTCCACTCTGTGGAATAGCAATGAACTGGATACTAACTTCGATAGTTACCTGTAGATTCCGATAAAGCATTTTACACGACTTGAATACACAATTTCATAAGATTCTTGGATGTGTGTATTTGACCTCTACATTCCACGTTTTTTGTTCTATTTATAAAAGACACTTGCCCTACTAAGCAATTGCACCCAATATTACGGGCCTTTTAACAAGCACTTATGGATATCGCTTGGCGTTCCCCTGGGAGGTACCTTTGGCCCGGCAATAAAGGTGAGACTGTGCCTCGATGTCGAAATAAGTCAGACATTTTATGATTCTAAGCTAATTTTAGATAAGTCAAAGCTAACTTACTGCTCCTATAATTATGATGAGAACCTTCAACTTTCCTTTCAAAGATTATACAAATTCGGATTTTCCCCCTCAAAAGACAAAGAAAACATTATAAGGTTTCATTGTAATTAAAACGTGGGTTTAAACGTTCAGTTACAAAGTAACTCGATGACTGGAACGAATCCCTTCAAAATTGTGTGTCTAATCGATTTCCTGTGTCAGAAACAAAAAGCTTTTAATCGACATCATTGATAAAGTCTTCTCAGAGGTTTTTCTGGCAAGAAACGAGGTGACTGCTGAGATGACGAGTAATAGAGTACCTATGGACGAAGAAGACATGCTGCGCCGACCCCAAATAAGTTGGGATAAGGGCAGAAGACTGATTATGATGAGGTCTTCTCGGCTCCGTAGAGCCAAGACTTACCTACGGGATGTAAGACTAAATTATTTTATTACCACTGCTTTCAAAACGGTGAATGTATGGAAACTAAAAAGTTCTAGAGCCGATAAATTAGAAGACATGAGATAATCGACCGCGTGATGCATCGGAGCCCACTCCATCTCATAGAGAGGAGGCCTGTGACCCAGGTCCCAGTAGTGGGAACATTATAGGCTGATTGTGCTTATGTTTAAATGTTATCTTGATCTTTAAGCAGTCAAAAGAAATAAAGTGCTATCTATACTCGAAGTGTTTCAAATGTAGTACCTAAATGATTTTCCAATAGATCGATTCGCTTCACGTTTCTTACGGAATCAAAGCGAAAGCGTAGTTAATCTATAAACATCTTGACGCCGGAGATGAGAACTGTAAACTTTATCTGGAATTAAAACTTTTCTTTCAAGTAACAGACTTCTCAGGATACATCAAAAATCAAGGACAAAACAATTGTAATAACAATTTAATTAAAATTATGATAATGCTGACAAAATTACATATAAAGGTAATCCTCCGAAACGCCCTTTATCACATTGTTGTGGTTGGGCCTTGTGATTTAATTGGGCAGAACTGGTGGAACAAAATCCTTAACAGACCTGTTTGGTATGTTAGAAGATTTAAAGATAAGGAGACACCACCTGGTTATTTTATTAGCCTAAGACTGCCTAGGAGAACTGCGCACTATGAGAAGGCTTTTATCAAGGTTATAATCGATATTACCACCAAAAATAGCAGGAGTGTAGGCAGAGGCACCTGTAATTCACTTTTTGCATATGAGAATCACCCAGCGTCACTCAAGTTTATCAGGGGAAGTGATCGTAAATCCGCCGTGGGTGAGTGGGCCACTCACGGCGACCGCCATAGATAACGCTCAGCAACTGATACGGCTAAGGTGACCCAGACAGGGCTCTATATTCTGTCGGGGAAATAAAGGCTTACCAGCGGATATGATAGACTGGAAAGGGTTAAGTACTCAAAATCCTGACACTGTCTAGTGTTTAGGATTTTTGAACGAAAATAAAACTCGTTATAGTCCTGCATTGTTGTTTTGGCCCGTGGAATTTAAAGCCTCGGGATTAACGCCGCCATATTGCTTTTTTAATACAATTGTCAACAACAATTTCACAACTGTTTACTCGACGTCGTGGAAGGTCCAACCGAAGAGGGCGAGATGTTAAATCGCTTCCTGAAAGACTATAGCTTTATAGCCGCGAGAAGTGGAAAGAAATGAGGGAGGTCTTCACCAAGCAGTGGGACACTGGGCTTATATAAAAATAAAATCACCAACAGCGACCTCTTGACAAAGTCATCCGAGAGCCAAAATAACGTGCTACTCTATATCAGGGCTGAAGTTTATTTATTCAACACTTCAAGCATAAAGTACAGAGGCGGACTTAATGCCATAGGCATAAATAAAATGAAATGACAAGGGTAAACATCTGTAGAGCTATTAAAACTTTACTTGAACTCGACTACCGACAGTTTTAAACGAAAATACCTAAAACCTACGTTACTATAGCGAATAAGTTAAATTTGCAGAGAGTAGAATTTTTCATTTTGCCTTGAGTCAAGTATTTATCTGATATGGTGATATTGGAGAGAAAGTGTTTTCTTACTTGTTTTCACAACGCTGGTTCAGCGTTAAGCCAACAATGCCGAAATCGCATTTTTTGTGAGATTAAGTAAGAATGTGACTCGAGTCAAACCTGTCCTAACTACAATCAATCCAATTTATATAACCAAAACTTTCGGTAGATAACAAGAAAAGCAAATCACTTTTCATGCTATTTAGGTCCCCTAATCACTTTCAAATCCCTCAATCACACTACATTGACACATAAAAGTTTATCAATGTTCCCAAAAAACTCTTTGACACATTTATAAGCAAGAAAATGAAAACCTTTACAACGGTCCCTACCACTATACCCCGTTACAAAAGACTGTAGCCCTACTTCCCTAGGTATAAACGGCTCTACAAGCAAGTATGACTTATGAATGAACGAATGTATGACGAAACTGACTCCCGCGACACACCGCAGCATCGCAGCACTGTAGTGTGCCTGTAATTATGTCAGATTGCTTTCTTAATTGTTCGGATTAAGGAAATAGGACACCGTGGGTTTAATTGGCCGTTTGATAGTCATACCATCGTCTGAGGTTATAAATTACTAGCTTGGAGCAGGAGTTCGGAAATTATCCCATAGGAACTTACTACCGGGATAAAAAGTTCCCTAATGTTCTAACCCAGGTCATTGTCTACCCGTGTTCCAAATTCCTACGAAATGAGTTCGGCTGTCAAGGTGTGAGACCGAGTTATTTCAAAACATTCGTGGATTGGATGTCATAATGGATACACGTCCCAAAAATCGTCTCTTCTTAATATTTGGGCAGAGAAGACGCGCGCGTTTCCTTTCCGAAGATAACCCCCCTACATCCCAAATTGTACCTCTTTATAATATTAGTGCAGATTGGTAAATCTCTTATTTCATCGGACACCGGCTCTGCAGTGATCTATTTCACTCCATTGACGATCAATCTAGACTTCCTCATCAGCTTAGCTTTTAAGTTATAGGCATTGTATGTTCCGGCAGACAGATAACTATTACGTTGGACCTGATTAGCAAAGTTATGTAGATAGTAGCTTCATGCATAGCATATGTAATGTGGGATAAACGATTACATATATCATCACGCCTGTATTGCGTCATTAGCTCAAAAGGGTTAACACAAATGCATTGTGAAGCACAACCCATACCCATATATAATAGAGAAGAGCCCATGTCCTTATCGGGTCCATAATCAGTCTACTGAGGAATTCCTGGTTGAAAAACCCAGTAACACTTTGTCCCTGTGTATCAGGCCCAAGGCCCAAGTTCAGCAGTCACTCTTGCGATCATCATCATCATCATCCACAGCCCGACTTCACCCACTGCTGGGTATAGGCCTCTCTTTGCTTGTGCCAAACTCCACGCTCTTGTGCCAGCCTCATCCAGGATATTCCCGCAATGACAACAATGTCGTGATTTGTTAATATGTAGAAAAAAAATAGGTTTAAAAATTAGTACAGGTAATTAATTTTTGGTTAGTAACGATGTCTGTATTTTTTGTTTTCTCTGATGTTTCGAATTAATGAATAATAATTATTACTTTTCATCCGACTGTTCTTCTGTCTTTAAACGAATCTGTCCTAATGCGATTCTAGTAACGCGAATCTGGTGTAAAGCGAATCTGTCCTTTAAATGCTAACAAATCCTGCCATCACCGCGCCTTGCTAGGTATCATGCTCAACTCCATTTGAATTCCATAACGCGATTTTCAATAGTGAAGACCTTCGTCTCCGGATTTCGACGTTTGGAACTCTGTCTACTAGTTTTATGCCGAAGCACTAGTCGAAAAATGAAATGATTTCATACCTTGGGAATTTTCGATCGTCGCCCAACTCCTCAGTTTCGTCTGTCTGCATTTTATTGTGTAGTAATTTTACTCACAGTAAACCACCGTGAATTTTAGAAAGAGCTATTTTCATTCACATAATCTTCTAGTATCGTAAACAGCCAGAATTCAAAGTCAAAACACAGATTAGTCCACGTCCAGAGCAATGTTTAGAGATGTAAATCAGTGTAAAACAATGATGTCTTGTTTAATTGCCACTAACTTCGACTATTCGCCCGTTAACACTTCGTAATCTTAGTAATTTGCATCTTTATTTTTGTGGGATTACGCACTGGGCAATTATAACGTAGCGGCTAAGTACTTGATTTGAAGGAAACACATATAGGGTTTTTTTAATTCAATGTAAAAGCAACATGAGACACCATCATGACTGCCCCTGAGTATAAGGTCCTGGGTTCGATTCCGGGAATCGAACCCAGGACCTTATCGTCGGGCAAATTGTTATTGGGTTTTTCCATCAGGAATTTCTCAGTAGAAACCACAGAGTCTGTATTTGTGCCCGGTTGATGGCAAAAGGCTCGCCCCCTATACATGGGACTTTAACATAACTGGCGAAATGTGGGTGCACTATGAGGTATACCGCAGCCTAGCCCTTTAGGGATAACAGGCCAATACAGGCGTGAGTACCTATGTGTAAGCCGTTTAATACAATTTGTGTATTTGCATTGACTTACCGAAATGGTTTCAGACTTGATTATTGATATTCTGCGAGCAAATGACTTTGAGCGAGCAATTTTTTGGAACCTACTCCTCTTTATCCAAAAGAAAAACGAATTGATAAAAAATACATTAAACTTCTACACATTCTTGACTCTAAAATCGTTTTTTTTTTTAAGTAGCCTATTGTTTAATAAATTAATTAATGATTTATAACATGCTACTCCTCGTAAAGTAACCATTATTTTGATTTGCTACTTAAACTAATGGATAGGCAATTTAATAATGAACATAATTGTGGTTTTTTCACCAAAAGACGAATATTTGATTTTATAAAGAATAAAAACCCCTCATTTCGCACTATTCGGCCCGCAGTGACCGACGTAACAATCACTTTGTAGTGTAAGCTGATTAAAACTTTATTCGAACAGTAGAACAAACGAAGTTTGAACCACCACAAATAGAGTTGCATATTTTGCTCGGGGCTGCCTTAAATAACTACGACATACAAACATTTCAAATCTGGAAACGGGTTTGAATAATTATGTCATTTCCCATTCGATGCGTTTTTTAAGATAATCAGGTACCAAATCGTGCCTTGTTATTAGGTACTCAACACTTGATATGTTTACTCGAATCTAACATGGACATTAATAACCTAAACCCAAACCTATACACGAGTAAATATAATAATTTCCCACTTTAAACAATTCAAGCCGCCTGACGTCAAAGGCAATTTCCGCGGCTCTCCTGCAAATCGTTGAGTGAAATAAATCACCTATGTAAAGCCGGTATGATTACCTACACTTTACTACAAAGTGCTCCAATAGCCCGTTTCGAAACAGTTGCGTCTTAGCTGCCTAGTGCGCCAAGTGCTCATCTCACGAATAATATTACGTTATTAGAGTCTTTTGTTTTTTAATTGTGTGTGTTTCAGTTTACTAGATATTTAGCAATTTAGAAATGCTAGGGTGTTAGTTGAAACTTACTGTTGGTGCTGCGGAGTGTAGTGTGGTTTGTTTCCGATGGGAAAACTTGTGAAAAGCGACAAGAAGTGGAATTTAATGGTAAACCTAATCAAGGTCCTTAAAATAATCACCTCAAATAACCATTACAGAGGTAATGCTTGTTGTATCTTATCTCTCTATAAAAGAATCATCTTCAGTAACCGTCGTACGATTCTCAAATTGCCTTTCCTAATTACTTTTTTCTCTTCAATATCTTATTTCTTTCCTGCTCCTTTTTCTGTTCGCTTTTCCTCATTTCCGGCTTTTCCTGTTCGTTTGTGGGTTTTCGCGTCCATTTTCATTTGATAATGTTTACTTATGTATGGGTCCGGCATTTGAATTTATACTCTTGGCGTTGAACCGAAAATTGAAAATCTTACAACACGATTTTTAGACATTTATTTGGGCTTGCGAAAACATGCATTATAGATGCTTTTTACGACTCCCACTTTTATGAACAAAATCATCAATGGAATCTACGTAAGAGATTGAATCATAAAAATCGTTGTTTTTACGCACATCACATTCCGCTCTGTTTACCGAACGATATTGAATACTTTTATGTAATAAAACCTACCTATATTTTATATTATAGCCTTCGTTATAAGGAGATCTTTTCAGAGTGTATGATATAACGGGAGCAAATATTTTGCAAGAAATTACAGGTGTTTAAAAAGTATTGATTTACAATAAACATAATATTTACTCTGCACAAATACTTGCAGGTGTAACAGCGGAATAAGATGAATAGTTTAGTTTACGTGTTCTCCACAATTTGGCGTACACTTGGCAGTGAGCCGAAACGAAGATATTGTTTTAACGAAAAACTAGAACATGGTTTATAGTAAGAAGTGTCTATCACTAGCAGCTTTACCTAAGAAGTATTGATGTTGTGTAAGAGGTGGTAGAGTATCGTCAACTACTGCAAATCGTAATAAGTAACCAGACTATAAAGAAAACTAGGTTATGCCTGCGGCTTTGCACGCGTGAAGTTCCGTAAGGTCCCGTTCCCACTGTGTCGTGACGACAGATAATCGTGTAGTTTTAAGTGTCGTGGCTTGTGTATTTAAATGGAGGTGTTCACATATAGGACGACGCGATTTCTGTCGGCCACGACTTTTGCCAACTAAAAACCAACGATAAATTAATCGTCACGACATAGTGGGAACGCGGCCTAATTTCCCCGCGGGATCATAATACCGGAATAAAAAAAACCGCCCAAGAGCGAGTCGGACTCGCGCACCGAGGGTTCTGTACAAACTTTTTAAAGGACTAACTTAACTTTGCTGTTCGATCCCTAGAAACGGCTATTGCTCCAACCGCAAATAATAAACACTGTTTTAAGCTTTCACGGTTCAATAAATAATCACGGAAGATATCCCGTAAGTGACATTTTAAGTATCGCAAATAATAAGTTTGTAATAGTAAAACCGCTTTTTTTTTTACTAAAGATTTACGTTTTTGCTTGCTTTTTGCCAAATTTCGTAAATCTAGGTCAACGGGAACTACCATATAGGTTTTCGACCCAAAACCTATAGGGTACCTACTTCCGGTTGCCCTAGAATTGTTAATTTTGGTTAAAGCAAGGACTTACAGCACAAGTGGGTAAAAGGAAAAGTTCGAAAAATAAAAAAATAAAAAATTCTGGTAAATTTTGGTATGTATATATTTTGTGATTTTTATACACCTAAACGGTACTATAGACCACAGTATATTTATACACCTAAACGGTACTATAGACCTCAGTATATTTATACACCTAAACGGTACTATAGACCTCAGTATATTTATACACCTAAACGGTACTATAGACCTCAGTATATTTATACACCTAAACGGTACTATAGACCTCAGTATATTTATACACCTAAACGGTACTATAGACCTCAGTATATGCTATAAATTTCAACTTGCTAGGTCCACCCGTTCCTGAGAAAATCGGTCGAAAAATAGACGTACAGCAGACGGACAGACGGACAAGAAAGTGATCTTAAAAGGGCTCCGTTTTTTCCTATTGAGGTACGGAACCCTACAACGTAGCCTATGTGTTAATCCAGGTTATAAACTATATGTGTGCCAATTCATCTTAAATCATGATCTGTCGAATGACCAATTTGGTCGAGACGCCATTGTTTAACTATTGTGTCTACTTCGTGGACAGATCATGGGTTTTTCCGGTCAGTAGTTTTTGCGTGAAAGAGAAACAAACATCCATCCCTCCATACTCACAAATACCTATTAATTAAGTCGGAAGTAGGAACAAACAGACATTTTTTCTATCGCCTGGCAATGGTGCCAGGCGATAGAAAAAATGTTTGCAAAACCTTCAGATTCAGACCTACAAATAAACATCAATTACCAAGAAAAGAGAGTCTTATCCCAGCAGTGGGTGACGTCGGGCTGTGGGTGATGATGATGATGAATCAGCATAACATAGTTCGATTATGAGTGCTGAAGGTTAGCAATTGGTGAAACTCGCTCAGGAATGCGTGTTAGGTTACATAGTTTCTAGACAAAACAAACTTTGCTTGGAACAAATCAATCCGCCAACTGTCGAGCTGTTTGCATTTCCTCGTAACTGAATTTAATTACACATAAACGGCTGAATGCATTTGGATGCGCACACGCAGATAGCTGTGTTAGACCATGACTTTGATTAATAGCACCACGGACTTCAATGAAGTACCTACCTTAGAGGAGCTCGTTGCTAAATAATTACAGCTGCATGGGTCAATCTGACAGATTAAGCAGCGCTTGACAAGGTGGATCCGAAGATGGGTGCCCATCCAATATTTAACGAGTTTCTTCAATGTCTCAAAGCAAAATACGAAACGATAATCTAGAAATTACTGAAAAACAGCATGATTAGCATTTTAAAAGCTAGCCCACAGAACGCCCATCACTCTTCGTCTTCACCTTCTAGTCTTCCTAATAAACTATTAAAGAAAAAGTTCTGTCACCTCCAAACCTCTTTCAAGAAAAAGCAAACAACCGATCTAAGGCCCTTCTTTTCTTCGTCCGTTTACCTTCAGTTCCGCCTCATCAGCGCAAGGGGTCGCCACGCTCGACTGGGCGTCAGATGAGCTTTCACCACGCCGCGCTGGTGACCAGTCAATCATGACGCAACTATAGACAAGATATTGAATAGGGAAGCGTGAGGCGCTGAGACAAGAAGAAAGGTTATTGGTCGGTCGACATTTTAGGTTAGATTTTGTAAGCATCGTGGATGGGACACCGACGTGCTAACCAGTTTTAACCTTTTTTAATTCGATGTGTGGGGGGGTTATAATAAAATACTGACTACGTGGTAAACGTTTTCGCGCTGGTGTCCCTAAATTCCACCCTGTATGAAAGAAAGAAAGAAAGAAAAGCATTTATTAATCCGCACAGGACAAAACACATAAAGAAATGGTGAAATTATCAACAAATAAAAATTAAACATAAAACAACTAAAAGAAATTAAAAATAAAAAGAAAACGAAATTGGTCCTGTACAAGGCCAAAAGGCCCCTATCTCAGCATGGTGCTGTCACGTTTATATATGTATAGAAAGGTAGGTTAGGTTTTGAAGTGAAGGTTTTGGAGTAAGCAATAAATGTTTGGTGGATTTAGAACTTTTTGCGACGATTAACTTGAACTATGAATAACTTAGCGGACATAAAAGTAGATACTTACATAACATTTTATTTTGATTAAAAAATTGAAAACGGTGTGAAAACGGTCGGTTTATTTCCGAAAATTTTAAGCACGTTTTTGTTCACATATAGGAAAAGCTTAAAAAAGAAAACTAACTTGTCTGAAAGTTCCTAGCAAGATTCTGTTTAAAATCGCTCATGAAAACTCAGGTCACCTCACATTTAAAAAGATTATGCGTATCTTTGAACATGATCAAATTATTTTGTCCCAGCATTTCCTTGTCTAGCTTCAACTGGCCTGGTATCACACAAGGGTATCACATTAAGTTTCTTGGAACTTTCTCACCGTGTGACTGTGAAGGCAGTGTTATTGTTTACATTGTATGATCAGTTACAACTGTCACTACACTCTTACGATATGCATCTACTTATATCTAAAGTTAGAGTGTTTCGATGTTCGAGTATGCGCAAGCGCAACTGCTGAGCAAGAGGTCTTGGGTTTGATTCCCAGGTCGCGCAAAAGTGTTATTGGGTTTTCCATCAGGTATTTCTCAGTAGCTGATAATAATGTAATAAAATGTAACGTTGATATTGTAAGGTTGATAATTCATGTAATGTTATATAATGTAATGCTAATATGACTTGTTATCATTACGATTAATCGAGTTTTTAATTATGTTCTGTGTATTTATTTATTTATTTCATTTTTGGGAAAACTTACAGCTAAACAGATAGTGAGTAATAGTTTAAACAAAATATGGCCAATTACAAGTTTCCACATGTATATAAATAATATGACATGAAAAAAATAAGACTATATAAAACACCAAACAAAAACTACTAAACACGCTAAAAGAAGCTATTAGATAAAGTTTTCTTATTAAAAATGTCGATCTCAAATAATATATATGATATGTCGATATGGTAGAATTAAAGGCTTTTTTTTTATTTTTTATTTATATTTATTTCTCAGTAGCAGCCACGGAGTCTGGATTTATGCCCAGTTGATCGCAATAAGCTCGCCTCTTATTACTTGAGACTGAAACATAACTGGCGAAATGTCGATGTACTATTAGGTACTTACCTACACCTCTACGGGGTGGAAGGGACACTGACGCGAAACGGCTACCACGTATTCAGTATATCCGTCTTAGCTGAGCCCCTTAAATTATTCTTATTCTTCTTATTCTTATATGTCATACTGCTGGTCTAACACCATTTCAGTTCATCGACACATAAAGAAGAAGTATCGGTTGGTCGCAGCATTCTGTGTGTCAAAAGACAAGACAGGGTTCGAAACACCACGCTGCGTTCCAAAACGGGCATAGTGGACGTTGGCATGAAAGCTGCTAGGCTAAAATGGGATTGGGCGGGTCACGTCAGTCGCATGCACGATGACCGCTGGGCAAAAGTCTCCACACGATGGTTGCCGGAAGACGGATGGCGCCGCCGAGGCCGACCCAGAAAAAGATGGCGAGACGATTTGGACGCGTACCGCGAGGGTTGGTCCGAGGAGGTACGGGAAAAGAGCAAATGGAAGGAATTGGGGGTGGCCTTTGCCCATCAGTGGGACAGTACAGGCTAACAAAAAAAAAAAAAAACGGTTGGTCGACGGTGTGCTCGGCAGCGCGCTCTATTTCTCGCTCGAGCAGCAAAAAAGCAACAAGAAAGGAAAGAAGCATGGAAAAGTACGATTCCGTGCTGCTAGATGACGTTCAACCCTACAGATACTTAATAAAAAATCAGAAAGTAACCCACAGATTGGAACCCACGGCCACGATTAGTAAGTCGTGACCGTTATCGCTGGGCCACAACTGGCCTGTTTCTCTTATCACGCCGTGTTGTGAGCTGTGCTAATCATTTGTTAGGTACCACCGAGTTCACTGAAGGAGCTCGTGGCCAAATAATAAGAGCCGCTCGTGCCGATCTTTAGGTTAAGCCGTGCTTGCCTAGGTTGGTCTGTGGGTGGGTGATCGCCCATTATATGCCGAGTTTCCTTCGTGCCTCTGAAAGCCCGTTTAGCAGTTGGTCTTGGCTGTCATTCGTGCCATGTCGTTACAGGTAGGCAGTGGCCCAAAAAGCCTGACAACCAGTCTTACCGAGGGTTGTGGAGGTCTTATTGGCAGCTGCTTCCGATAAGACTGGAAGCCGACCCCAACATAGTTATGAAAAGGCTAGGCAGATGATGATGATACCAAGTTCACTCACGGTCCACCACTTTTCAGCGTAGGACATAAATAGGTGAAAACTGGGAGACCGTCGGTGAACTCGGTACTTCAAATAATTACAAAACTTTTCAACAGTTCTTATCACAGTTCACCTAACCGTTCCTTAGGCTATCCAAATTGACGTCACCGCTAGGGTTACCATTTTGAAGTTTGAAGACACCTGATAAAATCCGGACCCTCGCAAAAAAGACCGGACATTTTAATGAACAATATGAATTTCTTTATCAGTTTATAGTTTATTTTTAATTTAAATCACCTTAGTTCAAAAAGCCTGAACTGATAATTATTATCCTACTGACCGCGGCCAATGTCAGCGGACATGAGCCTTCGACGCGTAAAATAGTGCACAAGCGTGTGCGCAGGCACATGGCACTATCTCTTCTCTCACTCTCATAGTCCGATAGGACGGCCATCCGACACGACCGGAGAGAGATCTAGCGCTGGACCAACCGCGCTAAACAAATAACCAATCCGGGATAAGGCCAGACGGGTGTTAGCCCTAGTCACCGCTCATTATCTCTGTTTTTTTATTGTAGTGCTGTACGATGCGCGAGAGTCTGCGTCGACTCGCTTCAGACGACGGAGAGGGCATGGAGAGACGCGGGCGCAACGCGGGGAGCCGCCGGGTGAGGGTCGAGCTCATGCTGGGGGAGCATATCACTGTGGATGTTGAAGTAAGGAATAGTGTTAAGTGTCCCTAGATATTCCAAAGCGAAGTAGATGTTCAGCTTTTATAAGTCTTCTTTTCATCGATTTTAAAAAAGCATTCGATAGAGTTGATGAATTAGACTTTAAATTTTGATTTTGTTTTGTTTGATTGATTTTGTTTTGATTTTGATTTTGTTCATGAATTACACTTTAAGGCTTTAGAGGCAACTTGCTCCACTGATTTTCGTCTTGTAGTAACCGTCATCAAACTGTTAAGAGTAACGGGTACCATTCTGGCACATTCCTTAGTTGTCCCTAAGGGATCAATAATTGGGCCTTTATTGGTTTCAATTTGAAATAAATAGATTGCTTTTAAGTTCGTACTGTATTTATCAATCTCATCAGGTAGACTATATTTATGGGATAAAATAGATCGTATGTTGCGATTGAATGTACAAATGTGTGTATGATGCACATATGAGTAAGTATATGGCCCTCAGTTGCGCCTGAGCACTTTGTGATGTGTGTAAAATTAACACAAGGCTTGATTCTTTGAAGACTTGTTTTACGAATCGTGACTCTGACGGCTATTTTACTGCTACTCGTAAAACGCAGATGGAGTTTATGTGTTTCTTACAATTTAACGTTTATTTACTGAATGGAGTGCTGCTGCAAATTGCTCTAAATTGAATGATGATACCAGACGGCAATCGTTTGGTACTTCTTGTACTAAATGATGTGATTGGTCTTTAAACGGTATGCTCATGTCCGCAGTTGATTGCGTTCTCGGTTTAACTTTAATTTGGAGAGGGGAATGGACCCAAACAATCACAAAGTGCCATAAATTGATATAGTAAAATGTATAGCTATATTATTGCAATTTATATGTATATTTATTATTTTGTGTGCAATAAAGAACAAGAGATAAATTTTCGGTGGTACCACGTGGTACGCTGGATCATGACATTCAAAGTGAGTGTTTTATTGGGCATACGTAGGTACTACACTTACACATTACACATTAGGGACTACATTACAGGCGTGTTTTCTAGGAACGCTACGGGAACGCTAACTGTGCTTCTAGTGCGAAGTGGGCATCAGCACTCGATCATCCTTGCTTCAAACTGAAAGCATAAACGGTATTTTGGTTAAACAAGCAATTTTTGTAATAAAACCAAAAAGCATCCATTCTATTCCATCCTAAGGTGAACCGTAATCAATCTAGATCATTCAATTAACGCCGACATCCTTCTCCATCACCGCCACTGCCGCACACCGCTGACCTTGCACAAAATCTATTTAATTTACTAACCACGAGCCCCTCAATCAAGAATTGAAATGAATGTACTTTATTCGTTCAATTTAACTCTTGCTTGAGGGGCTGGTGGCAGCCGCACTCCAAGTTTAAGTACTGTTAGCCAAGGCCAATCCATGGATGGGTGCCAACATTACATACCGAGACAAGTGAATCGGGAAGTACGATTTAAAGCCGTTGGTCCCGGCTGTCATTTGTAGATTTTTAACACTTCATACGAGTAGTCAGTATGTCGGACAACATGACTTTCCAAGAGGTATCGCGTATCGTATTATACCTTCGATCAATATATTACACAGCAACTGGGTTGTTGAGTAGAGGCCAGATAGGCCGACGCTCCATATACAATACTGGTATTCAGCTGCATCCGGTTAGAGCGGAAGCCAAACCCATCATAGGTGGGGAAAAGCAAGGCAGATGAGGACAACATCCAAGTGCACTTATAAATTCAAAGAAACAGTTCAGTCTGTGGTTCAGTGTTGTCTTTTTAAATGTAAACACAATGACACAGCACATTTGGCGGATTGTTTGCAATGTTTAGTTCTAAACAGTATGTTTGTGAATGTGTGAGATGAATGGTTAGTGTACTTACCGACTTCTTTGTTTGTGTTGAATTGTATCATTGTACCTATTTGATGTCGGAACACCTGAGTTGACTTGTTATTATTTCATTGTTGCTTTCGAGACTAGCTCGTGTGTTGATATTTATCGTACATGTTCCTGATGTATAAGCAATTTAGCAGTAAGATCATCCCTAACTCGACTCTAAAAAAAAGGCAATGCTGAAAATAATGATATCTAAGTGCCTTCAAACCAGAATACAGCTAAACTGCTTGATGGTAGATAATGCGTCCCCGGAATAACTTTCTCACAAGCGCGATCAGCCTATAATATTCCCACTGCTAGTACACAAGCTTCCTGTTTGTAAGAGGGAGTGGGCAGTACCTAATCCACCACGCGTGCCCAGTGCGGCTTGGTAAAGTGCGGCGCGTTGACAACACATGTCTTTGATTTTTCTTTTTTAAATGCTCTGCTACTCTACTATTATCACTTTATCAGACTGTAAGTAGTTATAAAACTTGTTCAATACCTACACTTCCTCGAAAACTGGATCTTATCGCACATAGAATTAGGTTCAATTCCGCCTCCGTATGCAATGACAAAGTTTCCCCACTTGTATAAAAATAGGTACTTTTGCAGTTGACTGCTCTTTTGCTGTCCCTTTAGCTCAAAACATATGTAGTATACCTCCATAAACGTGTTAAAGTTAACGAGAAGTTAATAAATAATGCAGTCCTGAGCACCACTGGGCAGGTTACTGGTTACCTGACATGCGTTCACTACAGTTACTTGTCCCTTTAGGAATGTATGAAGGACGTGTACGGAATGAAAGTTGAGAATACGACAGTTTCTCGGACAGTTTAATTTATTATGTGTTAAATGACAAGGTTAAGCAAATGTAAGTTTTTTCAACCCCCCTATCTCGGAAAGAGTAGTTTTGCTCTTCGATATCTGAGTGCAAAAGCCGTTTTTATCCGCTAGAGGATAAAGTAAATTGAATTTAGAACATCGTGTGCACTAACTTTGTGAATTCAAAACATCATTAAACCTATTTACTTCTACCTCCATGGTGCCGAATTTATCATACGACCTTTTTTTAATTTGTTATAAACTCAGACTCGGAACCTTCTTGGTGTATCTACTTTACAGTACGTAACAAAAATATTACACTCAACATAAGTAGGTAACTGTAGCAACGTTAAAGTATTATTTGTTATAATTTAAAGATTATTCTGTAAAACTTACCTATCATATTATAGTAGTTAATACCTAAACTGAAATAAAAGTTTCTTGTGATTGTAAATGTTTTTTTTTTGTATTTAATCATTTCCTCGCTGTGCGGTGGGATGAAAAGTTACGTGTTGCACTCGAGTGCAAAGATTTTTCACATCGTGCTCTTTTGATTCCCTCGCTAACGCTCAGGATTCTAATTTTTAGAATCCTTCGCTTGCTCGGTCATCAAAATTGAGCACGCGGTTAAAAAGCAACTTCGCACTCTTGTATAACAAATAACTAATAAATGACGTAAATTATTTCACTACCTACCGAAGATTGTAGCTCATCACTTTCACAGATAACATAAGCTGTCGCCTTAATGAAATACTTCGCTCTGCACGGTCAGATAGACGAGAATCATCTGTTCTCGTAAGTCTGTCCGAACTGAACTGTCAACTGAAAGAAAACGTCGTGAGGAAACCATATATTTTATGTCACTCAGCAATGACCCACACTAGGCCAGCGTGGTGGATGACGCTCCACTTCCTATCATTGAGAACACGCTGGTGCCCCAACAGTTAGATAATTACAGGCCAAAGATTATATAGAACTTCAATATTAACCAACCATTTTACACCAGATACCACCTGATTTCAAACACTCTTAAGAACCATCTCCTCTCCTCGTTCCAGCGTAAAGCCCGTGGAGCCGACCTACTAGACCAGATCTGTGAGTCGCTGGACCTGCCGGAGAAGGACTACTTCGGGCTGCTGTACACGCAGCGAGGAGACCCTAGGGTCTGGGTCGACCTGAATAGAAGACTGTCCAAGACTTTTAGGAGTAAGTTCTGTTAATCCTTTCACCTAAACGTAGTCTACTGACCAACGGGTAATCCCCGTTGGTCTCGTGGTCACAAGTACGACTGCTGATCGTGGACACCAGTGTTCGATTCCCAGGCCGACCAGTATTTTTATGAGGAATTGCTCAGTAGTAGTGCAAAAATTGGAAGTTGGCGGTGTCATACCCCGGGGTCTCGCAAAGCCGTTGGTTCCTTGCATGATCTCTCCCCGGTCGTAACACTTGATCACTATAGTATCTCCCGCGTCGCTGGATAGTCTTCGCTGGGATTGGCTGCCATGACATAAAACTGTCAGGAGGTATTATTAAGCATTTAATTTTAGCACTGGTATGGACGAAGAGGACACTGCTAGGTATATCTTTCCAAATGCTTAAAGAAGAAGGAGATTTCTTTATTTGTTTAAACATTGAAAACTTCTTCTTCTTAAAATATTGTATTAATTCTTAAGATCAGAAAAACTTAACTGTTGCAGACGAGCCATGGGACGTACGCCTGGCGGTGAAGTTCTACCCCCCAGAGCCGAGTGAGCTGAAAGATGAAGCGACACGCTACCAAGTAGCACTCGCCGTTAGGAGAGACCTCATGGAAGGTAAGACGTCATAGCTATTGAACTTTGATTAAATATAACAAATATCGGTGGTGGCCACTTACCTTCTCGCCACCAAGGATAGACTACAATCAGTCTATCCTTGGTGGCGAGAAGGTAAGTGGCAGTGGTACCTCTGCCCAGTCAATACTGGGCAGAGGTACCAACTGTTCGACTTAGGAAGTAACTAAGATTATAGACGCGGAAGGGGCTTAGGCTGGTCAAAAATGCTTTATATCCATGCAATAAGAGCGAAAACGATGTCATTCGCCCTGTTTCGGTTCAACACCGCGTCTCAAGATCAAGACAATTCAACGTCAAAAAGTGTAGCGAGAAAAAAATATTACGGAAGTAGATATGATAGGATATGTCATCCAACAGCATTTTAAAGATCTGGAGTGTATACGTAAGCCAGTCTTTGCACTCTACCATTTTCTGGAACCATCTTCTCTCATGTTCCAGGTCGCCTCACCTGCTCACAGATAACATACGCGCTACTGTCCTCGTACGTGCTGCAGGCAGAGCTGGGCGATTTCGAGGAGTCGCACGACATCAACACCGCCCTGCATCAGCACAGAGCAGTTCCCGTCAACGCCATCACTGCAGACCTAGAGGCGAACATTGAGGAACTGTATCGGAAACACAAGTGAGTGTGCATCATTTATAGTCGCTGAGCACTAATGATTGGCAGGTTTATTAAGGACTAGCTGACCCGCGCAACTTTGTCTGCGTCACATAAGAGAGACAGAGAGATGGTTAGAGAGAGTGTGAGACACCCTTAAAAGATAGACATAATAATGCTATCGCGGAT
Organism: Xestia rhomboidea; assembly: GCA_963853795.1. Lineage (NCBI taxonomy): Eukaryota > Metazoa > Arthropoda > Insecta > Lepidoptera > Noctuidae > Xestia > Xestia rhomboidea. The sequence continues at coordinate 18,643,445 of OY970774.1, forward strand.
TTTATAGAACTTTTTCCGTCATACACGATTGTTGCGTAACTTTAACCGTTTACGCAGCGCACGCAACGAAAGATCTCAAAACGAATATTTTTTTCCTTTTTTTGCAACATTTTTCATTGATGCTCTGCTCCTGTTGATTGTAGCGTGATTTTATATAAACGTTGTGACGTTGTTGTTCGTTGTTGCCTTCCCCGATTAATGGGCTATCCTACAGTAATAGATACTTTCAACTCGAACCAGTAGTTCCTGAAATTAGCGTATTCAACCAACCAAACAAACACTTCAGCTTTATCTATCTATCTATCTATCTATATATATAAAAATTAAACCCGTTTTCCTTGGTCACGGCATCACGCGTGAATGGTTGGACCGATTTCACTAATTCTTTTTTTGTTGTATTTGTTATTATTAGGAGAAGGTTCTTACGGAAAAAAATATTAAGAAAATCTCTCATAAATAAAACGGAAACGTGGTTACCTAATTAAATTCTAATAAATTTTTGAAAATAACTCGGCACGGAATAGTTATGTATAGATAAATATTATTAAATGTTCCGATTTTATGACGTTACTAAGGTAAAATATAGGTAGGCGCACCTAAGTGTGGTCTGAGTATATGAGTTTGATTTCAGAACGCATTATACAAACTTCGCATAACCTATTTAGTAATCTGTGGTAGTACATTGGCTTTATAAAAAAGGGTGTCTCACACTCTCTCTAACCATCTCTCTGTCTCTCTTATATATCGCAGACGAAGTTGCGCGGGTGAGCTAGTAATATTATAGTATAGATTCAAGTAGGTAACAATTTAATTTCTCAGAAATATTTGCACTAATCGCCAAAATATTCTGTTTTTACAAATAAGGGCTTCCCTCGACAGCCTTACGTTATCATCCTTAGACACTCGATTATAGTCATACTCCAGCTAGGTCGAAAGTTCTCATCATGGTGCATAAAATGAGCCCAAACACGATATAGATGCTGTACACTCTTGATGACCTCTTGCAACTGCCTTCCGTCTCCATCGTCGACCTTCGATGAAAGTCATACTCTAGCTAAGTTTAAAGTTTTCATCAAGGTCCATGAAATGAGCCCAAACACGATATAGCTGCTGCAAACTGTTCCGGACCTCTTGCAACTGACTTTTGTCTCCACCGTCAGACCTTCGATGACAGTCCAGCCAGGTCTTAAATTCTCACCAAGATGCATGAAATGAGGCCAATAACAACATAGCTGTAAATATAATCTACGTAAACTGCGTATGGATTATTGATTATTGCGAATAGCACAGCATAGTTCTTGCACGGCAAGAACACGTGAATTTATCAGGCTTCCGTTCGCTATACTACTTTTTGGAGAAATCATCATCATACTCCTGCCCTTATCCCAATTTATTTGGGGTCGGCGCAGCATGATTTCATTCTTCTTCCATACTTCTCTATTACTTTTTGGAAAAATATTTCACGAAAAAATAAGAAATATAGAAATGCAAACAATTTAATACAAAAAGAAATATAGGCAATCTAACAGCATCAGAAAAAAAATTAAACACATCACAAAGAGTGAAAATAATGATGCCGGGTTTGAACCTGCAACCCCATAGTTTGCAAGGCGGTCATGAAACCGCTAGGCTATTTACTTCGTTGACATAAGCTACAAATAGCCGTTCTCATGTACTTACGTCAGGACTGAAACGTCAAACAATTGAAGTATTCGGACATAATGTTAAATTCACTGTTTTAGACTTCCACGGTTTTTCACTACACTTAAAGTACTTAAGGGATGATATCCGTGATTTTGTTTTTCCGCGATCATGATGCTTGCAACAGCGTCGAAATATCGGGAGCTCATCGACCAAAAACAAAATCACGGATATCATCCCGTAAGTACTTTAAGTATAATGTTAAATTGCCTACCCCCTTAAGGAAGTAGCGTGATAATATATATAGCCTAAATATTGAAGAAGCCTATAAAGAAATCTATGCAGTAGTTTTGTTTGCGCGCACAAACATTTCGTACCAACTACTTAAACCGAGGAAAGCTGATTTTCTTGAGTTCCGCTATTTTGTGCGTATTCACCTCAAAAATCAAATTTCAAGAAAACTGAGAAATTATATTTACCTGTATTAGATATGGAGTATATGTAGCAACTTTAAAAGGTTACACTTCATTGGTTTTGATTGTATAGGTGTTTGAAGTTTATTCATTTTAAACACAAAACCCTCTTTTTTGCGTCTCTGGATGAGATTTTAAAAAATGTTAAAACAGGTATTTTGTTTTATTTTTATTAATAAGTATTTATTCTGAGTTTCATGATTCTAGAACAAACTAAAATACAAACTTTACCCCCCTTTTCACCCCCTTTTTCCAAAAAAAAACTAAATTTTCTACAGCCTAAATGTTATTCTGAATGTATTTAAATAGATTTGTGAACATTTCAACAATATCGGTTCAGTAGTTTTTACGTGATGCGCGGTCAAACAAACAAACAGACAAACAAACAAACAAAAATATAAAAAATGGTTTTAATATGTTCAGTTACTTATTTTAAGTCACCCTGGTCGGTTTTTTTTTTAATCTTCAATGTACAGATTTTTTGGTCTCAACGATTTTATTATATGTATAGACTAGCTGTTGCCCGCGGCTTCGCACGCGTGAAGTTCGGTAACTGTCCCACGGCTCATACTAAAAGGATAAATAGTATCCTGCATACTTAACCGTGCTTAACCGTGTGTTTATGAACCGTGAAAGCTTAAAACAGTGTTTGAGTATCCTACATGTTAATCCAGGTTATAAACTATCTATGTGCCAAATTTCATAATGATCACAATTGTTATCATCACTATGACGATCACCACCATTATCACAATCATTATCACAATTACCATCATTATCACAATCACTGTCACAATCACTGTCACAATCACTGTCACAATCACTGTCACAATCACTGTCACAATCACTGTCACAATCACAGTCACAATCGCTGTCACAATCGCTGTCACAATCGCTGTCACAATCGCTGTCACAATCGCTGTCACAATCGCTGTCACAATCGCTGTCACAATCGCTGTCACAATCGCTGTCACAATCATTATCATCGTAATCACAATCATCACAATAAATCACAAAGAACCCTTTAAAGAAGTTGAATCCACCATCTTCTGGAACTCAAAATAAATGCCATATTCGTAATCAGCACCCCTGATAATCTCGGTATCAACCCCATCGCACCCCAACAGGGGATGATGGTATTTCAGGTCCGCCATATTTAATCTTAAAATCGTTGTTTTTGCAATACACCTGACCAGATACACCATACAAACTATACCCATGTTGATTTTCAGAATTTGACACCCCATTTTCCCCTCTTAGGGGTTGAACTCTGAAAAAACCTGAAACCCGTTTCCACTCATTTATCAATAGAAGCACTCCTGTGAAGTTTCAAATAAAATAGTCTAACTAATCTTGTTTCCCCATACAAACTTTGGAGCCCCGTTTATCCCCCTAAGGGGGTGAATTTTGAATAAACCTTTCTTAGTGCACCTCTAGACCACATAAGGAACCTACTTGCCAAATTTAGAATCTGTAGACCCAGTGGTTTAGGCTATTCTGTGATTTTTAGACTTTGTCACCTCATTTCCCCCTCTTAGGGGTTGAATTCTGAAAAAACCTGAAACCCATTTCTACTCATTTATCAGTAGGAGCACTCCTGCGAAGTTTCGAATAAAATAGTCTAACTTATCTTGTTTCCCCATGCAAATTTTGGAACCCCGTTTATCCCTCTTAGGGGATGAATTTTGAAAAATCTTTTCTTAGTGCACCCCTAGACCACATAAGGAACCTACTTGCCAAATTTGGAATCTGTAGACCCAGCGGTTTAGGCTGTGCATTGAATTTTAAACTTTGTCACCCCATTTCCCCCTCTTAGGGGTTTAATTCTGAAAAAACCTGAAACCCGTTTCTACTCATTTATCAATAGGAGCACTCCTGCGAAGTTTTGAATAAAATAGTCTAACTAATCTTGTTTCCCCATACAAACTTTGGAGCCCCGTTTAACCCCCTTAGGAGTTGAATTTTGAAAAATCCTTTCTTAGTGCACCCCTAGACCACATAAGAAACCTACTTGTCAAATTTGGAATCTGTAGACCCAGCGGTTTAGACTGTGCATTGATTTTTAGACTTTGTCACCCCATTTCCCCGTCTTGGGGTTGAATTCTGAAAAAACCTGAAACCCGTTTCTACTCATTTATCAATAGGAGTACTCCTGTGAAGTTTCGAATAAAATAGTCTAACTAATCTGGTTTTCCCATACAAACTTTGGAGCCCCGTTTAACCCCCTTAGGAGTTGAATTTTGAAAAATCCTTTCTTAGTGCACCCCTAGACCACATAAGAAACCTACTTGTCAAATTTGGAATCTGTAGACCCAGCGGTTTAGACTGTGCATTGATTTTTAGACTTTGTCACCCCATTTCCCCGTCTTAGGGGTTGAATTCTGAAAAAACCTAAAACCTGTTTCTACTCATTTATCAATAGGAGTACTCCTGTGAAGTTTCGAATAAAATAGTCTAACTAATCTGGTTTTCCCATACAAACTTTGGAGCCCCGTTTAACCCCCTTAGGGGTTGAAGTAGATACAGCTCTGTCGCCGAAACATCCACAAGTCCGATTTATTCTTTGGTTGAAATACTTTCTCCCTTTCGCAGAGGTCAGACTCCAGCAGAAGCCGAGCTAAACTACCTCGAGACTGCGAAGCGCCTGTCCCTGTACGGCGCGGAGGTACACGCTGCCACCGACAGCCAGGAGGTGCCCATCGCGCTGGGCGTGTGCCACAGCGGGGTCGCTGTGTATCGGGATGGGTGAGTCACATAAACATATTGTAGCACAACTATAATTATGTTCCTACAAGGACTACACGGTTTTTGAACAGGAAACAGGTTCCAACTATTCTACACAAAGAGCTCAGGCAACTATCGAAACTCATCATCATCATCTGCCCAGCGTATTCCCAACTATGTTGGGGTTGGCTTCCAGTGTAACCGGATGCAGCTGAATACCAGTATTTTACATGGAGCGACTGCCTATCTGACCTCCACAACCCAGTTAGTACTGTAATACGATACCTCTTGGTAAGACTGGTTGTCAGACCTGTAACGACTGTCAAAGATCTACAAATGACCTCCGAGACCAACTGCTTAACGTGCTTTCCGAGGCACGGAGGAAACTCGGTATGTAATAGGTGGCCACCCATCCACAGACCAACCTAGGCAAGCACGGCTTGACCTAAAGATCGAGCCGAGCGGCTGGTATTATGTAGCCACGAGCTCCTCAAGTTTATTAGCGACATGTGACGGTAATGGATCAACAGCTGTTGAAAATTTATCCATCTACTTTGGTTGAAATCCTAAAATATCCTCATCTCCAGGTTACTGATGAACCGGTTCCCCTGGGCGAAGATCACGAAGATCTGCTACAACAAGAGACAGTTCACGCTGCGGCTGCGGGCGGGCGAGTTCGACGAGTACGAGACGATCCTGAGCTTCAAGCTGGCTGCCACCAGCGCGTGTAAGAAGCTGTGGCGGTGCAGCGTGGAGCATCACATGTTCTTCAGGTAAAAGAATGGGATTATCAGCCTGTCACTATAGTACGGCGGCCTAGAAAGACAAAGCCTTTTTAGTGTTTATTTATTTACTAGCTGACCCGCGCAACTTCGTCTGCGTCATTTATATGACGCACACGAAGTTGCGCGGGTCAGATACAACTCGCAGGGGGCCACACGCGGGTATCACACGAGATAACACGACGAGATCTCATAAGAGAGACAGAGAGATGGTTTGAGAGCGTGTGAGACACCCTTAAAAGATAGACATAATAATGCTATCGCGGATTTTTTATATAACTTTTTAAGAGGAACAATTCCGTCATACACGATTGTTGCGTAACTTTAACCGTTTACGCAGCGCACGCAACGATAGATCTCAAAAGGAATATTTTTTTCCTTTTTTTGCAACATTTTTCATTGATGCTCTGCTCCTATTGACTGTAGCGTGATGTTGCAAAGTTGTTGTTCGTTGTTGCCTTCCCCGATAAATGGGCTATCCAACACTAATAGATACTTTCAACTCGAACCAGTAGTTCCTGAAATTAGCGTGTTCAACCAACCCAACAAACACTTCAGCTTTATAATATTAGGCATAGTATAGAACCAAGTAGGTAACAATTTAATTTCAATTGAGTTTCATGATTCTAGAATAATATTTTTTTTTTTTTTTACACATACTTTACCCCCCCCCCTTTCACCCCCTTTTTAAAAAAAAAACAAAATTTCTATAGCGTAAATGTTATTCTGAATGTATTTAAATAGATTTGTGAACATTTAAACAATATCGGTTCAGTAGTTTTTACGTGATGCGCGGTCAAACAAACAAACAAACAGACAAACAAACAAAAATTTTAAAAATGGTTTTAATATGTTCAGTTACTTATTTTAAGTCACCCTGGTCGGTTTTTTTTTTAAATCTTCAATGTACAGATTTTTTGGTCTCAACGATTTTATCATATGTATATGGATTTTGATGCTGTTAGATTGCCTATATTTCTTTTTGTATTTAAATTGTTTGCATTTCTATATTTCTCATTCTTTTTCGTGAAATATTTTTCCTAAAAGTTATAGAGAAGTATGGAAGAAGAGTACAATCATGCTGCGCCGACCCCAAATAAATTGGGATAAGGAGCAGGAGTATGATGATGATTTCACCAAAAAGTAGTATAGCGAACGGAAGCCTGATAAATTCACGTGTTCTTGACGTGCAAGAACTGTGATGTGCTATTCGCAATAATCAATAATTCATACGCAGTTTACGTAGATTATATTTACAGCTATATTGTTATTGGCCTCATTCCATGCATCTTGGTGAGAATTTAAGACCTGCCTGGACTGTCATCGAAGGTCTGACGGTGTAGACAAAAGTCAGTTGCAAGAGGTTCGCAACAGTTTGCAGCAGCTATATCGTGTTTGGGCTCATTTCATGAACCTTGATGAAAACTTTAAACTTAGCTAGAGTCTGACTTTCATCAAAGGTCGACGATGGAGACGGAAGGCAGTTGCTTGGTCATCAAGAGTGTACAGCATCTATAACGTGTTTGGGCTCATTTTATGCACCTTGATGAGAACTTTCGACGTAGATGGAGTACGACTGTCATCAAGTGTCTAAGGATGATAACGTAAGGCTGAGAAGGCTGGCGAGGGAAGCCCTTATTTAGAAAAACAGAATATTTTACCGACTAATGCAAATATTTCAGAGAAATTAAATTGTTACCTACTTGATTCCATACTATGCCTAATATTATAAAGCTGAAGTGTTTGTTTGGTTGGTTGAACACGCTAATTTCAGGAACTACTGGTTCGAGTTGAAAGTATCTATTAGTGTTGGATAGCCCATTTATCGGAGAAGGCAACAACGAACAACAACGTTGCAACGTTTATATAACATCACGCTACAATCAATAGGAGCAGAGCATCAATGAAAAATGTTGCAAAAAAAGGAAAAAAATATTCCTTTTGAGATCTTTCGTTGCGTGCACTGCGTAAATGGTTAAAGTTACGCAACAATCGTGTATGACGGAATTGTTCCTCTTAAAAAGTTCTATAAAAAGTCCGCGATAGCATTATTATGTCTATCTTTTAAGGGTGTCTCACACTCTCTCTAACCATCTCTCTGTCTCTCTTATATGACGCAGACGAAGTGGCGCGGGTCAGCTAGTTAGACAATATTTTTATGTCTTTATTTCCAGACGTGAAACTCCAGTGGCAGTACAACGCATCCCGGGCTTCGCGCGCCTGGGCTCGCGCCGCCTGTCGTGTCGCCGCACGCTGCGCCAGCTGCGCGCTGACGCCGAACACACCCCCACCGCCGCCTGACCCCCCACAGGGCGGAGCGCCCCCCTGGGAGGGCTATGTTCTTTACTTTTTCCTATTTTTGTTTTCCACCCTGTATAGTGTAAAAAATCTTTTAACAAAATCAAAGCATTTTTTTCAAGTAGGCCATTTACAAGCATTGAGCTATAACTCTACGTAAGTATAGAGAAGACCGGGAAGTGCGGGGCGCGCGGGGGGCGGCTCACCACGTTTATATAATGCTGTGGCGAGCAAGCGACTGAGCGAACTGCAGCCAGCCGATTGCAGTTGAACGGAGCACAGATTTTGTTCGCGCTGTCTTTTCTATACGTAGTAGTAATATAGCTCAATGGTTACAAGCACTTTTGATTGTCGAAACAGTCCCAGTCACAAGGCATAAAACCTGTGAAAGTACTGTAGTTGCCTATTCCCTAACGTAGATCTCTATGGATAAGAACGGGCAAGAAACTCCATGGACACTCTTTTAAATCAACATGATCGATATAAGCTTTTCGGTTTCTTATCATTGTGAGATGAATTTCACTTTGTCTAAGACCTTTGAAACACACAGGAAACAAAAAGAAAGGAAATAGCTACCTTCAATCAACACTGTTTGAGGCTTGGATTTGAAAAATAAATGATAAATGACCGACAAATAAAACAAACAAACAACAAACAAATTCCAACAAATAAATAACCAATATAAATTGCAAGCGACTGGCGCTTGGCTAGGCCGGACTAGGCCCTGAGATCCGCAACTCTTAATAAGATTTGGTTTACGAACAAAACAGTTTAGTTTAGAAAGTAGCAATAGATCTAGAATTGACTAAGGACAGTTATTAAAACCTATACATCCTATTAGTTAAAAAGTATATAAGTATATTTTAGTACCCTACTGGTAAATTATGTGACAAAACTAAATAAAAATATACTTGTGCGTGACTTATAACACTCTTCTTTTTTAGTCGGGGGTCAATAACATCAAGGGCAACGATCCCACTTCACACGTCAAATTCGGCCAACAAAGGGGTGAATACCCAACATGCCCCAAATTTAATAATATGGCATCTCAAATGATCCATATCGTCATTATAACTTACAACAATACTTTACAGATCCGTGCATCAGATCATCAACACACTCATCATACGCATGCATCCCTCGTATCGAGGAAATTCGTCATCGACGCCGCTGTTGATGTATCAGATATGTCGGAATAATTTAAAACCACACAACTTTACTGTGTTATGCATGTCAAGTATAGTATTAATCATTTATCTCGATCACCGTTTAAAAGGGAATGCAAAGATTACTTCGGCCACGCGTACGATCGCTACGTTGTTGTAGACGAACTACCATTTAAATTATTTTTTTATAACTAAAAGGTATCTTAACAGTCTTCGAAGCAGATCCGGCTCGAAGGACCAGACCAATCTAAATAAATGCCATGTCGTTACTAAATAAAAGAATTTCAGGATGTCCAAGTATGGAGTAGTATAATTATGAGTAGCCAAAAGTTTATCAGAAAGTGCAACTCATGAGGTAATTGCTCGTACAGTAGGACTTATTTTTACATATTCAGCTATTGCCTGTGCCTGCCCGAGGGAAGGATGTTGCATTCCGGAGAATGAAAGTCAGCTATAAGTAGCAATCAAAAGTATCGCTTCGCTTCTGCCACTCAGATAGGACAAAGGGAAATCTCTCACCCACCACCGCATTGAAAGTCAAATTTGCTGACGGAGATTTTTTGAATATACCATTAACGTGTTTTAAATGTCACTATAAAAGTAATCGGTAGCGGAAAACCCACTTTAGCACTTCAGCTAGTTATGTAGCCACAATAATGTCATAAATACGTCACTAGATAAACCAGTTCCGTGGACTACCACGAAGTAATACAGTCATTGCACAGGGCGTGTTCTGAATGTAAATGACCGGGTTTTCTTAATATAAATTCTCAGTTCTTAGGAAAAAATACTCCTTTTTTAAGAATCCCATGACCAAATAAACCCATTAATGCAAAAAGTTGATTTTTCCTCATGCAGAATTAAAGGTTCAATGTGTATATAAAAAAGTTTTATTTTTGAATGCAAAACAAAATCAGCAAAAAGAAGATAGTTTAACACTAATTGATAACACCAGAAAACCTAAAAATACGCAAGAACTTCTTACGCACAACTTAGGCAATCCAGTGGGGCTACCTGAAACCGAAGCAAGTTTTGGGAAAGAGAGGTCCATCACCTCGTGACTTCGTGAAGCCTCAAGAACACAGGCTTCACCGTCGTGATCTACAGGTAGTAGGTACCAAGCTGAAAAAACAAGAACACCAATGGAAAATGTTGGTCCCACTAGTTCTTTGTTTTTGTACCACGTTATAGTAGTGGGAACGAAATTTCCCATCAGTTCTACCGTGAAATTGTGCAATAAAACACTAGAACTAGTGGGACTTTATATAAGGGCAGGAGTATGATGATGATTTCTCCAGAAAGTAGTATAGCGAACGGAAGCCTGATAAATTCACGTGTTCTTGCCGTGCAAGAACTCTGATGTGCTATTCGCAATAATCAATAATCCATACGCAGTTTACGTAGATTATATTTACACTATGTTGTTATTGGCCTTATTTCATGCATCTTGGTGAGAATTTAAGACCTGGCTGGACTATCATCGAAGGTCTGACGGTGGAGACAAAAGTCAGTTGCAAGAGGTTCGCAACAGTTTGCAGCAGCTATATCGTGTAAACACTAGAACTAGTGGGACTTTTATGTTCCCACTAGTTCTACGATTATGTAGCACATGAAATCGTAGCACATGAAATCGTAGGACTAGTGGGAAAAAATCCCACTAGTGCTACCGTGTAACTGTGTAGTAGAACTAGTGGGAATGATCCACTAAAACGGATATCGCTCAAAATGGGGTATCACCAATATTATAAAGGCGAATGTTTGTATGTGTGTATGTTTGTTACGCTTTCACGCAAAAACTACTAAACGGATTTGGATGAAATTTGGCACACAGATAGTTTATAATCTGGATTAACACAGAATACTTTTTATCCCAGTAGTAAGATCCCATGGGACAATTATCAGACTTCGCGTGGGCGAAATCGTGGGCAGCAGCATTTGCAACAGTGCACAATGCTCCCGATTAAACGATGCCCCATCAGCTGGCGTGTTCAGTCATCTGCACCTTTGAAAATCTGAACAAAAAAAATGTTATGCAGGAATTGATACTTTGTTTTAATTCCGCAAATACAGACTGTCCAGGCTTGGATGCAGGATGCAGCACCACACCTAAAGTATAATGCATATTATGGAGAATGTGCGATAGTTGGCATGCGTGATGCAAGCTACCTAAATCTATATGTATTGCCTCCAAGCCTCGGACTGATTACTAAGAGAGAAGACTAATTAATACGTTTACTGCAGTTATTTATAACCTATGACAATACAAATATTAGCAAACAACTATAATAATCGTTTTACCGGTTTCGCAAGTGGATATAAGTAGGTAATCTCGCACTATAATGCCCTGCGGCTTTTCCCGCATAGGTATGTATTAGTAATTAATATCGATTAAGTACTGATCTACAACAGAGTCAACTACGCATCACGTAAGTCATCTTTTATACTTACGGCTCGTAAACATTAAAACGATACGACGTCGCATCGTGCTACGTCGCGGCATCGTGCACGATGCGACGTCGTATCGTGGGAATCTAAGTTTGAAGTCAACCACTGCTTATCTTTTTACTGTGCTTTAGAACAGGGAAATACGACCTATTTTCTGCGAACACTGCAGATTTGATTCCCACGATACGACATCGCATCGAGAAACGATGCCGCGTCGTTTCGTACTCTTTTTTAGCAACCTCATAACAGAACACCACCAGGCGGACCAGTCAAAAAGCGGAAACTTCCCCATAACGTATTCTTTTCTGATCAATATCTATAAACCTGACAAATTGCTGAGTTTTGTTCAAAGTCCCTCGATAATCCATTGTCATCTCTTACAACACATGCAGGGACAGCTTGAAAAGGCACTGCAGGGAGAAACTGCGTAAAGCACCTGCTAACAATTCTTACTTAATTACATCTTAAAACTGCATAATTCAAAAGCTAATAGTAACACTCGCATGCAGATCCCAAATTCTCCTGTTTACAGTAAGTACGGGACACCTTGTTATTAAATAAATCTTTTACGGTAATTAGGTAGGACTTAAACCGGAATCCGCTACCCTGCAATGACCACAAACATTATAAAAATGCCATCATGTTATGCTAATTAGGTTGTATGGCTATAATTAAAATACTACGACCAAGGGCTTCTAGTGGTCATCGTCATTAGATCCTATAAATAACTATAGCAACGTGATCTTGACTTTGTCAACAAGAAAGAATGCTTCCTATAATCTTCTATCTATTAATTTTTGGGTTGTTTTGATTATTTAGACTTGTTTGCACTGCGGAATTCGCCTATTTTTTTGCCTGTAATGTACACTGCTGGGCAAAGACCTCCGGGACCACTTCTTTCCAGGTGCCTTTTTCTTGGATCACCTCGTATCAGCCAGGTCATCTCGTCACCTCATTCTGGGCGACGACGTCCATCCTCAGGCATCATTGGGTGAAGACATATAGACTTAAAGAAATAAATTGACACATTACGATTAGCTTGCAAATCTATGTATATCTACACTAAGATTTTTCACTGACACACAATGAATAGCCTAAACTGCTGATGGTTTTAGAAACACGAAATTGTGGGACAGAGTTCCTTACAGGTGATGGAAGTGAGCACAACGAAGGAGTTTTGAAAAGTCATCTTCTTATGGGATTAATATGGTACGGGGAGGAGGTATTTTTTGCTGGTGCTAAATCCCATCATGCACGTGGTTTACACTTTAAGTGGGTGGCCCAAGTGGGAGCGGGAGCGGGCAGCGGAGCAGACAGCGGGTAAGACCCCAAATGAATTGGGATACGATCTTACTAGGTGGTCCCGCCATTAAGTGACACTCACTTTAAAATGACTTGCACTAAACTTGTTATTCCAGACAAAATACACATATACATGCAGCTGTCATTTATTAAAATTATAAATTGTTTACATTATTGACAATGACAATACTTACATAGTATAATAATAGTACATTATGATATAAGTGCGGTAAGTTGAAAATTTCAGCCGAGGCGATATTGCTTGCCCGAGCCGTAGGCGAGGGCGATAAAAAAGCAGAGACTGTAATTATCAAAGCGCACGTATGTCATACGACGTTTTATAACATATTTGCAAGGAAATAAATAAAACAATTAAAAACAATACAGCGAAAAGAAAAAGCGCGCGGAATAATTTTTGCTTGTTCACAAATTAGCGAGGCGCGCGCATCAGCGCTTTTTTTTAAGGCAAAGACACAAAAAACAGCCAGTATTACTAATAAAGTAAATTAATATTTTTGTGTTTTTTTTTACAGATAAATGGTTGTAATTTATTGTCAAAATTAATTAAATTAAAGAATTAAATGTTTATTTATTATATTTCATCTCCCAAAGTTAATTTTATTCATAAAATGTTGACCACTTTTCGGACATAAAAACTCTTTGCTAAGATTTAAAAAAGTATAAACTACTTTACAGCACAAGTGCGTAATGAGATACATTACGATATTGAAATTGGTGAAATAAGAGACCCTTTACGAGCAAATGTGTTATAAAATTACTTTATAACACATTTGCTCGGGTCTCTCTCTCTCTCTCTCTCACCTCACTAATTTGTGAACAAGTAAAAATTATTCCGTGCGCTTTTTCCTATCGCTATATTGTTTTTATTTGTTTTATTTATTTCCTCGCAAATATGTTATAAAACGTCGTATGACATACGTGCGCTTTGATAATTACAGCCTCAGCTTTTTTATCGCCCTCGCCTACGGCTCGGGCTAGGAATATCGCCTCGGCTGTAATTTTCAACTTACCGCACTTATGTCATAATGTACTATTTCGTCACATCACGTGATAATTCCACGTGAAATACACAAATACCGTCGGCGTCAGTGCAGGACCTAGGCTTGTATTTTACATTATTTCATGAAAAATTTATTAAAATAGCCTGAAAAGAAAGTATTCAAATATTAAAAAAGGTGCGTGTGAGCAATGTGTGGTCTCAACAGAACTGACAGCTGAAAGGAATACTTACTTGAAGAAATAAAAATACCGTGTCATCTCTGTATTTATGAAATGGCCTTGGTTATTAGACATCCATCACTATTTACATTAGAGCTCAGATCGCGAAATAGAAAACTTTTGTTTAACTACCCTCTTTAGGAAAAGTGTATTTGCCCTGGCCACGAAGATCTACGATATATAGGATTCCTAATGACATAAAAAACGTATTAATATAATATATTAATATATTATATATTAATATAATATATTATATTAATATATAATATATTATAATATTCATTGCTTTAAAAATAAATTGTTCCAATTGCTTATAGAAATTTCCGTTATTGCTCTGTTGCTGATTATTTATCGACTAGAACGTTTTAAATGTTTCATGTCCGCTTGACATCATTTTATTGTTATAATTGAATTTATATTTAATCTGAAATGGCAATTTATATCAAATCGTTAGAATTTTAAAATCATATTTTCATTATATTATTTAATCATTTGTTTAACCAAGTGGCTGACCATGGAATGAACATTATCAGCCTGCCCGTTACCCATGTATCAATACAATTTTATTTGATTTGAAAGGCAGTCCAGTAAACGACCACCCTTTGCCATTGTGAGGAGGTTCCTGGAGCCCTTACCACCGGCACCGGTAGCTTGACCCCAGCACCGATAAACCAGTTTTTTTTTTTTTGAAATATTTCCAAATGTAAATAAAATATGTAAAACCATCATTCTCCTGCCCTTATCCCAATTAATTGCGGGTCGGCGCAGCATGTCTTCTTCAATATTCTCTACGACCGACGAGTACCTAGCTCGTCATGTCATCAGAAACTTGTCATTTCATCCCTTACACAGTCCTATTCTTCGTTTCTTTGGTCTTCCTCTACTCTTATTCCAATCCACATTCATACTCGGAACTTTCCTCACGACATTTTCCTCATTCCTCCACATCACATCATGCCAATGTGTAGAAAAGACTAATAAAAAAAAATAACTACATGACATATTTTTTTTTATTACTCTAAGTATATATTTTTTTCTATTAAGCATTTCACGCATTTCTCAATTTATTATAGGAAATTGTCAGTGTAAATCTTTAAATAATTAATGCTTACTTTTGACTTATTCATAAAATTGTTTTTAAATGATTGAAGATGCATCCGCATCGTTATGGCTCATCTGAAGTCCCCCTAACCTGGACTGATCCTTAGGTAAATCTTTTCAATTAGGTGTATACCTAGTAATAAAGCGGTCTCGCTTTATTATCAATCTTGGCTCTTGTTTGTTCGATTCCTAATTAATTGCCGACTGTGGTAGGTTTGTGAGAATTCTTATTCCGTAAATATTCATTCAATGTCGTCAGCACAAACCCGAAATTCTGACAAGTCTTTTCAAGGAATATCGTAATACCGATTACCCAGTATTACTGGGCTGTGGAGGACGGATAGGCAGTCGCTTTCTTAGAAAATACTGGTGTTCAGCTGCACCCGCTCGGACTGGAAGCCGACCGCTCGAACCCAACCTAGTTGGTAAAGGGGGACACAGAAGATGGTGATGAAGCGCGCGGTTGACTCGGCTTCCAAAACCGAAGAGGTACCCAATTCGTCGTTTTTTTTAAAAGTAGGTATTACCAATGGAGCGGCGCTTATGTACATATACATCCATCCCTACCATGCATCTCTTTATGTGTCGATATTTTCCTGAAACAAAATAACAAAATAAGAAAAATGGAAACAAAAATATTTGCTCCAGTTTTATTTTCAGGGAGAAATCCGGGGAATACGATTGAATGGGCTGAGCACCGCTAGCCTTACCTCTTAACACCTTCTGTGCCGGGAACCCACCTTTTCTTTTTTTTTTTTGACTCTGGGAAAAAATGCATTACGCATGCCCTCCCGTCGGGGGACGGGAGGGGTATGTGGGACTCCCCGGGCGTGCAAAACCCGGTATACCCACTAAAACGACCCAGCGCATTCCCGCTTCGTCATAGTGGAGGGGGACTGGGAATCCGGCACAGCCTTTACTTCCAGTCCCCCGTGCCGGGAACCCACCTGGAGGGTTCACTCAAGTCGCGCTTGCGATGCCGCGGGGAATTTAACCCACCTGGAGGGTTCACTCAAGTCGCACTTGCGATGCAACGGGGAATTTAACCCACCTGGAGGGTTCACTGAAGTTGCACTTGCGATGCCGGGAACCCACCTGAAGGGTCCACTACTCATTTGCAATATATATGGTGTGCACGAAACGTGAAACGGGGGTGGACACGAATGTGCCATTTATCTAGGTCGTTTTAACTGCACCCCAAAATATAATGATTACTTAAAACGAACACTCGCGTAAGTAACTTCACCGATTTCAAAGCGAAGTTTTCAACGCTTAATTAAATTCTGCTAAAAATTATCAAGGACTTTTGCTTATTTAAATATCTATTCAAATTCAAACAATACATGTAAAACAATATAACGAAAATTCGGAGGTGTTCATGGGGAAAATTACTAAATCCTTGAGCAAATTTGCAAAAAAAAGAAACGGCTGAACACACAAACTTATAAATCTTTTCAGAATATCATTATCTATACTAATAATATTATTAAAGAGGTAAAATTTGTTTGTAAGTTTGTATGTCCCGGTAGGTAATCTTGGGAACTACTGAACCGATGCGAAAAATCTTTTACTAGCGGGAAGTTACATTGTCCCCAGGTGTCAAAGGCTACATTGAAATGAAATGAAATGAAATTTATTTATTTGCCAGAATATACCTAGGTTCTTACATGATATCATGGTAAAATAATTTTAGTTTCACTATATTCGACTATCAATCGTGCAAATTAAAAACGTTCTTTTGGGTTAATTTCCGTATAACCGTGGCGGCGCTTACCTACGCACAGACGTAGTTAAGCGCCGCCTATTTTATACCCTTCGAATCGGAAGACAGGAGCTGGCTGAAGGATAAACGATGATTTTATGAGAAAATGTTTAACCGGCAAAGTGGAGTTCAAAGCTCTACAAGAACGTAGTGATTTTTTGTGAAAGAGTGTCCAACCGTCCGTCTCAAGAAAGTCCGTATGTAGGTATGTCCGTCACCACCGTGGACACCATTTAGTTTAAAATTGGAACAGATTTGTCGGCACGGTAGGCGCAGTGGCTGAGCGATTATATCGCGACTATATCCCTGCTGTGGATTCGTCATTAGCTGACTATGTTTGTAATAGGTTTCATTTGAACCTGTCAGCTATAAAGATCCTGACATCATACCTCTTTATCACCCTTGTTGGACTGGTAGACAATGCCTAAGACCGCCAGTGTACCTTATTTGTGTGCGAGAAGTTTAAATATATAAGCACAATATTTTTATCAAGTAAAGCCGCGCGTCGTGGCGAGTGACCACAATCATAATGAAAAATTAGCAATATTTACCTACGTTGTTTATCTACGCTATATTTCTCATTCAAGTTCAAGATATTAATACGCTAGCGGATTCCTTCCGGCCAGTTCGACCCGCGCTGTCAAGAGGCTAGCAGTGCTCTTGACCATAGACATCACAGACCAAAGTCGTAAGTACTAACTTTTAAAAGAAGTTTTGTAAACAATTTTTTTTTGTCATTGTAACATAAGCTTAGGGCCTAGACAAAGTGACATTCTATCTTGCAAAAAGTCAAAAATATGCTGGGTTGACATAAGACGAAATGCTTATGTAAATAGAGTTGAAAATCGTTGTATAAATACAAAACGCTTTGAAAGCGATTGCCACTGGTCTAGACTTCGATGTCGTGAACGTAGTCGATGAACGTCGATGTTGTCTTTTAGTTTTTAAAACTAAGCTTATTTTAAGATTAGCACGTGTTTGTATTCTGAGAATATTGCGTTTTTTTTTTTTTTTTTTATTTATCCTTGTATAGCTGAACACGATACCTCATTATCAAGTTTGTTTATAATTTGTTGCAAAAATATCTTTGATATCTCAGTATTTATGTTTCTTACATGAGTAATAATGCCAGTTTAATAAAACAACACATTTAAAGATATTTAAACATACCAACGATAGACGGGACCAAGCATACAACATTTGGGCACATAGGCACAATTTCAAAAAAGTTTTAAGTACTGAAAGTGACAAAAAAAACTGTAAACAAACAACCGTGTCGGTGAGTAAGCTATGGTTCGATTCCCTAGTAGGAGCCGCGGCATGTTAGCGGCCAGAAGCTTTGGATTGTTAAAACTCCTGCGGGCATAGACAAAGTGCGTTCTATCAGCGAAAATAATTATATTGGTCTTGCTTCTTCCCGCGTAAAGTTTCTTGTTTTAATATAAACACTTATTCTATGGCACTCGACAATAGTGTAGCTTTCTGTCAGTGAAAGAACTAAAAAATCAGAGTTTTAGAGATCCTCCTAAATCTAAATTTACAAAGTTTACCAATCAATCCTGGACGCATACCTCCGGGGCTGGTTCGAGGTGGCGCAGGACAGAAGCTCTTGTGAAAAACTCGGGGGAGGCCTAGCCCAGCAGTGGGACAGTATGGGCTAATAAATAAATCCGTTGAGAGTCGTTGTAGAACTAAGAAACGCTTTGAAAGAGATTATCACTTTTTTCAGCCCAGGCAGACTCAAATATGACATAGACATAGAGAGCACGCAGATTAAGAAAATGCGGAAAATACAGACGAGATGCGTCATGAAGCTAAAGTTAGGGTTAATCAACAAATATTCACGAAATGGGCATCTCTCTTGTTTTCTGTGCCAGCCTCATCCAGGTTTTCCTCGACCAATGGCAAAAATGTAGTATGCCCAATTGCCCATCTCGCCGCCATGAATGAACCACGTTTCATTGGCTCGCTCAAACTTTTAATAGTCCGTAAATTCAATTAATATAAGTCTGAAATCGCCAACCCGTCTTGAGCAAGCGTGGTGATCAATGCTCGTGCCTTCTCTGTACGAGAAGAGGCCTTTGCCCAGCAGTTTGACAGTAATAGGCTGGTATTATTATTATTATTAAATTCAATTCTTTTATGAAATGGCAATAACACGGTAAATTGGCGTAGGATTAATATTCTTGACAATAACGTTTCCTGGGTGGTACTAACTACTAGGTAGCTAACTAATACTATATAGTGTTCTGTTTACATACGAGCTTGGCATTATAATTGTAAAGATGACATAATTATTATAGGTATAATGTTCAGTTATTTGGCAAATAACCAAGCATGTGGTTTACTAATTAAGTGTGTTTTTTAAACATCGTTTTTTCTTTTCCAAAAATTAGGACCGAACAATTATTCGTAATTATAAACTTTGACAGCGATGCGGACGAATTTTTTGACGAATTTTTGACTCCTTTTTACTGTACATATTTTTATTTTAAGTTTAGAAATAAACAGTTTTCGGAATCTAAGAAAAGTATTTCATAATTTTGCAGCAATTCCTATGTTTTTGCGCGAAGCTGGGGTGGGCCCCTACTTTTCAAAAATTCACAAATGTTAAAGAAATTTTACAAATAAACTTATTTTATAACTAGTTAGCTCCGGTAGCAAAAACTATAGTTATTTACTGCAAGTCACACCAATACCGCAGCTGAACCACACCAAATTAAATAAGTGTAATCTAACTTTAACAAAATGTTATTTTACGAATTCGCGATTATGATGTTGGTGACATGGACAAAGTTGAACAGTTTGATGGTCATTGGTCTCCTATACCATCTCCTTTAAATAATGGGCGTAAACGAAGCCGAAAGGCACTTGTTCTCCCCGTTATTGAGATTTTTTTTTTCTAGACCATACCTAGTTACGGAGATTATGCATGTTCCAACTTTTCACAAGTTTTTAATGTTATCATTTATTTTACTTCAATACTATTTATTAAATGCATCCATGATCTGCACAATGTCTTGAGTGCGGTACCTACATTGAGTTCTATCGGGTTCGGTCGGTTGGTCGGTTCTTCGGGTCGATCTTCAAGGGGAAGCACCGCTTACCAAGGTCGGTCCGTGGATGGGTGACCATCCATTACGTACCGAGTTTCCGCCGTACCTCGGAAAACCTTATTCGCTAGAAAAAACGATATTTACGTACTAACCGGCAGTTCTTTTTTGGCTATTTTTTCTACGGGATCAAAATAATAGTTATTTGTGCAACAAGAGAGCAAAGTGGGTTTAAAGACACGAGATGCAAATAACTTTGGTCTCGTGTAACACATACAACTTTTCACCTCAGCAGCGAGAACACCTAGAGACTAGACACATGAGACCAGCGGTGGCCCAGTGGTGGTGGCCGCGACTTACGAATAGTAAGTCGTGGGTTCGAACCCAGGCAGGCGCATGACTTTGCGTATTTTATTTCATCACCACTGCTCTCAAAACGGTAAAGGAAAACAACGTGAGGAAACCGGCATGTCCTAGAATCAAAAATTCAAAGACCATTCCCTCTCACTGAGAGGAGGCCGTGTCCCAGCGGTGGGAACATTAATAAGCTGATGATGATGACCACATTTAAACAATATCAAAAAATCAAAAGTAAAATGGTTGCAGTTTTGCAAATTAAAAGTAACAGTTCAGTCTCCATTGCTTAAAAGTTTTTTCTTCCAACTATGCTTTAATTTCATCACAATCACACTAAAAACTCAGTACAAAGCGCGTCTTTAACGCTTTAGAGCATTATAAATGTATGAAATTTCATTATTGCACAGTTTTTTTTTTAATCGCACCAAAAGGTGGCAATCTCAATGGATTAGCTCTATTCAGCCAGCCGATATCAATACTTTTTTTTACGTACGTATTATTCGTTTCTATCCTACTTGTTCCAAATTTAAAAAAATATTGCTGCTAACTCTGATTTAATATAAATTTGCCCAACAAAACTTAACTTAACTTTAA
Organism: Xestia rhomboidea; assembly: GCA_963853795.1. NCBI lineage: Eukaryota > Metazoa > Arthropoda > Insecta > Lepidoptera > Noctuidae > Xestia > Xestia rhomboidea. The sequence continues at coordinate 18,664,382 of OY970774.1, forward strand.
TAATTGCTCAATTATAACTTTTAATTTCAATAAATAAACTTCTATTTTAACTGTTTGATATGAGTTTCTTTTATCTATTTTACTATTCCTATAGGTAATAGTTGAAAGAAAAGCAGATTATGCACCTCGCCTTAAGTAATTTATATTGCCCTCGTGCCTGTTAGATTAGAGCCCTCGCTGACGCTCGGGCTCTAAATCAGGCACTCGGTGCAATAATAAATTACTTTGTGCTCGATGCAATAATCTACTATTAAATATTTTTCGCGAGACTTTTCAGGCAGGAAACTTAATTCTGCATTTTTTCTTAATTTACATTATGCTTCAATTCTTCGGGTGTTAAATAGCAGACTTCGTCACTGGACTCACTCACATTTGTTTGTTATTATTACTTTATTATCCAATTTTTTTTGTAGGTACCTAGCGTACATTGACCAAATCATTGCTAGCGTACTTATCAGAAAAAAAAAACAATAAAAATTTAAATAACGCTATTTTTTTAAAATGCGTTTTGAGACTACACTCGCGGTATTCTGTCTCAATAATAAAGATTGTTATAAGTACCTAACTGTAAATAAATAAGTAGATACATGATAAACTTCGTTATTTTTTCTTCAACATTCTTCATCTTGATATAAAAAATATAATTCGATTATTTGAAATATAACAATTTTTCATTTAAAAGCTTAACACGTGATTTACAATATCGGTATCCGAACGTTTAATTTTTTGTTTCTTTTTGGGCCTACTAGATATGGATTTTGAGATTGAATTTCGAATCTACTTTTTTCTATCTCTCGTTTTTTTCGTATCGAAGTGAAAGTGACAGAACGAAGTGAAGTTGAAATCTTTCGAATTTTGTGAGTACCTACACAGTTCTCGGTATTAAAAAATAATTTAATTAAAAAGTTACTTTTCACTTCTCATGCTCTAAAAGTACGCCAAAATAGCCCTACGAAGCGGGACTAAAGTGACCACTTTACTCCCTAGGGAGTAAAAAGTAATTCGTTTTTTAATTTCCTTCATGTGACATATACAAACTCAAACAGCCAGTTAATATACTACTATTATCTGTGGAGTGTGGACCATCTTCATTGCGAAAATGTTGAGAGTTTTAGTTCCATGGTTTTTCCTCAAGGAAGGTGGCGCCATGCGTTTTAAATTCTTAATCTGTGACTGGTTTAGAAGAAAAAACTGACCGCGAAAATTTCAGAATTTTACTCGAGTGTAAATTTTTTCGGTTTTATATAAATTTATTAAGAATGTCCAGTGACAGTGAAGAGTTTGACGTCGAGCAAAGAGCAAAAGACATAATAGATAATCTTTTGCCGCCCAAAACGCGGAAGATTTACCTAAAAACTTACGAAAGTTCTATGGACTGGAGGAATAATTAATGTTTTTGAAATAAATTGACTATCTTTCTCGCACTCAAAGTGAAAAGTACAGTTTGCACCTCGAGATTAAACGCCAACTTAATACCCTCGGTTTCATTGACTCCCTCGCACGCTCGGGAGTCAAACCACCTCTGGTATATTATGGCTTCGTTTAGTCCCTCGTTATAAAATATACCATTGTCTCACGCTCGCAGCAAAATCGAATTTTGCTCACTGTCTGTAAACAGCAAAACCTGCTTGTTTGAGGTGCTGAGGTGAAAACAGTTTTTTTTATGTCTATTATCTATTTGAATCTATGTATGTTTCCGCTTTCGATAAGTGGAAAACTTACGTACATATTTAATAGTATTCTTTTTTTTGTAAGTATAAGATTTTATTTAAGTTATAATGTTTGTATAAGTCGAATCTTGTTACCAGTAAATCCCCAACTGATTGAGCTAAAATTTTGCATCCACGTGGATGATAACGCATGGCTGACGTCATTCTAAATCCAATATAACGGACTAATTATATTTTAAGAAGTAAACAACATTTAAAACTAGTTTTAATTTAAGTGTTAAGTACCTATAAAAAGAAAAAATTAAATCAAACCCATCAAATTATTAAATTATACAACATAAATGACAATAAAAAGAAAACACATGTAAATTACGCGACAAGCTTTTGTAGAATTGCTGTTTTCGAAAAGGAGAACCGAAGACGAGAGCGGGAGCGGAGAGATGTGTAAGATTCAACCAATCACAGGAGAGATGAGAGACGCGTTGTAGATATACACTAATGTGGTTTGTCAATTTCCGCCCATCTCCTCTCCGCTCCTCTATGCGTTGGTGGAGTCTAGGCCTAAAAAGTCTACCGACAAATGAAAAACGCCAAATAAAATAACGCAAGTACGAACAGAAAGTACAAATGAATTGTCAACTGTAGCGGCACTACAAAGAGTACGCACTACCTACTTCAGCAACATAGAAAAAAAAGTACTACAGCGCCATCTATGACACAGATGATGAACTAGACAGCGAAATACATCAAAATCCTACATCGCGCAATCAAAGTTATCCGCAACTTAAGAGTATGTAGAAGAACTCGAGAACAGCTGTCGGGCAGTGGCCCACAAGACACAACACTGGTCGGAGGATAGTCCCTTTTCTATGGGTATAGGGGATGAAGAACTTTACAGTTTTTAAACTGTTCTTCAAACTCCGAAACAGAAACTAAAGTAGCCACCTGCTGTAATCCCCTCATACTTACTCCTTCCGCGTTGTCCACGTTTACATACGTGGCCATACACACGCACGTCGGTCTAAAACAAATATCATGAATTAAACGGCTGAATAAACAGTTATCTCGAAAATTTTATTGTTAATCACTTACCTATAACACCGAGACCACGTTGTGGTTAGCGTGACCGAGGGAACAGGTGGCCCGCGGCGCCTTATGAAAGAAAACAATGACATCATCATGTTACTGAACAAACTGATCTTTATGATATCTTATGTTTGTGGAAATCTCCTAAGTCTTTGCGATCGATCTTATCTGCTAAAATTAGCAACTGGTTCAAACTTCGTTTGAAATCCTGTCAGAATAAAGTTCTAATCAGCTTGCACTACAAAGTGGTCGTTACGTCAGTCACTGCGGGCCGAATAGTGGTGCCGAAATGAGTGGTTTTTATTAAATTGTATCCTAATAAATCATCAGATCAAAATGCCAATTGTACCCTTTGTGAAGAAAAAAGTGACAAAAATCACATTCATAATAAAGTTAGAATTATTTCAATTGTACCAATTAAAGTTTAGTGTATAGTAAACAACATAGGTATTTTTTTTACATTTATATTCACTCATCAAAGAGGAGTTAGTTACATGGAGAAAACCTCTCGTTAGCAGATACCCCAGCCAATATTATTGATTTAGTATTAGGTAGTAGGTAGGTAGTAGGTATCTGGTAGTAGGTAGGTACCATTGCGTGTACCATATGAAAAGTAAGTTTTTTTTTTTTCCCCTAGACAGGTTGATTGGAACCATTTTGTTTTGAATAACCCTGTATGAAAGTAGAGCAAGCCTAGTAAACATTGGTTTCTGTTGAAAAAAACCGGCCAAGTGCAAGTCGGATTCGTGCATGAGGGGTTCCGTACCATCGTGGTAGGAGCCCCCTTTAATTTTAAACAATATTTTTATTTTTTGTTGTTATAGTGGCAACAGAAATACACATTCTGTGAAAATTTCAACTGTCTACCTATTACGGATCGTGAGATACCTACAGCCCGCTGACAGACAGACGGACGGGCGGACAGAGGAGGCTAAGTAATAGGGTCCTGTTGGTTATCCTTCGGGTACGGAACCCTAACAAGGGTTTTGCGCCGCAGTCCTGACTATAACCTCTGACCACGACCTACACGCTCAAGCGACCCGCGTCTTGAGACTGTGTCTGTGGACACTGTGGAGATAACAAATGAAAGAAATTGTTTGAAGCGTAAATACAGTACTCACGCGACGGGTCGTGGCCGAGGTCTTACAGCCTGGAATATAATGCACTTAATATCAAATTGATAAGAGGTTCTCTTAATTGCTTGTAATTTACGTCAATTGCCTCACTTACATAATTCAGCGGCAGTTAGCGCGGAATTACAGATAAACCCAAGCGATGTTTATGTTTACGGCGCAATGTCAACATTACGCTACAATTTTAATTGTCGATCGATCCAAAATAAATAACTAAGTTTTTGTTCGTGTTTTCGTTTTTATTAGGTATTATTTCTTACTGTTTAGGAAAATTAATGAGATGAACGCAAAAACGGAGGAACCTAACTTTTTTCAAGAAATCGCTGAATCTGTGAGTTTTATTTTAAGAGCTGTCCTTCTCGTCACGTCATATTCCGTACCACTCTGTGGGGCAAGATTCGGTGAGATGAGGTCCCTCCTCATCGAATCGAATCACATGTGACTAAAAAGTGATGAATGTAAATGTTGATGGATGAAGAGGGAGAGGAAGACCAAAGAAACGATGGATGGATTGTGTGAGGAATGATATGAAAGATAAAGGAGTAAATGATAGCGTGACGGTTGACCGAGGAGAATGGAAGAAAAAAACGTGTTGCGCCGACCCCCAGTAACATGGTACAAGGGCAGGAAGATGATGACTGTGGGGCAAGACTCGACATTGAGTGTTCTGTTTGATGATGTTTCATCATTTGTGCATATTTTTGGCATTGTGATGCGCAAGTAGATTTTTGTATCCCGCGATCCGACCAATTAAGTGGACCACGATCATACGAGCCCTGGGATGCTTGCCATCTACTTTACTACTAGTAGTCTCCAGTTGGGCTAGGTAATGTCCATATTTTCTCGAGATAGACGAGAAATTCTGGTCTTTGTATTTATTTATTTACTAAAATTGCAAAGAGAAATTCTCTATGTTTTGGCCCCTGCATCTTATCTTGAAAGTATCCATACGGTTACGATCAACTTTCCTAAGTGTACTGGGTGCAATAGCGTTCGGCGGGGCGTCTACTCAGGCCACCTCGTATAAATGCATGTGTTTGACATGAACGCTGCAATGCGATAAGGTCGAAGACGTTACCCATTTTCTAGTGTAGTGTGTCCGGAATGAGGCTGAAAGAAATTTGATTCCAAACCAATTTAATATAAATATTCACGAATTAGGAGCATGCCATATGATTCTAGCCTTTCCAGCATCTAGAATAATATACAAATTAGTTAATTTAGGTATTAAGCGTAGATTGTAAGTTTTGCATGTATAGTGTTCCTATGAGGGTGACATGTTCGCTATGTGAACAAACCCTCACTAATAAATAAAGATTTAAAAAAAAAAAAAGCCCCGCCCCGCCGCACGCTCGATTCGAGCGGGCACTCTGGCCGTATACTTAGAGCGCATTTATCTACTTGAATATCCTCTACCGAAGACCGGATTCTATGCACACGAAACTAGTTACTTATCTGTGTGCTTAAATCTTCTGTGTTAATTCTCAGGTACCCGACACCATGTCCCGACTAGCGTCCATCCTCACGGCCCTGTGGCTGTCCTCCGCGGCTGCGCACCCTGGCTTCTTCGATGACGACTCCAACGGGTTTAACACCGTCAAGAAAATAGCCGCCAATGAGGGGCAGGCTGATCCTGTGGAGAAAGTCTTAGCTTTTATTGGAGGCTCTCTCTGTGAGTTTGGGAATTCTGGTATTGTTAATATCTTTTATCGACAACACGGGACTTAAAATATTTTTAATACATGAGCACTTAATGAGTGGAATAATTGTCGATAGCTCGAAAGTTCCTGTTCAGTTTGGTCATTTTATAAGCCCGTGCGTTAATCAGCAAATAGGTACATTAACAACAACAACATTCATTTATTTCCAGGCAACTTTGACCCATATATATATATACCTTACAGACTAACATACATGTGATAAAATAGAAACTGTTTCAATATAAAGGACCTTAAAACTACGTTAGTTTCACTTCACTTGTGCACTATGTGACCGTGCGTTCATGTGGCACTTGCCCGTGGAAGCGACGGAACACCACTCCCTGCGGCCAAAAGTCCTCTTCCAAGATGAAGGTGATGGATGATGAAGGTGCAGATAACACGTTGGCATCCGCACCACGAACGCCTTAAAGTTGACGTTGCGGCGCGACTCCAACAGGTGCAAAAAAAAAAAGCCGCCGCCAAAAAAAGCCGCTGTCGTCTGCGGTGTACCGTTCCCTTATGAAGTGTGTGTCCCTGTGTGACCCTATCTCTACAAACAGGGATGGTTCGCATGATGCTTTTTGTACGATGTGTTCAAAATGTATAAACGAAAGTCCGGTCATGTCGTACAGTACCCGGCAATAAATATTGCACATCCACCTTTGGAAAGAGACAATCGGCTAATTTCGGCTTCGTAGAGCGTTATCTCTGTCGCACACTACCTATGTGACGTTTGTCAGTCGTTGTTCAAGTGCGATAAAGTGCGGTCGCGTCCAGTTCAAAATATATATTAAGAGTTGTTAACACCCCCAAATTTAAATAATTTAAAATTGCACAATGGCATCTTTAGGAAAAAGAGGGAAACCTTTACGAGGTCAGTCACGCGAAATTATCTACAATGTTTATAAATATTTTGTAACCGAAACTGACAGATTTAAAAAAAATGAAGATGAAAATGTAAGTTGTTATTTTAAGAAGGTTCAAGAGCGAGTTGCAAATGCCACTGGAATTTCAAGAAGAACTTTGAACAATATATTAAACGAAGTCAGTACTGAAACACATTCTACTGCACTCCAAAAAAAGGGAGACCAAAAAAGCAATTTCGTTTGCATATGGACGATTTTGATTATGATGTTGTTCGAAGAATGGTGTATGATTTTCACTTACGATTTAATGAACTGCCAACAATATAATCATTAAAAGCTAAATTATCTGAAGCTATTAATTACAATGGGTCTGAAAAGACGTTGAGAAAAATACTTCACGAGATGGGATTTCGGTTCACTAAAATGGAAGATAATCGAAAACTTCTAATGGAAAAGCACGATGTAAGTCTCAAACGGATGGAATACCTCGATAAAATACGCAAATTTCGCGAATCAGGAAAAAATATCGTCTACATGGATGAGTCTTACATACATACATCCCACACTAAAGGGAAATCTTGGAGTGATGACAAGAAAAAAGGAGTAAAAAAGCCAATTTCAAAAGGTCAACGTTTGATAATAGTTCATGCGGGTAATGAAAAAGGCTTTGTACCCGGTGCCTTTTTAACGTATAAATCCACGGACACTACAGGTGACTATCACAATGAAATGAATAACGATAACTACGAAAAATGGCTGGTTAATCAATTAATACCAAATATACCCAGTGATTCTGTTCTAGTTATCGATAACGCACCCTATCACAACAAATATGTTGAAAGACCCCCCAACTCAAACACCATTAAACAGGAAATGATCCACTGGTTAAACAGACACGAAATTCCAGTAGATCCAAAATTAACAAAAACCCAGATTTACGCTATTATATGTCAGCACAAAGAGAGGCATACAGAGTTTTCCGTGGACAAAGTACTTGCCGAACATGGGCACACTGTGTTGCGATTGCCACCATATCATCCGAATTTTAATCCAATAGAAAATATATGGTCTCAACTGAAAGGCTATGTAGCCTCTAGAAATGTGGGTATGAATTTAACTACAGTAAAAACATTATTGACTGAAAAAGTAAACATGATCGGGGCTGAAGATTGGAAAAAGGTTTGCGATCATGCAATCAAATGTGAGAATGAATATAGAAGCATTCAACACGGTTTAGACAATTACACTGATAGAGTAGTGATAAATACGGCTGACAGTGACAGTGATATTGATCTCTTTGAGAGCACAGATAGTGAAATGGAAGTAATTGAGAATTAGAATTATTATTATTTTTATTACAATGTCTCATTTTAACAATATGATTAATGTTGTTTATTATGTACACTACAGCTGTAATTTTCCAAAATAATTAAATACGAAAACATAATGGGAACATGTTTTTTTTATTTTATTTTACCCCAACCTAAAGCCATCACTATAGAAAAATTGGTGTATTTTATACAAATAATAATTATCAAAAGAAGCAAATCATAATTGTTTTAACAGCTCCTAATAGATACCGGACTGTTTGTATTTCGTGCGAGAGAGATAGCGCTCTACGAAGCCGAAATTAGCCGATTGTCTCTTTCCAAAGGTCGATGTGCAATATTTATTGCCGGGTACTGTACATGTGTGCGACGACGTGACCTTCCTAACTTGTAACATATTGTTTAGTAACATTGTAAATAAGAAGATTGCCTTTATCCATACCTCAGGTGGAGGCGTTAAGAAGCTCGCCTTCGTAGACTACGAAAACTACGAGGGGAACGAGCCGGATATGAGCCAGCTAACACTCGTATACTTCACCAAGTGAGATCAATTAATTATTATTCCTTTAGACACATTTATTACATTTCTAAATATTTGCTTCTAAAATAATATTACCTGCAACAAAAACATTTACAAATGTAAAAAATATTAGGTACCGCTATCGGGAACAGCGTCTAAGCTCAGGGTCAGGGCTCCAGAAAGAGGAACCTCCTCACAATACGAGCCCTGTCCAGGAGTACTGCGCACTGAATCCAGCTGCTTAACGCGAGCCTCCTCAGGTATTGATCGAGGCTCTTGGCAATTAAGCCATGGGCTGATACGACTATCGGCACAATGATCGCTGAGTCCACATCCCACATGTCGACAACCTCGCAAGCCAAGTCAAGATACTTGATTTTCTCATTTTTTAGAATAATAATTATTATTGTAAGCTTGTAAATACCTTGGCTTGTTAGTTAATCTGTTGTTTGTTAGTATAATTGGTTAAATCTTGCAACTGAATTTCAAACCGGTTCCCCTCAAGTCTTAACCGATTGAGCTGAAATTTTGCACACACCTTTGGTAAAAATACATTTTATGGCAGACATTATCAATTCACGACATTCGTTCGGAAAGATGATTTTTATCATGACCTCGTGCTGCAGTCTGAATCGTCCCCTCAAGAGTCTCTGCTCGGCACCGATGTCACGCTCTGCTCGGCGCCGATGTCTGCATAATATACGAATCTATTAAACTTCATTTTTCTCCAGCGCGAAGACCGTGTACTACAAAATGCCAGAGGCCGCGACGGAGATCCCCAAGGAGAACTGGTGGAACCGAACACTGGTGATTTACCTACACGGCTTCACGGACAACCCCTCAAAGAGCAGCTTCCAGACCATGCTCGCTGCTTTTACATCCAAAGGTAACTCACGGGAGCAACATTCAGGAACGATTTTTTAATGGACTTGATTTAAATGTGGTAATAAACAATTATAAAAAAGAAAGATTTTGACAACTTCCATATAATTGAATGAAATACATTAGAAAAAATCAGTGTTTCAAATATCATGAATAATGTAGCTACTTATTTAGGGTGGAAGGGACGCCAACGTGACGCAGAAATATCATGAACAATGTAGCTACTTATTTAGGGTGGAAGGGACACCGACGCGACGCACAAACGGTTACCACGTTATTCAGTACATCATCGTTGAAATTTTACATGCTGACATTTTACCAAAGTCTGTAACTGAAAATTGGCAGCCTTCTTTTTATTTACAACCAAACGGGCTGTAGTGCCTTTTCGTCTAGTTCGTGAGGAAACAAAATAAAAGCTTGAATTGTGTGTGTTGTGTCTCCTGTCCAGACGACGGCGACGTGAACATCCTGGCGCTGGACGCGAGCCCACTGATCAAATTCTTCTATACCCGCGCTTCCACCATGGTGCACTTCATCGGCACTTACCTGGGAACCATCATCACTGCCTTGATACGTGGTAAGTTCTAAACTTTCTTCTAAATGCGCGAAAACATTCTCAATCAGGAGTTTTAAGTCGCTGGTCATCTGATATGCAGGATTTTTTTTTTGGGACAGCCCGCCATATTATTCATGCCATCATTTCTCATGCCACTCATTAATCATGCCACTGTAACACCTGATGGCCAGAATCAATAGTGGCGACCACCAGAAAAGCGCCGCAACAATGAAGCTCAACGAAGTCCCAGAGAAACAATTTAACTGCCTTGCATCCCGCAACGAAATAATCAGAAAAGTAAAGCAGAGGAGTAGGAAAACCATAATTTCCACTTCCCTCCATATCAGCAGGAGACAGAACGAAACAAGGCCAACAGGCACAAAGGGACGTTTAAAACTGAGATAAGCCAGCCCATTTGCCTTAGCATCACAGATAAATATTATCATTATTGGGTCCTAATTTGTGAGCTGTTATATTTGATTCCAATAATAAATATGGAAAAAACGCTTGAACGCACAGAATTTTCTTTTAGTTTCTACAAGGTCTGTATAGTAAATAAATCCGGATGTAGCCTGTACATGTACACTACTCTATCCAACATTACGTTCTTACTGCTAAAGACTGCACTCCCATAAAAGATGTGCAGAATGTGCAGATTGTTCAATCGCAGTCACATGTAGAACATTAACAAAAACTCGAGGCAATAAGCTTGAAGGATATTAATTTACCCTTAAAGTTACTTTCGTCCTGTGAGAAATTGGTCATCATAGTTATCCACCTCCAGCTATGTCCTGGCCGTCATAAGCCATCATCTGCCTATAATTTCCCCCAACATGTTACTCATGTTAGGGTCGGCTTACAGTCTAACCGGATACTGCTGAATACCAGTATTTTACATGGAGCGACTGCTTCTCTGACATACACAGCCCATATACTGGGTAATACTGGGTATGGAATTACCTAGACTGACAACCGTCAGTCTTTCGGGTTTAAGACTACCCGTAACCACCGTCATAGTTCGCACATGGTAGCTGGCAACCGCTTTCCGACTATCCGAGGCACGGGTAATCTGAAATATTAATAAGATCATTAATTTCCTTTCGCAGACCATAAAATTAACTACCAATTTGGAACATGACCTGTTTAAGTACTACAGCGAAGAAAAGGCAAAGCGAAAAGAATTACAATGTCAAGTAATGGAGCTTAAAACCGAAATGGAAAAGCTACGGGAAATTTTGAAACACCAAACTGATCAAGAGAAAAATAAGGCCATTGAAAAGGCCAACAAAGAAAGTTCACCCAAACCTATCGAATATGAGACGGATGAGGAGGAACTAGCCAGAGAAACGGAGTGGATTAGGATAGAAATAAAAGAAAAAAACGGAAGCTGAACCGTACGCTGACTCCCCCCACCCAAAACAATGCTAATAAAGAACGAGGGAACATAAATCCCAAAAAAAATGCCAATAAATGTGCAGGGTGTTAAAGATTACCAGTCATTCTATGACTCAATAGCCAGTACTCAGGGCGACACGTTCACCATAAAAATGATGAACGGCGATAGCGTCAAAATAAATGTAACCAACGAAGATGCCTATAGAGAGATTACGAAGCTACTAACTTCAAATAATTTACTCTGGCACACGTATGAGAACAAACAAACCAGACCAATACGAGTGATGGCCAAAAAGCTGCATCATACATGCCAGCCAGAAAGAATTGTAGAGTACCTGAAAAACAAGGGCTACAAAATTGAAAATGCTGTAAGCAAATTGAGTTGGAAGAAAAAAGAACCACTCAACATGTTTATGTTGACATTTGAAAAAGATGAAGATATAAACAACGTTCATGGAATCACCAATATTCTAGGGTGCAAAGTTGAAATCCACCCACTTAGAGCATCTAAGCTAGTTCCTCAGTGCAAAAGATGCCAAGCCTATGGACACACCCAGAAGTACTGTTCGAAAGAACCAAGGTGCGTCAAGTGCACGGGCAAACGCCTCACAAGAGACTGCGTGAAACCGGCACAAGATAAACCAAAATGTATCCCTTGTGGTGAGCCACATCCAGCTAACTATAGAGGGTGTATAGTAGCAAAGGAGATGCAAGTATTAAAAAGTAAATACACTAAAAAGCAAACTGCAACCCAACCAAAGAAGCATACCGAACCATCAGCTACCAAAGAAGCTCATGAAAAGACGGGAATGTCTGTGATGTGTAATGTGTCTCAAGTAGTCAAAAACAATATGGAGACAAAAAAAAACAAATTTTAAGTCTAATGTCAACATTTGATGACCGGCTTAAAAAACTAGAAATGAGTGCCAAAAAAGCTCCTATTCATCTGCGAAAATGATTAATAACCTCAAGATCATGGCTTGGAATGCTAATGGACTGCTGCAACACCAACATGAGTGACAAGTAGTCCTAGATACAGAAAACATAGACATATGCTTAATTTCAGAATCACACTTTACACGACAATCATTTGTAAAATTACAAGGCTACAAGATATATCATGCCCTGCATCCTGATAACGCCGCGAGAGGAGGCAGCGCCGTCATAATTAGAGAAAACATACATCATTATGAACAGAACAAATGTGAAGATCAGGAAATGCAAGTGATCGGTGTAACTATTAAAATGAAAAGATACGACTCGGTTACTATAGCAGCTATATACATCCCCCCAAAATAAGCACTAAAAAAAGAGCAATACAAGACCATCTTAGCGCTACTTGGAAATAGATTTATACTAGGTGGAAACTTTAATGCCAAGAATACCTATTGGGGCTCCAGGCTAACTACAACAAAAGGCAGAGAGCTACTAAGTGCCATACAAGAAACTAAATCAGAGGTTGTATCAACTGGAAAACCGACATATTGGCCAACAGACTCGAGAAAAATTCCAGACTTAATTGACTTTTTTATATATAAAGGAATATCCCCTGACTTTATAAGTGCCGAAGAAGAATTTTATATACTAGTGAACATGTCACACAGAGAGAAGGCAATCCGTTTCTCGTGAACAAGTTCACAGACTGGGAATCGAAAAATAGAATTAGAAAATAAAATAGACTTAAATATATTCATTAAAGATAATCACCAACTTAATTTTGAATTACGCAAATTTATTGTAGATAACCAACAAACTGCATGGGATAATACACCCGAGAAAAAAATAACTGTTAAGGTTAATACTTATCCAAAAGAAATAACAGATCTGATCAGAGAAAAAAGAACTTTGAGAAAAACGTGGCAGCGAAACAGGTTTCCCCAAGATAAGACACTGTTAAATAGAATAACTAAACAAATAAGGAAGGCAATCAAGAAAGTTCGGGACGAAAATTTAACTAGGCATCTTCTTCAACTGACAAATGATCGATCGACTGACTATTCACTAGGGAAAGCCACAAGGAACCAAAAACAACCTATTGCTCACATACCGCCAATAAAAGAACTAAATGGAAAATGGGCAATAAGTAACAAACAAAAAGCATCAAGGTGTGCTCATCACTTAGAGGACACTTTTACACAAACCGAGAGCGCTGACCAAGATCTGCACTGGGAACAACTACAACAAGTAGACCAAGAGATAAAAATTGTAACGCTAAAAGAAGTATCTAAAGAAATCAGAGATCACATCAGCCCAAAAAATCCCCTCGTTATGACCTTATCACAGGGGAAATCCTAAAGAATCTACCAAGAAAAGCCTTGGTAAAACTTAGTAAGATAATCAATGCTTCTTTTAGACTAAAGCATGTTCCAGACCTATGGAAGGTTGCAGAAGTGATCATGATCCCCAAATCAGGGAAACCACCTCAAGATGCATCATCATACAGGCCTATCTCCTTGCTGCCAGTGATGTCAAAGCTTTTCGAGAAACTACTCCTAAAACGACTGAAACCTATTATAGAAAATAGTAACATTATACCAGACTATCAATTTGGATTCAGAGAAAAACACTCAACGATAGATCAGGTGCATAGAATTACAACAGTAATTGAAGAAGCTCTTGAAGATAGAAAAGTGTGTACCACTGTATTTTTGATGTAGCCCAGGCTTTTGACAAAGTTTGGCAAAAGGGATTGATTCATAAACTAAGAACTATGTTGCCAAAACAGTTCGCAGATATATTAGAATCATACATAACTGGTAGAGTCTTTAGAGTAAGGCAAGAAAATGCTTATTCTGAACTAAAAGAAATAAAAGCTGGTGTACCACAAGGAAGTGTTCTAGGCCCGGGCCTGTACCTATTGTACACATGTGATATACCAGAACTAGAAAATGCAACTATTGCTACTTTTGCTGATGATACCGCTATAATGTCCACAGGATCTAGTCACAAGGAAGCTGTAGTAAAAGTACAAACAGCAATAAATCAATTCTATGATTGGACCAAAAAGTGGAAGATCAAGTTGAATGAAACAAAATCCATTCACATTGACTTCACTAACAAGAAATCAGAACACAACCCAGTGTACATAAACAACAAAATTGTACCGTACGAAATCACTGCCAAATATCTTGGTATGACCTTAGACGCAAAGCTTCGCTGGAATGCCCATCATGTCAAAACGAAACGAGAACAATTAGAAATTCGTTACAGAAGCATGATCTGGTTACTAGGAAGGCATTCCGCGTTGTCAGTTCCTAACAAAATCCTGCTCTACAAATCAGTCCTTATGCCAGTATGGACCTATGGTATCCAACTATGGGGTTGTGCCAAAGAAAGCAATGTAGAAATCATACAAAAATTCCAGAACGAAGCACTCAAGAACATCGTGAACGCGCCTTGGTATATAAGAATTGACGACATTCATCGGGACCTGAATATAGAGTTCGTAAACAGTATAATCCAAAAATATGCAGAAGCTCATGAACATCGGCTTCATCATCATGTTAATGTTGAGGCCATCCAGCTCCTCGATAACACGGATATAGAAAGAAGGCTCAAAAGGACTAAACCTTTTGAGTTGGTGTAGTGTAATTGTTGTAATTTCTAGGAAAAAATACGACTTAAAGATGTGAAAATTTATTTGAGTATTGACATAACCAAAGATAGAATAGAATAATAAATTCAAACTAGTAATTTCTTCTTAAGCTTATCAGAGAGAGGTTTAATAGGTAAAGAATAGTATACATTTACAACATCCGCCCTCAATTAAAACTCTCTAGAGAAAAAAAAAATACCACATTATCAAAACCTATGCTATTATATCCAAACCAGCTACACATCTCTTATGTGCAATACGCCCTAACGGTTTTGTTAGCATATCAGCAAAATTCAAATCTGATCTGACGAATTTAATATCTATAATACCGTCAGATATATACCTTCTCCCGTATAAAGTGATATCTTGTATCTATATGTTTCGTTCGCTCGTGATGGACAGGGTTATGCACTAAACTTTGTGCACTCTGACTGTCGTTGAACAAAGTAACAGTATCGGACTTACCAGTTATTTCCGATACAAATCGTCTTAGGTAACACGCCTCTTTAGCCGCAGCGGTTAGTGCCATATACTCCGCCTCAGTAGATGACAGAGCAGTCGTCTGCTGCTTTTTAGCCTGCCACATTACAGGACCTCCAGCTAGCATAAAATAGTAGCCAGTATATGACTTTCGGTCCATGCTACAGTTGGCCCAATCTGCATCCGTGTATCCCTTAAGGTACTCTCCAGTCTTTCTGTAAGTAAGAGCATAATCTATTGTACCTCTCAAATATTGCAACACTCTCTTAAGTTCAAGCCAATGTTCTTTACTGAACTTTGTGTTGAACTGACTTAGATAGCTCGTTACAAATGCTATATCAGGGCGAGTGTTTACTGCCAAAAACATAAGGGATCCAACTAAACTTTGAAATGGATACTCGTTTTCTCCATTTCCAGTACTCAGCTTCTTCAGGCTTGATGGCGTCTCGACCGTCTTGCAAATATCCACACCAAATTTTTTTAGCAAACTTAAAATGAATGTTCTTTGACTAATTTTTACTTTACCATCGTCGCTTCTATGGATATTTAATCCGAGATAATATTTTAATTCTCCCAGATCTTTTATTGAAAAAATGTTTTTCAAAACATGTTTGACAGTGTCAAATGTCATTTCATTTTGGTAAAATCAATGGTAAAATACAATAATGTCATCGACAAAAACTGCCAATAAGACTAACTCTTTACCAAAAAGTTTCTTATACACGCATGGTTCGGAAGGAGTTTTTTCAAAACCTAACTTCAACAGTGTTTTATCCAACATCCTGTTCCATACTCGTGGTGCTTGTTTGAGCCCGTATAAGGATTTCTGCAGCAGACAAACTTGAGCTTCTTGTCCTTTCTTTAAGAAACCTTGAGGTTGTTCCATAAATACTTCCTCTTCAAGATCTCCATTTAGAAAAGCTGTATCAACATCCAAGTGTCTCATTTGTAGGTCCATTTCTACAGCTAAAGCAAACAATGTACGAAGTGAAGAATGACGAACTACAGGGGCAAACGTTTCAGTGTAGTCAACACCTTCTACTTGTCTGAAACCTTTAACCACTAGTCTTGCCTTATACTTCATAATATTTCCGTCAGCATCCATCTTTAACTTGTAGACCCATTTACAAGGTATGACCTTCTTATTTCCATTGGGTCGGTCAACAAGCTTCCAGGTTTTTAATTTTAACAAAGAATTGTGTTCATCAGTCATTGCCAAAAGCCATCTATCAGCATCATTTGCATTCACTGCCTCGAGATAATTCTTCGGTTCAATAATGTCTACAGCAAATACCTTAGAGGTGAAGAAATCCGGTTGTTTACGAATCCTAGTAGGATATCTACTTACTTGCTGATCCACAGCTGGCTCTATCCGTTCAGGACTTATAGGATCCTCTGATTCCGCTGAATTATAATCATTTTCATCATCACTACATACAGAATTAATTTCTTGACGAACTTCATTCTCATCCTGCTGCTGCTCATTAATCAAAATGACTGGTTCCGTTTTTACAGATTCAACAGCATTACCTTTTAATTGTGAAAAATGATTTTCAAAAAATTTTACATCCCTTGACTTCTGTATGCTTCTTGGATTTGAAGAATCCTTGAAATAATAACCATTTGGATCTTCTGAGTATCCAACAAAGATTACTTCTTTAGTCTTTAGATCTAGTTTCTTCCGTTGACAAGCCGGAACTTGTATAAGTGCTCTACACCCAAACACACGCAAATGGGTCAAATCACCCTTATTGCCATTCCATTTTTCAAATGGTGTTTTTTTTTCAAGAGCCCGATGTGGCGACCTATTTTTCAAGTATACAGCAGTCTTGAAGGCATCTTCCCAGTACGCTTTAGATAGCGAACTCTGAGCTAGCATGGACCGTGCTTTTTCCACGATGGAACGATTGGTCCTTTCTGCTACTCCATTTGATTGAGGGCTATACCCTACTGTAGTCTCATGCGTCACTCCTTTTGTAGCTAAGTAATCCGCAAGCTCTTTATTGACATACTCCTTTCCGCAGTCCGTTCTCAATCTCTTGATTTTAGTGCCGGTTTGTCTTTCCACTAATGCTTGGAGAATACTAAACTTTTCTTTAACTTGTGCTTTAGAAGCAATAAAATAAGGATAGATCATCCGCGAAAAATCATCTATGAAAATGAGAACATACTTATTACCTTGGAATGATGTCTCAGACATTGGTCCACATAAATCTGAGTGGATCAATTCTAGCTTTGAGATAGCTTTCTTGTACGCAGTCGTCTTGAAAGGTTTTCTTGCCTGCTTGCCTTCAACACAAGCAACGCAACTCGATTTATCTATTTCAGTATAATCTATACCTTTTTTTTTTTTTTTTCGGATGGGAAATCATCAAATGACTTCTCCCGCTCTGGGCGGAGCAGGAGGGAGTGTCAGACTTTTACTGACTAAAACCCATCCATGTTCCTTCCTCGCCCTTTGTGTTCCGGGGCCACGGTATCTCTTTCGAATAGTCCCGCAGCCCCGGCAGGCTTCGGTCCTTGCGGACCCCTTCTCTATTGCTGACTCTCTTTGAGGCGCGCGTGGAACACGAACGCGCCGTCGACACGGCCTGTCGTCATGAGACGTACGGACGGCGAGCTAGCCCATAGCTCCCCGTCCACAGGCCCGCGCCTACGGTGGCCGGAAGCCACCACGTGGCCCCCGACGCCCGGGGCGTCTCCCGTGGCGGCCGGGACGTGAGGATCTCTCCCTGTCCTGTTCCGCCACCTCCTTCGCTAGCATGACTGCTTCGCAGAAGGAGGTGACGGCGTCCCATTCCGTCTCGCTCCGGACCATGGCACGAACCAGGGCCGGGAGCGAGAGGTCGCCGCCGCCGATCGCCACCTCGAGGACACGGCGGTGCTCCACCCAAGCGGGGCACACCTCCACAGTGTGCTCCACCGTGTCCTCCGGCCTATCCTCACAGTGATAGCACCCGGGCGTTTCCTCCCGCCCGATTCAGTGCAGGAACTTACCGAAACATCCGTGTCCGGTAAGAACCTGCGTCAGGCGGAAGGTGAGGACGCCGTGGCGTCTCTCCAGCCACTCCTCAAAGAGGGGACTTATCGCCACTATTGTGGCGTGCCCTGCACGGGGTTGCGATAGTCGCTCTCTCCATGTCGCCATGAGATCCCGCCGGAAGTCCGTCCGCTGAGCGACAATTTGCCGCGGCAGCGGAGTTTCCCCCCGGCGTAGCGCCTCCGCGCGCCACTCATGTAGGCGCGCGAGGACTATCGCCTCCAGATCCCATGGCGTCAATCCGGCAAGGAGGTTTGCCGCCTCGCGGGAGATCGTGCGGTACCCCCGGACCAACCTTACGGCTACTACCTTCTGGGGCACGTTCAAATGGTGGGCGGCACGCCGCCTCAATGAACGTGCCCACACCGGGGCCCCGTAAAGGGCCATGGACCGCACGACTCCCGCGTAGAGCCTCCGGCAGGAGGCGTTTGGCCCCCCCAGGTTGGGCAGGAGCCGCCTGAAGCGTGTGCTAGCGTGTGCTAGCGGTGTCAGCGTAGCAGACTACGCTGACACCGCTAGGGAGGTCGGCGCGCAGCACCCAGTCGTACCCGATGTTCCACAAGGACGGCCCCAGAACCGATCCCTGTGGAACACCGCACGACATCTCTCGCCGGTTCCAGTCTCCGCTGCGACCGGGGTAGATGACGGCCCTATCCGTCAGGTAGTCCCCGACCACACGACGAAGGTAGGTCGGCACCCGGTGATACCGGCGTGCCTCCCTTATGCAGCTCCAGGGCATGGAGGTGAAGGCGTTGGCGATGTCGAGAGACACCGCCAAGACCACCCCACCCCTGGACACCGCATCCCTCGTCGTGAGGGCTCTCACGCGCATGATGGCGTCCACCGTAGAGCGCCCCTTGCGGAAACCATATTGGTGTTCCGCAAGGTCCGGCCCCGTCCCCGCAAGGTGCTCGGCGAGGCGGTTTGCAATGACTCTTTCAAAGAGCTTGCCCACCTCGTCGAGCAGCACCACGGGCCGGTAGGCGGACGGAGAGTCCGCCGGGCGCCCCGGCTTCCGGATGAGGACCAGCTTCCCCGTCTTCCAGCGAAGCGGGAACTGGCCCCTCTCCAAGCATGCGCTTAAGAACCCCTCCAGTCGGGGACCGAGAGCCTCCGAGGCCAGGACCCAGGCTTTGCCAGGCAAGCCGTCGGGTCCCGGGGCGGTATTTTTGGCACTGAGCCTGCGTACCGCCACTCTCAGTTCTACCCCGGTCACTTCCGGAGCGTCGTCGTCGTCACTTTCGTGGTCCGCTTCCGGCACCGCAGCCGGCGGAGCCATAGGCGGGGGCGGGTGTTCCCCTCGCGAGGGGAACAGAGCGCTCACCACGTCCTCCACGAGCTGAGGCCGGAGACTCTGCGTCAGCGGGGGGGCCCAGGTGCGGAGTTTATCCCGCACCATCTTGTAAGGGCGCCCCCACGGATCTCTGTCGAGAGTCCCCAGCATCTCCTCACGGGCCAGATCCCTGGCCCGCAGGACAGCCTCGCGGAGGGCGGTCTTCGCCGCTCTGTAGCCCTCATAAAGCTCCGCCTCAATGGCTTCCGCATTCGGTGGGCGAATGCGGAGCCTGTTGTGCCTGGCGTACAGGTGTCGCGCAGCCACGCACGCCTCCCGTAAAGACGTCAGCTCACGCGACCACCAGTACACCTGACGCCGGGCGCTTCCTGGCCGGACTCGGGGCATTGCCACGTCACAGATGTCGGACATGGCCTCCTGGAACCACCCTGCCTCCTCGTTAACGTCGGCAGGCCTGTCCGGTGATGTCACCCAGGCCTGCACGATCGAGGCTTCCAGGAGGAGCTCCCGGTCCAGCTGCTTCAGCGCCCAACGCGGACCACTCGGGGCCTGTTGGACCGGCGCGCTTGAGGTCTGGGTGGAGACGTCGAATCGGATGTACCGGTGGTCGGAATAGGTCTCCACCCCCTCCATGACGCGCCAGTCAACGACACGCGGTGACAGGGCGGGGCTGGCGAACGAAATGTCCACCACCGACTCGCCCCGCATCCTCACGCACGTGGCGACAGAACCCCGATTTAGGACGACCAGGCCCTTCTCCAGGGCCCAGTCCTCCACCACCCTTCCCCGCACGTCTGTGCAACGGGAACCCCAAGCCAAGTTCTTGGCATTGAAGTCCCCGAGGACAAGCACGGGGAGGGAATGGTTTCCGACGACGACACTCAACTCTGCGAGAGAGTTGTGGAACTCGGCGAGAGTTCGGCTCGGGGAGAAGTAGACACCCACTACGACGATCTCCCCGAACCGGGCTGCTACGCACCCCCGACCCCTCCTGACACTTTCAAGGGTCGGGGTGCCGGCGGCGGCCGACGACACTATGGTCACTGAGCCGCTCAGGTCCGCCACCCAGTCTTCCCTGGGCAGGACGAAATACGGCTCAGCGACCACAGCGATGTTGATCAACCACTGCGCCATGCTCTGGAGCAGCAGATCCTGAGCACTGGCGCAGTGGTTGATGTTCGCTTGGAGGAAGCGAAGTGGAGCCGTTATTGGCATTCCATCGACGCTTCCTCCCTGGCCCCCTGTGAGGGCCCCCCTGTGGCGGCAACAGCAGGAGCGGCATTGGCGGCGGTTGCGGCTGCGGCGGTGGCAACGGTGGCGGTGGCAGCGGAGGGCCTTCCCTTCCCCCTAGTGGCCTTGGTGGGCGGAGCGCAGGCCTTGCTCCCAGCCCGATGGTCGGCCGGCTTGCCAGCCACCGCGCATGCGTCGCAGTGCGGCGTGGCGCATCAAGCCGCGGACACATGCCCGGGCTGGCTGCAGCGGAAGCACAGACCGCTGCGGTCAACCTCCGAGGCGCACCGGACTGACACGTGGTGTCCCACGTGGCAGCGGTAGCACCTCAGAGGTCTGGGCTCCAGCAGCTTTACCTGCGCTGACACCCATCCCACCAGAAGCCTTCGGCCCTCCACAATAGTTTTAGCCGCCGTCACAGGGCAGCATACCGTGACGGTATGCATGCCCGTGGGGTCCGGACGTAGGGTGCCTGCCCTGACCTGCTCAGCAGGACACCCACCGGACCTGGCGACGGCGGCCACCACCTCCTCCTTTGTCACGGAGTCGTCCAGACCCAAGATGCGCAGATCTGCGCATCTGACGGGCCTGGACACTCGGGCCTCGTCCGCGCTTAGGGACGCTCTTAGCTTTTCAGCCAGAGCGTCAGCGGACGAGCCGCTGGCTTCCCCGGGGATCTCCAGCATCCGAGCACCCGTCGCTGTGACTGTGACGAGCCTAGCCGCGCTCTTTCGCGCCCTGAACTGGCGCTGCCGCTCCTGATCTCGGGCCTTTTTTTTCGCCTTGCGCCCCTTTTCCTTCTCCCCGACCACCTGCCATCCGGCTTCAGCCGTGGGAGGTGTAGGGGGCTGCTGGGGGGGCGATGGCGGCGGCGGCGGCTGACGTGCCGCCGGCGCTGGCCCACTCGCTGCTGGGACTGGCGCCGGCACAGTCACCGCCTGTGCAGCCGCCTTGCCCTTCCTCCCCTTGGGCGCCTTCTTAGCCGGCGCCGGTTTCGCCGGAGCCGGCTTTGGGGGAGGGGCCACCACTGCTGTGCCGGAGGGCTGGCTGGACGGCCCCGGTCTGGGTGCGGCAGCCGTAGCCGCCGCGTACGAGGCCGCCTTCGGGCCCGTGGTCGCCTTGCTTGCCGCCAGGGGGGGGCGCAAAACGATTCCCTCCAGGACGGAAAACCGTGCCTGGAAGGAGGCCAGCTCCTGGCGAACCAGGTTCAAGACCTGGTTCTCCACCGGCTCAGGCTGGCTCTGCCGCTGCTGCGGACCCCCCTTCTGAGGCGCCACGCTAGAGCTAGGCTCTCGCAGACTGGCCAAGTCTGCTTGGAGCCTAGCGTTCTCCTTTCGGAGAGCCTCCGTGGCGGCCGTCAGGCGGGCCACCTCCACCCGCAATTTGGCCACCTCCTCTCCGTCTATCGGAGGAGGAGGAGGAGGAGGAGGAGGTCCCCCGAAGTTTGCCTCCGCTGCCGCCATAATGGAGGCGGAAGCCCCGGGTATGGCCTTGAGTTTAGAAGAGGTCTTCTGCTTCAAGGCCACTCCCCTTATAGCGGCTTCCACCTCCTTTGCGAACCTGGCCTTACGCTCCGCCTCGGAGCTGCCAGGTTCACCCGCCTCTTCGCGAGACCCAAGAGCCATGCCCGGGTGGCGCCCCTCTTCGGCCAGTCTGGCCGACCTTTCGGAGGCAGAGAGGCCCGCCCTCTTGCCGCGGATCCCCCCGCGCCTGCTAGTGGGGATCTTCCGGGCCGAGGCCAACTCTCCCTCCGATGACGACGCTTGGTCGTCCTCCTTCCTGGACCGCTTGCGGAAGAACTTACTGTTCTCCCCTGCGGTCCCGGCCCTCTCGCGGCGGGAGCTCACTGAGCCTCCCCCGCTCACCTCGCTGGATGCTACGTCGGACTCCGACCCCACATCCCTCCTCTCCTCTTCGTTGCCGTTGCCGGCGGTGTTGGTTTTTTGGTTTGTTTTAGAACTTTCCATATTTGAACCCACGAGTATGGGGGAAATAAACTCCTAACTAGGCAGAGACCCCTGTACCTAGTAGGGCAGATTCTGAGTATTTATTACTCGCCAGGGGGTCTGCAGGTACCCTGGCGAGGAGCGCACTAGCGACTGATTCGTTCTCTGGAACACCCGTCAGCCATACATCCCCTCGCGGTGCGTCGCCGCTTGGGATTCGGGGTAACTTTTTATAGAGGTTGTCTACCTCGCGGTCCGGGCGGTTAAGCCAAGACCCTCGGTCCCTGTCAAAGCCGCGAGACTTGATCCACGACACTTCGACGGTGGGATTACGAGACCGGCGGTGACAGAGGAGGACGATCCTTCTCTGTCTGCTCGGAGGCAGGGTAAGTGCACACCGAGCCCGCCCTCACTCCTCTGCTGTGCCCTCTGCTAAACAGAGGGCACGCAAAGGAACGCACCTTTGGTCCGGGTCGGACCCCACCCATGTCAGAATAATTGGCCGCGGCATTACCACTCCCCGAGGGATAAGAGGAAATTCTCATTTCCTCTCATTCCCCGGAGAAGGATACTGCCGCGCCCGGGGTGCACCGGCCCAGCAGTTGCTCTTCCCTCCAGACGTATCGAGAGGGACGAGCAGCCGCCGGACACACGTGGAGGACTTCTGACTTCGCACCCCAGTATAATCTATACCTACGTGAGAATTCTTTAATTGGTTCATACCAATGCGACATAAGTGACCTAACCGTTTGTGCCACAACAGGTACCTGCTCAACGTGTCAGAGTGCACCTCGTACGCCACATTTTGGAGGGAATTGGTTGTACAATCGAGAGTGTACAGTCCACCACTAGCCGAACCATGTAGAATCGCCTCACCTTTAAAAGAAAAATCATTATCTTTATAAAAACTACAACCATTCTTATCAAAAAGTACAACAAAACCTTTGTCTGCGACTTTCTTGACAGAAATCAAATTATTTGTAAGTTTATGTACATACGCTACATCTTTGATGCTATTTACCACATTACACACAGTGTTAATAGATATGTCACCAATACCACCACAGTCGATCTTTTCACCATTGGCAACAGTAACAGAGCTACCTTCTAATGGTTTGATGTCCTTGAACCAATCTCGTCTAGGAGTCATGTGTTTTGATGCACCAGAATCAATAAACCACTTATTTACCTCCAAACACGAAGAACCAAGAGCACTAAAAGAAGTAGTCTCTCTGTCTGATGAACAAACGCCTTTCTTTACCGTATTGCGTAGAGGGCAGTCAGGCCGTTTGTGTCCAGGTTTGTTACATTCATAGCATACAATAGGTTTCTTCTTCTTTGTTTTATGAACATCAATGTCAGATCGATTTTTCAGTTGAAAAGCTGCAACACTTTCTGAGGAGTCAACCTTTGACATTTCATTCAGTAGCTTCCTTTTAACTAGCTCGGTACTTACTTCTACATTGCTATTCTCCAATGCCATTATTAGGGGCTCGTATTTTGAAGAGAGACCTCCTAATAAGATCGCAGCAATCGAAGCATCTTCAATTACCTTGCCGATGTCAGCCAAATCTTGTGCAGTACTCAAAACAGCGTTAATGTACATTTCAATATTTTGAAATTCATTCAGCGAGAGCCTATATAACTTTCTCTCTAAAACCAACCTTCTGCCCATGCCCCTATCTTCGTAAGCATCTTGCAAAGCCTTCCAAGCTTCTAGAGCAGACTTTGCACTCCTAATATGCGTTATTGCAGAGCCATCTACTGTTAAGCATATTTTAGCTAGTGCTCTCTTATCATTTCGAGATTTTACCTGTTCAGAGGTGGCATCTCCTTCATCGTACCCATTTATTATGCACCACAAATCTTCATGGATTAAGTAGTTCCTCATTTTGAACTTCCACGAAGGGTACCCGTCTTTATTAGATAGGAGGAGCGAGGGTATTGATGATGAAGACCATCTGATCGCTACAGAATCACCACTGGACATCTCAAAAAAAAAATCTTCAAAAAAAAATTCAACTACACAAAATAACCTTTTACACACTATTTGTAATAAGATTCGCAGTATTTCCTATGAGCGCTTTTCGTGCTGATAACGTGTTGTAATATCTAGGAAAAAATACAACTTAAAGATCTGAAAATTTATTTGAGTATTGACATGACCAAAGATAGAATAGAATAATAAATTCAAACTAGTAATTTCTTCCTAAGCTTATCAGAGAGAGGTTTAATAGGTAAAGAATAGTATACATTTACAACAGTAATATAATTGTGACTTTACCGCGAGTGTAATATAGTACCTAGCTATTTATATGGACACAAGAACAAAGTGACTTCGCCTTAATAGACGCTAAGTAAACGCAATGGACGTGCTCTTAGTTTAAGTTATATTTTTAGCAAATTAAGTTAGATTAAAATTGCTTACTAGCCTTATTAGCCTAGATTGTAATATAAAAACAAATAAAAAAAAAATCCTTTCAGCTGGTCTGGAGCTCAAAAACGTCCACCTGTTGGGCCACAGTTTGGGGGCCCACATCGCAGGGTTCGCGGGCAAGGCGGTCAAAGAACAGACAGGGGGGAGCCTCATCGGCCGTATCTCCGGCATGGACCCCGCCGGCCCATGCTTCGCCATTCTCGATGACTCGGAGCGGCTGTCCCAGAATGACGCTGACTTCGTTGATGTCATACATACTGATGCTGGAGTCTACGGAATGAATCAACAGATTGGTAAGTTATTTTTGTGACAATGTCTTTGCCCCGCTGGGATCGCCTATGTGGCCTCCTAAGGATTACTCTTATACGGAGTCTTTACTCACCTATCTTGTATAATACACACACACACACACACACACACACCTACGTCCCACACATACACCCACATCTACACAAACACCACTCACACACACAGTACACTTGACACACAGGACTCCTGTACACCATACAGAAAGATTACACAGTCCACTTAAGGTATTAGTTTTTGTTGATTAATGACCGTAAACTACCTCTTATAATACAGGTATACCCTACATAAACTATAAATGTTTTGAACTGGCTATAATGCCGTCAGCCTGTATGCCAGCCTAATAACAGTCTTGCCTTAATTCACAGGACACGTCGATAGTTGGATAAACGCTGGCAGTGAGCAGCCGAACTGCTTGTTACAAACTTGCAGCCACAGCCGGGCTTGGGAAATTTACGCTGAGTCCGTGCAAAACCCTCTGGGTTTCGTAGGAGTACAGTGCTACAAAATGACAAGATACAACTTCATACATGGACTGTGTGACCTCGACGATACCAGGTGAGAATAGTGACATCAATGATCCGTTCGAACACCGAATATAAATTACACCAAAAAACATTCATTTATTTTAGTTTCTCGCATTGTACACTTAAAAGTTATGAAACACAAAATAAATACAAATTATTAAACAAAAATCACAGCATTTATTTCAAGTAGGCCAGTTACAGGCACTTTTGAATTGTCGAAACAAAGATGAAAAATAATGTAGAGCTACAGTCCCAGTCACAAGACATAAAAACTGTGAAAGTACTGTAGTTGCCCATTCCCTAGCGTAGATCTCTATGGAGAAAAACGGGCAAGAAACTCCATGGACACTCTTTTAAATAGAATAGAATAATTTATTTGTATAAAACATGGTACATTAAGGTCTTATGGATAGGGTTATGAACTTACATGTTTCGCCATAGAAATGGCATACAAATATTAGAACATCATAAACGTAAAATTTTTACACAACATCAATATTTGTGTAAATATTAATATTACAAGGTCTAGATAATAAGAATAGTACTTACAATTCAGGATTCATATCTATTTGAAATCTTCTGTAATTAATAGATTGTTTTAATTATTAAAGAAAAAACTAAAAAATATATCAACTTACAATACTTTGTAACTTAGTAGCTATATCTATCGGATACTTTTTTCCCAGGAATTCTTTCACACTATAATAGTTATTTGTTATACAAGAGTGCAAAGTTGCTTTTTAACCGCGTGTTCAATTTTGATGACCGAGCAAGCGAAGGATTCTAAAATTGAATCACGAGCGCAGCGAGTGATTCAAAATTAGAATCCTGAGCGTTAGCGAGGGAATCAAAAGAGCACGAGGTGAAAAATCTTTGCACTCGAGTGCAACACGTAACTTTTCATTCCACCTCAGCGAGGAAATGACTAAATGCAAAAAAAAAAAACGTTTACAATCACAAGATAGGTACACTTTTATTTCAGTTTAGGTATTAATTACTACATTATGACAGGTAAGTATTACAGAATAATCTTTAAATTATAACAAAATAATACTAAGGTATAATTAAGAAAATTTTAAAGTAACGTTGCTACAGTTATTTAAATTGAGTGTAATATTTTTGTTTGGTACTGTAATATTGGTGTTAGTCACTTGTGTACTGTTTTTCGGTAAACTATCTGTCATACTTAATAGTTGTACCGATTCATCGGATTCCCTTGGCGTGAATGTTGGAGAGAGAGGGAGATGGTTAGGTGTTTCATAACGGCTTATTTTTGATGTAGAAGGGCCAGTCCAAGGATCCGATTGAGGCTCTTTCAGTGTAATGGCTCCTGCGATGCCTTCACATATTTTAGACTTATTTTGGATGGAATCCTCTATGTATCCCTCTACAACTGCATTGGACTTCCAGCCTCCGTGGCGCTTAAGGGACAGGAGATCAGCTCCGGAATCAGCCAAAAGTGTGGCTGAAGTTCGTCGGAAACAATGACCCGTGTACAACAGGGGTTCTGGAAGTTCAAGAAATGTTGCTATTTCTCGTGGGATACTGCCAATTTTATTAGTACCCATAGGCTGTCTAACACACTTTCCATTGCGATACTGTAGAAAAAATCGATTGATTGGAGTGTTAGGCGGGCGTAAGGCTTGATATTTCTCAACAATCGTTACGTATTCCTTGCGAATGACGAAGTTGCGGTCTCTTTTTGTCTTTGTATTAGGTAAATTAATTAATAGTAAGTCATCTGAATGTTTCTCAATGTTTTTGACATTAAGTTGTGTTAGTTCATTAGTTCGACATGCTCCGTTTATTCCAATAATAAGAACAACCTGTAACGTAAAGAGTATTGTAGTAGATAAATGAATAAAATTGATATGAACGCATAATTATGCCTATCAACATCTACTAAGTATACTATTTAATTGAGATTAATATACTTAAGTAGATACTGAATGTGCAACTGACTTACTTTTGCCGCCAAATATACGGAATCGGGTGCTTCGTTAAGAAACTTTTCAATATCAGATACTGTGAAAACCTTCGATTTTTTTGGTTGATGACCAGATGAGGCTCTTTTTAAAAATGCCACTAATTTAGGATAGGTATCGATATGTTTGTCTTCTTTCATCTTTATTGTTGCTTTTAGCATCGAATACGTACTCCATAGAGTGCTTGCTTTCTTGTTCTCGGATAATTCTATAAAATATGCCAGCAAAACGTTTTCTGAGAAAGTTTTGGCTCCTTTTGCTAGTCGCCACGTGTTGAACATATCGTACTGTTTTAAATACTTCTCGCGTGATTGTTGAGGGAGAAAGCTCATTTGCGCATTATTAACAGTTTCAGTCAATTCTGTTGGCGTCAAGCAAACTTCCTCGTCGCTAGAATCACTCATTTTAGTTTTTTCACTTGTTTTCAAGTTTCTTGTTTTTAATATAAGGTTTAACAATGACGTGAAAAAATGCCGCGTAAAGAACCGCGTACAAAGCAAATTGAAAAAAGAACACCAAGAAGGTTCCGAGTCTGAGTTTTTAACAAATTAAAAAAGGTTGTACCTATGATAAATTCGGCACCATGGAGGTAGAAGTAAATAGGTTTAATGATGTTTTGAATTCACAAACTTAGTGCACACGATGTTCTAAATTCAATTTACTTTATCCTCTAGAGGATAAAAACGACTTTTGCACTCAGATATCGAAGAGCAAAAATACTCTTTCTGAGATGGGGGGATGAAAAATATTTTAAAGGGAGTTCTCTTAATTGTTTTGGTATGATGTTAAAATTTTTTATTGCAGTGATTAGACTATTTTTTTTGCAAAATGTGCTTTGATGTTTAGGGATTCGCAATCTTGTGGGATCTCAACGAGTGTATTTCGAATGCAGATCACATGCTATAAAGAATTTAGAGTGTTCCTTCACAAAAATACCGGCCTGCATTATGAAAAGTCCTGATAAGGTTAATAGTTTTAATTTTTGAAACAGTGGTCTACAGGATGTTAATGGGCTAATACGCAAATTGCTCGTAGGCATTTTTTTTAACAAGAAATGCTTCATTTACATTTGTGGAGTTGCCCAGAGAGGGAGTCCATATATGAGTAAAGAGGGTACGTATCCGTGGTAAGCAGCAAGGGCGACTGCTTCACTAGCGGTACGTCTTAAACGTTTAAGAGCAAACACAAATTGGTTTAGTTTCTTGCAAACGTGTTCTATGTGTAATTTCCAGTTACAGTGCTGATCAAGAATAAGTCCAAGAAATTTGTATTCGCTAAATTCGTTAATTTGTTGTCCTTGACAATTAACTTTGAAAGTTTTTGGTTTTGAGTTATAATTTTGAAAATTTATGTATTTGGTTTTACTAAGGTTTGCACAGAGAATTAAATTTCTTTACCAGCATCCCACTTAAAACTACAGAAACCTTAAATTCCTCTCCCTTGCTCTCCATTGATTTATTGAAGGCGAACGTTTCAGTCTATTCAAATGAATTTAAATTTCAACATATAAACCCCATAACAATCATAAAAGCCTTTAAGCAAATCAAGATCGAATTAACCGAAGATCTATGGTGTATGTCTATCAAAGCTTGTACCTCAATTATTGAGACTGTAGCACCGTATTTAGCCTTAATATTTAATTTGTGCGTAGATCAAGGGGTCTTCCCGGATCTAATGAAATTCAGTAAGGTAATACCGCTTTTTAAATCTGGGGATAGTAAAGAGGCGTATCCGTTTTGCCGGTTTTCAGCAAGGTGTTTGAAAAGATAATGCTCAATCAAATGCTTAACCATTTTAACACCAATAAAATATTGCACGAGCAACAGTATGGTTTCACCAAAGGACGTTGTACAACTGACGCCGGTGTCACTTTATTAAAACACATATTTACTGCGTGGGAAGAGGCACAAGATGCCATAGGAATCTTCTGTGATCTTTCGAAGGCATTTGATTGCGTAAATCACGAAACCCTGATCTTGAAACTTGAGCATTACGGTTTAGGTAAACTTGCGCTCAGTTTAGTAAAATCGTATTGGTGACAATTCAATGGGTTTAAAAGTAAAAATGGGTGTACCACAACGTTCGATATTGGGTCCCTTCCTCTTTTTAGTATATATTAATGACCTACCCCGTTTATTTAACAACCATCCGCATATGGTGTTGTTTGCTGACGATACTTCTTTAATATTTAGGATAAACAGACGTGCCACTGATCTTGACGACGTAAATAACGCCCTACTGCAGGTCCATAATTGGTTTACCGCTAATAATTTAGTACTAAATGGGAAAAAAACTAAGTGCATTAGATTTGCTCTACCAAATGTCAAAACTAGTGATTGTGACATAATATTGAATCAAGAGAAACTAGAATTTGTCGATAAAACGGTTTTCTTGGGAATCACGCTCGACTCAAGGTTACAATGGGGTCCTCATTTAACATCTCTTGCAGGACGGCTGAGTTCAGCTGCATATGCTGTTAGAAAAATCCGTCAATTTACTGATATTGATACCGCGAGGCTAGTCTATTTTAGTTATTTTCATAGTATTATGTCATACGGTATTTTACTATGGGGACGGGCTGCAGACATCGAGTCTATATTTATTCTGCAGAAAAGAGCCATCAGAGCCATATATGAATTACGTAGACGCGATTCTCTAAGAGAACTGTTTAAGGAAATTAATATCATGACAGTACCTTGTCAATACATCTATGAAAACATCATGTACGTTAGGAAAAATCTGCATTTATTCAGTAAAAGAGGTGACAGACACCACTATAACACTCGAAATAGGGACCAACTAGTTCAGCCAGGTTTCAGGCTTGCTAAAGTAGATTCATCTTTCATGGGGTACTGTTTGAAATGTTACAATAAAATACCTCCCCACATTCTTCAACTGAATGAGACGAAATTTAAATCTTGTATAAAACGCACACTATGTAGGCAAGCATATTATAAGTTGGGGGATTACATTGATGATAAAAATGCTTGGCTAAATGCTGGTCCTGCTCCACAACCATAGGGGCAAACTAATTGATTGTACTGGTCGGGCATTATTTGAGTCTATCGACACGCAAAGAAGAAGAATTGATTCCCATGTTAATGTATGGTGGAAGCTGCAGAAGATTGTAAAAATATACCTACTTGCATTGTATAGATTCCGGTTTTTAGTATTATATAATTGCATAGCACATGTGTGAGTACTTTGTACTGTTCAGCCACCACTTACATTTAGTTATCTTTCATTGGCTTGAATATGCCTTGGTGGCTGAGAGAATGTCATGCTCACTCAAATGTCTCGCTGATGGTGGCAGGTGTGTCGGGTCATTTGGTTCCCTTAAATATGGTCGAGTTGAATGGCGCCGATACATGCGTCATGTTCGTGAACGGGCGCTGTCAGTTGGGACTGGTCATCTCTTAGCTGCCACGGTTCGTTCATTTTAATTACTTTATTTTTTAATTTATTATTTTACTCTGGACGCTCTTAATGTGCACGTCTTTCTACATCGTTCTCACATATGTATAATCTCAACATGAATGATGTAACCAAGATTTTGTAACAATATTTTGATTTTAAAGAGTGTCCATGGAGTTTCTTGCCCGTTCTTCTCCATAGAGATCTACGTTAGGGAATGGGCAACTACAGTACTTTCTCAAGCTATTATGCCTTGTGACTGTGACTGTAGCTTTGCTTTTTTGTATTTTCGACATTCAAAAGTGCCGTAATGGTCTAATTGAAATAAATGATTTGAGTTTGAGAGATAATTGTTTTCTAACCATTATAAAACTTTATTTACCATTGTGTTAAGGTTTGTTTCGTATCTAAGTCTGATTTATTATCATTAGCAACAATTACAGAAATATCGTCAGCAAAAAGTATGCACTGTCGTTGTAAAGCAGAGGGCAAATCATTGATATAAATCAGGAAAAGTAATGGGTCCAGTATGCTTCCCTGTGGTACACCTGATTTTGTTTGATTATATTCGGAGCTGAATCAAAATCAATCAAAATCATTGAGCTAATTTCTACTCTTTGTTGACGGTTCCATAAGTGGCTAATAGTAATCCAGTCAATAACTATCCCTCTGATTCCGTAGTTGTTGCATTTTTTTAGAAGCAAATCGTGGTAGACGCAGAAAAACAAGTTTGACTCAACTCAAGAGCTTCTAATCGACTTGTATCTTTACTACTATCGATTTTTTTCCCACTATTAACCTGCACGAACTCTCCTTAGTCAATTTTAACGTTTGTAGTAATCATATTCGAAAGAAACAGCCGGAAAAAAAACGATTTTTTGAATTTCGGGGTTGTCATTTTTTTTACTATTTTTTTTTATTCTTTTGGCATTACTACGAACAAAAGTAGCTTCACTACAAATCACTACTAACGTTTATCTACGAGAAACAGCCAGAAAAAACCGAATTTTCGAATTTCGGGGGATGAATTTTTTTTCTATTTTTTTTTCTATTTTTTTGGCATTACTACAAACGAAAATAGCTTCACTACAATCCACTACAAATCGAAATCTTTTGAAAAACCAAAAAAAAAAACGAAGTTTTCAAAAGTCGGGTGCCAAGTTCACACGGGTCCCTAATGCATTTTTTTTGAGCCACAAATGATCTATTTTGGTCGGTACTGTTACCCCATATTATAAGTCCATAACGTAATATATATAATAGTGGCACAGGATTTAAGAATTTGAGTATATTATAAAATCTTGGTTAAATCATTCATGTTGAGATGGTATATTATGTGAAAACAATGTAGCAAGATGGGCACGTTAAAAGGTCCATAGTAAAAACAAATAAAAAAACAAATATACAATTCAAAAACCAAAATAATTCATTCAAATACGCCATGGCAATTAAGAGATAACCAGTCACAAGTGACCCAAGCGCCATTCAACTAAACCATTTTGAAGGGAACTAAATGATCCGCCACATGCGCCACCATCAGCGAGACATTTGAGTGAGCATGACATACTCTCAACCGCTAGGCCACATTCAAGTCAAGAAGTTTCTGAATCGCGGGTGTTAAGATTTTCCGTGAAAGAATTACCCCTCGCACGTGACAGTCGCTTCAAGTTAGGTTATTTAACCGACGAAACAACAGGAGGAAGTTCCTAATTCAACGCGTATTTTTTTTTTATGTATGACCACGAGAGAAGTCCGGTAAGCACAATCCTTTTTTTTTGTGAAAAGCGTAGGTAATAGGTATATTTCAAAGTTGGTCCCATTTAAAATTGAAAAATCATCTTTGGGCTCATTTCCTGCACCATTGATGAGAACTTTAAACCTAGCTTGAGGAATGACTGTCATCGAAGGTCTAACGGTGGAGACAGAAGGCAGTTGCAAGAGGTCCGCAAGAGTTCACAGCAGCTATATTGTTATTGGCCTCATTTCATGCACCTTAGTGAGAACTAAGGACCTGCCTGGAGTATGACTGTCAACGAGTGTTAAAGGATGAAGACGTAAGGCTGTCGGGGCAAGCCCCTTAGAAATTAATTGTTACCCACTTGAATCTATACTAATATTATAAAGCTCAAGAGTTTGTCTTGTTTGGTTGGTTGAACGCGCTAATTTCGGAAGCGAAGTATTTGAGGTACCGTCACAGCAAAGCGAAGGTGCTTATTCAACTACCCTCGAAACGGTGGTATTCCGGTCGAAACGTCGGGCTTTTATATTTAAAATTCGCG
The DNA here is from genome assembly GCA_963853795.1 of Xestia rhomboidea. Lineage (NCBI taxonomy): Eukaryota > Metazoa > Arthropoda > Insecta > Lepidoptera > Noctuidae > Xestia > Xestia rhomboidea. The sequence continues at coordinate 18,698,051 of OY970774.1, forward strand.
ATAAATACCCATTTTTTATGTTTTATAAATTTATTTATTTTGAGAGCTACCGTTGCGAGCGCTGCATAAACGGCGCAACAATCATGTATGAGGGAATTGTTCCTCTTAAAAAGTTCAACAAAATCCGCGATAACATATGTCTATCTTTTAAGGTTGAGTCTCACTATCTCTAACCCTCTCTCTCTCTCTCATGTGACGCAGACGAAGATGCGCGGGTCAGCTAGTCTATACATAAATGGGGAAACAAGATTAGTTAGACTATTTTATTCAAAACTTAACAGGAGTACCTACTCCTATTGATAAATGAGTAGAAATGGGTTTTAGGTTTTTTTAGAAATCAACCCCTAAGAGGGAGAAATGGGTGATTTATTGTGATGATTGTGATAACGATGATTATGATTGCGATAATGATGATGATGATTATTGTGATGATGATGATTGTGATTATGATGGTAATGATTGTGATAATGATGATTATGATTGTGTGTGTGTGATGATTCGTGATGGTGATTGTGATTGTGATTGTGATGGTGATTGTGACAGTGATGGTGATTGTGATAATGATGATTTTTGATTACACGGTACACACGGTAGGTACACGAAAAACAAATAAACTTCACAATAAAAATCACTGAATTAGTCTTATAGCAAGCGTCCAAGCGCGCAAAATAAAAAATATTGTGCGGTCGGGGGACCCCTGTAAAGAACGTAAAGTCAAAGTCAAAGTCAAAGTCAAATTTATTTGCATAGATTGCAGGTACATAAAATAAGTTGTTACAGTAAAATGGGTGAGCCTTGTACAATCTACCTTATATTAGGCACGTAGTTCCCCAGAAAGCACGAAATCAACACTCATGAAGTAAAAACCGAAAATTTTCATCGGCGCCATCTTGGATTTTCATTATGACTTCATTTTCATCATCGGCGTCCCCAAAAACCACGAAAACGACACCCATGAAGAAAAAACCGAAAATTTTCGTCGGCGCCATCTTGGATTTTCAGTTAAACCTCATTTTCATAACCAGCTATCCCAAAAACCACGAAAACGACACCCATGAAGAAAAAACTTAAAATTTTCATCGGCGCCATCCTGGATTTTCATGTTGACCTCATTTTCATTATCAGTGACCCCAAAAACCACGAAAACGACACCCATGAAGAAAAAACCGAAAATTTTCGTCGGCGCCATCCTGGATTTTCATTTTGACCTCATTTTCATTATCAGCGACCCCAAAAACCACGAAAACGACACCCATGGAGAAAAAACCGTTTTTTTTTTTTATCGATTTATATTATTTTTCGATCGAGCCCACTACACAAGTTCACACACACACAGCATACGGTATTTAAAAATGCTTCACTTTGAATATTTTTTTCGTATACTTAGTAATAATTAATTTAGAATTATTTCAATTGTACCAATGAAAGTTTAGAGTCTAATAAGCAACATGTATTTTTTTGCACATATATATTCACTCATCAAAGAGGACTTACATGGAGAAAACCTCTCGCTAGCAGGTATCACCACCTTAAAAAACATTATTTCTGTTTCAGTGTCATAGGCTACGCCACGCCGAACACCACCAGGGGCAACTACTACTTTTCAACACATAGTGAGGAACCCTACGCCGCGGGTGTCGCAGGATTAACGTATGTTCGAGAAAGCAATTCTATCAGGGAGATAAATAATAACATAAACCGCTTATTACCGATGTTATGATGTCTAAAAGAAACTGAATAAGTTCAACAAAATAATAAGTTAAACCGCGTTCAACAGCTGGTTAGTGTCAATATACCGTAACAACGATGACACAAATAGTGTCTTATTAGTGAAATTCACCTTTAGAACGCTGCTGACGACTTTACGGCAATATTATACGGTTCAAAAACTTGTTCATATAAAAAAGAGTATTTTCCTTTATTTCTCGTTGTGCGTGCAGCGTGTTGCATCCATTGAATAAAAGTGCATGGCATCTACTTATTTTAATATTTGACTCTGTTGAACGGTCTTTTCAGTGAGTCAATGAGTCTCTATAATAACATTTGTTTTTTTGAAGAATTTGATTCATCTTTCACAGAGCAGATCCAAAGATCCTTCAAATAAAATGAACATTCATATAAAAAGAAAAAAAGAAAACCTTTGAATTAAGTAGCTACTTATGTCTAAATTAAATGCGTATGATGGCAAAATATGGCTGTAATTATACCTATTTTTTATATTTATATGTTAGATACAACTTTTTATTATGTGTAGACTACTAGTCAGAGGCCCATGGGCGGCATAAAAACTCTGACACAAGGTTATTCACTAACCACACGATAAAGAAGAAGATTATAACACTAGGAAATTAATTTAAGCACCTACTTAGCCTTCATTTTGAAAAAGAAAAATACATAGATACATCTAAGTAGTTTTTGTGATGTCCCGATATCCAAATATTAATGTTGTAATATTTAATAATGGGCTAATGTGGGTAACATTAGCCCATTATTGAAACTCTGTTTTAAGCTTTCACTGTTTAAAACTAAACTTCCATCCCGTAAGTGACAATATAAGTTTGGTTACCAATGAAACTGCAAAACATCAATATTCCAAAGCACTGAAACTCTTGAAGTTTGAACGTAGTTTAAATGAGCTCGCGATCAGCTTCATTGGTGAAATAAGCACATAATCAATACGTACTTAAACTAATAAAATAAAGAGAATGCAAGATTTTATGTTTTTTGTTTCAATGATCCTTGAACCTTTATTTATTTATATTTAAAATAAGTAATAATAATAGATTGTTTAATATAATGTATACCTTAATAATCTTAAAAATTAAGGGATACGGCGCAGGGGAGGTCAAAAATAAAAGTCATATTACTGTCAAAAATAAAAACATTTAATTAGAATCTACCTAATTATTATTGAAATGCGTTAACACTCACATTAACCTTTTTTTTCTATTTACTCTGCATTTCATTTCATTTTACCTGAGATCAGTTCCTCAGAGTACTTGATATTATTCAGCAACAGCAAGCTACATAATATGTAACTCATTCTCGAACTACTTATTTTAAAACACTTGTCAGCCGATGGAGTATTATCGGTCTTAGCATAATAATTAATATCATCTTACATCTATTCTAAAAGCCTGATGACGTTCTGTCAATCTACTGTCAAATCATAAGTTCAAATAAATTACCAACAGTTTGTCGTGCGATTTGACAGCAGATTAAGGGCCTGGCTTTTAACGTCACGACACGACTAATCAACTAAAGGTACCTAAATTTTAAAAAAATAAACTAAATCCACAGGACCAGGTAGGTAAAATACCTTAGGTATTAAATTCTAAGCTAGGAGTACAGGATTATATTGAACACAGTACGTGGCATGGAATGTTCTACAGCATCCACGGCTGAGCTACGCCTAACTTTAATTTGTATGAAAATGTTGGCGGGGTCGCCCTCTGCGAGCCACAGTCACGCCACGCCATGGCAAACAAATGAACTGCGCAGATAACGTGCACATCCTACGTGGCCGTGGCCGGTGGACTTAACAAGGCCTTAAGGCCTCATGCAGTCACGGCCTCTGAAGCGACTTGGGTCAAGTTACGCTCGCGCTCTTCGTTTGTTTTCCTCGCGTGAGTAGGTTATATACAGTTCCAGTCAGTCGTGGTATACCTACTCTACTGATTTTCCATTTGTTTCTTATCGCAGTCGCTGACCCAAGAAGCGTGTCCTCGTAGCCAATAGGCTACGTAGCAATAGACGGACAACTTTTATAAAAATGGCACCTTTTAAGTTTTTCGTATTCTAATTGTATTTGTAGCTTTATACCGGTGGGCCTTTTAGTTAGATAGGTGTGAATTGACTTCATCCGCTGACATAGTTCCCGATGTTCCTGACGATTCCGTCGTCATTAACGTAGTGGGCGCCGTCCGTGCCCAGCCCGAAAGGGGGCGCTCCGGCCGTCTGTAGGTAGTAGGAGCCCGTCGTACTCGGCTGAGTCGCGTACCCCTTGAAGCTGGGGCAGAAATAGGCAATTAGGGATGAGATAATTGGTTCCATGATTAGTACTTGACATGATTACAAAATTGCAGTTAAATTGTGCAATAAAACACTAGAACTAGTGGGACTTTTATGTTCCCACTAGTTCTACGATTATGTAGCACATGAAATCGTAGGACTAGCGGGAAAAAATCCCACTAGTGCTACCGTGTAACTGTGTAGTAGAACTAGTGGGAATGATCCACTAAAACGGATATCGCTCAAAATGGGGTATCACCAATATTATAAAGGCGAATGTTTGTATGTGTGTATGTTTGTTACTCTTTCACGCAAAAACTACTGAACGGATTTGGATGAAATTTGGCACACAGATAGTTTATAATCTGGATTAACACATAGAATACTTTTTATCCCAGTAGTAAGATCCCATGGGACAATTATCGAACTTCACGTGGGCAAAATCGTGGGCAGCAGCAGTTATTGATATTTGCAACAGCCAAAGCTCCCGATTAAACGATGCCCCATCAGCTGGCGTGTTCAGTCATCTGCACCTTTGAAAATCTGAACAAAAAAAATGTTATGCAGGAATTGATACTTTGTTTTAATTCCGCAAATACAGACTGTCCAAGCTTGGATGCAGGATGCAGCACCACACCTAAAGTATAATGCATATTATGGAGAATGTGCGATAGTTGGCATGCGTGATGCAAGCTACCTAAATCTATATGTATTGCCTCCAAGCCTCGGACTGATTACTAAGAGAGAAGACTAATTAATACGTTTACTGCAGTTATTTATAACCTATGACAATACAAATATTAGCAAACAACTATAATAATCGTTTTACCGGTTTCGCAAGTGGATATAAGTAGGTAATCTCGCACTATAATGCCCTGCGGCTTTTCCCGCATAGGTATGTATTAGTAATTAATATCGATTAAGTACTGATCTACAACAGAGTCAACTACGCATCACGTAAGTCATCTTTTATACTTACGGCTCGTACACATTAAAACGATACGACGTCGCATCGTGCTACGTCGCGGCATCGTGCACGATGCGACGTCGTATCGTGGGAATCTACGTTTGAAGTCAACCACTGCTTATCTTTTTACTGTGCTTTAGAACAGGGAAATACGACCTATTTTCTGCGAACACTGCAGATTTGATTCCCACGATACGACATCGCATCGAGAAACGATGCCGCGTCGTTTCGTACTCTTTTTTAGCAACCTCATAACAGAACACCACCAGGCGGACCAGTCAAAAAGCGGAAACTTCCCCATAACGTATTCTTTTCTGATCAATATCTATAAACCTGACAAATTGCTGAGTTTTGTTCAAAGTCCCTCGATAATCCATTGTCATCTCTTACAACACATGCAGGGACAGCTTGAAAAGGCACTGCAGGGAGAAACTGCGTAAAGCACCTGCTAACAATTCTTACTTAATTACATCTTAAAACTGCATAATTCAAAAGCTAATAGTAACACTCGCATGCAGATCCCAAATTCTCCTGTTTACAGTAAGTACGGGACACCTTGTTATTAAATAAATCTTTTACGGTAATTAGGTAGGACTTAAACCGGAATCCGCTACCCTGCAATGACCACAAACATTATAAAAATGCCATCATGTTATGCTAATTAGGTTGTATGGCTATAATTAAAATACTACGACCAAGGGCTTCTAGTGGTCATCGTCATTAGATCCTATAAATAACTATAGCAACGTGATCTTGACTTTGTCAACAAGAAAGAATGCTTCCTATAATCTTCTATCTATTAATTTTTGGGTTGTTTTGATTATTTAGACTTGTTTGCACTGCGGAATTCGCCTATTTTTTTGCCTGTAATGTACACTGCTGGGCAAAGACCTCCGGGACCACTTCTTTCCAGGTGCCCTTTTCTTGGATCACCTCGTATCAGCCAGGTCATCTCGTCACCTCATTCTGGGCGACGACGTCCATCCTCAGGCATCATTGGGTGAAGACATATAGACTTAAAGAAATAAATTGACACATTACGATTAGCTTGCAAATCTATGTATATCTACACTAAGATTTTTCACTGACACACAATGAATAGCCTAAACTGCTGATGGTTTTAGAAACACGAAATTGTGGGACAGAGTTCCTTACAGGTGATGGAAGTGAGCACAACGAAGGAGTTTTGAAAAGTCATCTTCTTATGGGATTAATATGGTACGGGGAGGAGGTATTTTTTGCTGGTGCTAAATCCCATCATGCACATGGTTTACACTTTAAGTGGGTGGCCCAAGTGGGAGCGGGAGCGGGCAGCGGAGCAGTCAGCGGGTAAGACCCCAAATGAATTGGGATACGATCTTACTAGGTGGTCCCGCCATTAAGTGACACTCACTTTAAAATGACTTGCACTAAACTTGTTATTCCAGACAAAATACACATATACATGCAGCTGTCATTTATTAAAATTATAAATTGTTTACATTATTGACAATGACAATACTTACATAGTATAATAATAGGACTGTTTTACACTAGAATAAAACAGTTATTATGTGCCGAAAGAAAGACACAGCGTTAGTATGAAGAAGCAGTCTATGATTCTGGTTTCTAGGAGCATAGATAATGTAAAACATACCTGATTCTCTTTGGATTTACGTTGTTACCTCTCATTTCCGGCAGGGGTCGCCATCTCTGGTTCCGGTGACCGGCCGTTTAGGCTTTCATAGTGTCTTCATACCAGCAAGGACCTTGAGCTAACGCTGTGTCTTTCTTTCGGCACATAATAACTGTTTTATTCTAGTGTAAAACAGTCCTATTATATGCCTACCAGAAAGACACAGCGTTAGTATGAAGACTTGTTTGATATCTGCTGGTGAAGGTAACATAATAAACGCTATGTGAAATAAATAAATGTGTTAAAGAATGAAAGAAATCCATTTCAGATTAAACATTTATTATCAATTACCATAATCAGTAAGGTTATATTACTGATAAATAATTATAATCATTTGAAATTAAAATGAACAATTTGTTAGGTACTTCAACTTAAACAATCAACTTTGGCACATAAAACTTAACAATTCTAATTAAAACTTGAGAAATTTAATCGTAACAAATCTTCCTCTTCATTATTTGTATTTTTAATAATCTCTCTACAGTAAAACTTTCTGAAAGTCTTATCACTCTTCCAGTTCCCTCTAGCCAATATATCATCTACAGGAACATTCTCCCACCAGCCTTTGGATGCTACAGCTGCTCTGACGCTTCCTGGAGTAGCTTCTAAATTTAAATCTTTAAATATAGATTTAATCCAACCTGCTATAATAGTTCTTGTAGCTGGTTTTATTTGGCCTTTTAATGAAACAAATAGACTTGTAACATTACTATTAAGTCTTCTTTCCTGTGAGATCAGAATCAATTGTGAAATATGTTTCAAGGGACATATATTTGCATCTGGGTGTTTTAATAAAGACCAGCCAGACTGTCTATATTTGCTTGAGTCTGTTTTTTATCCAAATTTTGGCCATAGTATAATTTTTTCTTCTTCTTCTATGAAGTTGCTTTGAGAAATATCCAACAAGGTAAGGTCATGTATCCTTCTGCCTGATGCTAACAATAAAATAATTGCAGTTCTTCTTGAGATATCAAAAAGGGAATTTGTGCTTGGAACTGTATTCAACCAATTGAATATTATTTTTGTGTCCCAAATAGGGGATTTTGTAGGTGGAGGTTTTGATAATGCTATGGCTTTTAAAACTTGTTGAACAAAGAAATTTTTTGATATATTGTCTGCATTTGAAGCACAGAAGGTAGAAATAGCTGATTTATGTAATAAAATTGTATTAACTGAAAAATTTCTTTTTAAATGCAGATCTGCTAAAAATCTTGCAACGTCTTTGCCATCAGGATTTCTTTTATTAATATTATTTGTGGCACAAAATGATAGCCACCTTTTAATAGGGGCTTTGTAAGTATTTAGAGTGCTTTTGCGCCAACAATTGCTTAGTAATTCAATTTCCTCCCTACTCCAGTTTGCTACCTGACCTGACCACCCCCAATTTTCCACGCCTGGAGGGACAACTTGTCCACTTGTGGGGGACAGAGCCCCGTCGATCGATCTATCAGGTTCTTCCGCAGATCTGTTATCGATATTGGGTCTGACAGGGCCCTGGCTTGTAGATCGGCCAGCCAAAAGCACTGATCCCACTGTGGTGCTATTACTATGTATGTCCCTATGGCCCCATTCAGATGATGGAGCACCCGAGGGATCAAGTTGGGTGGGGGGAATACCCAGCCCAGCTGAAAGTCCCAAACTCGACTGAAGGCGTCGCAAAAAATTGCTGACCCATCTGTTGAGTCCCAAGTTACGTATTGGGGGACTACTGCTGTTTCTTTTGAAGCGAACAGGTCTACGTCTGGGACGCCCCATTTTTGGAATATTACATTCTTGGCTTGGGGTTGTAGCTGCCATTCGGGGACCGGTTTTCCTCTTGAGAGGCGGTCTGCAATCCCGTTTAACCTCCCCGGGAGGTATGATGCCGACAGCGTTATGTTGTGCTGCTCGGTTAGGTGAAGGAGTTTGCTTGTTAGGCCCAACAGGGCTAAGGACCGGGTTCCCCCCTCGTTCCTTAAGTAGGCTATGAGAGTTCGATTGTCCGACTGCACTAGAACATGTGCGTCCTTCATGTGTGCACCTTGTCTTACTAAGGCTGCATACACAGCAAACATTTCCTTCACATTGGAATGCCACTTTTGCTGGCGACGATTCCATTTGCCCGACAACATGATGTTGTTCAGGTGTGCTCCCCAGCCCGCGTCCGCCGCGTCTGTGGTGAGAAAGTGGGTAATCTTGGGCGTGTGCATTGGTCTTGCACTTTTCCCTACGTTTCTTACCCACCATTGTAACTCTTGAGTCACTAGAGGTGGTAACTCCCTCTTTTGCCTTGGTCTGGCTCCTCTGAATGATTTTAGAAAAATCTGAGTACGGCGACAATGGAGGCGGCCGTTTGGGGTTGCTAAATTTGCAAAATTTAACATACCCAGCCATTTTTGCATCACTCGGAGACACGACTCTTTCTTCTGTAATAAGCTTGTTAATAGTTCTAGAATTTTTTCTACTTTTTTTACAGGAAGTGAAATTAGTTTTGTTTTTGTATTCCATATTATGCCTAAATATTCTATTTCTTGGGTTGGGGTGAGAAGTGATTTTTTGAAGTTTACATGCCATCCCAACTTTTCCAGAGTTTGTATGGTTATTTTGGTATGTTCTATGAGTTGTGTCTGATTTTGACTGGCTATTAAGAAATCGTCCAAGTAAACTACTATTCTTATGCCTTGTTTCCGAAGGATTTCCGCAATCCAATTGGTCACTGAGGCGAAGGTTTGAGGAGCTGATGAGAGACCGAAAGGTAAGGCCGTTAACTGTAATATTTCGCCTCCATATATTATGCGCAGAAAACGCCTGTGGTTTTCCTTTATGTTTAGGTGAAAATATGCCTGATGGAGGTCTATTTTTGTCATCCAGTCCCTGTCCTGTAGGAACTGAATTACATCCTGTCGAGAAATTAATTGGAAATGTCGAGTCGAGACATGTAAATTTAGGCTCTTTAAATTGAAAATAGGGCGTATCCCCCCGTCTGGTTTCCGGACTAAAAACATTTTGGAGTGAAAGCCGGGTGTTATGTTTTTTGGTTTTTCTAAAATGTTTGCATCTTTTAACTGTTGTATGATTTCTGTCATCTTCTTGGATGACTTTGTTGCAAACTTGTTCAATATTCTTTTGTAAGGGTAATGTAAAGGAGGTTTTGTTGAAAATGGAATGCGACTCTCCGCTATTATTTTTTGAATATATTGACTGGCCCCTAATTGTTCCCATGCCTGAACATGGGATTTTAGGCAACCGCCTTTGAATACACTGCTTTGATTGTCACTTATCTATAAAGTTGGAGGTATCTTGAGTGCCTGTACGACGAAAGGAATGCTTTTTATAATTATTATTTCTTGATTTTTTGTCTGAGTTAAACTTAGTTTTCTTATTGAAATTAGTTTTATAAGATGGCTTGAAACTTTTATTGTTAACCTGATTGGTATTATTGACTTTCTTTTTATCTTTTAAATAACTTGGCATGTTAAGCCATACCTGCGAACCTCCTAAAGAATCTACCAGTGGGATGAGCGCTTCTCTGTTGAAGAGATACTCAGCGCTAGGTGGAATATTTTGTAACGCTAATTTAAGATTAACGTTATTAACTTCTTTTAGAATGCGGTCACGTCTAACCTCAATACATTCAGCTCGCTTGCCACATATGACTTGCATACAAGTTTCCATATTTTTATATGAAGGTGACGCTGGACCAAACTTTTCAGACAACTTATCACAGAGAGTGCTTGCATTGAGCTCTGTGTCGGAACTAGCAGCCCAATTTACAACCTCCTGCAAACCATTTTTCAAAAGTTGCCTATTTTCCAGAACAGCATTAGACAATCCCGCTAACAATTGCTCTGTACTAGCCAAATAATCTGTTCCTTTATTAAGGTGACATAATTCCTCATTTAATTTTAAGCCTATAAAACCTGGTGTTGCAATAAGTGTCTGCAAGTCCTTTTTATACCGAATGCCCTTCCAGGCCTGTGAGTTAAATTGCTGAAGACTATTTAACTCTGCTAGTTTAACGGGATCGGCAACAGGTACAATCTTAGATTCGTCATAACTTATTTTCAACTCCCCCAAACACATATTATTATTATTAGTTGCTTTGCTTAAAACTTGTGGTTTGTTTAGAAACTGATCATTCGTATTCGTAGAATTCACGGAATTCAAATGGCTGCCGACATTTTCTTTATTATTGTTAAAATTCGTATTAATAGCCGAGAAAATCTGCGGCATTTGAGCTACACAGTTTGTTAAATATGTAACTTGATTAATTATAGTGTCCATGCGAGGATCCGAACAAGTTCCCACTTGTTTGAACCTGCGCCGCTTAGACCTTTTATTAGGTGGCGGCGAGGCAAAACCTTCTTCGTCTTCCGAAGACGAGGAACTGCTTTGCGATGAGCTCGAGCTCACAGCTAGTCTCTCTCCATCCGGAGCAGCGACTTGAGCTACAGGTTCAGGAACGGAATCCTCCGAGTTCATAATGGTGGGTAGGTACTTACCGAATCGCCGTCAATGACACAACACTGAACACTGTATAAAACACTGAATACGTGTTTATTATTAGTGTACAATCACTCTAACACTATTTTCAGACCGAAAACAATGAATTATTGGAATCTGATAGTATTTTTGTCGGTTTTTAAACTTTGAAAAACTTTTGCTCCTTACACGACAAAAATCATAAACGCTATGAAAGCCTAAACGGCCGGTCACCGGAACCAGAGATGGCGACCCCTGCCGGAAATGAGAGGTAACAACGTAAATCCAAAGAGAATCAGGTATGTTTTACATTATCTATGCTCCTAGAAACCAGAATCATAGACTGCTTCTTCATACTAACGCTGTGTCTTTCTGGTAGGCATATAATAGTACATTATGATATAAGTGCGGTAAGTTGAAAATTTCAGCCGAGGCGATATTGCTTGCCCGAGCCGTAGGCGAGGGCGATAAAAAAGCAGAGACTGTAATTATCAAAGCGCACGTATGTCATACGACGTTTTATAACATATTTGCTAGGAAATAAATAAAACAATTAAAAACAATACAGCGAAAAGAAAAAGCGCGCGGAATAATTTTTGCTTGTTCACAAATTAGCGAGGCGCGCGCATCAGCGCTTTTTTTTAAGGCAAAGACACAAAAAACAGCCAGTATTACTAATAAAGTAAATTAATATTTTTGTGTTTTTTTTTACAGATAAATGGTTGTAATTTATTGTCAAAATTAATTAAATTAAAGAATTAAATGTTTATTTATTATATTTCATCTCCCAAAGTTAATTTTATTCATAAAATGTTGACCACTTTTCGGACATAAAAACTCTTTGCTAAGATTTAAAAAAGTATAAACTACTTTACAGCACAAGTGCGTAATGAGATACATTACGATATTGAAATTGGTGAAATAAGAGACCCTTTACGAGCAAATGTGTTATAAAATTACTTTATAACACATTTGCTCGGGTCTCTCTCTCTCTCTCTCACCTCACTAATTTGTGAACAAGTAAAAATTATTCCGCGCGCTTTTTCTTTTCGCTATATTGATTTTATTTGTTTTATTTATTTCCTCGCAAATATGTTATAAAACGTCGTATGACATACGTGCGCTTTGATAATTACAGCCTCAGCTTTTTTATCGCCCTCGCCTACGGCTCGGGCTAGGAATATCGCCTCGGCTGTAATTTTCAACTTACCGCACTTATGTCATAATGTACTATTTCGTCACATCACGTGATAATTCCACGTGAAATACACAAATACCGTCGGCGTCAGTGCAGGACCTAGGCTTGTATTTTACATTATTTCATGAAAAATTTATTAAAATAGCCTGAAAAGAAAGTATTCAAATATTAAAAAAGGTGCGTGTGAGCAATGTGTGGTCTCAACAGAACTGACAGCTGAAAGGAATACTTACTTGAAAAAATAAAAATACCGTGTCATCTCTGTATTTATGAAATGGCCTTGGTTATTAGACATCCATCACTATTTACATTAGAGCTCAGATCGCGAAATAGAAAACTTTTGTTTAACTACCCTCTTTAGGAAAAGTGTATTTGCCCTGGCCACGAAGATCTACGATATATAGGATTCCTAATGACATAAAAAACGTAGCAATATTCATTGCTTTAAAAATAAATTGTTCCAATTGCTTATAGAAATTTCCGTTATTACTCTGTTGCTGATTATTTATCGACTAGAACGTTTTAAATGTTTCATGTCCGCTTGACATCATTTTATTGTTATAATTGAATTTATATTTAATCTGAAATGGCAATTTATATCAAATCGTTAGAATTTTAAAATCATATTTCATTATATTATTTAATCATTTGTTTAACCAAGTGGCTGACCATGGAATGAACATTATCAGCCTGCCCGTTACCCATGTATCAATACAATTTTATTTGATTTGAAAGGCAGTCCAGTAAACGACCACCCTTTGCCATTGTGAGGAGGTTCCTGGAGCCCTTACCACCGGCACCGGTAGCTTGACCCCAGCACCGATAAACCAGTTTTTTTTTTTTTGAAATATTTCCAAATGTAAATAAAATATGTAAAACCATCATTCTCCTGCCCTTATCCCAATTAATTGCGGGTCGGCGCAGCATGTCTCCTTCCATATTCTCTACGACCGACGAGTACCTAACTCGTCATGTCATCAGAAACTTGTCATTTCATCCCTTACACAGTCCTATTCTTCGTTTCTTTGGTCTTCCTCTACTCTTATTCCAATCCACATTCATACTCGGAACTTTCCTCACGACATTTTCCTCATTCCTCCACATCACATCATGCCAATGTGTAGAAAAGACTAAAAAAAAAAATAACTACATGACATATTTTTTTTTATTACTCTAAGTAAGTATATATTTTTTTCTATTAAGCATTTCACGCATTTCTCAATTTATTATAGGAAATTGTCAGTGTAAATCTTTAAATAATTAATGCTTACTTTTGACTTATTCATAAAATTGTTTTTAAATGATTGAAGATGCATCCGCATCGTTATGGCTCATCTGAAGTCCCCCTAACCTGGACTGATCCTTAGGTAAATCTTTTCAATTAGGTGTATACCTAGTAATAAAGCGGTCTCGCTTTATTATCAATCTTGGCTCTTGTTTGTTCGATTCCTAATTAATTGCCGACTGTGGTAGGTTTGTGAGAATTCTTATTCCATGAATATTATTTCAATGTCGTCAGCACAAACCCAAAATTCTGACAAGTCTTTTCAAGGAATATCGTTATACCGATTACCCAGTATTACTGGGCTGTGGAGGACGGATAGGCAGTCGCTTCATGGAAAATACTGGTGTTCAGCTGCACTCGTTGGGATTGGAAGCCGACCCCAACATAGTTGGTAAAGGGGGACACAGAAGATGGTGATGAAGCGCGCGGTTGACTCGGCTTCCAAAACCGAAGAGGTACCCAATACGTCATTGTTTTTTTTTTTAAAGTAGGTATTACCAAGCGAGCGGCGCTTATTTACATATCTATCCATTCCTACCATGCATCTCTCTTTGTTTCGATATTTTCCTGAAACAAAATAAGAAAAATGGAAAAAAAATATTTGCTCCAGTTTTATTTTCAGGGAGAAATCCGGGGAATACGTTTGTATGGGCTGAGCACCGCTAGCCTTACCTCTTAACACCTTCTGTGCCGGGAACCCACCTGGAGGGTTCACTCAATTCGCACTTGCGATGCCGCGGGGAATTTAACCCACCTGGAGGGTTCACTCAAGTCGCACTTGCGATGCAACGGGGAATTTAACCCACCTGGAGGGTTCACTGAAGTTGCACTTGCGATGCCGGGAACCCACCTGAAGGGAATCCACTACTCATTTGCAATATATATGGTGTGCACGAAACGTGAAACGGGGGTGGACACGAATGTGCCATTTATCTAGGTCGTTTTAACTGCACCCCAAAATATAATGATTACTTAAAACGAACACTCGCGTAAGTAACTTCACCGATTTCAAAGCGAAGTTTTCAACGCTTAATTAAATTCTGCTAAAAATTATCAAGGACTTTTGCTTATTTAAATATCTATTCAAATTCAAACAATACATGTAAAACAATATAACGAAAATTCGGAGGTGTTCATGAGGAAAATTACTAAATCCTTGAGCAAATTTGCAAAAAAAAGAAACGGCTGAACACACAAACTTATAAATCTTTTCAGAATATCATTATATTACTAATAATATTATTAAAGAGGTAAAATTTGTTTGTAAGTTTGTATGTCCCGGTAGGTAATCTTGGGAACTACTGAACCGATGCGAAAAATCTTTTACTAGCGGGAAGTTACATTGTCCCCAGGTGTCAAAGGCTAAATTGAAATGAAATGAAATTTATTTATTTGCCAGAATATACCTAGGTTCTTACATGATATCATGGTAAAATAATTTTAGTTTCACTATATTCGACTATCAGTCGTGCAAATTAAAAACGTTCTTTTGGGTTAATTTCCGTATAACCGTGGCGGCGCTTACCTACGCACAGACGTAGTTAAGCGCCGCCTATTTTATACCCTTCGAATCGGAAGACAGGAGCTGGCTGAAGGATAAACGATGATTTTATGAGAAAATGTTTAACCGGCAAAGTGGAGTTCAAAGCTCTACAAGAACGTAGTGATTTTTTGTGACGGTTGGACACTCGTCCAACCGTCCGTCCCAAGAAAGTCCGTATGTAGGTATGTCCGTCACCACCGTGGACACCATTTAGTTTAAAATTGGAACAGATTTGTCGGCACGGTAGGCGCAGTGGCTGAGCGATTATATCGCGACTATATCCCTGCTGTGGATTCGTCATTAGCTGACTATGTTTGTAATAGATTTCATTTGAACCTGTCAGCTATAAAGATCCTGACATCATACCTCTTTATCACCCTTGTTGGACTGGTAGACAATGCCTAAGTCCGCCAGTGTACCTTATTTGTGTGCAAGAAGTTTAAATTGTATAAGCACAATATTTTTATCAAGTAAAGCCGCGCGTCGTGGCGAGTGACCACAATCATAATGAAAAATTAGCAATATTTACCTACGTTGTTTATCTACGCTATATTTCTCATTCAAGTTCAAGATATTAATACGCTAGCGGATTCCTTCCGGCCAGTTCGACCCGCGCTGTCAAGAGGCTAGCAGTGCTCTTGACCATAGACATCACAGACCAAAGTCGTAAGTACTAACTTTTAAAAGAAGTTTTGTAAACAAACTTTATTTTTGTCATTGTAACATAAGCTTAGGGCCTAGACGAAGTGACATTCTATCTTGCAAAAAGTCAAAAATATGCTGGGTTGACATAAGGTACCGAAATGCTTATGTAAATAGAGTTGAAAATCGTTGTATAAATACAAAACGCTTTGAAAGCGATTGCCACTGGTCTCGACTTCGATGTCGTGAACGTAGTCGATGAACGTCGATGTTGTCTTTTAGTTTTTAAAACTAAGCTTATTTTAAGATTAGCACGTGTTTGTATTCTGAGAATATTACGTTTTTTTATTTTTTTTTATTTATCCTTGTAGCTGAACACGATACCTCATTATCAAGTTTGTTTATAATTTGTTGCAAAAATATCTTTGATATCTCAGTATTTATGTTTCTTACATGAGTAATAATGCCAGTTTAATAAAACAACACATTTAAAGATATTTAAACATACCAACGATAGACGGGACCAAGCATACAACATTTGGGCACATAGGCACAATTTCAAAAAGTTTTAAGTACTGAAAGTGTAAAAAAAACTGTAAACAAACAACCGTGTCGGTGAGTAAGCTATGGTTCGATTCCCTAGTAGGAGCTGCGGCATGTTAGCGGCCAGAAGCTTTGGATTGTTAAAACTCCTGCGGGCATAGACAAAGTGCGTTCTATCAGCGAAAATAATTATATTGGTCTTGCTTCTTCCCGTGTAAAGTTTCTTGTTTTAATATAAACACTTATTCTATGGCACTCGACAATAGTGTAGCTTTCTGTCAGTGAAAGAACTTAAAAATCAGAGTTTTAGAGATCCTCCTAAATCTAAATTTACAAAGTTTACCAATCAATCCTGGACGCATACCTCCGGGGCTGGTTCGAGGTGGCGCAGGACAGGAGCTCTTGTGAAAAACTCGGGGGAGGCCTAGCCCAGCAGTGGGACAGTATGGGCTAATAAATAAATCCGTTGAGAGTCGTTGTAGAACTAAGAAACGCTTTGAAAGAGATTATCACTTTTTTCAGCCCAGGCAGACTCAAATATGACATAGACATAGAGAGCACGCAGATTAAGAAAATGCGGAAAATACAGACGAGATGCGTCATGAAGCTAAAGTTAGGGTTAATCAACAAATATTCACGAAATGGGCATCTCTCTTGTTTTCTGTGCCAGCCTCATCCAGGTTTTCCTCGACCAATGGCAAAAATGTAGTATGCCCAATTGCCCATCTCGCCGCCATGAATGAACCACGTTTCATTGGCTCGCTCAAACTTTTAATAGTCCGTAAATTCAATTAATATAAGTCTGAAATCGCCAACCCGTCTTGAGCAAGCGTGGTGATCAATGCTCGTGCCTTCTCTGTACGAGAAGAGGCCTTTGCCCAGCAGTTTGACAGTAATAGGCTGGTATTATTATTATTATTAAATTCAATTCTTTTATGAAATGGCAATAACACGGTAAATTGGCGTAGGATTAATATTCTTGACAATAACGTTTCCTGGGTGGTACTAACTACTAGGTAGCTAACTAATACTATATAGTGTTCTGTTTACATACGAGCTTGGCATTATAATTGTAAAGATGACATAATTATTATAGGTATAATGTTCAGTTATTTGGCAAATAACCAAGCATGTGGTTTACTAATTAAGTGTGTTTTTTAAACATCGTTTTTTCTTTTCCAAAAATTAGGACCGAACAATTATTCGTAATTATAAACTTTGACAGCGATGCGGACGAATTTTTTGACGAATTTTTGACTCCTTTTTACTGTACATATTTTTATTTTAAGTTTAGAAATAAACAGTTTTCGGAATCTAAGAAAAGTATTTCATAATTTTACAGCAATTCCTATGTTTTTGCGCGAAGCTGGGGTGGGCCCCTACTTTTCAAAAATTCACAAATTTTAAAGAAATTTTACAAATAAACTTATTTTATAACTAGTTAGCTCCGGTAGCAAAAACTATAGTTATTTACTGCAAGTCACACCAATACCGCAGCTGAACCACACCAAATTAAATAAGTGTAATCTAACTTTAACAAAATGTTATTTTACGAATTCGCGATTATGATGTTGGTGATATGGACAAAGTTGAACAGTTTGATGGTCATTGGTCTCCTATACCATCTCCTTTAAATAATGGGCGTAAACGAAGCCGAAAGGCACTTGTTCTCCCCGTTATTGAGATTTTTTTTTTCTAGACCATACCTAGTTACGGAGATTATGCATGTTCCAACTTTTCACAAGTTTTTAATGTTATCATTTATTTTACTTCAATACTATTTATTAAATGCATCCATGATCTGCACAATGTCTTGAGTGCGGTACCTACATTGAGTTCTATCGGGATCGGTCGGTTGGTCGGTTCTTCGGGTCGATCTTCAAGGGGAAGCACCGCTTACCAAGGTCGGTCCGTGGATGGGTGACCATCCATTACGTACCGAGTTTCCGCCGTACCTCGGAAAACCTTATTCGCTAGAAAAAACGATATTTACGTACTAACCGGCAGTTCTTTTTTGGCTATTTTTTCTACGGGATCAAAATAATAGTTATTTGTGCAACAAGAGAGCAAAGTGGGTTTAAAGACACGAGATGCAAATAACTTTGGTCTCGTGTAACACATACAACTTTTCACCTCAGCAGCGAGAACACCTAAAGACTAGACACATGAGACCAGCGGTGGCCCAGTGGTGGTGGCCGCGACTTACGAATAGTAAGTCGTGGGTTCGAACCCAGGCAGGCGCATGACTTTGCGTATTTTATTTCATCACCACTGCTCTCAAAACGGTAAAGGAAAACAACGTGAGGAAACCGGCATGTCCTAGAATCAAAAATTCAAAGACCATTCCCTCTCACTGAGAGGAGGCCGTGTCCCAGCGGTGGGAACATTAATAAGCTGATGATGATGACCACATTTAAACAATATCAAAAAATCAAAAGTAAAATGGTTGCAGTTTTGCAAATTAAAAGTAACAGTTCAGTCTCCATTGCTTAAAAGTTTTTTCTTCCAACTATGCTTTAATTTCATCACAATCACACTAAAAACTCAGTACAAAGCGCGTCTTTAACGCTTTAGAGCATTATAAATGTATGAAATTTCATTATTGCACAGTTTTTTTTTTAATCGCACCAAAAGGTGGCAATCTCAATGGATTAGCTCTATTCAGCCAGCCGATATCAATACTTTTTTTTACGTACGTATTATTCGTTTCTATCCTACTTGTTCCAAATTTAAAAAAATATTGCTGCTAACTCTGATTTAATATAAATTTGCCCAACAAAACTTAACTTAACTTTAATAATTGCTCAATTATAACTTTTAATTTCAATAATTAAACTTCTATTTTAACTGTTTGATATGAGTTTCTTTTATCTACTATTCCTATAGGTAATAGTTGAAAGAAAAGCAGATTATGCACCTCGCCTTAAGTAATTTATATTGCCCTCGTGCCTGTTAGATTAGAGCCCTCGCTGACGCTCGGGCTCTAAATCAGGCACTCGGTGCAATAATAAATTACTTTGTGCTCGATGCAATAATCTACTATTAAATATTTTTCGCGAGACTTTTCAGGCAGGAAACTTAATTCTGCATTTTTTCTTAATTTACATTATGCTTCAATTCTTCGGGTGTTAAATAGCAGACTTCGTCACTGGACTCACTCACATTTGTTTGTTATTATTACTTTATTATCCAATTTTTTTTGTAGGTACCTAGCGTACATTGACCAAATCATTGCTAGCGTACTTATCAGAAAAAAAAACAATAAAAATTTAAATAACGCTATTTTTTTAAAATGCGTTTTGAGACTACACTCGCGGTATTCTGTCTCAATAATAAAGATTGTTATAAGTACCTAACTGTAAATAAATAAGTAGATACATGATAAACTTCGTTATTTTTTCTTCAACATTCTTCATCTTGATATAAAAAATATAATTCGATTATTTGAAATATAACAATTTTTCATTTAAAAGCTTAACACGTGATTTACAATATCGGTATCCGAACGTTTAATTTTTTGTTTCTTTTTGGGCCTACTAGATATGGATTTTGAGATTGAATTTCGAATCTACTTTTTTCTCTCTCGTTTTTTTCGTATCGAAGTGAAAGTGACAGAACGAAGTGAAGTTGAAATCTTTCGAATTTTGTGAGTACCTACACAGTTCTCGGTATTAAAAAATAATTTAATTAAAAAGTTACTTTTCACTTCTCATGCTCTAAAAGTACGCCAAAATAGCCCTACGAAGCGGGACTAAAGTGACCACTTTACTCCCTAGGGAGTAAAAAGTAATTCGTTTTTTAATTTCCTTCATGTGACATATACAAACTCAAACAGCCAGTTAATATACTACTATTATCTGTGGAGTGTGGACCATCTTCATTGCGAAAATGTTGAGAGTTTTAGTTCCATGGTTTTTCCTCAAGGAAGGTGGCGCCATGCGTTTTAAATTCTTAATCTGTGACTGGTTTAGAAGAAAAAACTGACCGCGAAAATTTCAGAATTTTACTCGAGTGTAAATTTTTTCGGTTTTATATAAATTTATTAAGAATGTCCAGTGACAGTGAAGAGTTTGACGTCGAGCAAAGAGCAAAAGACATAATAGATAATCTTTTGCCGCCCAAAACGCGGAAGATTTACCTAAAAACTTACGAAAGTTCTATGGACTGGAGGAATAATTAATGTTTTTGAAATAAATTGACTATCTTTCTCGCACTCAAAGTGAAAAGTACAGTTTGCACCTCGAGATTAAACGCCAACTTAATACCCTCGGTTTCATTGACTCCCTCGCACGCTCGGGAGTCAAACCACCTCTGGTATATTATGGCTTCGTTTAGTCCCTCGTTATAAAATATACCATTGTCTCACGCTCGCAGCAAAATCGAATTTTGCTCACTGTCTGTAAACAGCAAAACCTGCTTGTTTGAGGTGCTGAGGTGAAAACAGTTTTTTTTATGTCTATTATCTATTTGAATCTATGTATGTTTCCGCTTTCGATAAGTGGAAAACTTACGTACATATTTAATAGTATTCTTTTTTTTGTAAGTATAAGATTTTATTTAAGTTATAATGTTTGTATAAGTCGAATCTTGTTACCAGTAAATCCCCAACTGATTGAGCTAAAATTTTGCATCCACGTGGATGATAACGCATGGCTAGCTAACTGACGTCATTCTAAATCCAATATAACGGACTAATTATATTTTAAGAAGTAAACAACATTTAAAACTAGTTTTAATTTAAGTGTTAAGTACCTATAAAAAGAAAAAATTAAATCAAAGCCATCAAATTTTTAAATTATACAACATAAATGACAATAAAAAGAAAACACATGTAAATTACGCGACAAGCTTTTGTAGAATTGCTGTTTTCGAAAAGGAGAACCGAAGACGAGAGCGGGAGCGGAGAGATGTGTAAGATTCAACCAATCACAGGAGAGATGAGAGACGCGTTGTAGATATACACTAATGTGGTTTGTCAATTTCCGCCCATCTCCTCTCCGCTCCTCTATGCGTTGGTGGAGTCTAAGCCTAAAAAGTCTACCGACAAATGAAAAACGCCAAATAAAATAACGCAAGTACGAACAGAAAGTACAAATGAATTGTCAACTGTAGCGGCACTACAAAGAGTACGCACTACCTACTTCAGCAACATAGAAAAAAAAGTACTACAGCGCCATCTATGACACAGATGATGAACTAGACAGC
The DNA here is from genome assembly GCA_963853795.1 of Xestia rhomboidea. Taxonomy (NCBI): domain Eukaryota; kingdom Metazoa; phylum Arthropoda; class Insecta; order Lepidoptera; family Noctuidae; genus Xestia; species Xestia rhomboidea. The sequence continues at coordinate 18,719,581 of OY970774.1, forward strand.
GAAATACATCAAAATCCTACATCGCGCAATCAAAGTTATCCGCAACTTAAGAGTATGTAGAAGAACTCGAGAACAGCTGTCGGGCAGTGACCCACAAGACACAACACTGGTCGGAGGATAGTCCCTTTTCTATGGGTATAGGGGATGAAGAACTTTACAGTTTTTAAACTGTTCTTCAAACTCCGAAACAGAAACTAAAGTAGCCACCTGCTGTAATCCCCTCATACTTACTCCTTCCGCGTTGTCCACGTTTACATACGTGGCCATACACACGCACGTCGGTCTAAAACAAATATCATGAATTAAACGGCTGAATAAACAGTTATCTCGAAAATTTTATTGTTAATCACTTACCTATAACACCGAGACCACGTTGTGGTTAGCGTGACCGAGGGAACAGGTGGCCCGCGGCGCCTTATGAAAGAAAACAATGACATCATCATGTTACTGAACAAACTGATCTTTATGATATCTTATGTTTGTGGAAATCTCCTAAGTCTTTGCGATCGATCTTATCTGCTAAAATTAGCAACTGGTTCAAACTTCGTTTGAAATCCTGTCAGAATAAAGTTCTAATCAGCTTGCACTACAAAGTGGTCGTTACGTCAGTCACTGCGGGCCGAATAGTGGTGCCGAAATGAGTGGTTTTTATTAAATTGTATCCTAATAAATCATCAGATCAAAATGCCAATTGTACCCTTTGTGAAGAAAAAAGTGACAAAAATCACATTCATAATAAAGTTAGAATTATTTCAATTGTACCAATTAAAGTTTAGTGTATAGTAAACAACATAGGTATTTTTTTTACATTTATATTCACTCATCAAAGAGGAGTTAGTTACATGGAGAAAACCTCTCGTTAGCAGATACCCCAGCCAATATTATTGATTTAGTATTAGGTAGTAGGTAGGTAGTAGGTATCTGGTAGTAGGTAGGTACCATTGCGTGTACCATATGAAAAGTAAGTTTTTTGTTTTCCCCTAGACAGGTTGATTGGAACCATTTTGTTTTGAATAACCCTGTATGAAAGTAGAGCAAGCCTAGTAAACATTGGTTTCTGTTGAAAAAAACCGGCCAAGTGCAAGTCGGATTCGTGCATGAGGGGTTCCGTACCATCGTGGTAGGAGCCCCCTTTAATTTTAAACAATATTTTTATTTTTTGTTGTTATAGTGGCAACAGAAATACACATTCTGTGAAAATTTCAACTGTCTACCTATTACGGATCGTGAGATACCTACAGCCCGCTGACAGACAGACGGACGGGCGGACAGAGGAGGCTAAGTAATAGGGTCCTGTTGGTTATCCTTCGGGTACGGAACCCTAACAAGGGTTTTGCGCCGCAGTCCTGACTATAACCTCTGACCACGACCTACACGCTCAAGCGACCCGCGTCTTGAGACTGTGTCTGTGGACACTGTGGAGATAACAAATGAAAGAAATTGTTTGAAGCGTAAATACAGTACTCACGCGACGGGTCGTGGCCGAGGTCTTACAGCCTGGAATATAATGCACTTAATATCAAATTGATAAGAGGTTCTCTTAATTGCTTGTAATTTACGTCAATTGCCTCACTTACATAATTCAGCGGCAGTTAGCGCGGAATTACAGATAAACCCAAGCGATGTTTATGTTTACGGCGCAATGTCAACATTACGCTACAATTTTAATTGTCGATCGATCCAAAATAAATAACTAAGTTTTTGTTCGTGTTTTCGTTTTTATTAGGTATTATTTCTTACTGTTTAGGAAAATTAATGAGATGAACGCAAAAACGGAGGAACCTAACTTTTTTCAAGAAATCGCTGAATCTGTGAGTTTTATTTTAAGAGCTGTCCTTCTCGTCACGTCATATTCCGTACCACTCTGTGGGGCAAGATTCGGTGAGATGAGGTCCCTCCTCATCGAATCGAATCACATGTGACTAAAAAGTGATGAATGTAAATGTTGATGGATGAAGAGGGAGAGGAAGACCAAAGAAACGATGGATGGATTGTGTGAGGAATGATATGAAAGATAAAGGAGTAAATGATAGCGTGACGGTTGACCGAGGAGAATGGAAGAAAAAAACGTGTTGCGCCGACCCCCAGTAACATGGTTCAAGGGCAGGAAGATGATGACTGTGGGGCAAGACTCGACATTGAGTGTTCTGTTTGATGATGTTTCATCATTTGTGCATAATTTTGGCATTGTGATGCGCAAGTAGATTTTTGTATCCCGCGATCCGACCAATTAAGTGGACCACGATCATACGAGCCCTGGGATGCTTGCCATCTACTTTACTACTAGTAGTCTCCAGTTGGGCTAGGTTATGTCCATATTTTCTCGAGATAGACGAGAAATTCTGGTCTTTGTATTTATTTATTTACTAAAATTGCAAAGAGAAATTCTCTATGTTTTGGCCCCTGCATCTTATCTTGAAAGTATCCATACGGTTACGATCAACTTTCCTAAGTGTACGGCCTGGGTGCAATAGCGTTCGGCGGGGCGTCTACTCAGGCCACCTCGTATAAATGCATGTGTTTGACATGAACGCTGCAATGCGATAAGGTCGAAGACGTTACCCATTTTCTAGTGTAGTGTGTCCGGAATGAGGCTGAAAGAAATTTGATTCCAAACCAATTTAATATAAATATTCACGAATTAGGAGCATGCAATATGATTCTAGCCTTTCCAGCATCTAGAATAATATACAAATTAGTTAATTTAGGTATTAAGCGTAGATTGTAAGTTTTGCATGTATAGTGTTCCTATGAGGGTGACATGTTCGCTATGTGAACAAACCCTCACTAATAAATAAAGATTTAAAAAAAAAAGCCCCGCCCCGCCGCACGCTCGATTCGAGCGGGCACTCTGGCCGTATACTTAGAGCGCATTTATCTACTTGAATATCCTCTACCGAAGACCGGATTCTATGCACACGAAACTAGTTACTTATCTGTGTGCTTAAATCTTCTGTGTTAATTCTCAGGTACCCGACACCATGTCCCGACTAGCGTCCGTCCTCACGGCCCTGTGGCTGTCCTCCGCGGCTGCGCACCCTGGCTTTTTCGATGACGTCTCCAACGGGTTTAACACCGTCAAGAAAATAGCCGCCAATGAGGGGCAGGCTGTGCTCGATCCTTTGGGGAAAGGCATAGCTTTTATTGGAGGCTCTCTCTGTGAGTTTGGGAATTCTGGTATTGTTAATATATTTTATCGACAACACGGGACTTAAAATATTTTTAATACATGAGCACTTAATGAGTGGAATAATTGTCGATAGCTCGAAAGTTCCTGTTCAGTTTGGTCATTTTATAAGCCCGTGCGTTAATCAGCAAATAGGTACATTAACAACAACAACATTCATTTATTTCCAGGCAACTTTGGCCCATATATATATACCTTACAGACTAACATACATGTGATAAAATAGAAACTGTGTCAATATAAAGGACCTTAAAACTACGTTAGTTTCACTTCACTTGTGCACTATGTGACCGTGCGTTCATGTGGCACTTGCCCGTGGAAGCGACGGAACACCACTCCCTGCGGCCAAAAGTCCTCTTCCAAGATGAAGGTGATGGATGATGAAGGTGCAGATAACACGTTGGCATCCGCACCACGAACGCCTTAAAGTTGACGTTGCGGCGCGACTCCAACAGGTGCTAAAAAAAAAAGCCGCCGCCAAAAAAAGCCGCTGTCGTCTGCGGTGTACCGTTCCCTTTTGAAGTGTGTGTCCCTGTGTGACCCTATCTCTACAAGCAGGGATGGTTCGCATGATGCTTTTTGTACGATGTGTTCAAAATGTATAAACGAAAGTCCGGTCATGTCGTACATGTGTGCGACGACGTGACCTTCCTAACTTGTAACATATTGTTTAGTAACATTGTAAATAAGAAGATTGCCTTTATCCATACCTCAGGTGGAGGCGTTAAGAAGCTCGCCTTCGTAGACTACGAAAACTACGAGGGGGACGAGCCGGATATGAGCCAGCTAACACTCGTATACTTCACCAAGTGAGATCAATTAATTATTATTCCTCTATACACATTTATTACATTTCTAAATATTTGCTTCTAAAATAATATTACCTGCAACAAAAACATTTAAAAATGTAAAAAATATTAGGTACCGCTATCGGGAACAGTGTCTAAGCTCAGGGTCAGGGCTCCAGAAAGAGGAACCTCCTCACAATACGAGCCCTGTCCAGGAGTACTGCGCACTGAATCCAGCTGCTTAACGAGAGCCTCCTCAGGTATTGATCGAGGCTCTTGACAATTAAGCCATGGGCTGATACGACTATCGGCACAATGATCAATGAGTCCACATCCCACATGTCGACAACCTCGCAAGCCAAGTCAAGATACTTGATTTTCTCATTTTTTAGAATAATAATTATTATTGTAAGCTTTTATATACCTTGGCTTGTTAGTTAATTTGTTTGTTTGTTAGTATGTATTGGTTGAATCTTGCAACTGAATTTCAAACCGGTTCCCCTCAAGTCTTAACCGATTGAGCTGAAATTTTGCACACACCTTTGGTAAAAATACATTTTATGGCAGACATTATCAATTCACGACATTCGTTCGTTCAAGACACGAAACTTTGTATACGCGTTCAATTTTGATAGATATAGATGAGTTTTATCATGACCTCGTGCTGCAGCCAGAATCGTCCCCTCAAGAGTCTCTGCTCGGCACCGATGTCACGCTCTGCTCGGCGCCGATGTCTGCATAATATACGAATCTATTAAACTTCATTTTTCTCCAGCGCGAAGACCGTGTACTACAAAATGCCAGAGGCCGCGACGGAGATCCCCAAGGAGAACTGGTGGAACCGGACACTGGTGATTTACCTACACGGCTTCACGGACAACCCCTCGAAGAGCAGCTTCCAGACCATGCTCGCTGCTTTTACATCCAAAGGTAACTCACGGGAGCAACATTCAGGAACGATTTTTAATGGACTCGATTTAAATGTGGAACTATACAATTTTTTATTTAAAAAAAAGATTTTGACAACTTCCATATAGTTGAATGAAATACATTAGAAAAAAACGGTGTTTCAAATATCATGAATAATGTAGCTACTTATTTAGAATGGAAGGGAAGCCGACGCGACGCACAAATGGTTACCACAGTACGTTTATTCGGTACATCAACGTTGAAATTTCACATGCTGACATTTTACCAAAGTCTGTAACTGGAAATTGGTAGCCTTCTTTTTATTTACAACCAAATGGGTTGTAGTGCCTTTTCGTCTAGTTCGTGAGGAAACAAAATAAAAGCTTGAATTGTGTGTGTTGTGTCTCCTGTCCAGACGATGGCGACGTGAACATCCTGGCGCTGGACGCGAGCTCACTGATCAAATTCTTCTATATCCGCGCTTCCACCATGGTGCACTTCATCGGCACTTACCTGGGAACCATCATCACTGCCTTGATACGTGGTAAGTTCTAAACTTTCTTCTAAATGCGCGAAAACATTCTCAATCAGGAGTTTTAAGTCTCTGGTCATCTGATACGCAGGATTTTTTTTTTGGGACAGCCCGCCATATTATTCATGCCATCATTTCTCATGCCACTCATTAATCATGCCACTGTAACACCTGATGGCCAGAATCAATAGTGGCGACCACCAGAAAAGCGCCGCAACAATGAAGCTCAACGAATTCCCAGAGAAACAATTTAACTGCCTTGGATCCCGCAACGAAATAATCAGAAAAGTAAAGCAGTACTAGTAAGTAGAGGAGTAGGATAACCATAATTTCCACTTCCCTCCATATCAGCAGGAGACTGAACGAAACAAGGCCAACAGGCACAAAGGGACGTTTAAAACTGAGATAAGCCAGCCCATTTGCCTTAGCATCACAGATAAATATTATCATTATTGGGTCCTAATTTGTGAGCTGTTATATTTGATTCCAATAATAAATATGGAAAAAACGCTTGAACGCACAGAATTTTCTTTTAGTTTCTACAAGGTCCGTATAGGAAATAAATCCGGATGTAGACTGTACATGTACACTACTCTATCCAACATTACGTTCATACTGCTAAAGACTGCACTCCCCTAAAGGTGGGCAGAATGTGCAGATTGTTCAATCGCAGTCAGATGTAGAACATTGACAAAAACTTGAGGCAATAAGCTTGAAGGATATTAATTTACCCTTAAAGTTACTGTCGTCCTGTGAGAAATTGGTCATCATAGTTATCCACCTCCAGCTATGTCCTGGCCGTCATAAGCCATCATCTGCCTATAATTTCCCCCAACATGTTACTCATGTTAGGGTCGGCTTACAGTCTAACCGGATACTGCTGAATACCAGTATTTTACATGGAGCGACTGCTTCTCTGACATACACAGCCCATATACTGGGTAATACTGGGTATGGAATTACCTAGACTGACAACCGTCAGTCTTTCGGGTTTAAGACTGCCCGTAACGACCGTTATAGTTCGCACATGGTAGCTGGCAACCGCTTTCCGACTATCCGAGGCATGGGTAATCTGAAATATTAATAAGATCATTAATTTCCTTTCGCAGACCAGAGAGATAAGACACTGTTAAATAGAATAAGTTCTAAACAAATAAGGAAGGCAATCAAGAAAGTTCGGGACGAAAATTTAACTAGGCATCTTCTTCAACTGACTAATGATCGATCGACTGACTATTCACTAGGGAAAGCCACAAGGAACCAAAAACAACCTATTGCTCACATACCGCCAATAAAAGAACTAAATGGAAAATGGGCAATAAGTAACGAACAAAAAGCATCAGGGTTTGCTCATCACTTAGAGGACACTTTTACACAAACCGAGAGCGCTGACCAAGATCTGCACTGGGAACAACTTCAACAAGTAGACCAAGAGATAAAAATTGTAACGCCAAAAGAAGTATCTAAAGAAATCAGAGATCACATCAGCCCAAAAAATCCCCTGGTTATGACCTTATCACAGGGGAAATCCTAAAGAATCTACCAAGAAAAGCCTTGGTAAAACTTACTAATTGAATCAATGCTTCTTTTAGACTAAAGCATGTTCCAGACCTATGGAAGGTTGCAGAAGTGATCATGATCCCCAAATCAGGGAAACCAAACCAAGATGCATCATCATACAGGCCTATCTCCTTGCTGCCAGTGATGTCAAAGCTGTTCGAGAAACTACTCCTAAAACGACTGAAACCTATTATAGAAAATAGTAACATTATACCAGACTATCAATTTGGATTCAGAGAAAAACACTCAACGATAGATCAGGTGCATAGAATTACAACAGTAATTGAAGAAGCTCTTGAAGATAGAAAAGTATGTACCACTGTATTTTTAGATGTAGCCCAGGCTTTTGACAAAGTTTGGCAAAAGGGATTGATTCATAAACTAAGAACTATGCTGCCAAAACAGTTCGCAGATATATTAGAATCATACATAACTGGTAGAGTCTTTAGAGTAAGGCAAGAAAATGCTTATTCTGAACTAAAAGAAATAAAAGCTGGTGTACCACAAGAAAGTGTTCTAGGCCCGGTCTTGTACCTATTGTACACATGTGATATATATACCAGAACTAGAAAATGCAACTATTGCTACTTTTGCTGATGATACCGCAATAATGTCCACAGGATCTAGTCACAAGGAAGCTGTGGTAAAAGTACAAACAGCAATAAATCAATTCTATGATTGGACCAAAAAGTGGAAGATCAAGTTGAATGAAACAAAATCCATTCACATTGACTTCACTAACAAGAAATCAGAACACAACCCAGTGTAAATGAACAACAAAATTGTACCGTACGAAAACACTGCCAAATATCTTGATATGACCTTAGACGCAAAGCTTCGCTGGAAAGCCCATCATGTCAAAAAGAAACGAGAAGAATTAGAAATTCGTTACAGAAGCATGATCTGGTTACTAGGAAGGCATTCCGCGTTGTCAGTTCCTAACAAAATCCTGCTCTACAAATCAGTCCTTATGCCAGTATGGACCTAAGGTATCCAACTATGGGGTTGTGCCAAAGAAAGCAATGTAGAAATTATACAAAAATTCCAGAACAAAGTACTCAAGAACATCGTGAACGCGCCTTGGTATATAAGAATTGACGACATCCATCGGGACCTGAATATAGAGTTCGTAAACAGTATAATCCTAAAATATGCAGAAGCTCATGAACATCGGCTTCATCATCATGTTAATGTTGAGGCCATTCAGCTCCTCGATAACACGGACATAGTAAGAAGGCTCAAAAGGACTAAACCTTTTGAGTTAGTGTAGTGTAATATAATTGTGACTTTACCGCGAGTGTAATATAGTACCTAGCTATTTATATGGGCACAAGAACAAAGTGACTTCGCCTTAATAGACGCTAAGTAAACGCAATGGACGTGCTCTTAGATACTCGTATCTATACATATAATAAAATCGTTGAGACCAAAAAATCTGTACATTGAAGATTTAAAAAAAAACCAGCCAGGGTCACTTAAAATAAGTAACTGAACATGTTAAAACCATTTAAAAAAAATTATGTTTGTTTGTTTGTCTGTTTGTTTGTTTGTTTGACCGCGCATCACGTAAAAACTGCTGAACCGATTTTGTTGAAATGTTCACAAATCTGTTTAAATACATTCAGAATAACATTTAGGCTATTTAAATTTTAGAAAATTTTGGAAAAGGGGTGTGAAAAGGGGGGTTAAAGTTTGTATGAAAACAAAATTTTAGATTGTTCTAGAATCATGAAACTCAGAATAAATACTTATTAATAAAAATAAAAAAATAAGGGGGTAGGCAATTTTGCATTATGTCCGTATACTTCAATTGTTTGACGTTTCAGTCATGACGTAAGTACATGAGAACGGCTATTTGTTGCTTATATCAACGACGTAAATAGCCTAGCAGTTTCATCACTGCTTTGTAAACTATGAGGTTGCAGGTTCAAACCCCCCCAACATTATTTTCACTTTTTGTGATTTTTTTTTTTTTTTTTTTTATGTTGTGAGATTTCATAGATTTCTTTTTGTATTTAAATTGTTTGCATTTCTATATTTCTTATTCTTTTTTGTGGTGAAATATGTTTTTATACTACACCTGCTTGGAAAGTACCTTGATACTTTATCAAATTTACGGTAGAAAGTACGTCATTGCATATCGAACAAATATGCGGGGAGAAAACGCATCTGAGCGGGAGAGAAAAGTGTATGAAAATCCATTTCTTACGTGGTTTTTCTTTTTTAATTTTGGGTAAGACTATGCGCCGGTAACCTAAACATCAAAAGCCAAAAAGTTTTTACAGTGAGTTTTTATCTCCAAGTTCGCAAAATGACACTGGCCACTAGCTGTGTGTTGGATGGTGTCGGGCTGGCAGTGCGACCCTGCGGCGCGGCGGCAGGATAAACAATTTGAAAAAAGAACATGTGAAAATTGCAGACGCCATTGGCGCCATTTTCAATTTGTGTGTTGTTTGAGGATTCAGTTTTCGTAGAAAGTAAAATAAAACTATCAAAATGATAAGTAGTGATAGTGATGATGAAGATTTTTTAACTCCGCCGCAGTTGAAGGAAACAGCAAAAATACTGATTGACAGCCTTCTACGAGCGCAGTGCCAACAGCACAGCCAGTTATTCCTCCTACATTGTCGCAAACATCTCAAACAAACATTAATGGAAACAGTGTTACATTAAGCTTCACTAACTGCAACAATTTCAATATAAATTTCAATTAGTAAAGATTTAGTTTTTTATTTTCCTCGTAGGTGTAGTATGAAGCACTATGTATCACTCGAGAGAAAGTGCGATTCCCGATTATAAGTGGGTTTTAAAGCCCTCGCCTACGGCTCGGGCTTCAAACGCCACCCTCGACGGTAATCGGTCACTTTCTCCTCTCGGTGAACAATGTACTATTCCATAAAGTATAGAAGAAGAAAAGAACCATGCTGCGCCGACCCCAAATAAATTGGGATTAGGGCAGGAGTATGATGATTTCTCCAAAAAGTAGTTTAGCGAACATCAGAAGCCTGATAAATTCACGTGGTCTTGCCGTGCAAGAACTGTGCTGTGCTATTTGCAATAATCAATAATCCATACGCAGCTTACGTAGATTATATTTACTGCTATATTGTTATTGGCCTCATTTCATGCACCTTGGTGAGAATTTTAGACCTGCCTGGACGGTCATCGAAGGTCTAACGATGGAGACGGAAGGCAGTTGCAAGAGGTCATCAAGAGTTTACAGCATCTATATCGTGTTTGGGCTCATTTTATGCACCTTGATGACAACTTTCGACCTAGCTGGATTATGACTGTCATCAAGTGTCTAAAGATGATAACGTAAGGCTGAGGAGTCTGGCGAGGGAAGCCCTTATTTAGAAAAACAGAATATTTTAGCGATTAATGCAAATATTTCAGAGTAATTAAATTGTTACCTTCTTGATTCTATACTATATTTAATATTTTAAAGCTGAAGTGTTCGTTTGGTTGGTTGAACACGCTAATTTCAGGAACTACGGGTTCGAGTTGAAAGTATCTATTAGTATTGGATAGCCCATTTATCGGAGAAGGCAACAACGAACAACAACGTTGCCACGTTTATATAACATCACGCTACAATCGATAGGAGCAGAGCATCAATGAAAAATGTTGCAAAAAAAAAAGGAAAAAGATATTCCTTTTGAGTTCTTTCGTTGCGTGCGCTGCGTAAACGGTTAAAGTTACGCAACAATCGTGTATGATGGAATTTTTCCTCTTCAGAAGTTATATAAAAAGTCCGCGATCGCGATTATGGAGAGATGATGATGGTGAGATGGTTAGAGAGAGTGTGAGACACCGTTAAAAGATTTTAAGTGTGTCTCACACTCTCTCTAACCATGATCTCTCTGTCTCTTTTATATATCGCAGACGAAGTTGCGCGGGTCAGCTAGTATTTTTATATATTTAGCAAATTAAGTTAGATTAAAATTGCTTACTAGCCCTATTAGGCTAGATTGTAATATAAAAACAAACAAAAAAAAATCGTTTCAGCTGGTCTGGAGCTCAAAAACGTCCACCTGTTGGGCCACAGTTTGGGGGCCCACATCGCAGGGTTCGCGGGCAAGGCGGTCAAAGAACAGACAGGGGGGAGCCTCATCGGTCGTATCTCCGGCATGGACCCTGCCGGCCCATGCTTCGCCAATCTCGATGACACGGAGCGGCTGTCCCAGAATGACGCTGACTTCGTTGATGTCATACATACTGATGCAGGAGTCTACGGAATGAATCAACAGATTGGTAAGTTATTTTTGTGACAATGTCTTTGCCCCGCTGGGATCGCCTATGTGGCCTCCTAAGGATTACTCTTGCACGGAGTCTTTACTCACCTATCTTGTATAATACACACACACACACACCTACGTCCCACACATACACCCACATCTACACAAACACCACTCACACACACAGTACACTTGACACACAGGACTCCTGTACACCATACAGAAAGATTACACAGTCCACTTAAGGTATTAGTTTTTGTTGATTAATGACCGTAAACTACCTCTTATAATACAGGTATACCCTACATAAACTATAAATGTTTTGAACTGGCTATAATGCCGTCAGCCTGTATGCCAGCCTAATAACAGTCTTGCCTTAATTCACAGGACACGTCGATAGTTGGATAAACGCTGGCAGTGAGCAGCCGAACTGCTTGTTACAAACTTGCAGCCACAGCCGGGCTTGGGAAATTTACGCTGAGTCCGTGCAAAACCCTCTGGGTTTCGTAGGAGTACAGTGCGACAACGAGAACCACTTCAAACTTGGACAGTGTAACCTCAACGATACCAGGTGAGAATAGAGACATCAATGATCCGTTCGAACACCGAATATACATTACACCAAAAAACATTCATTTAATTTAGGTTCTCGCATTGTACACTTAAAAGTTACGAAACACGAAATAAATACAAATTATTAAACAAAAATCAAAATCAAAGCATTTATTTCAAGTAGGCCAGTTACAGGCACTTTTGAATTGTCGAAACAAAGATGAAAAATAATGTAGCTACAGTCCCAGTCACAAGACATAAAAACTGTGAAAGTACTGTAGTTGCCCATTCCCTAGCGTAGATCTCTATGGAGAAAAACGGGCAAGAAACTCCATGGACACTCTTTTAAATAGAATAGAATAATTTATTTGTATAAAACATGGTACATTAAGGTCTTATGGATAGGGTTATGAACTTACATGTTTCGCCATAGAAATGGCATACAAATATTAGAACATCATAAACGTAAAATTTTTACACAACATCAATATTTGTGTAAATATTAATATTACAAGGTCTAGATAATAAGAATAGCACTTACAATTCAGGATTCATATCTATTTGAAATCTTCTGTAATTAATAGATTGTTTTAATTATTAAAGAAAAAACTAAAAAATATATCAACTTACAATACTTTGTAACTTAGTAGCTATATCTATCGGATACTTTTTTTTCAAGGAATTCTTTCACACTATAAAAACAATTGTCAATAAGCCATTTATGTAATTTGGATTTAAAATATTTTAAAGGGAGTTCTCTTAATTGTTTTGGTATGATGTTAAAATTTTTTATTGCAGTGATTAGACTATTTTTTTTGCATAATGTGCTTTGATGTTTAGGGATTCGCAATCTTGTGGGATCTCAACGAGTGTATTTCGAATGCAGATCACATGCTATAAAGAATTTAGAGTGTTCCTTCACAAAAATACCGGCCTGCATTATGAAAAGTCCTGATAAGGTTAATAGTTTTAATTTTTGAAACAGTGGTCTACAGGATGTTAATGGGCTAATACGCAAATTGCTCGTAGGCATTTTTTTTAACAAGAAATGCTTCATTTACATTTATGGAGTTCCCCAGAGAGGGAGTCCATAAATGAGTAAAGAGGGTACGTATCCGTGGTAAGCAGCAAGGGCGACTGCTTCACTAGCGGTACGTCTTAAACGTTTAAGAGCAAACACAAATTGGTTTAGTTTCTTGCAAACGTGTTCTATGTGTAATTTCCAGTTACAGTGCTGATCAAGAATAAGTCCAAGAAATTTGTATTCGCTAAATTCGTTAATTTGTTGTCCTTGACAATTAACTTTGAAAGTTTTTGGTTTTGAGTTATAATTTTGAAAATTTATGTATTTGGTTTTACTAAGGTTTGCACAGAGAATTAAATTTCTTTACCAGCATCCCACTTAAAACTACAGAAACCTTAAATTCCTCTCCCTTGCTCTCCATTGATTTATTGAAGGCGAACGTTTCAGTCTATTCAAATGAATTTAAATTTCAACATATAAACCCCATAACAATCATAAAAGCCTTTAAGCAAATCAAGATCGAATTAACCGAAGATCTATGGTGTATGTCTATCAAAGCTTGTACCTCAATTATTGAGACTGTAGCACCGTATTTAGCCTTAATATTTAATTTGTGCGTAGATCAAGGGGTCTTCCCGGATCTAATGAAATTCAGTAAGGTAATACCGCTTTTTAAATCTGGGGATAGTAAAGAGGCGTATCCGTTTTGCCGGTTTTCAGCAAGGTGTTTGAAAAGATAATGCTCAATCAAATGCTTAACCATTTTAACACCAATAAAATATTGCACGAGCAACAGTATGGTTTCACCAAAGGACGTTGTACAACTGACGCCGGTGTCACTTTATTAAAACACATATTTACTGCGTGGGAAGAGGCACAAGATGCCATAGGAATCTTCTGTGATCTTTCGAAGGCATTTGATTGCGTAAATCACGAAACCCTGATCTTGAAACTTGAGCATTACGGTTTAGGTAAACTTGCGCTCAGTTTAGTAAAATCGTATTGGTGACAATTCAATGGGTTTAAAAGTAAAAATGGGTGTACCACAACGTTCGATATTGGGTCCCTTCCTCTTTTTAGTATATATTAATGACCTACCCCGTTTATTTAACAACCATCCGCATATGGTGTTGTTTGCTGACGATACTTCTTTAATATTTAGGATAAACAGACGTGCCACTGATCTTGACGACGTAAATAACGCCCTACTGCAGGTCCATAATTGGTTTACCGCTAATAATTTAGTACTAAATGGGAAAAAAACTAAGTGCATTAGATTTGCTCTACCAAATGTCAAAACTAGTGATTGTGACATAATATTGAATCAAGAGAAACTAGAATTTGTCGATAAAACGGTTTTCTTGGGAATCACGCTCGACTCAAGGTTACAATGGGGTCCTCATTTAACATCTCTTGCAGGACGGCTGAGTTCAGCTGCATATGCTGTTAGAAAAATCCGTCAATTTACTGATATTGATACCGCGAGGCTAGTCTATTTTAGTTATTTTCATAGTATTATGTCATACGGTATTTTACTATGGGGACGGGCTGCAGACATCGAGTCTATATTTATTCTGCAGAAAAGAGCCATCAGAGCCATATATGAATTACGTAGACGCGATTCTCTAAGAGAACTGTTTAAGGAAATTAATATCATGACAGTACCTTGTCAATACATCTATGAAAACATCATGTACGTTAGGAAAAATCTGCATTTATTCAGTAAAAGAGGTGACAGACACCACTATAACACTCGAAATAGGGACCAACTAGTTCAGCCAGGTTTCAGGCTTGCTAAAGTAGATTCATCTTTCATGGGGTACTGTTTGAAATGTTACAATAAAATACCTCCCCACATTCTTCAACTGAATGAGACGAAATTTAAATCTTGTATAAAACGCACACTATGTAGGCAAGCATATTATAAGTTGGGGGATTACATTGATGATAAAAATGCTTGGCTAAATGCTGGTCCTGCTCCACAACCATAGGGGCAAACTAATTGATTGTACTGGTCGGGCATTATTTGAGTCTATCGACACGCAAAGAAGAAGAATTGATTCCCATGTTAATGTATGGTGGAAGCTGCAGAAGATTGTAAAAATATACCTACTTGCATTGTATAGATTCCGGTTTTTAGTATTATATAATTGCATAGCACATGTGTGAGTACTTTGTACTGTTCAGCCACCACTTACATTTAGTTATCTTTCATTGGCTTGAATATGCCTTGGTGGCTGAGAGAATGTCATGCTCACTCAAATGTCTCGCTGATGGTGGCAGGTGTGTCGGGTCATTTGGTTCCCTTAAATATGGTCGAGTTGAATGGCGCCGATACATGCGTCATGTTCGTGAACGGGCGCTGTCAGTTGGGACTGGTCATCTCTTAGCTGCCACGGTTCGTTCATTTTAATTACTTTATTTTTTAATTTATTATTTTACTCTGGACGCTCTTAATGTGCACGTCTTTCTACATCGTTCTCACATATGTATAATCTCAACATGAATGATGTAACCAAGATTTTGTAACAATATTTTGATTTTAAAGAGTGTCCATGGAGTTTCTTGCCCGTTCTTCTCCATAGAGATCTACGTTAGGGAATGGGCAACTACAGTACTTTCTCAAGCTATTATGCCTTGTGACTGTGACTGTAGCTTTGCTTTTTTGTATTTTCGACATTCAAAAGTGCCGTAATGGTCTAATTGAAATAAATGATTTGAGTTTGAGAGATAATTGTTTTCTAACCATTATAAAACTTTATTTACCATTGTGTTAAGGTTTGTTTCGTATCTAAGTCTGATTTATTATCATTAGCAACAATTACAGAAATATCGTCAGCAAAAAGTATGCACTGTCGTTGTAAAGCAGAGGGCAAATCATTGATATAAATCAGGAAAAGTAATGGGTCCAGTATGCTTCCCTGTGGTACACCTGATTTTGTTTGATTATATTCGGAGCTGAATCAAAATCAATCAAAATCATTGAGCTAAAAGTGGCTAGTAATCCAGTCAATAACTATCCCTCTGATTCCGTAGTTGTTGCATTTTTTTAGAAGCAAATCGTGGTTGACAAAGTCGGAAGCTTTGCTCATGTCAAAGAAGACAACGGATACCAGAATCTTTTTATCTAGTTTTTCGATTACATTTTTTATTAGAGTAAATGCTGCTAACGTCGTCGGTTTACCTCTTTGAAAGCCGTTTTGCTCTTCTTTTATAATTTGGAATTTTTCTAAATAATTTATTAGTCTACGATGCATGACTTTCTCATTTTTTTTTGATAAATTTGATATAAGTGTAATGGGCCGGTAATTAGACAATACTTTTATGTCACCTTTTATAAATAAGGGTTTTACAATTGAATGCTTGTGTTTTTCTGGAAAAATCCCTTGCCAGAATGAGAGATTGATCAAGTGTTCAATAATTGGAGATATAATAGTGGCACAGGATTTAAGAATTTGAGTATATTATAAAATCTTGGTTACATCATTCATGTTGAGATGGTATGTGGGAGAGGTAGTGGAAATAATACGAAAGAAATAATTAGGTAAATCAAATTGATATATTTTCCATAAGGAAGTACGTTGCTATATTAGTCGGGCTATGAAATAAATAAATGATGATTTAAATCCTAATAACTATAATCACATCATAATACATAATAACATGAAGCTTATGGCATGGAATAAGCAAAATAGGAAGCAATACAGCAAATACACAATTTATACATCAATATAGCAATAAGCATAATAACAGTATAAAGTAATAATAAACTCAACGTTACCTGACAGTTCAGAGCACCTTCGTACCGTGTCTGCTACTAGACAACTTCTGATCTGTCGACGTCGTCGTAGAATTCGCTACAACCCCGCAAGGGGTTGCGGCAGGCGGGTTGTGGGCATCGCCCTTGGTCCCGCGGGATCTTTGTGTGCCCGTGAACACACGGGCACCGTCGGTGGGTGGGCCTTGTAGGCCTCGGCCAATGGCGAGCGCGCTTTCGCCGCTCGCCTGTGAATTAGTGTCATTTTGTGTCGGTAGGGGCGCCACGGTGTTAACCGTATCTTCACGCCGCCTCGGCGGTCTGTCACCGCCAGGTGGAACTCCCGGTGCCCCGGGTGAAGCCCAGCGGGTGCTGACCAGCCAGAGGCGGCTTGGGCTACCCCTACCAGGCGAGGGGGCCCGCGCCCGCAGCGTTATCGAAGCTAGCCGATGCGCTCCGGGCTAAGGGGCCGTGTGTGTATGTGTGAGCGGTATTATGTGTTGTGTAACACCGCTCATGTTTGCGAGTAGATGGCGCGCCCGCGTCGCTATCCTCGCGTGAGTCACGTGACTGTGGAGTCGTGTGGGTATGAGGTGGGGGGTGCGCGCCGCGTCTATATTAACTTAGAACGCGACGTTGCACCTTGTGTGTGTTATGTGTGTGGAGTCTTATTGTTTGAGTATGTCACGTGTAGGTGAGGCGACATACTCGGGTGGTCAAGTCCGGTGGGTGACGTCACACGTCCGTCACGAGGTCGCGTGGTAGGCGCTTGGGTAAGCGCGAGGGGCGCCCCGCGTCAGGCGGGCGCGTGTGCCATGGCGCTATCTGTGCGATGTGTGGCCAGGCAGAGGCGTCGGCGCGCGCGAACATGTTGGACGCGAGGCGGCCGCAGAAGTCCTCCAGGCTCTCAATGTCGAGGTCCCGCTGGACGACGGTGTTCCTCACGTAGCGAGGGGCGGCGACGATCTTGCGAAGAGAGATGTTTTGTCGTCTTTGTAGGGCCCTTTTGCTTTTCTCGCTCGTGAGGGCGAGCCAAGCTGGGGCGGCGTACGTGAACAAGGGGCGGATGTACGTTTTGTACACGCCCAGCTTGGCACGCAGCGGGAGGCGGGAATCGAGAACCGGGAGGAGCAGGAAGCGGGCGCTCCTGCATCTCGCGACGATCGTGCGGACGTGCGGCGCCATGTAGAGCCGACTGTCGATGGTGACGCCCAAGTACTTGGCCTGGGTCGACCATTCGACGTCGGCTCCCTGTAGCTTCAGGGGTGGTGGCTTCTTGTAGCCGCCAACAGTCAGTGCCTGGGTTTTTCCCACGTTCACCGACAACCTCCATTTGGCCAGCCATTCATACATGGAGAAAACCTCTCGCTAGCAGGTATCACAACCTTAAAAAACATTATTTCTGTTTCAGTGTCATAGGCTACGCCACGCCGAACACCACCAGGGGAAACTACTACTTTTCAACACATAGTGAGGAACCCTACGCCGCGGGTGTCGCAGGATTAACGTACAAAGTCAACGGGATTGTAAGGAACTTGAAATTTGCGTTCGAGAAAGCAATTCTATCAGGGAGATAAATAATAACATAAACCGCTTTTATTAATTACCGATGTTATGATGTCTAAAAGAAACTGAATAAGTTCAACAAAATAATAAGTTAAACCGCGTTCAACAGCTGGTTAGTGTCAATATACCGTAACAACGATGACACAAATAGTGTCTTATTAGTGAAATTCACCTTTAGAACGCTGCTGACGACTTTACGGCAATATTATACGGTTCAAAAACTTGTTCATATAAAAAAGAGTATTTTCCTTTATTTCTCGTTGTGCGTGCAGCGTGTTGCATCCATTGAATAAAAGTGCATGGCATCTACTTATTTTAATATTTGACTATATGTTGAACGGTAATTTCAGTGAGTCATTGAGTCTCTTTAATAACATTTGTTTTTTTGAAGAATTTAATTCATCTTTCACAGAGCAGATCCAAAGATCATTCATATAAAAAAATATATAAAACTTTGAATTAAGTAGCTACTTATGTCTAAATTAAATGCGTATGATGGCAAAATATGGCTGTAATTATACCTAATTTTAATATTTATATGTTAGATACAACTTTTTATTATGTGTAGACTACTAGTCAGAGGCCCATGGCCGGCATAAGAACTCTGACACAAGGTTATTCACTAACCACACGATAAAGAAGAAGATTATAACACTAGGAAATTAGTTTAAGCACCTACTTAGCCTTCATTTTGAAAAAGAAAAATAAATAAGAAATAATATATAAGATAATAAAATAATAAGAACTAATAAAATGAAGAGAATGCAAGATTTTATGTTTTTTGTTTCAATGATCCTTGAACCTTTATTTATTTATATTTAAAATAAGTAATAATAATAGATTGTATAATATAATGTATACCTCAATAATCTTAAAAATTAAGGGATACGGCGCAGGGGAGGTCAAAAATAAAAGTCATATTACTGTCAAAAATAAAAACATTTAATTAGAATCTACCTAATTATTATTGAAATGCGTTAACACTCACATTAACCTTTTTTTTCTATTTACTCTGCATTTCATTTCATTTTACCCGAGATCAGTTCCTCAGAGTACTTGATATTATTCAGCAACAGCAAGCTACATAATATGTAACTCATTCTCGAACTACTTATTTTAAAACACTTGTCAGCCGATGGAGTATTATCGGTCTTAACATAATAATTAATATCATCTTACATCTATTCTAAAAGCCTGATGACGTTCTGTCAATCTACTGTCAAATCATAAGTTCAAATAAATTACCAACAGTTTGTCGTGCGATTTGACAGCAGATTAAGGGCCTGGCTTTTAACGTCACGACACGACTAATCAACTAAAGGTACCTAAATTTAAAAAAAATAAACTAAATCCACAGGACCAGGTAGGTAAAATACCTTAGGTATTAAATTCTAAGCTAGGAGTACAGGATTATATTGAACACAGTACGTGGCATGGAATGTTCTACAGCATCCACGGCTGAGCTACGCCTAACTTTAATTTGTATGAAAATGTTGGCGGGGTCGCCCTCTGCGAGCCACAGTCACGCCACGCCATGGCAAACAAATGAACTGCGCAGATAACGTGCACATCCTACGTGGCCGTGGCCGGTGGACTTAACAAGGCCTTAAGGCCTCATGCAGTCACGGCCTCTGAAGCGACTTGGGTCAAGTTACACTCGCGCTCTTCGTTTGTTTTCCTCGCGTGAGTAGGTTATATACAGTTCCAGTCAGTCGTGGCATACCTACTCTACTGATTTTCCATTTGTTTCTTACCGCAGTCGCTGACCCAAGAAGCGTGTCTCGTTGCCAATAGGCTACGTAGCAATAGACGGACAACTTTTATAAAAATGGCACCTTTTAATTTTTTCGTATTCTAATTGTATTTGTAGCTTTATACCGGTGGGCCTTTTAGTTAGATAGGTGTGAATTGACTTCATCCGCTGACATAGTTCCCGATGTTCCTGACGATTCCGTCGTCATTAACGTAGTGGGCGCCGTCCGTGCCCAGCCCGAAAGGGGGCGCTCCGGCCGTCTGTAGGTAGTAGGAGCCCGTCGTACTCGGCTGAGTCGCGTACCCCATGAAGCTGGGGCAGGAAAAGGCAATTAGGGACGAGATAATTGGTTCCATGATTAGTACTTGTATACAGCTGCAATCGGTTAGACTAGAAGCCAACCAGAACGCAGCTGGGTAAAGGCTAGGCAGATGATGGTCTAGTATATTAGACCCAAGCCCTACTTCTTAATATGAGGTCCTGGGTTCGATTCCCATGTCAGGCAAGTGTTATAGTTATATTCCAGGTATTAGCAGCCACGGAGTCTGGATTATGTTCTCGGTTGATGTCTTGTTGAACTGGCGCAATGTGAGTGCACCTCTGCCTTATCCCCAGTGGAAGTACAGACGTGGGGCTATGCTCAGCTTGTTAAGTATTTCTTACCTCAAATCGTTATAATTGCACTGGCCTGCCCTGAAGGCCTGCCAGTCGGCACAGCTGGCGGCGAGGAAGGCCTGCGGGTTGGTCACCGACTCCGCGAACATGAGCCACGCGCGGCTGTGACTGCACGACGCTAGGAGTATGGTGGGCACGCAGTTCGGCTGGTTGGAGCCCGAGTTCGGGAAGAAGTCCACGTGACCTGGAGAGGGGATTGTGCTGGTTAATTCATAATTCATTTATTGGTGTGATTTTTGGTACATTTTACATGAGATCTTAAGTAATAATAAATAATTATAATAGTTCCTCAAAAATCTACCTTAAAGGTGTACACTCTTTCACATATCAGTTATTATTTTTAAAAAGATTATCAACATGTTAAAATAAAATAATTAAAATAAAACACAAAATAACTTAAGACTGGAAAAACAAGCAAAACATTAACAATTGAGTATAAATATTAATAATGAATATAATGATAAAAATAAAATGTCAATAATAGAATGTAGTAGAATAAAATTTATAATGTCAATAAAGAATGTAATAAAATAAAATTTACAATGTCAATTAAGTAAATATCAATGTCAAATAAGTTAGCCAAATTCTTTCTCAGTAAGGAATTCACTGACAGCATAGTATGCTTTATGGGTTAAAAAGCTCCGGAGCCTGCTTTTAAATAAAGATAGCGGCAATTCTCTCCATTGCTTAGGTAATTTACTATAGATGACCGAAGCCATGCAGTAGACACTCTTGCGCATTAGTGCCGTTTTGGCGGGGTGAGAACACACTAGATTATTGTCGCGTCTATTACGTGGAACTACGTCAGCCAGGCGTTTAAAACGATTTGGGTTCGACTTCACAAACACAGCTACTTCCATTATGTACAGGGAAGGTAGTGTTAATATTTTGTGCTGTTTAAAGTATGGCATGCAACTATCAGTGGATTGAAGCTTAAACATCGCTCGTAGACATCTTTTCTGGGCTTTAAAAACTGTTTCTCTTTCGGTTGAATTTCCCCAGAATATTATACCGTAACGTAAGTGGGATTCTACTATGCCATAATAAGCAGTAAGAAGTGCATCCATGTATATTATTGGGGATAGTGAATGTAGAGCGTATGCGGATTTACTAATTCTCTTACATAAAGTATCAGTATGTGCTTTCCAATTGAGGTTTTTATCTATTACGAGTCCTAAAAATTTTGTATTTTCTACTTCTTCTACTACTTCATTGTTATAGTGTATATTAGGGCTAATTCTAGGAATCCGCTGAATAAAATGTATAACTTTTGTTTTTTCCAAGTTTATTTTTAAATTATTTGCCTCTAACCAGCTAACAACATTTTTTAAACAATTATTAATGTCCCTTTCATATGTCTCTTCACTTTCACATGGTATTGTCACAGTACTATCGTCCGCAAACAGAGTTATTGGTTGTTCAATGTATTCAGGTAAATCGTTTATGTACAGTATGAATACAAAAGGACCCAAAACGCTCCCCTGCGGTACTCCAAACATAACTTCACGCTCTGAGGATCGAAATATCTCTTCACGCTTGCTAACTGGATTAATTTGACGAATTTCAGTTATTTGCTTTCGATCTTTAAGGTAAGACTCAAGAAGACTAAGTAAATTGCCTCGAATGCCGTATGCTTCAAGTTTTCTTAAGAGAATAGAATAATCCACGTGGTCAAAGGCCTGTGTCATGTCACAAAATATGCCACACAGGTATTCGTTTGTCTACATTCTGAATAACATTATTAATAAAGTCATATACAGCCATATTGATAGTTCTATGCTGTCTAAATCCTTTCTGTTCGTCACACAAAACGTTATTTTTATTAATGAATTTATACAGTTCGTTATAAATGTATTTCTCAAAGATTTTGGAGATCACAGGTATAAGTGCTATTGGCCGGTAATATTTCATTAATTCTCTATTTACTTTCTTAAACATTGGCTTTATTATAGAAGTTTTTAAGGCATCGGGAAAGATGCCTGCGCTGATACTAAGGTTAATTATATGACTTAAGTGGCCACATATTTCCATTGATACGTGTTTGAGTATTTTTGTACTGATACCATCATACCCTACGCTACTTGTATTATTTAATGTCATTATTATTTTATGTATATCTAAAGGTACACTAGGCGCCATGAACATTGATTTAGTGCTCGTGTTTATTTTAAATCGTTCGGGTTTCTTGGTGTCGTTATGTTTCGGCTGAATTTTATCGATAAAGTAGTTATTAAACGCTTCAGCAATGGTCTTGGGATTTTATAGAATACGGTCTTTAACCTTTACTTTATAAATGTTTTGTTTGGGTAAATTATGCTTCGCGCGATTAATAATCTGCCACGTAGTTTTAGATTTATTTTTAGATGATTTAATTTTATTATTGTTTTGTGCCTTCTGTGTCAAGTGTATAATTTTTTTGTGCAATTTTGAATAATTAGTGAATTTAGTTTTACTATCCCCTCATCTGCCACAAAAGCTTTCTTTTTCTTTGGCTACACAATTTAATTCCTTTTGACAGCCACTTAGGTTTTTTAATAACATCAATTTTGATTAATTTAATTGGAAAACACAGATCGTACAAAAGCTTGAAAGAGTCGATAAAATTACTATATGCAATATTGGGGTCCTCCGTATCATAAATCTCAGAGAAGGTAAGACTTTTGATGTGACCTTTGAACTTGGCTATGTTATAAGATTATATTGTGTATTTGTAATAAGATTGTCATAGGTTCGGTTTCCAGGGTGGGAAAAGTATCATTGGGTTTTTCCATCAGAAATTACTCAGTTGCTTCCAGAAGTCTGGTTTTAAGGCCCATACAATTTAGGACTAAACCGTAACTACATAAGAGTTACAGGATGATGATGATTTAAAAGAAGGGGAAAGTCTGAAGCCGAAGCCAAAGCCATAAGTGATGGGTAATGGAATGCCTGGTTATTTGAGTAGGGGTGTTTCAAAATTAGTTTTCAAAAATAGAGTACCGAGTTACCGGTACCCGATTTCTGAATTTATTTAGAACTTGCTTGAGTTCAACAACGAGTTCTTAACAAAAAATTCTCAACTCTGAAACCGGATGTGAAAGTATGGTAAAGCTAAGCCTAATATTCCCTATGCCTCCTCCTGCAAAGTTGTGGAATACACGTTCTATCTTGAGAGCTATGATCAGCATTTAAACCACTTTCACTATCACCAACTCACCAACTTTGTCATCCAGTCCATAGACCCCAGCATCAGTATGTATGACGTCAACGAAGTCAGCGTCATTGATGTTCAGCCTGAGGGTCATATTGACGTCAGAGAAGCAGGGTCCTGCGGGGTCCAGGCCCGTGATCCGGCCCACGCGCTGGCCTGTCAGCATCTGGAAGGTCTTGCCAGCGAACCCTGAGATGTGGCTTCCGAGGCTGTGGCCTATCAGGTGGATGTTGGATGGATTCAGGCCAGCTTGAAAGAGACATAAGGAAATGAGGTACTAAATTAAAGGAACGTGTGGTTTAGCATGCTCGTTCAAAATTGTCTGATCGTAAAAAGTTCTATTCGCAAAAGATGGGTATTCGTCAAATACTACATTTAGATACAAGTGGGGAAACTGCCATTGCGGCCGAGGCGGAATTCACACCCGAGCCATAGGCGAGGGAGTTGTGGAGCCGAGCACTGCAGTGACAAATGCCCACGTGAATTAAACGACGTTTTTAACTATGACTTGCAACAGTACCGGAATATCGAGAACTTAAAACAATTAATAAACATGGTAAATATCCTTTTTGAAGTGTTAATGATAGTATGGGTAATGGGGAAGGCTGGTAAAAGCTAGTAGATGGCGCGTCCATAGCTTAGACCCAATCTGACCAATGAGGTCAAACTATTTTGAAATATAAAATGACATTAACAGGTTTTCAACCAATGACGATGTTTCGTTCATGCGATGCTAGCGCCATTAGTTCCACCAGTTGCCCACCCCATTAAGGGGATTCCTTCGAAATTCAAAATGACATGCTAAAGTTTAAAATGGAATAATGCTTATGTCTAGATATCCAAATAAAGTTAGAATGTTCAACTGACCACCAACCAGTGCAGCCAGTAGCTCTCCCAGCTCCTCGCCGATGAAGCGCACCATGGTGGTGGAGCGCAGGTACATCCAGCTGATCAGCGAGCTCGCGTCCAAAGCAACGATGTTGAAGTCACCTGACGACAAACAAACTTGGTGATTATAGTATAGTACATTGTCAGATTATAGCAGTGATAGCTTAGTGGTGTGACCGTCGGACTGTCAAGTCTCGAGTTCGAACCCAAGTCACGCACCTCAGATTTTTCGGATTCATGTGCGTATTGTATAATTATCACTTGCTTCAGTGACGGAAAACATCGTGAGGAAACCAGCATGCCTGAGAGATACTTCTTGACGGCATGTAAAGCCAAGTCCGAGGCCCATGGGCGGCATAAAAACTCTGACACCAGGTTAGGTAACCACACGATAAAGAAGAAGATTGTTAGGTTCTGCAGGACAAGTTCATCCAGGTGTTGTTGCCAAATTGAATAAAATGCATCATCAGCCTGTAACGTTCCCACTGCTGGGACACAGCCCTCTCGCTGAGAGAGGGAGTGGGTCGTAATCCACTTTGCGAGTCCAGTGCAGGTGATGGTGGACCTCAGATGTCTTCGATATGTTGGAGCTAGGACATGCCAGTTTGCTAACGTTTTTTTTCACCATTTTGAGACCAGTGGAGATGAAATAAATCACAAAAAGCAAGAGATTCGTTTTCCTTCCTAGCTTCGTAAGAGGGGGTTGTTACTATTGAGCCGCAACTGGTTACCTATAAAGGATGTAAAAAGTCTCTGGCCGGCGCCGCGAAGAAACCGAAGGCGAAGCCGGGTCGGCTTCGCCTTCGGTTCATCCCAAAACATCCGAGATGGTCAACAACGCTATCAAGGAGATGAAGAAGCGCAGCGGATCTTCCCTGCAGGCGAAGCCGAAAGGCACTTGTTCTTTCCATCATTGCGATATTTTTTTTGTTCAATAGTTCTAGACCTGGGAACCTTTTAGTTACGGAGATATTGGAGGTTAAAGTTCCAACATTTTCACCAGTTTTTTTTTTAAATACATGTTTTTAATGTAAGAACTTTACTTTAAACACCTCCACGATCCCCCATATTATCCAATCTATCCACTAGCACAATGTTTTGAGTGCGTTGCATTGAGTTTTACCGTAAAACGGGATTTTTCACCCAGAAAAAAAAGTCGTTTCCAAGCAATAATTTTTGCGTAGGGTTACTTAGTTTGATGTACAGAATGCTTGGTTAACGGCTTCGAGTCTGTTTACACCCTGTATATTATGTAATAAAGATTGATGGTTATAATGTCCAAACCTACTGTTGTATTCATCATTTACCTCGATTCAGGAAAGCATTACTGAGGCTGGCGAAACTGTCCTTCGTGGGGTTATCGGTGAAGCCGTGGATGTAGATCTTGAGCGGCCTCTTGGGGTCGAACCAGCCCGACTTGGGGATCAGCGCCGGGGCCGACGTCAGCTTATACGTGACGTTCACGTCTCTGGAAAACGATGGGATTACTTTAAGCTGTCTCATATTGAAGAGTTAGGTTGTCTACCTATGTAATAATAATCGCACAGGTCAAATCTTCAAGGTTAAGCAGAGCTTGCCAAGCTTGAGTTGGATAGTCACCCATCCATTACATCCCGAGTTTCCTCCGTGCCTCGGAAAGCACGGTTTGCCGTTGGTCCTGGTTGTCATTCGTAGATCTTTGACAGTCGTGACTGCTAGTCAGTTGCCCGAAAGTGTGACAACCAGACTTAGTCTTTACGGGGTATCGTATTACCCAGTACTAACTGGGTTGTGGAGGTCAGCTATGCAGTCACACCATATAAAATATAGTCACTGGAAGCAGACCCCAACATAGTTGGGAGAAAACCTAGGAAGATAATGAATGAAAAAAATAAAGAATGCCTTGTGCCATTAAGTCCGCCTATGTACATGTACATGAAGTTTAAATAAATAAATAATGATGAATCATTCACATTTTATAATACACCTCCTGAAAACAATCATAACAGCATAGCCCGTCTAATTGAAATCCCTAACAGAGTTTTCAAGTAACTGCGCTCACCTGGTCATAAAGTGCAGTTTCAGTTCACTCATATTGAGTTCTGTGTTGTTGTAAGATTCGTAATCTACTCCCAGTAGTCTCTTCACGTGTTTACCTGGAAGGATGAAATATAATTGCATATTATTATCTATATTCTATACTAATATTATAAAAAGGTAAAATTTGTTTGTTATCTCCGAAACTAATGATCCAATTCTAAAATTGTTTTCACTGATAGAAAAATATATAATTTGTTGGTGCCATAAGCTATAAGTTATATTTATACCATGCATATTACCCCCGAGCTATCACCATTGTTGCGGACGAAGTTCTAGTGTGAAATAAAGTTCAGGAGCTGTTGGGATTTTACTCATGTTTTTTTGGTTATAAGATTGAGAACCAGCATTTTTTAAGAACATGAACGTGCTATGAACGTATCACGCATTGAAAGTACCCATGTATAACGGGGAGCGTCAATAATTGTCGGCGAAAATATTTTCCCTTTGCCGATACGCTCCGTACATGGCACGCGGCGTTTTTGTCGGCAACGGAACGGTCTAGTGTGGGCATAGTCTCTTACTTTTCAATGCAAACGAGGAGCCCGTGGCTATAATAATAACAGCCGCTTGGGTCGATATTTAGGTTAAGCCGTGCTTGCCTAGGTTGGTCTGTGGATGGGCGACCACCCATTACATAGGTACCGGGTTTCTTCCGTGCCTCAGAAAGCACGCGAAGCCGTTGGACCCGGCTGTCATTTGCAGATCTTTGACAGTCGTTACAGGTAGTCAGCGGCCCAAAAAGTCTAACAATCAGTCTTACCAAGTGGTATCGTATCAGTTCTGGGTTGTGGAGGTCAGATAGGCAGTCGTTCCATGTAAAATACAGGTATTCAGCTGCATCCGGTCAGACTGGAGGCCGAACCCAACATAGTTGGGAAAAGACTAGGCTAGATGATGACTTTCCAATACAAAGAATGTTGTTTTGCCTGACACGTTCCTCGTACGGTCGTGGTATGATACGGTGTAGCGGTTACCATGGCTAAAACCTTCCATGTACACCCTACCCTCCCTAGCAGTGGACAGGTAACTAATGTAGCTACTTACACTGACTAAACCCGAAGGACACGATAGTCTTCTGAATGGGGTCTACAAAGTCTCCGAGCTCCTTGGTGACCCGTTCCTTGATCGAGTCGAAAAAGCCGATCTGCAGAGCTGAAGTGGACAGCCATACCGCTGCTGATACGATAAGGATCAAGCGAGAATCCATCCTGATGGGAACCTGAAAGGGTTTTAAGATAGAGGTTACAAATCGAACTAAGTTGACGATCACTACCTAATAACTTCTATTTAATAAATTCTAAAAAACGCACAACGTAAACCGCTGTCTGGAAGCATGACAACAGTTCAATAACCAATGTGGAAATTGAGGAACGATTGCTGATACTATGGTTTAAGAACTTTATTATTCCTCATCAAGAATTAACAATAATTCAGTTACTGAGAAACTAAATTTAAATACAATGTCTACGAGCGTACAGAATGTACGTTCATTGTAAAAAAATAACAAGTATGAGGGTAAGCGATCACAACCCCCCTAATTTATCCCCCAAATAGGTTAAATAGGGGATAAACACTACAACGAAAATTGGTATTTGTTGCCAATGGTTTTCATCGGCCACATGGCTTGTATTATACCCGTTAGACCGGATAAAGCCCCATTCGACTCTTGATGAGAGAGCATAATCAATCGATTCAGTCAATTAATCGAAAGTATATAGTCCAGTTGTCGAAATAGTGACAATTATATTAAAAATGAATAGCAGAATCATATTACTTCGCCTCGATGCTGAAAATATAGGCTTTGCAAGACCTCTATACTTGGATTTAGCGCAAGAACAAACCTACCACATTTCAAACAATCTGATCGAGTTGAACTGCAAGAACTAAACTTGGATAATCCGGGTGCTAGTATCTAGTTTTTTTTACAATGCATAAAAACACTAACCAAACATTTTTATAGTTAGCTACCGCGCTCCCTCTTATAAACTCGGTCCTAATCGCCTTGGACTTGCTCATAAAAACAAAGCAGTCTGTAATTAAAAGTTAAATTAAACAACAAACAACCTAGGTAAAGGTACCTACCTACTTGCTGTGGGAAGTTAAAACGAAACAAGTTCGATTACTTTATATGCCGTAGGAGAATGTACAGACAACAAAAACATTGTATCGGTACCTATGTAGCTTGAAGTTTTTGTTGGGAACGAAAGCCTATAATAACTCTACTGCATCAATGGCTAGATAGAAGTTTTGTTACTAGCTCCGTTAAGGTATCCTTCAGGAACGTATGTACAGTCGTGGTCTTTTCCGCCTGATCAGTTAAATTTTTTTTCGCTTAAATCATGCGGAGACGTTGAGCCACGGCCCCTTAAAGTTTAGACCTATTAGGAAAGCGTCAACTTTGGCGCGCAAAATCACAATAACTCTCGTTTGGCGTGCGTCGTCAGTGCGCTCGGCCGATAGGTATCTTTTTATTCGTTATTTCTACGGCGGGGCTAAAGAGCGTTTCTATGCTGTAAGTGCAAGCAAAAATTAGCTTAGTGGTGATCAGGCGGGAGTGTCCTCGATAGTACCTACCGGGATAAAATGCTGTGTCCTAAGCCAGATTACGGTATGTCTACTTGACTACACTACCTGTGTGGTCCTCAAATAATTATTCATATTTCAGTTTTCTAAAAATAATAAATCGATAATTATGCTAATATAGTAGATTAGAGTGGAGACATTAACTTTTTGTTGTGTGATCTGTTTTTTTATATTTCACACTGAGACACACACGCTGATAAGATCAGGAAGTTAAAAAGAACTTATAATTTAAAAACGTTTTTGAGGGTAAAAAAGCAGTTGTCAATAAGTTCTTTTAGGGGAAATTAAATAAATATTTACGAAAAAAAAACTTCCTTACCTTCCGATATCCTGATCCAATTTAAAATGGTAACTTCAAGAGCACAGGCCTAACGGACAGTACTCGACACACTGGCCGGACACAGGCCAACGGACTAGTTATAATTAATGGTGTAAAGGAAAATATTACGTTTTTATACTATTCTATTATGATACCTATCTGTGAGAGGCTCGCGATTATAATGAGGCTTGACCTGCGGTGATGGTCAAATGTCAAGCGTCAAGCTTAAGACGATTTCTGAAGAAATCGTGCATTGGAGTCGTAGAGTAAATGGTATCATCATCAGTATCAACATCTACCTGTTCTTTTTGCTCTCCAGTGTCACCGACTAAAGCTAAACAGACGTGGTGCTTAGTATTTTTTGGAACAACTGCGTATCTGACCTCCACAATTCAGCTACTGGGCAATTTTAAGTCGATGGCAATCTAAATTGATTCAGCCCAAAATTTGGCTACAAGTTTAGCACTTTCAGTGTGGTTCATCGGTTCGTGTAATGTGCAAACAGTAGGACAGGCAGGCCACGATATCAAGTGTCCGAAGTTGTGGCACAACATCACATTTACACTTCAAGGTAGATCTCGAGTAGATAATACGATGCCACCGGTAAATGAATTGTAGGAACGGTAAGGTCAGATCTTCGAATGTATCATCATTCATCATCCACAGCCCGACTTCACCCACTGCTGGGTATAGGCCTCTCTTTGCTTGTGCCAAGCTCCACGTTCTTGTGCCAGTCTCCTCCAGTCAACATCAAATGTCGTCTGCCATCTCTTCGAACGTATACCTGTTATTATTTATTTAAATACTAGCTGACCCGCGCAACTTCGTCTGCGTCACATAAGAGAGACAGAGAGATGGTTAGAGAGAGTGTTAGACACCCTTAAAAGATAGACATAATAATGCTATCGCGGATTTTTATAGAACTTTTTCCGTCATACACGATTGTTGCGTAACTTTAACAGTTTACGCAGCGCACGCAACGAAAGATCTCAAAAGGAATATTTTTTTCCTTTTTTTGCAACATTTTTCATTGATGCTCTGCTCCTATTGATTGTAGCGTGATTTTATATAAACGTTGTAACGTTGTTGTTCGTTGTTGCCTTCCCCGATTCAACAGTAATAGATACTATTGGCTATCCAACAGTAATAGATACTTTCAACTCGAACCAGTAGTTCCTGAAATTAGCGCGTTCAACCAACCAAACAAAATCTTCAGCTTTATAATATTATAGTATAGATTCAAGTAGGTAACAATTTAATTTCTCTGAAATATTTGCATTAATCGCTAAAATATTCTGTTTTTTTCCAAATAAGGGCTTCCCTCGACAGCCTTACGTTATCATCCTTAGACACTCGATGATGGTCATACTCCAGCTAGGTCAAAATTCCCATCAAGGTGCTTAAAATGGGCCCAAACACGATATAGATGCTGTAAACTCTTGATGACCTCTTGCAACTGCCTTCCGTCTCCATCGTCGACCTTCGATGAAAGTCATACTCTAGCTAAGTTTAGAGTTCTCATCAAGGTCCATGAAATGAGCCGAAACACGAAATAGCTGCTGCAAACTGTTGCGGATCTCTTGCAACTGACTTTTGTCTCCATCGTGAACCTTCGGTGACAGTCCAGGCAGGTCTTAAATTCTCACCAATGTGCATGGAATGAGGCCAATAACAATATAGCTGTAAATATAATCTACGTAAACTGCGTATGGATTATTGCGAATAGTAAAGCACAGTTCTTGCACGGCAAGAACACGTGAATTTATCAGGCTTTTGATGTTCGCTATACTTCTTTTTGGAGAAATCATCATCATCATCATACTCCTGCCCTTATCCCAATTTATTTAGGGTCGGCGCAGCATGATTGTATTCATTCTTCCATACTTCTCTATTACTTTTTGGAAAAATATTTCACGAAAAAGAATGAGAAATATAGAAATGCAAACAATTTAAATGCAATAAGAAATATAGAAAATCTCATAGCACCAAAAAAAAATAAACAAATCACAAAAAGTGAAAATAATGTTGGGGGGGTTTGAACCTGCAACCCCGTAGTTTACAGAGTGGACATGAAACTGCTAGGCTTTTTACTTCGTTGACATAAGCTACATATAGCCGTTCTCATGTACTTACGTCATGACTGTAACGTCAAACAATTGAAGTATACGGACATAATGCAAAATTGCCTACCCCCTAAAGGAAGTAGCGTGATAATATATAGCCTAAATATTTAAGAAGCCTATGCAGTAGTTTTGACGTGATGCGCGCACAAACATTTCGTACCAACTATACTTATACCGAAGAAAGCTGATTTTCTTGAGTTCCTCTATTTTGTGCGTATTCACCTTAGAAATCAAATTTCAAGAAAACTGAGAAATTATATTTACCTGTATTAGATATGAAGTATATGTAGCAACTTTAAAAGGTTACGCTTCATTGGTTTTGATTGTTTAGGTGTTTGAAGTTTATTAATTTTAAACACAAAACCCTCTTTTTTGAGTCTCTGGATGAGATTTTTAAAAAATGCTAAAACTGGTATTTCTTTATTTTTATTAATAAGCATTTATTCTGAGTTTCATGATTCTAGAACAATGTAAATTTTTTTTTTCATGCAAACTTCCCCCCCCCCCTATTCACCCCCTTTTTCCAAAATTTCTATAGCCTTAATGTTATTCTGAATGTATTTAAATAGATTTGTGAACATTTCAACAATATCGGTTCAGTAGTTTTTACGTGATGTGCGGTCAAACAAACAAACAAACAGACAAACAAACAAAAATTTTAAAAATGGTTTTAACATGTTCAGTTACTTAAGTAGTAAGTAAAAGTAAAAGTAAGTAAGTAAGTAAAGTTTAAGTCACCCTGGTCGGTTTTTTTTTTAATCTTCAATCTACAGATTTTTTGGTCTCAACGATTTTATTATATGTATAGATAGAAGCCATCTAATCCACAGGGGACGAGCGTAGACTATTACAGTGACACTGGAGTTGTTCGGCTTTACCTGTTGAAAAGTGTTTAAATTTCCGCTTTGCTGATTTGAATTTTCGTTTACAAGATTAGGCGTAACAAACGGTTCTAACCATTTCTTGTCAGTTGCCAGATTTTAGGTTAAGGTGGATGCTCCAACCAGCCCGCGAAATTCAAATTTTCTTACGTTTTTTTGGAATTTTCAGGGCAGTGCTAGGTTGTATGTTGATTAAAATATTGCTCGCGACTGTAAGACGTATGTAGTTACAGAATTATAATCATCAAAACCATCAATACAACCCTCCAAGCTCCTAAAGGTGCAGGAATGACTTTTTCAAGGTCAAAGTCATTCCTGTACCTTCAGGACCAGGCCTGCAAATTGCAAAAAAAAACGTAAGAAAATTTGAATTTCGCGGAGTGGTGGGAGCATCCACCTTAAAACTTAATGTCGTAGGTACATAATGTAGAAGTGTTTCCTTTATATTAATTGTGAGCTATCTTTCTAAACTTTTCTCAACTACGTTGGGGAGGGCCTCCAGTCTAACCGGATGCGGCTGAATACCAGTATTTTAAAAGGTCAGCAATATTACCAGAGGCCTAAATCGCATTAGCTTCTTTCTACCTGGGATTCTAGATACCTAGGAATCTCCTACGATGTGTTAGTGATCTAGGAAAAACTTATAATTAATCAACAGACACTTTTCCCATCAACGTCAAAAATAATGTGACGCTTTTCCCCGTCAGCGTCACAATATTTGTGACGTTGTGGAAAAAGCGTCTGTTTTTCCGTCAGGAATTTCTAGCAATCACATAGGCTCGCCTCCTATAGTCCTATTACACGAGGCTTAAACATAGTTAGGGAAATGTGGTGGTAGACCTCTGCCTAACCCGTCGGGGATCACCCACAGGTGTGATGTTATATTGTTACATTTCGTAGATATAGGTTCGTAATCAGTTTGGTTCTTACCTAATCTTATTTTACAGCATCAGCTTCTTCAAGTTTTCGGCAATGTTTCACAATATTGTTGTGGCAGCGATAAATACTGTATGTTAGGTTAACAGTGAAAATCTACATGTGGATTCTCATAGTCTTTGCTCCTAGTGTAAGTACCTACTTATCTACATAAATGTAGTAATAAATACTATTCTCATTTAGACAATCTCTTGTATTAATTAAATTGTCCTGTTTTAATCAGTCAGGCACATGTTACATTAAATTACTTCCCATTGTTACAACGCGATAATACAAGTTCTTATTTTACAACTGTAAGCGAATTTTCCTACCTAGTTTAGTATTGAAGACCTTGATCTTATTGATTGTGATGTTTTTCACTTAAAATTATGACCTTACTGATAATGTACAAATTTAGTAAATGGAAGAACAAAAACTTTTAAATTAGTAAACAGTAAAAGAAAGAGTCTACACAATCAATGTTGGCAGCACGAGCGTAAGCAGACCAGAGTTAAGCTCGGTTTCCACCGCAAGCGGAATGGACCCATTTAGGCGGCTACAGGAGCTAAACGCGAGTTTTATAATGCAAAAAAGCATATGATTCACTGGAATAAACAAAACCAGAAAAATATATGATATTCTTCAGGTTATATGCTAGTATGATAGCGTTAACTTAGTACAACTAATTTTACTCGATTAAAAAATAGTACATTTTGATACAAGTGGAGAAAGTTTGTCATTGCACCCGAGGCGCAATTAACTCCCGAGCCGTAGGCGAGGGTGTTTTTGAGCCGAGAACTGCAATAACAAATGTCCACGTGTATCAAACGACGTTTTTCAATACACTTTTGAAGAATTAAAATAAAAGAACGAATATTTTGGTCATGAATTAATACGAAACTATGATTTTAATTTTCTTTTTTTCCGCGCTTTGCTTTCGCCAGGTTGAAGGAGAAGCAAAGGTATGAAGCCGCTAAACAGCCTAATATAAAAACAAGTATTTTTTTATATTTTTGAAGTTAGAACACAAATAAATGTTAATTTGTTTATAAAAGTAAATATTAGTTTTAAATAATCATGTTTATCTATGATATTCTATTTATAAACACAATTTGAATATTCAAAAAATATTTACGCCGTAAATACATTATTACCTTGCCAAAATTAAAAAAAAAACATTCACCTTCGACTTTATGCATTGAACCAATTTGGACTAAGTATAGGTATAGTTATCTGTGGCAATTTTCATTCCCGCACACGTGTTGGAAAATGAAAAAAAAATCGCACGTGTGTGAAATACATTGCATGTTGAACCTAATCGTTATTGTAGTGCGTTATGAACCAGTTTTCGAGGAAGTGTATTGAAAAGTAATTTCATACCGCGTCAAAACCATAAGGGATGATTTTTGGGATCACCTTCAACCTAAAAAATAGTCAGCTGCATATAATTTCGGGAATATAGGTACGTCAAGATTCTTTCATGGGTGCGGCAACTGACTTTCATTTGAATGTTAAACAATTAATACTAGAAATGAATTTCATTCGGTATAAAGTTGCTCGCAAAAATTGCACGTTGCCTCCCGTAAGGTTACTCTCAATTTTGTTAGTGTCCGACCGAATCACGTATTTTTGCCGAAACCGAAACCGAACCTTTCATAGACGTGATTAAAACGTTGAATAAAATGTCAGTGGGCCGTTCTTTCCAGATATATGAATTATGAAACATCTCGCTGGCCTAATATTACAGGGTTCTACGTTTCATTTTTATTTATTGAATTGAAATTTCAAGATGTCATAGTACTGGGTCTGAATAGGCATGACGACAGTAACAAAAAATTGCAAATCTATTTAGTCCGTCAGTTAGAGCATTGGAAATTAATGGATACGTATTTTTTGTTTTTGTAAATCAATGAATATTGACAAAAGATAAAACGCATCAAAACTCGGGAGTAGGGGCTCGTGACGTCAGAACTAGTTAAAAATTATACCTAGGCGTGACGTATT
Organism: Xestia rhomboidea; assembly: GCA_963853795.1. Classification (NCBI taxonomy): domain Eukaryota; kingdom Metazoa; phylum Arthropoda; class Insecta; order Lepidoptera; family Noctuidae; genus Xestia; species Xestia rhomboidea. The sequence goes on from OY970774.1 coordinate 18,755,104, forward strand.
GAGAATTTTAAAAGCGTCATAACTTCGGTAATTTTGGTTTACATAACAATAGAAAAAATACGGATATTTTTTGATAATCTAACTGACGGACTAATTAGATTTTTTTGTCGTCCTGTCTATTATTACCATAAAAAGTGAAAATGTAACATTCATTGTAATACTGAGGCAGCGGAAGTACGATGTTATAAGTTTCGGCGCGGCTGAAAGTTTTGGCTGTTTTTTGGCCGAAACATGATTTTTAGACCGAAACCGGCCGAAACCGAAACTTCGATCGGACACTAGTTTTTTTATATTCTCTCTCTCAATTAATGTTATTCTCATTTTTTTTTGTGGAAATACCTTCTTTGCACTGAGCAGTCATGGCCGTCTTTTCCATTGGCCTCTCCGGCAAGTGTTCTGCTAGATCTATGGATACCTATGGATCCTCCAGCTTCTGTCCTGCCAACGCCGTAGCTATGGGCCGTCAAAAGAAAACCCAATTACCTACCTATGTCGAAACTTAGAATATAACATTTTCAAAGCTTTAAGTGTTATCAATTTCGCTATTGCAGATTCTTCTTATGGGATTCTTTATCCTAAAGTGAGCACTTCAACAGGTTGAAGTGTACCACCTACTCGCCCACTAGTCCAAGCGGTATAGGTACACCAAAGCCGATAGCGGAGACGTGGCCGAAACTGAAGTCGGGTAGATCAGCTGCCCATTTTGGTGTAAGAACATTGTGAAAAGCACTTCTGCTTTTCAACAACAGATTTGTGTGTGATTTGTGTTGCTATTTTCTGGGAACAGCTAATTGTGCTTCCAATTAGTTGTTCCCACACTGCTGGAATACAGGCCTCCGCTCGGAGTTGGAGTGGGCCGTGATCCACCTTAGATGGCCTCACGTAACTCAGAATTTTTATTTTATCGAAAAATAATAAATTACGCACTAGTCATGCTAATCAATAGTACAAATAGCTCCTGTTTAGCAATGGTAATTAAATACCCAAGTCTCAATGACTTTTAAGTCATTGAGTTTAAGTAATTAACTCTATCTTCACATTGAACTTGAAAAACCGGTTCACATGATTATATTTATAGGTAGCTACTGTCACGCACACTCGTTTTAAACGCCTTACTTCGTAGAATGAGCCGCCGCGTGATGTCGTATAGCCTTTGAATTGACTGCGGTGATTATAATCCAGTTTGTAAAATTATCTCCCGGCCGCGGCCGGGCAAACGATTTGGCTTTCTTTTATAGAGAGAAGCAATAAAGGCGCAACCCCATATATACCTACGTGCCTACATCGAATAAGAATTATCAGAACGTGGAATTAATCCACAACAGTTTGGACCCTGGACCTCGTGCTCTCAACAGACTATTTAACTTCCGAGCCCATACCATTTTTCTGAAGCGGCATTTTTTTTTGGTGAGTTTCAAGTGTCAGTGACACTGGCTCGGCCACCATCAGCGATTTTAATTTTGAAAAAATGTCGAAATTTGTCGCCAAATATCAGAATTTGTCGGTCACTGTTTCAAAAGATATAAGGGTTTATAGGCACCCTAAGTGCCCTAGTTTTTGAGATATAAATGTAGCCGAGCTGTGGGGGGGAGACTCTCCAGATCAGCTACCTAAAAACCCTTATATCTTTTGAACCAGTGTCAATGACACGAGTTTTAATCCCCGGGTGTTTTAAAAGAGTTATCGCTTTGAATTTAATTTCCTTATTATGAATAAGTTCAGGAAGTGAATGTGCCTTCGTAAAGCTTTGATTACGTATTGTGACCCATCACCATATCCATGACCGGTTCTAAGGTTTTTACTGCATCGACTTTCCTGCTGTGTATGGGGGATATTTTATAACAGGTAGTTTTATAACTACAGAGGCAGTTTTATCTTATGACGTATTTATGCGTCGTCTTACTAAACAAAATGTTCCTTCTTGGAGTTTACGTAGCTGCTGAACTTGTTCTGGGTTCGATTCTCTGGTTTTCTCATTTTGATGCCTCACCAATAAATGTATGTGAGCTATCAACTCGAATATTTAATTTTGTCCTTATCCATCCTGGTCCGCCAGCGTTTCTTTCATCGGGAGCTTGATTTGTGCCCGGTTACTGACGATGATCCAGGGACAAGCATAAAGCATATCTTTTTTGGCATTGACGCGCTTAAAGTGGCCATAATCTCATCAACCTCTTCAGAGTATACAGGTGAGATGGTTTACCTGACTTTTGAATCAAATTGTATAAGTATTGTGTGAAAATACTTTGCCGCGCCCAGGTTTCAAACCGGTGAGATAAAGTAAGAAAACAAGAATAATCCTCTATACCGGCGACTCGCTCCACACCGGATCTACGATAGACCCAGAAAAGTAACCATAAGGAGGGAACAGACCCCCTAATTACCTTAACTACTCTATCTTTGAGTCAGTAATGGAAGATGCTTTAGCAAAGCTTGTAACTGGTAATAAACCAATAATTATCTGTGGTGACTTTAATGTTAATATTTTAGAGAATAATGTAAATAGCAGTAGATTTTTAAGTCTCTTTAAATCATTTAATTTGTCAAATGTGTTTTCAGAACCAACTAGAATTACTACTAATACTGCTACATGTATTGATAATGTTTTTTGTTGCTGTGAGTACTTAGATAAATCCATCGTAAATTACCTTCCTTCTGATCACAGCGGTCAGACCGTTGCTTTCGCGTCCAATATACAATTACAAAGAATTCAGATTCAATCTAGACAAATAACACCCAGCAATTTGGACAAGTTTAATAATAATTTAATTAGCAAGCTAGGTATACCGGGCCATATTATAAACAATGTAAATGAATTTTATGAAGAATTCTTTTCGGTAGTGCACACCGAGTTCAATAATACTTTAAAAAAGAAATTTAAAACTATTGGCCCAAAGTTTATTTTTAGTGACTGGGCAACACCGGGTATTAGGAAAAGTAGGGAACGATTGTTTGAGCTGTACGGCCTTAAGCCTTACATCAACACAGAATCTTTTAATAAATATGTTGCTACTTATTCGAAAATTTTTAAAAACACTTGCAAGTTAGCCAAATCCTTATTCATTAGCAACAAGATTAAATCAGCCGATAATAAAATAAAGACGGTTTGGAAAATTATCAACAGTGAAACAAATAGAAATAAAAAACTAAATAATGATTTCACACTAGAGACATCACGTGGCCTTGTGAGCTCCAACAATGAAGTTGCTCAAGAATTTGTAAATTTCTTTACCAGTATCCCACTTAAAACTACAGAAACCTTAAAATCCTCTCCCTTGCTCTCTATTGATTTATTGAAAGCGAACGTTTCAGCCTGTCCAAATGAGTTTGAATTTCAGCATATAAACCCCTTAATAGTCATAAAAGCTTTTAAGCAAATCAAGATCAAATTAACGGAAGATCTATGGGGTATGTCGCTATCAAAGCTTGTACCTCAATTATTGAGACTGTAGCACCGTATTTAGCCTTAATATTTAATTTGTGCGTGGATCAAGGGGTCTTCCCGGATCTAATGAAATTCAGTAAGGTAATACCGCTTTTTAAATCTGGGGATAGTAAAGACACCAATAACTATAGGCCCGTATCCGTGTTGCCGGTTTTCAGCAAGGTGTTTGAAAAGATAATGCTCAATCAAATGCTTAACCATTTTAACACCAATAAAATATTGCACGAGCAACAGTATGGTTTCACCAAAGGACGTTGTACAACTGACGCCGGTGTCACTTTATTAAAACACATATTTACTGCGTGGGAAGAGGCACAAGATGCCATAGGAATCTTCTGTGACCTTTCGAAGGCATTTGATTGCGTAAATCACGAAACCCTGATCTTGAAACTTGAGCATTACGGTTTAGGTAAACTTGCGCTCAGTTTAGTAAAATCGTATTTGAATGATAAACAGCAGCAGGTACAAATAAATGGTGTCAATTCAATGGGTTTAAAAGTAAAAATGGGTGTACCACAAGGTTCGATATTGGGTCCCTTCCTCTTTTTAGTATAAATTAATGACCTACCCCGTTTATTTAACAACCATCCGCATATGGTGTTGTTTGCTGACGATACTTCTTTAATATTTAGGATAAACAGACGTGCCACTGATCTTGACGACGTAAATAACGCCCTACTGCAGGTCCATAATTGGTTTACCGCTAATAATTTAGTACTAAATGGGAAAAAAACTAAGTGCATTAGATTTGCTCTACCAAATGTCAAAAGTAGTGATTGTGACATAATATTGAATCAAGAGAAACTAGAATTTGTCGATAAAACGGTTTTCTTGGGAATCACGCTCGACTCAAGGTTACAATGGGGTCCTCATTTAACATCTCTTGCAGGACGGCTGAGTTCAGCTGCATATGCTGTTAGAAAAATCCGTTAATTTACTGATATTGATACCGCGAGGCTAGCCTATTTTAGTTATTTTCATAGTATTATGTCATACGGTATTTTACTATGAGGACGGGCTTTAGACATCGAGTCTATATTTATTCTGCAGAAAAGAGCCATCAGAGCCATATATGAATTACGTAGACGCGATTCTCTAAGAGAACTGTTTAAGGAAATTAATATCATGACAGTACCTTGTCAATACATCTATGAAAACATCATGTACGTTAGGAAAAATCTGCATTTATTCAGTAAAAGAGGTGACAGACACCACTATAACACTAGAAATAGGGACCAACTAGTTCAGCCAGGTTTCAGGCTTGCTAAAGTAGATTCATCTTTCATGGGGTACTGTTTGAAATGTTACAATAAAATACCTCCCCACATTCTTCAACTGAATGAGACGAAATTTAAATCTTGTATAAAACGCACACTATGTAGGCAAGCATATTATAAGTTGGGGGATTACATTGATGATAAAAATGCTTGGCTACATGCTGGTCCTGCTCCACAACCATAGTTGCAAACTAATTGATTGCACTGGTCGGGCATTATTTGAGTCTATCGACACGGAAAGAAGTAGAAGAAGAATTGATCCCCATGTTAATGTATTGTGGAAGCTGCAGAAGATTGTTAAAATATACCTACTTGCATTATATAGATTCCAGTTTTTAGTATTATATAATTGCATAGCACATGTGTGAGTACTTTGTACTGTTCAGCCACCACTTACATTTAGTTATCTTTCATTGACTTGAATATGCCTTGGTGGCTAAGAGAGAATGTCATGCTCACTCAAATGTCTCGCTGATGGTGGCGGGTGTGTCGGGTCATTTAATTCCCTTAAATATGGTCGAGTTGTTTGGCGCCGATACATGCGTCATGTTCGTGAACGGGCGCTCTCAGTTGGGACTGGTCATCTCTTGGCTGCCACGGTTCGTTCATTCTAATTACTTTTTTTTTTCTTTAATTTTTGATTTATTGTTTTACTCTGGACGCTCTTAATGTGCACGTCTTTCTACATCGTTCTCACATATATGTATAATCTCAACATGAATGATGTAACCAAGATTTTGTAACAATATTTTGATTTAAAAGAGTGTCCATGGAGTTTCTTGCCCGTTCTTCTCCATAGAGATCTACGTTAGGGAACGGGCAACTACAGTACTTTCTCAAGTTATTATGCCTTGTGACTGTGACTGTAGCTTTGCTTTTATTGTATTTTCGACTTTCAAAAGTGCCGTAATGGTCTAATTGAAATAAATGATTTGAGTTTGAGTTTTTGAGTTTGGAAGGGACTCGACGACTAAAAGAAACACATGATTTAAAACAAAGCATTGTTTATTTGTAATACCTAACTCTCCTCGATACCGCTTACGGAGCAGGGCCACTCGATACAAAAATAAACATCTACAATAAATATAATAGCACCCCACTTGCATCCATTGTTACGAGACAGAGGCTTTTTAAATAAAAATAGGTTACTATGGCAACAACTTCATTCGTTTTTTTTTTTTACCATGGCAACTCCTTTAATTTTTTTATGATGTTTGCGTGTTGATAATGATGATGACTGACGATGATGCATAAATCTTTCTACTATTCCATCCGAATGACAAAAGTAAACTTGTGGCAATCGTGAGTTCTTGCGTATCATTTGAGTTATGTGCTTTCAATTACGATATGCAGATACGTTTTCCGTTTTATTTTATGGCATTACCGACTCAGTAACGAAATCTAAAGTAGCTGAACACATAGGAACGGAATAGTTCGATAAAATTATTAAGCTCTGTCTCATAACAACGAATGAAAGTGAAGTTGTAAATTAACACAAGACAGAATATCGTGTACAGAACAAGAAATAAATGTCGATAATTTAACTTATTTTCATCAATGTTTACTTTGCATTGTATCGATACATTTTTATCGACATTCCTTCCTCTATCTGAATCTTAAAATATCAACGTGAATATGTCATAGACAAGATATAGACAAAGATTACAAATAATTGTGTAATAATTTCATTTAATCGATACTTGACAGCATATCCAAGAACAAAAAATACAATAAAATGTCAAATTGATAAAAAATAGGTAATGACTTGGTATATTTACTTGAATTGTTTATTTTTATTGCCATCATGAAGCTAATGTCCGTGTTCGCTTTTTTGGACTCTCAGAATTTCAACTAGCGATAAAGCGGAGAGTCGAAAATGCAACAGTACGCTATTATTTAATTTAGGTTTCGCCTAGTAGGAAACGGGTATCAGGAGTCTCTGACGCCTAACTCCGTCATCGATGACGCATACAGACGTGAATCAAGTAAATATAAGGTGAATCAAGTAAATATAGCAAAGCATTACTCGCTGATACATAAAATCTGATTTTAAACCAGCATTTAAAACTTAACTCTAGTACAAAATAATGTTTACGTCTAGCGTGTATGAAATATATTAATGTTATAATAATAAATTGTACAATATCAGTATCATTCCAACTTATTTATTTTGATTCAGTTTACTTTGCGAGTTAGCCAAGATTTGTGCGAAGGTGCCAAACTAAAAAAAACAAACTGTACATTAGAAGAAAACAAGTCCGATTTGGTTTTTAAAAAAAATCGAAATTAATACAATATATTCATAAAATGTTTCGACTATTTCTTCACTCGCAAAGTGAACCAAACCGCTGAATAGAAATAACCCTAAGACAATAATAATAAAAGAAACAAACACTCAGTGTCATGATGTAGCGTTTACTCCTACATTAAGTTTGTGAATGGAATGTCCCGCCGTTACTGACGACTGTCGGATGCAACAACTGTCAGATGCAACAACTGTCGGATGCAACAAATGCTCGCCTGGCCCTAACTTCTAACATTGACCGACTAAGCTTAGTTTACATTCTCGAGAGAACGACTGACACACATCCAACAATATAATACCAGCTTTAAAATCTTGAAAGAGTGATAAAAGCAGAAAATAATATCATGAAACGAAATAACATGTTACTTTTTGTAACTATTGTCGAAAGTAAATTACTTACAACCTAAAAAGTTCTGTTGAACCGGTAAGGACAGATGGCAGACACCGGAAACTAGTAAATTATCTGTCAGAGTCCGGTGTGTGGAGCTACCTCCGTAATTTGTCCGGAGCCGTTTGGCCGATCCATAATTTTACACCGCCAATTACTTTTATGTGTATGAAGAATGGAAGATATCGTGTTTCATGCAAAGTCAGTCGTCCGCCCGTTCGTCTTGCCAAAGCTGCCAAACTAATATTACATATAAAATGGAGCGCCCGCCGCAGGGCACAATTACAAACGTACGTAACACTAGATCCTAAGTAGTAGCACCTAATGGTGAAATATAACGCCCGCTATATTATGTACAGAACTGTTATTTTTAACGTGCTATTTTAGCATATACTCGTTATTTTTATAACGTTTGAATAGTAAGCTAGCGGCTTTGTAGATTACAGACGATTTATTTAAGCCGTATAAGCTTCTGTTAGAATTAATTTTAACAACAAAATTAAACATTTAAAGTAAGAGAAATCTTACGAAATGATAATTGTAACAGCTCTGTACTTAATAGAGGGAGCGCGCAGATATAATATAATCCATAGCAACACGTCAATAATATATCTTTTAACATATACTTCTGTAGGTCTCGATAAACATTTGTGATTCTTTCAACAATAAACCAAATTTGATTTTTAAATACCATTAGGGAATTCCTTCAGTTGTAACCCCTCGATAAATCGTCCAAGCATCACAAATCTATCGATAGATAACCGATTAGTCCCACACTACATTGTATATCGACACTTTAAATAGAAGGGAGGAGAAAAAAATAATAATTTGTATCTTTTTATACCTAAAAAACGGTGGTCTAACTCGTGTGACAATATTTTAAAGCTATTCCGTTATAGAAAATTAGCTCGTGTTTCAACCTGGCTGGATACAGACAATTTCGAGCTAGATTTTATTTAAGTCATTTTTTTTTTTTAGGTGACGTGATTTTTTAAGGCTAACGTACATGTATGATTGTAATTATAGAAAATCTACGCGATAAAAGTATTGTTTCACAGCTGTTTCCATTGGCAGTGACAGTTGTTCACTCAATTATATCCAAGCTAAAGATAAATGATTTGAGCAAGGTTTTATATTTTAAAAACATTATCCAGCCAGATTTGTCAAACACAAGGCATCAAATGATTTTTTTTATAGTAATACAAAAACACTTTTTTATATTTTTTTACTATGGCAACATTTATATCTCTACGAAGCCCTATGCCGTCCGGATTGAATGGATGCCTTAGCCTAAGCTTAATTATATAAAAAGAAAAATGCTGCAATACTTAAGATAATATTTTACAATATAAAAATTGCATTTTCTCGGGGCGAAGGTGACTCGTTCGACAGAGACCCGTTGTAGAAAAAAACGAGTTATTTTGAATAATATTTTCGGAAATGATAGTTACAATATTGTTCAGGCCATTGCGATTATATCAATTTATCGACATATCGATACAACACTTATTTCTATCGATATAATTATACATTCTAGTGTATATTTGCAACACGATGGCCGTAACTGTTACTATGTATAACAGCCTCCCCTCGCCCAAAATCGTAAAGTGCACGACGTGACAACATCAAATATTTAATATAATTAACACTTTATTAATTAATCAATATAAATGTTTGTTTTTAAATAACTTAGTGATTAATATTCGCATTGTTATCGCTTACAACTAGGGTATGTACCTACATATACATACAGGCCGTGTTACGGCGCGAACTTGATGGACGTTGCAACGTGTTGCTGTAACAGTTTAAGGTTGCGTGCTCTGTTGTTGTATCTCGATTTTCTCGACTGTCATGTCTGGATTCATTGCTGTGGCCTCCTGGAGATTACAGAAATATAATTATTTTAATAAAATTTACATATACACCGTAAAATTTTAATGTTGTTTTCCTGCAGCGAAATGGTTTTGTCTTAGTAATACAATATCATATTAGAAACAAAAAATGGCAGATTTATCATTGTGAAAAACAAAACTCGAGCGACCACGAACCAATAGTAATACCTCCCGCCGAGTGCTGAACGGCCGCGCGGTCGTTGACCCGCGTGCTTTTCAATCAGCTGATGACTAAACTTGTTTTGAGTTAATGAAACATGATAATAATAAGCTGCCCTGTGCATGAGCTGGTGTCTGGAACTGCCCATGGTCGAGTAGCCGCTGTGTCGCCGCTACGATCGTCCGTGGCGATGGGACTTAGGGGTCTGAACCCCGCAACGTCGGAGCGACTCCAAGTGTTGTACAGTCGCCGGGCAGCATGTGAGTAGCCCCAGCATAAAGTTGCACCGTAGCGACGTCCTCCAAATTGCAATAACTGTAGTGTCGATCCATTGCACTGATGACGCGTGCTGCGAGTACGACATTCGCGGGGTAACTAAACTAAATGCGCTAAAAAACTAAGTTTTTCGAGTTGGTGAATATTTTTTTAATTATTTTAAAACAAAAACATCTTTATTTTTTTTACTTTTACTCTATGCTTCGAAAGTACTCCATATGGCAAGTCGAACTGCCGCGGGAAAACAACCATTAAAATTTCACGGTGTAGATACATTATGGCTGCTCAATACACTAGCTGACTAGCATAATGGAGTTATATTTATTGTATTAGTCTAGGAGACAAGATAAGTCAGTCCTTTGATAGGTCGTTCAGAAATCCGAACGTCCACGGATACAATTTAATTTTGATAGAGCCTCTATTGCGTAGACGTAAGGCTTTCGTAGTTTAATTTTTATATTCAAGCGTGTAAGTGTTTGTAAACATCAATTCATAAGTCATTTACTCCAGTGCGGCTTCATCATACTCATTTTCAGATGGATGTTACCGTCGTAGCATAGACATTTAGTTAGGATCAGCTCAAGAGCGGCGGGAGTGACCTGTATGGCCTCGGCGAGCGCGCGGTCGTGGTCGATGGGGTCGCCGTCGGACTGGATGGTGATCTTCTGCTCCACGCGCGTCTCGATCACGCCGTTGCGCTCCGTCTTGTACTGCAACAAGTTACGGAACACCATACACTAAATGCTTTATTTCCATTTTTTATTACAGGCAGAACCAACAGTACAATTATAAATCAACTACAGTTTTACTACACTTCTATTGTTAAGAAGTGTCTTTCGTGTAAACGACTAGAACATAAATGTTTTTTTTTTTATTGTTTCAGCAATATTTACAAGAGTTAGCCGATCGATCGTCCAAACAAAACCCAAGTTTAAATCATCTTTATTTATTTATCCTATGACCTGTCCACGAAGTAGACACAATAGTTAAACAATGGCGTCTTGATCAAATCGGTCATTTGACAATTCACGATTTATTTCAACATCATGCACAAGAGTGGTACATAGACGGACTTAATGCCACAAGGCATTCTCTACTAGAGCATGCGGAACCGGGTTTCGGTACCATAGTAGAACTGGTTATTCCCGGGTTTTAATAGGGGACCGAAATCGGGTTTCGCATATTCAGCATTCTTTTTTTTAATGTCTGATGCTGTTATAGTCAATTACAGGTGTGTAGTAACATCACTACGACTTGTAGTTGTGAATAATGTACGTGTTGTTAGACTTGTTAGTATACGTACGGTGATGGTCTCGACAGTGCGCGTCTTGGAGCTGATGGTCTGCGAGGACACCACCTCGCCGTCTGCTGATACCGTCTCCGTCTCCTGCGTCTCCGTCGTTTCTACAGGCTCAGTCACCACGGGACCGGTACTCATCTAGAAGTAACAAAACTCTTATTAAACACTTTGGTCTACCCAGAAGAATGGCTTAGAACGTGTCAAACTAACACGTTACGTGAATGGAGCGGTATTTAGAACATTTATGTTTTTTTTGGTAGTGCAATGAAATCAAGCGCCATTTATTCAAATTAGGCTGGGAACCAGCCCTTTTTAAAAGTCAAAATAACATAAGGAAGTCCCCCGAAACCGACGCCCTTCTGCACTTCCAAGTGATTCAGCTAGGGAGAAATCTCGCAACAAACACCACAGCAACAGATCTCACTATTGTGATCATATCCAAGCTATGTATGCGTGATTTGGAACTGCAGACTTACTTACAGCTTTTTTTATTAGCTCTGATAAAAACACTAAATAGACTATAATAAAGAGACAATAAACAGTCTAATAGAGTTACAAAATGTAGTCAGTGCTCACCCTGGTGGTGGCGGCGTGCACCACGCTGCCGAAGGGCGCGTCGCCCAGCACCGTGCTGCTGCTGGTCGTCCTGTACGAGCCCGGCTCCTGTACCATAAGCTACGTTACACGACTCAACAATAAACACACTAATACCTATAATACATACATATTTACTGGCGACACGTGGGTTGATTTTGTTGATGGTGTTTTTACATAGATTTAGTATTTACAAGGATATATTATTAAGAACTCGGGTTTTGTTATTATTTGACGGGTGGGTTTCGTAGTTCACGGACATGAAGTACTAATTTGCGTCGCCAGGCCAAATTGTATAATAGAATTAAAAACATTGCCACAAAAAGGGTAAAAAACGAGAATTAAAATAAAATTGTTTAAGGATTGAAAGAAATTTGTGTTTGAATAGAAGTTAAAAAGAGAGTAAAGAAATAAAAGTGATAATTAATATAAACCCAGTACTGTACCTTCATTTTGTAAATAAAATAAATAAATAAATGAATACATAATCTAAAATGCAGTGGACAATCACAAACCAGTTTTCAATGCATCATGCTATTTTAAATGCAACTTTTCACACGATATTCATGCCAAACAAAATTATATCACTATAGATATGAACTTCCCATTTTGCTCAAAGGTATTTAATTACTAAGAATTGCAAAACTAAAGTGGAATTATCTATTAAAATAATTTCAATTATTTAAAACGTTTCATAAATTCACACAAACACATACGACTACAGTCTACATTACCCTGAAAAATATTATAAATATTATACATATTATTTATTAGTTATATTTCAATTTATCAATTGTGTGTAGTGCTCAATATTTGAAAGTTTTCTAGTGCATATTACTAGTGCCCACCCCCGAAAAACTTGCGTAAAGCTGTTTTTTTTGTAAGGCCTGAATTCTTGTAGCGCTGACGGTCGGTCGTGACGTCAGCGGGAACAAAATATGGCTGTCGGTCGCCGCTGACATCAGCGTCGCAGTGTGGTGCTATTATTATTTATAGAAATCAATGTATACTCGTAAGCGACCGACCGTGCGCGACCACCGTCAGCGTGACAGTAATTCAGGCCTTAGAAACAGATTACGTATTTGTTTTGTTTTTTATTTACCAAGAAGAATCCCTTTAAAATTGGTTGCTTAATGAGATCAACAAACACATACATAGGACCTTGTAAGAAATACATTTCTTTTGTCATATCACTAGATGTCTTTTTATGCTCTCACAGTCCTTAGCTGGACATAAGCCTCCCCCCATTATTTCTTGTATTTTTACCTCACGTGATCAAAAGAAAGCACTTCAGCGTCCTATAACGTTCACAATAAAGCGATACATCGCTTACGGCTCTTCAAAACTCACCGTGATGTAATAATGTCCTTCGCCCGCTCCTTCATCAAAGTCGATCGGAGTCCCAGAATCCCCACTGCTTAGGGACGACTCTGATCCGCGTCTAGTTAGCTGCTGTGATCCGTCCAACGTTTGACCAATGTTTGCCGGTGAGGTTATTACATGGTAGTGTACCAGATGTTGGTGAAGTTACCACATGTGGGTGTTTGCCAAATGTTGGCGAAGGTATTATTAATGACCAAGTTCGTTTGGTGTTATGCGAGATCGGTGGTGTTACCACGTAATGTATGGTTTAGTAATGTCATGCCCATTTAGTTTGGTTTAGATGCATTACCGGGTCATGTCCGTTCGATGTACATATGGGATGGAGGGAAAAGAAAAAAATATGTAATTAGAACAAAGTTCAACATGCAATCAAAATAACATGACAGCTTTTTCATACAAAGAAAATTTAAAAAATCTTTAGTATATCGCCTACTTGGTGTCAAGCGGCGTTTTTTATCATGCTTTCATGCTTGCGTGAGATTTCTTTGTCGTTTTCTCAAGCATTGCTAATGCGCTGTAAAAGCGTCGCGCGAATTAAGCGTTCCGAAATCTGTTCTGTATTCTGCGCGTGTCAAAAAAGCTGCCATGGTTAAGCGAAATAAAAAAAAAACGACTAACGGAAAAATTAAGTAAAGAAATAAAAAAGGAACAAAATTGAACTAAAATGAACAAAACAAAACTCCATTTACATGCTTATGACTGGATTAAAACAATGAAAATGCGAGGAAAAAGGTTATGATCATACCTGATCGCCGGTCGTAACCATGGTTTTGACTTCTTGTGTCAAGACGCGTTGTTCCTGTCTCGTGGCTGATGACGTCAGCGTGTGTGCGACTGTCTTTTCTTCCATCTGCTGAGTCTTCGCCTTCGTGTCGAGGTCGTGATGTGTCGTCGCCGTCCGGGTCGTCACCGCGCGCGCCGTCACGTACGGACTCTTCCCCGGACCCTCCATCGGCTCAAGGCTTTCCGCCTAGTTAAGGTTAGACTAGCATGCATTTACTATGTACACAGAAATCTAACATTGAAACTAAGAAGCCGTGGTAAAATCAGAAAAAAATTAGGCCACACGCTGTACAAATTAAAAAGAAAAAAAAAAGAAAAACGACATGAAAAAATAAATGAGGGTGGCGTCTTGTGTGCCGGTTATTGAGTAAGAGAATGTAACGCACCTTGTTGGTATGTGTGGAGAAGGTGACCTCCCCGGTGCCGAGGTTCTCGACCTCGTGTTCCACATTGTGGGTGACGCCCTCGTCGTTGCGCGTCAGCAGCTGTTTGGTGGTGGTCTTCACCACCACGGGGGGAGTGGGCGTCTTCTTAGAGCGCTGTGAAACCGGGATCTTGGAGGAGAGAGGGGTGGTTGCTGACGAAAAGCCTTGATGCCGTATGTGTTCGCTTGTCGTGTACTCCGTGAACGTTTTGGGCTCGTCTCCTCTCAGCGGACTCTCGTCCTTGCCGAAAGTGGAGAACTTGTGTGTGTTCACTGTCTGTATGTCGATGTTCGCTGGCAGGTCTTGAGTTTCCTTCTCTATCGTGTAGTTGCCACTCTTGTCTTCGAAGTGCGACGGGTCGATGTGTGCGTAATGTAAGATCAGTTGTCCAGTGACGGGGTCTCTGACAGCAGTGCTGGGGTCAATGTCTCCGGTATCGGGGTCAATATCTCCGTATTCAGTCTTTATCCTGCCGGTGACGGGGTCGATCTTGCCGGATAGCGTCATGGTCTGCGTGACAGTTGTTCGCGCGCCCTTCAACCTCGGGTCATCAGGGTCTACGTCGATGGTTTCTCCAGTGATAGGGTCGATAATCTGGTATACATAAACTGTCTTCGTCGTGATGATTCTGCCCGTAGTTTCATCGATTGTACATTCTTTTGGATCGACTTCTTTGACTCTGCCTTTGTCGTCTTTCTGTGTGATGATGTAGATTTTGATGATGATCAGCCTGCCCGTCTGAGGATCGATCTTGCCGAGTTTCGTGTAGATCTCTCCAGTGCTTGGATCAACTTGTGAAGCGGAATATAATGGGTAGTTGTCTGCGTCAACTTCTCCGGTTGCCGTGTAGATCTGTCCGTTGACAGGGTCGACTTTGATGAGCGACTTGTCAACATCGTGTGTCCTGATGATTGTTCCAGTCTTGGTGTCGAGACGACCGTATATCGTGATGATGTAACCAGTGACTGGGTCCACCTGGCCTGCTGTGAAAATGACCTCCCCAGATACTGGGTCTTTAGGTCCAGCGATCCAAATCTGGTTGGTCTTAGGATCAACTTTGACGTTCTTAGGGTCGTTGGATACGATTTGTTTACCGGACACGGGATCAACCTTGTTCTTGATGATCCTCAAACAGATCATTCTGGCGACATCCTTATCCGGCTTTCCAGACTTAGGATTGATCTGTCCTGTCTTCAGTAAGAACTGACCAGTGACGGGATCCACTTTAAGTTCCCTGCTCTCGAATTTGCCGGTTTTAGGGTCATTGTATGTAACAGTTCCCTTGACAAGATCGATTTGTCCGTATTTCGTGTCGATCTTGTTGTTGTCGGGGTTGATTTGCCCTGTGCTGCTTTCTACGAGAGAATGCTTCGGCTCGATCAGACCCTTCTTGGTGTCCAGCTTACCAACAAACGTTGTTACTTCGACTACTGGGTCGATATGCGTACCAACCACAATTACCTGTCCAACATTAGGATCAGGTTTGCCAGTCTTAGGATCTACGACACCCTTAATGGTGATAAGACCGTTGTTCTCGTCGATATGGACTGGTTTTGTATCAGATGTGTCTGTGACGAATATGACTCCGTTTGAGGGATCAATAACACCATATTTGGTAGAGATGTGACCAGTTTCGGCGTCAACTTTGCCTTTAGTGTGTTCAACTGTGCCTTTGTCGATGTCAACTTTGCCTGTTTTAGGGTCAATTGGTCCGGTGACAGCAGTTATTTCAACTACAGGGTCCTCTTGCTTAGCAACGCTTAGAATCATTCCTAAGTTTTGATCAATTTTACCTGTCTTGGGGTCAATTGCGCCAGAGTTGATGAAAATCTGCCCTGTTTCAGTTAGAACGTAACCTTCACGAGTTTGTTTTTGTCCTGCAGAGTCGGTAATAACAATGTTACCAGTATTAGAATCGATTACACCGTACTTAGTTTCAATCAAACCATTAGGATCAAGGATGCCAGTAAGGTGTTCCACTTCAGCGGTATTCATATCAGGCTTCTTCGACTTAGGGTCGAGTTTGGTGAAGATAACCATGATTTTAACGATCTTCCTCTTTGGAGGTTCGGGAGGCGCCATAGTTGGTTTAACAGGTGACTTCATAGTCGGTGTGAGGGGAGATGATTTCTGAGCGTAGCTTGTAATCGGTGATGACGTACGCACGGGTGATTGTAGAGGTGTCTGAATCGGTGAAGGAGTCGGGGTCTTTACAGGCGAGGGTACCTGCCTGGGGGGGGACACACTAACTCTCTGCGACACTGGCGCTACCTTAGACAACACATTTTGCTTATCAATGATACTCAACTGCTGAGCGTACGAAGGTTCTACTCTGCCTGTCTTAGGATCAATTACAGCGGTAGTAATAATCAAGTTTCCTGTCTTAGGGTCAATCTCTGCTTGTTTCAGCTCTTGTTTGCCTGTTATCGGATCTTTATAGAAAATTTGTCCGGATCTTGGATCAATGATACCGAAGTCTGTATGAATCTTACCGTCTTCAGCACTGACGTAGCCTTTAGCTGCTTCAACGTTTCCTGCACCGGCATCAACGGACTTCGTGTAAGGATCGTACTTACTTGTGATAATGACAAGACGAATCTCGCCCCTGGAAACTGGTTTAGCGAAAGGCACGACAGGTTTGTTGACAATGCTGTACTGTTGGACCAATGTAGGATCGACTCGGCCAGTTGTAGGGTCAACAACGTTGTTTGTGATAACCATATGGCCGGTTTCAGGATGTACCTGAGCGCGTTTCATTTCTTGCCTGCCAGTCTTAGGGTCAGTGACAACGATCTCCCCGGTAGCTGGGTCAACGATACCGATAGCTGTGCGGATTCTTCCATCAGCTCCAAGAACACCACTGATGGTGTCGACATGACCTTGGCTGGGGTCGATTCTCTTGGTCTTCGGGTCGTATTTCGTTGTGATGATAACGAGATGAATCTCTCTCTCAATCGGCTTCGTCTCTTTCTCGACAATCGTGAATTGTTGAGCGAGCGTTGAGTCTGGTTTGCCAGTCTTTGGGTCTATAACGCCAGTAGTTAGAATCAGATTACCGGACTTCGAGCCTACGCCGGGGTCAGCGACCGCTTGCTTCGTTTCATGTTTACCTGTCTTAGGATCAACATGCTCGATCTTTCCGGTCTTCGGGTCGATGATACCGTAGTTAGTGTGAACCCTGCCATCAGCGGCTACAATACCTCTTGAGGTCTCAATGGTGCCGTTAGGGCTGTCAAGTTTCTTGTTCTTAAGATCGTACTTGGACGTAATGATGACTAGCTGTACTTCCCTGCCAGGAACTGGAGTGAAAGTGTCTTTCGATCTATCGACGACGCTGATTTGCTGGCCTAAGTTAGGATCGACTTGTCCAGTCTGTGGGTCAACCACTCCTGATGTAAGGAGGAGATTACCAGTCTTAGGATCAATAGTAGCGACTTTAGTCTCACGTCTACCTGTAACTGCGTCTTTGATGACAATATCTCCGGTTGTAGGATCAACTTCACCGAATTCTGTGTGAACTTTGCCATCAGCACCAATCTTTCCGGGTACCGAGTCTACATGAGCGTTTGTAAGGTCTAGTTTCTTGTTCTTAGGATCATATTTAGTTGTCACAATGACTAGGTTGACATATCTCTCTTTAGGCGCATCTTTGTCTACGATAGCGAATTGCTGTGCAAGACTTGCGTCGGATTTTCCCGTTTTAGGATCAACAACTCCTGAAGTTAGTATCAAATGTCCTGATTGGGGATCAAGAACAGCTTGTTTAATTTCATGTTTGCCTGTCTTAGGATCAATGTGGTCGATCTTTCCAGATTTCGGATCAATGATACCGAAGTTGGTATGTACTCTGCCATCAGGGGCAATAATGCCTCTGGAAGTTTCAACATGACCGTTAGGATTGTCAAGCTTCTTAGTCTTGGGATCGTACTTGCTGGTAATAACAACCAACTGCACTTCTTTACCAGGAACGTTCGCGAATTGATCTTTAGATTTCTCGACGATGCTGATCTGTTGTCCTAGCGTAGGATCAACATGACCTGACAGAGGATCGACCACTGATGACGTAAGCAGCAGGTTTCCTGTTTTAGGATCCACTGAGGCTTTCTTGACCTCTTGCTTGCCGGTGTGTGGATCTGTGACAATGATGTCACCGGTGTTGGGATCAACGACACCGAACGCTGTGTGTACTTTATCATCAGCGCCCACTTTACCCGGAATGCTATCGACATGAGCGTTGGTCAAATTTAATTTCTTGTTCTTAAGGTCATATTTAGATGTCACAATGACGAGGTTTACGTATCTTTCAGGTGCTACCCTATTCTTGTCGACAATAGCGAATTGCTGCGCCAATGAAGAGTCGACCTTTCCAGTCTTCGGGTCCACGACTCCTGAAGAAATGACCAAGTGTCCAGTCTTAGGATCTGCGACGGCTTGCTTGAGCTCTTGTTTGCCGGTCTTAGGGTCAATATGGTCGATCTTGCCGGTCTTCGGGTCAATAACACCGAAGTTGGAGTGAACTTTGCCGTCTGCAGCGACGATGCCTCGAGAAGTTTCCACATGTCCGTTAGGGCTATCTAGCTTCTTGTATTTCGAGTCATATTTGCTTGTAATCACTACAAGTTGAACATCTTTTCCTGCTACTGACGGGAAGGTATCCTTCGGCTTGTCTACGACAGTTATCTGCTGTCCTAACGTAGGATCAACTTTGCCAGTTTGGGGATCAACAACACCCGATGTCAGAAGTAAGTTGCCTGTCTTCGGATCAATGGCCGCTTTCTTGACTTCTTGCTTGCCTGTGATTGGATCAGTAACAATAATGTCACCAGTCGCTGGGTCTACGATTCCGAAGTCAGTGTGCACTTTGTCATCATTGTCGTATTTTCCGGGGAAGCTGTCGACATGCGCGTTGGTGATGTCGAGTTTCTTGTTCTTAGGGTCATACTTAGATGTTACGACTACTAAGTTGGCGTACCTTTCAGGAATGCCTTTTGGTGCATCCTTGTCGACTACAGTCAACTGCTGAGCCAGTGATGAATCTGACTTGCCTGTCTTAGGGTCAATGACTCCTGATGTAAGAATAAAGCTTCCTGTCCGAGCATCAACAACTGCTTGTTTGGAATCACGCTTGCCCGTTTTGGGATCAGTGAAGTAAACTTTTCCATTGTTAGGGTCTAGTACACCGAAGTTTGAATGTACTTTGCCGTCTTTATCGCTGATGATAGCGTGTGACGTTTCAATGAATCCGTTAGGGTTGTCTAGCTTCTTGCTCTTTGAGTCGTATTTTCCTGTGATGGCGACAACTTGGACCTCCTTTCCAGTTGTGGCTCCGAAGGTATCGATAGGTTTGTCTACGATACTGTACTGCTGTCCTAGAGAAGTATCCAGTTGTCCAGTCCTTGGATCAATAACTCCAGAGAGTAGCAGAATGTTTCCAGTCTTGGGATCAACTGTCGCTTGTTTAGTTTCGTGTTTGCCAGTCTTAGGATCAGTGACTTGGATTTCTCCGGTCCTCGGGTCAATGATACCGTATTCTGTGTAGATCTTACCGTCAGTGCCGCTAAGGACTCCCTTGACGGAATCAACGTGAGCGAATGTGGGATCTAATTTCTTTGACTTCAAGTCGTATTTGCTTGTAACGATTACCAATCTGACTTCTCGGTTTGCTTTAGTCGCGTCTTTCTCTACAATGCTGAATTGTTGACCAAGTGAAGAGTCGATCTTTCCAGATTTGGGTTCTGTGACTGCTGTGGTGACCAGAATGTTTCCAGTTTTCTGATCAACATAAGCTTGTTTGGGTTCAGTTTTACCTGTTTTAGGTTCAATGTACTCAATTTTGCCCGTTCTTGGGTCGATGACGCCGTATTTAGAGCAAACATAGCCGTCTGGTCCAACGACTGCTCTAGATACGTCCACATGTCCATGTGAAGCATCCAACTTCTTATTCTTGCCATCATATTTGCCGGTAATTACAACCAAGTCGACGTCTCGGCCAGGTTTGGTTCCCAGTTTGTCAGGCGATCTTTCAACGAAGCAGTATTGTTGGGCCAATGTCGGATCAATCTTGCCCGTCTTAGGATCGATAACTCCTGAAGAGAATAGAATATGTCCTGACTTGTCAACATGTCCGTTCTTGACCTCCTGCTTACCTGTCGCGGGATCTGTGTAACTAACTTGTCCGGACTTGGTATTGATGAGTTCTTTATCCGTCTGGACTTTTCCATTGGCTTTGTTCAGCGAGCCCTTGGTTACCAGTACGGTGCCGTTCGCGTCATCAAGTTTCTTGGACTTAGGGTTGTAGCGACCAGTGATGATCACCACTTGGATCTCGTTTTCTGGTTTAACTGCAACTGGAACAGCTGCGGCTAGAGGCATTTCGTGCTGTGACCTCTCAGAGTCCAGTAAAGCAAGTGTCGGGTCTATCAAGTTAGCCTTGGCCTGTTCCTTCAGAGCCGCCGACTGCACGTAGTCAAGTCCTGGTGTCTTGAGCTTGCTCGGATCTTCTGGTGTTTTGCGCTTCTCAGCGCTTTCAGCGACCTTCTTGTCTTCGCCGGGAGCGTAGTTAAAGGCGAGGCCTGCCTTTCTTGTGGTCGGGCTTTGGCTTTCATCTAGCGCCCGCTGCTTCTCATCAGAAATCGGTTCCTTCTCGTAACTGAACGCGCCTTGGATGAAGGGCTTACTGCGAGTAGGACTCTTCTCTGTGTCAGTGTATTCGTATGGCTTAGTGAACGAAGGCTTATCTTCACCCTTCGCGGGACTTTTTTCAAGTGAACTATCGAGGTTAGAACTGTCAGGCGACGTCTCAAGTACGGCCACTTTAGCTTTAGGATCTTTAACCTTCTCCTTCTTGTCTTTCGTTTTGGGAGATTTCTCTTTCGGCGACTTTTCTTTAGGAGATTTCTCTTCCTTCGGCGACTTGTTTCTACCACCGAACAATCCGAATCCTCCGGTCTTTAGGGAAAGGGAGGGGTGAAACAAAAATAAAAATTAACAAAAGTATAACAGTGCTTTGTATAATTTGACTTATACAGCCGCGAATAAAATAGGAAATATTGCATTATGCACCATGCATGTCTAGTTGCGTTGTCTAACATTCATATTTACATTGAACATTTGTATGATACACTAGGTTCTACGGACGTCACAGAACTGACAAAATGCTTGGAGTCTACCATTCTTGCTTGTATGAACATTTAAGATAATTATTGCATTGTTTATAATTAAATTAGACTCACCTTGGACTTCTTGGGTGTTGTCTCAACGTTGTTCGTGATACCCGGATCGCTGGTCGTATCTGTACCTGAAATAAAAACACAGACGTTTGTGAGAATTCGCTAAATTAATATCAGATGGACGGATTGTTTACCATTAACGAGTTTCTGCGAAAAATTAGGAGGAAAAGCTAGTGTATACAACATTCCTTGAGTGAGATTAGATTAACCGCTCAAAATGTTGTTTACAAATATCTGTGAGTGCATATGCCTCGCGAGTGTTCAACCTATACAAACAAAATAGTGAGAAATACTTTCAAACAAGGCAAACAGAAGCTACAGGCAAATGAGATGCTGTAAAAAGAAAATGGGAAGATACTGTTTGCTTCCAATGCTATTGCTTTCACTACCATTGCACCCCGTTATCACAAACTTATTGCTACTGTATAGGCCTCATTTATTTCTGGAGATTCTCCAAAATTCAAATTAAATTATATATACAGAGTGTCTGGCAACGAATGGATAACCTCGAAATGGCCCATAGCAGAACCCAAGGCCATTCAGAAAAAAAATCGAAAAACAATCCATCTTATAAAAAAAATTCTTTCGCAGATGTAGGGCCTGCATAAGAATGGGAGGCCATATTAAATTTTTTTGCTTCAGTAGTTTTTTCTCCTTGTCTACATTAATAGCAATAATTCACTTTTTAAGGCAGATACAATTATGAATTGTACCATTATCAAATCTACTTGAAACCGACATTATTTTAAAATTATTAGTCACTCATGTATGCATACATTTTTGTTTTACCCAAGATGTTTAAACTTTGTTTAAAAATTAATTAATACTAATTTTCCAAAATAAATGAACTTGCTTACAGGTACTACTTATGATATATATTTTTCGTACTTTTTTCTAAATAGCCATAAGTTCTACTATAAGCCATTTCAAGGTTATCCATTAGTTACCAGACACCCTGTATATACAATTTGTTAATAGAATACAGCTGTCTTAAGCCGTGCCCGTGAGAGCGTAGGTATTTCTGACTGAATTTTCTGAGGATTCTACGATAATCCGTCATTTCCGATAAAAACACACTTATTATAATCTTCCGAAATTACATCTATAAGATAATTTATAGGAAGGCTGCTCCCAAAACGGTGAAGGAAAACATCGTGAGGAAACTGGCATGTCCTAGAACCAAAAATATGAAGACATATGACATCTACCGACTCGCACTGGGCCACTGGGTGGTGGATTACAGCCCATTCCCTCTCATAGAGAGTAGGCCTGTGCCCCAGCAGTGGGAACATTATAGACCGAATATGCTTATGCTAAGTGCTTACCATTCTCAGCAGGTTTCCTCTGCTCCAAGACTTTCTTCTCATCCTTCTTGTCGGGAGGAGCTGTTGGCATCACCTTCACGGCTCCCGGAGGCGGCTTCTGTAAACACAACACATTCATTTTGTTAAATCTAGTCAATATTTTTTTTCTAGAGGTTCTTGTTTTTGGTCTTGCCGATTGTATTTAAAAAGAGTGCCTTAAGAAAAAAACAGATTAAATTAGTTTATAGTAAGCTTAGTCAGAAAGAGAAAGCAGTATGCAATAAATATTTGAATGATTAACTAAATAGTACCCATATACTACATAAGCACAGTGCAAAAAACACAAAACTTATGAAGTATTAAAGAATAAGCTACCACGATGGTGGTTTTGATAATAGTATCGTGTGATGCTTGATTGATGAAGATTTGAATGTCAAAGTAAATAAAATAAAAGAAAATTGGATAAACTTGGATTTGTAAGACTCGTTTGAATTCGAAGAGATGATTTCTAACTGTTGAATTACTTTTCTGAATGAAGCTCCTTGCCGAAATTCCTAATAATTTTGTAAGGCTCTAAAACCATGTACTTGAAATGCTGAAAAGCTCTTGTATAATTTCAAGCCAATAACTTATGAAATGAAACAGCTTACAGTTTTTTATCTGTTTCTTAAGGTCTCACTAACAAAGGACTAATCTGAATAATTTAGCATTTTGCCCGGTTTCTAAAAGAAGCTTGACTATTTTTTAAATAAAAGCCAATAGCTGTCAGACTAAGCGAGATTTAATAATAATTAACAGCGATGTATATTAAACACATACACAGAACACTATAACACATAAAGCACAATCTATGTGTAAATGAGGATTCGATTCGACCAGAATCAAAATGTTTGTTTGTATAATCTTGTCGTGCGTTTCACGACTAGGAAATTCCACGTCTTTCGATATAATCTGGGAACAATGTAAACAGCAAAACGCTTATAACACATCCAGTTTCTGAATTTAGAATTTAAAGAGAGATCATGTCAAAATTTACTTTAGCATAACTTTGGCGATTTCTATGGTTTTTTTTTAATTTCACGGGCTACATTGAAAGACGCGCCTTGTGTACACCTAAGATGACGCCTGTAGTCCTCGAAGGGTTGGGCAGACGTGTACTTAACATCCACATTTCGCCAGTTATGTTTAAGTCCCATGTAATAGGGGGCGAGCATATATATTGCCAATCCAGGACGTCATCCACTGCGAGGATCGACCGGAGGACACGGTGGAGCACACTGTGGAGATGTGCCCTGCTTGGGTGGAGCACAGCCGTGTCCTCGAGGTGGCGATCGGCGGCGGCGACCTCTCGCTCCCGGCTCTGGTGCAATCCATGGTCCGGAGCGAGACGGAATGGGACGCCGTCACCTCCTTCTGCGAAGCAGTCATGCTAGCGAAGAAGGTGGCGGAACGTGAGAGGGAAAGATCCACACGTCCCGGCCGCCGCGGGAGACGCCCCGGGCGTCGGGGGCCACGTGGTGGCTTCCGGCCACCGTAGGCGCGGGCCTGTGGACGGGGAGCTATGGGCTAGCTCGCCGTCCGTCCGTCTCATGACGACAGGCCGTGTCGACGGCGCAGGAGTGTTCCACGCGCGCCTCAAAGAGAGTTAGCAACTGTGAAGGGGTCCGCAAGGGCCGAAGCCTGCCGGGGCTGCGGGACTATTCGAAAGAGATACCGTGGCCCCGGAACACAAAGGGCGATGAAGGAACATGGACGGGTTTTAGCAGTAAAAGTCTGACACTCCCTCCTGCTCCGCCCAGAGCGGGAGGAGTCATTTGATGATTTTTGACGTCATGCACAGCAGTCGCACTTGCCACCACTAGACCAACAAGGTAGTCGCCTTATGTAGTGCTAAGTAAAGTAGACTTAGATAAGTGCACGTTCAAATTCTCTATTCAGAAACCGAATAATTATGTGTTTCTGTCGAGCTGATTGTTGCGTACTGTTTGTGTTTACCAACGATGGCGAAGGCTAAAAATTTTCCATATCACTGCCAGTCATAATCTACAATGCTTACAAGACGTAATTTTTCAAGCTACTAAAGCGCGCTTATAAATCTGTCCTAAAGATACCGGAACAGGATGGGCGGTGAGTGAGGAGTAGTGAGTAGTGGATGGCGGTGTAACTGTGGGTGTCCATTGGCGAAAAGTTCACATAAAACATGGTAAAACGCCTATTTATAAAGGGTGTAAATAGATCCTTAACGAAGCTGAAAGGCACTTGTTCTCCCCGTCATTGCCGTCCCTCATCACTTTTTTGTTCTAGACCATACCTGGGAACCTTCTAGTTACGGAGATATTGAGGGTCAAAGTTCCAACTTATTTTTCAAATGCTAGTTTTTCATAACTTTTTTTTAATACCTTCATAACCCGTTTACTATTTCTAAGTCGTCTAAATTCGTCCATCAGCACAATGCTTTGAGTGCGTGTGTGTGAGTTTTACCGTAAATCATGATTTTTCACCCCAAAAAAGTCGTTTCCCTGCAATATTTTTTGCATAGAGTTACTTAGTTTGATGTACAGAATGCTTGGTTGGCGGCTTCATGAAGGGTCCGTTTACACCTTGTATTTTCTATCTCTCTCTTTAAAGGTTATCTCATCAGGCAACACTATTTTAGTTGTGAATGTTTCGTCCGTGGGAAGGGGGATCAGGTAGTAGTGGGCGGGCCCACCTTGTCGGCGAGGTAGTCTCCCTCCAGCGAGGACGCGGACGAGGCGCTGGCCGTGCCGCCCGAGCGCCGCCGCAGCTGTCCGCGCGGGTGCGTGCACACAGTTAGTTCGTGCACAACTATGTTGCCAGATAACCGCAACTATGTCCGACACTGACATTGCCAACTTGCAACGATTTTTGCCGCGTATTGACTTAATACTACTCAAATATCTTTCTTTTGATAATTCTTAAGATAATTCTTAATGATACTCAAAAATCTTTTACTGTTGGAAAGCTACACTATACCCGATGACCATAGAATATGTTTCTTCGACGCGGACGTAGTCGCGGGCAGATATGAATGGGTAGATCACTAGCTATTTCTTTACGCATTATCTGGCAACATGACTTATAATGAAACATGACATTAGTAAAGAGATGAAACAAAACAATATCTAAATATGAGACCAATACCAATCGAGTTAAATTTCAGTGAAATAAATGTTATTGTTAGTACAACTGACATATTATTATCAAGGTTGAGGTAAAACCTGGCGTAATTTACGCCGCTCGAAGTGAGCCGCCAAAATGACGTTGAAAAGTTTATGGAAAATTTTGAAGAAGTTAGTTAACTCATTTTCGGCAACGAAAACTACGTCAGGTTTTGTCTGTCCCCACCCTATGATGGTATGATATCACCATGCCGTCTAGAGTATAGTGTTTAAAAACTAAATACATGATTATATGTAT
Source organism: Xestia rhomboidea (assembly GCA_963853795.1). Lineage (NCBI taxonomy): Eukaryota > Metazoa > Arthropoda > Insecta > Lepidoptera > Noctuidae > Xestia > Xestia rhomboidea. The sequence goes on from OY970774.1 coordinate 18,781,303, forward strand.
AATACGCCCGACAGCACATACGTGCAAAAACTGCATAATTTAAGTTTGTTACGTTGTAGAGTCACCCTGAGATAAATCGAAGTAAATAAATGCATCATCGTGGTTATGGTGACTAATACAGTGAAAATGCTTCTAAATATAGCTTTGCGGTCACCTGTTATCATCATAACTATACAACAAACTAAATCTATGGCTTCTTTTTTTAGGTCCTCGATTATCTAAGGCTAGCGATAATCCTTAGGTTTGGGCGGCTTCGTCAACACTCATTTTGACTTAATATCCTACGACACTGTTTTATAAGAGGATCTATTTGATTCGTATTCTCTTGTTAAATAACGAGCGTCAAAAAAAGGGAAAATTGAGATCTACTGAGATCATCATTGGAGTTACATGCAGCATTAAATAATCGTCAGGTGTATCGTATATGCAATCGGACTGTTAATTACAATTGTATTGTGATTCTAGGACATTTTAAACTGCTTTAACATTCTGGTACGAGTCACTATTATTATGTTAATGCCCATCCTTGATGATCTATTTCCTGCATCAGTGAATAGGGTTCGCGCGGCTGAGTTTTGGGCTAAACACATTTGAACTTTTGCCATCGATACGCTAACAAGAAGAATATTATAGCAGCTTGATACTCAGTGAGATGCATTCAGTTAGTTATTAAGAGAATCGTTAAAAATACAGTGTCTAGAACATCCACAATTAAGCCCGAACACGATTTTCTCCTCTGACACTAAACATCCGACTGAAAGCATCTTTAGGGTTGCCGAACAACCGGTTTTCGACAACATTGTGACACGAGTTTTCAAACTGATTGTCCAATTGTCCAATTTTAGTAACGGAGTACAGAAATAAAGAAATAGGCTAGTGGTAGTTCAAAACTGAGCCTAGTGGTTATTTTTTTGAGGCGCCTTTTTTAATTATGACAAAACTTAATACCCTTTTGTACGCTCAACTAGTTTAGTTAATAGATTACAGTGTATAAATTAAGTTTTTGAGTAGTTATTTTGTATACTCTTTTGCAAACACTTTCACAATTAGGTTTGCTAACGAAACCCCAATTCTAGGTTAATCTTGACTTTGTAAACGAGCAGTAAGATTAAAACAACATATATATAATTTATTTGCACAACGAAGAACAAAAACAGAATAAGCCCCCTTTTTTCCATATTACCACGTGGACATCAAAAACCAGTCCCTCAGCAACCTCCTAGCCCCTCACCCACATGCTACACTCGAACACGACTTAGCAACAATACTATAAGTACCAGCTCTAGTACTAAGTGTGTATATACCTTGTCTTTGATGGTGGGTCGCGGCGCTGGCTGGGGCGGCATGGTGTGGCGCTTGGCTGCGTCTGCGGGCATCGATTCATCTTTGTCGCCTTGTGCCAGGGCTGTGGGCAGAGAGTTTAGATAAAGTGGCTATCAGGAGTTCAGATATAAAACTTGTAGAACATGATTTCTTTTATGATGATAAAATAAAATAAATAAATATCGCTGGACATTAACACACAGCGCCATCTAGTGCCACACTAAGCAACGAGGCTTGTGTCGTGGACACCAGATAGTTGATATACTACATAGATACTTTTTGTTTGTAAATACATACTTATTATACATATAAACATCCATGACTCGGAAACAAATGTCCATGCTCATCACACAAACATTTGCTCCTACCGGGATTCGAACCCGGGATGATGATGCCATCCAACCGATTTCGGGCACAGCATAGCATTATGGCTTTCTAGGGTGGTTGTCGAGAGCTTTGGTGTGCTGGTCTTTCATGTGCTCTCAACTTTGCTTTGCACCAGGTTAGGCACTACTAACCACACGATAAATAAATAAATGTGCTTTCAAGTGCATAGTATAGTAGTGTGCATAGTGTAGTAGTGCTAGCATATCTAACTTTAGCCGAAAAACTCGGAGCACAAAGCGGACATCTCAGAATACCATTGACGGCATTGTAGACATCGACATTCTTTTATCATAAACGCCTAACTAACAATGGCCAATGCACCAGTGTCACAGTAAAATTATAAGCAGTAGGTTGACTTCAAAGAAATGCCCGTAAGGAACTAAGGATACTTCAAGGTGCGAACAGACTGAGAGTCGCGCGCGCCGTATCATTTTCTTAACGATAAACCACACAGTATACTCGATATCGATCGACAGTAGGCATTGAATTCACGGACACGTCCGAGTCACACTACTGCTTATCTTTTTACTGTGCCAGTGTCCCAATTGCGCTACACAGAATCCTTAAGAAGTTGTGTGATTCGTGACATGTGAATGGTTTTATAATTGACATACAATACTGCGAGCGAGCTTGACGCCTACATGCAATATTGATCTGGTTCCCAGCTTCACATGGAGAGGATTAAAAAGAAGAAAAGGCTCTAGTGGGACAAAAGAGGCTAAATGATAAATACGATACTGCCTGCCCGTAAGTGAAAATTATCATTTTAGCTAAAAATCAAGGCTTCCTGTCCCTTATGTTTTATAGTATCTCATCAAGTATTGAAAATCTGTTAACTGCGATACATTAAGCTATTTTTTGACTGGTTTTCCCACGCTATTCCAAGAGCTCCTCTCCACCTCCCAATCTTGCATTATTTCCATACAACAAATTATTATAGATTATTTACGAGTGCATTTCCTCAGGATGCAATAGTTCAGCGTCGATGTTTATCATAACTTCGGGCGTGCTGAATGAAATACAATGATTGATGGATATTGTTCTCATACATATACTATGCTAAATCTATAATATGGTTAGTACAAATTGCTCGTCTATTTCTCCGTTGAGTTAGTACTCAACCCGTCCCGATCCCTCTACACGATCTAAACAACACTTTCGTCTGTCTGAATTTGCGCCCGTTTGATGGCAATAGGCTCGCCCCCTATTACATGGGACTTAAACATAACTGGCGAAATGTGGGTGTACTATTAGGTACAGGCGTCATATGTTATTAAATAAGATTTTATGGACTGGCACCGATTCAAATAACTCGATTGTAAACTCTTTATTATCAATAATATTTAACCACCTTCAACTTTCAGCTCACCAGATTCCTTGACAGAGCAAGAAAATGGTTTAATTTAAATAAATACTTCGAATTTGAATACTTAAACGAAAACTAAATGGGCACTGAGCAGACGTGCTAATTTGTTTAACTAACTTATTATCAACTTTTCCATACAAAACTGCTATATTAACACGGTCGAAACAGCTGTTTGCGTTCAGTTTTGTGTTCTGCTAAAGGACCTTTTATCAGAATTCAGACATCATTAAGTAACCAGCTGATATGATAACCAATACAAAAATTGGTCAAAGTAAACCAATCGACCAAAAAGACCGGAACATATGTATAAACAGAAGCTAGAACTTCAAAAAGACTAGCCAATAAACCGCGAGCGCCAAATAAATATGATATCATATAATTATCAAGTAGTTCTATTTACATCTGCGCAATGAGCCGCCGGTGAAACTCGCGCCTAAATACAGAGCATGACGTTATCAGCCGCTGGACTTGTTAACATCGCGAGACAATCTGAGAATTGGACCCATTTAGGACGATTTTGTCACAGTATAATTAGCAGTAGTGTGACTCGGATGTGTCCTTGAATTCAATGCCTACTGTCGATCAGAGGGCTAGGGTTGCTACTACCGGGTACACTGTGTGGTTTACCGTTAAGAAAATGACGCGGCGCGCGCGACTATCAGCCTGTTCGTACCTTGAAGTATCCTGTATCCTTAAGGGCGGTGAAAGGGGGCGCTCGTTTAATTACGTCAGCGTTTCGGACGTTTCTTTGAAGTTAACCTGCTGCTTATAATTTTACTGTACTTTTGTCGACTTAATAAGTGAAGTATTTGGCCTCACTATTTATGTACCTTACCTAAAGCACACCCACATTTCGCCAGTGACGTTTAAGACCCAGTGTAATAGGGGATGAGCTAATTGTCATCAACCAGGCACAAAGCCAGACTGGGCTGTTTTTGAGGAATTATTGAATTAAAAACCTCATAGCACATTGCCTAACGTCGAAATCGTACCTAGGACCAGGCCACCTAGGTTCAGCAGTAACGCGTATGCGATGGTCAAGTGGTCGTATGATCATTAAACCAACATGACAAATGAATGTCGGTGAAACTCGCTCAAAAACAGAACATGACGTTATCAGTCGCTTAGACTTGTTAACATCGCGAGACAATATTGTAGACTTAATATTGGTGAATCAGCCACACCATTCATAAGTAATGTTTGCAAATGCCGCACTCGCGTCTAATTATGTAGCCGTGGATGTCGATTCTGGCGAATCGTGATTGATGAGATGACTAAAAGAAGTAAGGAAGATCAATTAAATAGTTCAATTCAATCAGTATTCAGTTCAATTCAGCTGGTATGCTATTCAGTATTGACTTTATTACAACAGATTTTATGCTTAATTCTTCTGCATGACTACAGTTTTATATAAACGCTAAGGTCCAGGCCCCTTATTCACAACGCTTCGATTCGATTTTCGATTCGGAAAGTCGTATGTCTATCTTTTTTTGACATTACGATTTCGAGCGGGATAGACATATGACTTTCCGAATCGAAAATCGAATCGAAGCGTTGTGAATAGCTCGCCAGGACCAAAGATCCTGATGTTAGATCAAAATTAAAGAAGTAAAGACTAGACCAAATGGCGTCAAAATAAATCAATTTTTAAAAGAGTATTCCTACTAGTTTATAAGTTACGAAAACGAGAAACACAGAGGCCAGTAATAAATCGTGTATGTTTACATTGAACACCTGAGATCAGCAACACTTTGGGAGTAATAACAATCAGGAATACCGAACGTTCATTGCGGATTAGCTAATTGGCTGGATTTAAAGCTCTGTTTACAAGTAGAGCTTAATGCGGTGCAGTCGATAATGCTTACAGATGATAATGTTGTTTATTTACATAAATGATGAGAGTACTGTTTACTGTAGAGTCATTACTTACTAGGTTTTTAATACTTTTTCTAATCAAACGTGTGTATTTTTGAGAATCTGGTAGGTTTATAGATTTGATCTTTTTTTGCGTTTAAGATTATTTTATATATTTCCATCAGAAATTTCTCAGTACCAGCCTGGATTCTAAACTTGAGCCCTGTTAATGGCAATAGGCTCGCCCCCTGCGACAAACAAGGGACTTAAACCTAGCTGACGAGACATTGGTGTTCCTCTGTAAGTCTGTACTCGGTACACCTTTGTTTAACCCTTCAGGGTTTACAGGCGTGATGGTATTTATGTGAAAATTGCACTGCATCCACCTGTAAGTACTTATGTATTTTTATGGATTCGCTTTTCTGCGAATATGAGAACACTTCCGAAACATAATCCTTGATGGGCGGCCAACATACACAACACACACTAAAGACCAAAACCAACAAATCAAAAAATTCTTCTTTCTTTACAATCACCACACTTATTATGACACCATCACTGATACTCACTATAACCACCAGAGGCACAGGAATGATGCCAACAGTCTCCAAACACCATGTTTTATGCACAACTAAACTTTTTTCTTTTCCTTTCTGTCTTTCTTATTTCGATTAATACCAAAGGTACTGTAGACTGGTCGAGCGCTATCACAAATGTACTAGTAGTAGAGTTGCCGAATACCGTGTGAGTTGTGCGGAATATATTCGTTTGTTTATATTGCGCGTCTGACCGCTGCGGAGTATTAATAACGACTACTTCATAGTTCGTACTACTGACTGACTTGCAGCTGGATGGTGGGAGTATGTGGAAGTGAGCCATGAACGTAAAAGAGGGCGATTTTTGGAAGAAATTATTTTTGACTTTTTTTCAGTTTAGGATCTCGGATTGACTCCCCTCGGACCATTGTTTGTCCTCCTAGCTACACCATGTGAAGCTAGAAATGTCTGTTGTATAATTTTACGTTTTCTCGTGGAATTTTATCATTTTACACAACCAATCAAATAACAGATAAAAAAAAACGGCCAAGTGCGACTTGGACTCACGCACCGAGGATTCCGCACAAACTTGCATTTTTTTGTTATTAAACTACATGTTTACAGTTTTCGGCCAATAGGTTTTTATTCATTTGCGAAATCGCAAAATAAGCGACATAAATGGTCTCATCTTTGATCGCCGTGACTTACAAATTTGATTTTAAGCAATTTTCCAGCAAGAAATGCCTACATGTTCCCATATGCAATTATCCATGCTCTCCAGTGCTGGTATCTTTGGCGAGCGCCCAACAGCCATCACTCAAGTTATTATAGATCATAACCAAACAGTTTAGATATCGTTTTGTCTGTTACTATGAAATATGTTGTATGTTGTTGGGTAGGTGCGGTGAAAAGTTTCCCAGAAAATATGTAGTAAACACATGAATTCATCATAGTATGAAGAAAGCTTTGTTTTCGTAAACAATGTAATTGAACAATTTTTTTTTTATCTTTTGTCAATTAAAACAAAATACGTTACTATTTTACTTGACATGGTAAGCAAAATTTATGCTCGTTTTGTTTGACATTATGTGACACCTAATTAATGACTAAATAAATCTATCAATTTAATACTAGTCCACCGTGAAGAAAGCCCATGTTACAGAGCTCAATACTTTTCCTCTATGTTACTTCTCCAAACATATCATCCTCATTTTGGGCTTCCGCAGTCGGATAAAAAAGACAGTTTATTCAAAATATCCATAGTTTTAAAACCTAAGAATTCGACTTAAGGGGGTGGTACCAGCTAACGAGAGGTTTTCTCCATGTAACTCCTCTTTGATGAGTGAATATAAAGGTGCAAAAAAAAAAATGTTACTTATTAGACTCTAAACTTTAATTGGTACAATTGAAATAATTCTAACTTTATTATTACTATATGAAAAAAATATTCAAAGTGAAGCATTTTTTCTTTGAAATTTCGTAACTTCTCCTAAACGGCATTAAGTTTTAGTATTTTTTTTTCACACAAATATTTGTCACTTTTTCTTCACAAAGTGTACAATTGGCATTTTGATCTAATGATTTATTAGGCTACAATTTAATAAAAACCACTCATTTCGCACTATTCGGCCCGCAGCGACAGACGTAACAACCACTTTGTAGTGCAAGCTGATTAGAACTTTATTCTAACTGTGTTTCAAACGAAGTTTGAACCACCACAAATAGAGTTGCTAATTTAGCTGATACCCCAGCCTTAATCTGAAAATTTGTCTGTAATATTTACCAAAGAACATTCAGTTAAAACAAAGTAAATCACTCATTTAAACCTGATGACTGATTTATAACCTAAATCTCTACGAGAACTCCACAGAATGCTTGTTGATTGATAGTCAGAATCAAAAATAGACATTCTATAAACACTTCTGGTTACATAACAATTTTCTATTTCATCAAATGTATGAATAGATTCGTTCGTAACATTACAGTGACCTATTTCATTTGATTTTCTGGAACCCACAGCTGATTCACTGTATTCCTGCTTTTATGATCAGATTGGCATATAAAAATAGTTTTGAGTGGTATATGAATCAAAGTTTGGCAAGAATTGGTCATACACATTATTGTTTTACTGTATTATGAAATTGGGACCGATATTAATGTGGATTTAATGTTACTAATAATGTTAATAGACGCAATAGCAGGTGTGATTTGTGCACAGAAATAATTTCAGGGATTTTTGTGGCGGTTTAGTAAGAGAGCCGCTTGATCTTCCGATATTTAACGTCATTTGTCATTTTTTAGTCGTCATTTTGGCTCCCGAGTGGCGCAGCGTTAGTGAGGCTGCCTTACGTTCTTAGGGTCCCGGGTTCGAATCCCGGTAGGAGCAAATGATTGTGTGATGAGCATGGACATTTGTTTCCGAGTCATGGATGTTTATATGTATAATAAGTATGTATTTACAAACAAAAAGTATCTATGTAGTATTATCAACTATCTGGTGTCCACGACACAAGCCTCGTTGCTAGTGTGGCACCTAGATGGCGCTGTGTGTAATTTCCATCGATATTTATTTATTTATTATCAAGCAAGAAATAACAAAAAAAAATCATTGGATTTACAAACGAGTTTTTCTAAAATAGATTTTACACCCACAGCACAGGAACTAAACCTGAGACTCGGTGAAAAGCTCATGAACTAATGACTAAGAACTTTGCCAATGTTCTCTAGTCATCATCACCTTCCCGTCCTTGTCCTACTCTAAATGGTGTCGCCGCAACACGTCTTCTTCTTCATTCTGACGTCACGGCATCATCTACTCCTTCCTCTTTCATATCATCCCTCCTCACACAATCCAACCATCTTTTCTTAGACCTCCCTTTCTCCCTCTTAATTCTTTAGTTTTCAGTCACTCTCCAAAAATCGCAGTAATTCATCACGTTAGCAAAAACTAGATTCAAGAAAGAACACTTGACTTGGTTCTGACCAAAATAACAACAGAATTTACCTTATGTATTTATTTAAACTAAATTCATCTGAATATATTCCCATATAGTCACAAATGATCACCTCTGCCATAGCGCCATCCGCTGCATCAGTTTGGCATAGTGACAAATGTATATGACTCAACTATTTACCGTCACAGTCAAGGTCGTGTGTCTGTATGTTTGTTTGTGTGCCTGCTTCGATTAATTGGGAGAAAACCGTACAGAAGTTCTGTTTCAATCAAAGAGCTTGGAATCACATCATCATCGACTGCCTGCGTTTTTCAAAACTTTTTTGGGGTCGGCTTTCAGTCTAACTAGAAGCAATACCCGTATTTAACATGGGGCGACTGCCTGTCTGACCCCTACAACCCAGATCCGGGTAACACCATACTTGGCACGACTGATTGTCAAACTACAATGAGAGTCAGGAGAGTGCTTTGCGAAGCATGTACGCTAAAGACAGCAGTACGCAGGCGAGCGTTATACGTACAACTTCTGAGGCCCTACTTCCTAACGCGTGGTCCGGATATTCGGATCCATCCGTCTCTCTCACTCGCACTCATCTGCAGGCGTGCGCGTGAGAGACGGATAGATCCGAATATACGGACGAAGCGTTAGGTAGTAGGGCCTCTGTCACGGGCCGCCTATACGTCGTTTGTGTCATATACAAACAGTAACACGTTTGATTTGTATGGTCAGTATTGACAATGCCGGAAGGGAAAGGAAGACCAAGGAAACGATGGATGGATTATGAGAGGAATGCTATGAAAGAAAAAGGTCTCCTTTTCTCCTTTTTTCATCTATCAGCGAATAAGGTGTCTCCATGCTGTATGGGCTTCATAGCGTAAGAATAATGCATCTTTTTAAATGTGGACTACATTTCATGAGCTAAACGTGTATAACTTTATACGTGTTTGTACGGCGATCACAAACACTCGCTGTACGTGAAGCGTGTCTATGTGTGCGTGCGGTTTCACTTGCTGTACGGAGCCGCCCTTCTGTTCCTGTTTTGTTTGATAGTGCCATAAGCGGCCATTTCTCCGTAAGTACATTGACGCTGTATTTGTGTTATTGTTTTGGCCGTGACTCGTAATGTAGTGTTGACAATGAGCCATTTAATTGGAGCTAGATTTTATTAGGCGTTTGTTGACCTCTATGTCTATGAGAAGAGCCCTTGATTTACGAGTTTTGAGGTCCAATGATACTGGCGCGGACTTCATATCATCAAATTCAATTCAATTGAAAAGGCATGTATTAAAATCATTCATTTTACACAAAACATAACATCACACCCGTACCCGAAGGGGTAGACAGAGGTCAAGCTTGTTTTATTTTTATTTAAAGCTCTGCGGAGGATGCATAACTTTTTATTATCTCACGCGGAGACTATAATGTTTGAGAAGGCCAACTAGAAAGAAGTTGTGCTAGCCATATGTTTCAAACATACAAAATGACGTTAGTGTCTGCAATAAAATAAACCGCATCATTTCACTTTTCAGCCAGTTGTACACCAATTCTTATATCCCTACTTTTTTGCAAATGAAGTCACATCTAAATATAACAGTTATCAATCAATTGTTCACGTTGGCTTGTAAATATAAACATTAACGAATATTCAAGACGGATAAATATTCTCAGTATTTGGATGATATGTAGGTGACGTCATTTTCGTGAGAATTAAGAGTGATGATGATAATATTGGCATATGAATGAGAGGTGATGACGAATGAGTCAATTAATTGATTAAGATGACGATAGAGGCGTGGGTGTGAGGAAAGGTGTTGCGCCAAACTGATATCAGGATTATGTATCAGTCGCTTATGCATGTTGTTTATGAATTGATAGTGTGTTTCTTGTCGTCGTGCAATGTTAATGATTTTAATATTAAAAACTGTTGCATTTAGGCATATTTTGGAGTTATAAAAATGACACTGATAAGTACCTCATTGGTCTAGTCGGTCTACTGCTGAGCATATAACGTTATGGATTTGTTTCCTGGGTCGAGTACAAGTGTAATTGGGTTTTTCCAGTAGGACCAGCCACGAGGTCTGGATTTGTATCCGGCAACTGGCGAAATGTGATTGTCCTATTAGATCCAACTCTGCCTAACCCTTCGGGAATTGCATTGAATTTACTCTATATAGTGCTCTTAGACTTGAGTAGAGATGACGACGCTGAAACTTCAGAAGACAAGGTATTTCACGTATTCGTGGGTAGAATGAAGTAGTACTCACCATCCATACTGCGCGACGACAGCTTCCTGTTGGACAGCGTGCGCGCGAAGTGCGGCGGCGGGCGCTGCGGCGGAGCGGCGCGCGACTCGTAGTGCGTGCGCCCCGAGTAGCGGAAGCGCGAGCCCAGCCGCGGGAACAGCGTGGACTTCGTGGCCGGCTCCGGAGACATCAGCCTGGGGGGACATGACTCGATCATATCGGAAACGTCTAACCGATGACTCCACACTCCAGAGGCAGAGCGCGACGTCACATATCGATTAATAAAATGCCCTGTTTCGAGTGGCGATGGTAAAATAGTACATAATGGTACAAGTATGTAATGTTGGTAATTACCGCTGAGGCGCCATTGAGACCCGAGCCGTTAGGTGAGGGTCTTAAGAGAGCCGAGGACGGTAATCATCAATACACACGTGTATCATACGGCGTTAAAAAAATAATACTAATGATCATTTTCAACAGTGAAAACGAGTTGTGAAAATTGTTTCCCAATGACGGAAAGAAATATCAGTTTTCCTATGCGCGCGTATCTAACAATGGCGATTGGCCATAGACTAAGAGAATAAGGTTTTTTTTTTTGCTTTTCGCGGGTAGCGTTTTGGCCACGAGAAAACAAAAATTATGTTTGAGTGAAAGTTTTATTTATTAAAAGGTACAAGTTGAAATTATATATTTAAATACGAAGTTGTATGTAGTGAGCAAGCAATAGGTACATTAATTAATTTGTACTATTGAACACGATCTTTTTTGTGTCGAAACTTTTTAAGAACAAAGCAACTCAACCAATAAAATAAAAAAAGACCGATGCAAGTGTGTTGAAAATTATTATATTAAATTTTTTTTTTGTTAACTTTTTATTAATTAAATCAATCAATCAATCTTTATTAATTTTATCAATTAATTACACAGAACAGTATTTTATCTACACTGGCGGACAAGGTTTACGGACCTTTTATTAGACTCTGGGCTGGCAGAAATGTGCGTGCACATGTTCATGTAGCCAATTAGTGTATTATTAAGTTATTGTAATTTGTTATTTACTAACATAGGATAAGTTCATACTAACACTTTATGGATCAAGAGGACTGAAATTTTTTTTTTTTAATTTATTTATATTTCATTGTGACCCCAAAAACGAAAAAAAAAAACAAAAGTTTATCGTAGACATCTCGAATTTTCATTTTGTCGGTCGGAAAGGACGGACGGACGGACGGAAGGTCCATAGCAGTCTGCAGTGTACGTCTTGCAACTAAATAATGATTGTGTTACCTGAAGAACGTATGGTGCTCCACACAAGTCTTCCACAGCTTCTTGGCGGCGCGATGGTTGGCGAGCTTGAAGCCGACCGTCGACTCGAACTGTTCGAACTCGCCCGGCCGCAGCTTCACGTAGAAGTTGTGCCGCTTGTAGCTGATCTTGAGGATCTTTGGCCACGCGAAGCGGTTGATGCGTAGTCTGTCAGGTGGAATAATATTGGTTAATGTATGCAATAAGAGTAAGGAAAGACCAAATAAACGATGGTTGGACTGTGTGAAAGATTATATCACCAGAGAGGCGTCCATTAATTACGTGAGGCGTTTAAGGGAGGAGAATCGCATACAATGTCACGAGGGAGGAGGAGGGGGTTTCCGGCAAATATCACGTTTTTTTCCCCGCAAGAAATCTTAAAAATTGCGAGAAACTGGGTTTTAGACGACTAATACAGAAGAATGGAAGTTGCACAAAAATGCTTTTACTCGGTCGCAGAATACTTAAAATAAAATATCTAATCAATATGATAGATAGGTAATTACCTATACCCACTGAAATACCTAGTACTTACACAAAAAAGCACACGTACATGTACACTTACACATAACAAAACAATACAAATTAGTAAAATATAAATCTAATAAAAAATGTGAATTAATAAAATAAAATTATAAATACAAATTACCTAATAAAATATAATAGAGAATATAAATTAATAGAAAATAATAATTCATAAAAAATAATAAAATTATAATTACTGAAATAATTAATAAAATATAATAATTAAGTAAATAATTGAATATCCTCATGATATTAATTAAAATAACTACATAAACCTAATACTATTAATATTTTCGATAATAATTATATTTGTTTATCAAACTTGCAATCCAGTATTATATACCTACTCACCGGATGCCTGTTTTTGTCCAATCTATTATGTTGCCGTGCCCTAACCGGGTTTCATGTTGAAACTTACTTACTTTATATGTAACAACTAAATGTACACATGAATGCAATAAAGTTTGAGTTTGAGTTTGCTGCACTTATAATTTCTCATCACCAGGTGCAGTTCCAACACTTGAAAGGTCGTGAAAGACAAGTGTAGAACGTTTCGTAATTTCCTCACACGCGTTTTTGCATCTAAACACACGTCACAATGACTCACTTCTCCCGATGCACGAGCAGGCCGGACGAGCACACGCCGAGCGTAATGTCCACGTTCTCCGAGTCCTTAGCGGGGTGCAGGTCCACGCCGTACATCGCGAGCTTCTTAGCGTTCTCCAAGTAGTTCAGCTCGGCTTCTGCTGGGGTTTGACCTCTGTGAGGGAAATTCATTGTTTAGTTTATTGATGGAAATTGTGTTGTTCTGGGTACTTTGGGAACACGATAAATAAGGACAAGATGCTTTTGGCGAACACAGTACTTATAGTTTGTTACATTTTGTCAAGAAGGAATTCGTCAATGGTATACTATACTATTACTACTATACATATTTCAATTTAAAAAATATTTAGTTTTCGTTTAAATTGTGTTTTTTATTGAATATTTTCGTAGTCATGCAGATAATGCTTTTGCGTATAAGGGCGGTTTTTGGAGCTCTTAGACAATTCGTGTCGGTATTCTTGACGATCTATTGCGTTGCTACAGCGACGTGTTTTAAAAATGTATGTAAACTATAAACAACGGCGGGCCTAATACGCTACCATGTGATACGCCAAAAGTGATTTTACGTTTTCCCGAAATATATTAAAGTAGTTTTTGGGTTTGCTGTAAGAAAGCCGACCCTAGGCAGATTCTGGTGGTAGGCGTGTAGGCGTGTGAGTACCGGTGCGTCTTGTGCAGCTCCAGCACCTTCTCCTCCAGCTCGGGCGTGGCGGCGGCGGCGGGCACGAGGCGCAGCGTGCGGCACAGCGCGCCCGCCTCGCCCGCCTCGTGGTCGCCCAGCTCCGACTGCAGCAGGTACGACGCCAGCAGCGCGTGCGTCACCGTGGAGCACGGGAGGCGCCCTAACAACAAAGTTAACGAAGGTGAAAGGTGTTGCGGCGACAGCGACTCCAACATGAGGGACAAACTATCTTTTAACCGATCGCGTCGTCGCGATCCCCAATATTGAGGGAAAAACAAAGAAAAAAGGAATTAAGCAACACGCACAAATACTTCAAGAACGAACCATGGCAGTCAAGAGGTGTGTCCTCAAGTGTGGAGTAGTTACCCAGCTAGCAAAATACCCTTACAAACAAAAGCTTTAAGAGCGATGGTTTCATAGAAGGTTTATACGTGTTCTGATAAAGTCAGAAACTCTTAACACCCTTACAAACAAAAGCTTGTAAGAGCTGTGGTTTCATATAAGGTTTATATGTGTTCTGATTAAGGCAGGAACTCTTATAGTGCCATTTTATAAGTCTATTTAGGTTTTAAGAGCATTCACACTTGTAACATGGTCTTATAGACGTATTTAAGAAAACGTTATATGATATTAATAAGAGCAGTGGTATTATAAGCTCCTTTTACAAGTCTAGTTGCCTTTGATTCTTATTTAATACTTATAAATTCATTTTTCAGTCAACCTTAGAAGTGACTACACTAAGTGTTTTATTAGACTTCTGTAAACTAGTATTTTAAAAGTGTGATTTATCTCACCTAAGATATAATAAAGAGTAGTTGCACTTTAAAAGGTCTACAACAATTCCCTATTAAGGGTAATTTATTTTCTTTGTTGTGTTGACTCCAGAAATTGTTATAAAATCAGGTAATAGACTATTTTAATATTTAGTACACATTATCATTAATTTTCTATTAGATCCTTCGACTTCGTCGTTTGGCTTGCTTTTACATATTACGGAACCCTAAAAATATAAGCAACATGGCCGCGTAGACAGTGGTTTTACGTTTAATTTGACTTTTACGAGTGCGTTATAAACCTTAAGACAAGAGTACTGGACTTATATTGCTCTAATAAAGCACTTATAAGTCGCGGTTGGTCGTAATGGCGACATTTTGATATTATTTTACAAATAATTAAAAAATATATAAAGTAAAAGAAACATTTTTGAAAAGGCCCGTGAAGATATTGTTATTAAAATTTCAAAGTAATCGAGAAAAACTACTTCGCAACCTAATAATCGCATATACTTAGTGCGTGACAAATACATGAGTAAGAAATTAGAAAATATACACACTAGCCTTTTGTAGGAAATATAAATTTAAATTTAAAACTTTATTATTTTCCCAAAAGTTCCAAGGTTTCGCGGTTTGTGATAACACTCTTATTAGGAGATCACAAAGAGGACTATAAGCGATATTACCCTTAAAATAGTATTTTATTTTATTAATAAGAGGACTTTAAGGTTATTTACCCTTACAGCGCGCCATTGTAAGTTTATTTGTCATTATAAAAGCATCAGCAAGAGTCTTGTAAGTTTGAAAATACACTTCGCGAGACCATTACAAGGCAATTGCAAGGGTGAATGTACTTATAAAGTGCGCCCAAATCCACACTTATAGATGTCTGTAAGTGTGATATAAGACTGAAAAAAATATGGTCTTGGGATATTTGTAAGATCATTTTTTGCTAGCTGGGTACTCAATGGCTGTCGTCTGATATACATCTTTTGATCATCTTTCTGCCATTACCAAAAGACTTCAATAACGAGGTCTAACATACGTTCTGATATGAACATTCTTATCAACTGCCAATGAAAATAATTTATTGAACTGATGGACGCTACTGAAGGTGCCAGACTCGACCCCGCATTCCGTCGATTCAATTTAAATTGCTACTGATACGTTAAGAAGAACAGCCAATGATCAATGGACAGTAAGTACCAGTTAAATTGCGCGATATCACCAAACTTCAATACAAAAAGACAATCCTTACCTTCAAGCAAGTCTTTCCTGACAGCCAGCACTAGTTGGTACCGCGTGAGCTCCTCCTGCAGCTGCGCAGGTTCCGGCGGGTAGAACTTTACTGAGAACCGCAACGACCATGGCTCGTCTGCAATTAAATATGAAGAGTTTTATAATACATTTTTTAGAAGACAATGATATAGTTTTCCGCATGATTTACTTCCCAGAATTTGATCCTTATTAGCGACACTATCGATTAATCGAATGATCTAATAATACAGTGTGTTTTTGGGCTCGATTCCTGGTTATAGATTTAGATTTCAAAATCGGGCTCAAAACTTCGAGTATGTTTCGCTATTGCACAGTTTCGGATTTAGCCATCCACGTCTACTTGAAAAATTCACCATGTATTGGTCCCGTAGTGTACAGATTTTAGCAGATGGTTGAACGAAAACTAGCAATGGAACGTCGATTCATCCATCAACTGATATGGTGACAATGTCAAGGTACGACCTTCTCCCAAACAGGTGGAGAGCGGCGCTCCTTGCTTTTTGGATGAAAGTGCAATCGTGGGGTCGGCAGAACTTGGTGATGAGGCCCTCTAGGCTTTGTGGGCTGATACCAGTAGGAGGTGTGCTATGAGTCCTGAGCACCTATGGTCGTAGTAGAAACGGTGGCGTTTTATTCGGAAAGAGTCCTACGGTAACCCATCATTCTTTCCATATGGAGGAACCATGAGGATTCCCCATACCAAAAATAAAACGGTGCAAACTTTTCAAAAATAAACTTTAAAAATATATAAAGAGGTTTTATAAATAACAAATACTCACGTTTGAGCATCTTGGAAAGCCTCTTCTCGAGATCGACCCAGACGCGCGGGTCGCCACGGTCTTCGTACAGCAACCCGAAGTAGTCCTTCTCCACCAGGTTTAGCTTGTCACACACTTTGCCCAGCAACTCCTGACCCCGGATCTTTCTCTGAAAGGTGGAAATTGAATGGATGCCAAAAGGAGGCCCTTACTTGTAGATTCACTTATAAAATCTTTATGTACAGGGATAACAATATACTGTACGGCAAGTGCATCATAAAAGACAGATAACTCGAAACTTATTACAGCTGCATCGGACCGCAGCGCATCGTATTGCCAAATCTCAGTACGGCCTGTCTGACTGTCCGTTGAGTGCGGTGAGAGTGATTCGTTTAAGAGATATTCGTTTAGAACTACAATAAAGCTTCTATAGACCAATATGGAATAAATAATAGGATATTAGTACAACTATGTCGTTTAATTATCTGATCAATAGTTTAGATTAGTTGTGATCGATCGACTAGAACCGTATGGTAGTTCTCACAACTTTCTGGAACATGTTCTTTCTTGGAAGTGAAGTGAATGACCTGCTACTAAGAAGAAAAGTTTGGCTGCAAACGGTCTTCCGACCAGTTGCGACCCCAGCAGCTTCACCCGCACCCTGGCGGTGGCGGAGCCGCGGCGAGGCTTCCTTACCCTTCGCATCACCGTCTTTGTACTGGCACTTACATCGACATCCAGCTCCATGATGGAGCCATCTAGCAGCTCCACCCGCACCCTGGCGACGTTGCCAGCTGGGCGACGCCGTGGGGAGGCCTCCTGGGCCTTACCCTTCGCATCGCCCTCTTTGGCCACTCCCTCCGGCATCGTGCCGCGCGACCTTCAGACCCTGGAACGAGGAAATGGTTTTATTAGGCATTTATATCGAAATATATCATAATGACTAGGATAATTGAGGTTTATGGTTGTGTTTTTGCGAGATGGGACAGAATAAGTAGGTTAAGGTAACTAAATTATACAGTTTAGGAGTGCTTTCAGCAGGAAAATATATTAAGACTTATTATTATTGGGTCACATGAGTTGCTAAAACACGAAAAGCAGGCTTATATTGATTGGTTACTAAGTACAATATTTTTCCCATTTAGGACACCTTGTACTGGTTTCAAGTTGTCCTAGATCAATGCTTAGTTTAGCTGAAAGAAACACGACCAATAAAACTGTTTTCGAAATATAAACAATAAAAACAACATTTAATAGCGGTGACTCAAGCCGTGGCCCATTAACAGAGAGGTCACTTCATTGGCACTGAAGATGCCCACACAATTACAACTATCATTCGCTTTATTAACAACAACATTACTAATGAACATGTACACACGAACATTTAAACAAAAACACATCTGAATCATCAGACACACATACTACATTCTTCTCCACGAGACCTATACGAGAATAGCTGAAGCCTTAGTGAAATGCTTAGGCAACGCTTAAAGTTAGTGGTGGAGTTAGCTGCAAAGGAATTCAATTGCTTTGTACTTTCCCTTTTTCTCTTTTCCAAGAGTAGTGTTTGTCATGGTAACATTTTCAAAAGGAAGATGGTAGCAGGCAAAAAGGTTGCTGGGTCAGACTGGATGCAGAAGGCGGTGTGTTGTGGCACAGCTTCGGAGACGCTTATGTCCTGCAGTGGACTGCTATAAGCTAAGTTGATAGATTCGACAGGATTGAAATGCCCAGGGTGCGCTGAAAGTATATTTAAGTACAGCCACTCGTGGAGTCTATTTTAATGCACCAATCCAGTCAATGCATTCCCAACAATGTGTGCAGTTTACTAGTTCCTCTTCGCAACGAAAACAACTAAACTTGCTCGATGGAGTTTATATAGGAACTGAGCTAATAAACATTGTAATGGCCACATGAACGAGGAAAACCGATCAAACAGTTAATAGCGCTGCATTAAACTGTATCTGGTGTGTGGTCGTGGCTATGAATATAACGCCCCTAAGGCAGGAACTTCGGTAGTAAATTCCAAGTACCCCATAGCTTTACTATGACTCGGGAAAATGACGCTTTAGATAAAGTTGGCATTCCGGCAGTGGCTTTCCTGTGCGTCTTAGACGAAGGACAAACAGAATGAAAGAAAATTACGAAATGGATTCTAGATTTTGAGTTGGTGATGGTGATTTCTATGATCTACTTCTATTTCTCTGAACCATATCCTAACCAAAGTAAGGAGATGTAACTCCAACTTTATCAAGGGGTAGGCCACTTGACGAACGCCATCGACGATGTGAAGCTGCGTCGCAAACTATGATCGTCCTCGTATCCAGCCTTTCCAAACATTCTTACGGGAAATTCCAAACTCAGTATTTATCTTAAAACCTAGAGGATGACGAACACGACTGGAATCATCCTCGACCTCAGTGGCATACACGTAGATTACACAAGACAGCTCGTACGATACAATGGCATGGTTCGACTGCGCACAGCGTGGGAACCCATTGTTGACGAACTTATTGTTATGTGGTGTTTGGTGTGCAGGATAGATAGATTCATTTACTTCAATTATATAACCTAGAACATACTTAAACATTTTTGAGGATAATTGTTTTACGCAGGAACAATTTGGGGCTTGAGCTTCCAAAATCCAGTCCCTTGAGCTGAGTTTTTCTGTTTAGGTGACATCGAACAGCAATCGCTAAGACGAAATAAGGAAAACACTAGAATTAATAATATCTTCTATACCAGACGTGAATCTAAATCACTAAGGCGCCTATTCTCCGATGATTAAGCCCTAATGGAGATGAAACTATTGCCATTGATCGAGCAGAGAGCCAATCTCGTGCGATAACTAAATTATGTATCCCTGCGTTCATCGGCTAACTGAAATGAATTACGGCCATCCCTTTACTGATAACTGCTATGGAACGGATTCAGAGTACGTTTCCACTTAGAAATTATGAATGGCGGATATTGGCTATCGTTTTCGCATAATGTAGGAGATCTATGATAAGCAGTCAATGTTTAAGAGGTAATTTATATTGATAGCGATTGAGAAGATAATAACTGAATCATATGACAGTGAAATACTGACAATATTATCTTCCGTTAGAACTCTACAATTAAAGGTAGTTTTAACAACTGAGACAGGTTATGCCGGAGAATGCCGCATAGCTTAGAAGGGGCCATGTACCTCAGGCCGATTTGGTTATTATACCTTATAAAAACCGCTACAATTCAAGTTAGCTATTTTTTTAGTATATACAATATTTCCCGTTTTTCTACATCCTTCCATTTACTACTTCGAGTCTACCAATTATATAATTAAAGAGAGTTGTCTGTACGACGATTATCTACTTGCGAAGCCGTTTGATTGCTTTGCTGTCGCGACGAGCACAATTATTGTCAACTTATAGAACTATACTTGAATTAAATGCAATAGAATTGCGGATTGGTCTTCAGACTATATGCCAGGCCAGTTTTCGGATCATCTTCTTAGAGTAGATGGTACGGCCAAATTTTTTAAGTGTAGGTCCCTAAATTTGACATGAATGGCATTGACGAATCGTGGTATTTGAATAATCAAAGTCCTATGATGTCAGCTCGTGAAACATAAACATGTTTGTCATTGTATTTTTTTGTTTTTGTTTTCGGGGTGAATACTCAAGTACTGAATAGAAATAAGATGTCCTTGACAGACGCTTATAAACCTTGCTCACTTACTGAAAAACAACTATAATAAATTACTGTTGTCGTTTTAGTCTACTGTAGATTGAAAATAAATTTACTATCTATACCACAAAACACAATGCTCCCTACATTATCTTACACTACAGTGCTGTTATAAACCGAGCGTCCGTCCTCTAATAAACGAAGAAAGGCAATACGAAATAGAGCAAATTGGACATAAATACTTATTTCAAAAAATGCGGAAGTCAACACTGCTTTTTTTGCTACCCTATGTCGCATTCCTGTGCGAATTGGAGTCAGGAGTTCCTCCAATTCTTCGAACTCAAGAGACCAAAAGACATCGATCCGTTCCTCAAAGATCAATTCGAAGAAAAATTATCGCTCTATTTAGCACGTCAATTACAAAATAACCGTTTCCTCCCGATCACTTACGACTTACTAACAACAGAAGTCCTACATTTACAACCATGAAACCATGGTGCCGTTCATAAAACGGTCGAACTGGCTTTACGTCTAAATCTCTTTATTCGCAGAAACTTTGGCAGCTTAACAGCCAGAACCCTGTAATTTGTTTAATGTTTCGGATACACGCTTAATAGACATTTTGTCGGAATATGGCATACGCTGGCAGACGTCCAAACGTGACTCATTAAGGCTGGAAGCATACGGACTACGGACTTCTTTCGGATATTGCAGGAAGACACATCTAAGGCATTAGAACGTATCGGTTGAACTCTCTTGACTTTATCAAACACGCATTCGAACTTTTCGGCGCAAATTACGTTTTCACTATTTTGTACTTACAAGAAATTCAGTTTGTCTTAAATTCGCCTGATTCTATGTAGACTGTGTATTCTAGACCTAAGAGCATAACACTCCTTGTATTCTCGAGTTGCTTACATAACGATAAGTTTATTAGACAGTATCGATTTATTGAGTAAACAGCGATTTTTCACACTAGTATTTACGAGGTATTTGATTCACTCTGATCTGCATTGCATTCGTAGTATTTCTATTTTAAGAATACAAGTGACTCAACCTTTTTTGCTGTAAAAGTGATAATTGATTGAGGAAAAAGGGTCCCAGTTTTATTTTATGCGGCACTACTAGACTAAGCACAAACTTTCTTATCAGTACTTGCCAAATTGCAGTTTCACAAGTCGGAAAGAAAGGAAATTCAGTGAATGATAGCATGACTGTTGACAGGGGAATGTCAGAAAAAAAAACGTGTTGCGTCCACCCCAAATAAAAAGTTACAACGGCAGGAATCTGATGACGTTTCATAAAACATTTGACACGAATTTCTGATCGTAATGTTAATTTTGGCACTATTACTTGATGACTTAACTTGAGGCCTTTTCTTGGCCGAGAACCACATAAACTTACTAATAGTTATCCAAACAAGTTTCCACGAGGCCCAGGGTTCAAAACGGACGAACTCCGTACAGTTCTCTTGCTAATTGAGCGACAACGAGCAACTGTGCTCTTGGGTTCTTCAAAACTTTTACTTCACGCCTTATAATTTGAAATGGAAATATTTTTCAATGGTATTGTGAAAGTTTATAGGAAGAGCATTCATTCCAGTATGTAGCAGAGGATGTTTTTGACTAGGAATATAAATATGAGAAGCTTAGTGTACGATGAAAGTAGCCGAAATTTTTCATTGTGCTAGTAGGTACCTATGTTTCACGAACTGCCTCAGGTAAAGTTTTTAAATCGTACTACAGTTTCACGCTTATTATTAAGCTCATATTAATAGCTATCACTCAGCCTAGAGTCAAGTTTTGCCCATTAGACCTTCGCAAATTGCTTGGTGAAGCCTGGAACTTGAGTTTAGTGTAAATTCTGCTCGAATATACAATGACTCGGTAAGAAGAAACGGGCTTGTAGATAAGAAAACCCGTTTAAATTGCTTATACAATTAATTTGCAAGGATAAATAGGGCGCTATGTTTATTTAATGTGGATTTTGCATAAGTCAATAGCATGGTCAATGTATGATAAGCAAGACAAGAATCGAACCCAAAGTTAATTCTAGTTAGTCCCAAATTCGTAAGGTCTAACCAGTAGACGTCTTTGTGCAGATAGAATGATGTTAAAATATGGAAGTATAGGCTACCCAGAGCCACCAGAACATTCCCGCAAAAATGCACAAGTGGGAACATTGCATGGTCACAGTATTATCTCCCATAACTTGTACTCACCAATCATAAGCCATCCATTAGCTACTTACACCTTTAGCAATGACCTTCATTACACACATATGACAAAGGACATTAAGCTCAGCAGTCAGCATTTAAAATAAATCAATGCCAGCCCCTGACCGTCCACAACGAAGTGACATCATGGCGACTGATGCTAATTCAGCACAATAGAAACTTTAAACGGCCCTACGGAGTGAGTCAGTGGCGCTTTATATTAGCATAATATATTCGCAGCTGAGGTCAATTGGTGAGGAGCCGAAGGTATTGTGACATAATAGTTTGGTGGTAGGAATAATTATTCAATTCTACAGGTAAATAACTGCTATATTTAGCAGTTTACTTGAACCTAAAGAGAAGGGACGTCACTGGTACAAAATAATGCAGATGAATGAAGTAAAAAACGCGTTTGACCAACATAAGCATAATCACTGCTAGGACAAAAGAGGGCCATAATCCACCACGCGGCGCGGGCCCCTTTTGGAAGGATTGGTATATACACACATCAACACTGTCTAGGGATATTTTGGATTTACTCAATTTACTCAAAATTTATTATAAATAACATACAACATGTATATATTTTTATAAAGCCCATTTATCAGACTAAACTCCAGAATAAAAGAAAACACCTTTTTTTTTGGGTAAACAAGTTTTTATTTAAATAAAGAAAAATGTGAAATAATGGTAAACCTAACAATGAATGTGTTTCTCAAGAAAAAGTGAAAAATAAGGAAAAAATAATCTGTTTTTAACAGTTATGTGAAAAATCAGTAGTTAGTAACACCACCCATGACGTTAGTAACCGTCCTGCAACGATTTTTTATGCTTTGGATTAAGTTATCCAAGTCTTGCTGCGGTATATTGTCCCGGGTTCGGCTAAGATGCAAAAAAAGTTACTCTTCCGTCGCAATTTTTGCAGGGAAATTCCTCAAAGCCCTTCTTTGGAGCAAGTCCCACTCGTGTTCTATGGGGTTTAGGTCAGGCGATTGAGCGCGCCAGTCTAAGACCAATACGTCGTGCTCCTGCAACCAGCTCGTCACCACTCTTGCTGTGTGCGGACGGGCGTTATCGTGCATGAGCGTGAATTCTTGGCCCATTTGTAGTCGATGGCGATAGATAATTGGTACTAGAACCTCGTTACGGTATTTTTCAGCCGTCATGGTGTTTTTGATCCAAACGAGGTCTGTTCTTCCACCAACACGAATTCTCGCCCAAACCATAATTGTCCTGACGTGGTATGAGTGGACTTCCTGAGGATGTTGCAGACGGCTCTCACGACCAGGAACTCGCCAAACACGTACTCTATGTGTATCGGGATGGAAACCGAACCGGGACTCATTGTCAAACAGCACTACAGACCACTGGTTATATTCCCAGAGCAAATGTTCACAAGCCCACTGTAGTCGTCGTCCACGATTTCCTCGGCGTAGTTCTGGAGTACGAAGCGGTCTGCGAGCATGAAGGATAGCTTCATGCAGCCATCTCCGCACAGTTTGGTCACTCACAAGCAACTGGTGCTCTGACTAGAGACTCTGAACCAACTGCATGGCCGTAACATTTGGTTGTCTTCTCGCGGCAACTTGCAAAAATCGGTCTTGTCGCTGAGTGGTTATGCGCTTCCCGCTTGGGTGTCTTTCAGCCACTTCACCAGTAGCACGATAACGTGACCATAACCTTGATATCACGTTTTGTCTTGTTCCAATCTCCTCAGCAATACACCGTTGAGTAGTCCCAGCTTGGAGCATGCCTACTACCCTTAAAATTTCCTCTCTCGTTAAATGGCGCCGCTGCATGATGCACACAATAACATTAATTTGAAATTAACCGATAACTTGTTAAAAAACCTAAATTTGACACAAAAAAATAGCCAAAAACTACTGTAGGTAAATGAAACTTCCGGACTTCACTACCATTATGCCGCGTAATTCTTTTGTTTTTAATTTATTTTTTCAAATTCAAATTTAGAATCATTCAAAAAGGTTTACAAAATAAGCTTTCTTGAAAAGAATTTAAAACTGGCCAGTATTTTTTGAGTTTAAGAACTTTATACAAAATATAGACGGTGTTGATGTGTGTATATGCCGCGATAAGAGAAATAATGAGTAATTTGAAGAAGAGCTCTAAGAGATGATAACAATGATGATGATGATGATGATGATGACGATATCGAATGCGGTTGCAGAATCTTAAAATAACAAATAAGTAAACACACAGTTTACACAAACATATCCCGAACTACTACTAGTTAACACCAAACCAAAGCAAACCCTAGTAATCAACAGAGAAACGTTCTCAATAGCCCCTCTAATGAACAATAAAAGCCACAGCTTCCAATCTAGATCTCATTAGAACTAACCAGCGATCTCATTTACCCTTCCGAGATAGATTTAGTTAGACTAGACGGCGCTTCAGCTAATTAAAGTGACAATACTGCCGGTAACTGGCAGTCGGGCTCCAGAAACTGTATTTAAACTGAGTAATAGAGTTAGACGAAGTTGGTGTGAGGCTGGGTGAACTTCGGAATGAAGTGGTTGAGCGGATTTTAGGACATTAATCTGATTGATGGGAAAGGGTGCTGATTTTAATTTAGATTATGGGTATTTCTGAATATCTTTATAAGTACGATGCAAATGGAACACCATTTGAAGCAGAGACTGATGCTAAATAGTATGCTTAAGTGTTAATGGCAAAGTAGGTGACCTTATCGCGGAAAGCGATCTAATTGTGCCCCAAATGTGTTTAATTCAATCAAATTTTCGCAATTGATAACTTGCTGCAGATGGTAGAACGAATCTGGTACCTTGACCTAGTGGAAATAATAAACAATAAAAGTGCTCTAAACTAGGACAACGTAATTTAAATCTTTATTTAGAGCAAAACCTACTCTCCTCTCTCGACAGATGAACAGCCATAATGTATTACAAGATTACAACTTCCTGTTGTAGTAAAGCAGTACTTGGTTAAGTACCAAAACCAGACGCCGAGGGCGATGACCTCAAGACTAACTGCGTAGACCTACTTCTCAAAGCGCGTGAATATTCATTGTAACTTACTATGACAAGCTAAGATATTTCGTACAAAACTTACTTGGCAACATTATGTCATATTTCGGAGTTCATTCGATAAACATTTGTGTGAGAGAGTCAACATGGCAGTTGATCATACAGTTTACTAGGTAGAGGCGTGTAGTGCCAGACATGGAGAATGTATGGACCAGTTCCAAAGATGAAGAAAGTCATCGAACTCATTGTTTTATTGATTCACTTTTGGCATACAGCTGGTGCCTAAAAAAAAGAGTGAACGTAAAAGATGATAATAAAAGCTGAGCACCGGCTAGTCAACATGAAGTTTTGTGGATCGGTCAGCTATACAGTCTACACAATGAAAATGTAGCACAATTTCATAAAACAACGGAACTGCACACTCAACCAATACAAGATTAAGACAAATAAGAACATAAACATAACCCATCTGCTTTATTCACTACAGCTCCAATCGTGGGCGATAACGATCTTAACGCAGCAAAGGAAAGAAATCAGAGCGATAAGTACAGACGAGCGAGTCAAAGGATTGTAGCAACCTGATTCCAACAGTAAACATTTTTCTACTGTGATGATTATGATAACCGACCCTAAAACATCAATTTGCACATATTACTCCAACAATAGATACTATGTCGTACCAAAAACACCAATATCGGCAATATTAGCTGCTCGAGGGAAACAAAGAAGCGTTAGCAACTTCGACAAATAAAACTCGAAACGAGAGACATCGTCCACTATTTGTTTCTCTAAGGAACTCACGAATTCGACGAAAGTTATTCAAAGGATCAAAATTTATGTTTCGAAGTATCCAATCCATTCATATAAAATCTCAGCGCTCCAGGGTAAGTCTGCTAGGCGCCGACACGGCCGTATGGCGTCATCCACTTAGCTGTTTTATTAGTTAATTTACTGAGCCCGTCGCCTATTTGAGTCTACAACTATATTGAGATTGGCAACTTAACGGCTGGAATGTTAAACACTTTGTTTGTGGACTAATGGAATTTATTGTAGTCTGCCCTTCGGTCGCTATTCTTGGATTGTGAGTAGCTGGGAAGGGATTCAGTGGCATAAGTAGGATAGAAACTACTTGATGCTAAATAAAACACAATTACTATTGGGAAATCTTAACTGCAACTTTTACACGCAAAAATAGAGAAGTTACAAAAGATTGCAGACTTTGACCATCTGTAGGACCCAGACGAATTGCCTTTTTCCCAATTTTAAGGTTTGTGAAACCTGTATGCGCGCTTAAAATGAATAAAAAATTATCCACCAGTTCAGAGCTTAGAAAGTTATGACTCAATAGTTACACAATACTCAACTTACTTTTATTCGAACTTGAACTTATCACGCTAAGGACAAAAGGGAAACCCAACATTGTCAGGGCCGCAAATAGTTCACCATGGAGTTCTAAACTTAGCTGTACCTTCATAGTGATCTGATTATTTATAAAGGTTATAAATACATGTGTTTATATTACAACTAACGTATTGAATCATCAGACACGTGCGCTTTTGCTATCTACTCGTAACTAAGTAGCACAAAAATATTACTGAACCAACGTTTTATTGTATGATTCAACTGTGATTTATCGTTGAGTAATTTGTAATTTAAGATAAAAGAATCAGTTTAGGTCTGAAAATGTTTCACGTTCACAACCGACATCCCTTAGTGGTTTCCGGCTTAATTAGATGACAAGCTTTTACAAACTCATTTTAGATTATACATCATCATTGCACTGGGTTTTATGTCATCAGGGCTGCTTCTATTTCACGCGAATCTGCACATACTTTTGCTGTGTACCAACATGCAATTCCAATACAAATCCTGCAAGTTGGACTAATCAAATAATTCCGACATTCTTTAAAGGCTAGCAACAGCAACAACAGACTATTTCAAGATTTTCAAGCTTGCTTGGAATTTGCAAACTATATTTTAAAGCTTTTAGAGCGTCGCATCCAGAGTTAAAACATTCTCAAGATGCGTAACTCCGTAGTTAAGCCAAAAATACACAACACCACATCGACAGTTCAGCTGGGTTCCACCAGATAGGAAGGTACCTAAAGGTTACGGACCGTATATCGTCCGACCAGTAAATTATAACCGATGGTTACGCGCGGTTACGACTGGATGTGATTTACGATTGCTTTGAACATGGTTGTTCAGTCACTATGTGTGGAATGCTGAACGAAGATGTGGTGGCAAACAAATCATGCTGATCAAGGTTTTAGCTAATTTATGAGCACGACAAATGTTTTGAATCGTAGAGCTTTTAATCGTGTGTGATTTGTAGTAGAACCACCCACAATTCTTCCGCGTTGCTTTCCATAAATAGCCAGACATAAACGACAGATGCTGATTCCGATAAAGCAGGGTGTGACTACGGTACCTCAACACAAACTATGGCTCACCTCCTGTCCTGCTCTATGTGTAATACTAATACCACCTGCACTTTGAAGGACCTGCCCGAAGCCACCACCAACGCCGTCGAGGTGGCAGAGTTCTGGTCAAAGCTAACTTTATTATAAAAAGGAAATCATCGACACCACAAAGAAGAAGAACGACAGATACATTCAGAACTCATGAAATAACCGCAATAATTTGAGTAATCCCTAGCAAAAGCAAACGTGACTTAATCCTTTTCCTGTCCCATGAACTACATATGATGGTTCAGGTACGATTGTCTGCTTCGCCGACAATGGAAGTATTAATAACAGAATTCCAGTCACACTCCTATCTTGGTGCATTGAAATTAGAACATAAACCAACTCACAGGTACAGGTATATCCCTCAGATCCAATTTAAGTAAGCCTCAGCCTGCAACTTCTGAACTTATTCAAAAGATTCACATACGAAAGCCTATCAACAAAACCGGCGCCAGACAGTCCAAGTTAGACTGGCATTTCATTGGCATTTCATGTCTGGCTTCAGCATATCTTAGCTCCGATCTCAGTTCCATTCCTAGCGAAAAAGCTAATATTTTAGTTCCGCCAATTTAATATCCGAGCATTTATGCTTATGATATGGTTTTTAATTTGCGATATAAGAGCTTCTACGAGACGATTCCCTTTGAAGTATTTTAATCTCGATTGAATTTCAAAGTACGCAAAGATCTTTAATATAAAACACGTAAAACGAACGTGGATGGAGTAACGGAGTATGTAAGGATTTGATTTCTGTAGTTTTTGCTTACTACCATGGGAAAAAGCCGTGAGTACCGTGTTATGTATTACGATTTAGGCATTTATGGAAAACGAATAAACGATATCAGACTTAGAGACAAAAGTAAAGTCTTATGGTCCTGAACGCAAAATTGGGTAGACATTGGTTTATACCTAAGACCCTACCCTTTCCGTACAAAGCCAATAAATTGTTACATTAAATCATTTCCAAATTCAAATACAGTTCCATTCATATCTCATTCCTAATCCTTTAGTCCACACGCTCGGTCTGGATCGATGGACACCAACAGACAGACATGCAGACGGTCGCGAATACATTATTCACGCCTCCGACACAGTGGGGTGGACAGACGTGTTGACGGACGCCTGACGCCTGCCGGCAAACAGAGGGGAGTGTGGATAGAGATGAGCAGAGGAATATTGATCTGTTTGTTTATATTCTTCAAGTAAAATACACGTATCTCTAGTATAACTATTGATCTTCAAAAAACATAATGAAAGACACACATACATAAACTCACGCCTTTTTCCCACAGGGGTAGGCAGAAGAGCAGATACAGAATGGCACCTGCTACTCTCCTTACACCCATTTTTTCCTACGTCTACGTTCACACATCTGGTCATGCTATCCCCGGATGAGAGTACTAAGCTGACCTTTCTAAAGAACATCACCAATAAACTCAGTGTATGTACCCTTTTAGGGCGCCATCTGGTTTGTTCACTGACATCTGCCTTGTAAATACCTTTATTAGTTGTCTTTCATTCATCTTCTCAACATGACATCAAAGCTACATTTCAATTTTTGACACCAAATCTCGGATTTTGTCGAATGAGAGCCTGATCGGGAAATGCTTGCGGTACCAATCACGGCCTGCTTCTTGCTCTAGTCCTCTTTCATTCCCCCTTCGGTTTGAACGAAGAAATATCCTTAAATTTTGCCAATTTACCAACATTGCGGATGTTACCCGTATCTTACCCTGACAGCTAAGATAGCGACTGAATTACTACTTATAAAGACGGAGACGATAACGGATTTACTAAGAAAGTTTGAGATAAACTTGACCAAGTTTGAGAAGTTGATCACTAAAGTGAACCGATCACTAATAGAGTAGAGTGGCCAATTGGTCAACAATAGGACAATCAAGGTTTAATACGCGAGGGGATGTCCCAAATGATCTAACAATCAGTGTGTTCAAGCAAAGCCGCTTGAGGCAATATGCCAGCACAATAATAGATAGATAGAGTTTACTTTTGTGTTCACCAAAATGATTACTTACACCTCTTTTACAAAATTCTTATATCTATGGGTACCTATCGGGAGGTCTTATCTCTGATAGCGATATCATTGAGACAACCTTAAATAATGCAAGGAGAGTTAAAATATTTCTCCGAATTCTGCTTCTTGCACCAGAATAAGGTCCCAAAAAAAATCAATTCCCTCGAATTTCAAAGTTCAAAAACTTCTTTAGCACGAAACCTACCAAATATTCAAACTCAGCCGCGGCATACAATTCCGTGGAACACATAAAACGCATCAAAGCATTGATTCCCCTCATCGGGTGTACAAAGTTAGAATTTAAAACGGAACTTTATTCGTGGAGGCACCCTAAAACTTGGGAGTTTACACCATTATTGTGAAATTGAAGAGTTGTGGCTGCACGCAAAGATTGATCACGGAATCGAGCTACGAGGAATGTTGGCGAACGGTGCTGTTGTTTAGAACTGATTACTTTAGGATTTAACTGTCTCTTCTTTATTACTTGTTGGTCTGTTTTAGTTTTTTATTATTATGAGATTGGGACTAAGAGAACATACAGAATCAAATAGCGAAGTATGGAAGACATGCTGCGCCAAGAGAATGATGAGAACATACAGAAGCTATTTTTCATCTTAACTATCATTCTGAATAATATTTATTTATTTTTTTATTAAAACTTTATGCACATAATGTACAAAGGCGGACTTAATGAATTGCCTTAATAATAGCTTCCTCGACCTAGGTACATGTTAATATTATTGACAATGTCTATTTTAAAAGTAAAACATTTTCAGAATAACAATGTTGCGCAGGTTAGGTAACCTACGCAACATTGTTATTGTGAAATTAGCTCCAATAATTTTCCTATTTTCCTGTTTGAAACCAAATTATTGATAAATGATAGACATTCAATATAACAACTACCATACACAGTAATGCCGGTTTTCACTAACACTCGGCGACCTCAAGTACCTAAATGCTCAAATATTAACGCACTCACATCATCTGCCTAGCCTTTTCCTAACTATGTTGCATTCGGCTTCCAGTCTAACCTTATGCAGCTGAATACCAGTATTTTACAAGGAGCGACTGCCTAAATTTGACGCGTTTTTACTTAGGCATTCATTTAGGTTAGTGAAAACGAATATAGAACCCGCTTCCGCGGCGGGAACCATCGACATGTCTTGTCTTCACAACACAATACCTGATACGTTTCTAAACCGCATCGGAATTGCTTCTAAACAGTTGTATACCACACAAACACTGCATGCAAGCATGTTCTGATAATAAAACCCTATGTGCAAGGAGTTTATGGATTTTTCGTTGAAATTATGTCTATGGGGACGTGACATTTAAAGTTTACAAGCGGATGGGTTAAAGTTTAAGCGCCTCTACAACATGGATATTGAATTTGGTATTTATGATGGCTTAAAGGCTCCTTGTAAACACATTGTCGTAGGACGGTGCCAACACACGGAAGTCTGGGACATCTAGGACATATTTATTGATTTGTTACAGGCAGCCTATATGCTTTGGCGTAGGATCCAGAATATTCCAGACTATTAACTTTTTCTTAATACTTATAACAGACTTTTTGTGCAATTTTGATGTAAGAAATGCGAGTCTCATTTCAAAACAATCTTCTATGTTCTAATCTGTATCAAAAGATCAAAAACGGTCTGATAAAATCTTCCCCACTCATCCTCCCTACATAAATTGAAAACCAACTCAACCATAAAATCAAAGGCAAAGCTCCTCACTGGCTTATCGCGTAAAAATTACCTGTATCTACTCTCACATCTTTACTACTATTATAGATGAGACAATTTGTGAGGATGGATGTATGTTACTCTTTCATGCAAAAACTACTGAACGGATTTGGATGAAATATGGCGCACAGATAGGTATAACCTGGATTAACACAAAGAATACTTTTTATCCCGGAACTACCATTCCGTGGGACAATAGGCTTGTGTCCTGAAAAAATCTAATTAGTCCGCCAGTTAGATTACTTATCAAAAAATATTTGTTACGTATTATTTCTTTTGTTACGTAGAACAAAATTGAAAAAGATACGACGCTTTTAAAATTCTCAACACGTCACGCCGTGCTATAATTTTTAGTGCGTTGTGACGTCACGAGCCCCCTCTCCCGGGTTTTGATGCGTTTTATCTTTGTCAATATAAAATAAGACGCCTAATATACAATGTAAGAGGACTAAATAAATTTGCAATTTATTGATTGTGGAAACTAGCCTATTACCGAAGGCCACGCGGGCGAAGCCGCGGCCACAAGCTAGTTTATAATACATGTCGTACTCATAACCACATAACCGCCGAAACATGCTGGCATGTAATACAACAATAATACAATTAACGCATAAGTTTAATATCGCGAGTGCGTCGCGTTTGCGGCCGGCCTTGGACACGCCACCCAAATAATTCACTTAATATGACATAAGCGACCTACATGTGATTATTAATTAACACTACACTCAGGGCTGGCGAAAACACCAAGAATACTAACTCAATATTTTTTTTGAGTCTTGATTCCATCTTGGGCGATTATTGTGCTTTCTTTGATGATCACACAATCATAATGCTTATTTTCGCGTAGTTTCCAGATAACATACTCGTAAATAACAGCTGATCTTTAATGATAACCTTCCAATATGACAGTCTCAAAAGCCCAAATTGCAATATGAGGACAGGACGAATAGTCAAAGCACAGGAAAGGTAAAGAGCTTATAATAGTCGCCTATCTATCGAAATAATCAATCCTGTGGTTGCTTTTACTCTAACAGGCATTTTATTTACATATCAATACGCAAATGGTCCTTGGAGCCGGATCCCGAAGGACCAAACGTCGAGAATCACACAAACATTATCCTTGGTATCTCTAAAATTAGGAAAGGAAAACCAATAAGACCAACTGTAGTTAAATAACCCATTTGTCTTCGGTAGCAACCATGGTTATGTTATGAGCTAACCGCAAGGGTGCGGCTCGCAATCGTGACATCTATGTTTGGGATCGCCTGTTTACCCTCAGGAGCTCGCTTCAGCACTATTTGTAGGCACGCCTTAACCTCATATAGAATATCAACAGTAAAGGAATATTTGAAGGATTTCACGAACTGACCCAGTTTGTTTATTTTGCCGGGAAATTGGAAAAGTTTGATAAATTAGGATGTATACGTTTGAAGTATTGTTTAAAGAGCTTTCGAACGAAACTCCGAAATTAAGTTCGGTAAAATAAACGCGACGGGATATGTCGGACTCCTCTCAAATATTTTGGTCCCAGGTGGCTACACTTGTACGTATTTTCATTTGTTCCCATTCAAATGGTCATCCTCCCTCATTGGGTGACCTTTTCCCCTGCAGTATTATATATGGGACTTATCATACCTGGCGAAATGTGGCTGTACTATTTGGTACACCCTACTTAACCCTTCGGGGATTACAGACGTGATGTTATGATAAAATTAAACAATATGAACTCTCTTAGTCTCCAGGCCGTTTATTACCAAGAATGTCTGGGACAATAACATAGGTTCATAGACTCATAATTAGAAACCACGAGGTTTTAATTGCCAGTCTACAGTCAACACAGCTACTGTTGACACTTCTATGTAGCCATTCATTATAATAAAATATAATATCCAGCACCTAACAGAATACAAATTGCCTGTTTGAGTACAATTAGGGTCTGCAGTCAATCTAGCTAAGTCTTTTGTGTAACCTCTATGGACTTGTATAACAACATGATGCTTGTGTTCCTCGAGAAGGTTT
Source organism: Xestia rhomboidea (assembly GCA_963853795.1). NCBI lineage: Eukaryota > Metazoa > Arthropoda > Insecta > Lepidoptera > Noctuidae > Xestia > Xestia rhomboidea. The sequence continues at coordinate 18,815,055 of OY970774.1, forward strand.
GGTAAATGTGGTTCAGCCACTTTTCGCCAATTATGATTAAGTTTCATGTAAAAACGAGCGAGCCTAATGCCATTAAAGAGCTGTATAACCTGAAGAAGTTTAGTAACATTTGGTAAAGGACAAATTCTTAAACGACCTCTGCTGCGTGAGAAACCCAATAAGTACCAGTACAAGGAATTACACACCATGAGAAATACAAGACATGGTCAAGGTTACTTAATAAACAATGATAACAGACTAGAACCTGCTAATAACGTCCACCATGAAAATAATGATGTAATTGCTGCAGTGGTGGAGACAATACAATATGCTGATGATTTTGTTATGAGCGTGAGAAACTACACAGAATGGAGTCTTGACTCGTTTAGACTGTGGTGACAAATTATGGACATGTGGTGCACAGAAGGTCCGGAAATAAATGTGGTTGTAATTAAATGTCTAGGAATGGATAGATTGGAGTTTGTGGAAAATGGGCTGGATGATGATGATATAATTGAATTTTAGGCCGTATTGTAAAAATACACTACTTAAATCAAAATGTTGATTATATTTTTTTCTTCTGTTAGCTAAAGTCGTCCCACTGCTGGGCAGAGAGCTCCCTTCGCTCTTTCCGCTTTTCTTGATCTAATACGGCCAATCCATTGGAAACGAGTCCAGTTCATATGTTGCTATCCCTGCCATGTTGTGGCTTCCTGCCTGTTTCATTGGGTAATTTCTTGTAGGATCTAAATCTACAGCTAGCGATCGAACATTAAATGATACTGTCAACACGGCGAGCGATCGAAACAATAGGGACAGCAGTCTTAGAACATTTCTGGACTATTAGGGAAGTTTGGGTGTCAATAAGATTTCAGTGGCTATAACTCATTCATTTTTAAACCAGTTCTCAAAAATCTCAAATAACCAACACGCCGAATTCTTCTACATGCCAAGCTTTTCATTAGGCCGTGTACACACGCGCTCAGCCAGCAATTGACAAAGAATATTAGCGCACAATCGCGCTGGAATCGCGCACACGTTTGCATGACAATGTACTCTGATTAAATGCTTAAACAATGCGATCGCGTGTGTATGAGAATGGACGTAGTTCCACGAAATGAGAGATTTTCAACTAGCACTGCATAATGGTAGAGTACTAATGGAGTATTACGTGTAGATTAGTTTTGAATAGGTAGTTTTATGGCTTTACACTTTTAACCTAGTTTTCGCGGACGGAAAAACGTAGACTGAACGTCGTCGTCAGGAAATAAGACGACCTACTCGTATTTAACTTGGGTTAAGTTTTAGTTTCTCGGTTGAATTAAATGGCAATGCTCTTGGAGTTTATTTACTAATTACTATTATTATAAGATGGAGGGTATTGTGGAATGCTAATTACAGGTTCTTGATTGCTAAAAGCCGCTGATCTATTGCCGCTATATTAGTTGGGTAAATACTAGACCGCAGATTCTTCACTACTTATTGTCTCGTCAAGCTAACGAAACGCAAGCAAGTTCAGAAAGATCCAGAAATATCCTACTCCGAATCTAACCTGAGTAGATTACTGAAGAGGGTTATTCAGTTAGTATTGACCGTAGGATAAATACAACTCGACCCAATTATTATTCGTTCCCACAAAACTGTGATAACGAATATGAAATAAGAACAAAAGAGATTGAAAATGAATTTAGGCTCGTTATTCAGAGCATTGACTGAACTGAAAGATGATGTGTCTGGTTCGAAAGAACGAAGACTGACATACTTTCACAAGATATGGATGAGATGAATGATGCTAAAACCGCAGAATTAAAATATATCCAGAACTCTTAATATTGTCATGACAGTAACAACGTTATGATTTGAAAGATACAAGTCTTATTATCTGGATTAGTTGTCGGTACACATTTCAAATCCTCTGGTTTCGTCAACATTAATTTCATATCTGGTCACCGACGGTTGACATTTAAGTATTCGAAAGTCTCTATACTAATACAGCTATGCTTGTATGGAACTATGGATGGATGTCAAACCACATACCTACCATTACCCTTTTAGTTTCGCTATACCACGAACAAATCACACACATACTATGTTGTACTATCAACTATGTAGTACCAGCTATTATCAAAGTACTCGCCAGGGCCGGCCAGCACAGTTAGGCGTGACGTCACGGGGTCAACGACCGCTCGCACAGCAATCACGGAGCAGGAACGGGTTGTATGACTTATATGGTAGAAAAACTAAGTTGTAGTGTATTAAGTGCCAGAAAGTGGCTGACGTACAAGAAGTGTTTAGGTACTTGTAAAGCTGAGATGTTTTTCCATGAAGTGAGATGAGATGAAATGTATTCATCTGTCAGTTAGTCTAACGTTTTTTTAACGTAGAGAATTTCTTGCGAATCAGGACCAAATCGCGATTCTGTCATTTGAAATAATGTTGTTCCATTGCAAGACCTAGAAGTGGTATGAAACCAAGTTAAATCGTGAGTCAAGCAACAATGCAGCACATACTAAAGTATGAGTAACCCCATTAAAAAGTACCCTTGCCTTATTTGACTCATAAAATTGGCGCAAAGACCAATATTTCATACAAATTACGACAACTCGCAGAAAATAAATTCACCAATTCAAATAAAACACCCCATATCTAAACAAAATTAGCCGTATCCATAAAATTATTCCCAGACAGACACACTACTAACATATCTTTACAAAAAGACGGCTTAGAATTTACTCATACAATCAAAGTTGCAAGTCTGAAACAGCGGGTAAAATACGAGTTTGTCCCGAAACTCACTGAAGCGGTTCCCGTTGTTAGGATAGACCCACATCTAACTGGAGTTACGCGAACATCCGTGGACCGGTAGTGAAACAAGTAAAATATTATGGCTTGTTAGTTGATAGCTTCAACTGACACGATCCGTTGTTTCAAGCTCAAAAATTTGTTAGACATTGAAGATTCTAAATTTCACACTTCTATAAAAAACTCCACAAGGCGTTTTAGAGTTTAGTAATCAAACTGCAAGACGGCTCAGCCTTAGCTTCAGAAAGTCAGAAATACAGGTACAACTTAGATTCGACCACAACAGAATATGAATCAAATATTGTGCGTTGCATGCAAACCGTTGGTACAACAAGCAACCGGTATAACGCAACGTATTTTCTGCCAGGTATGGCCATACCTTAAGACCAAAACAATTACCAAAAATAAAAGGGGAGTTAAAAGATGTAAGATTAGTGGCCCCAGACAGAGAACCAGACGATAGGGTGGGCACACACAAACGACTTCTTTGTTGTATTTAATCTTTTAATGGTTACTCGAATGCACCACTGACCCATCTCTGCAGAGTTATTTGTTAGAGATAAACAGATGTGACAGTAGTCCCAGGGGAACGAAGGGTCGAGTCAAGACACCAGTTGTTTGTAAGATTTAGGGTTAGTGGATCGTGTGATCAAAATTATTAGCAGACTCTGCGCAGTAATACGCGCCCTAGAAGGACATACTCTAGACTTTATTGGTGAGGTTCTTCAGAAAGGTCACCAGTGAAATGAATTTGAATAGTATATTAGTATTACATGTAATAAAACGAATAATATCCACGACATTATTTGGGTTAATTTACTGAATGCTTATTCTGTCTATATTTTCTTTTATCATCGTTTGTCATTAATTTATCATAATTACAGTCCTGTGCGAGTCTCAATAAATGTTTTTCCTTTCTTTCGTCAAAAACCGAAATCAACATACAAAATGAACGTCCAAAAATCACGCAGTGCATCAATGACGGCATAATCCATGTTGATTGCTGCTCAAGCGCCAGGTTTCCCCACATTACCACACAATGGGTCCCTTCCACGTCACTCGCTCATTGTTCATCTGTCAAACGCGCTTTAACTTTCATCGATGTGTCGCATGGCGTAGACATTTTTTATTTGGCGGTAAATTGTTTGGGAAAATCGCGCGTTTGGGCGGTCAAAGAGTTGCATCATTATCTTTCTGCTACATTAAGATAATTTGGTTTGTACATTAAAATACCAATAAAAACGACTTGAGGCACAGCCCTTGATTAAATAAAAGATTTACGGACGCGAGAAATAATTGGTCCTTCGAGCCGGATTTTATTTATACAAAATACAAAAATATTTATTACTTCTCAAACATTGTGTCAAACATAAATTGAGGCAGCCCCAGTAAGTTACAATAGTACCTGTGTCGGGGCTGTCTCGCTCTTCCCGTAAGTGGTATCCTATGCGGTCCGGGGAAAGAGGATTTGACTGCTAAAAACAATTTCTTCATCGTAAACTATTTTCTTTTTCTTCATTCTATATTTCTATGTTAGATAATTTCCTTGAAATACTTGTAAATCAATGCAATACTTACAATAATAGAACTGTTATCGTAGCACCCGTATCCGTTCACACACATAAACATAATAATATCATTGGTACCTAAGTAGTAAATGAGCATCACTCACGCAGCCACGCACACAAAACTTACTTTACGTCAAATCGATCAAACAGTCAAACATGGAGTTTTCCAAGAGGCGTTAGTTATGTTGACACATCTGTTGAAACTAGACGGTTAACAATAACTAGTAGAAAAACTTGTCCTCTTTATTCAAAGAAAGTATCTGGAAATGATTTAGCTAAACTACTTGTAAAATTGGTACTAGGATAGTAGGATTCTGTCCAATTCTGAGCTACTTTAAATTGTGTGGTCATAAGGGACCGGTGAGTTATAAATAGATTTCATTCCAGAAAATGAAAACCTACACTTGTGCATCAGAATAGGTAGAATTTGAATACGGCTATACTGCGTTTTTTCATTGAATCGACTCACTTTTGCGTAGATATTCCACAATGGTCGTACCTTCACGGTTGAGTAGCTCGGACCTACAGCATTTCCGATAACGACAAGCCATTCAAATTGTAAGATTACTTCAGTTTCATTGTTTACTACTCAATAGGGGTTTTTTACAAACAGAATTGGTCACAGTGTTCACCCTAGAGTGATCCCTGTATTGAGGACGTGGGACCATCCAGACCTGAAACTTTCTGCAGTCTAGTGAGTCTAGCAAGATCTGAAACTGCCTGTAGTCCACATTCAAATTATTGTAGCACAGAAACATGACGATTAAGATACTACCAAAGCACATGTTCCTGCTACCCACATACGTTTACATACGAGTGCCTTGCCCTGTGAACGATGACAAATCGCGAAGCCAACATGTCGGTCAATGAGACCTTACCACATAAACTCACAAATAATTAGCATAATTATGATAGTTTATTATCTATGACAGGAAGGAAGAAGCTATGCGTAACAGTTTCCCCTGTATAATTAAAAACTCGTCCACTTGTACCTGTTGGGAAAAAAGCTTTGTGTCCCGTCCCCGGTAACTGCAGTCAACAGAGCGTTAAGCTTTTCTGTAGGTCAACGAATTTGAAAAACTACAAAACGGCCAATGAGTGGCAATCAAATTAGATCGTACATTCCTTTTGAACAAAGAAACAACTCGAACGGCATTCATATTTCTTGTTTTTGAAAGCCAAATCTTCAGTCATGAAATCTAACAGATGGTACGCTGTGACAGTAAAACGAGGTCACGGTAGACGACGAAGGAGATGGCAGGACGAACTCGACAGATTCCGCTTAAATAACATTAGCTTACAGTTAAGCCACTATTCTTCCCATCGTTCGTGAAAGAACAGGCATATAAATTGACCAGTAGATTAGGTTTCCGGAAGCCGGCAGTCGGGATAACCTCATTTTTTTATTCACGCCTTTTATACTAGACTAGAATCATAGTCCAGCTGATTACGATTCCATTTCACTTATTTTAGCCACACCCCCAAAAAGCAATTTTTTTAATCCATTCCAACTAACTACTGTAAAATCCTATAGCCAACGGAACAATTAACAGAACTCTCCCCATAACAGTAAATTAAGCCCGTTCTAAACCAAACCCCGCAGTTTAATCCCGCGTTCAATAAACGGGATTAACTTTTCACATAACTAGATTACTTAGTGGTGCCCCAGTTTCCAGGAGGTAGATTTTTAGGAAAAATTTTCCTTGCTGCAAGATGAAGATGAAGATGTTGAATAAAACTCCTACTCGTTTCATGAGTAGGAATGGAATGCTTAGATTCTCAAAAACGGATTATTGTATAAAATTGAAAGGACATTCGGAAGCACAAAGGTATCTGTATCTATTGTGCCTTACCTCATATTTTGAATAGAATAAACCCTTTTTTGCCCGTGGTACCTTCTCGTAGTCCCTGGAAGGGACCACGGAGCTTTTTTTCTTCGTGGTCCCCATAATACTGGGAAATTCCGTAGTTGATTTTCATATTCCCTGGAAGGGACCACGGAGGTTTTATGACGCGCGCTCGCTTCGCTCGCATATTAAATAACACTCTTTGACTTCTGTTCCCGAAGTGCCCTGCCTTCGCCGGCCTGCCATGCCGCCCACAAATATCTAAGTACAATTTAATTCGGCAGTATATATTTCTTTAAGAAACCACGGGATACACAAAAATACTCCTGGTCCCTTCCAGAGACTAAGGGACCGGGACCACGGGCAAAAACCTGGATAAACACAATGGGAAACACGAAAATTGATTGAAAAAAATGGCTTGTAAAAACTAAGATGGTTTTTCTTTGTTTGATAAGGTCAGTCAAGTCCAATGACAGTAATATTGAACTGGTCAACAGAGCTGTCCACTTGTCTAGTCGGACAAAATCTGAATCATCGTTTCGAGAAGAAAAGGAAGAACATCAAGCTTTAACTTGTGCAAGTTCTATAACAAAGCACAGAATTAACATGACAAACAGGCGGTGAAAAAAAGCCACTGAAAACAATCGAAAACCCAAAAGGACCAAGGAATAATCAACAAAATTCATGCAAGTCGTTTTAAATGCACCATAGTAGGGGCTTTGGCAGCCCGCCAACACTCGGTGAATCAATTACCACGGGTTCAGTGCCACTTTATCATAGTATACCTGTTGTACTCGAGAATATTTTACAATTACGCTATCCAGGTGATAACTCAGCTGTCTTTGGCACAAAGTCAAAGAGTTTTGAATAGATGAGAAAGTAGGTGAATGCTCTAAGACATATTTTGCGTTCTTTGTTGTGGTTACACCTGCTGCGCGAACTGAAATGACTAAGATAATGCTTGTATGAAGACATGCTGCGCCGACCTTAGGCGTAAATTGGAAAGAAAGATGATTATTTGGATGAGTTAGGAAGCGCGCAATACAATGACCAACGTAGTTCAGCAATATACAAAAAGATTCCGAAAAATGAATAAAAGCTATGACTGGATATCGCACCATCACGCAATGACTATCACTTTACCACCAATCCGGCAACCATACATACACTTACATAAATGAACAGGCTGTCAATTTATTTACCGTGCTTTTAAGCTTATTAACTTTCGCCGAAAATACGTGTAATTGCTGACAATTTTCGCACACAATATGGCACAGAACCATCATGGAATTATGATTACACATGGGGCCAATCAATGGCTTTAAAACCTATATTTACAGCAGAATTTTATATAAGTTATGATTATCTTAGCAATTTTATAAGATATTCTCCAGATGCGAAAGATAAGAAAAGGTAGTCATCCTCCCACAATCTCGGTAAACTTTTCCAATCTCCTGGACACATTCAAACTTTGCACCGCGCGCCTGCTTTTGTCACCGCTGACAAAAGTAAGTGTTCTGGATGAAAAAGATTGTCCTATCCCAAGACATTCAATGGATGGATACTATTCAACTTACTTGCCAGACAGTATTCAAAGCAGTCAGTTTCTTCAACTACACTCAAGTCACAACAGAGATTTCAAGACAATATTGTTTGAACGCGAGACAACTTCTGAACTGCAATTCAAAACGATCCCGCACAGTATCCGTCTTCTGCAAGCTTTTCAAGAATTATAATTTAATGTACTTGATCATTTTAAAACCCGGATTCCGAAATAAGAAACGTTTCAAGAAGAATCTCAGAAAACGAGTTACAACCAAACTCTCTGTTTTCTTAAGAAGAAATTTTAGTACTTAAATTTTCAAATCTGGCATTTTCACCGAGATAATACTATTTCATGGATGCAACCACGCCCGGAAACAATTTTTACATAAATGAACCTAAAGGATAAACCTTAGTGCAAGCAAACGTTCCCGTCACCTGTCTAGATTTAACGCAATATTGATCGTGCGTCCGGGATTCGGTGGCGAGATACGGGTTACGTCCGGTCGACAGCCTCCGGGTCACGAGCGCTCCGGGCCGGGCGGCAGTAGCAGACAGATACATCATTAAGTTACGGCGAACGCGCTAATTGAAACTGATACTATTCCGGATTTTCACGTTACTTGGTCGATTTGTTTCAACGTTAATTTGGGAACGAAATTTTCTGGAGTTTCATTGTCGGTTCATTTGTATGAGTCGGAATCAGATAAGGGTTGAATAATTGCGTTTCAATGGTGGCCAAGTCTATTAAAAATCCAATCAGGAGTTGTCTATTGAATTGGCAGCAAAATTAAGTAATGGGATGACCAACCGTCTATTCGAGAATACAAGGAAAAAGGAAATTACGCTTCAATTTGAGCCACATTATTTCCCATCTGTCAAAATAACACTTAATATCGGGCTGTCAATAAATACATACGAGGGTGGAGTACCGAAAGTACCGACGGAATTGCAAATAAAATTCCAAAGCACGACTCGACAAGGGGTGGCAAAGGTCGCCATTTTAGTTCAACAGGGAGGCACAGTGTAAACACCAGTGAGTGATGGCGGTGGCAAGGATCAACATAATTTGGTAGACCGTCGTAAATCCAAAATCAGTTCTTCAAAATATGTAAAGCCTTTACGAGGCAGCAGGAAACTCTGGTGGGCTGATATAATCTTGATGCTATATTGGCAAGATCTCCAATTTACAACCTTCGTGAAATTTCGGTAAACGAGGTAACGCCAACTCTATATTCATGACGCAAAATTATTTCTCGCATAATCATACGTTTGCAGTTGAAAGAGTTGGGAAATATGAAAGGAAACAAGATCAAAAGACTGTTACTCGTATTTACACCCACAACCGTCCTCATATTTCTGGCGACATTCCGTATATTACCGGAACACCTAAATTTCTTGAAGAGCGGAATTACCTCTCACATTTCCTGTTGCCTTGGTATATTTATTACGGTATCTTCAGGACATTTCAGCTTACTCGGGGGACCGGTTACATATTTTGTGGCCAAAATATGGTTTGTTTGCTGCATGTTTTTGGGATGCGTGTTCAAATAATATGTTTATTTTGTGGATTGGCTTTGCAGAATGAGGGAGGACGGTCAAAGCTCAATGTAATGTCTATGGCTATGTCCCAATCTGATCAATGATTTCCAACTAATGATGGTTTGGAACCAGCTACGCCAGCACCATTAGTTTCTTGTTTATAATGCACAAATAGGTTAACAATACTTTTTTTATTTGCGATTGAGTATGAAACCTATTCTACGTAGGTTTTATTTAATGACGTGCTTGTGGTGGCTTGAAAAGCACTCAGAGCGCAAACGTGGGAGAATGCTGATGACATGTAATGAATAACGTGTCGGAGTTGTAACGCTTCATTATCCGTCGTGGAGGCTGCGAGCATTGTTTTGTTGGAGGCTTTTAATTTCCAGCCTTGCCTTTGTTTGAATTTTATTCGTTGTTTGTTTATTTAGATGTTATTGAAGATTTAATCGCCAAATTCGGTCGTATATTTGACGACACTTAAAAATAATTAAATAGTCTACCTTTCCGTACTTTTCATCCATTCGTTGCCAGTCTTTGTGTCCCTCATCTTGAATTTCCGTCATTTATCAACCCCATAATATCATAACAACAAATAAACCGCCCCCAAAGACGACAAAACACGCAATTCCTGACGACAAAATAGCCTAATTCAAAATTGCGTCACTTAGCGTGACATCGCATAGTATTATGGTAAAAATGAAAGGCGCAATCCTCCCCTAGTGACGGTTGAGGGGTGTAGACAGCCTTCCCCAAACCCTCCCTGTCTGATACAGGGTTGTGATGGACGTGGCTTAAAAGATATTGTGTTTTTATTTTGACGTAATCCTATTATGAACTTTCTAAGCTTTCAGCGTCAAAAGTGATATTGTTGTATCTTCGGTGATACGGAAGAATGAGGAAATTTTTGTCAGGAAAGTTTTGAACATTGTTGCGGCTGGTTATAAAAGAAGAGGAGACAAGAAATACGATAGATGGGTAATAGAGCCTACTGAGGAGTAACAGAGCAGTAAGGAAGAAGAAGAAGACATGCTGCGCCGACCACAAATAAATTGGGATAAGGGCAGGAGAATGATGATGATGATCGGTAAATGCTTGTTCACTTATCATTCATCTAAGCCGTAATCAGAGTAAATAACGCTATTTCAATGGAAATTGCAAGCTTTCAGATCTGCATTAACACAGCTTGAACTGAGCCCGCTAGCAAGATTATTCTGATTGTTTCTCCAAAATAAATCTTAGTTAAAGACAAGTGTGAGATTTATCCACAATACCCAGTAATTCGGGGTCTACATCCCTACTCTCTCTGTTAACATAAAACTCGTGATTGTTTATCTAATGGGGCGACGTTACGCATGGTCGGTCTAACTTCGTCTGAAGGCTGATCAACTGATTTTGTCCCTTTGGACCAAATTGTTTAACTCTTTGTTTGTAGGACGTGATTTTTGGCTATGTTTACTTATCGCGAAAAAATAATGAGTTCTTGTACGGTTTTTCTTAACAAATGGTTTCCTAGTAACGGAAATGTTTTGTTATATTATTCAAAATCATCGACAGCACATCGGTAACAATTTGTCAATAACAGCTGTATGCTGTAATTGCTCTAGCAGTAAGGTTGATTTTCGTGAAGTCAGTGCGGTTTACTGCACTACAACATGTCTGTTACATCAATTTGTGTCGCAGTACATTTATGAAAAAGATAGTCCTTCGGTACAAGTCACAAAAAACATTTAAGGGTGAGGCGACGCAAAAACAAAACTTTCATCGTATCTCTTTAGGGGAACCAATTAAAACGCACCAAGAGTCACGCATTCACGACAACTTCTACACGAAAATAGAACTTAATTCTTACCGTATAGGGTTAAAAATTAAAACAGTCATGTATTTGACACCATGTATAATTTACATTTACATACACCGCAACGGAGTACGTCGCATGCAATTTCCATGGCGGGAGCATTTCCTATTGGAAAGGGGACCAGGATAGTTTATGGTATAGTTTTACGTCATCTAACTTTATATGGTTGTTATAGATATAAATGACATCATAAATATAACGTCGTAAAATTATTGTAATACGAATCGTTTTTATGGTAAGCTAATAGGCAGTTTCAGATTGAATTTACGTTTTGTCTTTTATTTATTTGGTTAGGATCAATTATTTGATACCGTTTGTCCATTAGTAATACTGTTGAAAGGACATTTATTTCTAGTGACTGCTTGGGGTCGCCGCAAGAAAACCTTTGTGTAACCAACAGTTTTCCCCAATTTTTTCTTATATTAAGTATTAATGAACCTGAAGAAAGTAAGAATTACTGCATGTTGGGGACAAAGAACCAAAACCTGTTTCGTAATTTTGTATGGCATGTTGACACAGGTTGTAGAATGTTATTAAAACATTACACCATGTTAGTTAGTGTGTTAGAACTACATTTAATTATGGAGTTCCTTTTTAAATAATTTAAAGAATGACGTCACCTCCCACAAGTCTACAACTAGATGACCAGCTTGTGGTCATGTGGTCTCGTCAAAAATACATAAGACTAGCTATAAGATGCCTCATTAAGCATAACATATATCGTGCTATTTTGACAGAAAATTCATAATTAGTCATACCTATTTCTTCACGTGTAAGCAAAAATTGCGACCGGACCGAGTCGTCTATAACCCCAACATGATTAGTTATAATTGCGAGTCTTCTTCATTCGATTCGATCATACGACTTATTATTTCTTTGGGCCCAGTAGTGCCATGATAATCGCAGCAATCAATGGAACATGGACCTTCCTAACCTAACACTTTGTGTATACATAGATCAAATTCCGCATCGCTCAAAAACATGATTTCGTACACAATTTCCTTCAATCACTTAGTCTATGTGTCACCATATTACCTAGTTACCTTAATTTCGTCATGACGATGAAGTCACCAGCCGGTCTAGATGACCAACCTAGTCTAAATGTAACCGCAGCATCACTATACCTGAAACAAACACAATGAAGTCATTAGTTAGATGATCGTGATTGTTATTGAGTTCTGTTCACGCGATTGTGAGAGGAACTGTAAAGAAAGATAATTGATTAGTTAGGTGTTTCTTAAATCAACTATAATTGTAGTGTCAGTAACTGTATTGTGCAATTGGCCTTTAAGTTAGCCAACTTAAAGGCCAGTTGCACAATATAAAGAAAGGTCTGTCAAAACTGGAAAAGAAGACATCTGTGTAAAACTATCTGTTGGACTAATTAACGTCTTTATCACCTAGTGAAAATGCCAACCATCTAATAAATGTTAAAGAAAACCGACATCAACTACATGCAGTCCCTGCAGGAAATGATACCGTAATGTAGCAAGTATTTAAAAAAACTAGTAGGCTATGACTTCATTACAGAACAACTCATTAGATAGGACTCAAACCTCAATGCCGCTTTGTGCTTTCAGGGTTAAAACATAAAGTTCTCAGACTAACTACGTAATTCATATAATCGTGATAGGTCAAATAACAGAAACGAATGGTGAATAACATTCATAAATTACACGTTTCAGACGTACAAGACTATTTTTCATTAGACGTCTTTCTCGTTTACTTAAAGAGGGAGGATCTTCCTCCATAATCATTAGAGTTTATGCGCGGGTTGGCAACCGTTGCCATCCGCCTGGCATGATAATTTAGACGTCTTATGACACACGTTGGAAGTCAAGATCTGTGGCTTAATTGACACATATCTTTATTTAAGTGAATTAGATTCGGGGTAAGATGCAATACATGAAAGAGATTGTAGAACTCGACGCAAAGGACCACATTGAAACATACTGTATCGTCGCGTTGTCAAGTAATTTATATTTATGAGCTGCGAAAAATATCTTATAATAAATCAAACCCTTTCTTTTGAGTTCTGGACTGTGAACGATGGAAAAAGGATTATTTAATTCCGCCCGATAAAACCACATCTTGAGCTTAACATCATGAGATAGCCGGATAATTATGTGTTATGTTATTATGACTATTAACGATCAAACACGACACAAACCTGGCAGAAGTTGTTTCAACTACTAATAAAATACAAAAATTGTGAGTAAGTTTCTAAGTATAAACGTGGTTGAAGCACAAGGAGTACCTTTGTCAGAATCGTAGCATTTGGCGTTCTAAAGCTTCCGCCTATATACCCATAGGTAAAAAAGTTTATGAATGTATTCCTCTCTAAATATAAATCGGAAATCCAACATTAATACAATAACCGACACAGCTACATACGAAAAAGAGGCAATGTTTACTCCTCGTGTTTCCTTCCAAAGCGTGCAACTTTCTCAGAACATTTTCACCAGACTATACAGTAACACCAACATACGTCCCCGATGGAATTGTACTCGTATCGGGTAAACAAATACAAATACAAATACAAAATATTTTATTGTGTCAATTAGATATTACATTACATTTTAATGTGTTTGGAACCCCCATTTAGGCAAACAATACCTGTATTAGAAGGCTCCGCTCTTTCAACATCATTGTCGTACACTTATACTAACACGAGGTGATGTTATAGTGTACTGTGACTTTAAGGGTAAATATGCAATGTAAGTACATTTTTCTGTATTTATGTTTAGTTTATACATACTAATCTTAAGAAAAAATAAAAATATATAAGTAAAGTTGCAATTTAAGTTATTAACTGTAAAATAAAACTTATTCCCAGTCAAGAGATGTAAAGTGTGGTGTGGTAAGTAATGCGGTGTTATGTGTGGTATATGGTGAGGCGCGCGATGTGGTGTGATGAGTGGTGTGATGCGTGAAATGTTGTGAGGTGTGTGATGTATTGTGTTGTGTTGTGTTGTGGTGTAGTGTGGTGTGGTGTGGTGTGGCGTGTGTAAGTGGTGTGTGTGATAAGGTGTGTGGTGTGGTATGGTGTGTAGTTTTAAGATATATGTGGTATATTTCGGCTACCCAACATGTTCCAGGAGTGCCTCGGTTTCCTCATAGGTAAGTGGTTTTATCCAGTCTATTATTGTTTTTTTACAGTCGTGGTAACTTTTGTTATATACATAAACGTGTTTGTTAATTTTGTTATACAGCTGAGTAGAGCGTATATTAAATTGTTTGCATGCAAATCTAGTTTTAGTTTGGGGAACTTGGAGAACTAAATCTTTTCTTCTTTTAGATTTTTCTTTATCATTATATGGTAGGGTTTTATGTTTTTTTAGTATGGTTTGGGTAATGTACAGTTTTCTTACAGATAGTAAATTACTTATTTGGTATAAACTCGTGGTGGAGAACCTTTTATTTTTAAAATACATTATTTTTATTAATGCACGCTGCGCTCGTTCTATGTTTATAAATTTTGTTTTTGCTGTACCACCCCAAATTGGGATACAATATAAAAGTACAGATTGGGCCAGTGCCACATATATTTCATTTAAGAGATTTCTAGGACGGATTTTACAGCTCTCTATTTTGGTTGGAACAATATGTCTGAGGGTTTTAAAGATCCAACTGAGTTTCCTTATCCTCCCAGAGATCTGCTCAAGTTGAGGGTACCAGGACAGTGCTTGATCTACCACAACTCCAAGATATTTAGTTTTATCCACCTTCTCAATGCATGGACAATTACAGCTAGCATTAGACATGTCTCCACATATGTGTACCTTTAAATCTAACTCTTCAATAGGCTGTGTTCGGTTACTGATACTAAAACATATGTAGTTAGTTTTATTAGTATTTAGGGAAAGTAAGTTACTTTTTAGCCATTCAGCTACCCGAGCCATTCCTGCCTCTGCTCTCAGTTTAACTTCGTGCCAGGATGAACCAGAGAACACAATAGATGTATCATCTGCGTACGAAAATACTCTAGCATTTTCTATTTCCATATTACAGAGATCGTTAATGTACAGGAGAAAGAGGGTAGGCCCTAAAACACTACCCTGTGGGACGCCGTATGATACATCCACCTCGTCACTGAGGTACTGTCCTATTTTTACTCTTTGCTTCCTGTTGGAGAGGTAGTTTTTGAGTAAACTGAGTGCCTTCCCTCTTATTCCGGCGTTTTCCAGCTTGTTCACAAGGATTGGGACAGAGACGGTATCAAATGCTTTTTTGAGGTCTAAGAAAACGGACAGGCATCTGTTTCCTTTGTCAAGGTGCTCAGCTACAAGTGAACTTAGCGCAGTTACTGCATCTTCAGTACATACACCTTGCCTAAATCCAAACTGTGAGTTAGATAAAATATTGAATTTTTTGAAATAATTAGTAAGTCTAATATTTATAATTTTTTCAAGCACTTTTGATATCGACGGTAAAACGGAAATAGGCCTGTAGTTGCTGACATCGTCACTGTCCCCATTCTTGTAAACGGGGGTTATAACGGACTGCTTTAGTGGAGCCGGGAAGACCCCCTTTAGGAAACAGAGATTAGTAAGGTGAGTTATAATGGGGACAGCTTCCTTTCTTATGTATTTTAAGAATTTAGTCGATACATTATCCCAGCCAGGGGCGCTGTCGGATTTCAGATTCATCAGAATACTATCTACTTCAGAATCGTCCGTATCTAATAGTACGAAGGTATTAAGTTGTGATCCTAATGCATTGGTTTGGTTATTAGAAATATTATTTAATTCAGGATTAATTTTTTGGGCAAGTTGTTTTCCAATATTAGCAAAATAAGCATTAACATAGTTTATTGACTCTATGGGGGTTGTTTTTATATTTAGTAGTTCTACGTTTTGACTTTTTAATTTATTTGAGTATGTGATGGTTTTTATATTTTTCCAGAGTAATTTGTTGTTAGATACTGATTGTGCAAGTAAATTTCTTTCATATTTTCTTTTCAATTTTTTTATTAGATTGTTGCAGTAGTTCCTGTACCTAGTATAAGTTATTTTTAGAATTTCGTCATGAGGGTCATTGCGACTTTGTTTTTGCAATTTATTTCGGTTTTTGATACAGCGAAGGATGCCCGAGGTAATCCACGGCTTTAAAATACGTTGATTGCTTGGGATATTTCTTATATTAGTGTTTTGACTGACAACGTTGGTGAGTATATTAATAAAATTATTGATTAATAAATTTGGATCATTACAAAATAACAAGTCTGATAAATTATTTTCCTGTAAATCTTTTAAAGCTTGTTCATAATTTAGTGTAGTGGAAGTTCTATTTACGATTTGAACATTTTTTAACTTTGTTAAAGAGATAAATGTTGTATAGTGGTCAGTCACCGTAGTGTGCAGGATAGCGATAGATGCCGAGAACCTTTTGTGTATTTTAAGCATGAAATGGTCAAGACAGCTTTGTTCCCTCGTGGGCAAAGTGTGCCCAGGAAGTATACCGAAAAACGATAACATATTTAAATAGTTAACTCTACTCTTGTGCTCCTGGGATGACTCGGTCTCTTTATGTTTGAGGTTAATATTTATGTCTCCAGCTATTATTATGTTTTTTTGTGATGTTAATGTGTTTAACTGTGTGCTGAGGGAGTCAATGAAGCTGTCGGTATTTGAGTTAGAGGGGGATCGGTAGACACAATAAACAATATTACCCAATATGTCTAATCGTAGACAGGATGCTTGAACCAACTGAATTTCCTCAACTTTAGGATTTAAAGAGCCCTTAACATATACAACTACGCCGTCATTCTGGTTCAGCTGACGAGTCGTCATATACGAGTGATAGTTGTTTATTTGCGGAATTGATTTATTAACATGCAATCTACATTCCGTTAGGATTATAATGTCTGGTTCAAATTTAAGGGTAGATAAAGTGATCAGAAAATTATCAAAATTACAGTAAATACTCCGTATGTTTTGAGATATTATGGTGAGGTCGCTTTTATTTACACATATATGTTTATGGAGTTCTGTAGACTCGCATTCCACTGTACGGGCAATTTCAATGCTGTCTATTTCAGAAACAGTATGTAGTGTATTATCCATTTATAATTAATATCAATTGAATAACCATCAAGCTTAGGTAAGTATATATTTCAATGAGTTTAGACAATAAGCAGCCATGTATTGAGATTTTAGTTTGTGTTGTTTTGGTGCGCCGTGTTTTTATTTTACAGGATTGTAAAACGCGTGCGTAGATGGGTATAACTGTGTAATGTTTTTGTGTGTTTTGTGTGTTGTAGCTTCGTGTAGATACTTCGTGTGTAGGGTAGGTAGTAGGTAGGATAGATATGTATAGTATGTGTGTATGTACAGAGGAGTTTAGTTTTTTATTAAAATAGTTTAGCATGCCGGCTGGGAAGCCATAATAACCAATTGAGTAAATCTTTAACCAGTATTCGGTGGAAAATAATTTCAGATGACACAGTAATACAAACATTTTCAATGCTAAAAGGAGACAATTTGTAAGGTTAAGGGAAAATAGTCATTTGTCTAGCAATAGTTTATGTACCTGTTCTTCAGTTCTTATAATTATAGTTGGCGAGTTTTCATCCTTTTTAATGTAAACCTTGCCGTAGTGTAAACATCTCAAGGGTTGTTGATACTTAGTTATAGGAGGGTGTGGGCTTAAAACGCCTTCTTGATTTCAGCAAATTGCACTCAAGACCGGTTACAAAAAGGAAGTCGACATTAGTTGATTAGCAGACCTTTGGCAAGTAAAACAGTTGCTTCTCATTTGAGTGAACTAGACACTTAAGACGGACAGGTCAATTGGTAGATAGGCTGGTCGCTCGATCAACCATATGTTTATTATTAGAGCCTTAGTTATTATTATACTTAATAATGCTAGGGCTAGCACAACAGATAGGGACGGGCACGGTTGACAGAGAAGAAGGGATAAAAGAAGAAAACGTGTTGCGTCGACCCCAAGTAAAATAGAACAAGAATAATATTATTGCCAGGACTAGCACCTTGATGCCTAAGTGCACAAATTTATTGTCATTTTTATTAAAGTATGCTTCGGAAGTATGAGCGATTCTTATGGGTTGACGTCGTAAGAAGAAGATTGACATTTGGGATTATCATTCTTAATTCTGTTTACAATATTCTTTCCTTCGTGTCTCGCTACGCCTATCTCTTGCACCGCAAATAAGCTTCATATCTCCATCGCACCATGTTCACTCCTAATATAATATCAAATAACGCCCGGAACGTGCGGTGTGGTGCTTTCTCGGACGTTTCACCAGGCTGTCTCGACATGGCGTAAACACAGACGGTCGACAAACACACTGAAAGATTTAGTTGGAACATATTGACGTGTGTTTGTTTCTCAAAGTTTATAGAACTGTACCGAAGACATGTTATGTTTGTTGGTGAGGTTGTAAATTTAAATTGATGGGTTAGAGATACATATTTTTTGAGATATATCGTAAACAGATAGTTTTGTTCGAAGGCTCATGGTCTGTTTGCAGTTTCACTATTGCTCTCGACTCGAATCTTGCACTTTCCAAATCTATATATTTCTGGCTATTTGTGTGTGAAAATTGTGTCTGCGAGAAAGCGTCCTGCATACCGTGTCTCGATTGTATACCTTGCTCAAGTAATAGGTAATGATGGTGAGATGATATAGCTAGAAAGGAACTACTAGGATTGCGACTCATAGAGAAGTATGGAAGAGGAAGACATACTGAGCCGAGCCCAAATAAATTAGGATGCGTAAAACGGTTGCTTTGAATGCCCATTTCGAACCACCTACCAATCACCCTGATCAGTTATCACCCTTCAGAACGCCAGATATCTCAGTACAAACAAACTGAAACATCTCTGACATTGGTACATTAATCAAGACAAGATAATATCGTTAGCGCGATCACGCAGACTCTAATTGGGGTCAACAGTCCGCTATCGACGCGGTGACTCATCGCTACGATAGACGTTGAGGGTTAGAGGGTTCAAGAAGATACAAGGACTGGGTTTAAAGTGAAGAATTGTAGTTAGAAGCGACACTCAGTTCTCCGGTCAAATTATTGTCCCCCCCTGTAACGCAGCAGCACGTCTAGTACTGCCATGCTGTGATCTGTGATTGGCTTGAAAAAGAGCTAAGTAACAATTTAGGTCTATGAGATACTCTATCTATCCATCTGAGCCCAAAAATTTATAGACCTTTAGTAAGGTTGTTGCTTCTATAATAATATCAGGCAATATTAAGAGTTGCTTTGTATGCAGCGTGTAGTTTAAAGTCTAAGATAGTACAGACTAATCTAGTTCTTAACGCCGCCAGACTTCTTTTTCTTAGATTTAGCGCCGTAAAAGGAAACTAGGTTATTCTCGACGACGAAGAGCAAAACAAACGAAGAGAATATTCAAGTAGGTATGTCAATTCAGACAATTGAATGCCGAGTGGGCTATAAATATTTAATGAATAAATTAAATTAAATGAAGGCAATTATTATGTCAATAGTCACTTAAAAGCACGATATTTAATAATAGAATTGTATCTGTTTATCAGAAGGATGAAGACCGACGATGCCCTGAAAGTGACGAAGTATTGGACCAATACAATTTAATAGTATCATCATCGAAGAAGCGAAGGACCGAATATAGTTGTGGTCTTACATCAACGTCCTAGCCTTTTATTTGTTGGAGTCGGCTTCTAGTCTTACCAGATGCAACTGAATTTTACATGGAGCGCCTATAGCAATGGTTCTTATTATATCCCTGAAATGACGTGGACGTTTAAATAACGCAACACAATTTGCAATAGCACAGTTCCACGCATCACTCCTTCAGATGAATATATCTTACAGTAAAGTATCCTCAGGAGATACATTACCATTCATTATTCATACTGGGTTGCAAATTGAATTGCATTATTGATACTGCAGCCTTTAGGTCAATCAATGGTACAGGCAGCAGATCACTGACATCACTGTGTTAAGTTACAGGCAACAGTTTTAATAATAATAAGTTACTCAGTAAAGTGATTTTGATTTGTAAAAGTATATGTTTCAAAATCGACATGCGACTCAAAACTTGTGTGGAAAACGGTTGTCATAGTATGATGTGGTGTTGTCCATATTCCAGGACTGAAACTCGGGAACAAATGGGAAAGGTATGGGAACAATTTCGTTAATAAAGTTTTAAGAATGGATGGCAATAAAAGTAGGGAAGACCGAAGTTGACTGATGAAGTATTTTTTTCAATTAATAACTAATTTTATTAATTTTAAAGGTCTACGTGCCTATCAAACGCTATCGACAAATCGTATCAATAAAGACCACCCAGCTTTTCTTCTACTTTCATAAATACTTAGAACACTATCTGCAGTACTTATAAGTACAGGAATTCCTCGATAATAGCTGCATCTTCAATGCATCTGTGCATTTGATAAGATAAGTATGGGTGTTATCTTTGGTCGTGAGACTATAAGCCAAGGCCATTCTTATACCCTTATCCCAATTCATTTGGGGTCGGTGCGGCATGTCTTCTTCCATACTTCTCTATTACTCACCATCTCATCAGACACCTCCTTTCTGGCTATATCATCTATTTCACAGTCTATGCATCGTTTAATACATACGTTTAAATTGTGACAAGCAATGTCGCATCGCACATAAAGTCTAGAAATTAATTAATGCTAAACGATTTTAAAATTGAAAATGTTTCGTGAATTATTTACTCGTAGGTACTATAAATTTCACAAGTTCGATGTGTGTAAACGTAGTGTACCTTTAAGTCAATATTATTTGTGATACAAATATGGTGAATATTTTTGCATTTATACGCTGTTAATTTCCGCGGCTTTGCACAATAAAAAAATCTTTTACCAACTAATAAATATTTTTTCAACCAAGAAGAATACTTCTGTACTTCAGGGTTCACACTAGGCGGACATGCGAATTACTGATCTTTAACTCTCGGAACTCCACATTTTATTAGTTTTGATAACTAATCAAATTTGACCTTGCAAATTTATTCTAAATTATAGGTACCTAGGTATTTCTTCTGTTATGAGTGACTAAGGACCACAAAATCAGTCAATCTATTATTATTACCGCACATTTTCCTCCGACGCTATCAGTAACATTAACCATTACAAAGCAGCGACCTTCAGATGCATGATGCCGGTGACGAATGCACGTGAAGTCATCTGTTAGTATTGTGTACCAATTGGTCCTTTGTGTGTGTAGTTTAGTGCTATTGTTGCGCCCGTATGGATGGGCTATAGACGGCTTGGAGGTCGCAATTGCCAATTGGATTAGATGAGCCATTTAAATGTAGAGCAGTTTTCAAACGAGCATTCAGGAAACGACATCACGCCTGTATCCCTGAAGGGTTAAGTCGACGGGTAAGCAGACGCGTACGGCCAAGTCCACAGCAATAAAGAGCGCTCCTATTGACATGCTATTGACACAAATTCAGACTACGGACTGCTATAACAAATTCATGATGGGAAACCCAATACCACTGCCTGACCTGAGAATCAAACCAAGACTTCATGCCCGGTAGTAGCGTTTGCTGCCGCTAAACCAACGAGGCAGTAGCAGATTTAAAGAAAAATAAAGCGATTGAAACCGAGCAACGTTCCCACCACAATAAATAAGCAAAAGAAAACAAAACAATCACGGATTCGCGTCTACAAAGAATCTATTGAACAGTCGCTCGACTGGCAGTGATCTGAACACGCAAACAAAGCTGAAATAATCGACATTGTTGCCAAAACTCACGCGTAGCAGAACGTTACGCATTTTTTTATTGTTGCGTTTTTTGAAATAATTTGAGGCGAAATTGAGACACGAAATCGTGAACATTGTTTGCTTAAGTAACAGAGGAGGTTAAAAACGACAGCCATGTTAACTTTCTTTTGTACTTGTAGGCTCAAACGGTTATATTGCAATGGTTAACAGATTCATAGTTCCCCGGCCCTTATCCTACTTTATTTGACGGCGCAGCATGTCTTTGTTTTCTATATTTCTCTATAACTCGTCATCTCAGCAGTCACCTCCTTTCTAGCCATATCATCCATCACACCGTCCATCCATCGTATCTTTGGCCTTGACTCTCGTCTTTCTCTACTCTTATAGTCATCTACATTCATACTCAACATCTTCTTCACTACATTTTCCTTCAATGGTTAACTGACTGGCAAGCTGAAATGTGTAATTTCGAGACCCATTGTTATTCTTCTTTAAGAATGTACTACTAATACTGCCACACTAATTTGAATAACCGTCGAATAACCGACTAGAATATTGCTGATGACAGTAAGCAAAGTAGAAAAGCAAACTAATTCAAGTGTCTTTTAAAATAAACATGACAGCATGATTCATCATCAATTAACAAATAGAAGCTGACGCAGGCGTCACAAGTATTCATAATTTTCTTACTACCATAAACTATTTACTACACTAATAGTAAATAGTTTTTCTATGAATAGTTACATACTTCTTGAGGAGCTCGTGGCTAAATAATAACAGCCGCTCGAGTTAAGGCGTGCTTGCCTAGGTTGGTCTGTGGATGGGTGACCAGGTGACCACCCTTACATACCGAGTTTCCTCCGTGCCTTGGAAAGCACGTTAAGCAGTTAGTCCCGGCTGTCATTTGTAGATCTTTGGCAGTCGTCGTCAGTGGCCTAAAAAGTCTGACAACCCGGTCTTACCAAGGGGTATAGTATTGCCCTGTAATAACTGGGTTGTGGAGGTCAGATAGGCAGTCGCTCCATGTAAAATACTGGTATCATAGTTGGGAAAAGGCTAGGCAGATGATGAGTTACATAGGTCTTGTTCATAGCGTTAACGTGCAACTCACGCTTGACCGGTTTTCCTTTCAGCGGTGAGTCGGTGACGCGACCTGAGGTAGTTAAGTTTAAAATTGTTCGACCGTAAACACGGTGATTTAGGGTAGTCGGTGAAATATTAGAAACTTGATTAAATCTTTACGGCCACTGCAGAAACGGTCAGTGAAATGTCATGCAGTATGTGGGTAGAAATTGGAAAATAATTTATTTTGATGCAAGCTAGTGGATTTGATGTTACCGGCGCGGCAGTCTTAGGTATTGTCTGGTCTATTTCAGAAGATCCAAGAATAGTGCAGACACTGCTAAGCATTCCTAAACACTTGGATTCAAACTCTAGTAGATGAATCACGAGAACTTGGGTCCTGTCTTTTTAATTTGTCTATCACTTAATCATTCATTGAAACAGTGATTAGGAAGCTTGGGATAAGCAGTGAATATTTACAGTCTGTTAATGAATTGACGGTAACCAATCTGAGTGAGTCACCTTCTAAATCGGTCTAGGCCATTTAAATAGAAACTTTCAATGAAATTGTAAACACTTTAGAAAGATGCTAATTAGTTGTATAATCAATGAAATGTACGGCTTTCAGACGATTTACACCCTGTAGGTCATACCACGACTGACTGATGGTAATCCCGTACTTTTTTAGAACATAGATAAATATAACATTATGGATAACATACATAAACATTCAATGCATCGATAGCTCGTGCCCGACAGGTGGCGATCATGACAGTCATTCTCAGCGCAAATTACACGCGACTATTTCTATATTACCATGTCATTTCCTCTCCATGATTGGCTTTACCACTTGTACGGTTGGTCGTAAAGATAATAGGTGTTTTATATGCAAAAGTTAAGTGTGACTTTAGTCATAACTGTTTGTATGGAAAGCAAGCAAGCTGGTCCTTTGGTCCAAAGACCAAAATTACTACGGAGGTAAGAACCAAAAGCGATTATATAACAGAAAATTGCTTTTAAACCTTTACAAGCTACGATCACGTACTTAGATAATTAAAAACACATTTTGAAACCATTACGCCATCGTTTCTTTGACGTGTCCTACAAAAACAACTATCACTTCAATTCTTCTTAAATGGCGGAACGAATCGTGCAAAACATGGAAGTCACAGGTTGAACATACAGACATGCCATCTAATAGTGTGTTTAGAGAAAGGGTGTCCAAATAATTGGCCTAGTATGTGAGCTAAGAATAAGAAGGTCGGAGTACACTCGTACGTTTACATAGAGTCAGTGTCTTGGCAGACAGTCTCGGGGACAAAGCAATTCAATGCACTGAATTCCGGACCATATTTCTGTCTGCTTTTATAAACTGTCTACACACTAGCTGTTGTGCCTTTATTGTTGTCTCGATGAATGAATGAATATCGGTATTCTCATTCATCGGCTTTCATTGCTTTAACTCGAGTGGTCGGGCAGCAACAAACGTTTATTTTGTGATACAATTGTACTTAACGAGCAACTAGCATTTTCCCAATTATGTTGGGCTCGACTTCCAGTCCTACCGGATACAGCTGAATACTAGTATTTTTCATGGAGCGACTGCCTATCCGACCTCTACAACCTACAACCCAGTTACTGGGTAATACGATAACCCTTAGTAAAACCCTCAGTTTCAAATAGGAGATACAATTTACTAAACGAATATTCTACAATTCAATTTGAGTAAATAGAACCAAGAAAGAATGCGTAAATTCTAAGCTGCTTTTCGATATTCTAAGAATATAAAAGATCCTAGATACTACTTTTGCATCAGCTACATTACAAGTTGGATCTTAACGTTAGCTACCAGATTCAGCAGATCATGATCCCTTCGTCCGTTCCCTTCATAGCTTCTCCACACTCTTAATCTCCTGGTATTTCGGTACGTAATCGCTTATAAAAGAGTTTCATAATCAACTGACGTCATTTCCCTACTGGTCACTGTATTTATATCTGCCCTGCGGCCATTACTGTGGAATGCGTGCCATCTGGTGTTTTGTTTGTAGGGCAACAAGCTACTTTACATTGAATAGCGGAGGTATTGAATGGTGGTGTCTAGCACAGCATGAAATTGAAGACAATTAGGATTGGCATGACCTGAATCTGAGTTATGGACACTTGGAGACTTGAGTCAGTGTCAACTCGCATATTGAGGTGCATCCGACCGCTTACCAAGCTTGTTTTATGTGATGTGAACCAGTCAACAAGCAGGCTTAATAGAGAAATCTAAGGGGGATATGCAGCAAGAATGGGCGTCTAGCTGACAAAGCAACCCTTTTGTCTAAAATGTGTGTTCGTAAATGTGTCTCTGAAATGTGGTCATATTATTTCAGAACCCGCATTTTCAATTTATGATTCTCTCCCCTAAATGTTCTTGAAATGACATAATAGTCACAATCAGTACAGTTACAAGAATAGATTTTAGCTTATCAGTCTTTATCATAAAATTCTTCACTACTAAATCCATTTTAAAATGAAAGTTAAACAGATAAGATATTGACACTCCCAATATTATTGGGTCACTGTGGTCTTTAGTAAACATAGCAGATATTGACTACCTTACAACTTATGAACTACTTGCTTTTCTGTGAAATTCTAGAGCTATCTGTTGGCCAGCATTGGAAACGTTATAGGCTACCATGCTAACCTAACTTCCCTTTTTTTTTTTTTTTTAGGATGGGAAATCATCGAATGACTTCTCCCGCTCTGGGCGGAGTGTCAGACTTTTACTGACTAAAACCCATCCATGTTCCTTCATCGCCCTTTGTGTTCCGGGGCCACGGTATCTCTTTCGAATAGTCCCGCAGCTCCGGCAGGCTTCGGCCCTTGCGGACCCCTTCCCTATTGCTGACTCTCTTTGAGGCGCGCGTGGAACACGAACGCGCCGTCGACACGGCCTGTCGTCGTGAGACGGACGGACGGCGAGCTTGCCCATAGCTCCCCGTCCACAGGCCCGCGAACCTAACTTACCTAACCATGCATATTTGTTGTGGTAGAAAAAAAAGAAGATAAAAGCCTAAGCAACTAAGGATTAGTTATTTTGGACGTGTGTTGGTGGGTTCATTCAATGGCTGTTGTAGGTCTTGAGACCAATCATCATTCTCTTGCCCTTATCCCAATTCATTTGGAGTCGGCGCAGCATGTCTTCTACTTCCATACTTCTCTATTACTCGTCACCTCATCAGACACCTCCTTTCTTGCTGTATCATTCATTATTTACAGTTCATCCATCGTTTCTTTGGTCTTCTCTTTTGGTCTCTACTCTTAACCCACTCATCCACATTCATACTCAGATCTTACCAATATTTAAGTTAAAAGGCTCAATCTATCAAGTTTGACATACCGATGGGTTTATCCTTGTTTTAATGCAACACCGACTGATAATAATTTTAACTGTGAATAGCCTATTCCAACATCAGGACAACCGTTAGCAATATTTCGTGACAGACAGACATAACATGCAATCACATGTATGAATTTATCCTTAACCGGCGGCGGCGTCAGTAGTGCCAACCGCACGTAAGATTATTATGCAGGAATGCCAACATTCGCGTGTGTGCCGGAAATGACGCTATGCTCATGATGTGAGGACGTGGCGTGAGGATATTTCGTAATGTGTTGCACGATGGCAAGTTTTATATTATAAATTTTTTTGTTAGTCGTTATGAATTTTAACAGGTTGGCAAAGTCAGTGGGGCGAAGAATGCATTTGATGATTTCAATTTTATTCAGTCGGTTTCGGTTTTTATTGTAATTATTTGAACAGGAATTTTATATACAATTCGCGGGACATTGTTATGGCAAGACCAAGGACCATTCATTGTTGTAGTTTATGGAGCAGGTCCACTTCTGGCATTGGAATGTAGTTTTAAGAACAACATGTGTATGAACGGTCATTAGGGTTGTGCCAATTATGCCAAGCGATTTTTTCGTTTCATAACATTTTATCCGCATAATTTGCAACTTTTATTGTATCCTTTTAGATATTGATAAAAATAAGGGTTTACCCGTCCTTCCATGATGCAATTTTTTATTCATTGCGCACTTATGTTTTCTCATTACACAACGAAAATCACGGTCAGGCCATAATTTCTAAAATAGATTAACTATAAATATTGTTATTACTAATTATAAATACACGTATATATTGGATCATTAGTTACCTATTTATTTTAAGTTTGCGGTTGTAATAGGTCGTCGTTATATTTGTATTGTTATTTCGGTGAACTCACCACGAAGGTTCGGTCTGTTTAGTTTTATAATTGCTAAATGTTTTATTAGAACCTATTATTAAATTTACGCACTATTATAGTTGGCTCACAACATAACATTCAAGTCTGTATTCCCGGAAAGGTTATATAGAGGTGTTGGAGCGTACTAAAGGTATACCCACATTTCGCCAATTATGTTTAAGTCCGATGTAATAGGGTTTGGCTTCAATGAACCAAACACTCAGTTGAAGTATTCAACTCCCACGCTTTACAATCGACAGTTCCATTTCATCTAAACTTGAATGCAATGATGGAAGGTGTTTGAGGTTTTGATAACAAGCTCGCCCGATGAGCTGTGGGCCAATACAACCAAAATGTGGAGCCCTGCCACAGCCAGAAGGCGCTGCGGCAGACTTCGCAAGAGATAGCAGGACGAGCTGGACAAAACCATCGATCAGTAGATCGAAAAAAATGGCATGTCATGGGGAGAGGCTTTTGCCCAGCCGTGGGGAGACGCAGACTAACAGTAACAGTTAATAGAAGGATTATGCTTTCTGCCACTTCACGTAATCTGACAAT
The DNA here is from genome assembly GCA_963853795.1 of Xestia rhomboidea. NCBI lineage: Eukaryota > Metazoa > Arthropoda > Insecta > Lepidoptera > Noctuidae > Xestia > Xestia rhomboidea. Next base: position 18,842,804 of record OY970774.1, read on the forward strand.
TATTTACAGCGGACACGATTGCCACTTAAACGGTTCGTTCACGATAGAACAATAGAGCTAGAAAACTCGTGAGATTAATCAACGTAGTTTTATATTGACTGTAGTAACGTCCCAGCTAGAGTGATCTCGTTGATTCATTCAATAGGAAGATTGGTCAAAGGAAACCGCTTAGCGTGTAACTAATCTTTTGATAACGAGAACTCGTTTAGTCAAGCCCGAATAGCACTAAGAGCCAGGATTGCAAATGGCAGTAGCTTGCACTGCACATACTTTTGAAAACTATTTACTTGCATGCAGTAAATAGTTTTCAAAAGTATTCTATACATGACATATGTATATAGTACTCGTATGTTAAGATTGACTTTTGTGAGATCATTTTGTACTACTTCCTCTTAGTCGATTAAGCTGTTCTATTCCTGATAGTAGAGATGACCTGATCATGCCACATGGATTTTGACTGCGTGAAGTTACTAAAGTGACACGTTCCTAGCACGGTCATGGTATGATACGGTGTGGGCTAGACTCCTTTAAACGGTCTTTTCCTATGGGTCTGTTTACAAAGATTTTCCTTATTGCCAATAATATCATGGCTGACAAAAACTTATCGCCCATGCATGACAGTCACAAAGCTCACCACAGCGACAAGCACAGATATTTAAATTGATTACCAGCACAACAATGGGTAATTCATATACAGGGCTTATCGCTTATAGAGGCACGCAGCGTGGAATATGAACTACGATAGCATAATGTGATTTTATTTTATCATGACTGTCGGATGAATTGTGAGTGAATATGAATGGCTACTGTTTCACATGGGTGTTTGATGACCGCTAAATGATTTTAACATTAGCTTTTTTTCAAGCTATGGTACATAGTTACATTTTATCGTAGAAGGTCCACGCGCAATCTCTTACTCACCGCTGCGAAATATTTGCAAAAGTTTTCTCATATACATACATAAACACCTTGATGCTCCAGTCGGACATTAGTCTAAATAAATAAAAAGGACAATATACTTTAAAATGGAGGGACTGGCAGGTACAGGCAGGTATGCACACTGCTCAAAGCAGAACTGTTGAAAAAATAAGCGATAGTACATTCATACTAGTAACTAGCTAGAGGGGTGATCGCTGACCTCGCGAAAACCTACTTTGGTTTACCACCACAAAACATTAGGCAACTAAGGCAAGGCAACTAAACTTAAACTAAGGCAACGAAGGAACCATTTATTTTTAGCTAAAAAAGAGTTCATTGAACTGCAAAACTCATTTTCCAAAGGCGCCTCACAGACGGGATACAAAAACGCATACATTTCGTCTCTACACCAAAAACCCTGTTTCACCTTACAAAGGACAAGAAGAAATACTGGGAGTTGAGGGTCAACTTTCAGTAACTGGAGAGGCACTAGAAGAGGAAAAAGCTTGCAATCTTCAACACATCTTTTTAGATAGTTAGTCGATTAAATACCAAACACATAGTTGCCATACTAGAATGCATCTAGAACCTGTCAGTCATTAAGGTGCCGTCAACTTATACGTTATATGAAATACGTTATATCCATATAAAGGCTTACATCCACATTATACTGTCCACATGTCTACAGGCAAAAAAATAAGCGAAATTCCTTTTAAAAGTTGCCATTCAAAATGTTAATACGCGACCAATTTGAAAACGTGTTTGGCGGCTTTAGAAGTTTCATGCTGGGCTGTTTCTATTAAGGATTATGGCGCCTTTTCTCTTGCTGTCTATGTCTTTCAACCAATTATTAGATTTTACAGCTAGAGAAAGTGCAGAAACATTTAATTACGAGTGAAAAACTGGATCTTTGGAGGACCTTAGGATCAAGTTCTGAAGGCTACATCCAAAGTGTGTCTCAAATCGGTCGGGCTGTAAGATTGTGACCAATACGGTGACATCACGCCATTAATTATACGGGCCACGGGCTGAGACCGGTTTCGTTTTTTATGGATACGATACCAAGAGCGTTTGCGAGCAATGGATCGGCAATGCAAAGATTTTGATGTCAAGAGATTCACATTTAGCTTTATTCTAAAAGGATTGCAATTAAGCGAAGAAATTGCGTTAATTTTACAAGTATGGTTGCAGTGTAAAGTAGGTAATGATAAAAGTATTTAAATGAATAGAAAGAAGATCGTTAAAATTAATCAAGGACCCTCCAATCACGTTTCAAGTTAAGAGTCATACAATTCAAGTATAATGATGGTGGATCAGAAATATGATTTTTTCAAGCACTGATTGGAAGTTCTTTGTCAATTGCCAGACTAATTGACCTATATTGAGCTTGTTAATTAGAAAATTAATAACGGATTGTATTGTATGACTAGCGGTGTTAAACAATGTTCGATATTACGCGTTCCGTATCGGACAATGCAGAAAGGACCCAATATAAATTTTCGCAAATTGCTCTGATATTTAAAGTATACTTTCTCAATTTTAGAAGTGATGGTAACTTTTCTTCTAGGAATGACAAAAGCGAACGCAATTTCAAAGAAAAGCATCCGTCTAAGCAGCCGTCAACAGTATGAGTACATCATCTTCCTGCCCTTGTACCATGTTACTGGGGGTCGGCGCAACACGTTTTTTTCTTCCATTCTCCTCGGTCAACCGTCACGCTATCATTTACTCCTTTATCTTTCATATCATTCCTCACACAATCCATCCATCGTTTCTTTGGTATTCCTCTCCCTCTCCATCCATCAACATTGAGCATGAGAACGATGACTAAAAATAATTGGATTCGCGAGAAAAGGCATTTGCAGACAGCCCACGTGACAAGAACGTGGATACGTGCAGGACCGGTTCTTCAGATCAGGTCGGCTGCACTGATGAGGCTAGATCACCTACATATTGGAGATGTGTCGCTGCGGATAGAATTCATACAATGAGATTAAACGTTGGTCCTTCTGTAAGTATACAAAGAAAGCCATAATTCCAAAAGTTAGCGTAAATAACTTTTAAGTATGTCTGGCAAGACAATGAGAATATCAAACACCAGTTACAGAAGCTAGATAGGGCAATAAGGAGAGAGTAAACAGAACAAATATTCTTTATCTCGACTAGAAAACTACAACTGCTACCTACAATCATCTGAAATTATAACCAGCGTAGCTATTCACAAACGCTTCGATTCGGAATGTCGTATGTCTATCTCGTTCGCTTTCGTAATGCCAAAAAAAGACAGACATACGACTTGATGAATCGAAATCGAATCGCAGCGTTTGTGAATAGCTATGCTGACTGCATCTGTTAATAAAATGTAAAAAAAACTTTCTCTTTTTAGTCTTCACGAGCCTACAAAACGCCATGAATAACATGCCAAGTCTGAAAGCTCCCTAACTCGATGCTATCTAGTTATATCGGCGAAGCCAATCTCTAACGGTGCCAGCTTTTAACGCGAACGCTAAATTGCCGATATTAGAAAGTCTAGAACTGATGAAAAAATTGATTTACGATTTATTCCATAGATTGTTTTTATCGATATCTGATAAACGTATCTTTTTGTTTCATTAAAGTGGCTGATGTGATTTAGTTGATAGTACGCTCTTGTTCTTCTTCGAAAAGGATCTTAAGTAATTTGGTATGCGACTGTGCAAGATCAGTTTACCTGATTAAATTACAGGTACGGAATGTTTTTGCATTCGTGGTCTGAATTTTAAGCTCAGGTATTTTTGGCTACAGTGTTAAGACGGTAAATCACCGCAAAATAAACGCCGAGAAAGAAAAATCATTGTTGATTTGGTATTTCATCAAAGCAAAAGTCACATTGTGACAGTTGGATAAACAGTTCTGCCGCCAAAGTCACTCCCACCCCACTAAGACAATACCAGCCAGAAAATCTACAAATCGAGAGAAATTGTTCAGAATCACACCAAACTCGTCGATTATTATGACATAATTAACATCTATCGTCGGTTCGTCGAACTGGCCGCGGCGATATCACGCCCGCATCCGGCAAGAACCGGTGAAAACCTTACTTGGCGATACAGCATGCGTTGTAGGAAGTACATGCCTCTAATAACGCTGATACGTTATAAGCATCGCTGAAGATACTTTTGTGACTCATCAAACTAGAAAGTTGAGCTTTTACCGACAAGGTTAGAGAGAAGACTTTAGTGCCACTCTACAATAAAGAAAACCAGTGCAGCCACAATCTTGGTCTCTGTTCCCTACGGTGAAATCAGCCAGAGCAGACGTAGAAAAGCACAGGAATTAAGCCATAACTTGATTCCGTTTGGGATTTTGAGAAATGAGAACCGCTGAATATGGTCCGAACATTTAGTTGGCCACGCAGAAGCAACACAAGCAAGCACAGACTACATACGACTAAAGAGGTTAATATAAAACAAACATTGATACTTGCTTTATATTTTATCAGGCAGACAGACAGCTTAGTAATTTACTATACGCTAAACAATGTCAAGGCGACACTGATACTTTTATCGGCATGCACTAAGTGCACTACGCCTTGGTCGTGACCAGACATCAAGCTGTTAGGGGACTGTAAAACTGGCCACATATTATGTACACCTACCTATATGTTCCGAAGGCCTGGTAGTCGTAATTTTCGCGACTAGACAGAAAACTGTTAGGAGACTAAACCTGGCTACAAATGTGCACACCTACTTGCATGCTATGAAGTCCTGGTAGGTACTCGTAAATAACATTTTACTAGCGTGGCCTTTGCATGTTAAATAACGTACTAGTGAAGACTATTTACATAATTTAACAGGGGGTTTGTGCTAGTGGAATTATACGCCAAAAGGTTGTTTGAGAAAATAAAAGCTATTTTTGAACTGGAAAACTAAGCAATGCCTAGTTCTGCAAAAATAACTTCATGGAATGAGGTAACCACTCCAAACGAGAGATCGTTAAAAAACCCATTTATTTTTGACACTAACTAATAACTCAATCAGCCTATAACATTCCCACTGCTGGGAGAGAGGCAGTGCACGACCCACTCCACCACGCGAACCCAGTGCACTGTTGTTTGTACACTGTAATAGCCTGCCTTTAATATCCAAACAAAAACATTAGTGCAGATATTAATATGCAGCTTTGCTCTTCGTAAGCTTTTCTGGAAGAGACAAATATATTTAATGATTCAAGTCTTAAAGTAACTGCATTACGTGTCTCCCTAATGATGGCCGTTGCAAGCCGCAGTGACCTCATGATGAGGTAACCCGCTTCGAAACGTGAGCTCGTTACCGCTACCATACAATACTTGAACGCTTTGCTACTTTCTTGGAACAAAAGACGGGATTACAGAAGCTTTTCTCTCAAGTTGAAGGCAACATGGTCCTGCAATAATCGTTTGCAGAGCAAGCGATGTGCAGAGCAGGTCAAGGTGACAGTTAACAGGTGGCGCGCACATGGTGCAGAATCGACTAATATCGATAATATGGCAAGTCCGAAATAAAATGTTCGTGGAAGGCTGACTACCAGTTCCGTGCTTCGGAAAAATGATAAGCTGTTGGTCCTGGCTGTCATTGGTAGATCCTTGACACTCGTTACGGGTAGTTCCAAAAATCTGACAACCAGTTTTACTAAGAGTTAACGCGTTACCCAGTAACTGAGACTGGGTTGTAGAGGTGATATAGGCAGTCGTCCTATGTAAAATACTGGTATTCAGCCGCATCCGGTTAGAGTGGAAGCCGACCCCAACGTAGTTGTAAAAAGAGTGTAGTATGTGCATTTTAGTGGTGCTTGAATCTATGAATAAATAATAACAACGGCAGGTTCAAGTTCATTTATTATTTGCGAGACCACGACGTCGATGAGTCGTATATTCAGTCATTATATTCTTGCGGTAACATTCTCAAAGGAGCCTGTCAAAACAATATGGCTGACACAGACAACCTTATTTTTAGCCTTACATTATAGAAAGATGACGTAAGCAAAGGCTTCGAACATGACGAGTGTGGTAATGTTTTAAATATAGAAAATGATTATACTTTGTTTCATGGCAAACAAGTTTATTCAGCAGTATTATAGGTTAATATCTAAGGCAGTATGCCTGTCTTATTGAAGTTGTAGAAAGGAAGGACCACAAAACTGTGAAGAAAACCATAAGCAACGCAATAAACTATAATAATTATATACCATTATTAACATCGTGATATCGAATCTAAAGGAAATGCTTGAGGAAATTTAACTGATGACTGACTGATAAGGATTGAACTTCCGTTGTTTTAATAAAAACAACGGAAGTTCAATCCTTATCTACGACCGGTATTTTGATCAGTCTCGTAATTTTTAGAGTTAATTAACGGGGATATTATAACAGGAAATTAAATCAAGCAAATTTATTTGTTCCAAAATTGCATATACAGGAAATCAGTGTTAAATTATTGAGTTGTTTCAAATATTAAAGAGAAAAAATAAAATCTTTGTGTGAAACATTTGCAACGGAAAGATTGTGAATTTGTTAATGTATTTCCAAGTATTTGTGCCGCTTAGACACGAATAGTCATTAGTATATCCGTTTCAATAATTAATTAACTAACATCATTAGTGCATTTCTAGTTTTAATCAGGACTTTATCTACCTACAACTAATCAGAAACAGCCAATTTTCCAATGATTAAGAAGTGCACGCCATTGCAAAAATATGCTAACTTTTTGACGTTAGTTTTTACGACAAGCTAAAAACAAAACACGAATCCCACACAAAATTGCACAAATCTCGTAAACAACAGTTTCCATGACAACGGTACCATGGATGCCAACGATGAGTTGGCAACGTAAGCTGTAATCTAGCCGGGCTAGACCCGGCGCCCACGCAGCTAAACGAGCCGAGATCGTAGGCGGGTAATTGCTAGGGATGATAGATTCGATCTGATGGATGTCAGTCTTTATCAAGCACTACATTTGCGTACTGCGAAGGTCAAAGTTGAAGTGGTTCCATCCGTTTGGGCTGGTGGTAAGTTGCTTTAATGTTGAAGGCGGAGAAATTTAAAACACATTGTAAATTCTGCCGATTGGATATCAAAATATTCAAAATTATACAGTCAAGGCCATGGTCATTTCGTGTATATTACAAACAAGTTTCGTTAGTCACGAAAGTGTCATTAAAATCGAAATAGGGTAAATAAATAAACTGGAAACCTAACAGTTGCCACAATCCCGAACCCCCATTTCCCGGAACTGTCAACCCTACGCATGTATGTAGTTATTGTACGAACTACATAACTCGTCTCATTGTCCAACAGTTTGGGCACGGAACACCTTAGTTTGTTTCAATTCTCCTGACAGCTCAGGATGTTCAAGTTAACAAATCTGACAGATGAAACAAATCAACCAACGCAACTGTCTGATATGATAGGAATATACGAAGCAAATATTTACGCGAAACTCCATTAAAATGTTAGGAACTATAATAATGGAAAGGAGACATACAATGCATTGCTTAGGGAAAGTTTTATACGGAAGCAGGTTGCTTCGCGAAGTAACTCTCATTCAAAAGCCTAGACAACTTTAGCTAGAGCCAAATGAGGTGCAACTTTGCAAATTCCGATAGAAATCTTCACATAAACAATTAAACATGTACCATGCAACCAAAGAAGCAAGTAAGCTTTTAATTACGCCACATGCCTAAATATAGCCAACCAATAAATACCGAGCCTGTCTAAGATCACATTATACTTGCTAAGTCTCGTTAAATACACAAGCCAGTCTTTCTCGGCTCGTCAACAGACAGTTAATCAAGTTCTATTTCAAACAGCATTCGCAGGGTTAACCATATTCAATTAACTGGATCCGACGGTCTAACAGTTCCTAAGGAGGAAATGTCTCTCCGTTATGACAGTCATGTGTAGACTTAATAGGTGGACATAGAGAATTCGTTATGAGGGCTCAATTTGTAGACTGTGGCGTCATGCCGGGACTGACAGACTAACGGTACTCAATTAAAGGGTTTTGCTTTGAAGAGGTCATTTACTATAATTGGTACAAACTCACGGCTCGTTTTTGCTGCGGGTGTGTTTTATTTCTTTTTGCCCGTCTTTCAATGAATAGAGTTCGTACAAGCATTCATGTTGCGATTTCTTTCTCTTTGTACTTTTCCCAGTATTTTAGCGTCTTCTTCTTCTTATTTCATTACAGCCTCAAATAAAATAAGGAAGGTTGCTACGACAAATGCCTGATTAAATAAAAGATCGCGAAGCCAAGTCTCGCAATTTCGAACAAAAAAACTGACGCATCCTTTTTGGGTCAAGCAAATATTTTTCGTCTGGTTTACGAGTACACTTTATTTATTATTCCCACAATTTTATGTTTATGCTGAGTGCATTAATAACTGCTTTTCAGTTTTCGCTGTCAACGGATTCACTTTTCTGGACGGAATCCAAATGCATTCGGCGAACACAATTAATTTGGAGCCACTTAAGAAGCTACTGTTATCCATGACTCGAGGGTGACGTCATCGTATGGTGTAATCAGTAGTGGAGAAGCATCGTTGTATATGTGGGATGATTTAAATAGGATTGTGTCAGGGACTTCAGGGTACACGTGGTCATAAAAAAACGCAACTGTTCCGAAATAATGTTCCAATTACTTCGTTTTACTACTCAGTTCAGCGGAACTATAAAATATTACACGCCTCATGAATTATTAGTATAGTTGTGAAATGAGAATAAAATAATATTGACAGTATCGGAATGTGTGACTGTGAAAATAAGCCCGGTGCTCGACATCCGCTATTTTCAGTCGCAAGTTGTTTATCAAAACAAATCGTTCGAGAATTTGTTTGTTTATAATCACTGTAGTATGTAGTGTAGTACACATTTTCACAACTATTATACAACTACATCATGTACTGACCGCTTGAAATGTATGCCAAATTACTGTCATGTAGTTGTGCCAACGCTCTCCCTAATTTGTGACTAACAATACGTTAACATAACCATATAAAATTAAGCAGGTCTCCTAACTAAACTCACATTGCACTATTTTGGACACTAAATAAGGTCAAAGTACGGTAAAATCTCTGACAACAAACAATAACAAAAGATTTTATCTCCAGCATCAATTAAGCCTAATCTGTGTACACATGTAACCTTATCTGAGAACAAATAGATGAGAAAAACTGTGGCGCTGATAATGCACAGCTGATGGGGCAATGAGATACGGTTACACTTACAGCTAGATAATGTGACCTAGTAAACTATTTTGTCGTATGTATTTGATAGTAATAGACAAAGTAAAACAGATTTTGGTTATCACAAGGTACTAGAAAGATTTAACTGGGCACTGGCAATAGTTTTAACTAAGACAGAATAGATGCTTGGAGTAATTGCAAATGGTGTGATGTCAATCTAGAAGTAAATTTGTTCTAAAATCTTTCCTAAGATCTTACTTTCGTTTTCTAATGTATGTACAATTGTACATCATTTCATGCATCTAGTCTCAGCGGTTTGACAGTGCCTTGAATGTCAGTGAATCCTCATCATACTCCTGCCCATATTCCAATTTATTTGGGGTCGGCGCAGCATGTCTTCTTCTTCCATACATATCTCTATTATACGTAATCTCAGCAGTCACCGCCTTTCTTGAATGTCAGTGAATGTATAAATGAATATAAGATTTGATGTTATAGATCATTGGGTCTCGAATTATTTATCCGACCTTCCTTGATATTCAGAAACCAGAACACGGCATCGAATGATCGAAGTAGATTTCATTAATATAAAACCGGATACAATCCATCACCCTCATTCACCATATTAATTGAAACACTTAACATTCTTCATCAACAAAGAAAGACGAGCAAGTGAAGTGGCGAGCAATGTCGCATTACAAACACGATTATCATCATCACTGATAAGATCTCTACCTAAGATAAGCACATCACTATTACGAAATCATTCGTTTGAATCAGACGAAGAAACGGTATCATCTTCGCGGACTGAATTATTTATTGGAAGAAGAAATATTATCTGCGTAAAGTTTATTCTGAGTACCCTTGATAATATGTCAGGTGTTCCATATTCATGAGGGAAGGACTACTCAAACTGAAATGTTTGGAATACATCATATTGGAAGTGGAAAAAGAAAAGTAAATAAAGTTTTAGTAAGCAATGATGTTCTAGAACTCATTTATTGTAATTTCAATTCGTTAGTTGAACATCATAGTGATAATGGTGTTTGCAGACAATGGAATCAAACTGACGAAGTGTTGCTGGGGAGTTTGTTTCGCCACTTATTTCTTCAGTACAATAGGAAGTGGTGATGGGTAGGTGCTTGAGGACTGTCTCATAGTAATTTTGACGTTCAATAGACGCTTATTCTAAGCCTAATTCGAAATGATTGAACAGTATTTTACTTTCAAATCACCTCGGAATCTCAGTCTTATAACGTATTATAATCCCAAATAACAAAACAGCACATGTATTTTTATAGCTAAACCCAGTTAGATTTATCTGCAAACGTCTGCCCCCAAAAATAGATCGAATTAAAACAGTTTACACGATCATTTGATCTGAGAATGTTATCATTTCAAGATTCTTGTGTATGAAGAGTTAATATTTATAAAAACAAAGTAACTCCAACATAATTAGTGGCGATAATGATATCTACACTGTAAACAATGTCAAATGAGTCACAGCGTGAAATAACTTTGAGTCTGTATGGCTTAGATAACACAACACACACATACACGGCGATATGAGAGGACTAATAGTACAATATGGTGAAGCTTCTGTGGACGTGGTGGACAAATCTTTTGATACGCCACGGTTGACAGGGGAGAATGGAAGAAAAAAACGAGTTGCGCCGACCCCAAGTAATATGGGATAAGGTGATGATGAATTGCCTCGATTATAGACCCCCGATTTTATTTAGATCGTTTAAGTAATTGCTCTACGTTGTCTCCTCTTGAGTTGCGTTAAAGACCCTTTATGGCAATACGCCACATTGCCCGTTGGCATATTCACAATTCCCTTATGATTGATAACTTACTACGTACGATACGCTTGGTGAAATTTGAATTGAAATCGAGCCATACGGGCCAATGTTACGATTATTGTGTAACGATAATAATCCTACTTTCCAAGAAATAGGCCAAGTATTAACTGATAATGTATCTACACCCGTTGATATAAGGTCCGTTTCTCTAAGTCCAGACATAACGTCTTTTGGGTCAGAACGAGCAGATATCTACACATTGTGTGTCCAAGCCCTTAGCGAATTTTTATGAACCAATTTGGGGACATTTTACCCGAGTTATCGTCACGAAGTAATGCATTCTGTTCACGTCCTGCGGTTTTACACGCACTCTGTTCCGACATGTCCTCGTTGGGGCGATAAAATACAGTTACTGGGAGGCCTTAATGTCACCACAAAAAGAAACATTTTAGTTGGTACTTATTACAACTGGACTCTTTCTTTGAAGATCAGAATTTAGAAGATAAATTAAGATGTAAGTCGTTCTGAATTGTAATGACATGACTTTGCTTAGAGTCTACTGCTTGACTATAACCAGTTAAAAATAGACACGTGTGTTCTCGCTAGTAAACGCGAGGAGACTAGCTAAGCAAATGTCGTAGAAAGACCGATGCCGCAGATTCTAGGGAGTTCATTGCCTGACACATTTCTTGGCAGCTGGCGCTATTAAACTTAGGTGTTGTTTCGAGTAACGAACCAAGTGCAATATGAGACCCTCTCATTCCCAAATAACGGTCATTTTCGGGATTGATGTGAAACTTGTTAGATTTAAATTACTTATTTTACTTCTAAGATGTAGATCCAAAGCTCTGTTAGTAACAGGACTATTGTATAGTACAATGATCTCTGTTAAGAGTCTGCGGTTAGCGATTGTAGTTATAAGGCATCTGCGGTCAACTTGAGGTTTCACACAAACGAAAGCAAGAGAGGAGGAAATATTTAAATACAAGCTGCGATGTTGTTCGACTTCGAAGATCTTGTGTGAAAAGGAAAGAAAGAAAGGAGAGGGGGCAATAGGTGAATGGCTTTTAATATTAATAGATAAATTACGAACTATCCTAACTTAGCTAGATCGACTAAGCTAAGCACAAAGCAACGTAGTTACTCTTTTCGAATGCTTAAGTCTGTAAATATCAAAATAAAATAGTAGTAACTATATTTATTCACACAAAAACGTCACTATAATAAACACAAACAAGCCCGAGTATAATTCAGTAATTGCTAAGATTTTTATCGGTGCAGAAATAAGCATGAGCTACATAGCTAATTGGGGCAATTGTTGCAGCCAGCAATTATGTCAATGTTTTAGATACATACGTACATCTGTGGGTGAGTTATTTGAGGACAAATTGCTGGACATTCACGAAGAAATATTGGAGCTAATTGATGAGGTGTCTTCAAGGACTTCGTTGAGAATAGAGATTGATGCGGTTTTCATTGGGGAGCGTTTAGTTGAAAAAAATTTGAAAAGGAATTTTAAAGACACTGAGACGTTAAATAATATGTCCTTTAGTTTATTCTGAACTAGTCTTTACTGAAATAAGTACTATAGTAAACGCAGTACTTAGTTGTTTTCTTTAACCAAGTTTGCTACCTTTTCTTGCTTGCAAAGAAACTTTGATTAACGATAATAGTATCTCAAGCTAACTTGTTGATCATTCATCAGCACCTTAGCCCAACTCGGTAATCAATAAAGCTGAGTTAATAGACTATTAACACATTAAATCTGAACACCCCATATCCGGACTTAATGCCCATAAGCAGGCACCGATACCTTCCCGTAATTGCCTACTTAAAGTCCTCGGTAAAACCAAGCGAGGCTTGCGTCCATCGGAGAACCGGCGATGCATCTAAATGGCATGTTTAAACCTGTACCTGGCTCTGGCATAATCACTGCCAACGAATGCGATGGAAAGTTATGTTCACGCGTTTGAGTATGGTTATAGCCTCGTTGGGTGTAAGCTGGGATTTAAAAAGGGTCATCTTTGACTAAGGCCCGGACTCCACCAAAGCGGAGACTAACGGAGCGGAGTGGAGATATGCAAGATTCGACCAATCACATGTGAGACGAGAAGCGTGATGTCTTCTTCTTGGTCGTCACACTCGTGGCAGAGTGGTCACATCAGGGGTGGTGGCAAGCTTCATAATCCGTCGCCATTCCTCCCGCACTGTGGCTTTTCTTGTGCATTCGTGGAGTGTCCGAATCTTGGTAATCTTATCAAACGAGTGGATATATGATGGGAGGTGTTAGGCTAGAAAAGACCGCGACATTACAAAACCGTTAGGTTCCGGTTTCTATACGTAATGCAAAATGACTACAAAATATATCTTGAAACGAGAGCTTCATAGATGAGTTGCGGGCGAAAACACTGGCAGTATTAACAGCAATCATTACAGAGACAGATCCGCTCGTGTTTATCCAATTCGAATACAAAGACTGGGCTATCACTTCCCATTCCTATTTCCGTCTCTTCCTACTACGCGCCGCATTAGCCACCATTAACAAAATATACAGCAAGCACGCACAACCGGCGCCGTATAAACAAGCTGTTAATTAATATAGTATTCTAAGCGCTCGCCGTAGCGGAAGTTTTGGTTTAGAAGCTAATGGTATTCGCTGATGGATTCTTACGAAACAATGACGGGCTAAATAGAAGATTCGTAACTAAGGAGTTAGAAATTACGTAATTTTTAATTGAGCTTGTCCTAACTAACAGCTATGCATGGATCCTGCAATCTTAACCATAAACTGTTCTGCTATCTTATCTGGCACAGCCGTGAGGCACACATTTCTAGTTTTCTTTTATTTTTCCTGTGTATCCTGCTGTTTTAATTTTCTAATTGCTGCTATGAAAATGTTTTTTTTTATTTTAATTTTTAAATGCTACTATAACTTTGTTAGCTTAGTTAACATTTTATTATGCATGCTGTGGTCTCCTGGAAGTGAAGGAGTAGAGTACACATATGTGATACTTTTGTCGTCGATTATTTATTTCGTGTGTTTGTGTACATTCTTTGTTGGAGATCCTAAATAAATAATAAATATGTTGTATAGTATGCCTTCGTCTGTGCTAAATAAATGTATTTTCGTACTTTATTTTTGATTTCAATCTGAAATGCTTTAAGAAGCTTTTGACGGCAAGATTTCTCCCACTATAAACATACTTTTGTCCAGAAATTTTTTTAAGGTACAGAATTTGCAAAGTAATCAATACTACAGCGTCTCAGTAGACAGGTTTCGCAGTATGTACCGTTTGGTCAAAAGCTCGTATACTCAGAAATACACATTCGAAGCGTTTCCGATTGTGAAAGTGTTATTCAATAATGATGCAGGTGCGCTTGGCTATATCCAGGCGACGTTGTTTTCTGTTCTCCATTGATTCATTTTTGCAACAGGACATTAATTCATTCACGGTTATTTCCCTTGTTAATGGGTTATAGTATAATGAACATTTCAAGTAATGAAGTATCGAGCTTCGAAAAAACAATCCTGCCAAAATTCTCTCAGATTTTGTCAGACACATGCAATTTTGTACTGTTTTGCTTTATTTACGCTACGTATGATGTTCTGGCCAATTTAACAGACACAAAAGTACTGCTTTGTCATTGAACTGACCTACACAGTACCCAGTAATTTAAGCAATTACATCTAATACCTAGTTCAAACAGTTTTTGGTACAAAAGATCTCAGCGAAACTTAGTAAATAAATAACCGTTGCGTCATTCGCTTAACCTGCAAGTCAAGTGGTTGTTATGAGACCCCCCTGATGAGGTGTCTGTCAAACGACTAATTTTAAATCCGGCTTTATTGCAGCTCTTGAGTTTGCAACGTCGGATCTCGGAGACTCTTGAAAACGGTTTACAGAAGTTTATACTTAGTTGTGTGACATATTTGCATCCGGATATGATATTAAGAATTACTCATATTAATGATCATAATATTTTGAGCAGACTGCAGAGAGAGAGAGAGAGTACTCTTGAACGTTGTTCCCGTAATTTCTGATGGCATCGACATGAATCTTGCGAGACTCGGCATTTTTTTTTTGCACAATTTTTACATAACACTCTTGGAACTAAACCCTTTCCCTTTGGATAGAATCAGGTTCTTTTAAAAAAAACCGGCCAAGAGCGAGTCGGACTCGCGCACCGCGTACAAACTTTTAAAGGACAAACTTAACTTTGCTGTTCGTTCCCATGAAACGGCTATTGCACCAACCGCAAATAGTAAGTTTGTAATAGTAAAATCGCTTTTTTTGTTATTAAACTATATATTTACGGTTTCCAGATTTTTCCCTTTATATGTATTGTAAGACATTGCTTCTAGCCAAATTTCGTGATTCTAGGTCAAAGGGAACTACCATATAGGTTTTCGACCCATAACCTATAGGGTAGGTACTTCCGGTTGACCTAGAATTGACAATTTTGGTTAAAAGCAAGGTCTTACAGCACAAGTAAAGGGAAAATTCCGAAAAATAAAAAGGTTGAAAATTAAGGAAAATATTGGTACTTACAAGTTTTCGCTAAAATTTAAATTTGCCCATATCTTTTTATCGTGATGACTCAGGACCTTGATTTTTATACAGGTCTAATAGGGACTATAGACCTCAGTATCTGGGATACATTTTAACTTGCTAGGTCCACCCGTTCCTGAGAAAATCGGTGGTGACTGACGGACAAGAAAGTGATCTTATAAGGGTTCCGTTTTTCCTTTTGAGGTACGGAACCCTAAAAACAGAGAGATTTCTTCCGCTACTTCTTCTTTCCAGGTACTAGGAACTGGCGAAGGGCGGGCGTTTCGGGGAACTGTTTTACGTATTTTTTGACGTCTTTTAAGTGCTAGCTCTCATGGTTTACGAGAAATATCGTGTAGGTACCTAATCTCTTGAATGAACAACACATTGCTCTACATGATCTGGGGAAAACTGACCTTAATACTAATATTAGCATACATTAGGAAAAACGAAAATTTTATCAGCCTAGGGTAATTTAGGAACAGTCACATGCTAATCTCAATGACGACATCTCAGGGCAGTAGACGTTGTCTAACAATTTTATGTCATTTATAGGAATAAACAGATGTCCAATTAATTGAATTAATCATAGATGACGCGATTGCACCGGAACCGATGATCTAATCAGATCGGAACCTGCGGAGGTCAAATGTTACAAGCCTAACATAACTCACAAATCATAATCACTATGTAATGAAATTGATATAATGACATTACTTCTATTTATGTCAATGACATGTCAAGTTGTATATAGTCCGTTATCGGTACATTTCCCAGCCTCTCATTACTCACGCCGACTTACCGTTTCCTTTAGTGATTGTTTAGCGTCGAATGGTAACTGATAAAACTAAGATACTATCCGCACTGGGCCCGTGTGGTGGATCACAGCACAGCTAGGATGCTTGTGTCCTAACTAGGGGAAGTTATACCCTGGTTATGATGTGTTGGAGGACTAGACCATGAGAGAAATATTAGCGTTTGTCGAGACACGTAATAAAAACTATGCTAATGAGAGCAGCGCAGTAAAATCATACGACTTCAGACAAAGCACTAATTCAAAATCATAAAAAGCAGACGTGATTCGCTCCAGCCATCATGGATTTACAAATGGAGCATTTTATATTAGGCAATCACAAAAAGTGTTGACATGATGTCATCAGGAAACCGCGGCCATCGTCGGCCATTGTGGCCCATTCCTTATCACGGTGATGTCACCGCCTAAAGGTCGAGGTTGGAATGAACTTGATTTTTTAAATATATTTTTTTTAATAGGCACCGACTGTTAGTTATAGGTTATTGACTGAAGAAGTGGCTGATAAGGTTTTTTGTGGTTTCTTTACTTGTGATGATAAGAAGACAAGAATCTGTCAGCAACAGTAGCAACAAGTACAATCAGTTACAGAATTTAAACATTTTATCAATTTTACATGCAAGTTGTGGGTTACTTTCTGGGCTGATACTCAAAACCCTAAACCCTGTCTTCATTAATGAAAGCTTTTTCAAAATTTAAATTATGACATTCAAAAGCTTGTTTGTTTTCACACTTCCATTTGCTTAAAACCAACTGCAGCAACAAACTTTAAAATTATTTAAATTCACAAAAATAAACACAACAAAGTGTCCAAGGTTTTACCAGCATTGACAGTTAAAAGTATATGGCATAGTGACATAAGCACCATCAAGGCTTACTGCACAACAAATGGTCAAGGAAGGCATTGTGAACAGTTCCCTACTTTGTAACAAATAACAACACCATTATTAAAAAATGATACGTTAGAAAATACTGACTTGTTTTAGGTACTTTGTTGGTTGATACAATGTGGTAAAATAATCAAGTTGTATGTTTGTTATCGTTTTGTACTCCATTGTGTCAAGAAACAGGCAGACCACTATTAAATTGGTTGAAATACCAAAGGTTGCTAAAAAGGAGCGAAAACTGACGAGATTTTGTTGTTTTTGTTCTAAAATGGACATACGTTTTTCCTCACATTTGTTCTGACAAAACTTATTTATCACAGGATGATTAAACAACTACTTTATTGGAATTATTATAGTGTAGTTTTTACAAAATCTAAATAAAACAAAGGTATTTAAATCCCAGAATAGCTTTCCAGTGATGGGTAATCCTTTATAATAACCATGAAATCAACTGTTTAACCCTGACAGAGCAAATAATTTACCATACTTTTTCCTCAAATCACCTTGTGATAACGTTGACCAATTATGACTATTACACAGCTAATAATAGCTTCCTTATCCTCATAGTACATGAACATACCAGTTTATATTATATAATACCTATTAGAAAATAAGAAATAATGTGGCTGCAAATAAATATGACAACAAGTGGATTTTAAGTGATTGTATAGTTTTGTTCAAACTTTATGGGCGTCTCGGAAGTTAGCTGCAAGTGATGGTCTCCACAAGTACAACGGTTCAAACATTAAGGTGGCTTGAAACATCTAACATAAAGCTGCACAGAACATAATGTTGGGTATCTGCGGGGGGCAGAGGATGCATCATATTGACTGTATAATGCGCAGACTGTTACTTGCAGCTAGATTCCAAGCCGCCAGAAAGTTTGACCAGGACTAGAAATAGTATAATTACCTTCTAATTTTGGTCATATGGCATTTTGTAAATAATGTGTGGGATGGGTATTGATCTTTTTCCTCTACGTAACGGAGATCAGATTTCAAAGTCACTATCAATAAAACTGGAATGTTACTGGAGTTAGATGGAAAACCTTCTTTACTGCTCATCCTGCACAACCACTGCACCATCCAGGATTTAAATGAAGTCATTGCGATAGATCTATGGAGGAGATATTATGAGGACACAAAGACGGGAAATAGGAAAGAAGGGTACTTCATCTTGTGCTAAAAGGTGAAACTGATTAATTGGCATTCACATATGTAACAGTAGAACAAAACTATCATATTGTTGCACAGAGTAATCATTTACAATATCAATGAATTATATGTTGTTGCTAAAACTAAATCGGAACATAAATAGAAACTTTTATCAAACTTTTTGCCATGCATGACTAAGATTGTTGTTTTATTAACATTGATAATGTAATAGGTACTTAATATTTAGTCCAATTAGCAAATGTTATGCTAATTGCACTTATTGCACAATTTGATAAAACAGTACTAGACTCTGGGTAGGTGATTAGTGAGAAAAAATAGCTTTCATAATTTAATATATTCTAGTTTTAAATATTCTGTTGCACCTTCTTGGCTCCATTATTTAATCACCTGGTTTATACGAGGTTTAGACCGTTTAATGGTATTTTAACGGCGTTTACGAGTGAGTAAGTGCTTCTAAAATATCAGTAGCCTCCCAAAACATTACCTAGCAGTCTAAAACTACATTTAATTGTCCATAAAAGAGCAGCGTCGTAGAAACGTGCCAAAGTTGTAAACAGTTCGCGTCTCACGAGTTGCCTGGCCAAAAGTGGGACAACCGGCACCGCGCCCAGGACCCCGCCCGCTCACCGCGAACGCATTCCAATAAGAAAAACAACTTTTTTAACCACACAAACACTTTACAAAAACAACATTAAGTTATTAAGTATCACCTTGTTTACTCCACTCTCAACAACTTAACAACTTCGCAACATCTACAGAGCGACAGGAAACGCGAAAACAAGCGGTTGCTGCCTTCGTATGTTCGTAACTTCGTATGCCGATAGAAAACGGAATTACGGTAAAATAGTTTTCAATGAGAACTGCATAAAAATTACCTGTTGATCAACAAGATCCCATTAAACACTGCACCGGCGACTCGACCTGTAGATTTTGCACTTGATGATTTTCAGCACGTAAACACAACGGTCTCACAAAAGGGAGAACTGGTAAAAACACAACCACGAATCCACCTTTAGACGCACTGTTTCACAATACACCTTTTGTGTCCGGTGATGAGTTTATTATGTGAATAATTCGCACTCGGACTGTCTTCAACAATTTTCATTCATCGCAAGGTGAAATCATTCGAGACGAGTGGCAGTTGGTGAAGAAACTACGAGCGCGGGCGGCAGGGAGCGCGCGCGTCATCCGCCATATTGGAGGATTACGTCATTTGGTCGTTACTTTTTTTTTAAAGCATGAGTAAGCTTTGAAAACCTGTTTTTCTACCAAGTAACTTGAAGTAACGGCTTATTCTACACTGTACGCTACTCTTGCATGTGTATCCGAACAAATTATTCAACTTTAATTAATTTCATTCGGTCATTTAGTTCATTCATTTCTTGTGTTACCATTTTAAGAAAAGTTTCCTTATATTAGGGGTCACAAAAATGCTGTAACTGCCATCAGAAGCTTTTTTTACCAAACTGCAAGGAAAGGGTTATGTTTTTCACGCCTATCTTTGTTTGTAACATTACACACAAAGACACACACACACACATTATCTGTGTTCCTTCATATTTTCCAAACCACTAAATGGATTTCTTTAATTACCGGCCTACATCGTCACAATAATTTATGGGTCCCGACTGTTTATGTCGCTATGTTCTATGCTTTTGAATGTATTATTCGTTTTATTTGTGTATCGATCATGAAATAATATATAATCAGAAACAATAGCAGGTACTCAACTTAATTTAACTGACTCCTGCACTTGTTTTTTTTATTTTCTTAATTTTAAAGCACTTTTTAGGGATCCGTACCTCAAAAGGAAAAAACGGAACCCATAAAAGATCACTTTCTTGTCCGTCCGTCTGTCCGTCTGTCACCACCAATTTTCTCAGGAACGGGTGGACCTAGCAAGTTGAAATTTATACCATATACTGAGGTCTATAGTCCTTAGTGGGTGTATATAAATCAAGGTCCTGAGTCAACACGATAAAAAGATATGGGCAAATTTACATTTTCGCGAAAACTTGTAAGTACCAAAATGTACCTTAATTTTCAATTATTTTTATTTTTCGGACTTTTTCCTTTACTTGTGCTGTAAAACCTTGCTTTTAACCAAAACTGATAATTCTATGTCAATCGGAAGTACCCTATAGGTTTAGGGTCGAAAATCTTTAAGGTAGTTCCCGTTGACCTAGAATCACGAAATTGGGCAAAAAGCAAGGCAAGGTAAATATGTAGTTTATAAACAAAAAACTTTTTTTTGTTCTTGTTTACATGCCAGTTAATAATCCTAATCGAAAGCATTGGATTAAAATTCAATCTCTGGGGAATTACTACTGTATTCTCTTGACTCTAAAAGTAATCGTTAATTGTTGTTAGTACCTATATCCACAATTTTAAGAATTTGAATTACAAATGACCACCACATGGATTCTGTAGATCATAATTTATGAGTTTTATCAAATTACATAGTCATAGATGATTGTACAGTTCGTTATTTATTCTGTGCACTCAGTTAAAAAATTAAGGTACATTTTGTTTAGATATTGGCAATCCGTTGTATTAGTGTCAAACGAATCTGTCAAAATTGATAAGATTGTGAAGTATTTGTTAACGTTTTGTTGTTTTATTAAAATTGATTACTGTTAAATTAAGAAATCGCGACAATAATCCATTACTCTGCTCAGATTGATTACCTAGTATCTGAGTTTGAGTGCATTAACCGCTTTAAAGTTATTGTTTTAAAATGCAAGGTAATGATGGAAATTTTTTGATTTTTCAATCGATCTCTTTGTTTTCCTCAAATAATTATTCTTTTATAGATACAAGGCCCGAATTATATGAGGAAGTGAAACTATACAGAAATGCTAGGGAACGTGAAAAGTAAGTAATATCTGTTTATTATATTTCATTTACTTCAATATTTTAGAATAGAACTGAACATAATTTCATCATTATACAAGCTGCGTTAGTCACTGCAATTCTGAAAATGTAGCATGAACTTAGTAGGTATTTCGGTATTCCTATCATAATCACTATCATCATCACAATGTCAGCCACATGACACCCGTCTTACAACTCGCCCATGACTCATGGGGAGTCACAAATGCAATAGACATTAATAATTAACCAAACTGTTTACCTAATTCCAGGCATGATAACATGGCAGAGTTATACGCAGTAGTCAGCACTCTGCAACACCTAGAGAAGGCCTACATGAGGGACTGTGTGCGAGCTCAGGAGTACACGGCTGCTTGCAGCCGACTGCTTGTGCAGTACAAAGTGGCATTCAAACAAGTGCAGGCTGATGAGTTTCCCAATATTGAGGCGTTCGTTGCTAAGTATAGGGTGAGTTAGGTTCATAAATTGGTTGTGTCTGGTTTGAAAACTATACAGGGTGCAAGGGACACCAATACTAAAACAGTTACATACCACATATTCAGTATATAATAATATAAGTTTTAGCATTGGTGTCTGTCCCACCCTGTATAATTTATGGCATAGTATTAACCACTTATGCCCATTTTCCGTAACATCTAAATAGTAAAAGCCATAATAAGTGTCAAACTTAAATCTCAACTCAATGCAAGAATTGAATTTCCAGCAACAGATTAATTATGCCCATTAATAAAGACCCGTATTATTATTTTTTCTTTTGTTTAATTGTGCAGGCACTAAATTTTTAAACAAATTTTGTGAATATAAATTATTCGTTCCTGCGTGCAAGCTATGATAATGCTTTTGTGAAGACTTGATAAGACATTTTTTTATGTAAACATTATACTCCTATAAAAACATACAATCTCAATATAAATATGAATCATGACTAAGATAAGATGTGCGTGGGTAGCAGTATGGTGCGTTTGGTAGCATGATGGCTGTGTCTGCAGCTTGCAAGCTATTAATTGTGCTACATTGGTGGCATTATCATACATCTTTGATAACCCAGAATGCATTTAAGTCTCAAAAAAACTATTGAAAAATAAAAGTCCATGCTCATCGTCATTCTCCTGCCCTCAACGGCCTCAAGTCAATTTATTTGGGGTTGGCACAGCATATTATCTTCTTCTTCCATACTTCTCCATTACTCATAATTGCATCAGAAACCTCCTTTCTTGCTATGTCATCCTTCACCCAGTGCATCCATTGTTCATTCCTCCGCATCACATGCCCATACCAAGACAACTGATGGCCCACTAGTTTCCAGTCACCGGTTTGATTAATTTGGTCAAAAAGGAACGTTTGAATGTCACACTTAAAATAAAAATAGTAGTTCCATATGGAGAAGAATGGACAAGAACCTCCTTTTTTTTCGGATGGGAAATCAAGAAATGAATCCCTCACTCCCTCCCGCTCTGGGCAGAGCGGGAGGGAGTGTCGGACTTTTACTGACCACCCATCCTTGTTCCTTCATCGCCCTTTGTGTTCCGGGGCCACTCTTTCGAACAGTCCCGCAGCCCCGGCAGGCGACAAGAAACTCCTTAGATAGTCTTTTATAATGTTATAACTCTTCTTAATAATAATAAAACCTTGCTAAGCTAATTAAATTTAGAATATAAGATGAGATCTGTGATCTCCTTAGCTTATAGCAAATAAGTTTAGTTCTAGGTACTACCATTATTAACCTGGAATCTATTATATTTACCAGCTGGACTGCCCAGCAGCTCTGGAGAGGATAAGAGAGAACAAGCCAAACCTGATCAAAGATGACAAGGGCAACACCAACAAATATATTGCTGAGATTGTGTCTGTAAGTATTTTTAGTAGCGTTGTCCGGAAAATTGTTATAGCATGCTCTAAACTTCTCCAAAAACTCTCATAAATTATTTTGATCAATGAATTTGCCTATCCTTTTGTCAAAGTTAAGTCGGCTTACAGTCTAACCGGATGCAAACAACATTATACATAGAGCCACTGTCGATCTGAACTTCACAACCCAGTTACTGGGTAACTTTGGGAAGACTGGCTGTCAGACTTTTTACTCTATTATTTTGACTTAAGCCACAAATTGTTATCACCGAACTGGCATGGTTGTATTAATTTTCTCTTTAACTATGAATTGTAGTGCTGGTGGCTTTATAGAACAGGGCTTTGCCTTTTGGTTGAGTCTAGACCAAAAGTCTACTCCATACTAGTTAGCAGTCATCAGTTACCCTAACCTTTTATGTGTTACCAACATTAATTTTCACATTTCTTTCACCAGCTATTCATAACTCTGATGGACAAACTCCGCCTTGAGTTCCGCGCGATGGACATGATACAGCCAGAGTTACGAGACCTCCGCGACACCATGGACCGTCTCATCATGCTGCCTGAGGACTTTGAAGGCAAGACTAAGGTAAAAACTTTAAGCTGTTCTTTAAAAGTAAGAGAAATATTCAGATGATTCTTATAACCTTTGCTCATAGGTCCTCGTTTTTCATATTTGACGTTCTATGACCAAGGTCACACTAAAATTAAAACTGAGTGTAAAACCCAGTTTCCACCGCAAGCGGACTTCTTTTACCTCCTAAGAGAAAACTGCTTACATGTATTTCCTTCAACAAAGAGACAAGCGGAAATGACTCAGGGGGCAAAAAGAGTAAAAATGAGCTCTGCTAATTCTTGTTTCATTTCTCTTTTGCGGTGGGAATCCGACGTCTAAACTCTTTCTTGGTGGAAACGCAAACTTATTTCATGAAAACGCTTTGCTTAGCCATTCCCGGCTCATTACTCTTCTGCGTTGGAAACCTTACTTAAAGAGCGTACCTGCATACATAATTTTCTATTGTTCGCCCATAACCCTCCCCCTATATAATCCAGGTACAAGAATGGGTAGACAAGCTGTCAGAGATGTCGGCGTCGGACGAGTTGTCGGAGAGTCAGGTGCGCCAGCTGCTGTTCGACCTGGAGACCGCGTACGGGGCCTTCAACAAGTTCCTGCACAAGGATTAGTACGTTGCTGAGAGGTAAGCATTCTAATTGGTCGGAATATCAGTAGTGAAGGGTAAATTTTTGTAAGAGGTAAGCTGGAGTACTTATCTTTAATGAGATTATATTATACATTAGTGCCATTTTCAAAGGGAATCCGTTAAGAATCGAGTTGTATGAAACCTTTGCCACTGCAGACTATATTCTGCGCTACGCTTCTAATTTACTCGTGGTTGCCTTATATAGGTTACTTCAGTAACCCAGGTACTCTCCGCGAGATCGGTAGTAAGACCAAGGCATAAAATAATAAGAAAAATAATCCTCCTTCTGGCGCAGTCGGGTAAAAAAATAGCTCGGATGCTAATGGAAATTTTCGCGTTTCCTGCATGTGCATATTTTTGCCGGCGGGAGGATGGTACACATCCTGCATCCAAGCCTCATCTTTTTCGCGGAATTTACACTTTAACATTTAATGTCATGGATTTCCGTAAAATAACGCCTGATTTCATAACTTATCGAGCAACGTCAAGGCGTTGCGTTGCTGGTCTTTCTCGGGAAACTGGGGTGAATGAAATGGTGAATGGTGGTGTTTCTGTGCTAGACGTGGAGTTGCGGACACGGGCTCGATATATGTACGATACAATGCTCTAGTAGTCGCAAGTGTAAAGGATTAGCATGAGGGACTGCTACTGAGAAATTCTTGATGGAAAATTTATCAGGAATTTTTACTTTGGCTGGATTTATGCCAAGTTGATGGTAATAGGCGCACCCCCTATTACAAGGCACTTTAACATAAATTATGGAACGTAGGTGTACTATAAGGTGCACCTATTGATTCGGGTTTTTTTAATAGCCTTGTGTGTTCCACTGCTGGGCGAAGGCCTTCCCCATATCCTTCCAGGATTTTTACCTTGGCCTAACTTATCTGATTATTATACTTAAATATTACTATTTCTTGTTGCAGATGTGACCCGGCTCAAAAGCGTTGTGTATTTTCACCCGTAGCTTGTTCATGTGATTATATTAAAACATTTCTTATATATCTTGTATGTAAACTATTGTCTCAAATGTACTATTTTAATATTTTACTCTTGCATATTGATTCATAGAAATTATATAAAGATTTTTGGTAATTCAGTGTGGTCACACTGACCACCGAACCACTGCTCAGTGGTCAACGTTATGTGTTTTTTTGATGTAGATATATAATTTTCCTATCTATATTCTATATGTTATGTCAATCTGATAATAAAAAAGAAATCCGCTGTTCCGTGTATGTAACTCAATAAAGTGTATGGAACAGCTGTTTTTTTTTGCAATTTTAGAGGTCCCATAGCAAAAGTTATTTATGATGTGTAATGCCCACACGAAATTCTAACAGTTTATTTTATAACAGCTTATATAGTTGAGCATGGGTCTTTTGGCGCGTGGCCCCAATCGACACCACCGCTGCCATCTTGTTTTGTCAATACAACTCCTACAAACAATTTCACAAATATTCACCAACAGGAGGACGGATCCGTCGTCTCCAAGCGCCAAAACACCCATGCAGCAATGTAACAATATTTACTGCACCAGCTGTTGTCATGTGCCGATTCACTTGAGCAAGTCAGCAAGCCGAAATTGTTATTTTAATATACTTTAATTAACTTCAAGTTGTTGTTATTTATGACAATTTTTGGTCAGGCCAGCATACCTACAACATAATTATTTTTAAAAATATTAACATCGGTACAACATCGGTATTTTTAAAAAAATACTTACTTTAATTATCGCATTAAAATGAAAAGTGACCGGCTAAATATTTCCACATTTTAGATCTCTAAATTATTTCTGATAGAATGAAATGTATGTTTTTATGTTATGTAACTTCTGTATCAATTGTTTGTTAACAATATGTTATTATAGACAATACGATGTCGTTATATTTAAGCGAATTTATTACAAATTACATTTTATATTCCACACCAATTGGTTGTTTGTCTGTGCTGTGCATAACATGGAAACTACTGGACGGATTCTGATAAGTCCCTGAATTACGCAATTTCACATATTAGAAAAAAGCAAAATTTAATTAAAGCAAGTGTAGTCGCATGCAGCCTGCTAATAAGACGTAGAATCGGTTTTAACAATAATATTGCTTATCAAAAAGCAAGTTGCATAACTCGAAAAGCATTCTACAAAAATTAATTACCAAGAACAATTAATTTGGATTAATCAAAATAATTTCATTACTACAGCTATACTTGTTGGGCAAAATTAAACCTTAGCTGCCAGGAAATAAATGCTATTTTCTTTTTTTATTACTTTGTAAGGCTAAAAGATTATTCTGTCTCAGTTGCCTTGTAGCCAGTATTAACTTACCGATTTTTTTTCTAAATAAACACACTTATTGTGAAGTTCAAAGTAAAATTAAACAAAGACCTTGAATAAAATAAAAAAAACTAGGTTAGTTTTGTCTGTGATGAATTTTATCTGCAGATTGTGTTTGTCACTGGTGTTCTTTATTGCCTCAATACATTATCAAGAGGTAAGTAAGCACACTTGTGGATAATTATTATTCCGAAATTGACGGCACGGTACGGTTGGCGCAGTGGATGAGGAATTTACTGCTGCGCTGCGTGTCGCGGGTTCGATCCCCGCACGGCTCAAATATTTGTATGGCCTACAAATATTTGTTCCGGGTCTGACTGTTTGTGTATGTGAGCTTAAATGTTTGTAAACGCACCCACGATACAGAAGAAATTTCTAATGCGGGGCAAAGTTTCTAAAGAAAACAAAAATGAATACCCTTCCCATTTTATATTCATAGGTTTACATTAACCTTATCAATGTCTAAATCTTATTGCACTGTTGGAATTTAAACTCTTAGCGAGAAGCCGACCGCTGATCAAATCCCTCAGATCCAGAATTCCTCGCTTTCATTTAGCCATTAATTTAGGTGGCGCCTAGTATTCGTAGAAACGGGCAAACTGAACAGGAATAGAACAAGCTAAAATAAAATGTGAAAACGATTTACAATCTGCACAGAATAAGATTATTAACCAGTCAACATATGCAAGAACCTCATTAGGTTTATAGGAACTTTCTAAATGAGGCCACCTTTATCTTACAGTAGGTATTTTTCATCTTTGATTTTACCACACAGTGCACAAACAATGTATTCCAAAAAATTGACAAGAAATACTACCTGGTATCCGAAGCCTACAATATGGCGAAGAATCTCTTCAACCAGGGGAGGGCCAATTACATCAGTTTGAAGAGCAAGTCTTTACGGAACATAGATACCTTCCTCGATCTCGTCTATATTATGAATGATGAGATGTCCAAGGAGTTGAGGAGTGCTGTCCTGAAGTTCTATAAAGTGAAATATCTGCATGATTTCACCAATTATATTATTAGTATGGAGGAGGTATGTATTCCTTTCTGGAGATCGCAACGTCTCAAAGGTCTACCTCGCTATTTCCGTATTGTAAGAGCGAAAAAACCTTTCATTTTTTTTTCCCACTTGGCCACGCTACGTACTACATTTTTTTGCGAGCCGAAGCCAAAACCAATGAGGTTCATCAGATTCAATCTGCAAGAACCAGGGACCTTCCATACCAGACAACCTGACGAACCTGATACCACAAGTGGCCCAGGATTTCCAAATTACTTTGTCGAATTCGAAATCAAAAGGCAGAACAATCCTGGGCCAAGGGTCATTGCAGCTAAGGACTGAACTAAACTTAGTAGTAGAACTTCTTTTTTTTTCGGATGGGAAATCATCAAATGACTCCTCCCGCTCTGGGCGGAGCAGGAGGGAGTGTCAGACTTTTACTGACTAAAACCCATCCGTGTTCCTTCATCGCCCTTTGTGTTCCGGGGCCACGGTATCTCTTCAATCTATCTACGAATAGTCCCGCAGCCTTTCGAAAAGTCCCGCAGCTATATATCTGAAGACCTGCGCATAATTATAAATCTTCTGTCACCTACCCTGCCTGATATTTCTACCAACATCCTCAGATGATAGAAATAGTGGAACACTGCCTAATGGATCCCAAGGAGAAGCTGGAGCAGATACGCTCGCAGTTCCACAGCGTCATCAAGAACTTCCAGGATGTGAGGAACTTCGACTCTGTCAACAAGTGCCATAAGGAGCTGCCTGATGAAGTCGCTGCGGCTCACTGCTTGTTGCACCAAGCTGTTCTGTAAGTATATTAAAAGGAAATAATAAAGAGAAGCGATTATTGATCAGGGAAAGAGGGCAACACTATTTTGGGAAAAACCCTAGATCTTGGACATTACAAATAAATTAAAGACTGAAGAGCTAGCTTTTATTCAAAATTTTACTGGAATTAGCGTCTTTGTTTTGAAAAATTCAAGGTATTTGCTGTGGTTTGATTTCTGTTAAAGTTTCACACTAAATACAGTTCCAAAAAACGTTTGACACCATTTCTCTTTCTCTTTAGATTCAATGAAACGATGCAAGAGAGTTTAGTAACAATAGTCGAAATAAAGACAAGGCAACACGCTCAAGACATGAATACCTCGCTATACAACGTTCAGACGTGCATCAATGACTTTGTTCCCAAGTTCTTCGAGCAGCTAATGCTGGACGCATACACTGAAAAGTGCGGATACTTGCGGGTCGTCAATGCGTCTATAGCAGATCTTGTCAAAGATAAGTGGATAGGCAATGAAACTGTATTCCCAGAGAAATGGAGCCCTCTTGTGCGATTGTTGAAACAGAAGTAAGTTTTCGTCTTGTTTTCACATCTTTAATATTGATCAGCAAACACTGAACCTGAAGTCCCTGGACATAAACTTCCATATCTCTTTTTTTTTTGCAGAACGAAACAGCCGATAAGTGCCCTAGAAGAGCCGTTACATTTAACTCTTTTTGCAGCAAACCTATCGTCGCAGGACGTTGTTAGGACTTTATATAAGAAAAAATAAATCTTTTATACCCAGCGCCGGATTAACGCAGAAGTAGAAAATGCTACGGGCCCCGCGCAAACAGGGGCCTCGCGTATTCACACACGCCCACCGCCACCGCTGTTGGGGTTCATCATCACTCTTGCCCTTATCCCCGAAATCTCGGATAATTATAAAGAAACTAACCTATCTCACGCGAAATACTACAATTTTTGAGCTCGCTTCGCCCGGTAATACATCCTATACTTGGTACTCAATTCGGATTTGGATACGCGGGGTCCCGCGCAAAATCTCAAACAACTATAGAGAAACTAACCTATCTCAAATACTACAATTTTCGAGCACGCTACGCTTATGCATCCTATGCTTATAGGTACCTACCTATAAGTTGACAGATTTACTCCAATTTTTTTTTTTTTTATAAACGAGCAAAAACATGAACTAATTCATCCGAAAAGCGTTGGAAAAATTTTGAGCTCGCTTCGCTCGTCGACAAAGTATGGTTCTGTTCAATCTTTATGGCGGCTCGGAAGATAGCTGCGCGTGGCGGTCTGCGCAGGTATAACGGTTCAAACTTTATGGGGGCTCAGGACATCTAACGTCAAGCTGCGAATAACACAATTTTAGGTATCAGCGGGGCGCAGAGGACGCATCGTCTTGGTTGTTTATTATGCAGACCGTCACTCGAAGCTAACTTCCAAGCCGCCATAAAGTTTGAACAGAACTATATCTGCTTATCTCCTGTTTCAGTATGAATGGTCAGAAGAAAATATAACCTACCCAGGTGGAGTGCAAACATTTTCGTACGTTCTTTGCTTTCACGAGATTTTTTATAGATTGGCAGTAGCTATTCGTTCTATTTTTGCTCGCCTTTTCTGTATAAGTCGACAAAGTTAGTCCTTGCTTATAAATGGTCAAACGACAGGTTTCTCGTAATTCCCATTTACATGTATTTTTCATTTAGAGTAACCCCCCGCCCCCCCCAAATCAAATTCCTAGCTAAGGCCCTACCCACCACCTATCCCTACTGCAAATTATTAGTGAACGAAATCGGCAGAATATTTTTTGGGTGGTACTCTCTCTGGCAGATCAAAGGCTGATAGAATTTGCCAAGAGCCCCGCGCTTATTGCTTAATCCGGCACTGTGTATACCTACTTATTAGAACAGCAGTTACTCTCGTAATTTAATTGTAACATAATATTATTATAATTGCCATTAGTAACTCTAAATAGTCTCTCCGAATGAAAATAATATTATTTTACTATGACGAGTTTCTACAGCAGCAAACATGCCTATCGCATCCAAATAAAGCACGTTTTGCTCGTTTAACTTTTGTTTTAATTATTATGTGCCTTTGTCCGCTTAGTTGACTTGATAACAAGGAAAAATTACGACTACCATACTATTTATGAACTCCTTACAGTAACAGGCTGTATGACACAGTTGTGTGTGCCAGTAACAAGTGCTGTGAACAAAAAAAAAAATCGAGTTAGCAGCATCTGTCAAAAAAACGCGCGGCGCTTTTGTTCATTTGTTGTTTCAGTTTGTTTCTGTCAGGCAGAGCATCATTTGTTGTTCTTCAAATCTTCATGATGTCGTGCATTTTTATCAACCAAAAAAGAAGGTTATAAAACTGCCAAAATGACTAAAAAGGTCCGCGAATTGCTCCAAAATGAGCGGTCCTACGATGAACCGGATCGAATGCCTAGCAAAATAACCATAACAAACTTAGATCTGATCATGTACATGGTGGCAATTGTTCTTCATATAGTGGACTTGGGTATTGATATAAACATCGCTGTGAGGTACTTCATAGACCAAAAGATGACGGAGTTTGGGTGGACGCTGGCGTTCATACTTGTACCTGCTTTTGTGAACACTGCAGTCTCTATTAGAATGTAAGTGCCTTTGTTTACCTATCTCTTACCCATCAACATAAACATTACTGCAGCTCTCGTATAGGATCTGTTTGCGGATGGATGAACTAAGATTTATTGGTATGTCAGAAGTACTGTGAGAGGAATTTAGGAAAGTGCTAACATTAGCTAAATTTTTGTTTACTTTGATACTTCCTAAATATATTTTAATTTTATGTTATATTTTTCTCTTTTAGTTACTTTAATTAGTTCTAGACAACCATTGTAATTAACTAAATATACAACCTAGCGGAGTTTATGTGCCAGTTTCTGATTCGGGTACTTATTTAATTATGTAATTAGTTACATACCAAACTATAGGGTGATTTCTTCAATGTAATGTAGCCATTGAAATATAAATGTAGCACAACAATTCAATTTTTAAAACAATAGCAAGTCCTAAAGTTTAATTATTCAGTTTGGAAACTGGATAGATTTGTAAAATTGGTCCAAGGATTGTGTAAATTCTGTCATACTAATAAATGAATAGGTTCTGCCTCCAACTTCATTTGTTTGGAATCACTGGGATAATCCAGGTTATAAACTATCTGTGTGCAAACATCCAAACCTATGCAGCTGTTTTTGCATGATTGAATAACAATATAACATGATTTTCTGGAATGTATATTCTGTCAATTGTAATGTAAATATGTTTCTTGATAATATAAAAAAAAAAAAAAAAAACAAACACATTCATAATATTTCTTTATTAAAATAGGTTTACCAACAGCTTCCGTGTGCAACAAAAATCTTAAGTATGGGTTTTACAGTCTTGGACTTACACAACAGTCACCAATTACTGGTCAACCAGTGTTCACAAGAGCAGCGGTGACCCAGTGATGGCGGCCCCGACTTATGAGCCAAAAGTCATGGGCCCGAACCCAGCCAAGAATATTACTTTGAGTAACTTATTTCATCACCACTGCTGCTCTGAAAACGGTGAAGGAAAACATAGTGAGGAAACCAGCATGTCCTAGAACCAAAAAATTCGAAGACATGTGACATTTACCAACCTGCACTGGGCCTGCGTGGTGGATTATAGCCCATTCCCTTTCATAGAGAGGAGGCCTGTGGCCCAGCAGTGAGAACATCATAGGCTGAAATGTGCTTGCTTTTGCAGCATTTACAAAAATAAGTGATAATATTAGTAAGATAAGAGGCACAAACAATATTAACAGATTGTCATAATTATTGTGATTTTTATCTTGTATTAAATTTATTTTTAGTAGACAGTTCATTGTACCCATTTTCTTTGATATAATCCCTTTGGGTTATTTTTATAATCCCTTTCAGAATATAAATTATTCACTCAGTATCTCTCTTTACAACACAAGTAGTACAATTAGATTGTGGTTTTTGTAAATAATTATTTATAGTACCTAATGCTGTTTACTTTACTGTGCATTTGCAATGGGGAAACATTCGCATCAAAACACATTTTCTGATGAAAGTTTAACTAAATATACAGGGTGTTTGGTGCATCGTGTGCCAAATTGAAATGATCAACTGAAGGGGTCATCTGCTAGCCTTTCAGACCCCTTAACACCCCTCATGCCCTGTGGATTTTTTTTCATCGGCTTTTTATTGTTTTACTAAAAAAGACCCAAATTTTACATTCAAATACAAATTTAAAAAAAAATATAAGGCGTAGACTCTGAATTTTAATTTTATTTCGATGTGTTTTGTTTAGTCGTCCGGCGTCAAAGAGACCTTTTAAATACAAAATTAATGACATTAGTCACCTAGTTTTTTTTTTTAATTCACTCGCAATGGTAAAACTTAAATTAAAGCAGTACATGTTACAGCTGTTTATATGGCTACAAAAAAAAAAAAAGCGACCGGGATCTTCCAACTCCCTCATTAATTCTCCAGTCTACCCTCTTGCTAATGATGTGCCACATGCCATAAAAATCTTTTAACAACTTTGTGAATTCGCTAGAATTGTGAATCGAGAATTGCTAGGCATGGTGGTTCTTGCATCCTTATAAATCGTATGCATAAGTATAAAAACATTGATGTAAGTAAATTCTGTGTAGCCAACATCCTTGAATGCTGTGCAATAGAACTAATAATACATAATTTAATAGTGATTTGCGTGTACAGACCACCCAAAATTAAGAATGATTGTTTGGAGCAATTTTTTGCTAACTTAGATAGTATTTTACGAATGTGTAGCTTCGGTAATTTTAAAAAAGTGGTTGTTTGTGGCGATTTTAATATAGACACTTTGACACAATCAAAACCATCTAATAATTTTAAAACTCTCCTTTTAAACTATGACTTAAAAATTGGAATACATCAACCTACACGTTTAGCTAGCGGTAAATGTATAGACAATATCGCTCATAATATCAGAGGTAGTAAGTGTGCAGTACTTGATCTTGCGCTATCTGATCATACTGCCCAAGTGATCAAATGCCCTGTGAAAAAAACTTGTTCCATTAAGCATTGGTATTCTCTAAAGCGCGACTATTGCCAAGAAAACTTAAATAAATTCTTTGATTCTCTTCATGGTCTTAGTTTTAGTGAAGTCTATCTACACGAGAATCCTGAGGAAGCTTTTAATTGCTTCTATGACCTATTTGTGCTTTTTTATGACCTCTGTTTCCCTTTAAGGAAAGTAAGAATCTCTCTGCGTAAAAAAACAAACTGGATTTCCAAGGGAATTAGGCTCAGTAGTAAGCGTAAAAGAGAGATGTTATGCCAATACAGGCGTGCCCCTACTTCTAAAAATAAACTTTCATTAAAACAATATACTGCTCGTCTAAAGAAAATAATTACATTGACCCAAAAATCGCAGAATGAATTTCACATAAATTCAGCCAGGAATAAATCTAAAGCGACTTGGAGCATTATCAATAACAATAAAAATAAGATTAACTATCCTAGAGAAAATATACCTGATTATGTAACAATAAATGACAATAAAATACATAAACCTGGACTAATTGCACAAGCTTTTAATGACTTTTTTATAGACGAAATTCAACCAAATAATTCTACTCCTTCTTATACAAATATTGAGACTAATTGTAACTCCATATTTATTCCACCTACAGTACCAGCAGACATAGTGGCTATAATTCACTCATTAAATAATACCAATAGCCATGGATATGATGGTATCATTACAAAAACGGTCAAGCATGTGGCGCCATTAATAGGACCTGCTATGAGTTATATAATTAATCTTTGCATTGAGTATGGCCATTTCCCGGACAAATTAAAAATTACTGTTATCAAACCAATTCATAAAAAAGATGATAAAAGTATGATGGGTAATTATAGACCGTTAGCACTTATTCCTATTTTTTCCAAAATTATAGAAAAGGTGATATACAATAGCCTTTCGTCGTTTTTTGGAAAGCATGATCTCATAGCCAGAGAACAATTTGGATTCGGGAAAGGTAAATCCATTAATATGGCGATTTATGATGTTATCAAGAAAATTGTTTCAAGTGTTGATGCTAGAACTCCGGTGGCGGCCTTGTTTATGGATATGTCTAAAGCATTCGACCATGTAGATCATGGTATACTGCTAAACAAATTAGAGCGTTACGGTATTAGAGGAAATGCATTAAACCTAATACAGTCTTATCTTTCAAATCGCACTCAAATCACGGCGCTTGATAGGCTATGTGTGAGCTCGAAAATTGAAAGAACATACATGTCGCGTCCTAGGAAAACTACATATGGTGTTCCCCAGGGTAGCATTCTTGGCCCTCCATTATTTAACATTTATATAAATGATATGCCTAAGGTCAGTAAACATCAGATGGTCTTGTTTGCTGATGACAGCACTATTTTGTTCTCTAGTAATGACATTAATATTCTTGAAAATGATATAAATGACGATCTCAAAAATATAATAAATTGGTTAGTTAATAATAATCTAAAAGTAAATCTTGACAAAACGAAAATAATGACATTTAATCAAAGAACAAATAAACCGAAACTGAATATAAAATATGGTAACGTAGTAATCTCTGAAAGTGACATCACAAAATTTCTGGGCCTCTTTATAGATAGTCATCTAACTTGGAAACATCATATCGACGCTTTATCAAAGAAGCTTAGTCAATTTGCGTATGCTCTGTACAGACTATCAAAAACGGTTAACCGCATTACCGTACAAATAGCTTATAATGCTTATGTGGCTTCTAGCATTAGGTACGGAATCATTTTCTGGGGCAACTCCACTGACAGAGACATTGCTTTTAAAGCTCAGAAGAAATGCTTGCGGTCGTTTACCAAATTACAATCTACTGATAGTTGTAAACCATTGTTTAAGGAACTTTCTTTGCTCACTCTACCGTCTATGTACATATATGAAATGGGAGTGTTTGTTCGCTGTAACTTGCATTTATTTGAAAAATTGCGCTCTCGCCGTCATCAGAATACCATTCATGTAACCACTCATAAAACCGCATTCTTTGGCAAAAGTGTGCTGGGCATGGCGCCAAAAATATTTAATAGTATACCAGCAGCTATTCGGAATAAAGAGTGTCTGGGATCCTTTAAGAGGTCTTTGTTTAAACTCCTTTTAGATAGATGTTATTACTCCATCACTGAATTTACTACTGATAAACAGAGGTATGACGATTCCGACTTCCCAATTAAACACTTTTGAATGTATTTATTGACTAATTATGGAATGTGTGTATTTATCTAAAACTGTAATGACATGTTTACCTAACCGACATAATTATGTATTTTAAATTGAATTATTGTTTTTCTTTAATGTAATAATATTGACATGCCACCTTAATTGTAATTGCTTGTTTATGCTTGTTTTATGTTAGTTTTGTCCGCCATTTTGTACGCCAAATATTGGCAAAACATAGTGCACACATTTAAGACGATATACTATCTGTAACCATACCTATGTTTCACAAAATAAATGATTGATTGATTGATTGAGTCACATAAGGATAATATTCAAATTTTTTTTTTTTTCTAGCCTGCTCTGTCCCACTCTTGGGTAAAGGCCTCCCTCCACTCCTTCCACTTCTCGTGAACCCGCGCGTCCTCCTTCCAGTTCGGACGGAACTTGTCCAGTTCGTCCCGCCATCTCCTTCGTGGCCTGCCGCGACCCCGCCTCACTGTGTCAGGGCACCAGTTTCCAGCAATTTTGGCCCACAGTTTTTCCGGCATGCGACAGACATGACCTGCCCAGTCCCATTTCAGTTGGGCAGCCTTTTGAGCCACGTCAGCTATATTTGTTTTGGAGCGCAGTATTGTGTTTCGAACACGATCCGTTAATTTAACATCTAGTATACTGCGCTCCATTGCTCGTTGGCAAACCTTGAGTTTGGACTTCTGAATGTTAGTCAAAGACCAAGTCTGTGCACCATAGGTTAAGACGGGGAGAATACACATCGAACGTCCATAAGTTTGCGTTTCAGTGCCATAGGCAACTCACCCTTAAATAGTTCCTTCATGGACCAGTAGCTCTTCCAAGCGTTTTCTGTTCGTCTTGCGACTTCTTTGTCTTGCCTCGCCTGGAAAGAGACTACTTGGCCCAAGTACAGGTATTCCTGGACATGTTGTATTGTCTCCCCGTCTACTTTTATTAGTTTAGGTCTTTCATTGCACATAACTTTGGTCTTCGACATATTCACCTTCAGTCCAACCTCAAGGCTTGCATCGCTTAGATCTTGAAGCATAAGCTGAAGTTCAGTGGCTGAGGATGCCATGATACAAAATTATGATTTTAAAAAATATTATTAAATAGTCGACCATTTAAATTTGGCACACGATGCACCAAACACCCTGTATATATATATATATATATTGTATGTTACTATTATACTTTATAAAACTCGATTTTATTTATATTTATTTTATGTAAATGCTTTGCCAGGGAGAAGCACAGTTAAACCAAAATACCATTACCATTTGACATTCAATAACTCAAACAAAGTTAGTACCACCTTGAGAAAATATCACAAAAGTAGAACTAATAAGCATGTCTCATATCTCCAGGTACTCTCAAGATAAGAAGCAGAACTCGTTATCAAATGAGTTCACAAAACGTAAGTGGCTCCGGATCTTCATCCTAGCATTACAAATGGCTCCAATCCTGCGGTTTGCTGATGCTCTCATGTAAGGAGTTTGTTAACTTATTTGATTGATATTTAATATTAAAATGTCCTAATCATTCTATTTTGTACTAAATGTGTCAAAAATTCGGACTAGGTAGATAATAAATGGAGTGCTAAGTCTTAGTGCTATACACTATAGTATAAACGTAAATAGTATGAGTTGTAGATGGGTTCAAACTAAACATTCGGGATCAACACACAGCCATATTGACTTTTCAACCTTTTGATCGCCACAGTCACATAAACGTGATAAGCAAGCGTGTGCCCTGTACGCCAACGATACAAATATGTGACGTGGGCACGCGCGTGCCTCATGCGACGACCCGATTGGCGGAGCGGTTGTGAGGCTGCCTTATGTTCTTAGGGTCCCGGGTTCGAATCCCGGTAGGACCAAATGTTTGAAACAAATGTCCTTAAATTTGTTTCCGAGTCATGGATGTTTATATGCATATTATGTATGTATTTACAAACAAAAAAGTATCTATGTAGTATATGAACTATCTGGTGTCCACGACACAAGCATCGTTGCTTAGTGTAGCACTAGATGGCGCTGTGTGTAATGTCCAGCGATATTTATTTATTATGCTCTCGCGTTCAAAGGTATGAGAGCCATAAACAATAGCAATGTGTTAAGAGATTACCACGCAGACTATGCTCCTCCAAATCCGCTATTAATTAAACATACGTAAATCACAATCATCTTTGGTTTTTTTGACAGATTTACCTTAGCAATATATCAAAAACAAACTCACAGACCACTGAATATTTTGTATACATTAGGGAAGTTGCATCATTTATTCATCAAACAAATAAGAAATATTACTTTTACAAACCGATCAGTTACGCAATCAAGTCCCGTCGCGCAGACCGCAATGCAGACCACGCAACCCAGCGGAAATACTACAGACTGATGTTGAAGGAGGACTCGGATGCTGCTCTGCTGAGGATCTTTGAGTGCTTCCTCGAGGCCGCGCCGCAGCAAGTGCTGCAGACCAGTCTGGTGCTTAGAGCTTACCCGGATTTTAGTGGTGAGGCACAGAATTAAGTTGTGTTAGGTTAGCAAGACTCTGACGCCGCGCGCCGCTCTGCTGTCGATCTTCAAGTGCTTCCGCGAGACCGCGCCGCAGCAAGTTCTGCAAACCAGTCTGCTTTTGATAGCTAACCCACTGGTGTGGTTCAGAAAGCATATTGTGGACTGTGTTGTGTTTAGTTAGGAGGACACTTAGTTAGAAGCCGCACCACAACAAGTGCTGCTGACTGCCTGCCATTGAGAGCTAATCCGCAGTTTTCTGGTGAGGCTTGTATTGGTTTATACGTGTATTTGCGTATACCAAGCTGGTGTACGCAAATTCATGTCGTAAGTGTGGTTAGTAAAGCGACATTAAGAGGGCCCTTCCCGACCTATCTATCGTCAACGCTAGCATGGTCGAAAAGCTTGTTGTTTCATCCAAAGCCATAGCGGCGATATTCTTTCAACTCCCATGTCTTATCTAGCCCCGACCCCGCACTACTCGTTTCCCGCGCACCTCATACCGCCTAACGCGAGGACATTGAACGAAAAATAGTGTGCGAAAATTTATAAAACTTATTCCAGGAAATACGTGTTTTTGAATAAGTCTAACAAGTTTGTGAAATAAATATTTGTCATTTAGAATCTACACTACATTTGCAAGGCTTCAATTTATGAGTACATTATGAACTGCCAAAGTTTAGGTAGTGCAAAACAGCAATTTTTGGAGGTTGTGTCTACAATTTTTTATTTTTTTCTTT
Source organism: Xestia rhomboidea (assembly GCA_963853795.1). NCBI lineage: Eukaryota > Metazoa > Arthropoda > Insecta > Lepidoptera > Noctuidae > Xestia > Xestia rhomboidea. Next base: position 18,881,758 of record OY970774.1, read on the forward strand.
GATAGAAGCATAGATATAGTGCACAAGATACCTATTAGATCAAAAAAATCAAAGATATATGTATGTGTAACAACGGCATGATCACGTACGAGCGTTTGTATGAAAAGTATGGCGGGTTGGCTGCTCTTATCCTGATTTATTTTAAGTCCACGATGGGACCCATCAATATTGCCATGTGTATTCTGGTACTGACTGACTGCAATAAATGTTTACTTTCGGATTAGGGATACTCCTAACTTTTTATCCCCATATCGGACTTGCCATGATCATTGCTTTTATGTTCTCGGGGTTGGCGTAAATATATTTTTTTGATATCTTTTCGTCCTCAGTCCACCAGGTCCTTTCAATCGCGTCATCCATCATAAGCATGGGATGGTGCCTGGCGGCGTACCAGCGAGCAGTGCGGTTCTACCAACAGGACAAGGACAACATGAGCTGGCCTGGCACCGTATTGCAGACTATGTGGCATTTCCTTGTTACGCGTAAGTATTGTTGAAATAATGGACCTGTAAAGACCATTGAGGTACTCACATCACACTGGTTCACTGATTTTAATATGGATTATAATGAAATCAGAAAGGCCTGCATTTCGCGAAACATGACTGGCGAAACGGGCGAAAGCCCCGTACTATAAAGCTCTGCCGTCTGCTCTGACGTCTCTAAGAATACACATAAAGGGTGTAAAAAACCTCTTAACGAAGCCGAAAGGCACTTGTTCTCCTCTTCATTGCGATCATTTTTTTGTTCTACACCATACGTATGAACCTTCTAGTTACGGAGACATTGGGTGTCAAAGTACCAACTTTTTGTTTTTTTTTTTTAAATACAAGTTTTAAATGTGAGATTTTTACTTTAAACACCTCCACGACCCCGCACTATTCAATCCATCCATCAGCACAATGTTTTGAGTGCGTTACATCAATGTACGTAACGTACGTAATCATGTTATGTGGTAGAACTCAAGTTCTACCACAAAACATGAATTTTCACCCTGAAAACAAAGTCGTTTCCCAGCAATAATTTTTGCGTAAAGTTACTTAGTTTGTTATACAGAATGCATGGTTGAGGGCTTCGTGATGAGGTGGTTTACACCCTGTATAATGCGCTTGGGAACCCTAGCCTAAGGTGTACAATAAAGTAACCATTGTATTTCTCTTTCCAGTGAGCCGTATAATCTCAATATCAGTGATCGCATACCTCTACCCTCACTGGACGATCCTGGCGTGCCTCATACACGTCTCTATAACAGCCACACTCATACAAGTCTTCGACCGTTCCCCGTTCTGCTCACACAACCGCATGGTCGATGTCGCCTTCTCTTTCGCACTTGGAGCTGTATACCTCTTCACATACATCCTTCCCGTTGAAGGCAAAACTAGGTATAGATATGCTATCTACTATAGTATATGTTTTGTACAGAATGTAACTTGTGCCGCCATCTGGTATGTCTATGTGAGTGATGAAATGAGAAATTCGTTCTATTTCTTTCCAGTTTTAGCGTTTACCGTGGTGCCTTATGTGGTGGGGTTAGTTATAATGGTGATATACTACAGGTTCTTCCATCCTGAGGTTAGTAAACGTGGGTTAAGCGTGACGTTCGTTAACGATAGGGAACCGGAAGTGAGTTAGTGTAGTTTAGGGCAAAAATTTAAATTGTTAAATGTTCTTAGTTCGCGCAAAATGTGTCTACACTGAGAAGATTGATCTGACATCCTGACTGGAACGATACATTCGATTTTTAGTATGAGTGAGTGAGACGACTGTTCATGTCATTGTCAACGAAAGCAACAGTTTATCATTTTTTGACGCGGTCGGGCGATTATTACGATAAAAAATATTTGATTTAGGGTTATAGATTTATGAAAGCCTTGAGCCTTATTAATGTTACCATGTTATTACATGTCAGCCGATAGAGATCCAATGAAAATATCTTCTCGGTTTTATTTTGGGTAATAGTCAATATGAATGAATCTCTTGTGAAACTTAATAACGAATACACTTGTGAACGCCACCACTACGCCATTTAAAATAATGCAGAAACAACATGGGTATGGCGCAACACTCATCACCAAACTTGACTTGCCCGCGTTTCTCACAAATTGGTTTAGTCTGTACGTTGGCGCTCTATTTGTTTACTACTCCGTAGTCAAAACTTGATCTGCTAATATTTAGCTGACTTTAAAAAACTTAGAGGTTCTCAATTCGTCTGAATGTTTTTTTAAATGTTTTTTTGCTATGTTTTTACTAAAAAGTACCTACTCTATATTGAAAAATCTCTGTGTTTCGGCTAAGCATAGGTAATAATTATTGTTTGTAACTTATGTATGTCAAACTAGGTGTAATAGCTGTTCGCGTGCCAATTATACAATCCTGTGTTCAGAAATGAATCTCTAAGATAAAAGTAAACCCAGTATTGTGTATTTAATATATTCTTCACCAAGTTTATCGACTAAGTAATATGAGCATTGTGTAGTCAGTGTACTGCATGACCTGATCCTTCTTACAGAGAAGAGGTTTAGGGGTAGGGTTGCCATACGTCCGGAATTTTAGCTCAACGTCCGGGGAATTCCTCTAAACCTCTGGAATTCTTAAAGTCAATTTAGAAATCTCTCACATCGGTAGACACATATAATGTAAAGTGCGTGTACAGGTTCTGCAACAAATCTTTCTTTAGCAATGTAATTTGGCAGAGATACATTGCTAAAGAAAGATTTGTTGTCAAATTATTCAGCATAGATTAAAAAAAAGAAAGTCTAAGAACTGTTTTATAGATCAGGTAACCCTGGGTAGAGAGGCAAGTAGTGCTGGGCTTACTGTAAGACTAACTACAACTGCTCAAAAAGTTGATAATTTAAATATCAGTAGGTGCTCTTTTAAACATAAAAGACTGTATAGTATAAGTAATATCACAATACTTTTTACAGTATTTTCTTATGAACAACAATTTTGTTAATATGAATGTTTAAACTAAGTTAAAAACTTTTTTCTACCTATGAATTGTATAATATTTTTGTACATAGTAATATGAAAATTGTCAGTTTAACGAAAACTATTTTTTTAATAAATTATATTATTATATGGACTGGAAGTGTTTTATTTTAAATGTTGAAGTAAGCGTTATCCCAGCATTGACCTTGTACTATGTTACTTGTGGTCGGTGCAAATCGTTTTTTGTCTTATCTTACAGCTGGACTGCCGCGTTGGTGTCGAGGTGATCGCAAGCATGACAGCTGAGCATGAGGTCTTGGGTTCTATTCCCGGGTCCGGCAGTGTCATTGGTTTTTACCCGACTGCGCCTCAGAACTAACGAAATGGCGGATATTTGGCGCCAAATTCAAATGATTGTCACGCTCTGCAGCCTGAACAGCTCGACGGATTTTATATTGAGAGGTGTCGTTAGATTCGTATTTACTGTGGGAGTGACACTGGGTACATCAAAATAAAAAAAAAAAACATTTTTACAAAGAATGTGACCTTTGTTTGATTGATTTAATTTTTTTGTCACCGGCTTCTGAAGCTGAAGTTATTTTCACTTTTTTGTGTTTTTTGAAGTCGGTTTTATTTTTTGCAAAAAAGTTTTATTTTTCACTTTTTTGTGGTTTACATGTGAATTACGTAGGCTACTGCCAGAGGACTCAAAAAAAACCGAATTTATTACAAACTAATTTATTTAATAAAAAGGAATTACAATTAATATGAAAGTAAGTTGACCCGATCGATGGTGGATACGAAGTGTGCGGGCTCGGTCACGTAGACGGTGTCATCGAGCCTCGTGTTCTGTGTTAGCAGTTTCCCCTCATAGCAACTGGGTCGATGATGCGCACGCGTTGTGCCTCGTGCCGTTGTGTCAGCGCTTTACTTAATGGTGATGCGCGTAACACCTCCCCCCTCAGATCGACGCTTATTTCAGATTTTGAGATGAAATATCGTCGAGAGTTTAGATGGATCTTGGGATGCCGTCTGGTTCCGTCGGGTTTCAGATGTTTCAGGCTCGGTGTACATGGTTTCATCTGGAGTTGTCATCTGCTTCTTTCGGCGGAAGTGGACTCGGTATGTTAGTATTGCTCCCAGTACAAATAAGGCTAGTAGTGTGCCATAAAATGGGATTGTCGTATGGTAAATAGTTGAGATTGGTTCAATTTGGATTGGCTTCTGTGAGTCTATTCTATCTTGAATATCGTGCAGCTTCTTTAAGTTAATGGCACTGATTTGAAGAGGTGGCATGGTTGATCCTTCGATGTCCTCTGGCACGCTGCTTATCTTCATGGGTTGTCCCCTAATGTGGTCGTTGATGTTGACGATGGTGAACTCGTCTGTTCGTAGCTTGCAATTATGTGGAATAGTGGCTAGGAAGCTTCCGGTTAGGGTTATGGATTCTTCCTGTTCGCAGATTAGCTGGACTTGTGTTGGTTTCGGGAACACGAGAGCGTAGCGGCGGTCATCTAACTTTTCCATTGCGGGCTTCGTCAGGCTAATAGTAATCGTGTTGCATGATTTGTGCGGTGTTTGATTTCCGATGATATCGCAGATGCAGTCTGGATGGGTTCTCATTTGGTGGTTTAGTTTTTCTTCGCAGAGATACTCTGAAGCTACCTTCGGGCATTCTGCCTCTATGTACGCATGAATGTTTCCAGTGATTGCTAGGAATGGGTAGGACGGGATGATGGCTTGCTTATTTCTATTTGGGACAATAACTAACTTATACAACAGGAATTTTAGTGGAGACGTTATGGGAAATTTAAATGCAAAAACTATTTGGCTTCCATGGTAATAAGCTAATGGTTTAATGATGTCATAATATTCTCTAACATCCAATTCTAGTAGTTGGTCTTTATTATAAAGCGCGCTTAGTTTGCGTATCATATTGCTTAATATTTCTGTACCTAACATGGAATGATGAGTATGCGGTTGACCGGGAAGTGCTATCGCGTTCTCTAACCTACTTAATTCGCTTAATAGACTATCTACGTTATTGCTAATTATTTGCAGTATTTGCGAAAACTTTGCAAACTTTATGAGGTTATGTTGTTTATACTTATCGGCGTCAAGTAAAATATGCAGACTGTCATTTAATTGTACTTGGTTTTCTACTAATTTTGTAATAATTTTTGTATGTTCGTTCATCAAACCTTTGCTAAGGCTTATATGATGATTTTGCTCAATAGCTATCTGTTGCTGATTATCATTGAGGGCTTTAAGGGCGTTATCGTACTTGATGGCATCTGTATGGTCCAGGTTTCCTGTAATGCTCTTTATTACGGATCCGAGACCATCAATTAAACTTCTCTTAAATCGATTGGGCTTTAGGCTTTGTAGATGAGATGAGGCTTTATTTAGTTTCGCGTTCAAGCTATCTATTTGGAGTTCGTATAAAGTGCTAGTGTAATTGTCTAGTCTGTCTGTGGCTTTAATAAGTTGGGTTCGTATTTCGTTAATATTGTTGTCTATGTCTGTTAGTTCAATGTTCTGCAGGAATGTATGATAGTGAGTAATGAGTTTCATGGGCCCTAGTTTGAAGGGCAGTAGTCCAGGTCCGTTTTCAAGTCGTTCTAGATTGATCTCCTGCGCCCATGTTAGGCTAAGTGACAGCATCAGGGGTATCCTGTAACAATTTCGCGGTTTTAGGGACGCGCTTTAGTCTAGATTTAGCTATAGGTCCCTTTTTCTTAGAAGTATAAATATGGATAGGTAAATTAGCTAGGACGGTGTCTTGGTTGTATCTGGGTGCGAGTTTAGATCTACTAGCGGAGGGATTACTGATGAATATTTGTTGGTCGGGTTCATAATCGACCTCATCCTCACGGGTTTTATTACGATTCTCTATAAGCGCCGTTCGATTAGCGAGAGACGTCTCGTTGATTAGTTCGTATACTTTTTGCATACGTTCTCTATGTGTTTCCGTATATTGTTGCAGTAGGTGTCCGGTCAGGTCTATGTCAGTCGGGTCTCGTGGGTCGGTGTGTCCCAATATAAGGTCGTATGGTTTACATCGTGTGAAAGAATGGATTGAACTATTGTACGCTATGATAGCATATGGCATCAGATGTACGACCGGCTCATCTTTGTGTTTTAGTTTTAAAATACGAAGATGTTCCAGTATGGTGGAATGAAAACGTTCAATGTTACCGTTAGCGTTAGGTGAGTATGCGAGTGTTTGGTGATGAATTATTTTATGAACCTTGCAGAACTCGGAGAACATCTGGTTGGTGAATTCAGTCCCTTGATCTGTAATAATGGTTAGTGGTAGGCCATGATGCGTGCTGAAAGTTAGTAAAGCTTGTATGATGCTAACTGCAGTCCCATCTCGAAGGAGGTAAGCCTGACCGTACTTTGAGAAGGCATCTATGAATGTCACGTATTTTTCATTCTGTGCTGAGAAGCTATCCATATGTATTATTTCAAACGGTCTGGTGGCCGGGGGCGCGATATTGAACTTTTGCTTTATGGGGCTCCTATCGTACTTTGCTTGTCCACATAATGTGCAGTCGTTTATGAATTTGGTTATGTGTTCTCGCAATTGCGTTCTGGGCCAATAATATTTAACAGATAAGGCTAGAAAGCACTCGTTAATACCACGGTGATTGGTCTTGCCTTCGTGGTAGTGACGAATAATTTCTTGCTGCCTCAGGTATTCTTTTACGTTTTCAAGTTCCTTTTTTGCCAGTACCAACTTCATAGATGAACTTTTAAAGTATTTTTGTAACAAAGGGATTATGTTGTACATTGCAAGACGTGGATTTATTAGCAGGGCAGTTTTGATCTTAGGATTGACATACTCCTTGATGGCATTAGTGAGATCTTCTTCCAGGTTGGATTCAGATAGCTGAACGGATGTTCTAGTGTGAGTGTCAAATGTCTTAGTTGCAGTAGTCCGTTTTTTAAAGTCGCCTACAACGGTTAAGCATAACTGTCGGTGGAATTTATTAAGTGGTTCGTCGGTGATGGGTATTTCAAGTATAGGGTTTTCCTCAGAGGTATGTGCTGTCAAGGTGTTGGAGTTAGCTAGGGATGGTGGTCTGTCAGTTGCGTTTGCGATCATCGAACTAACCTCCTCGTTGTGGATCTCGACGCGAGAAAGGGCGTCGGCATTGGTGTTGTGTTTGCCCTTTTTATAGATGACGGTGAAATCATATTCGCTTAGCTTTAACCGCCACCTTGTTAATCGTGAATTTGGTTCCTTGAGGCTCATGACCCACTGTAGTGGTTTGTGGTCCGTTACTATTTTGAACTTGCGTCCAAAGAGGTAAGGTCGAAAGTATTTTGTTGCCCATACAATGGCCAGTAATTATTTTTCTATCGTACTGTAATTTACCTCACTTTCATTAAGTGTCCGTGACGCATATGCTACAGGTTTATCTGAGCCAATAGAACCTTGTGAGAGTATCGCGCCGATTGCAAAATTGGACGCGACTGTGGTTAATACGAATTCTTTGTCAAAGTCGGGATATCTAAGGATAGGGTCGTTGGTCAGTAGAGTCTTACACTTCTCGAAACAGTTAATATTGTTTGAGTCTAGAGTTACCTTTTCCCTTTCTTTAAACATTGTGTCATAGGTTTGGTAATACGAGAGAAGTCTGGAATGAATTTTCGATAGTAACCGAGGAGTCCGAGAAACTGTTAAATTCTTTAGGCGTTTTAGGTATGGGGTAATTCTGAATAGCTGTGATCTTGTCTGGGTTAGGCTTTATCCCTTCGGTACTGATGACATGACCTAGGTATGCGGTTTCGAGTTTTAAGAACTCTGATTTATCTAACTAGATTTTAAAGTTAGATTCTCTTAACCTCTGGAACACCTTCTCTAAGTTGTTCATGTGTTCCTGTAGAGAAGTACTGAATACAATTATATCGTCAAGGTAGACGAGACATATGACATTTTGTAGTCCTTTGAGTACGTTATCCATCACTCGTTGGAATGTGGAAGGGGAATTTTTAAGTCCCATGGGCATTCTCAAAAATTCGAAATGCCCATGTTCAACATTAAAAGCGGTCTTGGGAATGTCACTGGGATTCATTTCCACTTGGTGGAAACCTGATGCTAGGTCAAGAGTAGTGAAATATTGGCACTTGCCTAGTTTGTCCAGGACGTCTGTAATATTAGGGATAGGGTATTTGTCATCAATCGTTTTTTCGTTTAGCTTCCGAAAGTCAATAACTATACGCCATTTCTTTTTTCCAGAGGCGTCACTTTTCTTTGGGACGACCCAAATTGGTGAGCTCCATGCGGATTCAGACGGCCTAATGATTCCCTGATCTAACATCTTTGCTATTTGATCACTGACTTCTTGGCGGTGTATAAAAGGGTACCTGTAACTTTTAGTATAAATTGGAATTTCATCTGTAGTTTTAATGCTGTGCTTTACTTTGTTGGTGAAGGTTAATGCCTCGCCTTCAATGTAAAAGACGTCGGCATACTTTGAACACAGTGCCAATAAGTTTGCTTTTTCCTCCTCGTTTAGGTGGTCGGTGCGTAACCGGGATGTAACATCTTTAGCACGAGGTGATAATTGCTCGGCGCATTCAACATTGAATATCGTTGCCTGAGTGGCCTGGTCCAGTGAAAATATTATGTCGTTGTGGGTTGGGTTGGTCACTTCGACTATACCGCGGCTATTGGAAACGGTGGCCAGGCATTCAGATATAATACAATTGCAAATTATCTGTTCCTCTACAAAAACCTCACCACCCGGTGCATTAATCGGTAACCGTATCAATTTAGAGCTTCCTGCTGGTATGATTTCCTCATAGAGATTTAAATTTCGAGAATTATAAATTTGGATGGGATTAATTGCAAACTTGGTTATAATTGTAAGATCTTTTAAATCTAACTTAGCCTCCCATTTAGTGAGTAGATCCATTCCTATCAAACCGTCAAAACGATCGTGGAATCTGTATATATACGAATAGTTTAATTGATTCCGTGTCACCGAATTCGGGAAAGCAGGGTAAATTAATAGAGTAGTCGCTCCTGCTTGTGGCATGAACGTTAGTAACCTCGAATGGATCATAGTTAAGAGGTATGTGAGGGAAATAAGTCTGAACTGCTTCTGGACTGATGAATGATTGGTTTGCACCAGTATCTATTAAAAAGTTAAGTGGAGGATTATGGATACAAACAAACGGTAACTGCCTTTGGGTTTGCAAGTTTAATTCTATCCTGAGTTGTTTGACTTCGGAGCTTTCTGAAAATCCTGACTGTTTGAGGGTTGCTGTTGGTCGGTAGTAACTGTCTTGTCTTTATTGTTATTCCCGTCGGTCTGTTCTGGTATGACATGGTCATATGTATAGTCGTCAAAATAAAAGTAGTCCTGATTGTAGGGGTCAATGTAAAGGTAGTCGGATGGGTCGGAGTAATAGTAGATCTCCGCATAATCTGAACATTCGTTCACATTAACATCGCGAGTCTTAAGATAGTTGGAAGGTGGTGGATTGCCCTGTAGTGCCCAATTCCAACTGTTGGTAGCAGGCAGGGGCCTAGGTACAAAGTGGCTTACGCCGCTCATCGCCCTGGGACCATTATTCGGCGGATATTGGTTTCTTGGGGGCATTCTGAATCCAGAACCACCCTGATTATTGTTAGGCGGTGGTGCGCTGAATACCTGTTGCGTACGGGACGGGCCACGTGGTTGCATGTTATTTAGATTAAACGGCCTTCCAAATTGGTGCTGAGATGGCCAGGGCCGCGGCATAAATTGCGGTCCGTTAAAGTTAGTTTGCGATATAAATCGCGTTTAGCCGCAATAGTTGAGTCTAGGGTATCGTGCAATGAAACGTAAGTCATGACGGTGCTGAAAAGTCCCTGGCAACGCTCATAAAATTCCTGTGGCGTGCCGGAACCCTGTGTAAGTAAAGCCAAATCGTTGTAGAAAGCGGTCTCGTCTCGCTGGTCGGCAAAATTATTTACAAGAGCACTACGTATGCCTGTCCAATCATTAGATATACCGTTCGCGTTAATCAGACGGGCGGCAGGCCCCGTAACTTTGTTCAATATGCCATTTAGAAGCGCTATGTTATTTAACGGTTGCTCGTCTCGGATGAATTCAACTACCAATTGGTCACACAATTTAATGAACCTGGTAAGTACGTTCGGATTCCCATCAAAATCGGGAACCAAGCGGAGGGCTTTAAATATGGTGTCTAAATCAGCCATCACGGGTTCAATTTCAGGACTAATATCGCGCCTAGAATCTACACTTCTATTTCTACTACTAACTAACATACGTGTACTAGATCTACGTGGATAAAAAATGTTGGATAAGGTATATGGAATCTACACACAAAAAGGAAGCAAGCAACCACTAAGAAAATTCAGCGGACTTACATGAACATTCTGGTCTTCGTTGAGCGGTATCGATATCTGGATCTCCGGCGTAGTCTCGTTGTTGATTTTTGGGAACTCCCGGTGCGACGTTGAAAGTCTATCGTAGCGAACGCGGTGCGATGTACCGATAATCGCAATTACGACCCGGGATCCTACCGGCTGCGCCAATTACGTAGGCTACTGCCAGAGGACTCAAAAAAAAACGAATTTATTACAAACTAATTTATTTAATAAAAAGGAATTACAATTAATATGAAAGTAAGTTGACCCGATCGATGGTGGATACGAAGTGTGCGGGCTCGGTCACGTAGACGGTGTCATCGAGCCTCGTGTTCTGTGTCAGCAGTTTCCCCTCATAGCAACTGGGTCGATGATGCGCACACGTTGTGCCTCGTGCCGTTGTGTCAGCGCTTTACTTAATGGTGATGCGCGTAACATGTGCTTACCCCTTCAAAGCGTACTGGCGTGATGTTATGTTATGAACTGGTGTAAACAATAGACAGACATGAGATTTCAGCAACCCCAGTCCATTTTCTATCATTTATTGAGGAGTTCTGTTGCCTATCTCCGAAGTTCTTCATCAGATCTTCACCAAATTGAAATGGGCCCACTCCGAGAAAGTACTCTTCTACTACCCAAATCGCTTCGAGTGTGCCTATAAAATTTTAATTAAGAGTTCTCTCTATTTCTCCAGGATCCCATCATCAGATCCTGACTTGATGATCATGGGACCACCTGGGAAGTATACCCTTTCAAACAAAACAAAAAAAATCCAAATCGGTCCAGCCATCTTCCGAGTAATCGGGGAACATACATAAAAAAAAGGTTCCGACGAATTGAGAACCTCCTCCTTTTTGAAGTCGGTTAAAAAATAATGAAATGATGGCGGATAATTGGCGCCAAATTCAAATGTTTGGCACGCTCTGTAGCCTGAACGGCTAGTTAAAGGGCTCATCATGAGGATTTTAAAATGGTATATCTAAGTACCTAAAAAGTGTAACTACAGTACTTTCACAGTTTTTATGTCTTGTGACTGGGACTGTTGCTACATTTAATTTTCATCTTTGTTTCGACAATTCAAAAGTGCCCGTAACTGGCTTACTTGAAATAAATGCTTTGATTTTGATTTTAAAATTAAAAAATAACTAAAAAACCCGACTGCGTAAAAAATAACTAATACCTTTAAATAAAAACTGAAAAGAAAAAACAAGTTCAGGAAACAGGGCATATTGACTGCAAAAGTCGGGACCCAATAAATAATCTAGACTAAAATCATTACATCCAATATGGGTTATGGGTAAGTGTCATTGGGTTTTTCCATCAGGAATTTCTCAGTAGCAGTCACGGTGTCTGGCTTTGCGCCCTTTGGCAATAGAATCGCGCTATGTTACATAGGACTTAAACATAACTGGCAAAATGTGGATGTCCTATTAGGCACACCTTGCCGTACCCTTCGGGGATTACAGGCGTGATGTTTTGTGTTTTCATATCATTCCTCACACAAACCATCCATATTTTCTTTGGTATTCCTTTAAGTAAAAAAGTATTAGTAATAGAAAATAATTAAAACTGCATATGTAACAATGAAATTATATTTATTACAATTACCAAATAAATGGCGCGCGTTCCCTCAGTATCCTTAATCCAAATCTATTCCATTCACTCTGGTTTATCCATAACTCTATGGCTGACTCCAGACAGGACATGACCGCTGCACCCTTCCAAACCGTACTCGCAGGATCTATGTCCTTTGGAGATGTCACTATTTCCAGCTGCTCAGTCTTATATGTGTAAGGTATTTGTAAAGCTAGACGGTTCTGTAACCATAAATTTAAGCCATGGACTTTTACACCTCCGCCAACTATTAAAATGTTGCTGTACATTTTTCGTTTTAACTCTTCGTTGGGGCAGCGGTCTATGCTTTGTAGTATTGCAGCGTCCAAGGCTAGGACTTGTCCAGGTGCCAATGCAACAACGTCCCCAGGACCACCCTCCAACGTATCTACAACTATGTCTTCATCAGGATTGGTTGCAGGTTGAGCTTCATTTGTCGCCTCAAACTGCTGACTTTCATTAGCTGTAGGATCTGCCGTCTCACGTTTTCTACCGGTCTCTCTCAAAAACTCTGCATCAAAAGGATCTTCAGGATCACTGGGCTGTCTATTCTGGATCTTGGTAGATTTTGAACCAGTGATTTTCAGTAAATCTGTGTAGAACATTGATAAAGGTGATATGATGCATTCATCACCAACTTGCAGTGTGTATTTGTTGACTACATCACCAGGATGATCAACTAGAAATGATTTTTCTTGTGGACCACAGACATCTAGGTTTACATGGCAGAAATCCTCATACAAGTTCCTCATTAATATTACATCTCTAGGTATATTTTCATTCCAATTCTTGTAAGGAAATGCACTTTTGTGAAACATCCACGATAGGGCTTGGCAAACATCCCCTGCCCCATAGTCCATTCGTAACCTTGTAGTTTTATGTGAAATGCCATCTTCAACACATGATATTGCAGTTTTCTGGTCTCCAATATCTACCACACATGCAGAACCTATACCAGCACCAAAAGTGGCTCCAACACTCTCCTGAACAAAGAAACAGTGTCCAAAACCCAAGTCCTTTAATAATAATGACATTAAATATTTTAAATGGCTTCTAGAGTACAGATCAGGTATTAGTAACACACACCTGTATTTGACCAGCTCTATCAAAGGTATTCCCAGTTTATACTCAATGATAGAGCTCCATATAGTGTACAGGTCATTCAAAACGGATGAAATGGAGCCGCCAACTTCAGTATGAATGTTAAAATCTCCTCTGCGGTATGGGAAGTGTATGTTGTATGGTAGTTCTGGGTCTATGTCCAGTACTAGGTCGCCGATCACAATGTCACATTGCACTTGGGGCCATGGTTCGCCGTCGTTCACGCATTCTGGCAGAGAGCGACGGTTAAAAGCCGCGATTTGCTGCGGTGGCGTGGCGTACCTCCGTGCCCCGTTTGACTGCACGCATGACTGTAACGTATGTGATATTTGCAGACGACATTCTTCTAGTTCTTCGATCAATTCCTTTGTTTTTGGCACACTCGGAGGAATGAAAGAGTCCCGGTATATTTTACCTCCGGGGCGACGTTTCCTTGCTATGCAGTGGAGTTGCTTCACTGGTACGAGGTCTGAAGCTCTTCCTATCCGGACGTAAAGTGATCCAGGGTGAATAACAATAATCCTATTGGACGGGAACTGCTGGAAATGCTCCGGACCCGGTTCGAATGATAGCATACTCATTTGTAGATAGTTTTAGTAAGTTTAAGCAGATAAAAATTACATTGGTTATATTTCTGCAGTTGTGGTGTTGATAAATTTCTTGTCATTGAAATATTTCTGTAATTTACAAAAAACTTACTGTAAACATAACCTTTTACGTTTTAGCGATTTTGACACTGAATTTATTAATGTGGTTTTCGAACGAATTTTTGGGATAAGTTCAGAAACTTCATACACTGGTTTTCCTTTAAGATTTACTTAAGTCATTCGACAGGCTCATATAGGCTATGCATATCAGAAATGTAAGTTTCCAAAAATTTTAATGAATTCAAATATTGCAAAAAAAAATGTATTCACACTGGAAAATGTATCCGAACTAAAAGAACGAATGAGAAATTGTGATCCAGACTGTCAAGTACTCAAGTCAAAATTGATTGATTGTTAATTGTCACAAATGTCATCCGCTATCTATCGTCGTGTCACGAAGTTGGAAAAATAAACACTTTTCCCGAATTTTTAATTGGAAAACAATAAAACTCGGCCGTGAAATGGTGTCCAGGAGTTTAACTGAAGTGTTTGTGTTGATGCGTAACAATGCCATACACAGCCGGCATATATTCGCGGACCAGGCAAGCACTCTTTTGTTATTGATTATGTTTTGTCCATTTCACTCGAATATTAAATGATGCAATTACGAGCGTTTAGCAATTAATTAAGCCGCAATATTAGCGCGTGGTTTCCGTTTATAGGCCCATTATTAAATAATAACTCATAACGTAGCTTGGCCTGAAATATGTTGTCTAAACTTGACAATGTCATAGTCGCCCTTCTGAGTTGTTCAAGTGGCTTGTGTGATGGTAAACATTTAGAAAACATTAAGAATTTGACATCTGAATGTTCCAAACTAATTGCAATGAACCAAATTATACTGAGGCACAACACAAATTAACTAAGAATTGTTCATATGTTTTAGCGTTCTCAAACTGGACAGGTATGAAAGCATATAATTCTTGATGTAACATTCACAAAACATTTATTTTTTTGCTTTCTGTTGTCTCTAATTGTGTATTGTGAAATATTTAGATTTCTAACTATTGATTAATGGTTGAACTGACAAATGCATGCATAGTATGGACAGGTCAACTCAAATCAGTGTGGTTCTTTCTTCAGAAGAACATCCCAGACACTGACCGACACACATCCTCGTGTGACTTGATCAAGATTATGTAAAGTTTGTACTTTAAAAGATACTGTGACCTCTTAGTTGGTTTCTGTGTTTCTTCTCAGAGTAATTGAATAGGCAAAACCAACCTCCTATAGAGTTTAAAAATATTATTATTTCTTTTTGAAGTGTGGATGTTTTGCATGAATGTTTTGTTTCATATGTTTCTAAGCTTCTAAAGGAATGCAGACACTATATTTGATTGAGTATATTTGGTTTCCATTTTTATATGTACTTGTTCATGAAACTAAATACTATGTTACTTATGTAAGATATCTAACAACATTATGCCTGTAATGCACCTATATTTATTTATAAGTGTATAAGTACATCTTTATGTCATATCTAAATACCTTCTACTAAAATTATTTGTTGCACTGTAAACAATACATATTTTGAATTAAAAGAGTGTCCATGGAGTTTCCTGACTGATACTGTAGCTACATTTAATTCTCATCTTTGACAATAACAGCTGTTAAATATAACCTCTCCATTATCCATTAGCGGAATGACTCGGAGCGAGTCCGCCTCATGCGGAGTAGCTCCAATGATTTGGAGTCTGGCTTGGAGATGAGGAATGACTCCCATGCGCCTCCACAGTGGGCGGATGCCCTAGAGGAAGCACACTACGTTATCACTAGGTATGTACAACAATTTTTTTTTTAATTTCTTGCCCATGTCACTGGCTGCAGCCTGCTTTCTGACATATAGAAACACCTCAAGGAGTTTAATCTTTTGATAGACTTGAACTATCTCATATGAATGCCAGTTAATACCCGGATAATAGGCCATCCCATAGCAGGGACGAGAGTCCCTCCCATATGGATGGCCTATCTGACAGAGAACAAGAGTCGTCGACATCACTCACAGAATAGTAGTAACCTAAAGTGGCAATGGGCCGGCCATATTCATATTTATATTTATTTATTTTGCATTCCATATTCTATAAAGGATGTTACAGAGGGCTTAAAGCTAGTTACATAAATATGGACCCAGTAGGGGCACAGCAAAGTAGGAGAGAGGAGGGCTTTAATTTTTCTAATTAGTTAGTAATAAAAAAGTAACAATACTTAAAATAAAAAATATATATGTGTATTAATTTAAAATTTGTCATTTAGATATTCAACTATTTAATATTATATAAATATTTAATATTATATAAATATTTAATATTATATGTATAAATATTTAATTAATGAATTACATTTTTGTTCCTTTTTAATTATTTCCGGCGAATTATTATAAACTTTCATTGACATAACTAGAGTACTTGTTGAATGCAGTTTTAGCTTAGAGCTTGGTAGGTTTAGTCCATTTTTATGACGTAATATTATGCCATATTAGCCGTAGAAGCGATGACCGTTGTTCTTAAGTGGAGACCGCAAATCGGCAAGTGTAAAGTGAGACGCCCTCAGTCTCTGAAGTGACGATCTTCGCAGGGTAGTCCCTAATTGGATGAGAGTTGCCGAAAATTGAGTTAGTGGCGTGAGATTGAAGAGGCCTATGTCCAGCAGTGGACTTCTGTACCTAGGTTGATGATGATGATAGCAGGGCAGGTTTGCTGTAGAAATAGGTATTGACAAAGTACTTCTTTCGACAAGCAATCCTGTGAGTTGTCTGTCATCATATGCAAGTGAGAACCATCTTACTTATTAAACAACGGTTCTATGTTCTGAATTACTAAACATTCGTATTTTGTGGAATGACTTTAGCAATATAGAACATTTGGAGCATACAACAAGGTTTGCAACACAAATTTTGTAACCATAGGTTTCCCTATAAGTTATTTCAGCAATAATGTTGATAAAAATCTATTGTTTTTACGCTAATAGGTTAGATAACTATCTACGATCATTAATCAATGTAACAAGTATATCGTAAAGGTAATCTCTAATAAATAATACCGAGCGCTAAGCGATAGCGATGCGACTTCCGCCACTTCTTCGTCTCAGCTAGAACACTGGGCAAGTGGCGAAGGGCGTTTTGGGGACTGGCTAGTGGCTTGTGTACGTAATAGTGACGTTGAAACAGTGCCTAAATCAATTAATTTTGACTGTGGCTACGTTGATAGCACATCGCATGTATACGCGAAAGTCGTACTAATGTTACAGTGATGTTATTGCATTTACACCTCAAAATAGTCGCCGCGGATCGTGTGACCGTTATCACGAGTCTATAGAGCCTCATAAAACTTCCACACAAGCTCGTGGACCTTCTGCTGTCTATGTAACGGAGTCACTATCTGTATACTTATATAAAAGAACAGTTATGCATACGCCCTTGGTGGTTTTGTGCGGTCTTGTGGGATACGACGATTATTTACAATGTTAGGAATGAGATGCTTATTAAATACAATCATAATAGAGGTCACGGTTCTTGGATACACAGCGTCTGTCTTATTTTGACTGACTGGCAAACGCCTCTTTTCATTAAACATTAGGGTCAAGTAAATGAGAAAGGTCCTCTTCAAGAACAGGCATAGGCACACACCTGACACCCGTTGTACCCACGCTTTTCCAGATGTCTATAGGTGGCGGAAACCACTTATCATCTTATGGCTCGCATAAGCAGAGCACAAAAAAATGGTCAGAATGTTTGTAATAGATTCTGTTTGTTGGAAAGAGAGAAATGAGATTGAAGATGAAACGATCGTACCCAGATGCCCGTTCAGCTTTGCGTTTTAGGTACGGATTACGGATACGGATTTTTTATGTACGGACGTCGGCTGCATTAATTCGTTACCTCTTTTATAGAGTGTCTTAATGCGTGACGGATACATAATTAATGCAGCTCTTTGTACCTAATTCAAAGAGTATGTAAAGATCGTGTTGTTCTGTAGGTTTTAAGTAGAAATTGGCGTAGAAGGCGCCCATATTTATGGGCCTTCTTTACTAACTTTGCTAATGTATATCCCAACTTTTCTCTCACAGGCTAAGAACAAAACTATCTGAGCTACAGTCCCGCCACGAGAAGCAGATCCGGCGACCGTCACTAGACGACACGACCGAGCAGCAGCACATCCAGCGGCTGACTACGGAGATCGGGCGCTACTTCACGCAGGCGCACACGCACCTCACTGCTATCAAGGCGCAGATACGACATGGTAAGATACTGTTAGCCTTAATTGTCCCAATGCTAGACAAAGGCCTCTCTCCATGACTTCTAGTTCTTTAGATCCAAGGCTAATGTAGACCACTGTGTTAGTTAGGTCTACCTCGTCCTGCCATCTTCTATGAGGTCTGCCGCGACCCCTTCTGGCTGCGTCGCGGCGCCGCATAGTAGCTATTTTGGTCCACGGCTCATTGAGCATACGGCAGAGTGGCCAGCTAGGTCCCACGTCAGCGTAGCAGCTTTTTCAGCAACGGCAGTAAGACTTGTGTTTTAGTGCGCAATGGTAGTGTGGTGTTGCGAAAATTCGCGTTGTTGCGGCAGTCAATGTCTTATATATAGTCAATGATTTACATATATAAAAAAACCA
Source organism: Xestia rhomboidea (assembly GCA_963853795.1). Classification (NCBI taxonomy): domain Eukaryota; kingdom Metazoa; phylum Arthropoda; class Insecta; order Lepidoptera; family Noctuidae; genus Xestia; species Xestia rhomboidea. The sequence goes on from OY970774.1 coordinate 18,900,051, forward strand.
CCATTTTCTCATGGGAGTAATACCATGAGAAAATGAATTAGACGAAGCAGAATTTACAGAACGACATCTCACATACTCTTTTTGTTTCGTCACTGTTCAAAATTCAGTTAATATTTTTAAATGTAGTACTTTGCGCTTCCCATAATTAGGCATGATAACAAATCTAGAAATTGGGCCACTATATCACGGTGGACCGCTTATCAGTATGTTTTAGGATCACTTGATAACTGGGCCAACATTATGTTTGTTATTGTTATTACTTCACTAAGTGCAGGCTACCGACTCGTGAAATAAAACAAAAACAAACTAAACTCGAACATTCCGAAAACTACCGTTTTTGTCTTGATGAATGAACCCGGAACCGTATAACTACCACTAGCCATGGGATGCTAAGAAATTGTAGCTTTATCAACTCCACATACGATTTGTATTCTTACGAACTAATTAATACACATAATTTTCCAGGTAACCCAACGGAACAGAAACTAGCGACAAACGTGGTGCTCGCCTTAGTCACCATTCTCCAAGACCTGAGCGTCACGTTCCGTACCGCGCAGTCGAACTACCTGAAGTCTCTCACATCACGCGAGGAGCGATCCAACGCCTACTTCGAGCTGCCTAACTTCGAAGAACTCAGCCTAGACGACAATGAACTCCTTCCAGGGTTATCCAGCAACCAAACAGACTTACTATTCTCCCTCCCAAGTACTTCCGGAACTCAGAAATTTGATGACAATGATGATTACACCCGACCAGCACTAAGTCAGAAACAATTAATGTTGATACAAGAAGAAAATACAAGAGATGTAGCGGAAAGGGAAGAGGAAGTGAACAAAATAGTTCGGTCAATAGTCGATATGAATGATATATTCAAAGATTTAGCTCACATGGTGAACGAACAAGGTACGGTACTAGATAGAATAGACTATAACATTGAACAGACTCAGGTACAAGTTCATGAAGGTTACAAACAGCTCCAGAAGGCAGAAAGATATCAGCGGTCGAATAGGAAAATGCATTGCATCCTCATACTAGGAGCAACAATCATAATGTTAGTAATCCTACTCATTATAATAAAAAGTTAGTCAAGTTAAAAATAAGCAGAAACTGCCTTATTTTTCGTAGAAAATGGCCGGACGGCTGGACCGTGAGTGGTTAAGATATTGTAACCTTTGCAAGTTTGGTTAAAGTTCAAAATTCCAAAATTCTAGAAATTTCAAGGAGTTTGTTGGTTTTTTGACGTGACTACTGTTTTGAAACTTGGGAGGTCGTTTACATGATGTATTTTTTAAAGTAAATAATGTGTAAACGTGCCTTTAAACTATTGGTTTTAGTTGCGACCAAAGTTCTGCTATTTATCAAAATATGCATATAGGTGAATATCGCCGGGCTTCCTGTCACCATTAAAGTTTAGAAGGTAAATATAATCTGTTAAAATTATGAGCCCGACCAATCCTCCAGTTTCTGAGAGCTTGATAAAGTCTGATCAGTGAATCTACTGTTAAATCCCTCATAATATAACTGTGTGATGGATCATATAGCAAGAAATGGGGTGACTACTGGAATTATGAGTAATAGAGAAGCATGGATATAGAAGACATGCTGCGCCGACTACGAATAAATTGAAATTAAAGAAAAAACAAAAAAAAAAATACCCACTTAAGTTTAATTAACGAAGGTCATTTATAAACAAAATACAATGAGCAAAGTTGTAAAAGTAGAAGTAGCCGTGGGCTTAAAACTATGCACAGCCTGTATCTTGGTGGCCCAAGATAGTATCTGTATCTTGGTATTGGAGTAAGCGCAGGATAATCGTGACTATGATAACTTGACATCAGATTTTATTGAAAAGGCTTTCAGACGGATTCAGTACATCACAATAATATTAAAAAAAAAACATTTTAATTCTAATAAACATTTGATATCACCTTTTATATAATCAATACAATAAACTCCTTAACGTTGTTAAAAATGAATGAATCCCATTGATTAATCTGAAATCTACATTAGATAAGTAAATTATCTGTATATACGGCAAGCGACCATATTTATATAGGGTAGGTAAGAAGTTAGCTAGGTAACATTTGGTGTAGTAATTTTATTGGAACCTGAAATCAGAAAGTGGTAAGTATGGTGGCGACATCTATAAGGCCACTTAAGAACTGCGTACCATACCTGACGTCACGCAAGTCCTACATCGCGCAACCAGAGTTATCAGCGCGATTAACATAGTACCTATGCAGAAATCCTACAACTGGTTAGCGCTCGTGGCTAAATAGTAACAGCCGCACGGGTCGGTCTCCAAGGTTAAGCAGCGCTTGCCAAGGTCGCTCCGTGGATTCATACAGAGTTTCCTCTGTGCCTCAGAAAGCACGTTAAGCCATTGGTTGTAATTTTTTAGATCTTGGACAGCCACGTCAGTGGGCCGAAAGTCTGACAACCAGTCTTACCAAGGGGTATCGTATTACCCAGTATTAACTGGGTTGTGGAGGTCAGATAAGCAGTCGCTCCATGGAAAATACTGGTATTCAGCTGCATTAGGTGAGACTGGAAGCCGAGCCCGGGGAAAAGGCTAGGCAGATGATGAGAAATCCTTAATAAAAGTCTTTTCTTTTTTGCTGCACAGAATCCTCGTACACCCTGTATGACGTAGGTATCTTTTTACGATTACGGGAGTTAATCTGTTGTACGTTTCTTGAGCGAGGAAGCAGTCGATAGCACGAGTTGAGACTGGTGCCTCAGGTTCCAATAGATTACTCGCTCAAATTATTTGTTGTACTAATGCACATATTCTAGTCTTTATGTCTATATTGTAAGATATGTAAGTATTAATTAAAGCGTATTTATTGCAATTACAAGTTAAACGTGTGACTGTGAGTGGTAGATTGTCCTTGAGCAGAATAAAAATAAAAAAACTCAATTTTTGCGGCCTAAAGTTGGAGACCTGATTTAGTGGCTTGGTGTTTGGACCCTGTAATATACTTAGGCTGTTATTTGGTTCAGTGGCCACAACCGCAGCTGCTGAGCAAGAGGTCTTGGGTTTGAATCCCAAATAAGGCGAAGTGTTACTTGGGTTTTTCATCAGGCATTTCTCAGTAGCAGCCTGGATGAGGGCAATAGGCTTGCCCCTATTATATGGGACTTAACATACATACTGGTGAAATGATGGATGGATGACCTATTCAACTGTAATAACGACATATTTTGTCACAGGCTTTATTTCAATATATTTTTTCTGCTCAAGCAATATCGTTAATGTTACTACATTATAGTGAGTGTGTGTGCCAATGTTGCCAAGTAAGGAGCAAAGTGTTGTCAATGCGAATTTAATTTATTAATATGTTTAAAAGTTACATTTTTGTCATCAAGTGAAATTCTATTTTTATAAAACAAATATCGGACTTGTTTTAAGTTATTTAATCATGGTTAAATTGATTATTGGTTATGAAATTGATTCCAATTTTGGTGAAATATTATGTAAATTAATGCTTATTGAAATGAATAGCATGTGTAGCGAATGTAAAAATAAATGCTGTAAAAGTTCAACATAAAAATAGCCGGAGCGCTCCATCGTTTTGGAAACAAAGCATATATTTCCTAAAATATAAACTTTTGTATGTACCTAATGTATTTATTTACGACGTTGTGTAAATATTGTCTACTTATAAATGACATCAAAGTGATAATATAACAAATTATTCAAAACTTTTTTTGTTTTATTAATTCGCCTTTCAGTCTTCATGCAATCGGTGTGTGAAAATAGACGGCGTCGCCAAGACCGGCGCGGACCTGACGATTCCGTGCTGATTGATAGATAGACGCGAACCGCGAGAGCTGCTTGGAGGTGGAGGACAGGACAAAGTCATCATCTTTCTGCCATTGTCCGGTTCTACTCGAAGCGACGGTTCGGGACTAATCATGTCATTCCTCACACAAACCATCCGCCATTTCTTTTGGTATTCCTTACCCTCTCCGTTGTTCAGCAATCGTATTCATCACTCTTTTTTATTTACCTACCAAAGTACCTATAGCTATTTTTGCTTAGTCCACGGTTCACGAGGTAGTGGAACATTATTGCCCAAAAAAAATAGAATTACTTTGACCCAATGTCCCCGTGATTATCAGTATTATCTACACAAGTGCGCGGGTTCGATGCCCGGGTAAAGTCAACAACCTATCATGGAAAAATGAAGCTTTTCTCATAATGCTGCTAGTAGCCAATATGTTGTATGTCCAAATGATTGCGACTACCTCGTGGGTCCAGTGGTCGCAAACGTACCTACTGTTTCGTCAGAGGTTTTGGGTTCGATTCCCGGTTCGGGCGGTGTTGTTGGGTTTCTCCATCAATAATTTCTCAGTAGCAGTCACGGAGTCTGGAATTGTGCCCGGTAGATGGAGAGAGAGCAATAGGCAATAGGCTCGCCCTCTATTACATGGGGTGGGAATATTTGTTAGGTACACCTCTGCCTATCCTTTCGGGAATTACAGGCGTGATGTTATGTGATTGCGTTTTTCAGTGCTGCAGCTGGCTTTCCTCATGAATACTGTATGTCTTTGTTCCCCCAACATCCCCCCCTATGTTGTAAAAATGCACAAACAGCGATAATGCATGTCTTAATTCGCAACCTTTATCAAGCAACTCGAACCGTCGAGATATTGCAAGGATGCGCGTTACATAACGTATGTGGGTGGTTTCCTTTATTCATGGCACTCAGTTTCACATACTAACCCATATTCATCTGACCTACTTAGTGGAGTGTTTGTCCGTTGTGACGATTTGAAGTCGCACTAAGCTGCACCGTTAGTCGGCAAACAAAAAAAACATACGACAATCCATTTACTTTGCTAATAGCTAATACTTGTAGTTTATTTTATTTGACCCTAAACAAGGTTCGTCACTGATAAGGTGCCATCGCAAAATAATAATAAATAATGGAACCCTCACCCCATTTGAAGGGTTTGCAAGAGATTAACCCATAAAAAGGGCGTTGACCTCTGCCCAGGGAGTTGAACCCAGGATCAAACATAAAACTACTACTATAGTTGCTGCCAGTTAAGATCGCAATACCGGTCATCGCCCTTTCCCTAAAATATCTGTTCATACGAACCAAAACAAATGAACTATGATTGTATCGTTTTTTATTAGAAAAAGTGTTGAAGATCACGATTCAGAACTGGAAGGCTTGTTTTTGGATTTTAAAGTTATAAATGTAAGTAGGTGGGTCAATGACTGCTATTGCACTGGCAGCAACTATAGTCTTTACACTATGTCATTCTTTTTTTTTGTGTACTAAAAAACAAAAAAGTCTGCCGATCTTTGCTGATCGCTTCTTTTGCACAGCTTGAGGTATTCTAGCTATGTGATTGGTAAGGAATGAAATAAACAAGATATTTTAATTGCACTAAAGAATTATAATTGTCAGTGATCTCATTTTACAGACATAACTCCATCAGCTGAGATTTTGAGCTGACGAGCTCAGCCAACTGGTATGCACAGTCACACCCTTGGAAACATAAACTGGCTTACATTGTCAATAAAAATAGTATTTAGTAAGAGTTAGTGGTTCTTTAGATAACAAAGATTGAAATAGAGAAGCAATTCTAATTGATAAATCAGGTTGAGCTAGTAGATTGAATCTTAATAACTATAATATATAGGTTTTATAATATAAATTTTGATATTATGCTTTCAGGTAATCTATCACAGTCATAATACACCTACAATTTACTATCTACACATAGCCAAGTTAAGTCAAATAATGGGAGTTACAAAAAGCAATAACCAAGTAGAATCATCTTTAGAGAGAGATAGGAAACCAAACTCGTCAGCACAAGACCTCATTACAATCATGCATTCAAACATTCAATTCACAACACAAAATACAACGCAAAATCAAAAATATGTTTTTCTTTAATGACAAACAACACAAATCCACTATGAGTCTCTGTGCTTATTGTAAAATTCGTCTACATATTTCTTATAAGCCGGTTGATTCGGCCACAGGTATGATGCTTGTTGATTTAGAGGGCTGTGTGTGTTCGGCTCTGCTAGTAGACTCTGGATGGACAGTAACACAGTGCGAACATCGTACAGTGCTGTCCACTTATCCTTCAAAATATCTAAACATATTAAACCACAGGTATCTACATTAGGGTGAAAGCATGGAGTGATGAACTTCACCATAGGCGGGGCATACGGGTACGAGTTTGGGAACTCTAATGACAGTTTGTACTTGTGGCCTGCATACACAGTTTCTTGAGGGCCATTGATTGTGCCAATCCATTTGAAAAGGTTCTCACTCTCTGGGAAAGCAGATATGCCTTTGTCAGCACAACGCATCAACTCCATCAATTCTTTTTGCAGCCTGCCAACAAAGACAAAATATGAATTACTTGTAGTACTGACAGTTGTGGAACCCAAACATTGTCTTTTTGTGAACCAGTTTGGATTCCAACAGTTTTATGTGTCGTCATTGATGCTATGAACAAAGACAAGTTCTCTGAACTTATTCATGATCTAAGTGGAGGTCAATACGAAGACAGAGGTTCTTTTTTGTGGAGATACACGTCACTGACCACAGCATACAATATTGCAGATTGTCAACGTTATTATCGTACATAACTGAAGTGAAACCGTTAGACCTCCCATGAGTAATAACGATTTCTTTTCTAACCTTAGGCTTGTAAAAGCGTAATAATTCATCTTACTCACCGAAACATGAAAGAAATAGGAGGTACAAACATTTACAAAGCAATTACAATGTCGTTTTACTTACCGTTTGCTCACAGCATGATTATCTTTTAGTTTTATCGTATCTTCATTTTGTTTAGCTGGATTTGACGACGATGCGTAATGTGGATTAATATTTTGAGCCATAATATTTGAAGCGAACAAAATCCGATTCCCCCAATTCTACTAAATTTCTGTTAAACGAAGACAACTTCCTGTTTAATTTGAAAAAGCTCAATTTTTATTGGATATTTTACACACATCTGACAGCGGTACGTAATGGCGGCAATCAACGTTGTAATCAGCGCCATCTACACTATCAGTTATCGACTTAACTGACTTCATTCGCTCGAAAATCTATGGTCGATTTCTCAATAAATTCTCATTGGTCGCAATGCGATATTATAATATTTTCTTATTACCCACATATGTAAGAAAGTTACACAAGGACCATCAAGATATTCATCTACAGGACAAGACAGGACGTACGCCACGACCAGTGTATCTAGGAGTACATAATCCTATATAAAATTAATTTCTGCCTTGACTCCAAACTCTCAAGTTCTTCATTGATCCAGTTTGTGTTCGAAGCCGCTACTTTACCACAAGTCTAATTGTCGACATAATACAATACAGACTTATTTACATTCCTAATTTCAAATTTAGGGCGTGCTAGACAAGGTAGGGTTACAACACGGCATAAATTCTAATTGTCGGAGCAATGAGTTATTATTTTAAGTACTTAGAAAATATAAATATCAGATAATAATTTGATTTAAAATGACCTCATAGCTTTCTATGTCAAAATACTCGAAATAACTAATAAGATTGCCTGCTTTGTCAGACTGACTTTCACTTTCTTTACTCATTTGAGCGTGAAATTAAAAATCAGTGACGGGATTATTTAATAGAAAAGGAAAAGTTTACTCTAGGAGACTTTAACAGTCTATTTAAGATGTTGATATCAATAATTACGCTTAGTTTACATTAAGGTTTTGTGAGGAAATAATAGCGCAACGTTGTTTGCTGAATAAAATGGCTCTTATAGTAAGTAAATCAGTATAGTTTTACTGTTTCTTTTTTGAAGTAGTGGTTTTATATGTAAATTAGTGCGCGTTTTTATTATCGGTCTATGATTTTTTTCTGCGTGACGTGGCGTAAGCTAACTTTTTACCTTTTTGTTTTTATTAACACGAACCACAAACAAAACCTAACATTTAACCAAGAAACTTCTAAACTAACTGGAATTAGGACGGGCAAGCCAAAAACGTTCCAAGCGAGAAAGCTTCAAGAGTGGATGTTGTCTCTTTCTAATAGGGTGTCCAATAATCATACTAACTCTTGAGACAGATTAAACACTCAACCGCCCCTGGCTGCTTTAGCAGCCAGTAGCCGTTTTGCGAAATGTCCCTGGCTGCTAAAGCAGCCAGTAGCGGATTCGTCCACCAAATGCAATAAAAAATCTGTGCTACTATATTATCATAAAGGAAATCTAGTTTTCGAATCTCAAAGTTGAGTATTACGCCTCCGAAAAAGTGGTAGGTTTAAATACCTATAGTGATTGTGTTTATACAAGAAATAAGTGATTTTGTGATTAAAACGTGTGTGTTAACGGAAAAACAGTGCATAATTAGTATTGTGAACATATTATTAAATTGTATATACAAAAACAAGTGGCTTCGTAAAGTTATAGGTACGTAAATAACCGTGTTCAAAAACAGTCGTTGGCACAGGCCGCGTCAAAATAAACAGTGAGTATCCAAATTCTAATTTAATTCTAACTAGACTATCGTAAATAAACTAATAAGATTATGGTCTTATTGGAAAGGAAATATAATCTAGTTTATTTTAAAATTATTTAAATTGATTTAGAAAAATTCAAATTAATATTTTAATAGCGAAATATCCGTTATCATCACTGTTTTTCAAGTTCTACATTTTTTTTGAGTTTCAAATTAAAATCAGTTTTTTTTTATATATAGATTCCTTATCTATTCAGCTATTCACTGTAAATTTTATTTAGCTATAACTCTTGTAGTTTGCGATTGTTTATCTAAAGTGTCAAATTACATGCGAATATTTCGCAATTTTTTGCACCCTGGGCGGTTTGGTGCAAAAAAGTCGAGCGCGGGGCGCGTGAGTATTTTATATTCCGAAACCATTCATTTTCACTCGCAGCTCGCCAAATGGATTCTTTTGCTGGAGAAGCATGGAATTATCCTTAGGACGGCATGGTGCGGCGGACTCTTTTCTTTTCAATATTTCTATTTAAAAAGCTAACTAGTTACTACCGACACCATGTGCACTATTTCTAATGTATAAAATAAAAATATACTTTTTATTAATATGTACGACAACGATGTTCGAAACTTCGAACTTACTTACTTAATTTATTTGGATATTTCCCATTTGTCAATCTAAAACTTGGTAACCCTAGTCGTAATAAACAACCAAAGTTAAAAAACTTCCTTAAAAAAAGAAATTCCACATCCAGCAAACCCTTACTACTACACCCCTTCACACAACACAATTTTACCGTTTTTAAAGCGGATTATTTCACATAAATACAATAAAAGTGCTTAAATGACTTCAACGCGAAAATGTATCGGCCATATTGTTTACATCGGTGACAAGGCAAGACAGGGACACCATCCACCTTTGTCGGTTTCTCGCTCGGAACATGTTGTTTTTTTTCTTTTCTATTGAATCCATTGTACAAATTTAAACTCTAAGCTTTTCAGATAGGGTTTTTTTTTATTTTTTTAGCATTTTGTTCGTACTCATTCCAGTTAGTATATAATTTCCTTGCATTTAACATTCCATTCGAGTAATGTCTGTTAGAGCCAAGGAACTTATATACTAACTGGAATGAGTACGAACAAAATTTAAAAAAAACTCTATCTCGAAAACTAGGAGTTTTAATTTGTACAATGGAAACAATAGAAAAAAAACGTTCCAAGCGAGAAACCGTCATGGTGGATGGTGTCTCTGTCTTGCCTTGCCACCGATGTAAACAATATGGCCGAAACACTTTCGCGTTGAAGTCATTTAAGTGTATGTGGATGTGGAATTTCGTTTTTCAGGTAAGTTTTTTACCTTTGGTTGTTTATTATATAAAAATAGTAAAATAAATATTGGCGAATGTTACTAAAACATTTTAAACATTTTTTAAACATTGTAAACAGTCATAGCATGAACATGCGATTTTCCATGTAAAAATATATAATTTTAACGGAGTCCTCGAATCCCCGAATACAAAAGTCATCTGGATAGACAGGTTGCAAAATGGATAGTTTGCAACTGGACTGTACAGACATACCTTTAACTTATAGGTAATAAGTTAACATAAAAAGTTAATGACATCCACTCTTGTAGCTATCTCGCCTTTCATTCCTCGCTTTGCAGGTCATCATCATTAAATAATAAAATAACAGTAGTCTGTTACTGTCTCAAGAGTTAGTATGAAAATTGGACACCCTATTAGAAAGAGACAACATCCACTCCTGAAGCTTTCTCGCTCGGAACGTTTTTTGCGTTACCCATCTTTGTTCCAGTTAGTATATAAGTTCCTTGGTCAGAGCTCAGAGCGGTCTGTCACTTTGTGTCACTTCTGACACTGTCACATTGTTGTCGTAATTTCCTAAATATTTGCAACTTGCGTTCGTGGTTTTTCTATTCTAAAGAGAGTGCTTCTTGGTGTTCTTTTTATTTCTGAAACCATTTCACTTGAAAATTCAAAATGCCTTGTTTAGTAATCTTTGAAAACAACTACATAACGGATCTGGAGAGTACAGATGTGTTATCGTTGAAACGCGATATTTCACAAAAACATGGTGTTCCGATAGAAGACCTATTTGCTACACTGAACGGGAGGTCTGTGTCTGACAGTTACGACATTACAGCGGATAACAATGTCGTTAGATTGTTCAGTAAGCTCGTCGGAGGGAAAGGCGGATTCGGATCTATGTTACGTGCTATTGGAGCGCAAATAGAAAAAACAACCAACCGTGAAGCTTGCAGAGACCTCTCTGGCCGTCGATTACGTGACATCAATGAAGAGAAAAGGCTCAGGAAGTGGTTGGAAGGCCAAGAAGACAGGGAAAAGGAGGCAGCTGACCGGAAACAGAAGAAACTTGAGAGACTTGTTGCGGAGCCAAAGATCGAAGTGAACTTGAATCCTGCTTATGAGAAAGAGCGTAAGGACCTACCTGAACGTGTGAACTCGGCTGTAGAGGCTGGCTGGCAGGCTGCTGGCTCATCAAACACTTTAAAACGCAAGTCGGAAAATGAAAAAGCCAAACCGAAGAAAGCTAAGCTTTGGATTGATGCCGAGCTATCAGATTGCTCATCATTGAGCGAAGATGAAGAGGAGGAACCCAAGACAGCAAGTCCTGGACAGCAAGTGTCTACTGACAGTGGAAATGAGTCCGACAAGGCTTCCGCAAGCAGTAAATGAGACTAAGATGCTGTTCGTCTTTAGTTTTAAGTTTTGTAACTTTAGTATAATAATATTCCAACAGGTTGCATTTATTACAACCTGATATATTTTTAAAGTACACTTTTTCATATGAATAAGTAATATGTCATTGTAAAGCTATGCAGGTGAATAATATAAACAAATACAATTTTATTTTTTGGTACAGTTTTGGCTTGTAAAAAGAAGACTTTATAAAAATCTTACTTTATACACCATTCCCTAAGTTTTAAGTAAGTATTGTGTAGAATCAATTCTAAACTGGTGTTCAGCTGCATCCGCTTAGAGTAGAAGCCGTCCCTAACATTGTTGGGAAAAGGCTAGGCAGGTGATGATGATGATGTATCAATATTTAATTGAAAACAAAAAAAAATTGTGGCCCACCTACTTGTAGGTAAATTGTGTACTTTCAATTTAGATTTTAATGATTTGTAAAACTGCTGTGTATTTAAATAACTTGTCTTTAATTAAGGAATTCTATGATATTGTAATGTAATTAAATGTATTTTTAGGTAACCTAAACTGTGTTTTATCTTAATTTATTTAATTTAATATTATTAAAAATCCTCGTAAATTCAGTGACTGAGTTAACAGATGTCTCTGTAAGAATACTGGTTCGCACGTATAGATGGCGCTAGAAGAAACGTACGCATACGATCGCGTTGTTGAATTATTCATCAATTCATCATCTTGCACAGCCTGAATTCACCCACGTCTGGGTATAGGGCTCTGTTTGTGCCAAGCTCCACGTCTCTGTGCAAACCTTATGCAGGATTTATCTGCAATGGCTACAATGTCTGTGCATTTCGCTACCATTACTTCTCTTTCCAGTCCTTTGACACCACACTCGGTCACAGCTTTACTACACCTGCATCACCGCACCTTGCAATGTCGGATTATTACCTAGGCTACATTAACAGTTATGTATAGCCAGGAATTTAGTTCGGCTTGGGGGGGCTCAAGCTTTGCCACCTACCTACACAACTCTATCAACATAACATCACGCTTGTAATCCCCGAAGGGTTAGCCAGAGGTGTACGGTCGACCAAGCTATTTGGTTTACATTTTACAATGTAATTTGCATGTTAAAATGTCAACCAAATAGCTTGGTCGACTGTACCTAACAGTACACCCTCATTTCTCCAGTTATGCTGAGTTCCGTGTAATAGGGGGCCCTATTGCCATCAACCGGGTGCAAATCCAGACTCCGTGGCTGCTATTGAGTAATTCCTGATGGAAAAACCCAATAACACTGCCTGGCCTGGGAATCGAACCCAGGACATCATGCCACACAACAACTAATACAACGACAACTCCATCATCGTCTTCATTACATATTACTAACCGAAGTTAATTATAATTTATAGCGAAACGTTTGGATCGTGATAGTACTGCTGTCCCTGCTGGCGCTTGCGGCTGCAAGACCCCAGGAGTTCGATGATGAGGAGGACGGCCGCGATGGAGCCGATGACAGGAAAGGTAAATATTGACGAAAACATCAGTACTTACCTACTGTACCAGTGTACAATGGAATAGATTTAGGATCTACTAGTTAACAAACGCTCATTTGCAGTTCGTCATCTGTCTGTCTCATTTTTTTATTATAATTGCTTAAGTATCGTCTACATTGTTATATCTACATATAATTTAGTAAAGCTAGTACTTTCATGGTTTTAATAGCTAAATAAAATAACTAAATATATCGTGACGTCGTATTACCGAAGACATACAAAGATTCCCGAAGCCCGAAGCGCATACTTTTATTCGTTTATAGTGTTTTGCAATGGCTAGTTTGTGTCGGAAACTTGTGAAGTCTGATAACTAAACTTTCACACATGCATACAAAGTAGATAAATAAATATCATGTCGCTTAGATATGCGGACAGCTTTTGCTGACAATCGAGATAAGATAAGTACATAGGATAACGTAGATATTCCAAGAAACTTCACCTTACTTATTTGTTTGGACGCGAACTTTACGACTATCTTACACTGACGTTGTTTACTACACGCTTTAATTCTCCAATGGGGTTAGCAGGCCCATGTAATAAGTATCGCCCAGTTAATCGCGTGTTATGATAACAGTGCCGCTAGGATCTCTTTGGCTCTTGAATGTAACTGATAAGGGACCATTAAGTTTCGTGATAATGTATTGAAAAAACTAGATACGTGTATCTATGTGGAGACCAAATGATTTTTTAAAGATTTTTCTAAACAACAAGCCGAACATGTCTGAAAGTAAACAAGTGTCGGAAGACTGTAAATTGAACTGTTTTTTTATTTCTTTCTCAGACGACCCGGGCCGCGTGCAAATAAAGGTGTACAGGGGGCCAACGAAACATGATGGATACGCCCCTTGGGGGTTCTGGGTCAAACAACCTTCGGACGAAGAATAAATAACTTAGTTTTGTGTTAAAAAAGTAGTAATAATGTTAGACTTAGGTAGGTACTTGGTTTAGTTTGTAATACATAGGAAGATGGCGTCTATTCAATGGAGAGCAGTGGTTGCCCAGTGGTAAAGGCCCGAACTTGTAGGTCATGAGTACAAACCCAGAAGGGCACGTTACACTGTGTAATTTATTTCGTCACCACTGCTCTCAAAACGGTGAAGGAAAACATCGTGAGGAAACCGGCATGTCTTAGAACTACCAATTCGAGGACCTCTGAAATCTACCAGCCCGCACTGGGCAACCACCACCTGCGTGGTGGATCACGGCCCAGTCGCTCTCACAGAGAGGAGGCCGTGTCCCAGCAGTGCAGGGAACAATAAAGTAGAGTAGATCATGAATGAAAGGGCGCCACTGTTTTCGTGAGTAAAACCAAAGAGTATTAATTAATTTGTTCTATTTTCCTTGTTACCCGCCGCTTGTGGCGGTTTTCCTTTCCTTGTACAATGTGTAATTAAATAAAATAACTAGTTTATTGAGGTTATTGGTAAAATAAATTTTGAGGAAAATGGAACGGTTTTGTTTTATTTATTGTCCTAGACTTTTAATTAAACGTTTACAGTAGTGGTACATCGATGGAAGCCCAACACTTGCTGCATCAGCAACCTGAGTTATGGAGCGCAGGGTGGTGTTTCTACACTGTGGAGGTGTGCCCCGCTTGGGTGGAGCACCGCCGTGTCCTCGAGGTGGCGATCGGCGGCGGCGACCTCTCGCTTCCGGCCCTGGTTCGTGCCATGGTCCGGAGCGAGACGGAATGGGACGCCGTCACCTCCTTCTGCAGTCAATTCAAGCAGTCATGCTAGCGAAGGAGGTGGCGGAATGGGACAGGGAGAGATCCACACGTCCCGGCCGCCACGGGAGACGCCCCGGACGTCGGGGGCCACGTGGTGGCTTCCGGCCACCGTAGGCGCGGGCCTGTGGACGGGGAGCTATGGGCTAGCTCGCCGTCCTTCCGTCTCATGACGACAGGCCGTGTCGACGGCGCGTTCGTGTTCCACGCGCGCCTCAAAGAGAGTCAGCAATAGGGAAGGGGACCCCTTCCCTATTGCTCCCTATTGCAAGGGCCGAAGCCTGCCGGGGCTGCGGGACTATTCGAAAGAGATACCGTGGCCCCGGAACACAAAGGGCGAGGAAGGAACATGGATGGGTTTTAGTCAGTAAAAGTCTGACACTCCTTCCTGCTCCGCCCAGAGCGGGAGGAGTCATTTGATGATTTCCCATCCTAAAAAAAATATGCTAAAAAAAACGCGGTCTGTTCGACGGGATGACGGGCGCGGGCAACTGCCTATCAAGCTCGTTAGTTAACTATTAATTATAATAGTTTATGTTGTTTTCCTGGTCCGATAGGTAATGAGGATGTGAATAATCCTACTAAGTAATATTATTTAAGCCAAAATTTGTGAGTAGGTGTGGAGGTACGGATGTTTGTTAGGTACTCTTTCACGCAAAAACTACTGAACGGATTTAGATGAAATTTTACACACAGATAGTTTATAAAGGAAGACTGATAGTGTTTTATTTCGAGCAGTCGATGAAACGAGCATAATATGTTACACACAGGGTGTAAACAGACTCTTTACGAAGCCGTCAACCAAGCATTCTGTAAGTTAGGTAAGTACATCAAACTAATTATGTAACTCTACGCAAAAATTATTGCTGGAATGAGTTTTTTTTTGTGGTGAAAAATCACGTTCAATTATTGTTCATTAAAAGTAAAGGTGTAAAATCTTCCATTAAAAACATGTATTTAAAAAAAAAATGTAAAAAAGTTGGAACTTTGACTCCCAATATCTCCTAGGAGGTTCCAAAAAAAATTTATAAATAATGATCGCAATGACAAGTGACTTTCGGCTTCGTTATGAGTCTTTTTACACCCTTTAGTAGACAGTGTTACAAAATCTAGTGTCTAATGTATCTTCCCAAACGTTATTAATTCGACTAAGCGTATGTTTTCATAACATTAGGTACACCAAAAACAAAAGAGGGGCGGTAAGATGGCGCTTTTAACTAAGGCCAATAAATTAGGAACGAAATGTCTTTTTCTGAGCGGGTTGGGAGAAGACGAGAATGAGTTAAATGTCTTACGATTGGGGAGATGTGTGTAAAGCATCAGTTTACAGCATTCCTTCTGCTGGGACACAGGTTTCATCTCTATCAGAAGGAGTTGGCTGTCTAAAGGATGTAAGCGGACCTTTCACGAAGCCGTCAACAAAGCATTCTGTACATCAAACTAACACTTTCCAAAATTTTAAACGAGTTAATTTGTGTGAGAACAAACACTGTATATTACCATAAACAGTGTTTTTCACATAAAAAAAAACTCATTTCGTCATTAAGCGCTATTGCGCTTAAGAGCGCGCATCCAAAAAGTTGGCAACGTCGCAAATAGCTGTCAAACATTCACCTATTTTAATTAATTAATTGATTTGGCAATATTACTGAATGGAAATAAGAAATATGGCTGACTAGTGAACTAGAATATTAATAGTGAATTCTAGATACGCGTGCTACGCCAATGATTCAAGCGCGTATTGTTAGGAGGTTCCTCTCTCAAGAGCCCTGAACACCGGGAACTCGGACCCTGTTCCCGATACCAGTGGGCTACTATTTTTTACAGTTCCGTACCTCAAAAGAAAAAAAGGCACCCTTATAGGATCACATTGTTGTCCGTCTGTCTGTCTGCCTGTCTGTCTGTCCTTTATTTTGCGAACGCGTGGAGGTATCTAGTTGAAATTAAAATCACATACTTGGGTCCACAGTCCCTTGAAGCTGTGTTAACGTAAAAAAAAAGATTCGGCCGTTTATGCCGAAAAACTGTATATTTCGACACTCGGAATCAAAATTTATAGGATAATATCGTTGACCTAGAACTATCCAATTTGGCAAGTAATATCGTCCTAAACTACAAGTACAAAAATTTGAACACTCACAATTTTTGTAATTATTTGGTTATAGCCTTTTAGGTTAACAAGTTAGTTTTTGTTACTAATATAGGTATGAACTGTTATTATAACCTCAATTTCACTTAAAAACATAATATTATAAGTAATTATAGGTTTAGAAACTAAATTTCGGGAAAAGCTCGGAAAAACCTGCAAGACATCGAGTCTTGCAGGAATTCTCCTGAATTAATTAAAATATATACCTACAAGTTAGAAAATGAATAAACGTAATTACTATGACTAGACTTCTAATTGAAAGCTATTTAGTCTGACTTAAATAGTGGTGACGGTTAGTGAATTTGCTTTCAGCTTTTTGAATGCTTTAAGGGTAGCGTAGCGCTTTATTGTTGAGATAGCATGTATGAATTGGATATAAAACTGGAGCCGCGTGAAGGAATTTGGGAGACTGGTTTTTGGAAACTCGAAGGGTACGATTGTGAGAACTGAAATAAGAACACTTTGAAATAATTTTTTAGATAATCTAATCGGAAGCACATGGATCGTTCATAGTAGTGAAGACCAAAAACAAAGCGAATCCAGTTGTTAAGAAGTCGATCCAATTTGTTAAGAAGTTTATATTGGAATACCAATTTATTAAATGAAAGAGGTCGTAAATGAATTGTTGTTGGTAAATAATATTTCTTTATAATTGTTTGCCTTACAATTAGACATCCGCTTATCGATCGACACAAAATATAATTTAATCAGTTGAGTACATCAAGTAACGTTGATTAAAATCAAATAAACGGATGTTTCCATCAATAAGTGAGTCAACTGTTTTGATAATGACACAGTAAACGATTTTGATAAGGAGTTAGAAGCTAAATGTATTTGGAAGTATAGTAGTTAGGTTACTGAAATTCGTTGAAAATATGTAGGTAAGTACGGAATTTTCGATTTACAACGTGGTTTCGGTGCTGGTTCCATAGTAAGAGCTATAATTTTAGTCACCATATAAGTTAGTGTTTTCTTTACGTTCACATGGACTTTGCACTGAGGCGTAATTAGTAAATAAAATTAAGTTTTTGTATGCGGAACGAACAAATACTTTGACACTATCGGAGTACACACAAAACTCCAAACTCTAATATTTACTATCAATAGATAAGAGCCAGCTTATCGACACATTATCTGTAACTTGTCCCTTCGCAGCATTTTAGCGGCCCGCCCCAGTACGTGTTAGAAAACAGGCTGTGGCAGACGCTACGTTCATCATACACTACGGACTTATGTTCTAGCCCACTCAACCAGCCTTATGTGCTAGTTTACTCAACTATTATGCTAATGTTGATGGTCAAGATCATCATTAGGAAGGTGTTTGCCACCGTCAAGTACTTTGGTGAGGAGTTTATTGAATTTAAAGTTGTTTTTTTTGTGAGTGAAGTGTTGTGAAGAGTCTTTTGAAGGATCGTTGTCTACCTGTAGCGAGATAGCAAATAAGTTCGTTTTTTTTTTTTCTTGTTTTGTGTTATTGGATTGAAAATAAGTCGCTTGATGGTAAGTAGTCACCGCCTCCTGAGAGCATCTGAAGGCTTAGACAAGGGGCAGGTTATCGTTATTTAACTTAAAACATGATTGACATAATCTGTTCCCTGATCATTATACTCTGGAGTCTGGATCTATTCAAAGTTGGAGTGAATCGCTTTCTTCTAGGCAAGTGCGGTCCGCCCTAGGCCGAGTCATCGCTGCACATTAGGCGAGTTGCGGCCAAATGAAATACTATTTAGTTACAAAAACGAAAAAGGTTTTCAGTTCGCTCATGTTAATCCAACTATCACTATACATTTCTGGCGTTTGAGCCTGCAATATCTACAAGAGACATCGGAAATGAGTTGTCATGGCAAAGATAAAGCTCTGTCCATCTTTGCACGGTCGTTCTGTCGGCGCCTAGTTTAGCTTTTTATTTTACTATCTTTACGTATCTATCTATCACTGTTATCGTATCGTTATTTGAAAGAATTTAAAACTATCTCACCTAACATAAAATATGATTATCTATACTTATATTCTATTCCACACTAATATTTTAAAATAATCTGTCTTTCTGTGTTAAATTTTAACGCCTTAAAGGCTGCCCTGAGCTAGGCCATATGATACTTTATATCCTGCCAGTACATCCCCATGGAACATGCATATGTATTTATACAACTATCTATTACAACACTCGTGTTATATTTTATCTCTGTTTTTAGGATCAAATCGCACTCGTGTTTTAATAACACCTGTTATACCTACATGTACAAGTTTCAGAAGCCACAGTGTTATCGTACAAAATGATGTCAGTTTGATTACTGATACCTTTCCGATGTCAGCGTTCTTATATCATTCGTCAACATGACGCATACGCTCAAATGGTTTTCCGATGGTTTGAAGCAATAAGTTTCGAGGTTCGAATCTTGGCTAGCAAAGGTTACTTTTTAATGACATCATCATTCTTCAGCCCCTTTCACAATTTATTTGGGATTGGCGCAGTATGTCTTCTTTTTTCATACATCTCTTTTGGCCATCATCTCGAAGTCTCCCTCTTCCTATCCGTAACATCTTTCACACAATCAATGTGGTCACGGTTGACTACCACTCAAACTAAATGTTAAAAATTCAAGGTACTTGATACTATATTAGAACTTTAATTACCTGAAAGAAGTCTATGGCCTTGTTGGAAATACTAACTTAAGAAATATGTTGTAATGCTCACATTTCATTGCTTTACTTCCGATCAGTAATTTGCTGCGACAGCTCTGTCACCTTGTTCAATCCCGCGATGTGTTCTGTGACAGGGCTTCTTACTGGCACTATGCTTGGGAAGCATCGATGATAACCCCTTTCACCAGATCGTTTCTGCAGCCTCTATAGGGTCAATCTAGGCCCGTCATCGGTTGCTATGATGCAAAAAAGGCATTTTAATGTTATTACATAGCGTGATAGCGTAGGTCAACGTGATCATTTTACTTACGATAGTTCGAACATAATCATCATTAATACTTAAGTTTATGAGAATGGATGGAAGATGAATGTTTTTACTACTGAACGGATTTGGTTGAAATTTGGGCACACAGATAGTTCATAACTTGAGTCAACACATATACTTTTATCCCAGTAGTAGGATCTCGTGAGACAACACCGATCTCCACGCAGACGAAGCCACGGGCAAAAGCTACGAACAACATGAAATGAACGTGTTATAGTATATGTCTGTTTGAGTTAATCTAAAACACAGAGTAGGCAGACAAAAATACAAAGTATGGAGACTGATGGGAATGCTGTTTCCTGGTTGGTATGATAAGAGACCGAATTTTTACACTATTATACGCACTGCGTCTGTAAAGTAGACGAATATTGCTTTGAAGATAAAAGGAAAAATACGCCATACGCCATCATCATCTGCCCAGCATTTTCCTCAGTATGTAGGGATTAGCTTTCAGTCTAACCGGAACCAGCTACAACCCAGTGTTTTACATGAAACGACTGCCTGTCTATGACCTCCCGAACCCAGTACAGGTAAGTAAAGAAACTTATTGAGTTTCTCTATCAATATGTACGATGTGTTTGAGCTTTGGGTGTGGTTCACAGTTTGAAATTGCGTGAAACAAAATAGTGATTTATTTGTATTGCTCTACAGATTACTTATTAGAATTATCAGAATGAGCTTGTGATGAAGAGAGTGAGATTGTGGGAGACATGACATTTAAAATGACAGCTTTACCTTGGTTAAGTAATGACAGCAGCACGTGTCGATGTTCAAGGTTAAGCATCCGTGCATGACTCACAGTTCGGGTTTCAACCTGGACTGTCAACGGAAAGCGCCATAGTAAGTCTCAAACGTACCGTCCAGTATTACACTGATCGTAAAACGGTATACGGATGTTTTCTGGATCTCTCCAGAGCCTTTGATCTGGTAAATTATGATGTACTCTGGAGGGAGCTTGAGGACAGGGGTGTATCGGCAGGAGTGCTCAGGATCTTACAGTATTGGTATGGGAACCAAGAAAATGTTGTAAGGTGGTCCAATGCACTCTCTGATACATACAGGTTGGAATGCGGTGTGAGGCAGGGTGGTCTGACATCTCCGAGGCTTTTTAGCACATATATAGACGGCCTAATCGTGGACCTCAGCAATATGCGGGTGGGGTGTAGCGTCCATGGTGTAAAAATAAATAGTATCAGCTACGCTGATGACATGGCGTTGCTGGCGCCGACGGCAGGTGCGGTAAATGAAATGCTTCGGGTTTGTCAGGCGTATGCTGCCTCACACGGACTGGTTTATAACGTGAAGAAGTGTGAATACATTGTCTTTAGGGCCGGAGGCGAATGCCCAGATACTATACCTGACATTACCCTAAACGGTTTGAACGTCAAAAGAGTGACAACATTCAAATATCTAGGGCATCTTCTCACTGACGACCTTAAAGACAATGTTGATATTGAAAGGGAGCGTAGGGCACAGCACGGTAACATGTTGGCCCGAAGGTTCTCTCGGAATTAGTGAAAGTAACACTGTTTAAGGCATATTGCCAATGCCTATACACGGGGAATCTTTGGGTCAACTATACCAGAAGAACGCTGGATGACCTACGCGTACAGTATAATAATATTTTTAGGATGCTGTTGGGACTGCCGCGATGGTGCAGTGCTTCTGCTATGTTTGCGCAAAACCGAACTGACGGCTTCCACGCAGTCGTTCGCAAGAAAACCGCGTCGCTATTAACAAGGTTGCGGGCGAGTGGCAACAGCATTCTAAACACTGTGGCGGAGAGTATCGACTCTCCGATTATTAAAAGCTTTGTGAGAAGGACAATGACTGAGCATTAATCTGGGGATGTCCTTTTCACAATGCTATTTACTCTGTTTTCTCTATTATATTTTAGCTACTAACACTAGAAATAAGTTATTTTATTACTTACTAACAAGATGGATCACTGTTGTCCGAAAAATAAAGATTATTATTATTATTATAAGCGCTTGGGTCGATCCGTGGATGTGAGACCATCCATTAGCCGTCGGTCCAGCCGTTGAAGATCTTTGGCAGTCATTGCAGATAGTCAGTGGCCGAAAGTCTGACAAACCTCTTACCAAGGGGTATCGTATTACCCAGTACTAACTGGGTCGTGGAGGACAGACAGGCAGTCGCTCCATTAAATATATTGGTATTTATCGTATCTCGTTAGACTGCAAGCCAACCCCAACATATGTAGTTGGGAAAACGCAGGCAGATGGTGATATCCTTTATATACCTTTCATTCGTACGGGCGCAAGTGATAGCAAGACTTTGTTTGGACAAGGAACTACGTCAACGACTAGTAACAGTTCTACCAATGACTTCACAATCTGACATCACTGTTGCTTATAACAGTAACGTTGTTGTCAACGTTTGTAAGCGTTAAGTGACGCATCATCCCCTTTGTTTATTCATTGCGAGGTGTGTAACACACTCGTAATTGAAATTTTCTTTTATAATTTGTAGAAACTGTACTACAATATTTTAAATGGCTGAGCAGTGGTTGTCCAGTAGTGACGCATGGCCCGATTTACGAATTAAAGATTCTGATTTAAGTTCAGGCAAGCGGTTTTACTTTGTACTGTAGCTACTGCCAAGCATTACCTTCAGGGTTTGATTCCCATCATTAGGAAATTCTCAACATCATCTCGGAGTAATGAGCCCGGTTGATGGCAATAGGTCCGTACCTTACTACATGGGACTCAACATCTGGCGAGTATCGGTGTAGGTACTGCCTGACCCTTCTATTATAAATGTGAAAGTTTGTGAGGATGGATGGATGTATAAATATATAAATAAATATCGCTGGACATTACACACAGCGTCATCTAGTGCCACACTAACCAACGAGTGTGTCGTGGACACCAGATAGTTGATATACTACATAGATACTTTTTTGTTTGTAAATATGTATACATATAGACATCCATGACTCGGAAACAAATGTCTATGCTCGTCACACGAATATTTACCGGGATTCGAACCCGGGACTTTAAGAACGTAAAGCACCCTCACTACCGCTGGGCCATTCGGGTCGTCAATGTATGTACCGAGTACGTGAAGCGGCGGACATAACTTAGTGTTTATTATAACAGTCTCAAAACGTGTTGCAGCTCGTCCGAAGTGCCTGTGCCTGCTGCTGCCCGTGGTGCTGGTGGTGGCGGCTCTCTGGCCCGTGGTCTGGTGGTGCGCCAACGAGGCCAGTCTGGCGCTGCTGCCGCCTCCCCCACCAGACCAGAGGCTGGACCACTACTGGAGGAACAGGAGCCTGCTTCACTACTTGACTCATATGTAAGGAGACTGTTTTATCTAACGGTATTTAACGAAGGAACGAACACAGGCCTTACCTGCAACAGTCCAGCTAAACAAATAGCTTCTGTCGGTCCTTGACAGTTATAAGAAATGGCTCTCATGGCAGATTGATTTGCGCATTGGCGTCAATTTACAATCCATTTCTATGATCGTACTCCGATGTGATACTTGGGACAGGATGCGTAATTGTCTGAGCGTAAAAGCTCGTAACAGATAACGCGCGTGCACACGACATATTTTGCGCTTCAAAAAATCGAATGCGCGCATTCCGTGTTCACGCGGTGTGAATCGGCGTGCAATAGGGGCGAGCCTATTGAACATCTACCGGGCACGAATCTAAACTCCGTACCATCACTATAAGTCTAACGAGGGAGATGATGAACGTTAAAAGGTGTTTCTCATTCCAGCCAAGCTCTCATAGAGCCATCATCGACCGCATGCAGCACCCCGGATGAGGTGCCGGTGATCATCCTGGTGTCCAGCGCGCCGCCCAGGGTGGACCACCGGATGGCCGTGCGGGAGACCTGGGCTAAGCACCAGCCCACGTACTTCGTGCTGGGCCTGTATGGCGACAATGTGGATGAACAGCTGGTGAGTCGGCAGACAACTGATAAGGCAATAGTTGGTAGGAGTAATCCTACAGTAGTAATACTGTTAGATATTTTCATCAGAGCACTGACTATCGCGCACCGTAGACGAAAGACTTGTCGGGCTTCGTGATGTCTAAAATTAAGAAAACAACAGATACAGGGTGTAAACCGACTCATCACGAAGCCTTCAACCAAGCATTCTGTACATCAAACTAAGTAAACTTACGCAAAAATTATTGCTGGGAAACGCCTTTTTTTTTGGGGTGAAAAATCATGTTTTGTGGTAGAACTCAAAACATTGTGCGGATGGATGGATTTAATAGTACGGGGGTCGTGGACGTGTTTAAAGTAAAATTTGCATTTGTCAAAAACATGGGACTTTGACCCCCAATATCTCCGTAACTAGAAGGTTCCCAGGTATGGTGTAGAACGAATAAATGATCGCAATTACGAGGAGAACAAGTGCCTTTCGGCGTCAATAAGAGTCTTTCTACACCCTTTATATATGAGTGGTCAGGCTACGCGTGCAAAGGGCCTAGTGTGCTAGACATAGTCATATTCTGCCGGCGGTCAGCATGATTGCTAATTCAAATTAGTTTTCAAAAACTCTGTATAATTATACGATCCTGTTGAAAGTCTTGTTAATAATACCAATGATTTGGAAGTCATTGCTACTTGTCTAGGTGTGATGTTCCTTCTTATTTTCTTTACATAAGGCTTGAATTCGTACGCGACCGACATCAGCGTAGCAGGAATTGGATCAGGCCTTATAGTTCGGGTTGTTCTGGGCATAATTATTTCATTAACAATATTGAATGTGATTAGCTTAATTTGGCCTTTTCTTATGTCGCTCGTTTGCGACAAGGATGACATAACTCAATTTATTAAAGTTTTCGATGTGGTTTGTTTGTACGACGAATGTAATCATTAAATTAAGTAACAAAATACGTAAGACAATCTTTCATCATTTGATAAAAAAATTCTATGCAAAAAAATATTGGCATTATATGGAACATATTTTAATTTTTAGTCTAACTGTCATGTTTTTCTTATTTCTTAGTTTTAATGAATACTATCTATAGACTAAAAACACAACTCTTTAACTCCAGGTAGACACCTACATAGAAGCGAAGCAGTACAGCGACATGATAGTCTTCGATTTCCACGACCACTATCAGAACCTAACCCTCAAGACAGCCCTGATGATGCAGTGGAGCCTGCGCCACTGTCCGCAGGCGCAGTTCCTGTTCAAGACTGATGATGATGTGCTTGTCAACCCCTGGACTCTCCGCAAGGTGCTCAAGGAGAATGAGGATGCCAAGTTACTTGGTAAGTTCTGTTTTTTACGAACGGACGATCGGATTGGTCACCGAGGCTCGCTTGTTGGTATTAGATATTATTTCGCCAAATACTCGCTGTAACTTTTGTGGTTGTTTCTTTATTTTTAACCAAGTACCTACCGATCTAATTCTAAATTACGTAGTCGATGATCTTGGTGCACGAAACTCTAATGAGTTTATGTTGGCACCAACTTAAATGTATGATATGTATGTATACTACTGGATAAATAAATAAATAATAATAATAAGTGAATACGTATTTTTGGTTTTGAGAGTAAAGAAGTAGAAGAAATGGAAAGCCGTTGGTCCCGACTGTCATTAATAGATCTTTGACAGTCGTTACAGGTAGTCAGTGGCCCGAAGGTCTGACAATGACTCTTAACAAGGGTATCGTATTACCCAATACGATGGGTTGGGGATGTCGGATGCGCAGTCGCTCCATGTAAAATACTGGTATTCAGCTGCATCTGGATAGATTGGAAAACCACCCCAACATGGATGGGAAAAGGCAGATGGTGATGAAAGTGAAGAAATTGAAAATGGCTATTCTACCTTTCTCAAAGAAGATTTGGTTCAGATTTTTTTCTAAGCGTAATTTAGGGATCAGGTGCCGAGTTGAGCCACCACACCCTACCTCCATGTGCGTATACAGTCAGTCTATTCGAGCCATCCTTTTTAATGTGAGTTTACACAGACGCTGAAAATATTCAGGAGCGAGGCGATTTCTGCTTTTGGCGATGCGGATATTGTTTGATAATATTTAACGTATCAACTTAATTAACTTTATTTGAGTGACATGAGCCCTGGCTCGGACAAGCTTCAAGCTTGTCTTGAATCTGACCCAATATCTAAGATTTGATGGTGCAAGTTCTTAAACTGACATGGTCACTAATTTTATCATTAACACTGATAACGGGATATTTAGCGTGTTTACGACATATTTTGTTTTTGTTTTGAGTTCCCGATATTTCAGCGCTGTTGCAAGCATCATGATCACGGATAAACTAAAGTTATTGCGGGTGGGTGTTTATAAGCAGAAAAACCAGTCTACCCGCTTTCTTGTTCGTTATTTGCGCTCGTATCGGTATCGGTATCAGTAGGTACCGCTACCACGGTCACTCGCAACTCGATTCTGTTCCCGACACAATCAAATCCCTGTGTCCGCTCACGAAACTTTTTCGGCACTTTTTTGGTTTTTACTCAAAACAAATAAGCATCCGTTTTTAATTTTAATATATTCTTTTTGTACAGTTTGTCTTTGATAAACTAATTAGTAATGAAAATAATGTAAACATTGTTGTATTTAACTCCAGGGTACTGTAAGAACGACACACAGCTACACAGAGACGAGTACACCAAGTGGTACATCCCGCGGTGGCTGCTCCGCCCAGACCTGGTCTCCGGATACCTCAGCGGGACCGGGTACCTTATAAGTGGTGAGTTATCTTAAATCAACAGGTTCCTAGGTATGTCATCCGAATGAATATGAAATTATTGTTGAGGTGATAGTTGCGCATTTTGCACGACGCTGATTTGATTAAAATAATGCTCTGGAAATTCCGCGTGCTTTCAAAGTTTTTTACATGGCATGATTGAAATTAAATACGTAGAACACGCTTATTTCGTAACCCGTTTTCAGGCATCTGGGTTTCCTCCCACATTTAACTCATCTGCCTTCAAAGCAAGAGTGAACAGGCATCTTCCGCGGGAGACGCCCCGGGCGTCGGGGGCCACGTGGTGGCTTCCGGCCACCTTGGCGCGGGCCTGTGGACGGGGAGCTATGGGCTAGCTCGCCGTCCGTCCGTCTCATGACGACAGGCCGTGTCGACGGCGCAGGAGTGTTCCACGCGCGCCTCAAAGAGAGTCAGCAATAGGGAAGGGGTCCGCAAGGGCGAAGCCTGCCGGGGCTGCGGGACTATTCGAAAGAGATACCGTGGCCCCGGAACACAAAGGGCGATGAAGGAACATGGATGGGTTTTAGTCAGTAAAAGTCTGACACTCCCTCCTGCTCCGCCCAGAGCGGGAGAAGTCATTTGATGATTTCCCATCCTAAAAAAAAAAAAAAACAGGCATCTTCTGGGTAAGCTCGTTTCATCATAGACTCATCCAACATAGATTCATCGTTCGCTTTC
Organism: Xestia rhomboidea; assembly: GCA_963853795.1. Classification (NCBI taxonomy): domain Eukaryota; kingdom Metazoa; phylum Arthropoda; class Insecta; order Lepidoptera; family Noctuidae; genus Xestia; species Xestia rhomboidea. The sequence goes on from OY970774.1 coordinate 18,927,013, forward strand.
TATCTGGCGTGATCGAGGTTAAGAGCAAGCCCATTTTGCATTAAAAATAGGTGCACTTGCACAATTCGCTTGATTTTGTATAACCATACAAAATCTGAATGAAATGTTTAAATACATAACAATAATATAAAGGGTATTGAAGCGTACTAGCTTAAGCCATTTTGGGTTCTTTTGTTAACAACAATTCCGTTATTTCAGGAGACTACCTTGGAAAAATCTTCAAGACAGCCGAAAGAGTACCAATGGTGAATCTAGAAGACGTGTATTTCACATACCTTGTTGCCTACAAGGAGCTGGGGCTGACCCTCACTCATGACAGGAGACTGAGCCCCTACAAGCCCTGGCTCCAGCTCTCCTGTATCTACCAGGAACTGGCGTCCATCCATAGCTTGGCTCCAGAAGAAATGATCACAGCATGGTCGAAAATTAAGGGTTTAGAAAAGAACAATGATATGGATGCTTGCTGGTTTTTTGACTCGTATTTGAAAGAGTATAGCGAACTGGCGTTGTTTTGATAATGAAGGGAATCCTTCAGGGGTTCCGGAACTTAGAAGATAGTCACTCCGTGTTGGTGATGTAGCAGAAATGAGAAAAATTGAAGACGGTTGAGTGTAATTAGTTGCAAATAACTCAAGTGGTCCGTTGACAGTTGCTAGTTGGCTTTACGTTTAACACGTCGCTAACTCAATGTTGTAGGATTTGAAAGGTCTGTGTCTAACACTGGACTTTCTGAATTATATTAAAAGTAAAACTCGGGACCAAGTGTACAGTACTAATACTGTAGTCACTGTAACGGTACTTAGATACTTGATGAACATGATGTCTCATGGCAAGTACTGATGATCTTTAGGACGTAAATATTTAAATTATGTGTTTCTTTACGTGAAGCCTTGGAGATTATTGTATTTTTACTGGTTCTTGTACCTGATAACTTATTGTAAATAAGACGACAGTTATTTTGTTAAGACAAAGAGTTTTGTACCTATATACGAGTAGTATACTTGTAATAAATATTTTCATCCTAAATCGTGTTTTGTTTTTAGTTTTCAAATATGCTATTTTGTAAGTAGTATGTAGCTTATTCTCCCCTTCATTGCGACCATTTTTTTGTTGTGGACCATACCTGGGAACCTTCTGAAGTTATGGATATGTTGGACGAAGTTACAACTTTTTCACAAGTTTTTAAAAACATGCAGGTTTTGAATCTTATAAGTTTACTTGAATCCAGTATGTACCTCCATTAATTATTACTTTATATACCTCCATGAACCCTGTACTAGTCAATGAATTCATACAATATGGATTCATATAATAATGTTTTGATTACGTTACATTGAGTCCTACCGTCAACCGTGATTTTTAGTAAAAAAAAAGTCGTTTCCCAGAAATAATTTATGCCTAGAGTTACTTAGTTTGATGTACAGAAAGTTTGGGAGTTACGGATAGCTTCGTGAAAGGTCCGTTTTACAGAATATTTATTACATTATGGCCTTCTCTCCTCGACGAGTAGTATTGAGTCACAGCAGTTGTAATATCCAGGTCTGATCCTGGCCAGGCCTGTACTCCTCCCAGAGTTAAAGCAGAGGAATAGGTACGTAAAGTTCACCCACATTTCGCCGTTGAAGTCTCACACAATAGGGGGAGAGCCTATTGACATCAACCTTTAAATTCCTGATGAAAAATCCCATGGTCTTGTAGAAAATATGACGTAGAAGACACATCGCAATACGCCAGGTTAAGAACCCCCAACCAGCAGGTTCGCGAACCTACGCACGTCTGCAATGTCAACAAGATAGTTATCAGCGTCGGCCAGATGTGCGCGTGTGCTTGTCATCGATGCAGGTGTGTGATATCCTTATCAGAAGGTTTGATTGTGCCGCCGCTTGTTAGCAACGTCGTTTTTTACGGCATTCATGCGACACAGGGATGCATTTGCGTTTACATATTAGTGAGTTGAATTATAAAGGGTCGTACCATAATCATTTGCAGGCCTAGATTGTCAGGGGCAAGCCAGTTAGTGTAATACTTTAAAAGTAGGTAGCGCAAACTATAATATAAATAATCAATGAAAAACTTCTTTGAAAAAATAAACCAACTTCCAAAAACACTCATAATTAATTTTGTACATTATAACTAGAAGTCATTAAGCACCATCATGTCATCAATAGAGATCAAGAAGAAAAATACGTATTAAAGGAGAGCAGGTAACTTATCGACTAAAACCATAATCACGTAAATCAACCCAGTAATCGGAGTACAAAAATAAAAAAATAAAGATGCGAGTGGTTTAGATAACGTCGGTTAAAAACTGCTTGATACTTTTAATGACACCGAGAAATATGAACCTGCTCTAAAAGTGTATAGTAACCCCTCATATGAGACTGCATCAATGGTATTGTGGAGATCCTGAGTTCGATTCCCAGACTCTGCAAGGTTTTTCTATTTTCTATCAAAAACAGCAACCTTTTTCCCAGCAGTCCCCGGTTTGCGGCAATTGGGGCGCATCCTATTTTAATAAGAATTGGCCATAACAGACAAATTTAGGGTACCTCTGTTAACCCTTCAAGAATCCTTTATCTATCTTATTAGAGATTATTATGAGGGCTTAGTCCATCCATACATATACAGGTGCGAAATTATATCCTGAAATAATTTCGCACCTGTATATGTATGGAATTATTCCGAATCTACAAAACGCGCATTATCATATCCAACTCAATCCGTCCCTGTGCAGTTAAACAAAGAATCAAAGCCTCCATTGAAGTGTAACGTCGTATAAAACCCCATTGCTTGTGGTCTCTTCAGTTTGTGCACCATGGAAGTTAAGCTGATTGTTGTGCTCATCGCCCTGACCCTGGTGGTCAACATGGTTGTCGCTGGTGAGTAACCCTAGTTTAAGAAGCCGGAGATGGTGCAGCCACCAACTCATTGCATGAATGCACCAACAACTAGTTGGATAGAAGTGGTTGGTGGTGCCACCAATGTTTCTTTGACCATGGCTTTGGTCGATCGTTATGGTCTTGTGGTAGGATTAAGAGGCCTACTATTAGCAGTGGAATTTGATGTGTGATTTGGTGATGATATCTTATGGGGTTTTGTGAATTGCACGAAACGAGATGGTGGACCTCAAAAACCGTTAGACGCACTATCGAATTTAAATATTTGAAATATGTAACAGTTTTGTGTCCATCAAAATATTGGAAACAGAAATTATACTAACAAATATAGTATTGCTATTAACCTTCTAAGAAACATGTTATGTAAATTGGATAGAGCGTTTGACGAAATAATAATTACAATAATGTTTTTCGCATGTGTGACTGTGAAATACTCATAGTCGTTGTTTACTTGGGTAAATAATGAAATATTTCGTAAGGCCAGCGGGAAAATGTAACACTTAGTGCACGGCCAGAGTGCTCGCTCGAATCGAGCGAGCGGCGGGGCGGGGCGTGCAGCGTTCATGTCAAACACATGCATTTTTACGTTAGTGGCCTGAGTAGACGCCCGCGCGGCGGCTGCAGCGTACGAGTTTGCGTCTTACGGCGCGTCCCGCGGGGCGTCGCAACGCCCGGCGAGACTAGCGTGCGCGCGTTGTCGTTTGAAGAAATTACATCCAAAATAACCCTGAAACATGGTTATCTACTCACTGTTTATACAAAAATAGAATAGTTAGAACAAAAGTGTGGAGAGAACTAGCAATCAAACTGGGAATTGAAAGTAAATATATCGATTTATTAACAGTAAACGTACCTAACAAGGCTAGGGTAGGTATATGTAGGAAAAATGTTTTTAATTAATTCTATTTTGCCAAAAGTAGTCTGAAATCTGCTGTCGAGCGTGCACTATTGCCACTCATTGAACGCGCTGTCGGCCGCTCGCCGCCCCGCAGAACGCCCCGCCGAACGCTATTGCACCCAGGCCGTACACTTAAGCAATCTAGGATGAAAGATGACAAAATTATTGAAAGACACTGATAGAAAACATCCAGGCATTTGGTCGAAGATTGAAAAAAAAATAAGATGTTAATGATAAAAAATAGAATTCTAACAGACTAGGAACTTTTAGACTTCTTATTCAACCACCCATCACCAAAGGCCGGCGAGCTCGATAGAGAAGCAGGTTACTTATGTGTCCCGGGGCGTACCATCATCAAGGTCACCGAGAAGAAGGTTGAAGTAGATATAGACGTAAAGTCAGATTCCGAGGAATACCGGCTAAGAGAAGGACCAAATCGAGAGGAACCAAATTCAATGAGAGCAACTAGAAAGAAACATATGACAGTCCCCACGCAAGACGAGTACTGCCAGATGTGCGTTTGTTCTGCCGACGGAAAATATGAGTACTGCAGCAACAGACCCGCTGCGAATATTAATGAATGTCTGATGATGAAAAATATCACGGAGAACTTCAAAATGGGTTTGCCATACGAGCATACAAAGTCGCTGTCCAACAGGATTCGACGAGGTTTGTCGTGGTGGTGCAGGTGTCAATAAAATGGAAACTGTAGGTTTTATTGACGCAATTTAAGTAGCTCACCGTGAAATTTTTCTCAGAGTCGTTAAGTTGGTTCGAAAGTAGTTAAAGTATATTTTTATAGGATGTCTCATTTATCACGAATCTAAATTTGTATGTAGTTGTTTAGATAAAATGTTATAAATACAGGCAAACATTATAACAAAAAACCATAGGCAACAAAAAAAGAAGAACTTAGTACTCGTATGATCATTCGAGGACCACTGTTTCAAAATGTTGATTTTTTTATAATAAGAGCAAAGGGTAGCTAAGTATCTGCATTCAGGGTCCTTGCGCACTACACGGCCGCTCCGACCAGGAAGACAATTTGGTTGCAGTTCGGTTTTAGATAGCTGTTGGTCCGGCCAAATGGTGGTCGTGGCTGCTTAGTGCGCAAGGTCCCTTAATGATATAAAATGTAGGCACTTAAACAATTTTAATTGCAAGACTAAAATGCTACCCAACATCAAGCTCAGAACAAGAATAACACATACATAACCTTCACCGCAGATTACATTTGGCACAACGACGAGATTCCTTACAACTCCAAGGCGAAATGCTTCCGAGGCCATTCCTACTACACCAACAGTCTGACTGCGAACGATACTGACATCGATGTCGGGACCGACGTGGAATCCCTCTTAGACTACGACAACGAAAACACTTGCTTCTATTGCGTTTGCTCCGCGAGTGGCTCAGAGGTCGGCTGCATCGCCCGAGAAGTCTCCTTCTGCAACTTTTTCAGAGTCATCAGATCTGACAAGCATGTCAGGGATAGGTACACGTCCTACATGCAACAGGATAGACCCGCCTACTTCAGACAATTGTCGTATAGGCTGAGGAGGACCATGGATAATAGCATCTTTGATATCGTGGATGCTGGTATGCTTCACCGTTGTTATTGGTGCTACTTTGGGATTTTCGCTCTTATTTGTTCTTGTTTTGTGTATTTTTCTTGATCATTTTGTTATTGAGTGTTTTGTTACAAGTGTTGTGTCTCGTGTTAAGTGATTGACTAATAAATGCTCCGTGATTGTAACGATGTTAAGTTTTGTAAAAGTGATCTGAAATAAAAATGATAAAAGTCTGTTTGAAAAGAACCTAATGATTTGGACTCAGAGCGGTTGGATGGAACATTTTTACTACATGTTCCACTGCCCATATTTCAAATTTCAATGTAAGCGTCGCCTTTTGCAAGCCAACTTCGCAAACTTGATTCTTATTTTCACCCATCTGGCACCCACAAACCGACCTGACCTTCACAAATATTGTCTGTTTAATTCCAAATAATGAAATAAAGATTGGTGCTTGCAGGAGGTGACACGTTATGCTGCAACCATCCCAATGGGCACCGGAGGCTGATCCACAACCAAGTGCGGAGCAAGCTGAGATCGATGATGAGAAGGATCCCCAAGGAGAATCTGTTAGGACAGAAAGAGACAATGAAAGGAGACTACTTGGACTTTGTAGTGAACAACGATAAAAAGAAACGTTAAGAAAGATGAATTCGAAGTCTTCAGCGATACATTATAGAGTGTGGGAAACGAATGTTAATTTAAAGTTATGAATGTGGGTTTTGAAAAAGAAGTTAATCTAGAAGATTACCAGAATGGAGGAATGGAGTAAATAAAGTAATGAAAAAAACATCGATATATTCAACAACAAGAAAAGAAACATTTTGGAAGAACGAATGATCGTTAATAATTTGATACACAGACAACTGTTAGAAAAGAAAAGCTAACAGAGAGATGGAGGATTCTCAAAATGTCTTTACATAAAGTAATAGTGATTAGGGGCTCTACTCTCTAACGCTTCGTCCGTATATTCGGATCTATCCGTCTCTCTCGCGCACGTCTGCAGATGTGTGCGAGTGAGAGAGACGGACAGATCCGAATATATGGATAAAGCCTTAGGGAGTAGGGCCTCATTGCCTAAAGGACAAACCAGTGATTATGTGATTTGTGTTGTGTGGAGTGATAGTGTACAATTTCATTTTTATAATTTTGTGTACCGTTTTATTAAATATTTTTTATGAAGTTTAAAACTTTCAATAACATTATTTGTCCTGTTTTTTTGCACGTTGTAATATCGTTTTCCGAAAGCACACAGTTCGAGCTTTGGTCAATTGACTTCTTATTGAGCCACTTAAAGTTATGTTTCACAAACTTTTTGCACAATTTAAGCCGTTTTATTTGCACCTGCTCCAAAGCACATTTTAATAAATATTTCTTGTTTGGCCACTTATTTAATATTATTTGATAAGAAACTGCCATTTGTCGGTTTAGTCGAATAAGAAAACACAGAAATATTTGAAAAGATAGATTATAATATTTATGATTCCATAAATCGTTGTAGAAGGTATAATTTAAATCTTTAGACCCGTTAAAGCTAGAAACATCGTAACCCTTGATCTGTCCACGAAGTAGACACTATAGTTAAACAATGGTGTCTCGAACAAATCGGTCCTTTAACAGATCATGATTTATTGGGAGAGATCAATAAAGGAACTAATTTGTAAAACGTTCCAATTTGAAAAGCACTTGTGGATATAAAGTTCAATTCAAACGGAGGGAAATGGAAATTCTAATATTGCAAATATTAACCGTAAGAAATTCAGCACTCTGGACTGTGGGTTCGATTCCTGCATGGTTTCAAGTATGAAGATTCCTAACAAAGAACAATGAGCACCAACCTAACTGTAACGCGTGGTGTTAAAACAATTGCTTATGATCTTTCACTTTCAAATTCTTAGGCAGTCCCATTTTTAACAGTGAACAAATGCAGGCTTAAACAGTAAAGAAAAAAAAGGAGAATTCTTATTAAGGGTATAAAGAACTTGAAGAATTTAAAGAAAGAAGAAAGTAAATATTTCTTGTAGGCCGAAATGTAGAACATTAAGATCGTGTATAAAATAAATATGAATTTTCAGTAAATAACGAAGAGCTAAGTCAGAGGAAATGTGTGCCACTCATCTCCGAATACACGGACTGTAATGAAAGTAAGAAATTTAAACGTATTTTATTTTTTGTCCAATTCGTGCATGACAATTACGAATGAATGATTTGAATTACCAAACCATTGCATTGTTGATAGAAGCTAGTCACAGGATTAATCAATTGCCTTGTAGTCTAGTGATCGCAACTGCAAATGTTGAACATGAAGTCTTGGGTTCGATTCCCAAGTCGGGAAAAGTATTATTGGCTTGAACTAGGCACGGAGTTTGGATTTGTGCCCGTTTAATGGCAATAGGCTCGCCCCTATTACATGGAAGTTCAATGGCGTAATGTGGGTGTACTATTATTTATACCCCTTAATGAGCCTTCGGGGTTACAGACTCATTTATTAATAAGACGACATGTGAAAACACGAAAAGAGTACGAAAAACGAAGGCAGTTTTCGTGTTTGTATTTTAGTGGCTACATTACCATGTATTGTTCTAGTTAACTTGTGCACGGGCTGTAGCCGCTGCAAATGCAACGCTTTCGGCCAGTGGGAGTGCCAAGATGTAAAGGAATGTCGCGATGAGAATCAGCAATCTTCCGACTTTGACGATCTGGAAGAAGGTGATATCTTTGACGATGCTCTACAAATGTTGGAAACTGGTGAGTATTACTTCAGAGTAATCTCGTAGTTCTTGGCCACGAGTTACGGGCTCGCACGCATGCGCCAGAGACTGCGAAAAACCAAGTGAAAGGAATTGCTTGGAGCATGTCACGATACACCGCGACGCGACGTTACTCACGCGAGAGAAACAAGTGACGAATGTATGTGCAGTTGTACATTGCCAGAGGAAAACAACTCAATAAGTATACTATTTCTAAGCCTAAAATCGGATGTGAAAGGAGTTGATACTGTATTTTAAGGTTCAATCGAGAATCGCAAAAAAGTAATATATTTCAATAATAACTATTTTGTGTTCATTAGATATGAAAAAGAAAAAGCAGATTATTAAACACGTGCCCGCGCCGCATAAGTTATCAGAGGAACAGGAACTATTAGGTGCGGCTTATTTATTGAATTCTTAACATAAACAATTCTATTCTTATCGCTTTACATCTTTTACTGCTTTATTATTATTAAAACTAGCAGTACTGTCTCACTGCTGGGTAAGCGTCCCTTCAATCTGTTGCCGGTTCTAAGCTACTTCTTGCTAATTCTTACTGAAGACGTCTGTCTCACAATCCACTTCGTAGTCTGCCACGGCCCCTACTCGCTGTTTGCTTTATTTATTTTTCTAGAAATAATAAGAACTTATATTATATTCCTGCAATGCTTTCTTGATTTTTGATTTGTTATGTTTTGAAATACGCACTTTTAACTTAGAGCGGACTTCACCATTTAAAACGAACTCTTAAACGGCGTTGAAGAGCTGTAGGTATCAATATTACATAGCAATTATGACACTGACAGCTATTGAACGGAGTTTAGTGTGCCGATCGCGTTCAGTTTGAATGGTGAAATTTGCCCAGTCGTAAGCCGACCAATTCGTTTCTACGTCCAGACTTCAGTGTTAATTTCTAAAATCTGTTTGCAGGTTACGTGGTAGCAATACCTCGGCAAGAGCACTGATTCGCACGTTTTTTTTTAATATAGCACCATTGCACAAACCTTTATTAGTTTTATTTTTAATTACAAACCTTAAGAAAATCATCAAGGTAAGTTTTATATTCAGTATAACAAAACAGTTATATATTTTAACCACTGTGATTTTTACAGCTAAGTTCCATGAGGGGTCTGATGCAATGATAGCAAGCTTACGCTTGTCTCGGCCGAGAAGATCTACTGAAGTCAAAACGAACAAACTTAGTAAAAGATCGGTTGTCAAGCCAAGTCAAACAGACAATGTTTCTACTCACAATAATACAGTTAAAAACTCTGATGCAATTGATGAAATAAACGAAGGTACGTTAGTATTGTTACGATAACTTTCTACACTTAGTATAGGTAATTTAATTAAAAACAATACATATTTTGAAACCATGTATGATAGTGTTCACATAATATTTTTTGTTGGGGCAGACATGTTAAGGGATTCAAACCTAACGGGCACATTGGTTGCCAAGAAAATCAACATGATCCAGCCACTCACTGGTTCGAGACGATCGAGCTTCGCAGATAAAAGCAAGGCACTGCTGAGTGACAACCGCCAACCCAAGGCAATCCATCACATAACTGACAATAAAATAGAAGCAACAGAACCAGAAACCAAATTTGACGCAAGCCATGAAAAATTAAAATCAGTACTTGGAAATTTCACACAAGCTGATAAGAACATAGATCTTTCAAAAATTGTAGTCAACGAATTGAAAAAAAGTGAAACGATTGGAGATACCAATACTAACCCGGTTTCATTCATCAGTTTCACTCCAGAAAATGACACTTTGACTGCAATGACTTTCATTGCTGGCCACCTATTAAATAAATTATGGAATATGGAAAAAGATGTTGCGGCGGCATCAACAGAGACAGACGGATTAAAACATGAAAAGATTGCAGACTTACTAGAACTTTTCAAAGAGCCACTAAATATTAGGCAAGAATTGTTCCTGAAAAATGCTTTAGAACAGCTATCAAGTTCAATAGATAAGCATAAAGATACTAAAAACATTTCTATCTGTGAGACTATTAATGAATCACAGAACTTGTTACATAATATGAGTGGCAGTGATGAGGAAGTTTCGAAAGGGCCGAGTAGAAAAAACGCCGAGAGCGATAAAAACAAAGCAATTAATGTCATAGAACAAAAAAAGGCTAAAATAGAGATGAAATTTAACCAAAAAGAAGCCACTATAAAAGCAATGGCCAAAATAAACAATGTTTTAGATTTAATCAAAAAGTTTGAATATGTACAAAACAATATAAGTGAATTGCAACATGGCCCAAAACTCGTTTTTAATCACACGTTTTCAAATAACCGAACGCATGAATTTGATACTAAACTAACGGAAGATGAGAAAAACTCTTTCAATTTGTTTGGAAATCTATTAGAAAAAATAACAAAGCTAATTTTGCCAAAAAGAAATAACAAGAAAATAGCAAATGGAATCAAGAACCAAAACTATTTAAAGGATGATGATAATCTGAAGAAAAAATTAAAGAAAAAGTACAATGTTGACATTACTAACATGACTATGACAGCTAAAGACAAAATGATTCTGGACTATTTAATACATTTCGATAACAAACCAGATTGCTTACTGAACATTAAAAACTACGAAGCAGAAACGTTGCCCAGCGTTGAAGGTAATATATTACTCAACTTGTCAGAATTTTTCAAATTGAAATCGTTCAGTGATCTGATAAAATTAATAGCACCTGAAAAAGCTACTACCCAAGAATCTCCAATACAAACAGAAACACAAACAATTGAAACAACTACTAAAGCAATAGCAATTGAAGAAAACAATATGCCATCTAGTACTGAAGGCGTTGATTCTTATAAGTTGAGTTCGACAAAAGAGAAATTGAAAGCACATTTGAAAATAATAATGGAAGACTTGATAGAGATACAGAGTGCCAGAGGAGTTAGCTTTAAAGATAGTATAAAAGTAACAGATGCGTTGCCTTGTATCTATAATCTTTTAAGAGATGGAACAGAAATCGAGAAAAAAGAAGAAACTATTGACCCATTAAAAAAAATATCAAACATATTTCAAGGATTAAAAAAAGAATTGAAAACTTCGCTTTCACGTAGAAATTCTGGTGACATAATGACGGAGAGGCCGAAATCCGCTGTCGTATTGGAACGGGTAGTTAAAAACTTAAGCGATAAATCACCTTCAAATACTCGTAGATCCTCAAATAACAAAAATCCTAAATCATATGATCAAATAAAGAGAATGATCGACAGTATTGAAAATGGTAGTTCTACGTATAAGCGCCATGCTTTACTTGTCAAAACTCCCGCAGCTGGAAAACTTATATTACTAAAAGCACTAGAGCTAGACGTTCAGGCCGCAATAAACGTAATCGGCGAAATAACGCAATCCTTTGACACGCTAACTAAACTGCCTACAGAACAATTTAATGAACTCAATGAATTTGTTGGAAATCTGGCGACAAGTATTAATTTAAGTGAAAAAGTAATTGAAAAAGTTAAACTCGACGTTATTAAATTGCCCGGTAGGACTAAAAGCCAACCCCAAAAAAGTTGGGAAGTCTTGATGGCTGAAATGAATAATAACAACATGTTGAAAACCAATTTTAATAAGAAACCTGTTCTTACGGTCAGTGACCCTCGTGGAGAGAGTGATGATGTGAAAATATCTAGAATCCAGATCATGAACCAGCTGATCAGGAATCGTATGAAAATATTCCTAAAGATGAAACAGGAAAGTGGGTCTGACTTCAAGCACGATATGACGTATAATATTGCTCAGAGGATTTTGTACTACTTGGACGCTGGCAATTATAATCTTGCTAACGAATTGTTTAGATTGTTTGTGTTGCAGAAACAAAATGAACCTGCAAACGATAGTTATCTTGGTAAGTACAATTGCATTACTATTTGGAATTACATTATAAGGTTTTATGGCCAATTCTCTGCTGGACATTAGCTTCTCTAAGCGCACGCCATTATATCTTATCATGGCCATTTCAATACTGATCTGGGTTTCACAAAGTCTAAAAGGCTCGGAGTTCATTCCTTAGCGCATTCTTTTTGGCTGTTTATGAAAAAGAAATTCGAATTTCTTGAGACTACAACAAATCGAGGGACATCCATTTCTTGTATTTCTCTTCAACGTAGATTCATAGTCTCACAACCAAGGTTTATATTAATTCAATCAATTTATTAATATTAACGTGTCAGTAAATATATTGGTTTGGTTAACAGCACCATCTACAACGAAACCAATGCGTCGGATGGCACAACCGCCAAAGGAGTCCCCAGTGCTGCTCGAAGATCCAAACAAGTTGAAAGCAAAGCATATGACCTGGGCCACTCAAGACCTTCTAATAAAACAGCTGCTGAACATCAAAAACATGGGGTTGTAGAACATATATTTTTAGATACTTTTGTAATTTTCAATAAATGTTTTATATTCAATTCTGTTGGATGTATTGATGTAGCCTTGTCCCTACTATTGCTGAGCTCCGTGAAGTGCATATGGGTACCATCGAACTGCTGGCCACGGGCTATGCGCACACGCGACAGACGTGAAAAGGAAACAAGTGTAACACGCGCTCAGTGGCTTATGTGGCATGAGGCAGAGAGCATGTTTGCTTGTTTTTGTGGTACCTAGGTTCTAAAGATTTCGAAACTAGACACACTCATTCGAAAGAATTGGTATACCTCTGTTCGTCTGTCAGCAACTCTCTATATTTATTTATTTATTTAAAGACTTTGGAAGACTTACGGCTAGATGCAATAGTAATAATTAACGGTATGATAACCTGACAGCCAATTACAAGTCTTCACGTCTAGAGCTTGTCCGGTATAAATATACCGTGGAACAAAATATACACACTGCCAAATAATTGTCAAAAAATAAAAAAAAAACATGCAAATAGATCATTACCTAAAATATGTAAAAAATAATATAATTACGACAGGTTATTTACCATGAGAACCAAGATGTTCAATATCATTAAAAAAAAAAGTAAATAATAATAAAACCAAAGTCTAAAGAAATTTAGGGTTTAAAGAAATTCATTGCTAAAGTGATGCAGAGATGATATTTTTTACAGAGACTGAGATAGTTACTGGACTGATACGGTACCCTTTGATGAAAGCATAATTATAAATCTTGTTTGTACGCGCTCAATACAGTCAATGTATTTGTGATAGCACGGATTCAATATTTCAGATGCGTATTCCAAGTGGCTTCTAATAAAAGTGCAGTATAGATTTTTTAATGTTTTAGCTGTGTGAAGCACTTGGATAATCGCATTATGAAACCAAGGGATTTTGAGGCTTTAGCGACGATGGCATCAACATGCTTATCATAAAAAAGTTTGGAATCGTGATGAACCCCTAGATCACGAATAGTACCACAACTAGATAATATATGTGGCAAGGACTGACAGTCCACGGGAATATGTTACAACTGAGCATTTTTTGTAATTGAGATCAAGCTTATTTTTTGTCAGTATACGCCGCAGTCGATGATATAGTAGCACAAATTTGTATATCATCAGCGAAGCACAGTAATTTGGATGAGGTCAGGCAGGAGTCGCTATCATTTAATAATAATAGACTGAGCAACGAACCTTGGGGTACTCCGGTGGGGACTAAAACCCAGCTAGATATATAATTATTCAGTACCACAGCTTGCGACCTGTTTTCTATGTAAGAAGAAAACCATCTGAGTAAATACCCGCGTATGACGATGCCCTCTAACTTCCGTATTAGGATGGCGTGGTCGATTCTGTAGAAACACTTACTATAATCTGTGTAGACTACATCGTCTCGCTTACCGTGGTCCATTGCATCGGTAATATACACTGACCTGCAAAAATAAGTACTACACTTTTAAAATTTCAATTTTTCTAAACTATAGAAGAGATTTAAAATAAAAAAAAAACGTTATAAAGCAATTCTTATTCGCTTTCTTTGAAACTATAGACAAAATTAAACTATTTTCGAGTCCTTTTTGTTTCGAAAGTATATCTTGTGTACTTAAAAAGTAATTGTAGTTTTAAAAGTGTGATACTTATTTTTGCAGGCCAGTGTAGTTGTTAAGCAAAATAAGATTGGTGACAGTGGCACCTTTAAGAAAGCCGTGTTGGAAGGGACTAAACGATTGTTCCAGAGCAGAATAGACCTGGTTATAAATAATCCCTTCGAAAACCTTGGCAATGATACACAATTTGGATCTCGGTCTATAATTAGTAATGTCTATTTTGACTCCTTTCATATGTACATTCGTTGGGATCCTGCCGTTTTGCCGAAAAGATTTTGACAAAATTTCACTACCCAAACAAATTTTAGTAACCTTTTTTTATACCATTGCAATATTTCGAATGATTTTAGTACGCATATTTTTATTTGGTCAAATTTTTACTTAGCAAAATATTACCAAGTATAATGTCTATATGGCATTTGGTCTTTAATCAAATGATTTATTACAGCAAACAATCTTCAGACAATAAACGTTTGGTGAAATGATTTGTTAAGACAAAAAGTATTAAGGCAAATAAAAAAAAAAAACAAAATTATGGTTACTTGATATTAGATTATTTTTGGGAGTAGTTAGAGTGGGTTAATTATTTAAAAAATGGTTAGGTTAGGTTAAAATTGTGATCTCCTACGAGAGAGTCTGCCAGACACATTTAATAGAAAAAAAGAAATTGTTTTTAGTAGGTTACCCGGAACTCAACTATTTAGATTAGGTTAATTTCTTCTTTAAACAAAATGGGTAGGTTAGGTTAGGTTAAAACTGTGACCTCCTACGCACGAGCTGAGGGAGCGAAGCGAGCGGTGCCGCGGCAGCGGCCGGCGAGAGCCAGAATAAACTTGCATTAATAGAAAAAAGAGATTGTTTTAAGTAGGTTACCCGGAACTGAACTATTTATATTAGGATAATTACTTATTTAAAAAAAAAATGGTTACGTTAGTGATAGTGTTTTGCTTGACTAACCCACATTGAGCGACATTTATGATTTACCTCCTACCCACTTAGCAGTTCACATTTTTGTCATTGAAGCATTTATTTGACTGAATAAGAAAGGGTGAATTGAAAATGACGATACTAAATATTTGGCTTATTTGATTTTGCGTAAAAACTGTTATTCCAACTGAAATATTTGACTAAATAAAAAATGTCTAGTTGGTAAACAAGTTATAGTTTAAACGTTCATTTCCCAAACATTAGGTTTGCGTTAAATTTTTTTGTGAATGGATTTTTTGCTAAGTAATAATTTGGCAAATGAAATTATGCGAGAAAATTTTTGGGAAGTGAAAATTTGTCAAATTCCTTTCGGTCAAACAAGGGAGACCCACATTCGTTATGAATAATAAGGTTGCTGCAATATGCGACCTCATTAAGTTAAGAAAAATAAGAAGTGTCAGTTCGAATATTTGATTGAAGACTTGTGACTTGTGAAAACAAATGTGTCATAAAAATAACATTGATTGTAATATTTTATTAAAGTTAAATTAAACAGTTCACCCTCTATTTATCTGTATTGATCTATATTTAACAGGTTATGGTCCCAGAAATGATCGGACATGGATCTCGGTAAAGTACAGATTGCAAAACTAGTGGGTACCAACTGGGTACAATGGAAATATAGAATGACGGCACTTCTACGAGGAGTGGAGAACCTTCAAGATATAGTACTGGGTAACATAAAAAGACCGGGAATACCTGCAAGTGGGGCTGGTGAGAAAGCTGCTGCAGATTTGGCTCTTTATGAAGACAAGGTTAAAAACTTTAACAAATTGGACAGTACGGCATTGTTACTAATAACGAACAATATTGCTGACGACATATTGGATAAGGTCATCAGGTTCACAACGTCAAAGGATGTATGGGATGAATTGCATAGATTGTATGAAGGCGTGAGCGAAGATCGTCTGTATGATTTGTGTTTGCAGTTCTTCGGTTACAGAAAAGGTCAATGTGATGATATGGCGACGCACATCTCAAAATGGAAAAACATCTGGTTCCGGTTGAGGCAGGAGTTAATGAAAGAAGAGGAGTTGAAGGAACTTCCTGACATTTTATTAATCTGCAAGATACTGGACACACTACCAGAGAGCTATTTTTCATTTAAGTCGAGCTGGTTGCTTATGTCTAAAAAGGATCGGACAGTTGAGAACATCACAAGTCAGTTGTGTGCACATGAAAAGGCGCTTGGAAACAACGGTAAAGACGGTGAGTCTAGTTGTGATGCCTTAGCGGTGAAAACAGGAAATAAATTTACTAAAAAGGGCAATAACATCACTCCAGAATCAAGTAAAAAAGTGAGATGTTACAAATGTAAAGAAGTTGGACACCTCAAGAAAGACTGTCCTTTAAGGAATGCATCTGGTCAAGGCAACAAAGGAGTAAACATGCTGTTACAATCTGTAAATACAAAAGAATCTGATTCAGATCGTGATAACTGGTATGTGGACAACGGCGCTACCAATCATGTGACGATGCGCGCAGATTTGTTTCAGGTTTTCAGATATTTTGATGTAGATCATACTGTAACAACAGCTGATGGAAACGTGATTAAGGCTATTGGGCAAGGATCACTAAGCATTGAAGCTACAGTTAACAAGAAGGTTGTCAAGTCAACATTGAGAGATGTTTGGTACGTTCCTAAGATTAGTAAGAATTTGTTTTCGGTGCTGTCGACACAAGATAAAAATCCAGGAAGCGTTTTTGAGTCGCGGGTCACTACCTGTTCAATGAAAATTGATGGAAAAATCTCAGTTACTGGAAATAGAGAGAGGTATGGAGGTCTGTACAGGCTCAACTGTAGGATTGTACCACCATCTAAAGTTGCTGTGAATTTGGTACAGAAAGTAGATATGCTGCAACTCTACCACGAACGCTTAGGACATCAGAACAAGAGGCATGTTAGAAGTCTAATCGAGAGGGAATTTGGTATAAAAACCAAGGAAACTGGAGAATTATGCGAAGGCTGTATATTTGGGAAGTCACACAGACTAAAGTTTGGTGTACGGGAGAAAGCCAATGAGCCTGGAGAGCGCATTCACACGGATGTGTGTGGTCCATTCCCTCTATCGCTATCCAAGTATCGCTACTTTGTACTCTTCAAAGATGAATTTACGCGTTATAGATATGTGTATTTCCTGAGAGAGAAGTCAGAAGTACATGAGAAGCTCAAAGAAATGTTGGCCTCTGCCAAGGTAGCTAGTCATACAGTTAAGGAGTTATTGAGTGATAACGGAGGAGAATTTGATAATCGGAAGATACAGAAGGTATTGGCGGATATGGGTATAAAACAAAGATTAGTTATGCCATATACCCCGGAACAAAATGGGGGTAGTGAGAGGGAAAATCGCACTTTAGTTGAATCAGCGAGAGCTATGATGCATGCACACGAGGAACTACCTCAGACACTGTGGGCAGAGTTGGTGAATACTGCTGTTTATATTTTGAACAGGACAGGTCCAACTACAGTGGAACACAAGTCACCATTTGAGCTTTGGGTTGGTAAGAAGCCACAAATAAAGCACTTGCGAATAATTGGATCAACTTGTTGCGCGCATGTACCGAAGCAGTCCAGAAAGAAGTTGCAAAAGAAAGCAGTGAAATGTAAACTTGTCGGTTATGATAATGACGATGGATACAGGCTGTGGAATGAGCAGAGCAACTCGTTGATTAGATCAAGGGACGTAAACTTTGATGAAAAACCCTTGGGTGCGGAAAGTTCAGTTAATGTTTCAGGAATAACTGAAATAGAGATCCCTTTGGGATTGTCAGATCCAGTAAGTCAACCCCAGGTTGCTCAGAATGCAGAAGATTCAGGTAGTAGTGGAACAATCAACAATGATGGAATTCATGATGGTAATGAAGGTGTTGGTACCGGAATTGGGGACACTGAGCTCTTTGCTAGAGAAAATGAAAACACAGAGTTAGTTGATAGAGAAGACGTTCCAGCTGAAGACTTTGAAGCATTTGATGATGCAAGGAGTGATGATTTAGAACAAAGTTTTGAGTTAGGGGGAGATATAGAAATAGAAGTGGACGATCATACCCATGATGAAATTCCTGAACAGGATATAATGGAACATGGTGGAAGGCTTCTTAGAGACAGATCGTTGCTTCGTCCACCTGAGAAACTCAAGGACTATGTTTTAAATATGGCTAACTGTGGTTACCAAGAACCAAGTTGTTACAAAGAGGCTATCAGAAGTTCTGAACAGGAACTTTGGGAAAAGGCAATGGATTGTGAGATGAATTCTCTGAAAGAAAATAGGACTTGGGTCCTTGTGCCACTTCCTAGGAACAGGAAGGCTATACCATGTAAATGGTTGTATAGAGTAAAGCTAAATGCTGACGGGTCAGTGGACAAATATAAAGCAAGACTTGTAATAAAGGGCTTTAGTCAAAAGAAAGGTATCGACTATGAACAAACATTCAGTCCAGTGGCGAAAATGGCAACTGTGAGAAGTGTGTTGGCTGTCGCAGCTAATGAGAACATGTCGATGTTGCAATTCGATGTTTCTACGGCATTTTTGTATGGAACACTCGATGAAGAAATCTTCATGAAGCAGCCTGAAGGCTATGATGATAGTTCTGGTCGGGTATGCTTATTGAAGAAGAGCCTTTACGGCTTGAAACAGGCTCCAAGATGCTGGAACAAGCGGATCTTGGACTTTTTCAAAGAGATTGGATTCAAAGTCAGTGATTCAGATCCTTGCTTATTTATCAGGAAGACGTCGTCGTCTGGAGGAAAGCTTATAGTTGCACTATATGTTGATGATGGTTTGGTGGCTGCAACAAGTCAGAACCTTATTGATGAGTTTATAGCACAAATGAAGACTAAGTTTAAAATAACCACGAAGACAGCGTCATATTTCCTCGGTATTGAAATAGAGAAGACTGATGATGGAACCAAAATATCTCAGGGTAGTTATGCAAGCAAAGAAGTTGCTTAAGAGATTTGGTATGGAAAATTGCAAACCGGTAATGACTCCAATCGTAACAGAAGACCAATATCAAGACCAATCATGTGATGTAAGCAACTTGCTTAAGAATTACAGACAAGTTGTTGGTGCATTAGCTTACCTGATGGTTGGAACTAGGCCTGATATTGCATATGCAGTCAGTGTGGTTTCTAGAAGTCTTGAAAATCCAAAAGAACAGGATTGTGTCAAACTTAAAAGAATACTACGCTATTTGCAATACTCACCAGAAAGAGGAATACTCTACAAAAGAAGCTTTGGGACTGGCATTCTTCAAAGCTACAGTGATGCTGATCATGGAGGTGATTTGAAAACAGGTCGTTCAACCACTGGTGTATTATGCATGTATGCTGGAGGTGCTGTGTCATGGATGAGCCAGCGTCAAACAAGCGTGGCGATATCAACTACAGAAGCTGAAGTCGTAGCGGCTAGTGAAGGTGCTCGGGAATCAATTTGGCTCCATAGATTAATTGGAGATATGACAAAATTGAAAGGCGTGCCTGTACTGAAAGTTGATAACGAAGCTGCAATCAAGTTAGCAGAGAATCCGGAGTACCACAAACGTACTAAGCACATCCGGATTCGACACTTCTTCGTAAGAGAGATGGTAACCAATGGAGAGCTGAATGTTAGCAAGGTGACCACGGAGAATCAGCTTGCTGATACATTTACTAAAGCATTAGCCAGACCAAGGCTGCAGAAGCTCTTGAATCTAATGGGTCTCTATTGAGAGAAGATAATAAGGTTGCTGCAATATGCGACCTCATTAAGTTAAGAAAAATAAGAAGTGTCAGTTCGAATATTTGATTGAAGACTTGTGACTTGTGAAAACAAATGTGTCATAAAAATAACATTGATTGTAATATTTTATTAAAGTTAAATTAAACAGTTCACCCTCTATTTATCTGTATTGATCTATATTTAACAATGAATGCCGATTTCCAAAGTTTGGGGACAACACAAGCATCTAAAGATTTTTTAAAATAGAATTGAAATAGGAAGTGCAATACCTAGATGCAGCGCAGCGTACGAGAAGCATGGATGGAGATTATCCGGGAAGGGAGCTTTCGATTCAGTAGAAGAAGAGGAAGAGGAATTAGACCTACCACCATGACTAAGGTTGGGATCAAAAAATGTGGAGTGAAAATAAGTTGAAAATGCCTCACTTATGGATCCCCCGGTACCCAATGTTTCGTTGTGAAATTGAACGTGTTCGGGATTGCATTTTTATTATGACGTTGTTTAACAAAAGTCCAAAATTGTTTCGGGTTATTTTTAATAGACATTTCGGTAAGTTTCAAATAATTTGCGTAACACTGACTTTTTAACATTTTTACCCTATTATTGGTGAAGGAACTGTCCATCACCGTTATTGCATTAAAAAGATTAAACTAATACTGTCGAGGTCTACGTCAAATAGGAGTAAGTAATAGGAGACAACACACGTCTTTTAAGATCCATTGTATTCAGGACCCGGCGTCGCAGCGTCGCTACGGCCGCGGCGCAGAGTCCGTGTGCCACAATGCAGTGAAATTTTGCCGCGCCGCCGCCGTGTGCATGGGCTCTTATAGTTGGTGCCAGTTAAGATCGCAATAGCGGTCATTGCCCTTTCCCTAATATCTCTTCCTACAAAACAAAACAAATGAAACATGTATCGTTTTTCATTAGAAAAAATGTTGAAGATCACGATAGATGACGATTCAAGACTTGAACAGGCTTATTTTTGGATTTCAAATTTAAGAACTTTAATAAATGTAGGTGGGGCAATGACCGCTTTTGCGATCTTAACTGGCACCAACGATACCGAGGTCGTGAATAGGGCATGAGCCTACGTAGTGGAATAAAATGCAAATTGTATGGTACCATTTTATCCAGACTTATTTTAAGAAATCTACTAGTGATCATTTAAAACGGTCTTGCAAAAAAAACCTGATTGAAGATTATCCATGAATATAATATTCACAGAGAAGGCCTACATAAAGTGACGATATTATATCAGCGAGAGCGATGACGGAAGAGTGTATTATGTAGATTAACATAAGCCACCGAGAAGCTCATTTTATTTGAAAGACAAAGTACGACAAGCTCTGACAACGATTACTTTTCCGTGGTCTCAGTTCAAGGGCTAAATAAGGCGTAAAATTAAGCTTCTCTTTAAAATCTGTACTTTATTATTTGTACTTTAGATGGATTTAATCACAAAATATATTATAGGTGATTCCTTTGATTTGATTAAATGTGCATTAATAGTTATAATTATTGAAGTTTTGATTTTTTCGTGTAGGGGCGCGTGTTGTGGGCCGTGTTGTAACTATCTTGTAGGTTCACTCCAGGCTTCGCTAGTTTCCTCGAGCTTAGCGTTGTAGTCTTCTTGGCTTTCGAGCTTGGCTTTGTAGTCTTCTTGGCTTTCGAGCTTGGCGTTGTGGTCTTCCTGGCTTTGCGTTCTGAGAAAAATACAATATTTTAAGAGCGCCTTGTTTTAGCTGTTCCGTACAGCACTTACTGCACCGTCATGCTATACACCATTTCGTTCGCATTAGGGTCGGCGCACATATGACGGAGCGCAGCGGAGAGCATTTTTCACTGTCAAACTATTATCGACATTGTCCTCATTGAAGAACAAAGAAAATTAAAGAAACACATTTTGGTTTTCTTTCAATAGAAACAATTTTTGAAATCGGACGGTTGGTTTCGAAGACTACCTCCATTTTTACCTCTTTACAATATTGGTGTAGGTAGATGACGATGGTTTAACGAGGCACATACTTAAGGGGTGTAGTTTCGGGGCTGCGGGACTGTTCGAAAGAGAAACCGCGGCCCTGGAACACAAAGGGCTAAGAAGGAACATGGATGGGTTTTACTCAGTAAAAGTCTGACACTCTCTTCCGTTCCGCCCAGAGCGGGCGGGGTAATTGAGGATTTCCCAACAGTAAAAAAAAACAAAAGGGATGACATAATGTATATAAAATAAAGGTGGAGTTAATCCCATAATAAAAGTTGTTCGTTTTCATGGTAGAGATACCCCTTAAAGTAAGTCCCCCGTTCAACCAGTCATAGCGTATTAATAAATTGTTATTGTAACTATCTCACCACGTCTTGAAGCTTTCTTCTCCTTTCTGTTCTTTTTCCTGACATCGACTTTACGTTCTGCCGCTGCCGTGGCATTCTTTTGATTTTCTTTTATTTTCGGCGTTACCTTATGTCTTAGGTATCTAGGTATAATATTCTTTATTCGAGTTTTAAACTGATCTGGAACAGACCGTTTCATTCTCTTCGCAAGTTCCAAATTCTTTTGCCATCTCTTCATTGTTTCCTCATATTCGCCGTATCTTTTCTCCGATATTTCATCCAATCTCTTTTTTGCTAGCTGTCTCACTATTTCTGATTTTGGTACCTTTTCTTCTAGAAGTTTTTTAATATCGTGCTTAGAAGTCTTTAATAAGCTACGTATGTGTTTTATGAAGGAGTGCTTTTTCTTTTTGCGTATTTCCGGTAGATAATTTATGGTCGTTTGTACGTTAACTCGTGGTTTGGTCGTAGTTTCTGTGTTTAGTTGTATTACTGCTCGGGGTTGTTTAGTTACTTGTGTCTCTGGTTTTCGGCTGTAGTATTTTATTAACATAAGTATTTTGTTATGAATCATAGTCAATCCAGCGTCTATTTTATCAAACGTGCTATCACTCACTTTGTCTAATGAATCAGTCATTCTCCTGCTGTGAGTGAACTCTATTATGCCGATAGCATCGTTCATCTTACTTATATCCATAGTTAAAGTACAGTGCAAGAGTTTCATCTTGTAGAGACTGGCAAAAGGAGTGCTACCGATAAGACCGGCCGTTACTTCCTGCCATCTATTACCGATACTATTCAAATAATTTGTCAAATTATAATGTGGGTCAGGGACTCTTAACCCTGGCATGATAAACTGATTAACATAGTAAGAATTAATTATATGTTTCATGATTTTCCTTGTGGCTGGTGACAACGTATATAAAGCGTTAAGCTTCGGTGAGTCTTGGTCAATTACTTCGATGACTTGAACTAAACATTCCTTTAATGACAAACGACCACACCGACCAGTCTGTTCCATCCTTCGTCTAAAACTTCTTAAACGTTTTAACTTGTTTCTCTTTGGTTTTTCAAATAAATGAGTTTTGTACACATATCGCTTCATTGCATGCACGAGAAGTTTTAAATCGTCCGGTACATCAAGGTTTCTGTATTTTCGAATTCCATAGATGTCTCTTATGACTTCGAAAATGTCACTTTTCAGTTTAAACATATATTTTTCATACTTATTTGGGTGGGCTCTCTTTAGATCCATATCTAGCCCAGTCGCCACTGCAACGTTGTATATAGAGAAGAATGTGTTACTGGTAATATTATTATCTTTCGGTTTATCGTCAGGTTGAGTATCACTTTTGACAAATTTCAGCAGGTCATCTTTGATTTTTTGCAAATTTTCTAATTCTCTTATCTTTTCAGAAATTATTCTATTTAAAGGTATGAGGACATTTTCCCTCAAATCTGCGCTATCTTCAGTTGTATTCGTACTGGTGGTAATTTTAGTGGTGTTTACTATAATTGTGACAGTTGGCATGACATTGGGCGTAGTATTGTTTTCCTGCCCTGCCACGTCTCTTTTCATGATGTTAAAAGCACTGTGTTCAATGATGTCGTTCATGTTTTCGAAGATGTTTGGATCTTCATCTTTGGTATTATTGGTAAAATCTGAAAAAAAAATCACGTCATTTGTAGAATAATTCCACGTGCAAATATTTTGAATCATTTTTCTTTCAATACATACCCTCTGTAACAGTCACATTTGTATCAATGCTTCCAGCTGTTTCAAGTAAATTAATCACTACTTCAGTAGGCTCTGTGACTGTAGATTCAGTAACACTATCATCAAAGTCTAGCATAAAGTTCATCTCATTCATCATTACATTGTTAGAGCTACCTTCAGTAGCATTGTCTTCATCCATGATCATATAATCAAAGGTAAATTCTGCCTGATTATTGTCAAATGGTTTATAGTCTATGAGTTTTCTTCGGTTATCAGTTTTGAGGTCCACGGCAATATTGCGGAGTACTTCTTCAAATGCTATAGAGTCGGTATCATCAGTAGTTATTGTTTTTGGCTCTTCCGTGGTTGTTATCCCGGACAACGATGAGCTGGGATCTGGAAAATGAGTTGATTAAATGAAGGTCGTATCCTAAGGGACTAAAACTTAAATGTTGAAATGTAGCTGTACATATCGTACACCTTTTTATTTCTCATAGGCGTAAATGGGCACTTATAAAACGTCGAAAAAAGGTGCACGGTTCGGGTTGGTCGTTTCCTATCGAGAAAAACCGACAAGAAACTCAATGGTTATTCTTTTAAAATTATTTGGGTTTACAATATTGGTTTGGGTTTCAATATATATTATGCTAGAGCGTACTAACGCTAAGTACTAACTTAAGTATGGTTGAGCAGCTTAGGCCCGACAATAAGTCATTGTTGAGGCATCTAGGAATCTACATGGCCATGTTCACACATTCACTAACAATCGGTTAAAAGATAGTCTATAGAAAGAAAAGAAAATGTCACTGATGAGATAATTTTTGTGTCACTTGTTTACAAGTCACACAAAAATTATCTCATCAGTGCTATGACTATTCGGAACAAAAGGTGTAATGATTTGAAAACTATTGCTATAACTAGTGAGTTAAGAGGATACCCATTTAATCTTAAACATGTAACATAACATTCAACAGCCTGTAATCTTTGAAGTGAACTCACAATTCACCAGTTGAGTTTAAAAGCGAAAATTTGGGAGAAGTTTGCTTGTCACTTTGTGGATTGTAAGCTTCTACTAATTTGGCAATCTAATCTAAGTAGCTCAGTAAACAGTGAAACAACAAACTAAATATCAATATTAAAAAAAACATTACCAGTTACTGTAGCAGCAACCTCGTTACCAAGTTTAGCGTCTTCAACTGCAGTGAACTCAGTCGTTGATGTAAAGTCCCTTGAACCGATCTCCTTCAAACTAGAAAGTTTGGCTCCATATAGCCATTCTGACAGCTGCTCAAAGGTACGGACGGTACTGGGAGTGCCTTTTGGGTTATCGGTGACTGAACGCTTAATGTTCCTGGGATGTGTATCTGTAATTATTGTAACACGAAATTTCAGTATTCAGCCGCATCATAGTTAGGATATTATGTCTTGCATTTTCCTAACACAAAAACAAACTGGGCAGATGATGATTTTTTGCAGAATTATGTGGATCGAAAATACCAATAGAGATTCATAGTCTCTTTTGTTTAGACCAGTGATTCCCAAAGTGGTCCAGGTTGACCCCCAGGGGTCCATGGGAAACCCGTCGGGGGCTACGTTGGCGTGAAAAAAAAATGGGGGTTCACAAGTTGTAGGTAAATTTATCTGGTCTTTGATACCAAAGAACAAAAATGTTGGCTTGGCTCTATCTATCAATGTAGGCAGATAGTAAGCTACTCGAAAAAGTAAAAAAAAAAAAAACAAATGTGCCTGAGATGACAGGTTGTATTTCGGTGAAACTGGTCGTTAAGACTTAAAAACAAGCATTTCTAAGCTATAAGGTTCTAATTTTTAGATTTTTGCCAAAAAAATCATAGGAGCTACGGTCCTATGCGCTATCTGTTAGGAAAACGAAAGCGCGATAAAACAATATTGCAAATTTCTTGCTTTTCTTTTTTAGTCCACGGGCTTGAAAAAAAATTCAGCAGCGGGTCCACCGAAACCAGATAATTTTGAAAGTGGTCTACCAGAAAAAAAAGTGTTTGAACCTCTGGTTTAGAACAAGGACCTGCAATTGTTTTCAAACCATTTAGTATTTGTACAACGACATTCAACGGGATTGACATCCGTTTTTCTGTGTCGTAGGTTAATACAAAACATTTTACATTTTTTCCATCATCTTTATCGCTGATTGAATGTCTTTTTTTCTAGTTTCTCTGGTGAGGGGTGAGGAAATACACTAGACAGATGTGAGAAGCTCAGAACCTGTCAATGTGGCGATCCTTGGGGAAACCTATGTACATGTCACGCAGTATATTTTCAGTTGATTAATAATTGCTGCCTTCCAAGCAGCAACCCGAAAGTCTCTGTCAGTAAGGTGGTTGTTGACGTCAGATAGGCAGTCGTCTCGTGTCAAATACTGGTACTCAGCTGTATCTGGTGTACTTACGGTCTTTTACAGCCTCCATGATCATGACGAGGACTCGATGATCAATGTTGAGAGGAGGGTCCTGGCGGTGGCACGGCTGGAAGGTGGTGCAGTTCCACCTGCCTTCAGGGTTGCAGGCACAGGTCTTGCAGCCGAGGCACACGTTGGCTGTCAAGATGAATAAAAAGTGCTTGTAAATGTACGAAGAACGTAGAGCACTGGTGCAGTGGTATTGCTTCCGATCCATGCAGGCAGGCAGTCGGTGTACTTTGTCTTCAGTATATCACCCCTTCTGTGACGAAAAATATTGCTAGAAAATATCGAAGAACCAAAAATTTTAAGACATGATACATCCAATAACTTGCTCCGGGCCAGCGTGGTGGACTACGCCCAATCCCTCTCATAGATAGGAGGCCAATGAGAAGAATACATCTTTTTTAACCGACTTCCAAAAGGAGGAGGTTATCAATTCGTTTTTTTTGTATGTATGTTCAGCGATATCTTCGCCAATTATGAACCGATTTTGATGGTTCTTTTTTTTGGAAGAATATTATTTCGCGGTGGTCCCGTTTGAGTTTGGTGAAGATCTGATGCTGATTTTGGGAGATAAATAAGGGAACTCTTCAATAATAGACGGCAAATTGGTCGTGATTGCTGCAATCGCTTGGATGTATATTGTTTATACAACATCATGAGTGTGATGATGAGGCGTGATGTGATGTGTTTAGATTTTATGATTGCAGCAATCACGACAAATTTGCTATCCATCATATTAAAGAGTTCCCTAATAATGGAAAAAATAAAAAAACTTTTTTGCAAAAAATAAAACCGACTACAAAAACGCAAAAAAAAGTGAATAATAACTTTAGCTTCAGAAGTCGGTGGCAAAAAAAACTGATTCGAACAAACAAAAGTCCGACTTCCATGACCCCGGCACTATTCAATGCATCTAACAGCACAATGTTTTGAGTGCGTAACATTGAGTTCTACCGTAAACCGTGATTTCTCGTCGAGTCGTTACCCAACAATATTTTTGCGTAGGGTTATTCAGTTCGTTATGCTTGGTTAGACTTCGTAAGGTGTGCGTTTACACCTTGTATTTGTAAACATATTGTTTATTATGAAATGCGTTACAGATCGAACTCTTGAATTGTTGACAACTTTTTTGTATCACAGATGTTGTTGCACATTCCACAATTTGTCATCAATTCGCACGGTTTCTGAAAACAGCATATCTATATAAGCTGTAAGTTCTCAGTCGAGTACTGGAAACATCCGTGGGTGGCGACGGTTGTTTTTAAAAACAGAATGTGTTCAAATTGTGCAAAATTGTGTAAATTATTCAAGTAAAACTAAACATCCACAGGAAATAGCGGACTGAACAGAAACATGTAAGTGTGTAATGTAGCACCTAGTAGTTTCAGGGAACGTTCGTAATGATTCCAAGACAGTAAAAACCCTTATTTTTTAAACTTTTCGTCATTCTTCTGCCCCAAGCCAATTTTTTGGGGCCTTTTTTCCACGCTTTAATTTTAGTCTTCATCTAAGAAGTTCAAGTTTTAATACAAAATTAATCAATTTATCAAATGCTCAAAATGAGTCCCTTCCTGTTGAATACAAAGTCGCACTCTTTTGATTATTTCGCTCCCTGTCGATTTTTTGATTTTGCATTTTATAAGTAAATTGATTAATTTTGTATTAAAAATGTTAAAATTCATGGTCTTGCTTTTATTTCTGACACTATGTTATTCAGCAGTAGTCCGTGTGGTGTCCGGACACAAAGAATAGCACCACCCCATCTCTTCCATTGGGTGTCGTAAAAGGCGACTAATGGAATTCGGATGATCCCCAACGCACACAAGTCTGCTTGGTTATGATAGGGCGTTCTCTATCTTTTCGCTAGCATGATCAATAAAGCAGCAGGGTAATGCGAAGCATCTAAGGGCGTCAACCAGGATCCATACAGTGGTTTTCGGCTTTTCGCTGCATCCCAACCTTTGCCGATCGTACTGGGTCTGCCAGTCCATTGGACCTCAAAGGAAGGGACGAGAGAGTGGGTTTGCACCTGCGCAACTGCTTATCCACTGTAATCCAATAGGCATGACGACAGTTTCAAAAAATTGCAAATCTATTTAGTCCGTCAATTAGAGTATTGGAAATTAATGGACACGTATTTTTTGTTTTTGTAAATCAATGAATATTGACAAAGATTAAACGCATCAAAACTCGGTAGTGGGGGCTCGTGACGTCAGAACTAGCTAAAAATTATACCACGGCGTGACGTAATGAGAATTTTAAAAGCGTCATATCTAAGTCAATTTTGATTTACGTAACAAAAGAAAAAACACGGGTCAAATATTTTTTGATAATCTAAGTGACGGACTAATTAGATTTATGATAGATGATGATAGATTTTTGTCGTCTCGCCTATTCACGCGCAGATGACCCTAGCTAACTTATTTCTGGATCTGAGTATTTAAAAGCCCTGCGGCGATGGGATGCTGGCGGTGGGACTGAGGTATCGATGTACCGAGGTTTTAGTCAGCATCCTGCACGTAGGCGGCCAGGGGAGAGTGGTCGCTTCTGGAGTCGATTGAGTGGAGACTCTGGGTTCGGCAGCACAACTGGTGACAAAGCAGCCCTACTTAGGATCGCTCTGCTTTCCTCTGCACAGAGGAGGGGTCTAGAAAAGGTGGCCCAAAAATAGTCCGTCTCACCCATCATCCAGGTGCCAAATCGCAGGCGCTTGGACATCGACAAATGCGGTCGAAAGAAACGAAAGCAATCTAATAACAAGAAACAAAACCAACGACTTTGCATCGCTACATGGAACGTACGGACTTTACTGGACAACGACCGTAATTTATGCCCAGAGAGAAAAACTGCCCTCATAGCAAGAGAGTTGGCTCGCTATAACATAGACATAGCTGCATTAAGCGAAACCCATCTGAGTGACATCAAGAGCTTCGTGAAGATCTTGGAAACTACAGTTATTACTGGATCGGACGTCCTTCCGGTGAAAGAGCGGGTAGCGGTGTAGGCTTTGCTATTCGCAATGGTTTGGTTAGAGATCTGAGTGAATTACCTAAGGGTGTCAATGACCGTCTCATGGCTCTACGCCTTCCAATTTCTGATAACAAGTACGCCCATCTCATAAGTGCCTATGCTCCCACTCTACCTTCACCAGATGAGGATAAAGAAGCTTTCTACCTAAACCTAAGACGAATTCTGGAGAACATCCCAAAGAGTGACAAAATTATATTGTTGGGGGATTTTAATGCTCGTGTTGGCGCCGAACATGATACTTGGAACGGAGTCCTCGGCAAGCATGGAATTGGAAAATGTAACGACAATGGACTAAGACTACTGTCGCTATGTGCCGAATTCGATCTTAACATCACTAATACATGCTTTCAACTTGCTGAGAAATACAAGACCTCGTGGATGCACCCCAGGTCTAAGCACTGGCATCTTTTAGATTATGTTATTGTTCGCCAAAAAGATCTGCGTGATGTTCTTGTAACGAGAGCAATGCGTGGAGCTATTGGATGGACTGATCATCGTCTTATTCGATCCAAGATGTACCTGCAGCTAAAAGCACCACGACGAGCTCCCAATAAGATTCCAACTAGACTTGCCTTCTCATCTTTAATAACATCATCAGAACTGGGTAAAGCGTTGGACTTAAAATTTGTTGCATGTAATCCGCAGTCTGAACCATCAACAATTGATGGTGACTGGAGATGTTTTGCCAAACGGCTTCATGCCTGGAAACTATAGGTAAACCTCAAAAAAGGAACCAAGATTAGTTCGATGCATCTGATGAAGATATTAAAACACTAGTTGACAGACACAGATATGAGCTGAACTCGCTGGATGCACGTAGCAGTAAAAAAACGCAACTGAAACTGAGGTCTCAAGTTTGCAAACTGAAGGACAAATGGTGGAAGGAAAAAGCTACTGAACTACAGCACTGCGCTGTTACTCACCAAACTGGCAAGTTTTTTAAGGGTATCCAAGCTATATTTAGCCCACGAGCCAGAAAAAAAGCACCCATGTACACTAAAGATAAACAACACCGAGTTACGAGTAAAACCAACGTAATAATGCGATGGGCAGAACATTTTAATGAGGTCTTGAATCCCCACGCACTCAGCGCTGATCTGTCGTACATAAATACGCTTGACGATTTGCCGGTTTGTCACCATCTAGATGACCCACCTTCCTTCGATGAATTTGTGCAAGCAGTCATTCGTCTTAAAAATAGCAAAACACCTGGAATGGATCAACTGCCCGCAGAAATTTACAAATACAGTGGGAAACATATTGTAAACAGGCTGTACGATCTTATTAAAAGAGTGTGGGAAAGCGAGGAAGTTCCACAGGACTGGAGAAATGCGGTGATCTGCAAGCTGTATAAAGGGAAAGGCGATGTCTCCGATTGCAGCTCTTACCGAGGCATTTCACTGCTTTCTTCTGTCGGTAAAATTCTTGCGCACATAATTAACACCCGCCTTAGCAAATTAGCTGAAACATTCCTGCCTGAGAGCCAATGTGGCTTCCGCCCTAGCAGAGGTACTATCGATGCCATATCCGTCGTTAGGCAACTTCAGGAGAAAAGCTTAGCTTGGCCTCTCTACATGTGCTTGGTCGATCTAGAGAAAGCATTTGATAGAGTTCCACGCGAGGCCCTATGGCTTATTCTCCAAAAGTATGGCTACCCAAAGAAGTTCGTCAACCTCATATGCAAATTTCATGTTGGCATGAAAGCGCAGGTTCGACACGAAAACGAACTTTCTGAGGAGATCCATATTACGAGTGGAGTAAAGCAAGGTTGCGTCATGGCACCCACACTCTTTGCCATTTACTTCACAGTAGTTATGAGAGACGCCCTGCAGTACTGTAGTGACCGAATTCAGTTAAACGTACGGACTGATAAAGGTGTTTTCGATGTTACTAGGTTTAGGGCAAAATCAAAACTGCAAAAGATCTCCATTCTGGAGATACTCTACGCTGACGATGTGTGCCTCATGTCTGATAGCATGGCGAATCTCCAAAGCTATGTTGACGCACTACACCAATCTTGTCAACGATTCGGCCTAGTGATCAGCGCTTCCAAGACGAAAGTCCTCAAACAACCACCAAGAGGCTGCCAAGCTGATGATACCACTCTGAATCTAGATGGGAAACCACTAGAGGAAGTCATGCAGTTTAAATATCTTGGGAGCAACATTAGGCATGATAACACATTGTCTTCGGAGATACCTTCGCGCATTGCAAATGCCGCTGCAAACTTTGGACGACTTAATGACCGTGTCTGGAGATCCCATGACTTAAAGTTAGAGACAAAGATTAGTGTTTACAAGGCGTTAATCCTACCCGTCCTTCTTTATGGCGCAGAGACATGGTGTCTATATAAACCAGACATTAGGGAACTGGACATTTTTCACCTAAGGTGTCTGAGATCCATCCTAGGCATTAAGTGGCAGGACCGCGTTCCTAATACTGACGTTCTGCGCCATTCCGAAATTTATGGCATAGAGGCTCTACTGATGCAGCGCCAACTCGGGTGGTGCGGGCACGTCTTTCGCATGAAGAATTACCGTTTACCCAAAGAAGTCTTCTACTCTGAAATGGCAGAGGGCAAACGGAAGAATGGCGGTCAACATCTCCGCTACAAGGACGTGTTAAAAAGACATCTTAATGCTTGCGCTATTGATCCAACTGGTTGGGAGAGGCTCGCTTTACATAGGTCGCCTTGGCGCACTACTGTCTACAAAAATATTAAAATCTTTGAAAACCAGCGACTTGATACATTGAAAGAATAGCGCCAAATACGGAAAGAGAGACCTAAGTACTCCTACACCTACACTTATAACTCTACCGGTCAACTCTACTGCTTAAGTTGTGACCGGATATTTAAGAGCAAATTCGGTCTGGCCAGCCATATAAGGGCACAGAAATAGTTTTAAAGGGTCGCCGTTACCGAAACCAGTAAGGAGGACTATATGTATATATATTCAGCAAAAAAAATCCTTATGATTGAAGCCTTTCGATCGGTATGATAAAGCTACAGGGATGATTATTTTTCTCGTGTAACGGTTCGATTCCCGGTTTAACCATGTAATTATTAAAATATCTATGAATGCAGTTTAAATTGTTTTTTAAATTCAATAATGTCTTATTTCAGTAAAATGTTCCATCTACAATATTCAAGGTAGTTTCCTTTTTCTCTCGCAGAGTTCTCAAAACATTTATATGTAAAATTGATATGTATAGAATAGAATAGAATGATTTATTTGTTACGAATACAGGCTTCTCAAAGGATGTAAATCTCATAACTATTAATGTTTCTATTAGCTTTCTAGATGATGGGAATTTCTTATTTATCTAAATGTATAAAAGAAGAAACTGACTGACTAACTCACCTATCAACGCACAACCCAAACCGCTAGGTCTACAGATTCCGAATTTGGCAAGTAGGTTCCTTATGAGGTTTAGGGGTGCACTAAGAAAGGATTTTTCAAAATTCACTACCTAAAGGGTTGAAACGGGGGTCCAAAGTTTACATGGGGAAATAAGATTTGTTAGACTATTTTATTCGAAACTTAACGGGAGTACTCCTATCGATAAATAAGTAAACATTAGTGTTTCAGGTTTTTTCAGAATTCAACCCTTAATATGGAGAAATGCGGTCACTAAGTCTTTAAAGAAAGTCAAGAAAGTCTTTTTAGAAACTGACTGACTGACTCACCTATCAACTCATTGCCCAAACCACTGGGTCTAGAGATTCTAAATTTAGCACGCGTAGGTTTCTTATGAGGTCTAAGGGTGCACTAACAAAGGATTTTTCAAAATTTACCCCCAAGGTACTGAAACGGGACGCGAAAGTTTGTTTGGGGAAACAAGATTAGTAAGATTGTTTTATTCGAAACTTCACAGGAGTACTCCTATCGATATATGAGTTAACATTTGTGTTTTAGGTTTTTTCAGAATTTAACCCCTAAAGGGGGAAATGGGGTAACAAAGTCTGAAATCAACATGGTATTGTTTGTATGGTGTATCGGGTCGGGTGTATTACAAAAACAACGATTTTAAGATTTTTAATGTGGCGGACCTGAAAAACCATCATCCCCTGTTGAGGTGCGATGGGGTTGAAATGTATAAAAATCAATATGGGTGTCGATACCGAGATTATCAGGGGTGCTAATTACGAATATGGCATTTATTTTGAGAGCCAGAAGATGGCGGCTTCGACTTCTATACAGGGTTATTGTTAATTTATTGTGATGATTGTGATAACGATGCTGATGTTTGTGATAATGATGATGATTGTGATGATAATGATTACGATGATAACAATTGCGATTACGATAATGATGATTGTGATTACGATGATGATGATGATTTTGATTACGACGATGATGATTGTGATAACGATGATGATGATTTTGATTACGATGATGATGATTGTGATAACGATGATGATGATTGTGATAACGATGATCATGATTGTGATAATGTTGGTGATGTTTGTGATAATGATGATGATGATTGTGATTACAATGATAATGATTGTGATAACGATGATGGTGATTGTGATAGTGTTTGTGGTGGTGATGGCGATTGTGATAATGACGGTGATGGTGATTGTGATAATAATAGTGATCGTGATAGTGAAGGTAATTGTGATGATTATGAAATTTGGCACATAGATAGTTTATAACCTGGATTAACGTGTAGGATACTATTTATCCCTTTAGTATGATCCAGTGGGACAGTTACCGCGCCAGTGGGACAGTCACGCGGGCGAAGCCGCGGGCAACAGCTAGTAATAATATATTAAGATGAATACAATAAAATCTTACCTTTATTGCAGTTAGTATACCGGGACACATAAGGAATACATTCCATGTTGTTATCATGCCCTGAAAATACAAATATGATTCTTCATTAAAGATTTTCAATGACTTGGTAAACGTTGCACTTGCATGGGTTACGTAGACTGGTGACTTGAAAAAGATATCGTGAGAAACAGGTGGTCGGAGGCAACGGTTAACATAACTATGTCCAGCACAGATATGACGTCAACATTGTATGTACAGTTATGAGCAATGAAAACTACACTTAGCAAAATTCAAAAGCGATTTACTCAGATTCATGTGCGTATTGTATAATTATCACTGCTTTGGTGAAGGAAACCAGCATGCCTGAGAGATATTTCTTGACGGCAGGTAGACCCAAGTCAGAGGCCCATAAAAACTCTGAACTCAGAAGTAGAAAACGTTGTTTAACAAGAAAACCGCTTTCAATTTTGCAAAAAGTGTGCATTTCATTGCACGTGTGTGTATGTGGCAGGCTTGGTTCATTGAGTGAGGGGCAATCAGACAGTTGCAGATAAATCGGTATCGGCTATTCCTGGTAGACAACCGTCTCATCGTCCTCATCATCATTGTCAGCCTTGTTCCACCAAATGCTGTTTCGTAGCATACCTCCCGAGTCCCGGTCTGCGCGAGTATTGCATCCATCAGCACAATGTTTTGATTGCGTTATATTGGATCCTACCGTAAACTGAGACTATTCACCCCAACAAAAGAATTCGTTTCACACCAATGTGGTTGACGGGTACCCGGGCCTAGGTATATATGTTACACCTTGTCGAATTGATTTTATATCCATTTTTAAGGGTAGTTTCGTATGGATAAGAAACACCACTCTTTGAGGCTATTAAAAAAATCAAGACTTTACCTTTTTCAACTAGCTCGAACATCAGGTCATCAACTTCTTTTCTCTTAGCAGCATCCTCAGTTCCTCCCGGTATCTTATCATCCTTGGGGACTATGGAGTCAGCTTCCGCGTAGTAGTCACACCTAGTCTTGTCGAGGGTCAGGCAGTCCTTCTCGAAGCACAGGCTACATAATTCGTCAGATCTTCGGTAGATATTTTGAGTGTAGAAGAATTCTGAACTGCATATTATTGGTGCTGGACGAGCAAAACAGACAAATTAATGATACCGTTGACGCAATGCTAATTATGCAAATTAATAGAATATTAATATATTGTTGTTGGGTAGCAACTAAAGATGGTAAAATTCAAAAAATAATCTCTGCATGGAGAAAAGAATAAGGCTAACGGTAGGAAGGAGGTCAATTAAAGCCGCTGCTAAAATGGTGAAGAAAATCATCGTAAGGAAATGTCCTAAAATAAAAGTTCAAAGGTATGCAATACCTTCACCAATTCGCACTGGAGCCGTGGATCGTGATAGATAACGATCTGCTCCGTTTGTGCAAGCAATGCGGAACTTTATAGGCTAACTATGCAAAATATTGTGAGAAACACACAGAAAAAGTCATACAAGTTTTACCAGAATCCTGGGCAAGACATCTGGATAGACGCGGAGATGGCAGACGAAGCAAGACTTTGACCGCGTGGTGGCCAAGGTTAAGCCAAAGAAACCAGGGCCGCCCTAAAGCACGTTGGGTTGACGATATCGTCAAAGTCGCGGGAAACACCTGGATAAGAACCGGGAAGTGTGGCAGAAAAAAGGGGAGGCTTATACCCAGCAGTGGGTGATTCCAGGCTGAGATGATAGTGATAAAATTATATAGGTGTTTCTAGTTTTGTGAGTAATATTGTAGTCGTGGTTAAGCATGCAGTGCAACGATAAAACTTGCCAAAGAAACCATGAAAATTGAATCAACAATAACATAAAAACTCCGTTATGAAAGATTTAACGGTGAGGTGTTTTAAAATCACCTAGTTCAACTGAACGCTGGAAGTCGCCGTGCATGTGAATCAGTAAAAAAGGTAAAAAACAACATTGTATTGTAGGCGATTAGAAAACTGCTAACATTTTAGCAGGTAACATGACTATGCTACACGACATGGCTTTGGGAAATGTATACAAGCGGTCGTAACGTCCGCGTCACCATTATGATGGTGACAATAATTTGATATGTTGTGATACCGTGACGATAATACACAGAAATGCTCGGTTGTAATTTAATTGAAAAAGAGAAATATTTAAACAATAATGTTAATGAATGTGCTATACTAAAGGGTGTAAAAAACTTCTTGACGAGTTGTTGTAACCTCTGAACCACTTGTTTTCCCCGTCATTGCGATCATTTTTTTGTTCTACACACCTTCTAGTTATGGAGATATGGGGGGTCAAAGTTCCAAGTTTTTGACAAGTTTTTTTAAATACAAGTTTTAATGTAAGATTTTTACTTTAAACACCTCCACGACCCCCGTACTATTCAATCCATCCATCAGTACAATGTTTTGAGTTCTACCACAAAACATGATTTTTCACCCCCAAAAAAAAGTCTTTTCCCAGCAATAATTTTTGCGTAAAGTTTGATGTACAGAATGCTTGGTTGACGGCTTCGTGATGAGGTTGTTTACACTCTGTATAATATAATGGTTGAAGCACTGTTTTAGACTTTCACGGTTTTTCACTACACTTAAAGTACTTACGGGATGATATCCGTGATTTTCCTTAGTTACTATGAGCTCCCGATATTTCGACAAATCAATCGAATATCGGGCGCTCATAGTAAGTACTTTAAGTATAATGTTTGAAATCAGTAGGTACCACTTCAAGATCATAAAACATAAATACTTATACCTGGTACGATACTTTGCTGTATGTAAACAAAACACGCAAATCTCTGAAAGGCATCGTACGTCACGCTCTGTAATAAATACATAAGCACATAACAGCAACTACGACGACCATCATGAAAACCAAGGCTAGACTTCACGATGCCAGAAAGCTGTTCCTAACTTTTTTGTGACGACAGTGTGTGTGTGGCGGCAACACCACAATCTTGGAAAATCTTAGCTGTTATCAGGATGTAGGCGTAGAAGCAAAAATAATGTTACTCTATCGTAATGTCAAACACGATGGCGTGGGAGAATTTATAACAAGATGCCGCAAAACAACTGGTGTTTACAAAGACTATGACGTATACGACAATAGTGACGTAAACAAACAAGTGACGCTCTTTAGCGGAAGTCTTACCGGACAGGCCGAGGATTCCAACAGCGCACGCCCAGGCCAGCATCGCCACCAACTATGATTGTGTCCGTATTGTAACCCAACCGCCTGCTTACTGCTTCTATTGTTCTCAGGGTCAGGAACGGACTTCGGGGATTGTACAAGCTTTCCTTGAAACATCAAGATGGCTAAAATGAACATTCAATTTTTAACCAGTTCTGGTTGCAAGAGAGCTTAGACAAATGGTAATTGCTTTCGGAGCGCTTAGTACTCACTTAGCAAACACTTTCAACAGTATTACCATAAACGTATGTCAACTCAAATATTTTTTTGTCTTTTCCATTATCCTTATTGCTGATAAAGCGTCACTTTGTCTAGGCATCTTCATTAAATTCATTTTCTCTTTATAAACCTTGAGGGTTACAGCTTTATGAGCGAGAAGCATTTACCAAGATTTCTCTTAACATTGCTAAAACAATTTGCGATCATTACTTTAAATATAAACGAAAACAGTTCTGGTAATTGAAGAATGCCTATTTATTTTTTGCAGCAACTGAACATGTATGTTCAATTTTTATATGAACTCAACGGTTCCCAATGAACGGAATCCAAGAAAAATCACACATCCGCTACTTCAAATCCGGCACTGCGTGGAAAACATGAAATCCTCCACAATGTTTACAAATACAGCCCTAGCTCGTACGTTGTCGTCGCGTCGACTCCTGCGCATATTCGCGTTTGCGGCGACGATGCTACTGGCCGTGCTCTTACATCTGCTTATCTTCCACCTGCTGACTGCCAGTGGTGAGCATTGAAACCAGATATATATTAAATAGATGTGCGAAAAAAAAAACTGGTGCTTTTTTGGGTTCAAATTGTTTGGGTATTTTTTTTTTTAAGATACAATTCATCGGTCGTTACTTTTTGGAATCAATTTTGGGTTTGCTATAAAGGTGCTTAAACGTGGTAATGGTGTTTTCACTTCTCATGCTCTAAAAGTACGCCAATACTTTTAACCGTGTGTCTTTTTTGTACAGTGTGTAATTTATCTACGATGTGCATTGCAAATGTTTACTTTTCAGCTTTAGAAAGTATTGTTTTTCTTTAGGTGTATATCTGTTTCACAGTTCTTTGTTAGAGAAATATGATACAACAGTATTATGAAAAACGTGAAACTACATGGTTAAGGTGTTTTTAGTCATCTTACAAATATTTTTGTGAACATATCCGCCATTACTTACGTGTTTAATAATACTTGTGAGCTTTTAAACTTAGGGTATAATATCGAACTGTATGTTACTTGCGCCGATTACGTTTAGAACCATTTTCCTGCAACGAATTTCACAAGCTTTCAGTAGCTTATGACAGCTACTTTACATATTTAACTTTTTCATCAATCGCTTATAGAATATGACTGTGACTATAGGCCTTTATCATGCGTTAATCATGATGATTAAATATAGTCACCTCAACCTGTATATTTACTAATGGCAACGCATGACGCTGTTAATTAACACATTATGCTTCAAACCATTTCTTTGATCCCGGCTGTCATTTTAGATTTTTGACAGTCGTTACGGGTAGTCCGAAGTTCGAAAGCCTGACAACCAGTCTCAGTGTGTGGTATCGTTCTACCCAGTAACTGTGTTTTGGAGGTCAGATAGGCAGTGGCTTCATATAAAATACTGGGCCTCAAGTCTGCTATTACAATAGTGTTAGAATGGTCTATCATTGATATCATAGTGGTTGTTTTTGACAACTTTGGTAATCTACTAATATGATGGCGTCATTATGACTTTCCAATGGTCAACCACTGACACTCCATTGAAAGAAATGGCATAGAATGGTAATCTCGTAAATAATGACAAATTAATGGCTGGTGCTATTTACGAACTTCTTACTACTTCAAATTGCTTCTAATAAATGTAAAAATATTTATAAATAAAATCTGGCGGGTTTTATAATAATGGCAATACAACAATGACATTATAACACAATTCTATTACGAGACCATTGACCGACCAATGAACGACCATTACGAATTTAGCAGATTACGAACTTTTAGCAAAATGACAATGGGATGAGAATGGGATCGTGTTGGAATGACGAATTTATAAAAATAGCAGACTTGGCCCCCAGGTATTAAGCTGGCGGTTAGACTGGAAGCCGACCTCAACTTAGTTGGCTAAAGGTGGATAATGATGTGGTACTTGTGCTGGTTAAGATAAGCACCATTTCCTGTTATGAGTTGATACCAGTTTGCAACAGCAAAAGAATTTTTTGCCTAGCAGTGTGGACATCATAGGCTGATGTAATAACAATAAGCTAGATTGATGATAATGATTAGAAATTAGAATGACCAAAGACGACTATCTAAGCCCATGTACAAAGGTCCACTTTAAGGACTAGTATGATAGTAAAAAACTTTACTTTATGTATCTAATTAAATTATATTGGAACAATGAGATCATTAGTATGTCAATATTAAATTACATTAAATTATTCCGTATAAACATCAGTGTCATTTAATAAGTCATTTACAGAATTTATTTGGTAATCAATAATGTTGTCAGTCTCTTTTTGAAGTTAAGTAGAATCGTGTCATTTTTAATTAAATTGGGCATTTAACTCCCCATACTAATAACACCTATTTTTAAGTAGCTAGCAGGTATTAATGCTGCTCGGACACGTGTTCTCATAGACTACGAGTAGATGTTGACAGGCTTCCAGCTCAATAATGACGAGTGAGATAAGGCACCGTCTTTTTACACATAACATTATGTTTCAAAACAACATGATTGTCTTTTTGTCTGGTATCCTGCGTAACAGATACAAACACCAGAAGAATGCTCTTCAACTCTGTCATATAAACTACAGGGTGTAAGCGGACCCTTTACGAAGCCGCCAACCAAGCATTCTGTTCATCCAACTAAGTAACTTTACGCAATAATTATTGCTGGGAAACGACTTTTTTTTTTGGGTGAAAAATCATTCAATGTAAGAAACTCAAAACATAGTGCTGATGGATGGATTGAATAGTACGAGGGAGTTGGAGGTGTTTAAAGTGAGTGTGTTGTGGTGTTTCATACATTAAAAACATGTACTTATTTAAAAAAACAACGAAAACTTGTGAAAATATTGGAACTTTGACCCCCAATATCTCCGTAACTAGAATAATGGTCGTATGGATGGTCTAAAACAAAAAAATGATCGCAATGACGGGGAGAATTGTGCCTTTTGGCTTCGTTAAGGGTCTTTCTACACCCTTTATATTACTGTAAAGTTTCATGAAATCTCCTTCAGCGGTTTTTACGTGAAAGAGATCCAACCAGCTGCATCTGGCTAGACTTGAAGCCAACCCAGCGTAGTTAGGAAAAGGCAGCAGATGATAGTAATATCGAAAGGATCACTACATGCCTGCCGGGGCTGCGGGACTATTCGAAAGAGATACCGTGGCCCCGGAACACAAAGGGCGATGAAGGAACATGGATGGGTTTTAGTCAGTAAAAGTCTGACACTCCCTCCTGCTCCGCCCAGAGCGGGAGAAGTCATTTGATGATTTCCCATCCTAAAAAAAAAAAAAAAAGGGATCACTACATTTTGCACACATAGACAGTCCACCTTCTTCTTTTTAGGGTTCCGTACCTCAAAAGGAAAAAACGGAACCCTTATAAAATCACTTTCTTGTCCGTCTGTCACCACCGATTTTCTCAGGAACAGGTGGACCTAGCAAGTTGAAATTTATACCATTTATACTATAGGTCGGGTCGGGTCTATAGTCCCTATTAGGTGTATACAAATCAAGGCCTTGGGTCAACACGATAAAAAGATATAGGCAAATTTAGATTTTCGCGAAAATTTGTAAGTACCAAAGTCTAGCTTAATTTTCAACTTTTTTTATTTTTCGGACTTTTCCCTTAACTTGTGCTGTACGACCTTGCTTTTAACCAAAATTGACAATTCTAGGTCAACCGGAAGTACCCTATAGGTTTTGGGTCGAAAACCTTTATGGTAGTTCCCGTTGACCTACAATCACGAAATTTGGCATAAAGCATCGTCTTACAGCACATGTAAAGGGAAATGTCTGAAAACCGTAAATATGTAGTTTAATAAAAAAAAAGCGATTTTACTATTACAAACTTATTCTTTGCGGTTGGAGCAATAGCCGTTACTAGGGATCGAACAGCAAAGTTATGAAGTTTGTACGGAACCCTCGGTGCGCGAGTCCGACTCGCTCGCAGCCGGTTTTTTTTCTTAAATCTTAGTAAATGAAGTGACTTTATGACTTATAGTTGGGTAATATATATAGACGGATGTCTATTACTCATATTATAAGTGTTTTAAATATTTCGATAATCGCGCAATATGACACGCACATCAAGCGTAATATTATTGCCACAGTTATGTTGATGTATGATGCCAATGTTTGTATTGCAATGTTTGTTCAACAACCTGAAAAGTTCAAATAGACTGATAGAATACACTATTCAAATGACGGGTATGACAAGGTAGATGTTTTACACAGGGTGTCTCAGTGGGTGGTACTATCGCTAAATGCGATCCGTTCAAGTTTGTGAATAAACTGTATGAACAGCAATTTATGTTAAGTTTTTCTGATAAACGTAATAGGTAGACTTGCTTACGAAAGTCCTGCTGCTACGTCATAATTAATCTTACATATTTATGGAGTTTTTATTATAGTCATTTGCATATTTCATTTTACCTACGGTTAATTATTTTATTTTACCAACGCTGTTCAGAAGTAACGTGTTACACACTCAAATCAGCAATGAGTAGCCAGAATGTCACAGCACGTGTGGAAGTGTTTCAATGGCAATCTAAACAACGCAAGTAGCTAAAAACTAGCGAGTAAGGTGCTTTTAGGTACTTTTGAGAAGCCTTTTGAGAAGACTATTCGAAAAGAAAGAGAACTCAAACTTAGAAACTTTTTTGATTTGAGTTATGGTATTATTTTACACGACCGTGAGAGAATCCGGGAGACGTTTTGTGATGCTTTATAATCCAAAAAAATGAGCTGCTATAACCGCCAAACTGCCTGGCAAACCCACTCCATCTATAGCCTATTAATCCAAACCAGATAAACAACCTGCTTCAGATGATGTCCCCACCCCTCCCCGCAAGTTCGCGGAGCGCTCCGCCCCTCCCCGTAAGGACGCGAAGCACCCCTCTCCTCCCCGCAAGAACGCGAAGTACAAGGTGTCACACGTAGACTCATGCCCTGATGTGGGCTTCTACTTCAAGAGGGAGGCTACTGCGAACTCTTTGTTCCCTGATGCCTGCTACCTCTGCTTCTGTCAAGGGGATCACACTGCTGCCTGCTGGAAGAGGGACAACAGGAAGTGCAATCAGGAGAGTTTCATCAGTGTCAATCATGGAATTGTGAAAAGGTTCGTATCTTGAAAATGTGTTTTCATAATACCGCCTGCTCGTTGATTCCAAATTATGTGCATGAAGTTTTGAACGACAAAATATTCTGGCACCGATGTGGTTAATATTACCTTCACAGTAGGGTAATATAGTTATCCTAAGTAGAGTATTCTCGTATAATTTATTCCTCTAGGAAAGAAGTCTACGAGAATACTGAGTGAAAAGCAAACACAAGACGCAAACACACCCATCCACACACACACATTCTCGAAGACGTATGCGTCTTCGCTTTGAGCAGGTTTGAATACCTTTACTTAGGATTGTATTCTTTCTCTGGTAGAAGCCTTTGTTGGCGCCCGTGACAAAATACTCTGTTTGTTTGACCCCCGCGGTTACTATTGGATTGTTATTTGATCAACAGGGAGAAGCGCAGCCCCGGGTTCACAGACATCTTCTTCCGCGACGCGTCAAGAGACAGTAAGTAGCAATTTATTTCAATTATCCACTTATAAACTCCTGAGCACGAGGTCCTGGGTTCGATTCCCAGGCCGGGCAAAGCGTAATTGGGTTTTTCCATCTTGGATTCCTCAGGAGCAGCCTGCAGCAGCTGGATTTGTGCAAGGTACATGGCAAAAGGCTCGCTTCCTATTACAAGGGACACAAAACTGGCGAAATGTGGGTTTACTATTAGTTACACTTCTGCCTAAATCTTCGCGGAATACAGGCGTGACGTTATGTATGAAAACTTCTTTGTGTAACGTTAATTGTGAATTTCCTTCCAGTTTTCAACAAGAACTCGAAGGCTCAGTGCAAACCGTACGAGTCGAGCTTCAGTGACGACTGCCCACCAGGTGGTTTGATTATACTCTCTTATTTTCCACTAATAAACATAAAGTTATTCCATTTAAGTACTTATTTATACACTATAGTATAAAACTGTTTTACACCCATCACCTCACTATTCCCGGTCCACTTGATAGCGTCTGGCATTTTTGGCTGAACTGCGCCCGTCAGGCGCAGCCGTCATGCACACATTTCTATTTTTTCTTTTCTTTCTTTCGAGTATGTGTATCTTAGTCTGGGATAAATAAATGTGTTTCTTTCTCTTAGGCCAAGATTAACTCCCTCTTTTCCAAAACTAAGCAACAACTAATAGAATACCTTAATAAACTCGCATTGTTGTATTTACTACGCTCCGTTTAGCGTCGAACCTATATAATCCAACATAGACACATCTTCATTTTAGCATTAATATAGAAATCGCCTGGTTTTAGTCAAAATGAACTCAATAAACGTTGTTTAGCACGTATTTTGGCTTAGCTTTAATTATCTTTACTACGTACTTTCTAAGTTTATCTTGGACATCACAGACATCGGTGAATGAAAACATCGTGAGGAAACCTGGACTTATAGTTAATATAAGTCTGTAATCGCCAACCCGTCTTGAGCAAGCGTTGTGATTAATGCTCATGCCTTCTCTGTAAGAGAAGAAGCCTTTGCCCAGCAGTGGGACAGTAATAGGCTGGTATTATTATTAATTATCTTTGTCACTCGGCTTGTCGCTTAGCGGGTATCGTGGTAGCGCGCGGCGAGCCACCTGACAGTGCCTACGATACTTATGGATGAGTGCTACGCGCTCGTAGCACTTTGCTACGTCGTAGCTTGGTATGCAAGTAGTCCGTGCCAGTTTCACCGAAACATACTCGTTATAATACTTGTATGACAGTCTCATCCTAGAACTCGATGTGACTTGTTATCGCCAGGACATTATATCTAAATAAATTGGTTTTCAGCTGACTGGTGTGTCGGCTGCACAGTGTGCGACTGCGATGCCAACGGGCGTTG
The DNA here is from genome assembly GCA_963853795.1 of Xestia rhomboidea. Taxonomy (NCBI): domain Eukaryota; kingdom Metazoa; phylum Arthropoda; class Insecta; order Lepidoptera; family Noctuidae; genus Xestia; species Xestia rhomboidea. The sequence continues at coordinate 18,971,537 of OY970774.1, forward strand.
GGACTGCCACCTCCTCAGCTTCTGTCCTGACGGTAAGATGGTGTGATGCTGATAATGATGCCAGTGTTTGTTTGACATTTTTGAGCAACGTGACCTATGTACTATGGCACCATGTCTCATATTGGTACAGAAAAACACTAAAAGCATATAATCAACTATCTGATATTTATAATAAGATAAGCAAGTAACTAATAAGATACTGTATTTGAAGTTTTCAATTACAGAACTAAATCATTTTCAGGAAATAAAAAAAAACCCAATAACAAGAAGCCGCCGCCAGTACCAGATGAATGGCCGCAATACATGGAGAAAACAAAAGAAAAATTAATCCGGGAGAAGAAATCTTCTAAGAAGTCAAAACCAATCAAAGATAAAGTTAAAACATATAAAACTAAAGTGTCAAACAATAAAGCCAAATCAGTACAACGTGGAGGAAACAAGAAACCCGCAGCACCGAAACGCATCGTTAAGAAAAATGTACCACTCAAGGTGGGCATGACGCAACCACCTGGAAAAATGAAAACTCCGATAAAATACCGAAAATTTGCGCACAACAAAGCAAGCACAAAGAAAACGATCAAAAAGAACATCGCAACTCGTAAACCAGTTCAAATAAAAAAAAAACCTAATAAAAATAGTATAGAAGTGAAGTTAGCACATAATTTGATGAAGCAAGTTATGGAGAACCTTAGGAGGCAAGTCTCAGCTAAAATGAAATACATCTCTGAAATAACCAGACAAAATGCTGCCAATGTTAAAAATCAGAAAGCCAAAACCAAAGTGAATCAGATGAAAAACAAACCGAAAGCTGTACAAAAGAGACAGATTACGAAAACGAATCCAAAGCCACCGGTGAAAAAACTCATGAAGAAGCAGACATACAGAGTGAAAGGGAAGACTGCAAAGAAACCTGACGAGAGAAAGTACGTCAGGAATAAACGAGAGGTCGAAATATCTGGAAATACTGGAATATCTACTGATGCCATCCAAGGTATAGTTACAGTTCATGAGGCTCTTTTGTTAAATTTTTCATCTTCTAGGTTTAGAGGATGAAACAACGTAGTCATGACACTGGTCTACTCCCTCTACAATGAATACGCCCTCGTATAATGTTAATTTGAGTTGCTTTTTTGATTAAATCTATCATCAATAGCATACATATATGTATTTGATGTTGGTTATCTCATTTTCAGATAATTCTACAGAGTCAACAAATACTACAGTGCAATTGGATGTTATACCAGTCACAAGTAATCTGCTTGTACTTGATGGTAGCTTTAAAAACGCTCTTGGAGGAAGCGCTACTCTTCCAGACAATTCATATTATAAATATGCTGTCAGCAGTGGAGAACCAAGAACGCCTGAATTGATTATCGATGTACCAAAAGGAGAAACATCAACAACACAGTTTAATAAAACAGAAACAGTCATTGACCTCATTAGTCCACCGCTTACTTCCATTGTACCTCCAGAAAAAAGGCAAGTCAAAAACGTCGAAACAAATGAAAGTATTAATTTTACAAAAATTAATCCCGATGAAAACGAATTGAAATATTCAAAATTCTATAAAATCAAAATTTTGAAGGAGAAGACACTTATCTCGGATTCTGGTATTAAACATAAAAGTCTCATGAAATTAATGCCACCTACAGATAAAGTTATCGTTTTTGAAAATAAAAGCAGGAGTCATGGGAAGAGCATTGAAAGAAAGCTGAGTTACAAGAAATATAACGTGGTAAAGCTGCTCAATCATTCTAAATGTATGTTCGAAGACTGTAATAACAGTATCAATATTCACTCTAAGCCAATTAAATTAAAAAGTGATTTGCATGGTTATCTGACAAAGATATTCAACTATCACAGGAATGGCAAGACTTACCCTCCTACGAAAAAAAGGCAACACAGCGTTCTAAAATATTTGAAGGGAATTTTCAACAAAATATTTAAAGGAAAGAAAACACCTGTCAGAATGAACAGACACCAACTTATGGAGACTTTGTGTGAAAACTTTGGGCCATGTTTAAAAATTAACAGAAAAGACAAAGTTCTCTTGAACTCGAAACTTGCTGAATTATATAGAGAAACTGCTAAAACTCTGAAAACTGTGAGAATTATAAAGGGCATATTGAAATTGCTAGACTTACCCATAAGTAACAATAGTGACATCTCGAAACAGGAACATATACGAAATGATATGAAAAAGTTAAGTCAAATTTTGAAAGGTGATTTTGAAAATGGTAACAAATTGACAGCGACGCAGAAAACTCAAATAGAATATATAAAGAGAAGCACTAAAGATTTCATACTGCTAGTTAGTAAATTCGGATCATTGTTGAACGAAATAATTACCATACTTACCAAAGACGGTACCAACCGCTTGAGAAATAAGGCAAACAACTATTTCATGAACAACGACCTACAAAGAGACGATCCTTTTCACAGTTTCAAAGATCTGCTGTTAAGATACAATTTAGTTCAAAATAAGTTTATGAAACAAATGTATGAGCAATTGAACAATTTTGAGAATAAAAATAAAGAGAAACCGAAGGTGAGTGAAGTTAAGGATTTCAATAATAAGGTAGCAATAGAGAATATTTCAAGGAATATCATTCACAACCTTAGGAAGCTGAAGCACCTCGCTCAGACCGTGAGCTATAGGGGATGGGGGACGGGGAGGACCAAGAGGGATATTGCCAGAGAAGACGATGCCATAGAGTATCTTTTGATGATGATGGAGTATTTAATAAAGCAGAATCACCCATTGGACGCAGAACCAGGTAAAATTTTTGATTCTATAAGTTATAATATGCTTTATTAAAACAGTAGTAGTAGCGGTACACAACTACATATTTGGTGAGAAAAGGATTTTATAGTAATCATTGGAATCATTGTGGATTTTGTAGTTTCATACCATTTTGTGATGACAATATTGTAATATTGTCAAGCTCAGCTGCAGCAGTGGCAGTACACTTATTCGTTATTTTTGTTTCGATTTCATTCATCATAAAACTTTTAAATGTTTTCTTGTCTTCAATTTCTGATTACTGTACTATTATTTTTCAGTGAACGACGGAATAGATTTATTAATAGACGCTATCAAAAATGCACCAGATATTAAACCTATCAAGAAAAAAGTCCTAGAATATACACCTACTATGACGGATACCACCACCACTACCACTTCATCTACACCCCCTGCACCGCCCACTCGCACTGCTGCACAGGAATATACCCAAAGTGAAGATGATAGTCCTTCAGAACATGAAAAATTTTTCTCCAGTGAAGATAGTAGCAAAATCAAACAAGAACATAATGCAAGAATTTTTTTCGAAAATAAAGATTCTGTAAACATAGTCGATGATGAAAAAGAATTCGAAGATAAATTTCAATTCGATCGCAAAGCTGAACCAGAAAAACCAGATGTTATCACTGAAATGTCTTTCTTTAATAAACTCGAAAGAGAGGACAGAGTAATAGAGGAATCAGAAAGTATATTAGAAACTACGACCTTTATAAATACAGAAGTGTCTTTAGATACGGATACGAATGATAAATTTGTCATTCGCAATGATTTAAATGTGGATAAGACACTTCTTGAAAACAATAATTTGGATAGGGCTGTAGACTTTACTGAAACAGGCGGGAAAAAAATTGAAGTGTACTCTGGAGACATGGACGATGAAAACATTTTATCAAGTACAGTCACGACAGAATCAGATTTACCTACTACTTTGATCACTGAATTGCAAACTCGTCGTTTTGACGCTCAAAAGTCTAAAATCAAAATGGAAAACCTAGAAAAGTTTGACAATGACAGCGCTGAGAGATCTAAACTTAAATGGATAGAAGACAACTTTGGGAAAGAAAACGAAAAAGGGTATGTAGACATGGATCAAAATGAAAATTACTCTACACTTGGTATAACACCTACTACAGTTAAAGCTATAACCGCAAAAACCTTATCTAAAATAGATGTCACAGGTGTTACTAGAGAAAAAGGTGAAGTAAGAGAAAGAAATACTGAAGTAAGAGAAAGAAAAGGCGAAGTAAAAACTAAAAATGGAGAAATAGAAAAATACGATGTTACAGAAAAGAAGAAAACTTCCACCAAGGTAAGTGCTGAAGAAATAATGTTTCGGAAGCAAATGGAACTTTTAAATTCACTAGACTACGGTACCGAGAAGACAGAAATATTTGAGGCTGACGGTAGGGATAGCAACGTTGACGAGAGATACTCAGAGGACAGCTTTCCATCATATTTCGTTTAGTTCGATTTGTTGTTTAACTGTAGAAATGTTCCAACAAAATAAATGCAAGAATCAATTTCCGTCACATGGAATTTTCTTTTTAGTAGCTTGAAGTTGTCCATATATATGGGACTTAACGTAACGTAGCGAACGAAATGTGGGTGTAGCTACTGAGGCACACCTCCGCTTAAACCTTCGGGAATGACTGGCATAATGTTATAATTATCAGACAGATAAAAGTGTCCTGACCTACCCTTTCCAGTTCTTCAGCTGTAAGGTTTGTTATTTCATGAATATTGCTTGTTTGTAACTGATCGACATATTTTATAAAGGCTACAAAATATGTTTAAATCGGCCATTTTCATAGTTTTATGGAAACCTGTCAGCTTGTTAACTCACAAGCAGTTAGGTAGTTTCTATTTGTTGGTCTTTAAAGAGTTTGGTTTACAATATTGTTATATAATTAAACGATGTTCTGCTATGTACATTGTAGTGAGAAATATTCTTTACGACCTGTTCTCATACCTACCGATACATAAAAATCGGTCGAGCCGTTTCGGAGGAGTGCGACCACAAACACCCTGACACAAGATGTTTATGCAGGGTGATTGGTAATTGGGTGCAGTCCTTGGAATGGGTGATACTAGACCTTATTTGCAACAATTTTGACCCGATAACTTGGGGTCCAAACTGGGTAGAGAGAACAAACTTTTAAAGTTTTTTTAAAAAATTTCCACCTCTGCAACATAAAGTACTGATTGCGAGAAATTTACGCCGTTCAGGTTATTAAACTGATACTTTCTGATAGCTCATAAACGAATGTACTCCCTTTGAAAACCAATTCGTCAAAAAAGTACATCTGCCTTTGAAAACTAAGTGCCATCAAAGTCATGTTCTGAAAATTTATTAAAACTTCCCTTGTTGTTCGAGGAAGGTTTCTCAAAAAAAATGTATTACACTTGTCGTGAAAATCACAGGATCGACTTTCTTGTCTTGACTGACCTTTCCAAAATGGTTCCACAATACCCTCTTTTAGGAAGTCAATGACCAGAAAACAACGGTTGTTCCTAAAAAGGTAGTATTGGAATAAAACTAAGTAATACAGTTTTTTCGATGCACGTCTTCCTTGTTGCAGATTTTCTTAGCAGATACCTTAAGGTTAGTTTAAGGTTTCTCAAAATAAAAATAAGACACTTGATGATGAGGTCTTCGGTGTTTTTAGTTTTTTTATGTACAGAGAGGACGAAAGCATATGTGTATTCACAGACGTAAGACCGATTACGACCTCATTTTTAATACCAGTACATACTCTGATTCAGAGCAACTTTCACTCATATGATAGGTGGAACCAAATAACCATACGTTCAAACCCAATCTAAGTGATGTTAGCTGTTTGACTTAATGCGCCGGAACTGTCTCCATCGAGGCGGATTTAACACACGAGCCGTAGGCTAGGGTGTTATTGAGCAGAGAACTCCAGTCCAGCCGCTTAGTTTTTATGCACGATCATTTATTAAACGATATCCGGTCTGATACGAAAAAACATAAAAGTTATCCTGCCGGCCCTGATCCCACGTAAACGATGTTCTAACAAAAGAAATATAACCTATCCTCGGTTTAAATCCGCCTCGATAGAGACAGATCCGGCGCATTAAGTCAAACAGCTAACATCACATAGATTGGGTTTGAACGTATGGTTATTTGATTCCACCTATCATATGGGTAAAAGTTGCTCTGAATCAGAGTATGTACAGGGATTAAAAATTAGGTCGTAATCGGTCTTACGTCTGTGAATACACATATGCTTTCGTCCCCTCTGTACATTACGAAACTAAAAACACCGAAGACTTTACCATCAAGTGTCATACTTTAATTTTAAGAAACCTTAAACCAACCTTAAGGTATCTGCTAAGAAAATCTGCAACAAGGAAGACGTGCATCGAAAAAACTATATTACCTAGATTTTATTTAAATACTACAAACAAGAACAACAACAACCGTTGTTTTCTGGTCATTCACTTACTAAAAGAGGATACTGCGGAATCATTTTCGTTAGTTAATGAGACAAGAAAGTCGATCCTGTGATTTTCACGACAAGTGTAATACATTTATTTTGAGCAACCTTCCTCGAAGAACAAGGGAAGTTTCAATAATTTTTCAGAACATGACTTAACACAAATTGTTGCAAATAGGGTTTAGAATCACCCATTTCAAGGACTGCACCTAATTACCAATCAACCTGTATAAATAGATTCCCCAACTCTATATCTATAGATATCTATCTATCTGTGAGTGTTATATTGCGTACACCTCTGCTTACCCCTTCGCGGATTGCAGGTGTGATGATATGTTTCGTTAAGAGCCTCTAGTATCTCTCTGAAGGCCACCTTTCGCCTCATCCACTCTCTACAATGACTAGATAAATAATGTAGAAATTAGGGTCTTAATTTTGGAGATACCTAATTATTTTGAAGTTATTCGTTCTTTATTACCGATCGAAGTGTCGACACTTAATTTCAAATGTCAGTGATGTTTTAGTCTGTAATGTGGCTGATGGTGATGCATGGAACACTTGTTACGAATGTGGTATTTCAGCAAACTTTTGTGTTTTGGATATGATGAATACATCTGTGTATTAACTGAAATCTTAAGAGGGAACAGGACGGCGATTTTCCATACAAATGTTGACGAAATTGACGTTTCGTATTTTTTTTTTTCATAAAGTCAAGGTCATCTGTAGACACGTCCCTGTCATTTCCTTTTTACGGCCGTGATTAGAGGACTACCAGAAAAGTTTTTAACGTACAAGAAATTTATAGGACCTTCGACATTCTCATACACTCAGACTTAAACTTTGAATGTCAAAAATAATCGAATAGGCTCCGTTTTCGAGGAGAAAAAAGGGGAAAACGAAACTTCGATCTTGTCAAAATTTTTGAGATATAGTCGGTCTGAGCTGCAGCTGTCCCTATCGCACTCTACGGGAGCTGTTTTGACGCAGTGCAACGGCAATAGTTTCTTCAAATACTTATTTTTAGCGTTGCTTAGTGTGGCACTAGATGGCGCTGTGTGTAATGTCCAGCGATATTTATTTATTTATTTTTAAAATTCCTCGTTGGCCCTGTTCCCTCTTAAAAGTTCCTTGAATTTTTATCTTTGTAAAGTGTTTAATATATCTGTTTCTGGTCCTCATTTAAAACTGGATTTACAAGCGAGGGCTGTTTTAAATGTTAAGTTATTATTGCAGTTGTTAAGTTTTTAATATGCACGTGTCCCTGTGACAATTATATATCTTTCTTTCTTCCTTTTTGACAATTGTTTTTTAAGTGAAGTATATATTTTGATAGGTTAAATCAAGCTTTAAATCAAGGTTGTTTTAAAATATGATGTGTAAAACGGATTCCATATCCTGCAAAGAGAATAAATAACTTCATACCATATCATTACAATATTTTTTCGGTTAGAAATGTAATCCTGTTCTAGTATATAAGGACATTATTGTATACATAAAATTGCAAATTGTGACCTTTAGAAGATAAATAAAGTTAAAGGTTTGTATAACCCTCTACCCTTACGGGATAGAATATGTGATGTTATGTTATGTAACAAAACTAACATAGTTTAAATATAATTATAATAATGTATTTCAGCCACGGTTCACGTACTACAGTTGAATAGCGGTCTAGTTTCAGTGCTACTGACTTATATTTACGCACTCATCATTTGTTTTAATTGTACATAAACTCGTTTACTCGACTTTAATTCTAGTTCAATAAATTATTAACATTGTTTTGGTGGTTTTGAATTTTCTTTTGAAATGTATGCACACTCAAATTAAATTCATAAAAAATAATTTACAGCCAAATCATTCGGGCAACTATTTCTCTTTCCTACAATATAAAAGTTTAGCTATATTGAGAGCATTTGCCTATACTCAGTATAATGTATAATTAGCATAGCATATGTATAATCAGCCTATAATGTTCCCACTGCTGGGGCACAGGCCTCCACTCATGAGGGGGAATGGGCTATAATCCACCACGCGGGCCCAGTGCGGGTTGGTAGATGGCACATGTCTTCGAATTATTGTTTCTAGGACATGCCGGCTTCCTCACAATGTTTTCCTTCACCGTTTTGAGAGCAATGGTGATGAAATAAATAGCACGAAGTAATGCGCCTGCCTGGGTTCGAACCGACGCGGAGGACTTATTGCTTGTAAGTCGGGATCTTCAGCATTGGGCTACCACTGCTCTACTGGGCCACGGCTGCTCTAAATGTACGATTATCAGAAGGGCAAAGTCACACAAGAAATCACAGTTCCAAGCGGTCGTAAGTTATCAGACTGTTGGGCATCGGTAAATGTTTAACTGTCGTTACAGGTAACGACAGTTAATCATTTGCAAATGACAGCGAACACCAACGGCTTACCGTGCTTTCTTAGGCACAGAGTCTCGGTAAGGTAATTAATGGTTGGTCACCCATCCGCGAACCGACCCCGAGTTCGGGCGGCTGTTTTTATTTAGCCACGAGCATCTTTTAGAAGAACATCAACTGAATTGAATACCTGTACCTGTACTAAGCCAGGCAGGGTTCACCCCTCACCAGGTCACCCATCCACGGAGCGACCTTGGTAAACGTTGCTTAACCTAGAAGGTCTACCAGTGCGGCTCCTCTTCGAGGCTCTTTAGTCAACTGATCCCGCTCATTTGGATCCCGCGGGATCAGTTTACTAAATTATTTATTTATTTTATTATAGGAAAGCTTACAGACTAATAACATTATAGTAACAAAAATATATAACTAAATTGCTAATAACAAGTCTCCACAGATAGATATATATAATAATAATAATACTTTATTTCACAAAAATACAGATTTAACATGTTTTTTATAAACAGTATAAAGGTGCTTTGGTAGTAACACAATGCAATACAATGAAGAACTGAAATCTGTACACAATATGGAAAACCCTGCCTCTCAAACTAGGTAACCTGTATCTTGAGAGACAGTGATTCAGCAAAAGTGATATAATTATAGTTTCTATAATAGTAGACTGTGTCGATCTACCTATGCGAATATGAAAATAAATATAAAACTATTATAAGTGATAGTTTATTATTATTTTAGTTTAGCTAATTTAAGTAGTGTGTGTGTGTGTGTGATAGATAAATATTAGTTAAATAAATATTAGTTCCTTATTACAAAATAATCTAGCAGTACAGTACTGCCAAAATAATGATTAATTTCAAAAAGTTGGTTAATTTTATTTAATTGTTTATAATTTAAGCTAACTTGTAAAATAAACGGTTCAAGAGCAAGAAGGTGCCTCCTGTACAAAAAATGGCTTTGCTAATAGTTTTCTTACTGTGCTTGCATTGCTTGCAAATTATTATTTTTATGTAATTTTCTTAAGTAGAATGGTCCTGCTCTTAATATAAAAATGAAGAGCATTAACTCAAATAAATACTTATAACCCGGTGAGTGCCGTGAGCCGTCTCGGCGTCGCGTCGTGTTGCAACCGTTCCGGTCTGCTGCGGGCTCCCGACGCCCGACCTTCCGACTGCACCGCGTCTGATTGTCGGCTTATCTATAGTCTCCAGTTCTGAAACATCCGTTAGCACTGGTAGTGATACTGTTTTTGCGGTGTTTCGTAAAGGTAGTGGACAAGTTGGGGCAAGATGTTTGACGAATTTACGTTGAAAATGGTATTAACGTCAATTCAAAAGACTTCTCTAGCTCTGATTACGAAGTCAGAGGGCCCGGCCTAACCTAATAACACTTATAGGGTAAAAGGCATCAGTCAGATTAATAGAGAGCGCTAACTGTGCGTCACTTTGCCTGACCTGGGCATCGAACCCAGGACCTCACGTTCAGCAGTCGCGCTTGCGACCACTCGACCAATGAGCCAGTCTAAGTAGCAAATGGTAGTAAATCACCAGACTTAGACTGGGCTGTGGGTGTGGGCTGTTCGCTGCAGTTTGTTTTGTTTTTGTTTTGTTTTACAAACTTTTATTTAGTTTGCAGCTCAGACTTCTCAATATAATAAACCGGAACGATGACTCGAGATTATTGAGACATTTCATCATTCTGTGAAGATTTCTAAACGAACTGCCACTGACTGATATTCTTTCTAAATTATAAGGAAATTATGCAGTATTTTTGCTGAAATTCGTGTTTAGCAAAAATACTGCATGGCTAGGTGTTGCCAGTAATACAGAACAAAAAATAAAATAAAAATTAAATCAATTCAAGTCATTTACTGGTTGGAGTCAAAACTTTTTGAACGACAGAATTACATAGGTCAGTCCCTATAAACTCCAATAACGAAATGTTTCTAAGTAAATTACTTAGAAACATTAATGTTAATTATGTACCATGGGGAGTATCACAGGGTATCATATCGGAACCTCCACCTTAAGTAGCAGCTGTTGTTGAAATAAGAAGCATTATAAATATTTCATAAACCACGTATATCAACGTGCTAGGTCATAAGGTCTGCATATTACACAAATTGTCTCATTGGCGGTTTGTGGTCGTCATTATATCCACAGAGCGGTCCAATATTCGGTTACCGCCAAACCTGACACGATGCTCATAGTTTGTGAGAAGTTGGGGTTTGAAGTGATCTGAGTGTATGATATTAATGTGTTTGTGCTAGTAAATCTGTGGTTACATTTATGATTGCCTAAAGTCATCTTCTTGGAGGTGAAAATGATCTATTGGCACCCTTGGCGCAGTGACTGAGCGATTGACTGCTGCGCTGCGTGACGCGGGTTCGATCCCCGCACGGCACAAATATTTGTTGCAGATACACATGACAGATAATTGTTGCGGGTCTGGCTGTTTGTGTATGTGAGATTAAATGTTTTTAAACGCACTGAACGCGAGAATTTCCAAGTAAGAGGCAAAGTTAAAAAAAAAATGCAGCATTTTTTGCTTTCCATACATTAATTTTGGCATGCTCAACAGTCGCTTTTGCGGCCACTAGAACAACGAGTCTGCATTCATAATAATTATTACTATGGACCTATTCAACCCAATGAATAAAGTTGAGCAGATGGTTAGAAATTATTTCCGTACCTCTTGACATGGTCAGACCATGTAGGTCACAGCTACATGGAACAGACTACTGGAACGGACAAAAAGTGTTCATTAATGTAGTTTAACGCAACTTGTTATCAGGGCGTGCATCTGAGCGGCCTTGTCGCAAGTTTATGTAACAACTTCACCTGGCTGCTGCTCGTGAGATGTGTGACGAGGTTTAGTTGAATATTGTTTAGAAGGCAGGTTTCTTTGTTTTGGTAAGCTTCATGGATAGGTCTGCCAAATCTCTTTAACCTTTGACTTAAATAAGAGTGTACATGAGCAGATGAAGTGCTGGGGCTTAGAAGGTGCTCAATGAAGATGTTGTGTTTCATCATCATCAACTTTAGCAGAAATAAAGTCCTCTGTTGCACTGGACATAGGTCTCTTATAGCTCCTGTTCTTCCTTCTTCCAGTGGATCCTCGCGACCTACATTAGTTCCATCGACAATATTCATTGTCCGATCTCTGGACAGTCATGATCTACCTATTCAGAAACATATTTCCAAGTGTTATGATCCTCTGAATAAATGTCGCAATATCATTAAGTCTGAGTTCCTTGCCAACAATACTGTACTGCCGACAGAGATTATCTATGACCACCGGTTAATTCGCAACGCACCGACCAGCTGGCGATAGTATCACCACTAAAGGATCCACTCTGCACATTGCCACACATTCCCTTCACACTAGATAATAGATCTAATTGCGCACATGTCCATGTCTTGTCTTTATAAAAATGTTGCAAAATCGTGTTCATCAGAGATTTGGCAGCGAAGATACGTGTCCTAAGGACCTAAATATTCTTCGTTGGCAAATCTGCCTTGTCATAATAATGATACCTGCTTTGGCTGTATCTCGCTCTCTCTCTCTTATCTTTTCTTCAACCTTTGGCCACCCAATGCTGAGTGTAGGTATCTTTCAAATCTCTCCACTCTTGGTGGTTTTGTGTTATAGCTACTAGTTTCCTCCGGACACTTTAATGAGATCGTCTGTCCACCTAGTCGGTTGTCTTCCCAATTTCACATTTGGCTGTATTTAGCTTCTGTTAACTTGGTTCTGTTTGTCCGATCTTGCAAGTTTAATTGAAGATTATTGGGATAACGATACGAGTCAGCAGTGAGTATGGTCTCCCGATTAAATTTAATGAACTACCCGGGTAGAAATCTTGGGATCCGACGAAGGTACCCATCATTTTGTAAAAAGTTTACCTACCAAAGAGGTTGACCTTAGATAAACTTCAGGTTAACCTTCTAAGACGAAAATATTTTTTTTCATAATGTAGCTTGCATTCAAAACGCCTGTTCTTGATGCGTTACATCAACAAATGCTCTTCCTCTTATGCACAATAGGCGGCACAGTCCAGTGACTAGCCTTCGTCAGTTTGAAGTGAGTTAGGGTAGAACATATTTAGCTTATGTTATCTCATGTGTAAGCGGAGTCGTAGTAGAGTAGAGTGGAGAGTAGGAAAATTAGTTTGATCAGTACAGGTTCGCCATATAAGAAACTGGCAAAAACTAAAACTTATTGTCATGCCCTTTAATTTTTGGAACATGCTATATTGAAATGCACAGTTTTGTACCTACTAAGATACTTTTTGACATCTTTTATTTTGCAAGGAAGTCAGCCTAGACGGCCTAGACAAGAAGTAGCTATCGATTTCAAAGCATTTCGTTTTTCTACAATGACTGAAAGTCAATAAAGTCAGATAAGCTTTTCGGTAGCTTATGTCAATCCAATACATTTTCGACTTTACCATCATCGTTATTGCTGACAGAATGCGCCTTGGCTATACCGCTCTAAACCTAAGAGTCGTTCTTACATCATCAGTATCATAAATTAAAATACTGCTTATCAAGTTCCGTCTTTAAAATTACATAAAATTAAGAGACGTCACATAACTCGACGTAGATTCATAATATTATCCGGTTTAACAAATTACATGAACAATATTTCGCCCCCCGCCATATTGCCGGCGACCTTTCGCGCGCTGCAACTGACATTTCACCGCGTTTTGGCGGCAAACGCGCGCGGGTTTACGTATAGCTTCGTTCGTTTTTCATTTGAATTTTATTTGTTTATGGTCGTGAATCGATTAGTGACTTTTTATTTAGAAAATAGAACCATTTTCTTTTTGTTTTGTGATTGAGAGATGAGTAAAACAATTAAGTGACAGTTTTTAAAACAGTTTCGTGATTTTTTTTTACAAATTTCGCCGGTTGTACTCAGGTGGGTTGAGTTGAAAGTTTTTTTTTTATTCGATTGCATGTAAATGACCTTAAGTTCGTTCTCTGTTACTTCTAGAAGCATGTTTTGATATTTTTTCGCAACAGACATGCTTTTTAACTGATTTAGAAAAGGAGGTTATTTAACTTAATACGATTACCGCAATATGCTCACGATATGTTAATTCTTCTGAGTTAAGTCATCGTTATTAAAAACTGAACTAATTTAGCATCATCATGCACGCTGCACGCAAACAAAATTTTATTTATTTACATGTCTAACTAATAACAATGGACGGTCCCAGAACAAATTGTTTTAATAGTTTAGCTGTGAAAGTGTATTCAGCAAAACGTGTAATGAGACGTAGTAGCACCAAGAGGTAGGTTACCTAGGTATACAAGACGTAGTGTTCTCCTAATTGATTGGCTTCCTCATTGTATGATCTCACCACTATAATCTAATTTACTTCAAAACCGCTCCTAAACACCCACTGTTCCAAAAGAGACTTTGGCATCCTATTTGTCCAGTGTTTCTTCCCAGAGTAATCGGCTGATAAAAGTCGATAACATGTTGTTTAAATCAAACAATGGTCGTAGAACTAATTTCCAAAACAAATATCATCTACTCTACCAAGGTTAAACTTAAGGGCAAGTGCTCAACAATTTCATGTCAACAACTCTTAAGTAGCCAAATACCCACGAACTCAAGTATTTCGTGCACTCTAACTAGCTGTGTAATGTTGTTTAGAAGCACAAGTACATGAAGCAATGCCGTATTGCCTCTAACATTGCGACAGTATCTACAAGTGGCCGCTCAGATTGTTCAGGTACTACTTAACCTTTTGCACCTTTGGAGATAGTTGGAGAATCCTAAAGAAAAGCAGGTCGTATCTGGATTTGTGAAACAGTTCGTGTAGGTTAAAGAACATACAAATCAACTACGATATTTATAGCGTGGGTTCATAATAAATCATGATCTGTCGAATGACCGATTTGGTCGAGATGCCATTGTTTAACTATTGTGTCTACTTCGTGGACAGGTCGTGGGATAAGTAGTATTCTATCCATTTCACATACATTCCGAGCAGTAATAGATCTTCGAATCCAAGGCACGCACCTCTGATTTTTCGGTTTCATGTCCGTATTGTATAATAATCCCCTGCTTCGGTGAAGGAAAACATGGCGGGGAACAGCATGCCTGAGAGATATTTCTCGACGGTATGTAAAGGCGGCATAAAAACTCTGACACCAGGTTAGGCACTAACCACACGATAAAGAAAGAGGATTTCATATATCACACTCTATATTAATATAGACACATTCTCTATAATATGGTGTGCCCGAAATATTATGCGTATAAATTGTGATCAAATAACTTAAAAATTATTATTATAGGCTGTTATGCTTTTAGTTCTACCTAATGGGTGGCGGGCTTGTTTGCCATTTACCGGACACAAATCATATACCCAACAACATTTTTCCCGAGCCCCAAAACGAAACCAAAGACCTCATGGTCAGCAGTTGCAACAAAAATAACTGACGAAATGTGGGCGAACTGGTAAACCTCTGTATTACCTTAGGGTAAGCAAGCGTGATGTTATACAGACATACCACTGTAGTACTCAGATACTTGTCGTAAAGCAGTCATGCTAATTATTTTGATCAAGATTACATGAACTGCGCTGATTCTGGGTCAACTGCCTCTGCGTGCGATTCGTTGCTGTCGGTCTGTCACTTTATTATGGAAAATAAAAGTTGTTTCACAAGAACGACATGCTAAGAGATCTGCATCTGGTGCCTGTTTTCGCTAACACTACGTCACGCCTAAATAAATGCCTAAATAAAACTCAGCACCGAGAGCTACATGTCAACAATACGATTATAAGGTATGCATAAACAACTTGTCATCAAGTTATGTACGAATCATAACTTGATGACAAGTTGTTTTACGGCTGCTTACTTGTATAGTTATGTACTATAATACATATTTGAACATCACAACTTGATTAAAAGTGAAGGGATTTACTGACTGCCCTTTCAAAGTTTTGGCATTCGTAAAGTTCTGATTTCTTAAGCCTTTGAGTGATGTGATTTGATTTTCATTGAAAATCCTTTTCAAGGGATTATTTAACTTAACATAACATGACGCCTGTAACCCCCGAAGGGTAAGGCAGAGGTGTACCTAATATGTAGTACACCCACATTTCGCCAGTTATGTTGAAGTCCCATGTAAAATAGGCCTATTGCCATCAACCGGGTATATACAATTCCAGACTCCGTGGACACGTGGTCTCGTGTGTACTGAGAAATTCCTGATGGAAAAATCCAATTACACTTTGCCCGACCTGGGAACAAAACCTAGGAGCTCATGCTCAGAAGTGGCGCTGGCGACCGACAACAGACCACAAGTCAGTTCTATGACCACGGACTGCAAAAAGCTTCTTTAGCTTTACACTTGAGAAGATCCTCAAGTAGGACGTAACCACACAGTCTGCTAGGTTTTGAAGGATGAGTTTAGCATCAAAGAAAAATTGGATCATTTCCTGATAAAGTACAATTATTGTATTAAAAATCTTGGAAAGTAAACGGTATTTACGAAGGACAAAAGCCTGATTTCCTTTACTTTTTTATTACTTATACGCACTTGACCGCTATTTTCAACGAAAACATCAAACGTGTTTAACTTCGTATTTCCATTATTCCTACAATCAATTCACTAAAGATTTCTATGTCGCAAGCCTTGCCGGTTCCAACCGATTTCTATCTTATTGTGGAGTTTCTTGTGCCTGACTGACAACTATGTACAGTTAAGAGCAATATCAATATCTCAATTCGAAATTTTTTGTGTGTTTGCAATTTTGTCAGGGAAAACTGTGAAATAGTAGGTATATTTTATATCCAGGGACTAAACGAAGCCATAATATACCAGAGGTGGTTTGACTCCCGAGCATGCGAGGGAGTCAATGAAACCGAGGGTATATTAAGTTGGCGTTTAGTATCGAGGTGCAAACTGTACTTTTCACTTTGAGTGCGAGAAAAATAGTCAATTTAGTACAAAAATATTTACTATTCCTCATAGACCTTTCGTAAGTTTTTAGGTAAATCTTACGCGATTTTGGCGGCAAAAGATTATCTATTATGTCTTTTGCTCTTTGCTCGACGTCAAACTCTTCACTGTCACTGGACATTCTTAATAAATTTATTTAAAACAGAACTTTCAGTCACAGATTAACAATTTATAACGCATGGCGCCACCTTATTTGCGGAAAAACCATGGAACTAAAACTCTCAACATTTTCGCAATGAAGACGGTCCACACTCCACAGATAATAGTAGTATATTTACTGGCTGTTTGAGTTTGTCTATGTCACTTAAAGGAATTTAAAAAACTAATTACTTTTCACTCCTTAGGGACTAAAGTGGTCACTTTAGTCCCGCTTCGTAGGGCTATATTGGCGTACTTTTAGAGCATGACAAGAGAAAACGATAATATCGGCTCCAAAATACAATGTTTGTACATGAATTTGCAATTAATGCAGTTTGAGAAAATCACTTTCCGAAGTTTCTAATTGTGTACTTGTCTATGACTATACAGTTGAAATATTTGCGTTTAACTGTCGATTCACACGGTATACCGCTGTTTCTACATGTTTGTTCTGCTGCTGTTTTGTCGCAGTTGATCATTCGCACATTCTCTACTGTTAGAGAATGTACTTGCTTGTTTCAAATTCAATTATAAATTGCAGTTTCGTAAATCGCTAAGTGCTGAAAATTGCCATTTAATAATTTATCATTATCAGAACTCTGCTACCTCGACAGTGTTAGTAGTGACTTCGGACAGGTCCCTCAAGGTGTCTGAGAAGTTGCACAAGGAGCAGACCAGGAGATGGAACATCAGTGTGGTGTGATATTTATATATATACCTCTATACCTCCATCGGACTAGTCGGACTAAGTTAATCAACCTCTCCTCAGGCATCAAGCCTCTTTAAAAAAATGTATACTCAGACGATGCAGCGTTTTGGAACAAGAAAGAAACTTAAAATACTATTTACAATCTTATAAAAAAGTTATGCAATAATTGCTAAATAATAGCGTTAACCTTTATTAACAATTGTGTGTCAATCTTGTTAGCTTTTTCTTGTTTGATTGATAGCCGTTAATTTAATTTTATGATAGACTGGCTGTTGTCCGCGACGTTCGTCCGTGTGAAAATAGTATAAAAATAACACTTCCATGTTTGAATCGCTTTTTTCCACGAAATGTTAATCCTGTTTCTAAAATGAAAGTAGCCTAAGTCTTCTTCTTCTTCTTTGCGTGTCGATATACTCAAATAATGCCGACCAGTATTTTGCCACCTGTACAGCCCTGTCGTTGGCTTCGTATAAATCCTGGAAGGTGCAGGTGGCTGTGCAGGATGGGCAAGAAAGGAGGTGGGGCATATCCTGCAGAGGGGCTCCACACTGACATTGTCTTTGGGACGGGTCGAGTAGCCTAAGTTACTCCTTATATAATAACATCAGCTATTTGTCAGCCCCTCCGTTTAGGAGATCAATCGGAACAAACAGACAGACAAACCAAAATTTTAAAAGATTTTCGTCTCATAAGTACCGTATATATACTTTCATATGCATTCAGTAAAAAGCTGTTATTTTGAAATTACACACGGACACTTCTTTATTTATTTGCATTGATGTATAGATTACACCCTGAACCCCATGGCAAAATTATCTACAAAGTATTTCTAATGAATCCTGTCGCGAGACATGTTTCTTTTTGGAGTCACCAGAGGGCTTAGAGGTCACAATCGCCTTCAAAGCGTTTCGTATTTCTACAACGGTTATCAACAGATTGACAATGCTTTTTCTCAATTCCGCATCTCTGATGTAATGTCTCATTGTCCCGTACCAGGTACCTCATTGTCAACAAAAATCTCTGTCAAATCATCACCTGTCAAATCAAATCGACAATATTTACGTCATGCCACATTGGAAGTGCCAAATTGGTGTTTTTACGGTAAATATAGTATTTTTCAATTGAAACCCATTCAAATCGTCTTGAAAAATACATTGTACCTAATCCTTATTTGATTTGAAGCGGCAATGGGAAGTGTTTCAATTCTGTGACATGATTTGGTAAATAAAACGGTTTTTCGGTGGTTATTTATTTTAAAAAAAAAATTTGCCGAAACTAATCGCAAGGTAGAATTTTATACAGTTTTTTGTTGTCTGTACAAGCATATGCTGATCGCACCAGATGGCCCGCCCATCTCCTCTTCAGCTAGTGCTTAAGCTAGCATCTATGACTTGTGTCTTCTTCTGATTGCTGTGTTTCATTGTTTGTCTCTGGGGCTAATATTTAGGATGCTTCGTTCCGACCCTTTGGCAACATGGAAATGTAATTTAAACTTTGAAAAACTCCTTTTTCTTCGGAAAAACTCATTTACCTTTCGAGACAATTCAATGAAATATTTCCAGCGACGGCAGGCGAACGTGAACAAATTGCATGATTTTATTGGATTGATGACAAATATTATATCAATCATCATCATCATCATTAGGTGACATACTCTGTATATCTGGACATTGTAGAATAAATTAACAACAACATAATGCGATCAGCACCGTTCACTAAACCGTAATAATTGGCCCGTATTGGGATCATGGCCGTTCACACTCATGGGCCATAGACCATACAATTCTCTGAGCTATGGTTGTAGACCAAAGGTTAATAGACAAGGTACTGCACCCACATCATTGAATTCACTATTTGAGCGTAGAAATCCTTGAAAATACTCTTGTAGATATTGTAAAGTATAACGTATTCAGAAATTAATGGTGATTGGTTCTTCTGGGAAGTACCACTTACAATCAAACCTTAAGTCTGAAGACTCTTATTCAAACAGTAAAAAATACAATAAATAAATATAAATATCACTGGACATTACACACAGCACCATCTAGTGCCACACTAAGCAACGAGGCTTGTGTCGTGGACACCAGATAGTTGATATACTACATAGATACTTTTTGTTTGTAAATACATACTTATTATACATATAAACATCCATGACTCGGAAACAAATATCCATGCTCATCACACAAACATTTGCTCCTACCGGGATTTGAACCCGGGACCCTAAGAACGTAAGGCAGCCTCAGTACCGCTGCGCCATTTGGGTCGTCGATAATAAGATCGATGTCGATGATAATAATAAGTTCACACCTGATCATAGGCCCGCCCCCTACATGGGGATTAAATGTAACGGGCGAATTACCATTAGGTACACCTATGGGTAACTCTTTGGAGATTATAGGCGTGATGTCACACCTGATCAATATAATGCTCACTTAGAGGGAATTGACTAGAGCAAACCTTGCTCTATTCAATTCTCTTTTATCAAATACTGGTAGAACAGACCATACGCGTTTCTGCGACTAAGTAGCGTGGTTCAAGGGTTTTGGTTTGCATGCTATGGATACTGGTGTACAGTTACT
The DNA here is from genome assembly GCA_963853795.1 of Xestia rhomboidea. Taxonomy (NCBI): domain Eukaryota; kingdom Metazoa; phylum Arthropoda; class Insecta; order Lepidoptera; family Noctuidae; genus Xestia; species Xestia rhomboidea. The sequence continues at coordinate 18,991,588 of OY970774.1, forward strand.
TAATCACCTTTTTCAAATATACGAAAAAAAACTCGGCATGCCGAATGTACCACCCAAGCATATCCACCCAAAGATTTAAATTGAACTAAAACACTCCGTGTCATAAAAATCATTGAATATAGCACTGAAATCCTACAGGGTGTAAACGCACCCTTCACGAAGCCGCCAATCAAGCATTCTGTACATCCAAATAAGTAACTACGCAAAAAATGTTGCTGGGAACGACTTTTTTTTGGGGTGAAATATCACGTTTAACGGTAGGATTCATTATAACGCACTCAAAAGAGTACGGGGGTTGTTGAGGTGTAAGAACCTTACATTAAAAACAAGAAAGTATTAAAAAAACTGCGAAAAAATTTGGAAAGTTTTAAAAAAGGAACTTTTAACCCTCAATATCTCCGTAACTAAATGATTCCGGATATATTCAGGTATGGTTTAGAACAAAAAAATGATAGCAGTGACGGGAAGAACAAAAGACGTCTTTCGGCTTGTCTTAGGGGCTTTGCATGTTACAATGTAAACCAATTATCTTGATTGCACTATTTATGTATCGGCTCTCTTTCTTCTCCGTGTAAAAATATAAATACACACAAAGGACTTATCAATCATTATTAATTGTGATCAAATCTACCACAATAACATTGTGGTCTCGTGACCGTGTGGTCGATTGGAGAGCCGTTAGTAAAGGTCAAGGCCGACTGTTGCAATGTTTGTCTTTGTGAAACAACGCCCCCGAGGGCGCAGGCGCAGATGCCGGTGATCATATTTATTCAATAGCTTTACATAGACAAAAGACACTGAGAATTCTGATTTATTGAGTGTTATGTTTAAATATTAGTTTTCACTTCAGATGAAGCTAGTCAAGGTTAAGCAGCGCCTGCCAAGGTCGGTCCGTGGATGGGACCATCCATTTCATACCAAGTTTCCTCGGAAAGCACGTTAAGCCGTTGGCCCCGGCTGTCATTTGTAGATCTTTGGTAGTCGTTAGAGGTATTCAGTGGTCCGAATGTCTGACAACCAGTCTTATCAGGGGTACCTCAATTCAGCTTTGCGCCCGATTAAACTGGTAGGCGACCCCCATATAACCGGTCGGGAAAAGGCTATACAGGTGATGATGAAGCAACCATGAAAAAAAAACTCTTGGTGCTTATGGAATGAAAGAGGAAGATCAAAAAAACAGTAGTTGGGCTGTGTGAAAGACAATGGTAAGAAAGGAGGTGTCTGATGAGATGACGAGTAATAGAGAAGTATGGAGGAAGAAGACATGCTGCGCCGACCACAAATGAATTGGGATAAGGGCAGGAGAATGAGGATACTGATGTTAATTTTGACTTCAGATGAAGAAAAGTGACAAAAAAGCTCTGGGAGCTAGTGTTAGGAGAGACTACACAAATGATGGATAGACTGTGTGGATGATAATATGGTAAGAAAAGAGGTGACTCCTGAGATGACGACTATTGGAGAAGTGTGGTAGAAGACATGCGGGGCCGACGTCTAATAAATTGGGATATGGGCAGGAGAATGATGATGTCTTGAAAGTAGATTCCTTACGGAAAGTATCTTTATCCTAGCTGATGCCAATGTTCACTTGTCATAGTTGTCATCCCTTACCGTTGTGCTAATCATTTTACAATCTTCGAATAGCTTGCACCAGACAATACAAAAGCTATATTCAGACAGATCTCGGCGATAAGCGTAAGTCCATCGATGTGTGGCCGACTTTGGGTTTCATCTCGGTGGGTCTCTTGGACGCAAAGAATATCGCAGTGAGTTTAAGCTATATTTATAAAAGATCTTCTAGTTCCTATGCTCCTAGTATAAATTCTCATTTTGAAAGTAAAAGGTAAACAAAAACCTTTACTTTTGTTTATTGAACAAAAGATTTCTTACCAAATTCTTTTAGGTCAAGAGCTCCAAACTGGTTCCTATAATAACAACAATTTGCTTCTTCAAATCACTCGTCAATCATCAAACAAATTCAAGGCGTTCCTTTAATATTGACATTTCATTATGCAAACATGCATCTTTATTGTGAGCATTTAATCATAGTGACCATGAATTCATAACTCGGAATGATGAAATATGTTTAGATTTTTATTTATTTTTTCTAAGATACTGCCTATGAATGAGTCACTTATGGAAATGAATGAGTAGGTGTGTTAGCTTGATAGATATGACTATTTTTATTATTTTAAAAAAGTATGAAGCGTAAGGGTTCTTTCACGACCTCTGACGACGCTACTCGTGACGCGATTCACGTCATGCTACACGAGCGCGCGCAAGCGGCGGCGACTTGCGCGTCCGCGTCAACCGCTGTCAAGTCGTAGCCGCCACCACCGCCGCGCTGGGAGCTAGTAAACTAGTAAAGCTTCCGTCACTAGTCACCTGTGTCCGCGACTCGTGATGTTATGTTATAAAACCGACGCACGCCCAGCTGCCTCTGAAATTTAATACCTACCTATTTCAGTAATTTCTATAATTGCTCAATTTTAGCGCGGTTTACATAAATTATAAAACAAGTTAGTCTAGAATCTAGATAATTTATAACCATAACATTTTGAATATTGCATCACCAAAAATGTTTCCAGTCCAGTTCGTGCGGTTAACATAATTATATTTATGCGTATTTTAATTATTGTGAAATTAATAGCATTGTTTTATAACTTTATAGAATGCCTAGAGCTAAGTGCGTCATCCGTTACATGAATAAATATTTTTATAAATAACTATAGCTTTTGCCCGCGGCTTCGCTCCCGTTATGTACGGGATGATACGGGATGATACGGCTTCGCTCCCGTTATGTACGGGATGATACGGCTTCGCTCTCGTTATGTACGGGATGATACGGGAAATTTAACGACGGGAACGTTTTAAATGTAGCCTATAACACTCGGGGATAATGTAGCTTCTCATTGGTGCAAGAATTTTTGGAATCGGTTCAAGAGTTCCAAAGGTTACCATACAGACATACAAACAAATACCACTTATACTATTAGTATAGATAATGTTTTTTTAAATGTCATAAATCCGTGACAGAAGACCACTGATCCTGATCTCCTAGTTTCCTAATTCGCACTGTTAACCTAGCCATGATGATGTGCCAAGTAGAGAAAAACTTGATTATTCCAGAAAACCTGGTAGAATCAAATCTGATAAGAATCAGCATCCCAATTGCGTGACACACTTTCTATCACAATCCGAGAGATTTAGAAATAAATTATTATTTTTTAAAGTTGTTCCTCAAAAAAAAAAAGTAAACACCGAAATGGATTTAGTTGATTATCCTAAAATTATAACAAGGGAATGTAGTTTGATGTATTTAATTAACTATTTCCAAAGATGAGAGGAATAAACACTCCCAATAAGATACTTTGTTATACAAGAGTGCAAAGTTGCTTTTTAACCGCGTGATCAATTTTGATAACCGAGCAAGCGAAGGATTCTAAAATTGAGTCACGAGCGCAGCGAGTGATTCAAAAATTAGGATCCTGAGCGTTAGCGAGGGAATCAAAAGAGCACGAGGTGAAAAATCTTTGCACTCGAGTGCAACACGTAACTTTTCATCCCACCTCAGCGAGGAAATGACTAAATGCAAAAAAAAAAAAACATTTTCAATCACAAGATACTTTTACTTTTATTTCAGTTTAGGTGTTAACTACTACATTATGGTAAGTAAGTATTACAGAATAATCTTTAAATTATAACAAATAATACTTAGGTACAATTAAGAAAAATTTAAAGTAACGTTGCTACAGTTAGTTAAGTTGAGTGTAATATTTATTTATTTATTTATTAAAACTTTATGCACAAGTAAAAACTGTACAAAGGCGGACTTAATGCCTTGGGCATTTTCTACCTATTTTTTTTCAATTTTTTTAATATCGTACTGTTTCAAATCCTTCTCGCGTGATTGTTGAGGGAGAAAGCTCATTTGCGCATTATTAACAGTTTCAGTCAATTCTGTTGGCGTCAAATAAACTTCTTGGTCGCCAAAACCACTTATTTTACGTTTTTCACTTGTTTTTAACCTAAGGTTTTAACAATTGACCTGACAAGAAAATGGCGCGCGCAAAGCAAATTTTAAAAGTACACCAAGAAGGTTCCGAGTCTGAGTTTTTAACAAATTAAAAAAGGTTGTACCTATGATAAATTCGGCACCATGGAGGTAGAAGTAAATAGGTTTAATGATGTTTTGAATTCACAAACTTAGTGCACACGATGTTCTAAATGCAATTTACTTTATCCTCTAGAGGATAAAAACGACTTTTGCACTCAGATATCGAAGAGCAAAAATACTCTTTCCGAGATGGGGGGATGAAAATAACTATTCTCACATTCTTAATTTATTGTGGATCATTGACTACCCAAAGCAGTTAGTTTATAATGTGCCCACTGCTAGGACTCAGGGATTCTTTCCGTGCGAAGTAATGGGCCATTGCATACATTCGGGCCGTGTGGTGCAGGATCGTGGTTAGTTCTAGGACATTTCCTCAAGATATTTTTTGAGAGCATAACATCATTACGCCTGTTGTCCGCGAAGGTTTAGGTAAAGCTGTACCTAATAGTACACTCAAATTTCGCTCGTAATTTTTTTAAGACCATGTTAGACCGATGCAATAGACTCGCGCTCTATAGGGCAGAGCCTATTACCATCAGCCGGGCACAAAACCAGACTCCTTGGCTGCTACTGAAAAAATCTTGATGGAAAAACTCAATACCACTTTACCCGACCTGGGAATCGAACCCAGGACCTCGTGCTCGGTAGTCATTAGAACCTACACAAAGCCTGAAAGGGTTAACAACCCAACATGGAAACAAATTGTGCTTTTAAACTTTGATTGCTTTGCCCGTTATGGATACAAGAATCTCTATTTAAACGTCCCTGCTTACGCATTTATTTATAGATATGCAAATATTTCAATTACTTGAATATGCAAAACCAATCAGATTCTCTGTACAATATGGAGCGGGTTTTCTTGCAAGTGAGCGGTGTACGAAGAATGACTGTTTCGCAAGCGAAATCCTTACGGATCGTGAGAAACTGGTTTGATACAATTATGTATTATATCGATACCTATGTATTAAGGACTAAGGGAGTCAACAGATCGTCGTGTTTAAAACCGCGTGAACGATTTAAGTAAATTACAGGCAACCATTTTTGTTACAGAAATCAAAACTTTCTTACTATTTACTAAGATTAAAGCCCACACAAAGGAATTACCATAAAATACACGAGTTATAAAAATATTAAAGCATAACAGTAGCGGGGCTGAACATCTAGGGTGCACTGGGCTAAGGAGACCAAGACTAGGTCCTACGTAGAACCTAGACCGAGGAGATGCAAGGAAAAGCGAAGAGGACCCTATTCCCAGCAGTGGGTGATGTGGGGCTGTGGGTGATGATGATGAGGCTACTTTAAAAGCATCGAATGTTTTGCTTGCCGTTATGGATTTCAGGTACAAAAAAATACTCCAGTTCAAGTTTCAACTCGAGGTCCTCACATCTACTTTTTGTGATTCTGATTAAAGATTTATATACAGGGTGTAAACAGACCCTTCACGAGCCGTCAAACAGGCATTCTGTACATCAAACTAAGTAACTCTACGCAAAAATTATTGCTGAGAAACGACTTTTTTGTTTTTGAGGTGAAAAATCACGTTTTACGATAAAACTCAATGTAACGCACTCAAAACATTGTGCTGATGGACGCATTTGATAGTAAACAGGTTATGGACGTAAGTATTTCAATAAAAAGTTGGAACTTTGACCTACAATATCTCCGTAACGAGTAGGTTCCGAAGTATGGTCCAGGGCTGGCAGTCTCGACAGAGATAACGACATGAACGTTAACTTTCAATAGCTAAAATAACAATGAAAAAACAGTTGCAATAACGATGCTTTCGAGTAAAGCAAGTCTTTACATCCAAGATGCGTTTCTCGTAAGCATCATTGGTTCAACTGAATTTATTCGTTAGTAATCGGCGATCGAAAGTTAGCGATTTTGTCGTTATCTCTGTCGAGACTGCCGGCCCAGGGCTGGCAGTCTCGACAGAGATAACGACAAAATCGCTAACTTTCGATCGCTAATTACTCACGAAAAAATTCGGTTGCAATAACGATGCTTGCGGGAAATGCAAATCTCTACATCCTAGATGCAATTCTCGCAAGCATCGTTATTGCAACCGAATTTTTTCGTGAGTAATTAGCGATTGAAAGTTAACGATTTTGTCGTTATCTCTGTCGAGACTGCCAGCACAGAACAAAAAAATTATCGCAGTGACTGTGAGAATAAGTGCCTTCCGGCTTTGTTAAGGGTCTATTTAACACGTATTCATTGGACCTATTTCTCAAGGCTAACAAATTAATAACAAAAGAATTCCATTAATTGTGAGTCCATTCTGTTGAAGACTCTTTGCCTGCAACCTGCAAGACTGCACCTGTGAACGGAAAGTGAAGGGTACTGGTGTTGATATCACGGGTATCCGGTATAACTACTTAACTATTATATTATTGTACATAAGTAGGTGTATTTGAGATTGGATTGGGTAATATTATATGTATACCGTGCGAATGGATTTATTGCCGTTCTAGTGCCATTTGTGTACATTCTGTCTTTAAAGACATCTGTCTTATTAAGTTTTGCGTAATATACTAAACATGAGCCTTTTCCCCTAAGGGGCAGGCAGAAATCACAGAATGCGTCCTTCTACGATTCTTGCTAAGTCCTTTCTCCACGTTAAATATTATCTATCAACTGTCTAGTCCTATTCTGGGGTTCCGCTTCCAGTCTAACCGGCCTAATACCAGTATTTTACATGAAGTGACTGTTCTATCTGATCTCCACAACGCTATTACTGGATACCCTTTAATAAGACAGGTTGTTAGAGGTTCTCCCCGTCCATAACAATGAGTTTTAATAAATACTTGCGGACGTCACGCGGTTTCACCCGCGTAGTACCCGTTCCCGTGGGAGTACGGAGATAAAATATAGCCTATGTTACTCAGTAAAAACATGGCTTTCTAATGGTGTAAAAAAATCGGTGCAGTAGTTTTTGAGTTTATTCATTACAAACATACACACAAAAATACAAATCTTTCCTCTTTATAATATTAGTGTAGATGTAGACTACTGTCTTCTAAAGTCCTTAATAATATATCGAATCACCAACAAAATAATTCACCACGCTTTTAAATTATATAAATAATTCATAAAAATACTATTATTCTAAAAGTCACAGTATACTATTTTGGAATTAATTTGACCGACTGACACCAATTTGAAACATTACAATAAAAGTTATTATCATAAAATATGTTGACATTATTATAATAATGGCCCGTGACTAACTTACCGTTTGTTGGTTAAATGTTATTAAAACTAACGTTAGGTAATAACTGTTTTGCCAACAACGAGTGTAAGTTTTCTCACATAGACAGCGTGAATAGATTTTCAGGGAAGACTGACGTCTTTGAGCACTAATAGGCACATTACTTCGAGAAATTTATTTCTTTGGAGGTGATGAAGAAGCTCTCGAATTGCAAGCATAATTATTCGAAGATCCGGCCAAGCAAGCAACATAATGACATGTACACAACACAAAGTTATATTTAGGAGATTGAGGTATCATATAAATTACTGGTTTAATCGTACCTATTACGATTAAACCAGTAATTTTATACAAAAATAGTATATTTTATATCGAGGGACTAAACGAAGCCATAATATACCAGAGGTGGTTTGAATCCCGAGCGTGCGAGGGAGTCAATGAAACCAACCAACCAACCTTTTCACTCAAAGTGAAAAGTATGGACTTTTCACTTTGAGTGCGAGAAAAATAGTCAGTTTAGTACAAAAACATTTAATAAATATTACTTAATAAAATAAAAATCATAAAAATGTTTCTTATTCCTCCAGTCCATAAAATTTTTGTAAGTTTTTAGGTAAATGTGTCGCGATTTTGGCGGCGATTTTATCTATTATGTCTTTTGCTCTTTGCTCGACGTCAAACTCTTCACTGTCACTGGTAATACTTAATTTATTTAAAACCGAACAAATTTACACTTGACAAAAATTCTGAAATTTTCGCGGTCAGTTTTTTTTTCTAAACCAGTCACTTTTACCAATTTAAAACACATGGGGCCACCTTCTTTTTCGGAAAAACCATGGAACTAAAACTCTCAACATTTTCGCAATGAAGATGGTCCAAAGTCCACACTCCACAGATAATAGTATATTTACTGGCTGTTTGAGTTTGTCTATGTCACATGAGGGAAATAAAAAAAACGAATTACTTTCCTCTCTCTAGACTAAAGTCACTTTAGAAAGAACGAAAAGACTTTAAAGAAGGTCACTTTAGTCCCGCTTCGTAAGGCTATATTGGCGTACTTTTAGAGCATGAGAAGTCAAAACACAATTATTTTCATTGAAAGTCATTCAGCGGAATTTACTTGCGGAACAAAATAAAATTCTTAAATAATAACCTGGTTTTTTCCGGTGACTTATATAATTATTACTTCCTACAGTGTAAAGGCCCCAAGCAGAGACATTAATTTACTAAAATATGTATCAATGATCTTGTGAATGGAGTCCACTGCATAAACTGTTTCCAAAACCTTAAAGCAGTGTGTGGTACCGTCAGCAACAAAGTCAATTAACATTTCTGATACATACATAATAATCAGCCAATAATGTTCCTTATTGGAAGACACAGGCGTCCTCTCTGTTACAGGAAGAAAGCCACGACGCGGAGCTAGTGCGGGTTGAAAAGATAAATCAAATTAAACATGAGATTTGCAGTCAAAGAAAGCACAATACTTGTAACAAAATGGAGTAGTTGCTAGTCATAATTCAGATAATAACAGGTGCAAACTCTAAGCTACTAAAAAAACTGAAAGTCATCATCATTATGCCTGGCCTTTTCTCATGTTGGGGTCGGCTTCCAGTCTAACCAGATGCAGCTAAATACCAGTATTTTACATGGAGCGACTGCCAATCTGACCTTCACAACCCAGTTAGTACTGGGTAATACGATACCCCTTGGTAAGACTGGTTGTGAGACTTTTGGTCACATGTTGTTTTAATATACTTCTGTTACTGACCGTACGTACGGCAGACAGGCGCGTGCGCATCTGCTGTGAACATTATGTAAGTCCACACAATAGCCGTCGTTATGTTATGTTACGCTCTTACAATATACTTATTGTACTGTACGGATAATTGCAACACTATAATGAGGTATGAGGGATTCGTTTTTGTAATGTTTGGTATCTGTGATCCTTTGTGTGACAAACGCAAAAATTTCTTCGTTAAATTTCTTTAATTATAATTAATCATTTTTATCATCGTGATTCTCCTGCCCTTATCCCAATTTATTTGAGGTCGGCGCAGCATATCTTCTTCCTCCATACTTCTCTTTAACTCGTCATGTCAGCAGTCACCTCCTCCTGGCCGTATCATCCTTCACACAATCCATCCATGGTTTTTTTGAGACTTTTGCAAGAGTTGCATTCTCTAATTGGTATCATAAAGAAACTGCTGACAAGAGTTGGGTTGAAGAATTCGTCAGTATTACGGGAAATACTTGGATGAGGGAAGCATGCATTGAAGGGGAGGTCTTTACCCAGCTGTAGGCTGTAAAAACTAAGAATATTGTAGACCAAATTATCAAAATCCTTTTCCTTTGTTACAGATGGCTAAACAAGAATGTACCACCGTGGGAGGCAGAAAATGAGGCACTTCATCATCAGTGCTGTGCTCCTACTGGGTTGTCCGGCATACTCCTACTCCAAGTCCATCGTCTCCACACAGAAACCCGACAAATATGGAGAGGACAACCTGGAAAACAGTATAATTGATTTCGATGAGGAATACACTCTCAAATACAATAAGAAGTATGGGACGATCCCATGGAATTCCAACGAATTATTCAACAAAGAATCACATAGATATACAATAGTTAAGGACTTTGATGAGAATTTAGATAGAGATAGAAATAATACCGAAACCAAATTAGAAGCAACATCAACCATAGATTATAGTGTCATACCTCTAGAACTGTTAAGTACAACAACTGAAAATACTCTCGTAAGTATATTAGAAAGTACTGAGGAACCTGATTTGACAGTTATACCTCTGTCAACTACAAGGAAAACGCCAAAAGTAGAAATTGAGCAGACGGTTACTTTACCGACGTCAACGCAAGAAATTGATACTGTAACGTATTACAGTGATGATGAAACCACAACAGAGGCACCAATCACTGAGAAATATACAAGTAAATATACAGATACCACCGAAGTAGACACATCTACACCTTACGATACTACAACTGATATTTCTTTCGAAAACCCAAGCACTTTCTTGCCTTTTACGAACGCAACTGAAGTTAACTTTGAGAGCACTACTATAGTACCATTAAATGCTACAAGTCGGGAGAATATAAGCAGAGTAGACTTAGACAGAGATGGAGAAGACTCAGATTCAGACGTGCCGATATTTACAGAGTTAGATACAGAACAAGAGGAAGTTCCAGAAGATTACTACGATTCTAAAGATGTAGTACCAACGACTGCTCCGAAGACAGATGCTCTGTCAGTGATCTTCGGTCTGGCCGGCAGTGTGGTGGGCAGTGTGGTGGAGACTGTGGCTGAACGAGTGGTGCCCAAGGGGCTAGTGGACCTGTTCAAAAGGATGCAGAGGCAGAGCGAGATGTTGGAGGCGGAGAGGCTCAGGAGTCGGGAGGAGAACGGCGGGATTGGTAAGATAAATCAAGTTATTAATACAATGATACTTTTATACAAGCATTTTTAACAAGGCATAAATAAGTGACAATCACTTTCATATTTCTACAACTTTTTTTTTTCATAATAATGTCAATTTCCAAAACAATTGAGTTCGTTTCAAAATGTGACTGGCGTGGAAATGTGGCTGCAATTCTGAGTTATGCTTAGTTATAGCAATAAATAAAATAAAAGATACTATGTTGCGTATCGTTTTCAGTCATTTGACAAGAACATAGCGTTACACATAGAATAGAATAGAATAATATTTATTTGCTTAAAACATGGTATAAAAAACAAGAGCGTATATGTGTGTGTGTGCATAAAGGCAGTAAACACGTTTTTAGTTACCCATAGAACAGTAAAGTCTTTCAAACAATAGCAATGTCATTTCCACTTAACGCTAGCAAGAAGCATGAACAGTACACCAGCGTTTATGGATACTCGTAACGTGCTACATTTTTATGTTTTCCCATACGGGGTCATTTTGATCTCGGAGCTAGATATAAAAGATTGTTGCAACACCATCACACGAAACCGTAATAGCATTTCCGTTATCTCTGATCTTGAAGCACTCGAAAAACCGACAATATACAAACATTAAATGTGAAACATCATAACAGCCATCTCGATTTGTAAAATGCTTAATTTAGTTCAATGCCTTTTTGCTCTAGTCATCGCAAGTGACTGCAGGAATATCTTAGGTTCGAACCGCAGACAGCTATTAATAGATGTGGTGAAACCGACAGTGAAATTCGAAGTTGAAATTGTTTATCCCACGAAAATCATATTTTCTTACGTTTTTTGCAATTTGCAGGCCAGTGTTAGGTTGTATGTTAATTAAAATATTGCTCGCGACTGTAAGACGTACGTAGTTAAAGAATTATAATCATCAATACAACCCTCAAAGCTCATAAAGCATCCATAAGCATCATTCCTGCACCTTTATGCGTTTGGAGGGTTGTATTGATGACTTTGATGATGGTCTTACTGTGGCGAGCAATATTATCAACATACAACCTAACCTAGCACTGGCCTGCAAATTGCAAAAAACGTAAGAAAATCCTCCACCTTAATGAACAACAGCGTTACACAACGTCTAAGCCAACCAGTATCTAACTAGTAACCTATACTAGTATTTATTGGTTTAAATAAATACATGATTTAAAAGGGGTTTAAAAAAACAAGTCACTCAGACAGCGACAGTGCCCCACGCTCCCCCGTAAAGGGGAGTGAACGATCATCGAGGGCTGATGGAAGGCCTTCTCAGCTTCCACCGCCCGCCTCACGCTCAGGGTACCGCGCCACATCTCATCAACGTGACTTGTGAGGACTCACATAGTGTGAAAGTCTCGAGAAGAGCTTACTATAGAAATGATCCTATGAAGTAAGGTCTTAATTTGATTAGAGCGAATCGTGGAGGGTCGTTCAGCCGCGGAGAATCTTAACACCGCGATGTAGGAATGCGCGTCATCGGTACAACGCCATCTAGTATCGCGGTTTGGAAGCTTATTCTCGGTGGCCGTGGAGGGAGCCATGAGGTCATGTTAACCGCGTGGTATTATTAGAATATTTATATTTACATTTTTCTGTTGTAAAAGTAGTTCATTCGGATATGGTTTTGATATTTTGATGTGTCAATGAGTATTTAAACATGGATATCGATGACGTTTAATTAGTAAGCACAATTAATTATTGCTACCAGGAAGTCAATGAAGTTTTGTGTAATGATAAAAGTATAATAAGAAAAAAATAATAAGCAATAAATAGTGAATTCGCGAGTTTGTCATTGCATTAATTTTATATGCCGTGTGAGTGGCGTTCGGTGTTTTCATAATTTTCAAAACGAAAAATATTCAAGTAGTTGAAACTGTTGAAAGTCTTGTTTCTCCATAAATTGTGCTTGTTGGGTGATAATTTTGGGCGATTAAAACCCTTTTTGTTATCATTTGCCTTGTGCAACTTGGAGATAAGCTAGCTTGTCACCGATAATAATATAGGTAGGTACCAAGTATAACAACACAATAAAATCCATAAGTAATCGGAGTTTCAAAACCACAACGTGACCTGACCTACCTACACAATGCTAGTAATCACAGCTCTCTCCCATACTGTAACAACTAACAATAACTTGTACAGTTTAGTGGTACTGTACTAGATGCAAACAAGCGACAATCGGTAACGCACAGCAACGAACAGCCTCTCAATCTGAGGCCCTTTCGAAATACAACTAAGTATTTTATGTATAGCTGCAGTATAGCATTTGTAGACTAAAAAAATACAATAAAACCCGTGTTTATAGTCCAGTTAACAAACTTTAACTTTTGCAAACATTTTTAAATGTTTAAGCAATAGACAAGAATTTAAAAGAAGTGAGAACCGAAAAAAAGAAAGCAAAGCTAAGAATTTTAACTTTTGGCAGTTCTAACTTCAAGCAATTACTATACATACATATAAGATTTATATAAACCGAAAGAAGATTCGATTGCCAACAGGTCCCATAAACACACACATACTCTACACGACACTTTTTATAAAATACACCCATCACGGTACCGCAACGATAAACTTTATTTTTATAATAAAAACTAGATGTTGGCCGCTAACCTCGTCCGCGTGGAATTGTTGTAAAATATGACTTCCCTATTTGAATTGGATTTTCATCATGCTAGTAAAAGTTCCTTCAAAATCAGTCCAGCCGTTTCGAAGATCACTGGTACAACCAAACACACAAAAAAGAAAAGGTATATACTTTCATATGCATTTAGTAAAAAGCTGTTATTTTGAAATTACAAGCAGACACTTCAATTTTATTTATTTGTATGGATTGAGCGTGAAACTGCTATACACTCGTTTATTGCATCAGTATCTTGTTTTGAAGCGAAATGTTTAAAAACTCGCTCCCTTGAAAAGCACAAACTACCTTCTTCTTACACAATCTCTCGATGGAGTCAGTCAAGGGAAATCCAATATTGTAATTTTATTCGTGTTTTATGACTTTTGGTTCCGATCATAATTCTAAACAAAGTGTCTAACTAAGGCATTCGTTAGCTTTGACCCTGGATTTATTAGTTAATAGAATACATAATAATTATGTAGATGTTGAATGTAGAAGAGTCAAGGTTCATAGGTTAACATGCTATTAAAGGCCTCAATCTCTATGGTGGTTAAAGAAACCATCTGCTCTTGGGATGTATGTAAAAAAATGTGAGTTCATCCCCTTGGGTTATAGCTATTGTTAAATGTAGTCCCCCTTTACGAGTTTTACGACCCTCGAGGAGACGACAATAGGATGTTGGCACAATGGTTTGTTCCTTATCCATTCTTTACCATAACACTTTTTAGGTGTGACTACACAATAACTCTTTCAACTAGTAACATGTAGTTCATACAAACGGTTGTTTAGGCTATTATAGTAATAAAATTAATAGTAATACGTTTATTATAAACCAAACGAAACAAAACAGTTGTGTCTTACATAATCGGTAAGCCACAAACTAATAAGCATCGCTTGTGTTGAATGAACAATGTGTGACCGACTTGGCAAATGCTAAACAGTACCTATCTTTCAAAACAGACGGTAAAACTTTCTTCTGCCCTTATCTCAATTTATTTTGTGATCCTTTCTTCGGACACTGAATTTTTTAAATCACGTTTTTTAATCTTTTTAAAACCATGGAAAATTCACATACCTCATACCAATAACCATGTAAATACTTCTCTGCATCCGGTAGACTGGATGCCGACCCCAACATAGTCGGGAAAAGGCTAGGTAGATGATGATATTTAAATCTTCTATCCTCTTCCGCAGGTCAATTCGGGCGCGGCATCTTGAAATCCATCTCCTCCGGCATCAGCATGCCACTGAGCCAGCTGATGGCCGGCGCCCGGGACATCGGCTCCCTGGACACCAACCGCGGGTTCGTGGCCAGCCTGGCCTCTGGGGTCACCAGCGTGGCCAACGTGGCCAACTCTGTCGTGGACTCGTTCAAGGACCGGGTGCAGGCGATTTATCCAGGTTTGCTAATTTGCCCTAGCTATGCGATTACTGACAAACTTACACTGACTGGATGGGTACACTTAAATCTGTGTGGCTCTTTTCTCCAAAAACGATCTCAGACGCTTATCTGCATGATCTGACTAAGACAATGTCAGGACTTTAAAAGAGATTGTGACCTCTGAGTTAGTTTCAGTGTTTCTTTTCAGGGTAGGGTTGTAGTATGTTTACTATCTGACTACATAGGTTACACTGGGTAAAGGCATCTGCCCGTACCTATCTCCAAGATCCTGTCAGCCTCATACAGTTTGCGCTGGCCACCGCACGCCCAAGAATTCATTTCCCCGTCGATGAACGCCTTCAGCTACA
Organism: Xestia rhomboidea; assembly: GCA_963853795.1. Classification (NCBI taxonomy): domain Eukaryota; kingdom Metazoa; phylum Arthropoda; class Insecta; order Lepidoptera; family Noctuidae; genus Xestia; species Xestia rhomboidea. Next base: position 19,006,733 of record OY970774.1, read on the forward strand.
GCTTTAGTTATTTTTTTATCGTGATCTTTATTTCATTATCGTTTCGTCACCCAGGCACAGTATGGTGCGGTGACGGGCGCTCAGCCACGGCGCGCTCCAGCGACCTGGGCCTGTTCTTCTTCACGGACACCTGCTGCCGGCAGCACGACGCCTGCAAGCTGTACATCCGCGCGGGGGAGACCAAGTACGGCCTCACCAATACTGGGCTGTTTACCAGGTGAGAACACAAGATGTTTTCAGGAGATAAAGCTAACCAGTCTTGTGATAACAATGTCCAGAATATCGTGAGGTTCTGAGCAAAGTTTATACTACAAACATTTTACCTACGGTTTTTTAAGGTTGTTGTTGGGTCGCAGCCGTCAGTTAAACTAACTGTGAAAGGGCGTTGTTTCGTACTCTTCCTGTGGGTGTCAAATATTAAAAGATTATGGCAAGAATTGGACAACAGCGTCTATATTCGTACTGATACTGATTTAACCTAAGTGCGTCCAGCAATTCTTTCCTTCTAAATAATATAACTTAGCTTACCCACAGCAAGAGCGATACTAGTTTTCTTTCTTTAGCGTGTGGTTAGTGCTTAACCTGGTGTCAGAGTTTTTATGCCGCCCATGGGCCTTTGACTTAGCTTTACATGTCGTCGAGAAATATTTCTCAGGCATGCTGGTTTCCTCACGACGTTTTCCTTTACCGAAGAAAGTGATAATTATACAATAGCGATATTAGTTCAAACCGGTGTCCTACTTAGATAAAAGCGTAACTACAACCGTCATCTTTTAATACCTAATAAGTAGTCACGCTTACATAAACAACAATATAATTTAACTAATTTGTATACTGTCACATAACACATCACTGATGGCCCATTGTGTCAACTGTCCCATCGATGGTGTAACCATAATTTTAACCACAAATATCACGGAATTGCGGAACCCATGGCATTAGCCATCATAATGGTAATATTATGACCCTAATGCGATGATTTAGGCAAATAAAGTGTAAGTTGTGAAACGTTTTTTGAGAAGAATGGTAATGACAAAGATCTGATATCTGCAACCAGTTCTATTGTAGAAAAACGGAATGTTTTTTTTACAAACATTTGGTAATGCCTAATTGGTTATTTGAAAAGAGGTTAATTACACCTTTCAATAGGTTCTTATAAGTCGAAAAACGTCCAACTATTAACACGAATACACTTTATGAAAATATGAAAAATTGTCGCACACCTGTTTTTATACTTATAGTAGGTACACCCATATTTGGGCAGTGTAATAAGAGATAAACCTATGCCATCAACTGAGTACAGATCTAAACTCCGGGCGGCTACTGATGGCTTCCTTGTCGAAACAGCCCAGTTGAAGTCTGCCAGGTCTAGGAATTACACCCCGTACCGCATGCTCAGCGGGTTCCTAGCGCTTGCAACCACTGGGCTTACGAGACAATCGCACTACCAGCATCAATAAATGCAATAAAAAAGAAAGCTATATAAATTGAAAGTGTGTAACTACCAATAGGAACCATTATTACACAACTCTGCGCGCATTCAAGTTAGAACAATCGAGTAATTGCCGCGAAACTAAAGATTTCATTGTAGTTTTTTTTTTATTGAATAGTCGGCATAGATACTCGTTATACCTAGATAACGGACCGAAGAAAATTCACAATGATAGAAAGTATACAGTTTATTTCAATAAGAATAGGTTTGAAAGTAACCAGTTCTCCACTAGTGGGTCTTGTATAGCTATGTCTTATGCCTGTCTTGGTTAACTAAGAAACATGTGGAAGAATGCTTCAATCCTGTGGCAATGTTGCATATTGGATTTCTTTAAGAAGGGCTACGATTTTGTTAAGATGGAAGAGGGCGTGACGTCCTCCTGTTTGCTTGTACATTTAGCAATCAAGTATCACACACTTTATGAACTTGGGAGCTCTTCTTACTAAGGAGCATCATCGGTTTAGCGTTTTCGCAACTTTCGTAGCCGATCTATTAAATATCTTCTGTAAAACTGCACCCCAAGTGAGTAATACAGTAACCGAAGGATTTTGAAGGACATTCCTAATTGATTCCTTTAAGACGTTTGAATAAATTCGTCTGCTCCACAGTCACGTATCACGCAATGAATATTTTTGAATTGTCAAAATCGTGTTGGGATTGCGAGTACTATTGGGAGCTCATGCTGAACAGTGGCACTTGCGACCACTTGAATAACGAGTCTCGTAATGCAAGATGTCAGAGATATAGTTAGAGTTTTAGTAGGTCTTTAGTAGTAGTACTATATGGTGTCTAACGTAAAGAATAGCACCATCCCATATCTTCCCGTCGGTGTCGTAAGAGGCGACTAAGGGACTTCCCAGAGAATGGACAGCAGCGATCTCTGTGCTTTTGTAACAACCATACTGCGATCGACAACCCAGCTGCCAAGCATGGCGATTATGGTAAAAACCCCCCTTTGGGGGAGGCCTGTGTCTAGCAGCGGACGTCTTTCGGCAGAAATGATAATGATGATGAGGCCTTCAAATCTGAAGGGTTCAACAACAATTGGACAACTAAGTGACACTGCAGAATCTACGTAGTAGAAACTATTGAGAAATATTGACAATATAACAGCAAACATAGATTTGGAAACTGTGACCTTATCGGGATTACTAAATGTTTGCCAAACATGTCAGCTGGCCGTCATACATAGTTGTATATTTTATTCAAATAAATCACACTTAACATAATCAGCTGGTAATGATTCTACTGCTAGGCCGCAGGCTGAGGCCAGTGGAATCTACTTTTAAACACAGCTTTAATCCATTATGCTGGTTCAAGGTGTGTTAGTAAATCTACACAATACATTTTCGAGAAATTTATTTCTAATAGAGGCTTACCTCATCTCTTGTCTCCCACCGTTATCAGCTTGCAAGATGTTCATCCTTGAACAACAGCTTCCTAACGTCACTGAACTCAAGAAATTATTAGATGTCTCTGCCATTTTTGTAAGATCATATCCTGCCTCTACATTTTCTATCAGTACCTAAGCTTACAGTATATAGTTTCATTTTCGTCTTCAGTAGTACTGATTTTCTTATTCTGTTTTTTGACTTCCCCGTACATTTTAATTATGAATTATTAATGTGAATTTAATATTTTTTAGTGTGTAGTTTTTATTAACTCGGAAGCCCAGAAACACAATTGGTTACTGGGTCATACAGAACGCGGTAACGCTCGGCCGGCGCTTGCGCATATTCAAGGGCACTATGCAGTGAACGCGTACGTTTAATATAACTAATAGCACATTGTGAATGGTTGCGTGCGTCGCGTGCGCGTGTGTTGGTACCAGGAAGGTATTCGGAGGTGGTGGTCAATGAACTGCGGGTGCTGATTAGGTTTTCTTGGGGCTTTGATCTTAGAGTATGACGTGATATAAGATTAAGGATGTAGGTAGATTGCGGCGGAACTCAAGTCGGTTTGACCGGGCCCATTTGGAGCCAGACATTCATTACTGATAAACTGCCTAAGGCCTAAGGGCGACTCCTAGGCCTTGCATCGCACGCTACGCTTGCCGAAACGCGGATTTGCTTCATCGCAAATCGGTTTGGGCTTGGCCAGCCCACTGCCACTTCAGTTGGTCTACTCCGGAAGCTATGCCGGAAACTCCAGATCTACTCTGGATAATTTCATTTCGAAGTTTATCCGACGGGTTCCGGGTTTTGACGACCCGAATGGCGCAGCGGTAGTGAGCCTGCCTTACGTTCTTAGGGTCCCGGGTTCGAATCCCGGTACGAGCAAATGTTTGTGTGCTGAGCATGGACATTTGTTTCCGAGTCATGGATGTTTATATGTATAATAAGTATGTATTTACAAACAAAAAGTATCTATGTAGTATATCAACTAACTGGTGTCCACGACACAAGCCTCGTTGCTTAATGTGGCACTAGATGGCGCTGTGTGTAATGTCCAGCGATATTATTTTTTTTTTTTTTCCTTCACAGAAAATCCGAGCATACATAGCCCGCTCCTAGCGCTACTTTAACAACTCTCTTTTAGTAGGAACCGACTTCTTGGCATTGAGCTAACAGCCCTTTGACGTAGTTAGGAAGATCTCTTTGCCCCTTTTACAATACAACTTCCCCTAGTGATGCCTATGCTTCTACTATTTTAGGTTGTTTTTCTAAAAAAGGTTCAATAACCCCAACCGCAGTTTCCCGGATTCACAAACGTTACATTACGTCACGTCGGCCCCTGTAATTGCTATTGACATGGCCTATCCAGCTAATTACCAAACAAATCATTATAACACTAGAAACTTCCTAATGCCTATCAAATATGAACCAATGCGGCGGACACTGTTAATATGTACTTCCTATGTATTACTTACCAAGTCATACATACGTCTGTGATGGACCATAAATGGTGTGAGCTAGGGGTGATAATACCGTGTGTTAGCTAGTGTTTATGTTTGTATGCAACGTTGTGGTTGAGTGGGCAATATTGCCTAACTTTGGTGTCGACAAAGATGATTATATTGAATTGATCAATTGATTGAAGGATAGAATCAGCTGGAAGAATATTCGCAATAGTGTACGACATACAAAATGATTCTTTAGACATAGGTAATGCCCGTTGTCACACGAGGAAACTCTTAAATGAAAGACAGCCTTTTGAAAGCACGTGAAGCAGTCGGTCTCAGCCATCATTCGTAGATCTCGACAGTCGGTATGTGTAGTCAGAAGCCCGCAAGCCTGACAACTGGCATTGATTGCCAAGATAAATGACAAGCGACACCTTATTTAGATGTCGCTTAGTGTTTGTGAAAGCTGTAAGTACTGAAATAATTTATTACTAACTGCGTCACAAATCAGCCTGTCATTAGTATTGATTTACCGTCCTTTATGTGGCGACTGAGTGTGATCAACAGCACATATAATTATGTTCAACAGACATTAAATAAAGATCCTAACGTTTAGTTTTCGGTTTCGATGTAAGTACCTCCTGTTGATTTCCGTTTTTAACAAAGATTTAAATTGTTAGAAGCTCTCACCGTACGTCTTAGTCTTGTGAAAAAAATGTTCGCTCTGAGAAGAAAGAGTTTGCAAATATAGCATGGAACGAAAGCTACGATTGTTTGTAGCAAACAACAACATTATAACGCGGTAGTGTTGTATCTAAGGACTTCTCCATCTTTGATATTTTTGATTTGCTAACATCCAAACCATGTAATATCGTATGAAGTTGTACTTACGAACTATTGATGACATATAACAGCAGCATTTATTAGGGTGCCGCTGCCGTAGCCGAAAGGTAACCAACGGGACCCTATTCCTAAGCCTCCGTCCGTTCGTCTGTCTATCAGCGGGCTGTATCTCAATCTCCGTAATAGGTAGACAGTTGAAATGTTCACAGATGGTGTATTTCTGTGGCCGCTATAACAACAAATCACTACATAGTATAAAACAAAGTCGCTTTCTCTGTCCCTATATCCCTATGTATGCTTAAATCTTTAAAACTACGCAACGGATTTTGATGCGGGTTTTTTTAATAGATAGAGTGATTCAAGAGGAAGGTTTTAGTATGTAATTTGCGGGCGGGCGAAGCCGCGGGCATCAGCTAGTAATAAATAAATTAAAAATTAAAAGGGGGCTACTACGATGGTACGGAACCCTTCATGCGCGAGTCCGACTCGCAAATGGTCGGTTTTTTTAAACTGATGTGTACCGTCTACGTATACCTATACCTACATATACCTGGGCCCTGTTAAGGTAGATCATTTCAATATAGTAACGTTCCTAGGCTAGGCAATAATGTAGGAAGTATTTGACCTAAAGCCCGTAGCATTGCAAGATGTAGTAACAAGAAACGACTAGTTGCTCAGCAGTTGCTAACCGGTCGTCTTAGCAAACGGTTGCTAATTGATTGTTACAACTGTGCGTTTTCATTATCAGCTGTTGGCTAATTATTTTTGCAAAGGTTGATTTGTAATACGGGACTGACAGTAGCTGAAAAAATGAAATGCATTTTCTGTTAACTTTTCTGAGCTTGAAAGGGTCCAGAATTCCAGATGTAAACATTTCACCAGTTATGTTTAAGAGGGCTATCACATATTTTTTTGTATTTGAGTGTTTGAAGAGTCTAACACTCAAATACAAAAAAAAATTTGAAACACATCTAAACTGAGATTTTTGATGTGTGATTATGGTTTAGATATATGGCCACAAAATTAAAAAAAATATATAATGCCCGAGAAAGTTTGATTATATCTTTAAGGAGTGCTTTAAATAAAAAATCAATTTTTTTCTTGTATTTGAGTGCTAGACTTTTAAAACACTCAAAAACTGGAATAGCCCTCTTAAGTCCCATGTAATAGGGGCTGCCATCAATCGGGCACTAATCCAGGCTCCGTGGCTGCTACTGTGAAATTCCTGATAAAAAAAGTCGATAACACTTTGCCCGACTGAATGGGAATCGAACCCAGGACCAGGTTCAGATGTATTTTTAGGAGATCAATAATGATAACATCCATGGTTAAAATCAGAACCAAAGCTATTGTTTTCTTTTATTCACAGAAGCATATATACTATAGGTATAGTACGCCTTTTTTATCTTTTTTTCGGATGGGAAATCATCAAATGACTCCTCCCGCTCTGGGCGGAGCGGGAGGGAGTGTCAGACTTTTACTGACTAAAACACATCCATGTTCCTTCCTCGCCCTTTGTGTTCCGGGGCCACGGTATCTCTTTCGAACAGTCCCGCAGTACTATATAGTACGCCTTGCGACAATATTAAGATGTAAGGCTCTATATCAAGAACAAACACCGATCACATTTAGTGCTCATTTCTTGCAATTGTTTAAAGTTAGAGAAAGCTCAGATCAATCTTCAGGTTACGCTGCGCTTGCCTATGTCGGTCTGTGGATGGGTGAACCATTCCATACCGAGTTTCCTCCGTGCCTCGGAAAGCACGTTAAGCCGTTGGTCCCGGCTGTCATTTGTAGATCTTTGACAGACGTTACAGGTAGTCAGTGGCCCGAAAGTCTGACAACCAGTCGCACCATGTAAAATACTTGTATCCAGCTACAGCCGGTTAGACTGGAAGCCGACCCCAACATAGTTGGGAAAAGGCGGGCAGATGATGTTTAAAGTTGAGAAACTAAACAATCGTCAAAATTATTCAATTTGTTTATTTAAACTTCGTGGTACAATCATTTACGTATTTTGCTACTGTTACCTAATTATGATGCTTTCAATCATTCAATCACGGAAACAAAGGGCGTGACACATCAAAGCAAAATTGATATTTATTTAATTTTCAATAACTCATAAGTACTTAGTTAAGTTTTTAAAACTGTTGGAGATTCCATTTATTATTTTGCAATACCAACATTAAATTGTAAAACCTTGTGTAAATAGTGGCAACACTATTCCCTTCCATCTGCGACACTGGTACAATACAGACGTGCATATTACTTGCCATATTTTATTTAATCTTCCTCGGCACCAACGTACCAGCACCTCATCAGCTACCTACCACCTATCTACCAGCTACACAAAAACCTCATTGCCTCGTTACTCGTGGCTCAGTGATCAAGTGGTCGTAAGCAGGGCTGCTGAGCGTGAGGTCCTGGGTTCGTTTCCCAGGTCAGGCAAAGTGTACTTAGGTTTTTCCATCAAGAATTTCTCAGTAGCAGCACGCAGTCTGGATTTTTCCAGGTTGATGGTTCGCACCCTATTACATGGAACTGAAAAATATAACTGGCGAAATGTAGGTACCATTAAGTACACCTCTGCCTAACCCGTCAGGGATTACAGGCGTTATATTATTTAAAACCACTAAGCAATTGTTTTTATTTTTCAATCATTCTTGCTCTATCTAAATTAATGTCACAGACACGCTTGACGCTTATACAATGTGACTTCCCGAGGCGTCGCCGTGTGATTAAGTTAGTTCGTAACTAGCGCCGCTTGCGCAATCTTGTGTAACGTCTGCCGGAAGTTGAATAACAGAACTTAATTGTCAAACGAGGCCGCTATTGTGGCTTTTGAGCTGGCGAAGAATGCGCTGAATTATTTAACCTTTTGTTTGTGGTTAGAGGTTCAAATATAAAAGGATTTCGGTCTTTTCGGGTTGTCTGCTAAGGAGGGGAGGGAAAGCGAATGATAGTTTTAACAACATTTTGAGGTAAAAAGGTAGGTAGGTCTGATGAGATGACGAGTATAGAGAACTATGGAAGAAGAAGACATGCTGCGCCGACCTCAAATAAATGGGATAAGGGCAAAAGTATGATGATGATTATTTTTAGGTAGATATAGATATCCGAACACCGCACCTACTTCTATCTAGTGGAGCAGGACACGACACCTTTTCACTGGCAATGCTGCATCATGTTCAGACAGAAAAAAACAGTAAACCCTACCTAAATAATCTGGAAGTCATTGTGTGTGCGAGATTCGTAAATATTGATTTACTGGTGGAATATTTCTAAATCTGTACCACGCACTTTTACGTTTTTACAGAATACCAAATCCAGCGAAATCATGCTCATACCACATTGCGTTATTGTTTTCTCCCCATGTTGAAGAACACCGCACCCAATTTATCGAACTGTGATCTAAGCTTCTTCTTCTGTCATGTGTTGACGATTCCTTTAGATGAGCTTTGGCCAGAACGAACTGTGCCACTTCAACGGCATTACCAGTGATCTGTGCTTACGTCTGGGGGCCTCAAATAGCCACTTTAGCAGAATCTAATAGGATAATAATATGACTACGATCCGTAAAATAGGCATGACGACAGTATCAAAAAATTGCAAATCTATTTAGTCCGTCAGTTAGAGTATTGGAAATTAATGGACACGTATTTTTTGTTTTTGTAAATCAATGAATATTGACAAAGATAAAACGCATCAAAACTCGGGAGTGGGGGCTCGTGACGTCAGAACTAGCTAAAAATTATACCATGGCGTGACGTATTGAGAATTTTAAAAGCGTCGTATCTTCGTCAATTTTTGTTTACGTAACAAAAGAAAAAACACGGGTCAAATGTTTTTTGATAATCTAAGTGACGGACTAACTTTTTGTCGTCTCGCCTATAGTCACAAAGTGACAATTCATAACTATGAACTGCGTCTGCACCTTTTTACGAATTGTAACATAATTCATATTATCATTCTGCCAAAGCGGGCATGATGTAGCTTTCTATCTCAACAATATATACAATCTGGTGGTAGGTATAGCTAATTCTCGACTCCTCCTAACTCTTCCCTACTATTATAAACGCGAAAGTTTGTGAGGATTTGGGTGTATTTTAAAACCTGGATTAACATGTAGAATATTTTTTATAACAAACATGAAACCACGCACAAAGACAGCTAAGCAAAAGCAGCTAAGCTAGTTTGACATAAACTTTTCAATTTTCTATTAACAAATAACGTCATTTAATTTTTCTTAATTAGTAATTACATCACAGCTACAAGCGTGAAGCAGTAAACGGCACTAAGCATCTGCATCATTAGATAAGCGCTTGCGCAAGTGATCGGCGCGCGGAGAAAGTTACCTACCTACCTACACGCTTGTTACTTGTAAGTACTCAGCGAGAGGCAACTGAGCTGCTTGGTATACTGGGGTAGACAGAAAAACAAGTTTGCTACCTACCTAGTACCCCCTTTTTAGCATAGCAAGGTGTCCGTGAGCTGCTTGAAACGAAGGCTGGACTGTGTGAAGGATGATATGGCTAGAAAAGAGGTGACTGCTGAAAGGTGTATGGTAGAAGAAGACATTCTGTGCTGATCCCCAATAAATTGAGATTAACTTCGAAGCAATGTATGGAGACGATATTTACGTTCGATAAGTAGCTGCCTGGCCATGGGCAGGAGAATGATGATGATCTTTGAGCTGCTTGATGTATTGGAGTAGCTAGAAATGCAGCTAACTGATAGATAGCCTGCATTACTCCAAGTTGAAACGGTATCAGAGTACGGGTCGAAGAGAATTTTGTTATTCAGCTCTGTTATAATATCTATATTTAAGTAATCGCCATAATAAAAAAAGGCACGACGCGTGCCTTTTTATTTAACAAATATAATAAAATACCGAGGACTTGGAAAGAACTAAACTTGACGTTATTAAAAAACAAAAAACTTCGAATTTTTTTAGTAGACAAAGCGTATTTATTATATTGTGACGCAATTTTTAATGAAGAAAGGAATTTCTTGATTAGGTACTTTATTAAACGACTGGACATTTGAAAAATATGGCTTTTATTTTTTATTTTATTTTATTCAATTCCAATACAAAGAAGTTGACCGTAGAATAATTATTGTGTAATTGTAATTATAGTTAATCAATCTTTATAAGTATTGACATTGTATATCTTTACTATGTATTAGCATCTCTAGTGTCTTCTGTACTTTTGCATGCCTTTTGGTTAAATATAGCTGTTGCTATTATATTATTATGTCACCGTGTATGACCCATATTTGCAAAATAAATATCTTATCTTATCTTATCAAAATATACGATTCTACATCCAACATGAGATCTCTAGATTATGACTTACTTAGTTGATTTATCTCAAAGTGGGTTGAAAAATTTGGTGCCGAACGTAAATATGGATCTCAGGTTTTGAGATACTTCATTTCAGTTTAGTAGTTGATCATTAATCAATTGCCTCTTTCCCCCAGGTCTCACTGCAGCTGCGACGCCAAATTCCGCGAGTGTCTCCGCAAGACCAACTCCTTGGTGTCCGCTCAGATCGGCGTCACGTACTTTAACATCCTCGGGCCTCAGTGCTTCAGGAATACCCACCCCATCGTCAAGTGCGTTAGGAAGACCAGGTGAGACACTTACATATATGTTCATAACCTCACATTAGTACATTCTAGTGATCATTACATTATTACATTCTCTTATAGCCTGCTCCACGTTCATACAACAGCAGGCTTAGCCAAGTTGACAATCTACAATCGTTAACCCTAGTTTCTACTAGCGTTAACGACATCATCTCAACGTTAAATCACGTGATCAACACAAACGAATAGAAAATTCGTAGACAAGTTTACATCGTTCAAAATGATAGAATAGAATGTTATCGTTTCTACAATGTTGATCGCTATACTCTTTGGTAGGAACGCTCACCATAGACTATAGTGTAGGTTTTTTCTACAGACATTAGAGAACGAGCGATCGACTCAGCCGTGTTAACTTGGCTACCAATTTAGCGCTATGAAAATCGATATGAAACGTTTGTAACTTGGTTAGGCCAGCAGTTCATATACATCGTGCATGAACAGATGTTGCCACGCCGGTTGCATTTACTGCGCACCTGACCTTGCTTAAGAACATCACCAATATGGTTGTGTGTATGTCCCTCCAGGGAGTCCCCTCCTGGCGTTGCCAGTGTTGCCACTAACATCTGCCTCGAAAAGTCCAAAGGAAGGAGGTGTCAGCTCGGATCGGAGTCACTTTTATCATCATCTGCCTTTTAGCAACTTGTTTGATCGGCATCCAGTCTAACTAAATGCAGCTAAATATGTATGTGGAAAGAGTATGACACTATGAGAAATTAGGTAGCCCTGATGTTACTGAATACTACATTTGTTTTTTCTCCCCACAGGATAACTGGGCAGAAATGCGAGGAATACGAGCTAGACTACACGAAGCCGAAGATGTGGCAGTGGTTTGATAACGAGACCTTCTGATCATTGAATCAAAGAAGCTGATAACAACACCCGATGCGGAGAGACTGCCATGATAAGAGAAACATTTGTGATAATTTTGTAGTTTAGGAAAGCCGCTGACTTAAACAACCATGCAGCTGTTGGGATACATAACATCACGTCTGTAATCCCTGAGAGGTTAGACAGAGGTGTGGTGAAACAGTGACCGCAACGTGCAATCATAATAATGAAACATTGAAATAGGTTCAAAGCGTGTCAGAGGTTTCCACCCGACTGCCGAAAAAAGGAGTTTATGTTTTCAGGTTTTATGTGTGTGTGGGTTTTTGCTTCCCACCATAACTTTTTATTAGACAATGTATTGCCCCTTTTGTCTTGCATTTTACAAATACAAAATGAAGAGTGCAAATTCACCTAAGTTTTTTAGGGATTCCCATTTTTCTATTGTCATGCATTTTGCATGTTTTGTTTTTCCCAAATAATAAAACTTTACATTATTGTAAATAAATAGAGTTAAGTTTTAATACCTATTTATTGCGTAAGAGACAATTTCCCATTCGTTAAGAGAAAGATGTATAGGTACTCAGTAAGTTACTTTTAAGATTTTTTGTAACGAAATAGATAATAATAATTTTGGAAATACAACAACTTGTTTCAATTTTACTTTGCTATATTAGATAAAATACCGACGATTTTTTTGGGGTTCTAAATAAAACAATAATTTATTTTTATATAATAAAACATCAGAATATATTTCGAAATTACGTTTGACAACGGATAAACAATTAATTTACTGCACAATAATTTAAAAAAAAAAAGACAAAAATTTTGCTCATTTTTGAGCTTTTCTAAACTGTTAACTTGATATTATTTTGTGCGTAAAAATATTTTCAGAAAATTGTGTATATCGGATATGTAATAATTAATAATAGTATAGTTCAAAATGATATTCCGATGAGACAGTCAATTGGCGATTTATATGATTATTACAATAATGTTTATTATTTTAAGTATTTTTCTATAGAATGTGCGATACACGGTTTTTATAAGCATTTATTTTGTCTATTTACAAGTAACTTGTGGAAAATGGATTTTGCACCACAAATAATTAAACGTGCTAAACGTATTGCTGACATCTTTCTGTTTCTCTCAATCGTTTAAAGATGAAAGAGACAGAATTACTTTTGTTTCAAATACGTTTAGCTTACAACAGAAATAAAACGATTTGTATTTGATTAGTTTTAAATGTTGATGAATTGCATGTTGAAAATTTTATTGTAACAAGTACTCCTTGGGTATATTTTTTTCAAGACCACAATTTACGTGCAAATAGACAAAATTCACAAGATTTTTACAATGTGTAGGTACATTTTTTCCAAAAAAGTTTCATACAAAATGACAGTTTTTTTCTACTACCAGTAAAAGATTTTAAATGCAATATGGATAAATGTTTTTATCTAAAACGTTGTTTAATAATACACTGATAAATATTTATTATCTGATATTGTAAAAATATTTATTTGTAAATGCTTATTTCTACAAAAAAAGTTTTTGGTGTTCCATCAACAAGTCTTTAAATCATCGTTTCTTATTTTTAGCTTTTTTACCATTTAAGATTTTTTTTCCAAATATTTTTTTTACAATATCAGATTTAAGTCATCTACCTAATATTAGATAATAACACATATAATATAAAATCGTGAATAATATTTAAACACACATAAAATGACGTATTCACACGGAGACATCGACTATAGTAATATATTTTACTATTTAAATATAAAATTCTAAAGTAAGCTACGCCTACTAAAAATCTATGAAATATCTACGGGCCTATCAAATATATAGATATATTGCTTAACGTGGTCCGATGGGATTATTATAATTAGGCGTGAACCTATTTAAGGTTAATAAGATCTAATACGAATGCTAACGATTATGGAACTTCGATCAAACTTCGATTCGATGAACTTTTTTTAGAAAGATATTATCTTTTTTCTGAATTACCCACACTGCCTACTAAGAGTTCTTGTAACAGTGGCAATTATGATAACGTAATGTGTATTGGTAAGTGCTGAAATTTCTCACGATAGGTAATTTAGACATTAGTTTCGATTTAATCACCAATGAATTAGTGATTAATATTTCTTTTCGAAGAGATGGTTCTATTAATTTGACCCCTCCCTTTTTGCCTATACATATTCCGTTCTCTTACAAAACAACGGTATAAAATCAAAATTATTGAATTATCTCAAGCAGATAGTTTCGTGTGCCCAGATGTCCTGTTTAATCGAAATTCCAAGTTCCACATTCGCTCGAGCCACGACTTGGGCTAAGAACGTCACTAAAGTGTCATTCCCGCACAAGTGTGAACAATTTCGCAAAGCAAGCGAGGGAAAGACAAAGGAAACAGCAGTAGAATTAGCTCCACACTCCATTCATGGTCAAATTAATGTTTCATGTACGTGCCTACGTCGGTTTTCAATCGCCAATTCAAATGCGTGAAAGTGAATACCGTCGTAACTGGTAGTTACGACTTATTACGCGGTCGTTTTTGTTAAAAGCTGTCAAAAAAATGTTAATGAAATTATTCTTCTTCCCAGTTGTCGAAGCTAAGCTTAATAAAGAAGCTTACTTCCTAATAAATGCATTAATAAATATTTTTATAGAAACGTCAAACGGCACGATTCTTTTAATTCGCGATACCTTATTGTCGTTTCCCTGGATACAACGTTGTCTCTTCTAGAAGTTTCCTTAGTTCTATGTAGCTCCGATTCTAATCCCATGATACTGCTACTAGCTAGCTTATTACTTTTATATATTACAGTTAGGTCCACTTGCACAGATCACTAAATGCATTTCCCGCTAAACGTGTTTGAAAGATCGCTTTCTTTCTGTCAACTTTTTACAAGATGGCAGAGGCAGAATGATGTTTTAAATACGTTTAGTACTTAGTGCATTTAGTTATTTGTGATACAAATGGGCCTTAGAACATAAAATTTAAAAGTAATACTTTGTGTAGGTATTACAAATTCATTCGCATTTGACTACGGTTTTAAGGCGAAGGTTTTTGCAAAGGATGTAAGTAGGGTTTTATTTAAGTACTCTTTTAGATATTATAACTGACTGGGTCGATCTTTAAGGACAGAATTAGCAATAATTCAACGAGGCTATGTTTCCAGTCTTCTTTTCTAAAGAAATGCGAAGGAATCTGTAATAAGAATCGCGAGAAAACTTTTCTAGCTAATATTAGTACTGTTTCACTTAATCGTCGTACAAAATCTATTTTTCGCATATTTATGTTATAATTTACAGTTGATGAAGTTTATAAAATGTAGATACGTTAGTTATAGTCCATATTTCAGTAACCTAGCTCCTAAGAACGACTAAACTCTACTGCTGATGGTCTAGGGTGGTCTAGGATGGGCCAGGATAGTCCAAGAGTGAGGCGAAATTGGTGTTTTTTTGGACCCTGGGGTTAAAAATATGTCTTAAGGTAAACGATTAGAAGCGTTAAAAACTTCCACGTCCATATTTATTTTGTTAGTTTTGGTTATCTGATCGACTGGAGGTTCTTAAGATTATTTACGTTTTAAAAACGTGTATTGATTTTAGCACGAGTATAACAATACGTTTTATAATCATGCAGTTTTATTATTTTTTTAACCTGTTAGATGTCGAAAATGCTAGATATGATACCCACAAAGTCGATCAGAGTACCGAAACTCAACAAAACACTAATAATTACAATACTGAATTACAATTTAACATCGAGTAGAGAAGTTAAAAATACATCTAAATTACTTTAACGACTAGTAATTCAATAATACTTATATATTATATAATATTATGTATACCTAGCACGCGCCACCTATGAAATTAACACGACACTAATAAAATAAGGCAAACAGGTTTTACGGAGGGATCAAATAATTATGTTATTCCGAACATCAGGCACTCAAATTGAAATCATTTCCTTTAACATAACATCGCTAAATCTAAGCGTCAGCGCACACCAAGAGCAGAGCAGAGCAGAGCATAGCAGAGCATTTTTTGAGACTACTGAAAAATGAATCTTATGACAACTCCATACGTTGCAAAATTAAATACACGTCCAAACTTGATGCTCGACCAAGCTCGAGCTTGCAAGATGCATGTTTGAGTATGCGTTTTGCAACGTATGGAGTTGTCATAAGATTCATTTTTCAGTAGTCTCAGATAATGCTCTGCTCTGCTCTGCTCTTGGTGTGCGCTGACCCTAAGGCTTGTAGCATTTAAACTGGAGTCGACATTATTCTGAAAATATGTGATCTTACATTTGGGCGTATTTTCAGCATTTAAATGGCGTACTTTGTGTTTTGGGACGTACTATGTGCATTTCGGCGTAGTTTATGCATTTAGGCGTACTAAGCTCTTTTTGCGTTCTTTGCGCATTTGGACGTACTTTGCGGATTTGGTCGTACTTTGTGGTATTAGGCGTACTTTGTGCATGTGTTCTTTATATGCGCATGTGTGCGTTGTTTCGTTTGATTGCTTCTTGGGTTTCTATTCCTCCAGTCTATATGCTCTAAGTTCTAAGGCGTTGATTCTAAGGGAAAACAAAAACACTACGCGGGTTTTCTAATCTGGTACAAACTTCCGCACTAATAATTTTGAGGAACATACATTTTGTTAGTATTTTTTTTGTAATATTTTTTTGGCAATCTATTTTTTGGATGGACTCGTAATTTTTGTTCCTTCTCTGTTTTCTTATTTCATGTTTATGTGTTCGTAATCTTTTCGAATGTTATTTAATTATACTTTTCACATATTGGTGTTAGTTTCAGCCATCATTTACAATATTTTATCCTTAACCTGTAGTCAGATGTTCACAAGATGTTATCCAATTTACTTGATTTCCAATTTGCATAATAATCTGATAATAATTATGTGTTCCGATATGAAATACTATACACACATCTGACCATAGCTCAAGAATCCCTTCCTAATCTAAAGAAAATCCTTTCTTTCTTCGTCTAAAGACGAATTTAACTCCCTAAGATGTGCACGGAGCAAAATAACCAGCTTCCCTCATTCCAGCTCAACAGCATCTATGTATAAGCTACGCTAAGCGATACGTTCTAGCCCTGTTGTCAGCTGATGACTATATCATTGACGTTGCTCTACTTCTACCTAGCTAGCTATGTACTCTTCACGATATAAACAAACAATAGCCTTAATTTAATTCGTTACGCCAAATTTTGCAGCGGTGGACCCAAATATTTTGCTGATATATTTATGCAGTTGGGGCTTTGTTTTGCGAAAATGAGCCAACCCACAATTTATTATTACATAATATAACAAGGTTTAGGAAGAGGCGTAGAGGTGCATTTCTTATTAAATTCAGTTATAAACGTCAAACTAATCCAACATTATAAAAGTGGTATATTATTGTTCAGTGTACTCAGTCCCGAATACATCCAAAACGACAGATTTAAAATTAATCAGCGTATAAATTCCAAAATCAATAACTTCGGAAAATGAGAGAGATTTTGTTGTGAGTTAGTACATTTTAGCAGAACTAAGCTCCGTCTACAAGTGAATTATGAATGTGAATACGATGTCTGAATTTGAAATGTACGATTAAGGTAGAAAAGTTAGAAAAGATACATACATACGTATGAACGAAATAAGAAGCGGTTTATAGTCACAAATGTACTTACGTATTTTTAAAGTCGCAAGCGTACTTATGCCCTTTTAAGTCGTAAGCTTATTTATGTCTTTTTGCTAGTATACTTAATTTAAACGTTAAAAATATCATAAAATTAAAAAACAAATCGTACATATTCTGATAATTGGACAATACACAGATTATTTTACTTGAGATTAGTTTAGAATGTTAAATAGTTTGGCTAATAATAATAACGTTTGTAGGTTACATAATAAGTTAGATCATAGGTAATGTAAAGTATGGGTTACACTTAGTGGAAGATACACAATGAGTTGCGGGATTTTACATAATTTTTACATTTGTTTAATTACAATCACTATAATGTCTGATTTTTTGAATAAATGTACAGCGAATATTCATTCTTATAGTTACAACTAGATAAACGATATCACATAAAACATAATTATTTATAATTAAATAATTATAATTGCTACATACAGTTTGCATAAAAAAAAAACATTTAAAATTTAATGACAGCTTTTCCATCTTATACATATCATATAATTTTATTCGCAATAATTCAAAGTCACACATAATAATTTAATTATTTATAATATATAAAATGACATACATCTATTTGGAGTACAAACATTAATTTTAGGAGACACACCGGGATCACAATTATATATTTTATTAATTTCTAGTCATTCGTTAGCTAATACTCAATAAGCCCCTCTAACTACTTTGAATAATACCATCGTTTACAAATATCTATATGATATTTTTAAAATTCTTTCCCAATTTTTATTATTGAAATGAAAATTTAAAAACCATTCTACTGTGTGACGTGCGTTTGGTTTAGAACATTCCGATAGATGGCGTGTAATAAGTTTTTTCAGTTATAAATACTGTAATTCTAAAAAGCATAATTCATTGACTAATTCAATAGATTTCTGAAATAAATACGGAGTATTCTGACTCATTTCTTGACGCATTTATAGTCAATGCCATCTATCGTCACAATTCTAACAACGTCGTCACACTCTCCAAAAACATTTAATAGTTTATTTTTACTACCATTTATTTAAATTCAGTCCTCCAACATTTATATTTTGTTAACAAATTCATAAATCCATTTAATATTTACGTGTTTACCGCCGATCCGTCAATTTCCCGAAAGATTATCCATTTTACCCGTTTTTCTGTGTAGCATAGCAAGTTTAGACAAGTCAGAAACTCTAATAGTATTAGGAGACTGATAAAAACCCTTTTATTAATAGAACAATGAAACCAATTAGATTGGTTCAACATTTATATTGGTTTTATTATTCTAATTTAAATATTGTTTTAACTAAACGTCAACAGATGGCGCTTTAATTTAGCGCCATCTATCGACGAGAAGATTAAATACAGTAATTCTATAGGACTCGCAGAATACTAAGGTGTTGGGGTTCTCGCTACAAGGGGTGCTATGGGGTAGACAGACAATAGTTTTACAGACATAGACGAGTTGTGAACTAGACTGCAATAGATGTAGTATGAACTCTTTATAATTTAAATAGCTTAGTAAAATGTAAGTCAAAAAATGTTAAGACTATGTTGTTGTACACAAATGAAATTTTTGTTTTCTCAAAAACTGATTAGAAAGTATCAAGAAAGTTTATTAAATAATATCTTCAGTCTAATATTTGTCAAAAAGAAATGCAGATTTCTATCTTTAAATGCTTAAAGATCGTTTGAACTTCAATTAATACAGTTATACAGTATCAACTTAACTTTTATATCATGAACATTAAGAGCTTTCACCAATGAACGCGATCAGTACGTTACACCGAGTTCAAGAGCTGTCCGTAACAACACTCTGTAGCGATGATGACTCTGAACGCAGTTTAATGTGTTAGTTGCGTTCAGTTAGTAAAATTTAAGAGAACAAAAATGTCAGTTCATGCTACACCGCCACACAGTCTACCTCACCCGCACAAACTGCCACACATTCACGTGTAGGTGGCAGCACAGTCGAAGAACGGGAAGCATGCGACGGACTCGGCGGCCGAGTGCTAGAGGACGTGCAGGTTCTCACACGACTTCGACTTGGAGTCGCGTGCCCACACGCGGCCCAGGAGCCCTCGGACCTGGGGATAAAAAGGTGGTATCCTAATTTCTGGTACTATTTTTAAAAATATCTTACTATTCCAGGGTCATCATCATCAGCCTATTAATGTTCCCACTGCTGGGACACAGGCCTACTCTCTATGAGAGGGAATGGGCTATAATCCACCACGCGGGCCCAGTGCAGATTGGTAGTCTTCGAATTTTTTGGTTCTAGGACATGCCGGTTTCCTCAGGATGTTTTCCTTCACCGTTTTGAGAGCAGCGTTGATAAAATAAATTACACAAAGTAATGCGCCTGCCTGGGTTTGAACCCACGACTTACTGTTCGTAAGCCGGGGCCGCCACCACTGGGCCACCGCTGCTCTCCATTTCCATTCCAGGGTACTAGGGATTCATTAAAGATTTTCTGACAGACTGTGTCCTAAAGTCACGATATTTTTTAAAGTCTTACAATTATTCATTTAAACTTACGTATTACGTTACTTAGTTATTACTAGCACAATTCACTTCCTTATTTAATGTTTAGGAAGTGAATGGTTGCCGGTTACCGGGGCAGTATTGCTAATATCCTTTGATATTGCTGCCTAATTAAATAATACGCTATTTTCAATAGTGTGGCAATGACAATTTATTAAATAGTTGTACATAATACTTGTGGGAAAATAAGCGCAACTTTGCGATACCGACTTGATTCCTGAATGCCTTAAGTCCTAGACAAGTGACAAGCACTTTCAAACCGTTCTATTCCTATCTTCCTACTTCTACAATGAATTTCAACAGAGTTGGCAAAAGACTTTTGGAAGCATTATGTCAATTCAATACATTTTTGAATTTCCGAGTGCTCTGACTCTTCACTTGACCAGAGGGCTGGCCTATTTTTTGGCCAAAGAATCAGCATTGCCATCCATCGTGGCAATGCTGCCAGCCTTCTGGGCACTTTTCCTGTTGTTGTTGTTTTGTTACTTGTACATATTTTTATTATTATTTAGAGTTGTAGTTTGTATATAAGTAGTGTAATTATTTAAATAAAACTTATTATTTTATTTTGAATGTTCATTTCATCATTTTCGAGTGTCAATTTGTGTAGACCCTCTGTTAAATCATTGGTTATTAGGAAAGTAGGATTGTTAGTAGTACGTACCTTGACGCTGGCGGAGAGCCTGGTGCGCTTGCGCGGCGTGCTGCTGGCGGACACGGAGGGGGGCGGCGCGGGGGGCGCGGGCGGGGCCGCCTCCAGCGGGGAGCGCGCGCGCGCACGGTTCTTGCGCGAGCTGCTGCGCTTTCTGGAACACGACATCAAAAGCATTTTTAGCTATATTTTTGTCGACCTGAAAGGCCTTGGTGTTCACGAAGCGTTTACGTGATAGGTACGTCCCGCCTACGTGATGGGTTTTGATGTCTACGTGGTGTTCTCGTAGCATTTACGTGATACAAAATGTATAAAAAGATTTTTTGAAAATATTT
Organism: Xestia rhomboidea; assembly: GCA_963853795.1. Taxonomy (NCBI): domain Eukaryota; kingdom Metazoa; phylum Arthropoda; class Insecta; order Lepidoptera; family Noctuidae; genus Xestia; species Xestia rhomboidea. The sequence continues at coordinate 19,027,610 of OY970774.1, forward strand.
TTTTGGCACATTGTAACTTTTCTAGTACTAAAACCTCAGTTGTTCCCTCAGAGTTTTTTTATCCTTTTAAGAAACAGGGCCGATTTTAAAAAAGTTTTGGTGAAAATTGGCTTGTTTTTTACAGACTGTGCACTTTTTCAAAAAGTTGTGAATACAAATAGAAATTTTTAAAAATTAGGTTTATCTCCTCAGATTGCTTTCCTGCAGCTACAACGTTTCAGGTAGCTGCTCTACTGCCCCATTTCAATATACCACGCTGTATGCGCAATGTCCACGTGAAGGGTCAGCCGGTGGTGCTCACCTCACTCGCTCCGCGTGCTGCTGCTTCAGTCTGATCTGAGTGAGCAGCCCCACCAGCAGCTCGTCCACGTTGTGGTTGATGCCCACCGACGTCTCTATGAACTTGCACTCGTACGACGTTGCTAGGTTCTTGCCCTCTGGAATATTACAAAACTATTATTATTATTTTTCTTACAAAGTACACTCTAAGCCAATACGCACGAGCAATATGCACGTATCCAAACTTTTGGTTCGGGGGGGGGGACGGGGCAGACAAACATTGAAACAACCATGTGAACTGTGTAACAAATCGCTGCACTATAATTTTTAATAACTTAATAGTACATTATGATATAAGTGCGATAAGTTGAAAATTACAGCCGAGGCGATATTTATTTATTTATTAAAACTTTATGCACAAGTAAAAACTGTACAAAGGCGGACTTAATGCCTTGGGCATTTTCTACCAGTCTACCTTAGGGTGATGCAGAGATAATACACAGTAGGTGAAATAACAGAAAAAAAAGACTAGAAAAATGTATATCTAAAACATAAGAATAAATACATATATATAACAAAATAAAGTTAAGAGAGACAAACAAGGAAAAAACAAAAAAAAAAACTATAACAACCTAATTTTGAGACGAATCTTCCAACTTCTTGTAAATATGCTCTCGAGCCTTCACTTTGAAGGTGAAACGACTAGTAAACGTCCTGATACTCTGGGGGAGCGCATTCCAGAGGAAGACCGCCTGGACAAAGAAGGAGGATTTGATAAAGCCAGATCGGTGAGAAGGACAGCGTAGAAGACAGTTATTGGAGGACCGAAGGTTTTTGCTGTGCGCAGAGCATAAGTATTGAAAATGAGAAGTGAGATACGAAGGAGAAGTGGGTTTGTGAAGGAGAGAAAACAGGGTTGTCAAAGCCCTCAATTCTCTGCGCTGCCGGATGGGTAACCACCTTAACAGCAAACGATGTGCAGAAACATGATCATACTTGCGGAGATTGAAGACGAATCGAATGCAGTTATTAAGAAGTCGGTCAAGTTTATTGAGGAATTCTACATTCAGGTCATAGTACGATATTGCTAGCCCGACGAGCCGTAAGCGAGGGCTACAAGAAAGCAGAGGTTGTAATTATCAAAGCGCACGTATGTTATACGACGTTTTATAACATATTTGCGAGGAAATAAATAAAACAAATAAAAACAATACAGCGAAAAGAAAACGCGCGCGGAGTAATTTTTACTTGTTCACAAATTAGCGATGCGCGCACATCAGCTCTTTTTTTAAGGCAAAGACACAAAAAACAGCCAGTATTACTAATAAACTTATAACTTTTTAGTTTCTCCTTTCGCAGGTATGCTGGAAGAGATTTCTTTAGAAATAAGCATCACCTTTGTACTATTTTCTGTTCCTTTCTACTTTATTTATATTTAGTGTGTACATAAATTGTTAAATAAAGTAAATTAATATTTTTGTGTTTTTTGTAATTTATTGTCAAAATTAAATCAATTAAAGAATTAAATGTTTATTTATTATATTTCATCTCCCAAAGTTAATTTTATTCATAAAATGTAGACAACTTTTCTGACATAAAACTCTTTGCTAAGATTTTAAAAAGTATCGTTTGGTTTAGACGGAGCATCGTTATAAACCGTGACTTTTACTTTACAATAACGCACAAGTACGTAATGAGATACTTTACGATATTGAAATTGGTGAAATAAGAGACCCTTTACGAGCAAATGTGTTCTAAAGTACGTTACCTACCGTAGCTTATGATCCCGTTTATTTTTAGTCAGATTTCGGGGGGGGGGGGGGGAATCCCAACGACCCCCCCCCGGATACGTGCCTGCTCTAAGCAGTATAAACCACTTTACCGAAGAAACATCTGTCTAGATATACTAAAGCTATCGCACAGGACTCAAGTTCTTCGCACATTTCACAGACTCGACCCCGTCCCCATTCCGATTTGGGTCACAGTAAAGCGTTGAAATGTGAGCTATATCGTGAAAGCGAAACTCACTTTTCACTCTTTTACTGTGAGTCGAGTCGGCGACGAATCTGTACAAGACTTTGAAGTGGCTACAGTAAGAAAACTAAAAAATTATGTCCAATAAAGATAAGCGTCCACCTGTCCGCATCGGACGCATCGCATCAAACGGATCGTAGTATTATTGATCAGATTCCGATGCGTACGATGCGGACAGGTGGACGCACTTGTGTGACTTTCTATACGTAGAATACTACGATCCGTTTGATGCGATGCGTCCGATGCGGACAGGTGGACGCTTACCTTAAATGAATGTTTTGTTATCAGCCAATAAATGACATTTATATACTAAAAAAAGTCGAGCTGATATTGTTTTCCCATCTGTAAGACACAACAACAACATTGCTGAGCACCAGTTCTGTCATCTCAGCCAAAAACTCTACAAGAGGATGTAATAGGTAGTAGCTCGTGATTCATAAACTTAATTTAAGTACACCAATAAAATCGCGGTAAAAATGTAGCTGAAGGAAAATAGCAGGCCTAGCCAAGTTACAAACGATTCGTATCGATTCTCTTTCTACAATCGTAAACGTTAAGTCACGTGGTCTAAACCAGCGAATAGAAACTTCGTAGACAAGTTTACATCGGTTAAGATGATAGAATGAAATGTATTCGTCTCTACAATCGTGATCGCTGCATCCCATATAAAACGTAGCCAACTTACAGTTTTGACTGAACTTACAAGTTTCTATTCGTTTGTTTCGACCACGTGACTTAACGTTGAAGTGATGTCATTCCCATACATTTGGTTAGTTTTCTATTAGCGTTAGCGATTGTAGATTATCAACATGGCTAAGCCTACAGTTCTACTTAAAACAAATACTATCCTCTACCTAATATAGTAATATTCTGAAAGTGGCCTTTTGTCTAATAAATACAACTTAAGAGAACTATCATTAATTCCGTTTGCAATTACTACCTCGCAAACATTCAAAGCTAAAATTTCCTGTACTAGCGTTTGAAATGAAGCGCTTAATTTCGTCTAGTCGTTTCGGCGTAATACTGGGTATTGGTGCCGCCGTAATTTCGTGACTATTCCTGTGATCGACTACGGATTCCAATAATTGGACTTTAGTGCCTTTCTCACTAACGTAAGGAGAGACCTTAGTGAATGCAAAATAAGAGCGTTTAGCCCATACAAAAGTTGTCTAGAAGATATATCTATCGGCGATACGTCCGCCATTGTATCCATATGGATGAAGAATGTTTTGAAGAAGTTGTGAAACAATTTTAATGTATGTACAGACTACTAGCACATCAATCTGTAAAATTTCTTTAAAGCCCGTTTTCTATAACTTACTTACGTATAACTGTCAGTTAATATGCCACATCTCGCAGCTATCGGTGTTTCTATAAACAAAGTTAGCTTGAAATATCCTATCCGCGTCACCTACCTGGCAATTGATTCATAGAAAAATCAAAGAAAGATATTCTGTGACGTTTTGTTTCTAACCGTCCGTAAGCAAAAATGCCAAACAGACAGGGTTGGCAACCTGCCGAAACCAAACAGTAAGTTATTGAAAATGGCTAGGAAAATTTAACAGATTCGGGTCGCTTGATGTGCTGACATCTGTGCAATACAGTAGGGTACTATATTAGTTGCTGCCAGTTAAGATCGTAATAGCGGTCATTGCCCTTTCCTTAATATCTCTTCGTACGAACCAAAACAAATGAGCCATGTATCGTTTTTCATTAGAAAAAATGTTGAAGATCACGATAGATGACAATTCAAGACTTGAACAGGCTTATTTTTGGATTTCAAAGTTAAGAACTTTAATAAATGTAGGTGGGTCAATGACCGCTATTGCGATCTTAACTGGCAGCAACTTATAGTACACAGTATATTTTCAAGTTTTAGTGCTGAGTCGAAGGTTGAAAATCCAGTGATTCTCTTAGGTGCCACTTAGTTTTAGTGAAAATGGGCATAAATCAGATTTAATTTGAGTCCCAGTCCAGTCGAGCGGTTACTAAAGGAAAGTTCAAAAGGAAATTAAACAGTGTGCGTCAGTAAACAAATGACTGAATTGTTTCTGACGGATGGAAGTTAGGTTGAACCCCTATTAATGTGGATTCAGCTGAGATTATTTTCTCTCTGTCAGACTCTGACTCTGACCGTTTTTTCATCATGGCGGCTTGTCTCGGCGAGGAGCAGCGAAGCAGACTATATCATTAAGTACAAGACGTGTACGCAGACACTAGTGCCATATCTTTCTCTTTACTCTCATAGTCGACCGGACGGCAATCCGACACAACCGGAGAGACATCAAACGCAGGATACTAGATACCTACTTAAACTATCATCTAAGCATAATAGGAATTGTCTGACTACACAAATAGGTCAAATACGTCGTATTTGTTAGAATAAATCAAGATAACAAGCTTTACGGAAGCAACGATTAACGCTATCAAAGATTATAGACAGAATTGACAGTTTGATTGTAGAACTTCATAAAACCGAGTCCTATTGGGTAGATAGGACTCGGTTTGATCTACAATTTTTGTTTTCGAAAACAACTTCCCCATTAACAGCCTCCTAAATGAGAATTGACAAATGAATTTACTTGAACACCTGTCAAAATTTTAATAGCAATTAAAATGTAAACGTATCATTCAGCCGCGTTTGGCAGGCGCTCAAATTAAATTGTACAGGTTTATTTACGACGATCTATTATTTTGGGGTACACGAGCGTTAAAAGCCAATATCAATTTACCAAACATGAAAATTAATCACTGGGATGCACATCACACATGAAATATATCCGGATTTTCAATAACATTTAGAAGCGCCTGGTAAAATATTGCTAGCAAAATGTGGCGTATCGTTGTTCACAGCGGGCGTCTGTCGGTACTAATTGGTATGTACACAAATCGTCAAGAATTTAATTAAATACGTAAAATTTGTGCTAACGAACATAATTGGCGAGATCTGGGTTTAATCATGAGTTTGTTTCGGCCATTTCGGAAAAATGTAATGAATTGTTTGAGTTGAGCTGTAATTGCTGCGTTTTGTTATCTTGTTTAATACCTATATTATGTTTATGTTGAACGTTAAATAAAACATCAGATTGTATGTTTAATTAAAAACATTTGTAGACCCTAATGATATTTACACAAATGTAAATGTAAATCAAAAGGCAAAAAGTCTTCGGCACGTTTGTTGTCATTGTCTTTCAGGTCATTCGTAGGTTATAGCGAATTGGAGTGAGCATACTCATCGTCACGAAGATGCTTTTAACCGGTCAGAAAGTCTCTCCTTAAAGAGACGCATGCTTAGTAGCAGAACTCCTCGTATTAGAAAGGAATAAAGAAAAATTATTTGTTAAACTCACACAGGACATAATAGAAACAAAAATATAGAATAGACATTATGACAAAATTATATAAATAAGTAAACATGAGAAAAATAAAAATTGGTCCTGTTCAAGGTCAAAAGGCTCAACAAGGTGCTGTGACATTAAAAAAAAAAGTCACAGCGCTGGTTCTGATAGGGCCCAAATCATTCCATTACCATTCTGATAGGGTATGAAGATAACTTACCATCAGTGGGGACCGCTCTCGACCTGGCCAGGTCAGCCTTGTTCCCCACCAGTATGACGGCCCTCCGCGAGGTGTGGCCAGCCGCCCACAGTATCTGGAGCCTCCTCTCGGCCTCCATGAAGCTGGCGCGGTCTGCCGTGGAGTAGACCACGCAGTAGCCGTGCGCACAGCCTTCTGTCTGGAACGTGAAAAGATAGTTGTAAGGATGAGGCATCTGTTCTCTCTCCAGTGATGAATAAGAGAAAAGATGAGGAGATTTTAGTAGGAAAAGCTGAGTAGACTGATGTCAAGGATGTGTCATGGATAGGGTGAAGGATAGTCCAGAGGGGTCATTTACATAGGACCCCGTCTTATACATACTGTTACGAACCCGTCTGATACAAAGTCGTATTAGGTGCTATCAATAGGCAGCCCCACTACTTAATAGTTGAAAACAAACATCATATTGTAAATACCAGGTGAATGCTCAAATTTCCAATTAAGTAATGTAGCAAAAGCCAAATATAAATTGCCCCGAGGGAAGGCAGACCCATAAGGGCGATAAATTGGCAATGTGAACGAATATAATTTATAGTAAGAAACAAATATAAAGAGATGGAAAGAAATGGGGGAAGCCTTTGCCCAGCAGTGGGACAGCATAGGCTAATAAAAAAAAAATATAAGGATTAAAACTCACAATGATACTATCCGGCGGCGCATCCAGGAAGGTGATCTCGGACTCCTCGCCGGCCAGCAACACGCACACGGAGCGCTCCCCCGACTCGTCATCTGTAACGTCATGCTCTACATTTGGGTGACGCGGTCTGTATCGAGCGCACATTTTGTGCAGGAACCCTCATCGGAAAGGATCAACATCAGTTGGAATATGGAACAGCAGTGCACTAGACCCGATAAGTTCTCGCGTCGTCATCATCATTACAACCCGGAATCACCAGCTGCTGGGTTTAGGCATTTCTAATTCCTGCCACATTTCCTACAGGTGTTTCCGACTTTAACGATTGTGTTAGTCCCTTGATTGACGATTAAAACTCAATGGTTCCATTTATTTCATTAAAGACAGAAAGAGCTCGACTAAAGTAAAGTCAACGCATTGATTAATTACCGTCTGTTCAATAGAGGTATTGGCGATAGCTCTTAAAAACACAAGAAATCATCAACATGATATTATCAAGATCAACAGTAAATATGCCTCCAACTCACCGATGCTGGTGTCATACGCGTGCAGGTACTCCGAGGTCATGAACTGCCCAACCAGGCTGGACTTGCCCACACCCGGCGCGCCCAGCACCAGCACCCGGTACGAGCTCAGGCCGGCTGATGAGTCCCTGGACAATAGAAACATGGTTTATTTGGATATATAAACTCAAGACCATGTAATAACGTACCGACCATGTTCTGACAAATAAATGATTTGTTTTGATCGTTGATGGGAGTGTATCAAACAAGGTAAGGCTGCTTTTAGTAGCCCTTAACATCAATATCAATTCACAAACCACCAAATATTACAATTATCATTAAGAAATAAAGTTTGTGTATTTGACTGCAGGCTAATCCCCGAAACGATGTATTCATCCGATTGCAGAAATTCGTTCACTGATGGCAAGCTGCACTATTATTGAGTAGCCTGATTTCGTCAGGAATATTTAAGTCTCATGTGCTGATGAGCCCATTGCCATCAACCGGGCACAAATACAGACTCCACGCTGCTACTCAGAAATTACACATGGCCTGATCTCGGAATTGAACCAATTTCATACTCAGCGTTAGTGCGGGTATTCACTAGACTGACTATATTTAATTGGCAACTGGATGTAGCCGCAAGCCGAGCAGTGCCGTAATTGACGGACGGACACCGGCCGCAACCTTAGCCTAAATTAGTGGCGACGGTAGCTATTTCTGTAAGGATTGGTATACTACAGCTAGCGGCACGGTCATAATGAAATAATTTGTCTTTGACTGAGCCTCTAAGGTCAAAAATCACGAGTATATGCATGTATTGTATGGGATCCACATCACCTCTCCTCATCAGATGGTTTATAACCAGGCGTCAACCCAATATAAGAAATTACTGGTTCAGCTCAGCACTTGTTTGGCCTCACCGTAAGCTCGGTGACTGCTGTTTCTTGGCTTATCTCGACCCATTGCAGTTCCGCCATGCCGTTACAATTGTCTTACGTGGGCGTCGGGCGATGCAATTTGGAGTCACATTTTTTTGGGTAGGTATAAAGAACAAGGTGTAAAGCTCTTCACCCCCCATAGAAAAGGGAGGATCCTCCGACCAGATGGGTGTTGAGTCTGGTGGACCACTGCCCAACAGTTGTTGTCGGGTTCTTGTATACAGTCTTATGTCGCGGGTAACTCTGCTTGTGCGATGTAGGAATTTGACGTATTTCGCTTGTTACTTAATCTTTCAAGTCATAGATGGCGCTGTAGTCCTTCTTGTTCAATGTAGCTGTAGTACTTTTGTAGTGCCGCTCCACATTTAAAACAATCTTGAATGGCGCGTTCACCAGTGGTTGCCACGGTCTGTTCTTACCTAGAGGACGCCAGCGAGCAAGGAGCGGAGGCTCTGGTGACAGCCTCTGTGCTGGATGCGCTGGACGCCACCGAGGTGTTGGAGCGAGAGCGACGGGAGCGGAGCGAGTCGCCGCGGTTCACCACGCCTTTACCTGGAGGGGAAGAAGACTGGTTAGATGTAGAAAAGCTCGTTTGCTAAAAACATTAAAAGCGGATTTCAATAGTGATCTGAACGGCGTTCAAGAGTTGTCAGTGTCAATATTTCATTGTAATTATGACGCTGACAGCTCTTGAACGGGGCTGAGATGTTCTGATCGGATTCAGTTGCATTAGGAAAATTTGTAAGTCAGCCTATTGCATGGGTATTTTGGAGTATGCGTTTGAAATTGAGAGGAAACATACGTAAAAGCGACGTCACCTCAGCAAAAGGCAGTAGACTCGTTCTTAATACTTGGTACTTAAACACAACTGGCGAAATGTTTTTTTACCACTATAAATACAGGCGTGATATTATTCAAACACATTATTTATTCATACTCCCAAAACTTCACTCAATCCACATTTTATCAGAATCAATTCGTGCATTTCTAGGCCTTCCTACTAGCCCGTCTTGTCAAGCTGCGGTTTCAAAGCTCCTTTTGTTAAGGGACCGTAGACTATTCGGATAGAGACACGGACCTCTAACTTCGGACCTCGCGAAGTCACATTTTATTAAGCCTTTTGAGCTGCAAGTGTACTTTGTAATCTAATACTAGGGCTAGCTCAGAACGGTCAAAGAATACACCGTGACGAAACCAGCTTCTCCCAGAACCCAAAATTCGAGGACATGTGACATCTCCGTACTGGACTCGCGTGGTGGATTATAGCCCTCTTCCTTTTACGGCCCATCATATGTCCCAGCAGTTGGTGGATACGTTGCAGTTCGATATGATGACGGCTTTAGATTTTATAGTCGCTGCATGTAACATGTTAACTGGTTTAGCTAAACTTTCTAGGTTTTTTTACAAGCTTTTGTTTAACTGCAATGTTAGTTTGTTTAGTTCAAATCTTGCCATTGAATTTTAAAATAGTTTCTCCCAACCGATTGAGCTGAGATTTGTATAATAAGAAGCTAAGATGACAATGCATGGTTAGCTAAATGTGTGTTCTAAATCCAATATGGCGGACATAAAAATAACTATATTTTTTATGATTTGGCTATAGGCTATCAATTAAATGGGTTTGAGTAGAATACGAAAAAAAATTACGTCACAGCAACATTTAAAAGCTTGTTACTTATTTATTTTATTACTTTCAGCTTGTTTACATAATCGTTTGTAAACAAATCATTTACATTAACAAGATACTTCCACCTTGCACGGACGATTAACTCTGCTACGAATTAATTGAAAAGAGGGCGAAAATGGTACCCATTACTTTCATGGCGAGGCTTTAGGTTAGGACGGGTAATGAGGGCCTTGCTTTGTAAGCTATGGGAGGGATGTAATCTCTGGCAGTAACTGTTATGTTTAGGGGTTTTCAAGAGCTCAGGGAGAAGTGTGTTGTTGTCTACCGTTTGATGATGAGGGCGGTTGGTCATTTTCAAGGTGAGGTAATTATAAAAAAAAACTTTCACTTTATAAAACGATCAATCTATCTTAGCGTGTCGATGACAATTTAAATTAAGTCAGCCCAAAATTTGGCGACGAGTTTGGCACTTTCAGATGCGTCCATCAGCTCTCTCCTGTGATGTGCAAGCAACAGGATAGGCAACAAATGTACACGGTGTGGAATAGGAGAACTTTCATCCCCTGTATAACCTTTTTAGGGAAAGAATTTTCAGAAACATTTCGGTGGTTCTCACGTATTTGATGCTTTTGAATAATATCATGCTTCTAGACCTCGTAGTTTGGCAGTAGTTTATAGGCTGTGAATTTAAGAGTAAATTTTTAGGAGGACGTTTTTTAACAGTTTCAAGTCTGTTTTTTATAACACTCATCTCGTTAGTAACGCTAGGTTTATGAATTCCTCGCAGTCTCCATTTCGTCTTAGCTAGAACTTCAACTTTCCAATTACAAGGACACAATTATCTACATTTCGAGTTCAATCATCTCTTTAATTCTATACTCTTAGGACTGCAGATTAATCAGGCTTAGTGTAAACTATGTGTATTCTGAGAATGTCTAGTGTTGGCTTAGGCCTGAGCTGTATCTAGACCGTTCTCATAGCCTTTGAGTCAGGCCAGGGTTTGTCTATCAATGGAATTAATTATGTATGCGATGAGGCATTGCCCGAATGCCCGAAGGTGTTAGCAAAGTGATTGGTGTGCTTTGGTACGTTTGTTTGAGGTAGGACTAGTACTTTCGTTGATTGCGCTAGGTAGTCTGTTATTGTGTAATACAGAGTTGGGATTGACCCTCATCTGGCAGCACAGAATCACTCTTTTCCACGGCCCTATCCTTTTTTGTCGCTTTGAACCGTCATTTGCTAGAGCGAGAAACAGAATGTGCAGCCGATCGCACCATGCATCGGCGCTGCCGCGTTTGGTGGCATTCCCCCGTTTAACCTTTATTTGAAACAGTGGTTCACATTTTTACTACACCTTCCTAAAAATAGGATGCTCTTTGATTTAGATCCTACTTTCCCAGCAGCTAGCGGCTGTTTTATTTGTGTTATCTCTTTAATATTATTGTACTATTGTAGACAATGATTATTTAAATCATCACTGCGTATACCAATTCATAAAATCGGAGCTAGGTACTTTCTAGCTACTCTCTTTGTCAGCTAGGATAATTTACGCCAACATCTATAAACATTATAACGTAGCACATTCTTTGACATGGCCATGTTGCCCTCTTTATCGTGCACTTGTAGTTTGACAGTTGTGCAGGTAGTGAGTTCTAACATTCCGCCGATCGAACATCAGAAAACTTCTCGAAGTATACTTAAAATGTCATCATCAAAATAAACAATAATCACGGAAGATATCCCGTGATCCCGAACAAGCTCCCGATATTAAAACAGCAGCAGCTTAAAACAGTGTTCTCGAAGTACATTAAAAAAAAATCGTTAATCAAGTAACCTAACCAGTAATACTAAAGTGCCGGAGCCTGTAGTACTCCTCCTCGACGCCTGTGTTGGGCATGGAGGCCACGCGCGCCCTCTGTTGGGGCAGCCCCAGGAGTTGTCGCTCGCCAGTCCTGGAGCGCCCCGCCTTCACCGACTGCGATCTGGAGTGGTGGGGACTGCCGTACCTGGGGTGAAGAGCATTCATGTCATACCAGCTTCATAAAAAAAACTTTAAATGTTAGAAACAGTTGAGAATCGTGGATACTGTACTGGTCTATGAACTCTTTTGATATTGATTTCTCTTCTTCGTTTGAATTTTCCACATAGCGTAGTGTACAAAGATCAATCAATATCTTTATTGTGCATCATAGGTAGGTACATAATACAGGTCTTAAATAATTAGATTGTGATCAGCTTTGTCCCGCCCATTGGGCACACAACAGTTAATTACAAGCATACATTAAGAATACATTATTACATTATTGATACAAACGATTAAATTATTGAAATGTCACATGGAATAAAGAGAACAGTAAACATAGGTAGGTACACACCAGTGGGCCACCGAACGCATCATGACTGAGGGAGACTGTATTGGAGTAGAGATTTGTCTGATAGGAAGTCTTTTATAGAGTAGTAGCATGTGTTTACTAGCAGATCATGGAGATTCTTTTTAAATTTTGTTATATCTGAAATTATTCTAATAGGCCCCGGGATATTATTGAATATGGGCGAAGCTGTACAAAAGATACTTTCATTCATTCATTTTTATTTCATCATTGAAATGAAAAGAGATGGCATCCATTACCATGGACGTATCTCAATTACGAGTATTTACGTACGTATGTCACAGACATTAATAATCCGGCCCTAATCAGTATTCTCTCACAGTCCGTTTTATAAGTCCAAGCTTTCAATAACAATCAACTAGCTCCGAGTAATCGAGTAAAGAGCAGAATCATTAACTTTACGGAGTTGTATCACTAACGGTGAATGGCGTGTGATTACACCTGGCCATTTGTAAGCGTTGTAGCTAATGTAGTTAAAATGATGGTAGTGAAGTTAAGTAGTATGGGAAAAGAGATAAAACACAAGGGGAAATGGATTCGGCCATTTGCCTTTTTCGGGTAACTGTTTCCTTATCTATACAAATAAATAAAAGTGTCTGTATATAATTTCAAAATAACAGCTACGGTACGTATAACAACAGTCTTTCTGTTCCGTCTAATCTCCGAAACGGCTGGACCGATTTCGACGGGACTTTTACTGGCAGATAGCTGATGTCATAAGGAGTAACAATCACGCCTGGAATCTTTTCGTGACATGAGTACCATAAAAGTGGTGTTATCTGAATCAACTCGTAGTTAAGTAGTTGAGATACATTGTGGCGTGGGAGTTACATTGTGTTTCGAACAAATATAAGATAGCTTTATTTATCAGATACTGTGCTTGTGTCGTTAACCACCGACCGACTCCCTGCAGCTTCACGGCATTTCATATTATTATTATTTTAGAAAAAGGATTAGGGTTACGTGCAAAAAAAATAAAACTCTTGAAATTTTTTACAAAATTCAACTGATGTAGCGAAGTAATATGTATTTTGTGTAGGTTAAATATTATTCAATTAGCTGGTACGGTATAAAAGCGAGCCCGTTTGTTCTGTAAGTACTTGCACAAAGCCGATTAAATTAAAATAAAATGCACACATCCCCCACATCGATCATTGTACCATGTCGCCGACAACATTGAATCCTCTGTCAAAGATTAACTCGCGTCCATTTGTTTGCCATCAGCGCCATCAATAATATTATTATACGACCGCAAGCACCTTTTCTGATTACACACAACAGAAATGGTAACGAAGGCCTACAGAACATTTTAATTGTTTTAATCAACTTATGTGGATTTCGCTTTAGCTTTGTCATCATCTGTCCAATCTCTTCCTAACTATGTCGGGGTCGGTCCACTCTAACCGGATGCAGTTGATGACCAGTATTTTACATGGAGCGACTGCCTATCTGACCTAAACATCCTAGTAACTGGATAACACAATATCCCTTGGCAAGACTGTTAATCAAATTTTCAGACTACTAACTATCCGACTGTCAAAGATGTAGGAATGACAGCTGGTAACAACTGTTTGACGTGCTTTCCGAGCCACTGAGGTAACTCGGTACATAATGGATGAGGAAGCCATCCACGGACCGACCACAGCAAGTATAACTTTACCTTCGATCGAGCCTAAAGTTCTATGTATGGACTCTTCTGGTGTATTTGATTAATTGAATATTGTGTGCCTTCCGTTTCCATCTGTTGAGTGGTTTAATTTTTCATAAGAGGATTATGACATGTATACCACTTAGCCCGTGTGTGTGTACACGTTTAATCTTGTATTGTTGCTGTGGTTTTATTAATTGCGTGTTAATTAAACTCACATTTTTGATCAGATCAGGGTAACATTCAGCATCGAAAATGATAGGAATTTTACTATTTTGTATATGATGTCTATCATATTACACCTGCAGATAATTTCTGTTGATTTTGTAAAACAACTTCATTGGTCTAGTAGTGGCAAGCGCGACTGCTGAGCAAGAGTGGCTGGGTTCCATTCCCGGGTCGGGCAAAGGGTTTTTGAGTTTTTCCATCAGGAATTTCTCAGTAGCAGTGGTGTCTGGATTTGTGCCCGGTTGATGGCAATACACGGGACTTCAAACATAACTGGCGAAATGTGGGTGTGCTATTAGGTCTTTAGGCCTTACCCTTCGGGGATTACAGACCCGATGCTATGTTTGTAAACGTCAAGTTTATTATGAACAGTATTCATCAGAGTTTTAGAGAGATTCAAAGTTCTAAATCGATACCTAGTTTCTACTTTGAAAAGTAATGCTTCATTTTGAAGCATGTTGCTTTTATTTCATTTCAAACGCATGCACACTAATATTATAATAATGGCGCAACGGATTTGGATTCATGTGAGGCTTATGGACAAACTATGACCACTGGGCTAGGACATAGATAAGTTACTATTTATCTAGGTAGTTCGTCCCGAAGGATAATTTCTGACCGGATGATTTCTGTAAAATTAAGATTTCAAATCAAACTTGAAACCAAACTTCGTGATAACCACAAAGCTTAATTTGTTTCAACGGGCAGTTTCTCGAAACAATTTCAATTTCCCCCGAGCCTGCTCTCCAATAAGTAACTAATAACCGCTGGCAGCCGCGGGGGCTCGTGGTGAAATAATAACAGACGCACGGGTCGATAGAAGGTTAAGCTACGCTTGCCGAAATGTCTGTAGATGGGTGACCATTCATTCCATATCGAGATCCCTCCGTGTAAGTAAGTAAGTATGTTTATTCGCATAAAATGTGGTAATACAGGGTGTTATAAAAATAGCATGCAAATTTGTGCCTAGGAAAGCATGTTAAGCCGTTGGTCCCGGCTGTCATTTGTAGATCTTTGACAAGCATTACTGGTAGTCAGTGGCCCGAATGTTTGACAACCAGTCTTACCAGATGACGATGAAAAACTCAACTGAAACCACTATTGACGAGGCTAACTACTGGCCCAAATTATTTGATAATACGTAACATCGGAACGTTTTTTCTTAATTTGATGTGTACAGTGCTTGGTTGGTGGCTTCGTGAAGGGATACACCTAGTCGGTATGTGTCAATGCAAAGCGAACTCGTCAATAGCTTGACGTCAGGACGGGTTTACCATTCAGTTCCGGCCTTTACATCACTGTTAAATATGTAACAAGTACAATTGTTTGTAGGTAGGTTAGGTACGACCCCAAACTTTAGGGTACGATCCGGAACGACGCAGTTGATCGGCGCCCTTCGAATTAGTTAAGAACTTATGATATTTGATGGCCTTGTGAAGGAAAACTAGGTTAATAGTTTACTGTTTATTTTGACTGTGACGAATATCAAAGATCTGCAAATGATAGCCGGGACCAATGGCTTAACATGCTTTTAGAGGCATGCAGGAAACTTGGTATGTAATGTGTGGTCACCCATCCACAGACCAACTTACACAATGAAGGTCGAGCGGCTGTTTTTATTTAGCCACGAGAGAATGTAAATCAAATTTAACAAATGCTCAGTTGTTCACTATTTTAGGAATGTACTGAGCTCATATTTTCCCATGTACTATCACGGACAGTCCCGCTAATCAATCAGGGTGCATGGCGGAGGCGCGGCGGCGATAAACAAGCGCTTATCACTGTTATCGCAACCTCCGTGTACATACACGACCTGCTAGATGAGCGACGACCGTTTCCATACAATATAGTTTTCACTATTATTATTGTGTAGTTACTTATATTGAACTGGTTGTGTGGTTTATTGTTAATCGCTCTTGTTGGCGTTTTGGGGACTGTATTAAGGGTTGAAAGTCAGTTTCGTATGTCAATTAAGTCCTCGGTTCGATTCCCGGATCGGGCAAAGTTGTATTAGGTTCTATGCGAATTTCTCCAATAGCAGCTTGGAGTCAGGATTTGTGCCCAGTTGATGGCAATAGGCTCAACCCCTTTCTGTATATTGTGCATCACTTAACTTACTGTAAAACTTACTTTTATAGCTGTTATTTTACTTTACATCATATACCTACGGTCTCTCTAGTTGTATAATTATTTATAGTAATCTGTGAAAAACGTAATGGGTAACATATTTGTCATAGTTTAGTATGTAAGCCTTATTATAAACCTGTAATATGTTACTGTTGGTTACACTTAAAGTACTTACGGGATGATATCCCATATATATATTATGTTCTATGAGCTCCCGATATTTCGACGCTGTTGCAAGCATCATGATCGCGGGAATACCGGTAATCCCGTAAGTAGGTACTTTAAGTGTAGTGAAAAACCGTGAAAGTCTAAAACAGTACTGTTTGTTTTTCCTAAATAAATAAATAAATATGGGACTCAAGCATAACTGGCGAAATGTGGGTGTACTATTAGGTTTACCTCTACCTAACCTTCCTGGCATCACAGCCGTGATGTAATGTCTATTTAATAATATATTTAACTTAGGTAGAGCAGACTATTCGACTGCTATACTCGGAGTGGATAAGGATAGGTGTCTATGGCATGGATTGATTGATTGAGGTGAAATTGTTCTAATTTCATGGAATACCAAGCTGACATAAATAGTTTTAATGTCAAAACACTTATTTAATTTTACCATTTACTAGAACTTTTATAAAAGTACAAGAAAGTAAAATGTTAAGAAACTTTTAGGCCATATCGTAGTTTCGTAACCTTCTCACCAAAACGGACTTCCATAGAAGTAATGCCTGTACTACTCACACTATTAGGTATTCTTGGAATGACTAAATATTTATGCACTGTTGAATTTTTCTACCCTCGGCTCTGAGCTTAGCGTTGAATATCGAACAAAACACTTTTATTTACGCATTCGTTAATTATGCCATAGTCGTGTTAGTGAAACCGAGTATTGAATACATTTTTAAATGGGTCGCCGAGAAATTCTACCCTATTGGGAAAAAGGTCAAAATAACATCGACTGAAAAACATCGTGAACGGTTCGGGGGTCGTCGGTCCGGTCCGCAACGCTTCGGAAACAACCGGAAACTCTCGGGGACCGATAATGGGAAATTAATAGCTGATATCAAGACTTGAGCCCTATCGTGAGGTTTTTAATAACTATTGATTAGGGGTTCGATTCCCGGTCGGGTCATTATTCTTGTTGATTGGAAATGTGATAAGGTTTTTCATGAAAAATTTAGGCGATTTTTTTCTTCGTAATTGAGGAAATTCATGATACTCGCTTCCGTTATAAAGGAGTTGGTAATTTAAAGTTTGCATAAGAATTCTGGTTTAAAAATTAACTAAGAGATTCTTCAAAATTAAGATATCTTCCTACTCGCTAATGGCGAGTAGGAAGATATCAAGAGATTCTATGGTAGATTCAATCTTATAACAACGATGGAATTAGACGGCGAATGTTGGCAATTCTTCCATAAGGATGCACCGTCTTTTTATAACGGATAAAAAGTATTCTATCTTCTTGCACAGGTCATGGTCTTTCGAGTCAAGTTTCATCCAAATCCGTTCAGCTTTTAAAGCGTTAAAATGTTCAACTAACTAAGATTTACTTTAAACTCACTCAGTTTTGTCCGGAGCAGGGTACACTGTTGACATGTCATCTACTATGACACTGAAGCGAATCGACGGCATTTTGTCACTTCACCCCTTCCTCTTATTTCTCACCTTTGAGTTCGATCGCACTGACGCGGATTTAAAAACTTGCCAAGAACATTTTGAACGTAAGAAATAAACTTACGCACAAAGCCAGGCTTTCGGTACTAGTCTAAGATTGACAAGTCTAGCCTAGGTGTGCTACCACAGATATACTTTCAAAATCATTTCCTTTTTTTCATCATTTTAGTGTTTTTCACTTTTCACTTTGTTATTCACTAAAACTTTGTTGTATTAAACACTTTTTTTTATTGGAAATACACTTACTACACTTGACATTTTTTAAATCGTAAGCGTAAATTGTTGCTATCCCGTGTGTGTTATCCCGAAAAATAGCACTTATGTTCAGCTATTCTTTACACTTCATAATTTTTATCCCAAAAAAAGTCACAGTGTTATTTGCTATCGTATTTTAACCGCTTCAAATCCAGCTCAAACCGTTCGCTCACACATCTTGACTGCGGCAGTTCTTATAAAAGCCAACGGAAGCAATCTCCGACTCCATACAACTCATACACCGTCAGGCGTAGTACAGGTTATCGCAGAGGATACAATTTCCTCGGTTGAGAAGGATGCTTCCCCGTCGGTGAGCCCTCGGGATGAATCGGCAGCACTTACACTGTATAACGGGTTTATAAAAGGATGTTTTACCCCATTTTGTGTTTGTATTCATAGAATTTTACAGGATTACCGTGTTGTTCTGGAGTTTATTATGTTGTTAGAACCAACAAACTGCCTGCTTACCCTTCAATTTGTATGGGCTAGGAAATACAAGCGAATTCATTGGCTGCGGACTCAACCTTTTTGAAAGAACTTTACCAACATCATAGTTTAAGTCCATTGAATGGCTGTTATACTGGTTTCCTGCATTTCTGGTGGAGGCAATATCCGAATGCTGATATTGAACTATTTTGAGGATATTGCTATTTTTTGAGAAGTTGAGTATATGAAGATGTTGTCACGATGCACGCAACTGCACGTCAAACCATTCATTTTCAGCGACATTTGTATAGAGATAATATGAGGAACAGGCCAGAAAATGCCTCGTACTATCCGTTCAAAAGGATCTTCGGACCTGACGGGTGATGTGTCTGGAGGGTACTACTTAGCGGTTGTTGACAGCCGGCTGTAATATCCTTATCTCGCGAATTATTGCTTGCGCGATACACTTGTTCTGTGTGACGTCAGATCTGATGCGTAACTCGCATGTGGCGTTGGAGATGGCAACCTGACATCACTATTAATTGCAAAATGTTATTATTCAGTAAATGACTTTTTAAATGACACTGACATGTAATTTAATAGTTTAATGTATGGAATAATTTGACTTAATTTAATTAATATTGACATAGCTAATGGTGTTATTCTTGCGAGGTTTCTCTAATTATTATTCAATGTACTATGCCGACTATTGTTTTAACCGTTAACTATAATTTCATTTTATTTGTAATATTGATTAGATAATAATTTAAATTAATGTTTGCATGCCTAATATAAGGTAGATTGTACAAGGCTCTATTTTACTGTTACAACTTATTTTATGTACCTGCAATCTATGCAAATAAATTTGACTTTGACTTAACCACAGAAGCCACCCGCCAAAGTGTTTATACGTAACATCACGCCTGTAATTCTCAAAGAGCTTAGTTACACCAACATTTATGTTTAAGTCCTAAGTTTTATTTAATTTACATCTAACCTAAAACTACTATCCTTTATGACTAACAAAACGTTATTATTATCAGCAACATTCCACATTATAGTAGTAGTTAAAATGGTCGGAAGTAATACGTTTTATAACATAAAGCGCAGCGCACGGGGAGGGGTAATGTTTCCGCTCACCCGAGCGTGGTATTCCTGTAAACATAGAGAATATTACAGAAGTTTCACTCTACGCCGCCTTTAAAGGTACAACTTTGAGACGCCCGCAACCGCGAACTCCACCGACAAAGCCACCAAATCGCAATAACTTTAGCAAAACGGCAAACGATGGCATACGGCGCACGTGCCGCCATCTACTAACCATCTACTAATTCTGAGATTAGACCTCAGTGAAATGAGGCCTTGTTACTTATTGAACACTCATTGACACTTGAAAATCAGATCAGTACAATTTTTCGTAAGAGTGTACAGATTGTACTTACCTTCAAAAAAATACGTAAACCTCATTCTACGAGGGATTTTATCCAAATCCTTCACCTAGTAGAGGATAGTAGAGCAAAAAGTCGAAGATTCATTCTCCAGATGGAAAGGACGATCGCTCATCAACCAGGTGTTGCCTGTCAGGCTGTAGCGCAACGAGTACTGTTGAATGGAAGACGAACAGCTGGACTGTAACTTCTGCATATCACTGCATGGTGATAATCATTCCCTAGAGATGAGTTAGCCCGGTATTTTAGATTTAATGGCATTTCAAATGTGGTGAATATTCACGTTGCTTTTAATTTTATATCCATCAGAGGCGAGAGGGTAGCAAGTAATTTTCTTAAACTAAATTAAACTTTGGTAGCTGCTCTCTTTGCATCAGTTTGATTACAGAAGACAAAAGTATTACATATAGCTAGCTTTTACCCATGGTTTTGCCCACCCGAAGGTTGGAAGGCGGTCCTGACTCAGAGCTTGGCCTAGTTTGGAATTTGTATGGATTTGGATGGATCAATGTTTGGTGGAAAATTAAATGCACTAAAACATATTTTTGAAGGACGAGAGGAACCGCAGATATCTCTTGTGCTCTATTAAACAAAAACTTTAATCTTGTTAACAATATTCGGAAAACAGAGGGAATGGAATACATTACACCGCAAATGCATAACCCCGGAAAACAAAAAAAAAAGAAGTGCGTCGAAATAAACTATAACGCTCTTTTTTTTTCGGATGGAAAATCATCAAATGACTCCTCCCGCTCTGGGCGGAGTGGAAGGGAGTGTCAGACTTGTACTGACTGAAACCCATCCATGTTCCTTCATCACCCTTTGTGTTCTGGGGCCACGGTATCTCTTTCGAACAGTCCCTAAGCCCCGGCACGCGTCGGCCCTTGCGGATCCCTTCCTTTAACTATAACGCTCTGACAACTGCACAAGTCGTCACTAGCCATGTACCACAAAATAAAAAAGTACACAAAACGTGCCAACAATAAATCGCATTCACAGCGCCACCCAATTAAGGCCCCGGGACTCACCGACAATTGAATATAACAGCCAACGCATTTGCAAAGAGAAGGCAACATTTAAAAAAGTTGCGTCGCCGCCGGCCCGAGGCACAAGTAAAGCGAATTACCTCCACAAAGGAAGAAAAAAGATGCCTTTTATCTTTTTAAAAAAGAAACGTCATGACGTCACAAAAGAGGCTTTTACGCCAAAGTTGAAGTCTGGCTACTAGGTGTTACGAGCAAAGTTGAAGATTCGAAGTAGAATTGTGGTTTTCGGCTTTTTTTTGTTTGTTTAATGAGTGATTTCAGTGATTAGTGTTGATTGGTTGTGATTAGCAGTGTTAGGTGTTATGTTTTGGTCGCACGCGAAGTGTTTTCTTAGCTTAGGCGAAACGATTGGTTTGCAAGCCGATTTCAGTGTTATAACTTTACTATTGCGAAAACACAAACGTACTTGGTTACCAAACCTCTGGCTTCTAACAACCCGTAAGCACTGTCAAAGAGCTGTAAAGACAGCCGGAAACTGCAACTTACCGTGCTTTCCAAAGCTCGGAGGGGTCTTAGTGTTAGGGATGGTCACCTATCCACTGACCAACTTCTGCAAGTGTAAATAACCTAACCTTGAGGACCAAGCCATTTTGACGCATTCTGTCATTATTTACATTGACCGTACCTACAACACTACAAGTAAAATCAGGTTAGACAAAGCCCCACCTCTAACTGTCATGGACGGAAATAGGCTCATTTCCTTATTGTTTCCATGTTTCTCATCGTGCCGTGGCTTATAAATTACGAAAACCGTCGGTCATCCCTTTACTCCCCCGCAATCCCTTACAGGAGCAGTTAAATAAAAAAAACGGAGACTGTTTTGCAGTTTGGCAGACTTTTTATATGTTATTGTTATACAGA
The DNA here is from genome assembly GCA_963853795.1 of Xestia rhomboidea. NCBI lineage: Eukaryota > Metazoa > Arthropoda > Insecta > Lepidoptera > Noctuidae > Xestia > Xestia rhomboidea. The sequence continues at coordinate 19,049,328 of OY970774.1, forward strand.
TTTTGAATAAAAAAATAAAAAAAATAGAGGAGATGCTAAATTTTTGTTCCTTAATGGATTCGTCTATTACCAAGCGGCTGTGGACCCTATGGAAACCTCATAGGGTCCATTTCAACGCACCGTACTGACGGTGTCAGATACTACATGACAATCAATCAGCTTAAAATATCCTCACAGGTCTTTAACCTCCCTGTGGCTTAAGGCGGGTTGCTGGAAAACACGGCTTATCAATATTTTTTTTCTGGTACGTAAGAGAGTTTGAGTCCAGTGATGATAAATATACAATAATTAATTAATTTATACAAAGTAAGCGTCCTGGGTTAGATACGTGAGACGGAGGCAGTTCCCAGTCAATGGCCCATCACAGCTTTTAAAATTCAGCTAACGACTGCTGACATAGGCCTTTCCAAGTGCACGCCATTCAATATTTGCATTTTCGGCAATCAACTTCCCTCCGTAGATCTTCGCTACGATTACACCTGGCTCACTTACGGCCGTTTTCTATAACTTACAAGTTACGTATAACTGTTAGTTAATATGCCTACGTATCGTAGCTATCAGTGTTTCTATAAACAAAGTTAGCTTGGAATATCCTATCCGCGTCACCCACCTGTCACTCGGAGGACTGTGATTCATAGAAAAAACAAAGAAAGCTTTTCTGAGACGTTTTATTGCTAACGATCCGTAAGTCAAATGTCAAACAGTTAAAGATAGCAACCTTCCGTTACCTGCAATTGAAAATAGCTGTAAAATAAATATTAAGGTAATCTCACCTCTTATCAAACTCATGAAGATCCTCGGAGGTGAACTGACTGGTGACATCCAGCAGCTGCTGTATATGATCGCTGCAGACCCTGCTCTTGCGCCGCTCATCTGCGTCTCTCACGAGGATGGTGGCACAGCCGCCGTAGTCCAGGGACAGGGACGGCTGCTGCACCACGATGGTGGTGCGCCCTGCTGGGATGGTGCTCGCTGCGGAGTCGAGGGGGTTGGCGGTCACGTGGACTTGGACAGCTGGAGAGAATGGTTGTTGTGAGTTTAAATTTATTATTGGTCATAAATGTGGTAATCTTGAAAAATTGCACCATCATCTGCTTAGCCTAGAACCAACTAAAATGAGGTCGGCTTCTAGTCTTACTAGTATTTAATATGGAGCGACTGCCTATCTGCCTTGCAACAACCCTGTGATAAGACTAGCTGACAACACCCCAGGACCGACAGCTTATCGTGCTTTCCGTGACACGGAGGGGTCTTGATATGCGAACCTCGGCAAGGGTAGCTTAACCTTCGATCGACCCGTGCGGCAATTTCCATTTAACCCCTTATTTTGTATATTAGGGTTACTTTTAAAAACAATGTTTACGGCTACTTCTAAAGTAAAAATGAAACAAAGACTACATAATGAGATGCGGAACTTGATAAAACATCTATTTAAGTGAACATTTCAGGTAATCGCCTGTGTTTACGAGCTTAAGGCACGGCACGGTTATCTGACTCAACAAATGTCTAACTATTTAGAATACGAATGTATATGTAGGCATGGTTGATAGCTAAGTGAGATTGAAACAGAAGGGCCCAGACATCCTCCTAGACGAAGTGATATTCATCGTCGATCACGACCATATGGAAAAGTCCATAATGTATTGAAGTGTCATACGAAACCCTTTTAAAGCAATTATCACTTATAGCCTTTAAGTCTGTGTTAGTGAATGGCACACTTGTTTGGATTGCTGCATCCGATTCGGCAGTACTTGACTAACAGTAAAGTCCATCTGAACCAGCTCATTATTCAATTTTTATTAGACTCGCACCGACTGACAAACTTCATTCGGCATCTATCATCGCTGTAACATGTTCGGCATAATCGAGATAGCAGCTTTTTTCCAAACGTAAACTCGTTGGTCGATTGTGTGAGCACCTTTTATGTGTTGGCACTTAATATTAACACCGTAAATTGCAAAACTACGGTACTATAAAGGTAACAGGAAAACTGTCACTTGACAGTTACTTATAGGGATAGAGCAGGCCTTACCTCCACGGGAGGACCTAATACAGATGTCACTGAAAATTAATGGCCTGGCTGTCAGGCCAGTTTCAACACAAACAAATACCTACAACGACTGAAAAGGAAAAAAAAACAGCAAACTCTACAATTGATAAATGGTATGTAGTTTGAAAATAGTCGCAACATGACACTTTTGCACATCGATCTGTGTTTTCTAGTCGACTATTCTGGAAAGAAACACCAAATCTAGCTCAGCAATCACAGTCTCTTGTCCTTACAAATTTTATAATTATCTGCATTGTGAAAGCCACTTTTTTCCAAAAAAATACCAAATTACATAAAAAACTAACTAACTTAATATTCGTGCATTCAAGAAATTATTAGGACGTTTCAATTCATACCTGCAGACTGTCTCCTAGAAGACGGTGGCGGCACGGAATGCTGGTGCGCAGAAGATCGTCTTCTCGACGTCGTGAACACCTCCGTGCCTTCCAGCTGCCTCCGCAGCTTCGCTACCTCATCCTTGTAGTACTCCTTCTCGATCTTCTGCTTATTCTTCACCCTCGGCTCACTCCCTCTCCTTTTCACAGGATCAGGTTCGAATTTAAAATGTGTTTCGTACTTCGCCTGATTCGCCTTCGGACTTTTGGGAGTATCCATTTTCGGGTCATACGGTATTTGGATCGATGTGGACGCTACACTGGTCTGACTGACTTGCGTTTGTGTTCGGTTTCTTCGCTTATCTTGTCTCTTTGGATCAGGCATGGGCACGTCGAAGACGAACCTGCCTGGGCCGGGTCTAGGGGAGTCTATAACATCGGTTGCTGATTGTGGTTTGGTGTAAGCAGGGGACTCAATATCACTGCTGTTAGTCGGTCTGTGGTAGTGCGGGGGGGCCGTGCTGGGGGGGTGGACCGGCACGTTGGGGTCGTCGATGAGGGAGGGCTCGGACAGGTCGGGGGCTTCGGGCTCGGCGTCCATGGAGTCGTCGGTGCCGGTGACCGAGGTGAGCGCGGTGGCCGCGGAGTCGGTGCTCGTGTTGATCGTCTTGTCTGAGGTCGTACTGCTGCCCATGACGACCACCTGGATCAAAGAGTTAGAGTTGATAAGTCAGGAAATGGAAAGATAGTTCTGGAGAAAAGAGCATTTAGGAGAGCGTTATGCTATTTTGGATACAATAGCACTGGTTCTGTTACCCGACAAAAGTGAAGTTAAACACGTAAATTAACTTAGACTGAGTTCAGATCGTCAATTGTCTACAGCGTAGATTTTGTTATACATAGTACCAATTCAGTCGCTCTTTACCTCGCGAGGCGAAATGGAAAACAGAAAAAAGCTTTCCCTAATATTTCCCAATAAATGCGAAAAATAGATATTGCCATTGCTGTTAAATGGTTTATCTCGACACAAAACGGAAACACGAAACACAGTGTTTACAGTGAAATAGCTACATACATAATTATATTCGTTACCCAATACAATGGCATAATGATGGCTGTTACGGACCGCTAACATTAAATATACAGGCGCGCCAGGTGCCGCGGTTCAATCGATACCTCACATGGAGGTAACTGACAATTTTGTAATTAGTTTTAATGTAACAGGTAACACGTGATATCAAGTATTTTTGGTTAGTAGTCTGATCATGAACCACACCACAAATGTGGATACTTCCCTTTCCAGTGGCTCGACAGACAGACATGTGACTGAGGATCTTCTTATCCTTGACCTTAACAAGGATGAAATCTTCATGAACTGTTTATAATAACGAACTGCTATCACCAATTTGTCCCCATAGGTCTATTACAACTGCAAGCCTCTTTTCCTCCGTTGAACATGAGTTCAAGAGTGGTATGAAGAAGGGATAGTCATAGTTTCGCTGCTGTCCCTTCCAATAATTGGCGAATCCAGAGTTCCAAGATAGGTAGCATCGTTGTCAAAGCATTCATCATCGGTGTCACTTGGTTTGAGCTTTCAGGTATGCAAAGTCATCATACGTATAATTATGTCATCATCATAAGCCTACAGCAGTCCACTGCTGGACGTAGCCTCTTCAACCTCACGCCACTCAACCTGATTCTCAGCAACTCTCATCCAGTTGCTACCAGCCACCCTGCGAAGTTCGTCGCTCCACTGAGTCTGAGGGCATCCCACCATACGCTTACCGATTCGCGGTCTCCACTCAAGAACAGCGTCTTCCCCAACGATCATCGGTTCTACGGCTAATATGACCGGCCCATTAAAACTCGGTGCCTCCATTTTCCTAGTTTATTCCTAACGCTAACCGCGTTAGACCGTAAAAAAAACTTGAGCTATAAAAATGCAGGAACAAAATGAAATCGGCTTGGTTTTACGGCAGCAGGTGGAGGTACTATCGCTCTCTCGTAAAGTCGAGTACTGCTGACTTACAGCCGACTGATACTGGGGGTTAGTGGTGCAGAGATGTTGATAGCGAAGCGGTAGGGAAGGCCTAGGTTTGACTCAACTGTCATACAGTGAGGCGACCCATACAAAACACAATTAAAGGGCACCAAGAGCGGGCAATATGGATATCTAATGTCACTGAAGAGTTCTCAACTCTTTATTTTTAAGACCTGTAGACATCTGTGGGTCATACAAATCGATGTTTTTCGAAAACTGATTTAAAATCTATAGAATGTTAACAGTACAAAATCAAGTCTCTTTTCATGTTAGTCTTTGTGACCGCTTAGAACTTCTAAGTGATGCGGTTTTCACCATTGCATTGATTCCTGAAGTGTGATATTTTGACATGTTGCCTTTCAGTGGTTTATGTAAGTCTTGAATACATGTTTTAACACCCTGATGAAAAGGACCCATTGAAATATAAATATGTACATAATGTTTCGTATGCTGGGATCTTAACAAACGCGGAAAAGTATCGCATGTTGCGAACGAATCTAACTCGCAAACTATTTGTTGAGCGGGACGCCCTAAATATTCATAGGGTTGACACGCCGTAGAAATAATATCATCAGCTCTTTTCCATTCTTTTAAACTTAAGTAAACAATGTTTTTTGGTATCATCGCTACAGCCAAAGACGTCCACTGAAATAGGCCTCCTAAAAACGTCTCCGATTCGCCCATAATTTAATGGTGAAATAATTCATTCATAGATATTCCATTTCCTGTCTCATCTAAATTCACCTCGCAACACTTTAGTTCCGCTTGCAGCCGTGAATAATAAGACACAGAAAAACGCGGCAACATAATTTTATAAAAACTAGATTACAAAATAGCCCAAACACACGGCAAGAAAAACGTTCAGAATCAATCCGAATTAACGCCTCCTTCACGACCTCGGCCAATGACTTGCGTCAATCGACCAGCGAGTCGCGCGTGTGTTACTTTTAATTATATGCACTAATTAACTGCTTTCATATGTTTTCCCCACATTGCTGTCGCAGCACGTGTGGCGTTTGAGCGTAAAGGCGCATGCCCACCGCGGTGCACGGATTGGCTGTGCACGTGTGTTAAGAAAGAAAAGAAAGAAAGAAAAATATTTATTTGACGTCAGTTATTAAAGCACACACACAATAAAAATAAAGATTCAAAATAAGGAGGAAAACAATATGTGCTGTGTGCCTCCGGCTGCGCCAAAAAGGTCCATTTCTGCATTCATGCCAGACAGGTGATGGTGACGCTGTCTGACGCTGGTCTTCCAATGAACCTTGAGGGGGTGGTAAGTGACGGAAAAACAGTTTCAAACAAAATGTATAAATAAGTGGTTACACATATATAGCAAGTAAATTAATTAAATGTGTATTAATGAAGCTTCGCTCTGCGAGCAAATGTATGTGATCGTGTCCACTGCAAACCACGAACAAGCTATTTATGAATTGACGTCATTTTAGTACATGGTTTGCTCGAATAAGGCGCTCACATAGCTCAACGCTGTCAACGCGCACTGTGCATGCGGTACACGCTATATACGTAAAGTCTTGGTCGTTAATCCAAACAACTAAAGTGCGCCGCGTGCCCGTGCACAGCGTGCACCGCGGTGGTTTACGCGGTTACGTCTCAAATTATTTCATTCGGACCGTGACACAGCCCTGTAAAAACATCGGGCGCTTAGCAAACCGGTGTACATGCAAACTTGTAAGTGGAAGTTGTAGCGCTATCTAATTGGCAAACCTTAATGAACGTGGTTACAGCCTTCAAGCTACTGAGTTTCAGCGAATTCTCATTGTTATACATCGTGTAATGATTTACGAGTTGGATGAGTAACTGTATTTATTTGCATGGTTTATAATTGATAAAAAATTAAATTTGTATATTTTTTGTTACACCGTTTTTCATGGGATTTTGCATAAATTAATAAATCATGCTTCTGATTAGATTAGTGTGTCAATATTAGATTAATTTGGATTTTGGGAGGATCGTAATCCCTTATTGTAGGCCTAAAGTCCTAGGGGCTGAATTACTTACACGCTCTAATTCCATTTAATTTGTTGATTCAGTTTTATTTATTTAGGAGCTCATAAAATTACCCACAAAAAATAAGCAGGTTAACATTAAATCCAAAATTTTCAAAAATACCCGATAGCAGTACCTATGTAGATTTTTCAGAGGCTTAGAGTGATGATTTCATGTTCTGCTATAGAGAAGCATACATCCGTGACGATCCATTACATTAGGATTAATTGCGAAAATATTATAATACCCGGCATTTTGTAAAATACCCGATGGTAGTAGATTGTTCAGACGGTACAGATCTGCTACAGAGAGCATTACATTGGTAAGTGTCCGTTAGATCGGGATTAAGTCCGTGATCACTCGAGCAGACATCGATTGGGGACGTTTATTAGTCACGATACGGAGACGATACAATCTGAACGTTCATTTGTCAAAAGTCCAATGATGAGACACTTTTAGTATCTCTTCCCTATCCTGAACGTTTTGCACGTCACTTTACTAATAAAGGAGGTTGTAAAGTTACACTCTCTCTCTCTTTCGTTTTTCTGTAGTTTTGGCGGACAAGTTTGACAGGTGAGGCGTCTACTATGTTAAATGGTAACTGTGTGCTGCAAAACCTTTTAAGATATTTATTACTTACATCAACAATGAAAGAAACCACATTACTGCTCACTTAAAATACATAAAGACGCAACACAGTCATACATTTCTCTCATGATTCTTGAAACAATATCCGACCTAAGAAAGCGTACGTAAACGACCGTTCCTCTATAATATTGCATCGATATAATTCTGTGAATCGTACAATACAAACGCACCTACATAGAGAGCCATTGTCTCTTGCAGAATAATAAACTGCGCGACATTAATACGACGCAGTGGAGGCTGTATTTATGTTGAGTTAATAGCCCGGTGATGATGGCAGGGTGCTTCAGCGATTACCTTGGGCATTTTATTGTGAACTTTACAAGGCTCTTGAAAGATAAGGCTTTTGAAGTCGGGGCTGTGTATTTGCATTGAATTCGTGGCCAGAACAGACTACCTCCTTGGTCTACTGGTCGCAAACGTGACTACTGAGCATGAGGTGTTGGGTTCGATTCCCGGGTCGGGCAAACTGCATTCGAGTTTTTTCCATCAGGAATTTCTCAGTAGCAGCCACGGAGTCTGAATTTATGCCGGTTGATGGCAATAGGCTCGCCCCCTATTACATGGGACTTAAACATAAGTAGTGAAATGTGGGTGTTGTACTGAACTATTAGGTGAACCTCTGCCTAACCCTTTGGGGATTACAGGCGTGACGTCATGTTAAGTATGGTGAAGCATATCCAGAAATAAATTCAATGTACTACTTGTACTAGGACCAATTAGGTATTACACAGTTAATTCTGAAAACTTTTGTTGATTTTATAAGATATCTAGTAGCCATAGGTACTTAAGTCGACATAGATTAGTCTTCATATAACAATAAAGAAAATGGCTTAAGTCTTAACAACAGTGCTTTGACAAATAAATAATACAGCAGAAATATTTTTAGTCTGCTATTTCAACGGAACTCATGCTTATACATAATTATGTAATCTTTTCTAAGCGGAATAGTATAGGATTATCCTGTAGTGATATAAAAGTTATTGTCTACTTACTTACAGGACTAAACGTTTCATCATCATCAGCCTATTAATGTTCCCACTGCTGGGACACAGGCCTCCTCTCTAAGAGAGGCAATGGGCTATAATCCACCACGCGGGCCCAGTGCGGGTTGGTAGATGTCACATGTCTTTGAATATTTTGGTTCTAGGACAAGCCGGATTCCTCACGATGTTTTCCTTCACCGTTTTGAGAACAGTGGTGATGAAATAAATTACACAAAACGTTTACCAAGTTATGAAGAAATCATCTCCCTTTCATTTCTTTAAAAAAATCCCAAGGTCCTTAAAACAAATTAATTTACTCAGCAAATAACTTAATTTTCTTTCAGACTTTTTCACGTCAACTTCAGTGAAAAATTCCTTGAAAATTGAGGTAAAATAATTTTAAAACATTTCAATGAATATATTTTCACAAATTGGCGTTTTATGTTGGAAAGCCGGTGTCTATCAGGCCGTCGGTGGTCGAATGTAACTCGCTGACTTGCATTTATGAAATTAGAATTTACTTTAAAAATTAAACGAGTTTTTTGGAGAGATTTATAAAAATGCAAATTCTCAAGACTGGTCAGTTGGTAGACAGAGATAATGCCAATATTATCATGACTAATAATTGTCTTGACCTTTTCTTTTAGGTGCGGCTGGCTGGTTGACAAGCCTTTCAGGCTTTTTGTAATTAAGCAGGTACAGCTAACCATAGAGCAGCGGTGGCACAGTGGTGGCGGCCCCAACTTACGAACAGTAAGTCGTGGGTTTGAACCCAGACAGGCGCAATATTTTGTGTAATTTATTTCATCACCACTGCTTTCAAAACGGTGAAGGAAAACAACGTGAGGAAACCGGCAAATTCTAGAACAAAAAAAATCGAAGACATATTACATCTACCAACTACCGCGTGGTGGATTATAGCCCATTCCTTCTCATAGAGGAAGCCTGTGTCCCAGCAGTGGGAGCATTAATAGGCTGATGATGATGATGGCTAATCATGCATTTTAAGAAGGTACTTACATCATACTTGTCATCATGTTACATTACGTAGTGTCCATGGGAAACGTTATAATGCCCAGATATACCGATGGCTGCAATGGTATACCAAGGCTCTCACAGCACAGAATGGTCTAAATGTGCTAAGAATAACATACTGTATGACATCTTCCTCGAAGGGACCTATAGTTCAAGCACATTTTGTCAGTTACATACAAGTGCTGTGCAATTCGGTTTGAGGACACGATTGGCGCAGTGGCTGAGCGATTGGCTGCTGCGCTGCGTGTCATGGGTTCGATTCCCGCACGGAACAAATATGTATGCCTACAGGTAGTTCTTCCTGGTCTGACTGTTTGTGTATGTGGTTTTAAATGTCTGAAAACGCACCCACGATACAGGAGACATTTTTAGATGCTTCTTTTTTGAATGTCCTGAAACGAACCGGTATAAAAAAAAGCGGTGCGGTAAAACAGGGAAAGGCCACGGCAAGCCAGTTTTCACATGAACCTAAGTTGATACATACATATTTGATTCGTAGCAATCAGTCAGGTCTATCATTAAATTCTAACTAACCTGTGATTATGGTCAATTATCCTCACACTTGGTCGGAAATGTGTTCAATTCTATGTAATTAGAATAAACCTGAACGTAGCTCTCCTAAATATCACGACGTGTTTTTACATTAGTTGAACTAATTTAAAACAGTGAATAGAAACGTAGTTTACTTTAACGGCACAAGCCGGGATATTGTTGGAAACTGAATAGAATATAATAATTCATGGTTCTGCTTGAAAACAAGAACTAGCATTTGCCTTTTTCAGGCTTACTTTCACTATTATTGAATTTTTGAGATTCATGGGAGTATTATATAATTATCACTTGCTTCAGTGAAAGAAAACATCGTGAGGAATCCAGCATGCCTGAGAGATATTTCTCGACGGCAAACCAAATCATCTTGGTACATATTCTTTTTAATTTCTGTCTTTTTTTTTAATAAGGCAATATTATCTGCCTCAATGTTACCCCACACTTCACAAATGTCAGACACCGTTAGGATTGACAATATTAAATTTACCTTTCAGTTGGTATATTTTTAATTTCTCTTTTCCAACCTTTGTTCAAACATTTTGTAGAGGCTTTGAACCCAGTCTCAATGACCTCGAGTTGGTACGCTTGGGCGCCATTTTGAAATCATTCAGAAATGCGCGGGAAATTTTCATATTGTTTTAGAATTAATGGGATCATCATGTAAAGGGGTAGGTTGAGTGACAGTATTTTAAATTAGACGATTTATTTGAATTTTGAAAATGGTTTTCTCGTCACTAGTGAAATCTATCCATAGAGTGTGATTGATAAATCCTAATTCATTTTTATTTGAAATCGAGTTGCTGAGAATCAAGTTGAGTGGCGTGCGATTGAGGAGGCCTATGTCCAGCAGTGGACTACTGTAAGCTGATGATGATGTTTTTTAAGTGAAATAGATCTAAAAAAAATGCAAGCCCTAGTTTCTAAAACGAAGCCAAATTTATTACTCACAGAACAGTAAAAAGTTGTGCTACTGTTGTCTGCCAGTCTGACGAGATGCATCTAAATACTAGTATTTAACATGGGCGACTACCTCTCTCATCACCACAACTCTGAAACCCATGCGTAATACAATATCCCTTGGTAAGACACCCTCCCACGCCACTCTGCGCATGTTAGTACTTTACTGACAGACGAAGAAATCAAAATTCTTTTATTCTAATTAAGCATTTTTTTAACGTAAAACTACACGACATTCACCTTCACCACTTGCTTGTGGTGTAGGCGGGGACAAGAAATGGAGAAACAAACTCCCCAGCAACAATAATGTCTGATTTAATAATAAAAATATCCATTACTTAACCTTTCAGCACGGTTACAAGTTAAAATAACTCCCAAAAGCGGTTCGTGAGTTCAACTCTTTGTCAATTTACATTTCTAGTACATTGTCTGAATTTCAATTATAACTTTCAAATACTTAAATAAACTAACTTCAAACAATATTTCAACTGCACAACTCATACTGAAACATTTATCAAATCTGCATAAAAAAGTTTTACTTAATAGAATTTCAGTAATTTTGCACGTCTAGTGATTTATAATATATCTGACTTTCAGGCGTTTTCAGCGTAATATAGTAAATTGAGCCTCCACTTCAATTGAGCGCGGGTTTCAACGAAATCCTCCAAAATTGAGTATCGAAGTACACTCATTAATCAAGGCTTTTATGCGTGTGTTGAACACTAAATATACAGCGTTGTTTTTTTTACCCGACTACGGTGAAATAAAGGGTTATGACTCTCACAGGCTATGTTTGTGATTATCTCATTTAATTTTGATTGGCAGGCGCTGTCAGACTTTTAAAGCAAGATGCAGATCAAGGGAATTCATAATAACAGCCAAATAATTTGCGAGAATTTTCAGTTTAACCTTGTTAATAAACAGCGCAACTTACCTTTCAGCCCTAACAAGCGTTTAAAGGTAAGGTAACCTTCAAAGTTAGTTCAAAAGACGATACAGCATTAACAAAAGACCTACGGTTGGTAACTTTAATGATCAGATATTTCATATACTGGGTGTAAACCGACCCTTTACGAAGCCGTCAACCAAATATTCTGTACATCAAAGTAAACTGAGTTTTATGGCGCAAATAATTACTGCTGGGAAGAAACAATTTTTATGGTGCGCAAAATCACGGTTTATTATGTTAGTGCTCAAAGTTATTCACTCAGAATATAGTGCTGATAGATGCATTGAAAAGTTAGTGCTCATTTACGGAGACGCGTGCGTCGGGCGGCGCGTCGAGCGGTGCGTTGCGGAGAGGCGGTGTCACCTGCGGCGGCGTCATCTGCCATATATTTGTATTTACACGCGTGTGAAGTGAGTGTTGCGGGCAACGCTACATTTCCTCTTCTGCAAATTTCGCAACAAAAATTAAGTTTTGCTGTAAGAAAACCCAATTCTGGGTTAAGCTCGCCGTTGTACATTTGAATTTTGTGTATATATTTTTTTTTAATTTTGTGTGCAATAAAGAATATGAATATATTTCAGCAAACGCGCATAAAATCGCTTCTCCGGAAACGCTCTCATACATCGTCATATGTTTGAATTGAAAGCGGTCCGCCCCCCCCGCACCGCGTCTCCGTAAATGAGCCCTTAAAGTTATTTAAAAAAAGAAGTGGAATAAAGTTGAAACTTTGACCTTAGATATATCCGTAACCATAGTCCAGAACAAGAAAATCGGAAGTCGCGTGCTTTCGGCTTCTCTAGGGATGTTTTTACATCCTTCAGAAACCCAGTCTTATTATTATTACCCAGCTAACGAGCAAGTAAAACAGTTAGAAACTTAAACAAACTTATACTATTAACTATGGGAACATGATAATCTCAAGAGGTGTAAGTTAAGACAGCTGCTCACTACCGTCAACCGAGAATTATAACTTAATTCTGTGCTGATTATATCTTGCTTAAGTTAGCGGATGTTTGCTTTAGCTTAGCGGGATTAATAAACAATTCAAACATATCACTCGGCAAACGCGGAACCCTTATAGGATCACTTTGTTGTCCGTCTGGCTGTCCGTCTGTCAAGACCCTTTTTCTCAGCGACGCCTGGAGGTTTCAGGCTGAAATTAATATCAAATACTCAAGTCTGCTACCCCTTGGAGCAGTGAAAATCAAACTTGTAAGACAACGCGATCAAAAGATATGACCGTTTATGTCGCATATCTTGCGATTTCACAAGGGAATCAAAACCTATAAGATACTTCCTGTTGACACGGCTCATGTTAAGGAAAACATCTGAAAACCGTCAATATGTGGTTAAATAACAAAATACCTGCCAGTTTATACGGAACCCTCGGTGCGCGAGTCCAACTCCCACTTAGCCCGTTTTTTATATAGGTCTTACGAATAAGTGTATCCATTCTGGTTCTAATATAAATGATTGTGGGGGCCGCCAATATTTAAATGCTATTTTTTATTCTTTCTAAATTAAAATCATTGGCTTTACTTATGTTTTTAGTCTGATGTGGCTATACCAAGGTACCCACTAACGCTAAGAATGAATGCGAGGCCGGCACACACTGCGCAGCCAGTTTATTAGATCACATTCTGAATGGCAACATCACATCTTCGGAAAACAAAGATGACAGGTAAATACTCCAATTTCAATTTCGCGATTTAAATGAACGCCAAAAAATCCTAAGTATATCTTGACAAGCGGTACAATATACGCGAATAAACATTGTGCCACATTGTGCCACGTTTTCTCTTTAGCAATAAAACTGTCAACTTATATAAATGGCTTTCAGTATGTGTGTCAAGTAATTCAAATTACTCACGAGTGAACAAAACGTGTCGCCTGAATCGTTCACTCCATTTGCCATTCATTCATTCGCTCATGTCAATCACGTTCTGTTTCGAGATCAACTGTTTTATATAGAGCCTATTTAGTTGAAAACATATGAGTAATGGGATGCATTCGATTTGGAAATATTTATTGGACAGCAAAGCCGATCGGTAGTAATTAACACGCGTATTCCGCTTTCATTTTCCAATCGGAAAACCCCGTTGGGCATCGACTACCATCGTTGAGTCATGTTCCGGTCGGCGCGGCACAAATCGAGCTGCTGTTTCCGAAAAGAGTATTTTGTGCATAATTATATTGATCACGTATACAGGTTTTATTCGTCTCTTACCGATCGGCAAATTCCATTCGATATTTGGGGTATTACTCAGTACTAACTGGGTTCTGGGGGTTAGATATGCAGTCGCTCCTTGTTAAATACTGGTATTCAGCTGCATCCGGTAAGACTGGAAGCCGACCCAACATAGTTGGGAAACGGCTAGGCAGATGATGAGGATGCTTTATCGAGCATAAAAAAGACACCATCACATGTCACTACCTACGTCAATTTTTATTTTATTTTATTTATTATGGGACAATAAACAGTTACAATATATAATGTTTACAAATAACAATAAAATACATAATTATGAAGTATTAACAATATTGCAGCCAACTACATTATCCGCATGTTAACAAAATTAAGGTAAGGTAAAAAGTGCCACTAGATTTAGCATTACTCAGTTATGTCATTTTAAGAAGAACGTAGATTATTAAAAAAACAGTATACAAATAATACGTTGTCTAAGAAAATAAATAATAATTGAGGAAAAAAAAATAAGGAAAATTTTGGGATTACTCGTTACTAACACAAATGAGAATAATTGAAATGTATAAAATAAGGAAATTGACAATACAATTATAAATTCATACAATTCATTAATAAAAATAATTAAAACGGTTGAAAAATAAAATAAAATTACTTACTAATAATAAATAATTCACACTATTTCTTATTGTCATTGGCTAAGATTTTAAAAATATTGGACTTAAATTTCGATTTGGAACATACAAAAATATCAATATCAATGAAGTTGCTATTATAAGATTCCACCATACGACGAATAGGGCAACGTAATCCTGAATTAGTCCGACAGGTATTTACAGCGAACAATGTACCAGCACGGACACTACGCTTATTTACAGTGCGGGGGACTACATAGCATAACTTACTCGTGAGATCAATGGAATCGAAGTGATTATGAACAATACCATGTAGTACGTTCGCTTCTAGAAACTTTCGTCTAGATTCTAATGTTAACATATTATATTTATTTAGTAATTGTGAATATGACAAACACCTTCTATAACACCTAAAGTACACGGCGCGAAGAAACTTACGTTGGACTTTCTCGATCATATCTATGTATTTCCTATAAAACGGGTTCCATATTGGGACGGCATATTCGAGCTGCGAACGTACAAGCGTCTTGTATAAGTAAAGGTAGGCGGAGTTCCGTTTGAACTCTGTAGATGATCTCAGGACAAAACCATACATCTTAAATGAATTATTAACAAATCTTTCTACGTGTTGATTAAGTGATAGCTTATTGTCCAGTAGAACACCAAGATCTCTTACAATAGAGGTGATACATAGAAGGGCATTATTTAGCCTGTACTTAAATTTTGTGATAAATTTCTTTTTTGTGAAATTTATATAATGACATTTGGATATGCTTAAGTGTAATTTGTTGTCAAGGCAGTATGCTGAGAGTCTATCTAAGTCTTCTTGAAACGTTAGACAGTCTTCTATTGTATTAATAATTTTAAAAGCTTTCAAATCATCGGCATACATAAGAAATTTAGTACTTAAAAAGCATTTCCAAATGTCATTAATATATATATTAAATAGGAGTGGTCCCAGGATTGAGCCCTGTGGAACACCAGAGGTTATAGAAACTGTATCAGACTGATGGCCACTAACAACAACCTTGTGTGTTCTATTTTGAATGTAGGATGAAAACCACCGGAGCAAGTTTCCCCGTATGCCATTAAATGCAATTTTATTAAGTAAAATTTCATGATCGACCTTGTCAAAGGCCTTTTTGAAATCTGTGTAAACAGCGTCCACTTGCAAACGTATAACCAGGTTTTCAAAAAGATAGTTGGTGAATATTAATAAATTGGAAACAGTAGATCGGTGTTTAACAAAACCATGTTGTTCAGGAATTATTACGTTGGGCAGGATTGGGTAGATTTCGTTATGTACGAGTCTTTCAAACAGCTTTGACAAGGTCGATAGAATTGAGATGGGTCGATATTGCTCAATATCATGTTTCGAGCCTCCCTTGTGAACGGGCGTTATATTGGCCCGTTTCCATATTTCAGGAAACACCCCTTCACACAGGCATTTATTGTAAATGATATGAAGTGGTTTGTAGATACTATTAGCGGTAGCCTTAAAGAATCGAGCTGGGTATCCATCAGGGCCAGCCCCTTTGGACGGATCGAGGTTATTTAACTCCTGAAGTAATTTAGATTCCACGATACATCGGTTTAAAGACATTTATTTTCTCAAAGAACCAATTACAGTTCACTTATAGAGAAACTTAACTAAATTAATAATTGGTTATGGTTTACATTACGACGTTCAAACCATCCAAGAAACAGAACACCACATTATTTTATTTTTTAATACAGTGGAAAGTATGTAATTAAGTCTAAATACATAAGGACAAAAAATTAAAAAAAAAAATTAAAACAGTTCACACTAAACTTATGTGTCTAATATAAAAAAGCTGTACTTATGCGTCTAATATATAATTCCTGAGGTATTTTTTAAATGTTGGTATGCTTGTACAATCTCTGACTTTTTTAGGTAGTTTGTTGTACAGCCGAACCCCCTCATACTGTATAGTTTTCCTGCCGTACAAGGTTCTCACTCTTGGCACTTCTAACTCGTCTTGGTTACGGGTATTATACAGACGAGTCTTTTGTGTGAATGAAATATTTGTGTGTATGTTGGTCTTAAGGATCTTTCGGATAGTCATGCATGTATGGTATGTGTATAGTTGTTGTAGGTTAAATAATTTTGTTTTTTTGTAGAGTAATTCTGTAGGAGTGTAGTAGTTATAATTGAAGAGGACTTTGATGATTTTGTTTTGTGTTCGTTGTAAGTGTTGTTGATTGGTTTTTGCAGCTTGTCCCCATACTTGGATCAGATATTCGAGATGTGGCTTGACTAGCGTGTTGTAAATAGTATATCTTAGCTTGTAAGGTACGCATTTCGCAATGTTACGTATGGCTCCGGTTAGTGGGATTATTCGAGATCTTACGTAGTCAATATGCGCTCTGAATGACAACTTACTGTCCACAATTAAGCCCAAATATTTTTCGTGCGTTGATTTTCGTAGCGGTTGGTTATTTATTGTAAGATTTGGAAATGATGGTATTTTTTTATTCTTTGCTGCGAAAACTATGTAAGCAGTTTTACTAACGTTCATAGTCAGAAGGTTTTGACTAAGCCATATATTTAAAACGGTAAGATCTTTCTGTGCTTCTGAGATAATACCAGTGATGGAATCGCCAAAATAAAAGAGACAAGTGTCGTCTGCATATAGTGACACATGTCCAGTCAGTCCAGCGGTACTAATGTCGTTGATGTATATGAGGAAAAGCAATGGACCCAGGACCGATCCCTGAGGTACTCCGCACTGTATATTGGCCGGGGCACTTGTAAATTTATCAATTTTTACGATCTGTTGCCGATTAGTGAGGTAAGACTCAAACATTTTGTAGGCTGTAGAAGTAATTCCAATGATTTTTAGCTTTTTCAGAAGGATAGAATGGCTAACAGTATCGAATGCTTTTTTTAGATCAATGAAAACTCCCAAAGCCAATTGTTTTTTATCTATATTATCTTTTATCTTAGTAATTAAATCAACAGTAGCCGAAAGTGTATTCGAGTGTGGACGAAAGCCATATTGGTGCGAGTAAAGAAAGTTAGTATTGACTAAATGTTTAGATAAGCGCGTGTATAAGACTTTTTCAAATATTTTGGAAATAACAGGCAACACTGAGATTGGTCGGTAATTTCCGGGGTCAGTCCTCGTCCCAGACTTGTATATAGGGGTTACTTTAGCTATTTTAAGACTGTCTGGAAACATGCCACTGTCAAAGCAACTGTTTATGCAATTAGTTAGGTTAGTTAAGATTAGGTTCTTAATGCATTTTATAGATTTTGTTGTTATTCCATCAATTCCACAGCTGGTATCGTTATCCAAATTATCTATTATTTTGGATATCTCATCCTCAGTGCAATGTTCTAAAGTGGTAAGTTGCGGGTCTATATCTGGCATATTTAATGTAATTTGTGGGTTAGGATTAGTTTGTAATATATTCTGGGCCAACAGAGAGCCAATAGTAGCAAAATAGTTGTTAAACGCGTTACAGATTTCTGTGCCGTTTATTATTTCTCTGCCGTCAAGTGTGAGTTTAGGAAGAGCACAGACATCGTTTGTCTTATTTTTAGCTAGGGTGTTTATTAATTTCCACATTTTTTTGGGGTTCTTACTACATTTTGAAAAAGCGTCATAATAGTAATTCTTTTTATCTTCTTTTATTTTACATTCTACTCTTTTCTTAGCAGTTTTATATTTAGATTCTAGTTGTACATTTTCTTGATCTGTCAAACAACGATGCCATAATTGATTTCGTTCATTAATAAAGTTAATTACTGTTTTATTAATCCAGTCCTTTTGCGGTAGGTTTAGTATTTTATATTTTATTATTTTCGAGTCATTTATGTTCTTTATTATATGTTGTTCAAGAATGGCATAGTGATTTCCTACTTCTTTCGAGTCGTATTTTAGCGTGTTCTCATACAGAGCTTTATAATCAATGGCATCATATTGAACTTTTTGTTTTAGGGTCTGTTTGTATTGTTTGAGTTCGAGGTAGATTTGTTTGTGGTCTGATAGTGTTGATTCAATTATTGCCATGTGTACCTTACCATTCCATATATTCGTACATGAATGGTCGATTATGCTTTTTGTGTTCTTGGTTTGTCGAGTACAATAATTTTCGTGTAAATTGTTTAGTATATAGTATCCTGATTCTTGTATAGCATCTGTGTAGTCGGTTGTTTTGCGCTCACTGCTTAGTAAGTCGATATTAAAGTCTCCAAAAATAATTGTCTTGCGTTTGCTTTTTTCCAAACTTTGAGTGTAAATGTTAAGAAAGTCGCTCAGGTTCGTATTTGGGGGTTTATAAATTAAGCCTATGGTTAGAGAGTGTTTTAATAAGTTTATCCATAAAAAATTATTACCACATACATATTGCTCCTCCCTTATATCAAATTTCAAACTTTTGTGTATGTACATTGAAATACCCCCGCCAATACAATCTTTCCTTAAATTAAATATGTGTGTGTAGTTGGGTATGTCCAGCATATTGGCATCAATTTTAGACTTAATCCATGTTTCAGTTAACAACACAATGTGTATGGTATGATTAAAGCTTTGTAGGATACATTTTAACTCATCAAGCTTACCTGGTTTTACCAAACTACGCACATTAGCATAAAACATTCTTAAAGAGGCTGGAGATGTACTTATATTCTGGTAGGTATCTACATACTGATAGGTCACGTTATCTAAGTCTGAAGTGTCTAAGTTGCTTTGTCGAGGGATTTGTTTTGGGAGTAGTTTTTTGCTGCATTTTTAATTATCTTCGGTATACCGTTTATGTACCTTATTGTGAGATCTGATTCACCACTTCCCATTCGTCGTAACAATTCCGCACGTTGATCCTTCATATATTTTATTTGCATTGGGGTTTGATCCGGTAATATGCGAACGTTATCATTTGTGAGATTCGATTTGTTACGCAGAATGTGTATAACTGTTTCTTTTTGTTGGAAGGTAATCTTAAGATATCTAGTTTTTTCCGAGTTATATTTGCCAAGACGCATGCATTTTATAGGGGAGGGACATTCCTTGTAAATTGTTTGAATTATGCTAAGCACTTGATTTGTGTCATATTCTCGCCTTGTTGTTGAATTTTTGTCACTTATTTCACATATACCTCCAATTATTACATTATACTGTCGCTTTGCGCGGTCTTGGATTTCTAAGGCCATGTACTCACAATCGTACTGTGGCTGATTTTTGTTTACTTCGCTCGATTTTTTATTATCGGAAGATAATTCGGTTTTGAGAAGGGTTATCTCTTCTTGGAATGTACAGTTTTGGTTTTTCAGCTTTTTCAGTTCTTCCTTAATGTCATTCTGCTCAGATGTAAGAATATTGGTTGCACTTTTTATATTTTTTATTTCATTTTTAACCTCAACCATTTCTTGACATAGATTACTCGAAATTTCATTTAGTTTTTCGCCGAAGGCTTGGAAATGGTTCTTCATTTCATTTCGTAAGTCGGACATTTCTTGCATAACTTCGGCCTCAAAATTCTGCTTTCTTTTTCGCAGTGTAATTTTGCCATCTTCTTTTACTAACGTACGTAGGTCAGTAAGTGATCCACTTCCTTTGCTGCATAAGTCCATATTTATTTCGGCGGACGATTGTTGTGCACTCATCTTTACAATATGCAGTGACGTAGCACGTTCAGAGCGAGCGAGTCGAAAAATCGGTGCGTAAAGGTCTCGTCTCTTTTCCCCGAGGTGGTGAAGAGCGGTCGCGGCAACTGTCGCACACGGCAGGTTGTAAGTTCACAAGAATTCGCACGTAGCACTGTCACTCAAGTTCACGCTATTTTGCTCGTAAGTAGTATTGTACTTAGTATCACTGTTGTTTGTACTTTAGAGGTATAGATCAGTAGTTAGTTTAAAAAAATGTGGTGTACACGTCTGTTCTCTTCGATAGTCGAACGACGAAAAAAAAGACGACGAGAAAAAAGTACATATGTTGTCGATTAAGATGTTAGCGTCACAGTGAGTTGGCGGGTCCACGTTGACAACGTGGGCGATCCGGGTTCGAACACTGACAGGAAGTAATCAGAGAACATATTACAAACCACATCTGGAGCATTTATGGCCATACTTTCTCACTAAAATCTTATATAAAGGGATAGGCAGAGGTGTAACTAAAGTGTTTCAACCCATATTTCGCCAGCTATTATACGGGCAAGCCTGTTGCGATTGACCACGCAGAATTACATACTCCGAACTGCTACTGACAAATTCCTGAAAAAATTAAAAAGAAATCAAAGAACACTTTTCCGATCTGACAATCAAACCGAGGACCTCTGCACAGCCGGCAGTAAACGAACTAGTAATAAAAAAAAACATAATATATGTATAAGCATCCTATGACTGAAGGTCGCCTCAAACCCAACATTTAATTACTTTAATTCATGAATTCCATTATAGTAAGAACCTAAAAATTATCTTCCCGCATAATTGTCAAGATAAGAGGAATGAGGACCAACTTTTTATTAGACTTTTATTTTTCAAGTTATCTCTGTCATTTCCTTTTTGTCCGTGAGTGAGTTTATCATGATACGGCTTGTAAAAGTTTTAAAATTGTCAAAAAAAAATGGTTGTCTGTAAAGTCGGTTTACGGACTATAATTTTACGTGATAACGTAATTTTTCATGATATTAGTGATTTTAACTTAAAAAAAAACAAATTTCATCCCCCTTTTCACCCCCATAAGGATTGAAATTCTAACAACACCGTTGCGTTAGCTTCCAACCATACGCCTAGATATTAAATTTTGTGATTTTTACTTCGAAAATTAAGGACTAGACTAGAAGAATACCCAACTTCATCCCCTTTTTAAACCCTTTGGGGGTGGAATTATCAAAAACGCTGAGACAGGTATAAATTAATTTTCAATCGTCAGCCTAAACACAAAATTTTAAGATCCTAACTTTGTAACTGGCGGACTTTCATACAAACTTTCATCCCATATTTAACTCCCCTAAGGGTTGAATTTCGAAAAATCCTTACCTCCTTCTACGTCTTCTTCTTCGTCTACATTAAAAAGGGAACCACTGTGCAAATTTTCAGTTTTCTGGGTCCAAGGGTTTGGGCTGGGCGTTGATCGCAGGAACGAATCCTGCGATCAACGTCCAGCCCAAACCCTTTTTCGTGCGTGCAGCCAGTGTTCATCGATTTATAAGACGTTATCACGTCAAAAACAAACTGTTATGGGCACTGTTGACCAACGCTTGCAAGGTCGGTTCGTGGATGCATACTGAGTCTCATCTCCTTGTCGAGCATGTTATGCTATTGGACTCGACTGTCTTCCGTAGATCTTTGACAGTCATTATGGGTAGTCATTAACCTAAAAGTTTGACAGCCAGTCTTGTCAAAGAGATTTTTTTTTAAATTTTAAGAGCGGAATCAATCTACTAAAGGAAATGACATAAAAATAATAATTAAGTAAACTGATCCCGCGGGTTCCATATGAGCGGGATCAGTTGACTAACGAGCCTCGTATTAACTGGTAACAGGGTTGTGGAGGTCCGATAGGCCGTCGCTTAAGGTGGATGCACTAGGGTAGCCCCAAATTTTGTTGTGATTTTTGTAATTTGCAGGTCAGTGTCAGGTTGTATGTTGATTAAAATATGATTCGCGATCGTAACAAATGTGGCTTTATCATGTTGATGTACTTAGAGGGTTGTATTGATGATTTTAATGATTATAATTCTGTAAATACATATGTATTATGTTCAACATACATCCTGACACTGACTGGCAAATTGCTGCATTTGGTTAGATTGAAAGCAAGCCTAACTTAGAAAAAGGATATTCAGATTATGATGATAGCTAACATTGTTAACTATGTAGTTCTACAACCAACCGCAAAGAACTCCTGAATAACATCCCCTTACCCCCTCAAGGTTCATTGGAAGACCAGCGTCAGACAGCATCACCATCATTAGGCACAGCCGTGAGGCACACAGCACATAGGTACTACATATATATTTCTTATTTATTTTGTATCTTTTTTTTACCCGACTACGGCGATTACGATTTATTTATTCTGTTTGCTTAATGACTTGACGTCAAATAAACATTTTTCTATCATTCTTTCTTAGCTTAGCTTAAATAAATTACTTGTGTTTTCAAAAAGCGTGACATGATAAGTAGTATTTAGCTTAAGTACCATCTCAAAGTGTGTTGTTAAGTAGAGTTATAAACACGCTTCAACCCCATTGAAGCTCCCCCTAATCTGTTGTAACAACCTCTGGTTTCTTGCCATTATTCCGCCGTAATATTTTAACTTTATGGCGAAAGTAAACTCATAAAAATTATCGTAAAACTTGGTAGGTAGAGCTTCTCAAATATTTTCATAGAAATTCGTGAAATTTTCCCTTTAAAATGTTGGTGAAAGTGTCAAAAGATTGTGATAGCTTCATAAAGAAAAAGTTGTTTTCGTTCTAAAGAGAAGATCGGTATTTTCTGGAATAAGTAAAATATAGATGTGGTATTTACATAATTTTAGTTTAATTTTATGAAAAAGATCATTATTACTGTACAAAAATGCTAAAACATAAATTATGATTGTAGCCGCATTTAGTGGCCACTAAAAGTCAATGAAAAAACATCGGGCGAATATTGCGCGAGATTAACGGTAACTATACCTTGTACGCGAATAGTCAAACACCTTCTCGCGCAGGTGCCCGCATCCTGCACCGTATTCACCGAAGTCTTACAAGAGCTTATTAAGACAGAATGACTAACAATCATCTCCCGCAAATAAATAACCGCCAGCAAAAAAGTAAACCGAAACCATTCATCAAAATATTCCACATCTCAAAAACTTCAACAAACCAAATTACCAACACGGTTATAACGCGGTTAACTTCAGATCTATTAAGCGATACTCGTAACTTTCTTTAGTAATACTTTAACTAACTTATTCCCCCCTCCGTCCTCTCCGCTCGTACCCCCGTTGAGTTCCACATTAGGAGTCGTCTCCGTGAGGCTTACTGTTCACCAACTCATTTGTGTCAACCTTTTTACCTGACACTAATGTGTTTTAAATTAAGTCACGAGAAAGAAGCGACTTTGTAGCTACTTCCTCTTGATAGCTACTTTATAAAAATCTTTCATTCCTTTATTCCAAAACGGATGATGATCGGAAATCTCATCTTAAAATTGACAATGTTCACTTAAACAAACAAAAAAAAACTACTTGACACCCATTAAAAAAACTCTTGTAATAAGTTTAGTTTGTTAAAAAATCGAGTTCAGTGTTTGGGTCACGTTCTGTACCACCGAGTGTAGTTCCCGGTCAAATTGATTGACGTTTTAATCAACACCAATTCAACTTGAGCGACGTTCGGTCAACCCAAATTCACGGCCTCGGTAAAATATATCACGACAAAAACGCTTCCGCTTATCACTAACACCGCTACCCGAACATGAGACAAGTAAATCTTAGGCAATTTGCCGCATGATCCTAAGTACGGAACAATGATCTCCCGAGATGATCCTACATGATACATTCTTGACTTTGACATACTTTTACATACATTATGGAGTAAATAGAGGCTTATTTGCCTCGTCTTATGGGGTAGAGTTTTGAATGACAGATGGTTTTATGCGGCATGGTTATTGGCAAATAAGAAGCTATCTCTTGTTTGTTTTGGTATAAAATGACTAACTGCCTGTTTCTGAATGAAGTTTTTATCTGTAAGACTTGTATACATTTAAGAAATCACCTTAAGTTGAGTTAGAGTGAACGTTTTTTTTTTTAATTAAGTTAGGTTAGAACAGCTAGATTCTATACAATAATATCCGAAGTAACAACATTATTATAAAATAATAAAATGAAAAAAAATGTCCCATGGCATGTCAAACATGTGGAAATAACTATAATCCCTTATGTAATGATTTAGATCACAATCTTACGTATCTTTACGTTGTTAGCTGTTCGCACCAATTGAAATGCAATAATTGGTTGGTTTCTGGTATTTTATGAAAGAGCGGATCGTTCCTAAGTAGACAGTTGACCAATTTACGATGTCAATCTTAATAATACGAGCCGTTTGTTTTTCGGGAGATGGCCTGGTGGCTGAAACGGGACTTCAGTGTAAGTAAGTGCCCTGTTCTGCAAATAATTGCGGTCTGAGAAAAATCTGCGGTAAAAATAAATGGAGTCGTAAAACTTTTTGCCAGACTAGTATGTCAACCTATTGGATTGATTGCCAAAAATGAGCCATCCTTTTATATTTAAAACTGTAAAACGTTGGGCATACCGTGGTGGAATACCAATAAGTACGATGGAGCTAGGCCAGGAGGTATAGTCAGCCACCTGGCACTTGTAACAAAACTTAGTAGTATGCCGCGCACTCTCATGAAACTCCGGACAATACGCTAGGTAAACATAATTATGTACACTGTTTTAGACTTTCACGGTTTTTCACTACACTAAAAAATAAAAAATAACATGCGTCTCCATTATCAAGAAAAACCTAGTGATACTGTGAGTGCGTTTTGTCGTGAGTTACAATCGAGTTCCAGTAGTGCGCGTAATAAAAGACTAAGAAAGAGGGTAGACAGATTTGTCTGCTCATAATAAATAATTTTCGTCCCACCCGCATACCTCTTCAGTATTCCCGCGATCATGATGCTTGCAACAGCGTCGAAATATCGGGAGCTCAACGAACGAAAAGAAAATCATGGATATCATCCCGTAAGTACTTTAAGTATAATTATGTACATACATAACCTCACGCCTTTTTCCCATGTTTATGTTAACGCTTGGAAAAGTCAACGTTAAAGTGTTACCACTGCCCTTTGACTTGCATCCACTGGCCTCACATGTATATTAATTAATATCTTGCAACAGGTAACCAAAATAAACCTACCAAGTGCAGTATAATATTTTAAAACAACATTCCACCATCATCATCATCATTATTTGAGCCGTAAGACGTCCACTGCTGGACATAAGCCTCCCCTAAAAGGCAGGTTTTGGTATAATCGCCAACATGGAAGCTGTCAAACGAGCTGGCATCTTGTGCAAACAGCCTGTATATTTCATCTGTGTCTGCTGCTCCATATCAATTAATATTTCAATCGCGATATGTGTGTGCTTAACCATTCTGTCCTCTCTCTTTGACTCAGCTGTTTCTAGTGATATTCTACGTATTACGTATTTACAAATCACACAAACAGACGTGGATCAACTAAGTGTTATTACATCAGTCCATCGGAAAAAGAGTATGTCACTCAAATAAATTAAGGCGACACCCAAATAAATGCTTATAAATAAAAGCACCCAGTTTGATTTTCAATGCTCGTGTTAGTCAAAACGGGAAGTGGTGATAAAGAGAATTTAGTGCTGCTCATGGTTCCTCTTCACATCTAAAAACTAGATTATAAAATCAATACAACCTTTTTGTTTCTCCGGAAACACAAGCACTACATTATTCCTTTTCGATATCCCTTACAAACCCTTTCACGTAATACACTCGAGAGCAATGAATCCGGGTCACTTAAAGAATCCTAAAAATCTCGGAAACTAAAAATGCTAGGTTAATGCAATAAATTATATTTATTAGACAATGTAATACTCCTTAAATGAAGGTATTAAAACTTCTTAGTTATTGTATAGTTATATCATAAAAAAATCAAATTTGAAAAAGGGCCACTTTCGAAGATGGAACTACGAAATTACAGCATTTGGTTTTGCTTTTGTTTGTAATCTGTCATTTATGTGGGTACATAAACCATGTTGATAGTGCTCTATATTCATTATTCAAGCTGAAATTATGTCGCTTACGCCTGAAGAATGCACCAGAATACTTACAATGCTGGAAACCGGCCGGAGTCAGCGCGATACAGCCAGGACTGTCGGTGTGTCGCTGTCAACAGTACAAAGAGTTCTCCGACGTTACGAAGAAACTGGTTCTAACCTACGCAGACCAGGAACGGGCAGAACCAGGTGTACCACAGCACGAGAAGACCGATACTTGGTGAACACCATGCTTCGAAATCGCTTTCTCACAGGAACTGAACTCACAAATCAGTTTCGACGCCTCGGAGGAAGTAACCCAAGTGCATGGACAGTAAGACGTCGGCTTGCTGAATCTAACTTAAAACCCCTTAGACCTGCAAACGGCCCTAAACTGGAGCGTGGGCATCGTATTTCAAGACTAAGATATGCCCAGAGCCACGTAAATTGGAGTATTGAAGATTGGTCAAAAGTTATGTTCTCCGACGAATCAAAATTTATGCTCTACAAGCACGATGGAAGACACAGAGTGTATCGAAGACCAGGGGAAAGATTCAAGCAAGCATGCATCGAAGAAAAAGTAGCCTACGGTGGTGGGTCTGTACTTGTGTGGGCCGGAATTTCTTCTGAAAGTCGCACAGAGCTGGTGATCATAGAAAACGGCTCTTTAACTAGCGTAAGATATGTGGAAGAAATCCTCAATGATCACGTTGGTCCATTTATGGTCAATTTAGGTGAGGATGCTATATTTATGCATGACAATGCCCGACCCCATACAGGTAGGATTGTGAATGACTACCTTCAAGAGATGAACATTACTCGTATGGAGTGGCCAGCGCGCAGCCCGGATATCAACCCGATCGAGCATGCTTGGGACGAGCTAGGCAGATGCGTAAAACAACGAAACCCTCCCCCAATCACGCTTCGTGAGCTCAAAATTGCTCTCACAGAGGAATGGGAGAATATTCCCCAAAATCGTATAAGGAACTTGGTGTACAGCATGCCAAACCGCGTAAACGCAGTAATGGAAGCACGAGGAGGCAATACGAAGTATTAAAATTCAAGAAAATCGTAATAAAGTTCAAAAATTTCATGTTTCCTATTTTTGTTTTAAGGAGAGATCAGCGGTTTTTTTCTTTATGTAATTTTGTGTTAATAAAATGTATGGTGACTCATATTTTTTTTTACTTTCATTTAAGGAGTATTACATTGTCTATTAAATACAATTTATTGCATTAACCTATCATTTTTAGTTTCAGAGATTTTTAACATTCTTTAAGTGACCCGGATTCATTGCTCTCGAGTGTATGTTATCGCGTACCCGGATACTACCCGGGTAGTCCGGGTACTCAGTAAATACGGCTCGCATACCTAATCCTACTAACAGGGGTTTGATTCCCTTCCGCCCGTTCAAGGCCTGTAGGTAACCCGTTATAAAAATATGTAGATAACAACACAAAATCACTTTTCGTGTCTGTCGGTGTGACCGCTTAGTTCTTATAAACTAAGCGGTTTTAAACTTATTTAGTAAAATTTATTTCGAGGTGGATGAGGTCCATTGACATAAATAAGCACTACATGGCATCGTGGATTTGCATCACCTCGATTCGACAGGTCCAGAATTCTTTCCATGAAACTCCGTATTGTAAAGTACTCTTTAAATGATTCGGACCTTGATCACCTAATAAAATGAGATGACGTGATACCGCTCCGGTGCAGTGCATATTGCACACAGTAGATATTTCACACGCCCTCAAGCTCGGTGAAGCGACAATCATCGCAGAGTGGCTGGTAGCAACTGGATGAGAGTTGCTGAGAATCAAGTTGAGTGGCGTGAGGTTGAGGAGGCTATGCCCAGCAGTGGACAACTTTAGTCTGATGATAGTGACACAGAAATCCCGATGTTTTCCCTTGTTGCCATGCCAGTAGATCGCACCCATGTAAAGCAGGGCAGGGTCGCTAGTTTAATATATTACCTTAAAATATTACCTTTTCTTTTGATCGAAAACTGTTTGTGAAGGCATTATGGGCTCTTTCTTAAATTGAAGAATATTACGTGGGCGGCTTGGTAATGGAGTTTGTTCAGCGATTAGAGGGTTTTTCCTTAAGTTTGTGTCTCCGAAGATTATTATAATGATATTTAGGTAAGAAATGGGGACGAAAAATTTTGCGTAATTTTTTGGGGGTCATTGGACTAGAATGAAACGAACCGCGACTAGGATGAAAGTGTCGTCAGTCCATAATTTTAGGCAAAGTTGTAATAAGTCAATGTCATTGAAATAAGTACCGTTCCGTTCAGATAAATTCCGGTTGAATTATCTGGCTAATAATAGGGATGATGACTGACAAAAAATATGATTCTGTTTAGTCCGTCAGTTAGATTACCTAAAAATATTGGATACATGTTTTTTGTTTTATTAAATTAATAAAAATTGACGAAGATAAAACGTGTCAAAGATCATGAGTGGGGGCTTGTGACGTCACATTTGAGTAAAAAATGTACCCAAATGTGACGTCACACGAGTTTTAGACGCACTGTACCGTCTTCATTTTTTGTTTAAGTGAAAAAAAAAAATGTCCAATATTTTTTGGAAAACTATCTGACGGACTAATTCGTTTTCTTTTGTCATCCACCCTATTATTTACATATTCTGTACCAATTTTTAAATCTAGTGGATATAGTCTGCCTATACACAAGCAGTTAATGTTCTGAATTAAGACCAAGATCATCATTCTCTTGCTCTTATCCCAATTTATTTGGGGTCGGCGCAGCATGTCTTCTTCTTCCACACTTATTTATTTATTATAATTATTGACGGCATGTTTAATTTGAAACTTTACTAATTTATTTATCTTTGCCATTTTTTTTTCTTTCTTTTCGAAATTGGTATACGGCTGCATACGATTATACTGGACTAGCTGATGCCCGCGGCTTCGCCCGCCCGCAAATTATATACTAAAACTTTCCTCTTGAATCACTCTATTTATTAAAAAAAACCCGCATCAAAATCCGTTGCGTAGTTTTAAAGATTTAAGCATACATAGGGATATAGGGACAGAGAAAGGGACTTTGTTTTATACTATGTGGTGATAGTGATGTCGACTGCAACATAGTTGAGAGGTAGGCTAATAAATGATGATGTTCTTTACCAATTTCCTTTTTCACTGGGCACACTATCTTACAATTAGTCTAGTTAGAAAATCATTCATCCATTGGCAAACAAACCGATTCAGTCCAGACATAGGAACAGCGCAATTAACAGGACAATGAACCGACCAACGATTATTTGCCGCGAATGAGCCGGAATGATACCGGATGGGTAGTTACCCGGCCCTCGGACCGGACGTGACGTACGACTGGGCTTTGTGTTGTGTGGGTGGACCGATGATGAGACTTTAATTAGATGAGACTTATTATGTAGTGGTGTTGAATAAGGATCCGTATTTTATTTCTTTGTGTCTCTTTAGTTTGTGTTAAATCAGTAGAGGAAGATCAAAGAAACGGTGGATGGACTGTGTGAAGCCTGATATGGCAAGAGAGAAGGTGATTGCTGAGCTGACGTCGAGTAACGCGTTTAGTTAAATCAAAAGTTTGAACTTTCATACAACGGTCCGTACAATGGTCCTAGTACATTGAATTTATTCCTGAATATGCTTCACCATACTTAGCATGACGTCACGCCTGTAATCTCCGAAGGGTTAGGCAGGGGTGTACCTAATAGTACACCGACATTTCGCCAGCTATGTGTAAGTCCCATGTCTATTACATGGGACTTAGCGAGCCTATTGCTATCAACCGGGCGCAAATCCAGGTTCCGTGGCTGCTAAGAAATTACTAAGAAATTCCTGATGGGAAAACCCAATGTCACTTTGCCCGAATCCAGGACCCTATGCTCACCATTCGTGCTTGCGACCACGAGACCAACGAGACAGTCGTAAGCGTGTTGTAATAAACTGGCCTGCAAAAATAAGTATCACACTTTTAAAATTGCAATAACTTTTTAATTACACAAGATATACTTTCGAAACACAAAAAACTCGAAAAATTGCTTAAATTTTGTCTATAGTTTCAAAGAAAGCTGATAAAAATTGCTTTGTAACGTTTTTATTTTATTTTAATACTCTAACTTCTATAGTTTAGGAAAAATTGAAATTTAAAAGTGTAGTACTTATTTTCGCAGGTCAGTGTAGTTCATAAACTCCATTCGGAAAAATACTAACGCATTTTTATATCAAAACATCATTAAGTTTGACCTACTACCAGTGTTAGTAAATAGTGAGTATTCCGTCTATTTATAGACCAGCGAACATCAATCATAACATTATCGATTGACCCAGGGCAACACTTTGATTATTCAGAACTAGCTTTTGACCGCAGCTTCGCTCGGGGTTTGTTCCGAAATTATCCCACGAGAACGTTTTAAATATAATCTATGATACTCACAAATAACGTGGCTTACTATTGGTAAAAGAATTTTCAAAATCGGTTCAGTAAATGAAGTGATTACGCCCTACAACCTCACAAACTTTACCTCTTTATAATATTATTATAGAAGACAAATAGAGCGGGAACTATTACATTAAAGAGTTTTTAACTGAATTCCATAAATTTTATGAATTTGACTGATAAATAAGTTTAACAGCTGCATATTTGTTGTGAAAGCTAACGTCCATCTAAATATTTAGTTGGAAAAAGTTTAGAAAGAGCTTCGTAGACTCAGCGTAGCATTTTCGTAGCGGCGTAGCGCTCGTAGCAAATGTGTAGCACGAACGTAGCCAATACAAAAGACTTGACATATTTTTGCTAAAATCTGATAAGTCTTACGGTTAACGGGTATATGTTTATGTGTGCAAATATTAATTGTTTAATTATAGAATTTAACCGCAACCGTTACACAGACAACATAAGTGGAAATTCCTGGCTTATAATTATTATGAAAAAAACCCTCTGACTGTGTGTAGCTAATGGATAACATTGAAATATCTCATATACATGAAATTTACCGGCTTCTAACTAACCATGCAAACCAGACAAAGCTAATCCTTAGTAGGAGAAATAATGTCCTCGAAACCAAATAAAACTACAGTGGACGACAACAAAAACATTCCCAAAATACCTTTCAATAGTTCTCAAATAACAATTTATTTACCATCCCTACATCCTTAGCTCCACAATATGATTGTTGGCTAACCTCTCCAGAATGAAGTAATTGTATGTAAAGAGGAAAGAACCAGCACTTTGTGGGCAGTGAGCTACCCTGCGTCACAGTGTAAAGATAATCAGTAAACCAACTCATCTGCCTAGCCTTTTCCCAAATAATTTATATGTATATTTTGGTTGGCTTCCAGTCTAACCAGATGCAGGTGAATACCAGTATTTTACATGGAGCGACAGCCTGACTACCACATCCCAGTTAGTATTGTTTTTAACGTTAATTTTGATTGTGAAATTGATTTTAATTTTGACTTTAATTCTGATTTTAATTATGTTTTTGATTTTAATTTGGATTTTAATGGTGAATTGGATTTAAATGTTTAATAATGTGATTTAATTTTGAATGCAATCTATGTAATAATTATGTAAACTGAGTTATATATGGGTTAATGCCTGAAATAAACGATAATAATAATAATAAAAAGTACGATACCCTTAGGTATACCTGGTTGTTAGACTTTCGATCCACTGACTACCTGTATCGAATGTAAAAGACTTGCAAATGACAGTAAACCAACTTTAAAACAATAAAATCACGATGTCCGAATAGTCACTACTTACCGAGTGAATTCAAAATAGAATAGATTTTGTATGAAATTATCTGCCAAGTAACTTAACGGGAACTTAATCGAAGGTGGTGAAACAGGCCCTAGCTAAGCCCTGTGTGAAAACAAAAGCGGGTGATAAGGATGTCAAACTAAGCTTTTGCTAAGTTGCACAACACACATAAAAAGTTATCACTTGTGTCGATGCAACAGGCCGGCTCCAGCATCAGTCTACAGTACTATACAGCACAGCCCCGACTTACATATCATCATCCCTATTATCCCCGAAGGCAAGATCAAGGTGTACGCTACAGTGCATCCACATTTCACCAGTTAAGTTTCCGGCCCATGTAAATTTAAGGCGTTCTGTCAGTCCTTCTACACGAGCGGCCTGTGGGTGTCATATACGAGCCGAGCCTATAACGTCCTGCGCGTACAATACAATAACGCTTTCAGGATGTTGTTGCGGTTGCCGCGACGTTGTAGTGTATCAGGAATGTTTGCTGCCGCTCATACGGATGGCTTTCACGCCATCATGCGTAAGAAAGCGGCTTCCTTACTGCAACGCTTGCGTAGCACTCGGAACAGCATACTGAACATGATGGTTGGTAGAGTGGACTGCCCCATTCAAAGACACTGGGTCAAAATAAGTATAGGTTTATGTTAAATCGAATTAAGGACTAATAATAGTACACTAACATAGCATATAAGCACAATCTGTTACTAACCACTAACAACATATGGACTGTTATAGGTCTGAAATAAAGATATTTTATTTTAAAGGGGGGCGAGCATCTTACCATCAACCTGACTCCGTGGCTGCTACTGAGAAATTCTTGATGGGAAAAAATAACGCTTTACTCGACCTGGGAATCGAACCCAGAACCTGTTGCTCTGCAGTTGCGGTTGCGACCACTAGACCAACAAGGCAGGCCCCGCCTTACTCACAAGTAACCCGTTACCTGAAGCATGTAAACGCATTGCATATATGTGTAAGCTGGCTCTTATCAGTTGTTCCTAGTTGAAATACTGTATGTCAGTACTGTGACTGAGTGACCGAGGTATTGACCCACGGGTCGTCGCGGGCTAAATATACAGTGATCGATACTGCGCACGTATGATACCATGTTGGGGACACAGGTACTGCGTGCTTTGATTTATAAGTGGTATGTGGGCAGAATGGATGAATAAAAAATCCAGAAATACATAGAAAGGAGTATTAGCTCAGTTGTTTCTGCCCTATCGGAAATAGGCATGAGTTCATGTACGATTGCAATAATGACTGTGAAGACCAGCATGTTTAACAACAAAAAAATCGATAAGTGCCATGCCCGCTATGGGCCCGCGTGGTGAATAATAACAAAAACCTTTATTTTCAGGCTACTTTGGCCCATAGACAAATACCTTACAGACCAACATATATGTTATAATAGTGCAATGTGTGTTAGTGTGTAAGCTCAAAACTATGTTAGTAAAACACACTTCACTCGAGCACTGTCTTCGTGCGATCGTGTGGCACTTGTCTGCGGAAGCGACGGAACATTACACCTTGCGGCCAAAAGTCCTCTGCCATGACAAGGTGCAGGTACTCGCACCACGAACGCCTTGAAGTTGACGTGAAATGATAGCTCATTCTCTCTCATAGAGAGGAAGCCTGTGTCCCAGCACTAGGCTTGTGCTCAAATATGACTGTTCTGGTTTTGCAATAGTGGAAGCCGGGTATTGAGGGCAAGGCGAGCACGATATCCGAGCACGAGATCCGCTCACAACAGCCTGTAAGAACCTCTGCGACACTATTGAAACGCCTGATTTTTTGCAGTGCTAGCCCGCTTTTTTGTCCCAGACAATCACTGCCGTGGCAGAAAGCAGCCGAAGCCGTATGCTGTGCCTTCGTGTGACACTATACCGAGCCTCGTATTCTGGTTGCTCTTAATGATCTAGTTCAGCAAACTTTTTCTTAAAATTTCACTTGTTACGATTTTGTCATAATGCTAAACTAGGTAAGTAAATGTCTGTAACAATGGATTAATAAATTTATTCTTATTCTTATCATATTGACGACTAATAGCAAAGTAAGGAAGAAGATGTCCTGCTTCGTTAAAATAAAATAAATTGGAATAAAAGCAAGGTGCTTGATGATGTTACACTAACTTGCAAAATAAATCATAATTACTTCCCTTCATTCTTACTACTCAGAGCAGCGGTGGCCCAGTGGTGACGGCCCCGAATTACGAACAGTAAGTCATGGGTTTGAACCTAGACAGGCGTATTACTTTGAGTAATTGATTTCATTACCACTGCTCTTAAAACGGTGAAGGAAAACATCGTGAGAAAACCGGCATGTCCCAGAATCTAACATTCGAAGACATGTGACATCTACCAACACGCACTGGGCCCGCGTCGTGGATTATATCCCATTCCCTCTCATAGAGAGGAGGCCAGGTGACCCAGCTGTGGGAACATTATAGGCTGATTATGCTATTCTTACTACTTACAAAAAACATTTACTTCACACTCAAGTCCCATAAAATTGCTTGCGTTACAAAGTGTAGTCACACTAACAAAACAGTGTTAGTGTATTATATGGTGTGGCTACAATACGCTAACACTATTGCCCCGCCCTTATTACCGTGTAGCCACGCCTTCCTTTACTTTGTTACCCGCTGCACCGACTTATTACCTTGTAAACTTAGTCTGTGTTACACTGTGTGTCTTGATTTATGGGGCACAATATTATCTGACAACTATGTAAGTTGGGGTTGGTTTGCTGTGCTATAACTTGGGGTTTCACGTTAGAATGCTTTGCATCTATCTTTTTATGTTGCTATCTTTGTTGCAATATTTGTTCTAGTGTATATTTATGTGTGTTTATCTGGGTTGTTGCAAACAACCAACAAACACACCAACACCAACATAACCAGCTTTTCACAGCAGTGAAAAGCTGGTTATGTTCCCTCAGTCAGGATTTTTTCATAAGATTTTCAGAAGCAATTAGGAATCTTTTGGCAATAGACAAGATCCCTAGAAAATGATGCTTAGTGAAAAAGTATAATGTTGTTTTCTTCAAACACCGGAAGCACGTGTAAAGGAAAACCTATGTTTTACCACTAGCACTTTGCCCGCGACTAATATGCATGTTTTAATTATAATTTATAGCCTACAGCACCCCCAAATAATGTAGCTTTTTGCTAGTGAAAGAATTTTTAGAATTGGATCAGTAGTTCCGGAGATTACCCCCTACATTCAAACTTACAAATTATACTTCTTCATAATATCAGTATCTATTTCAATATTTTACCTGGTGTTCCAGGAATAACTCTTACTTGAATAAAATGATAAGTTTTGCAGTGAGAACGTTATTTTATTTAAGGTCCTTTGTTTCAAGTAAAACCTACTGTAAAGCTAAGATAACTCTTACCTAAGATAACTTATACTCTTACGTGTAGATTTATTATGCTTCATATTTTTCATACGGTTTTAACCAGACAAAATCACAAGACATTCCCTTACTTATTCATACGGTTACATTGTATTTTTCTCTCTAAAGCAACATTTACATTTTTACTGAGACCACAGAGTATCATATTAAAAAAATATAAAGATACTCTGAATGAAGGACGGTACATTAAATCCTGGAGGTAAGAGCCACAACGGTTGGATTTGACTCAAGTATTTCATTATATTTTACCTGTTTCGCATGTTTGTAACGACTTGTCAAAATATTTGGATTTCTTCATACTATGTGAGTTTAATATAAGTACACCGAAACCTTTCGGAATAAATTCTCTCCTTTCTTAAAATAATATGGCAGTGAAAACCGCATTATAATTCATTGCGGAGCACAAAAGAAAAACGTGGTCACACAAACGTTATTATTATTTCAATGACCAGAAAAGGACAAATAAATATCGACATTACACAGCGCCATCTAGGTGCCACACTAAGCAATGAGGCTTGTGTCGTGGAAACCAGATCGTTGATATACTACATAGATACTTATGTTTTTTTTTTTGTAAATACATACTTGTTATCATTAAATATCCATGACTCAGAAACAAATGTCCATGCTCATAACACAAACATTTGCTCCTACCGAGATTCAAACCCGGGACCCTAAGAACATAAGGCAGCCTCACTACCGCTGCGCCATTCGGGGTTCAGGAGTTTTTATTGGTACCAATGAAAATCTTCACTGACACGCACCATTCAATAGTCCCCCACTAATTAATAAGAACCTCTTCGATCACTAGGCTATTCGATTATTCACGTTATCTAGGCCATCTAGGGTACCTATGTCACGTCTGTGCCTAATCTAGATTGATAGATGTGTCCCTATGCGGGCTTACCGGTGAGACAGATGTTCTGTTCCTGCTGGAATCAATCAATCAACTCTGCCTGGTGCTCAGCTCCATAGCAGTATACTGCAGGCTGTGGTTAGGCCTTGCAGGATTCTAATCTCCTGATAGATTTGTTATTGTATTGTTCCGTCAAAGTTATGCTTCTTATAAAGGGTAATGACACCCACAAGACCCTTAACGAAGCCGAAAAGCACTTGTTCTCCCCGTCATTACGATATTTTTTTTGTTCTAAACCATACCTGGGGACCTTCTAGCTGCGGAGATATTGGTGGTCAAAGTTCCAAGTTTTTCACAAGTTTTTCTTAAATACATGTTTTTAATGTAAGATTTTTACTTTAAACACTTCTATGGCCCCGTACTATTCGAACCATTCATCAGCGCAATGTTTTGAGTGCTACGATCCGTTCGATGCGATGCGTCCGATGCGTACGATGCGGACAGGTGGACGCTTACCTTTAACGACACTTCTCTTTCCAGGAGTTATGGATGCAAGTTGTTATGACTGTCACTTTTAGAGATTTACGTTGCTCATAAGGTAATAGAGCAGCTTACTAGTATAGAGCATAACTTTGTGACACAGCATCGATAATCTCTGAATCGATTGCGTACCCAAGTAGGCCGCTGCAAACATAACCTGGCAAAATGGGGTATAATTGGTTCTTCCAACACCGAGTGCGAGTGCGGCACTCCGGACCTAACAATGCCACACCTGATGGAGTGTCCTAAGTGTCGGTCTACCTGCACTCTTGACGACTTGTACAGCGCCTCCACCGCTGGAATAAACGTGGCCACTTACTGGGCCCACACCGTTTAATTGGAAGGAAAATCGATACGAGAAGAAGAAGGAGAAGCATCGATAATGATCTATGACTTCGCTACTTTAAGAAAAAAACTTCAAGAACATGAAATAGCTCACAAATTGACTTTTGAATATGCCAAAGCAATATTGCAAAACGTCAATTTTTCACTATTTGTAATGGCAGCGCTACAATTCGCATCGTCAAGTATTTCCTTTGCAGTTTACAATTTCGCTGTCAACACGACGTGTTCGGAGATATATTGCCAGCTACGTGAACGTGGGACTGTTAGGTACGATTCAAAACTACTGATTCAGTGCAATGCTTTCTATTTTCTATTGCATTTAGGAGGGCTTACCTACCTACAGCTGTATGGTTGATATCGTGTGGAGCTTGCTAAGGTTCAACAAAAAGACATCTTTCCTGATCACAAAATTGTATCTTTGCCATAATATACTGCAAATCTCATCATCTGCCTAACATTTTCCCAACCATGTTCAGGTCGGTTTCCAGTTAAACTGGGTGTACCTATATTTTACATGGAGCGACTGCCTCTCTAACCTCCACAACCCAGTATGAAGAAAGATATGTACAAAATCCAAAACATAGTTTGGCTAAATACTATCCCTGCATAAAACATACAGGAAATCGTAGACATCGTAAGAGCAGATTTCTTTGTTCAAGAAACGATACAATACAATAAACTTTAACATCTACACATAAACAATAAATTGTACATTATTTGTTACACTTTAACGAGTACGTTTCCAATAAGCAGTATATTATGTTTTTATCCTCGACATTATTCCTTTTGAGTCCCAAATCACGTTATAGTCCACGAAACAGTACCTACCTTACTTATGAAAGGCGATTTATTTCAAACTATTATTTGCAGTATAATCTGGCCTGTCATAATACCAAAAGCCTGTACAAGGCGAGGTCAGATAACACTGGTAATGTTATGTGTACTTATAAAAGATTTTGTCCTTGTATTGAGTAAAATCTTTGACATAATCCCGTTTAGGATGCTAGTAGAAGGTAGTTGTATCGTAAAAATGGGATGTTTGTTGTACCTAAGCTTTGTACCTAGACTCAGACGGCCAGCTAGTTTGGCTAGGATTTGTAAATGTACATTACCTTTACAATACTTTAATACTACTTTATCTAGCAAACATTAGATGATGACAGTCACAACATTCCATTCCTTAACCCAATTTATATGGGGTCGGCGCAGCAAATCTTCTCATTTCAGCAATCACCTGCTTTCTTGCCATATCATCTTTCACACAGTCCATCCATCGTTACTTTGCAGGTCTTCATCTACTCTTATAGCCATCTATATGTATTCATTTCAAAAGATTTTAAATACATATAACACCAAAAGATAAAGCACGTAGTACCGCATACCGTCGGTCATAATTTCTTAGAATCAGCATTCGTCCGAAGTCGTCCGGAGTCACCCGAACTCGTACAAATTCGTCCGGTTCTAGTCGTAAACTTTTTACGAGCGCCACGACAGCTGCAATTACTTTGTGGTATTTGATTCGGAGGATTTCCGTAAAACATCTACGGGGATAGAAGGTAGAGCTACCTAGGTCGGGGTTCAGAAGAAATGGCGGGAAACGATTGATTCACCGTTGAACTATGTATGTTCCTAGGTTTTAATAAATATTTCATGTAGTGGTTGAGCGAAAATAAATCAAAGGTTTCAGGAAACCTATATCCACTCAACCGCCCCTGGCTGCATGTGCAGCCAGTAGCTGTTTTGCTAAATGTCCCTGGCTGCATGTGCAGCCAGTAGCGCATTCGTCCAACAAATGCAATAAAAAATCTACTAAACTGCTATTTCTAGAGCTTATTCCTCTTGTAGCAATCTCTATACTATATTCCTCAACGTTCGGACCAACAATAGCAACACTATTCCATCGACAAATTTCAAATTAAATGTAAAAACTGTAGTGTAAACAAACTCCGCCATTTCTGACGTGTGGCGTCGTATTTCAATTGTTCTGTTATGTATATTGGAATTTTCGGATAGTGTTATATATCAAATCTCAAAGTTGAGTATTTCGCCTCCGAAAAAGTGGTAGGTTTAAATACCTATAGTGATTGTGTTTATACAAGAAATAAGTGTTTTTGTGATTAAAACGTGTGTGTTAACGGAAAAACAGTGCATAATTAGTATTGTGAGCATATTATTAAATTGTATATACAAAAACAAGTGGCTTCGTAAAGTTATAGGTACGTAAATAACCGTGTTCAAAAACAGTCGTTGGCGCAGGCCGCGTCAAAATAAACAGTGAGTATCCAAATTCTAATTTAATTCTAATTAGACTATCGTAAATAAACTAATAAGATTATGGTCTTATTGGAAAGGAAATATAATCTAGTTTATTTTAAAATTATTTTAATTGAAATTTTATATTTCGAAAAATTCAAATTAATATTTTAATAGCGAAATATCCGTTTTCATCACTGTTTTTCATGTTCTACATTTTTTTTGAGTTTCAAATTAATATCAGTTTTTTTTTTTTTTAATATATAGATTCCATAACTATTCAGCTATTCACTGTAAATTTTATTTAGCTATAACTCTTGTAGTTTGCGATTGTTTATCTAAAGTGTCAAATTACATGCGAATATTTCGCAATTTTTTGCACGCGTGGCGGTTAGGTGCAAAAAATTCGCGCGCGGGGCTGGTGAGTGGATATATGAGATTCATCCTACGCAAAATGATAAATAGCACCAATCTGGTCTAGCGGTCGCAAGCGCTACCCACTAGGTAGGTACTGACCAGTCTAGATATGAGCCCGGTTCCACCCACACCCCTATTACATGGGAACCATACAGAACTAACTAAATGTAAGTATCCTATAATACCTCTGCTTCCCTTCCGGAATTACCGACGTTTCTTTATAAAGGTTATTGCGTACTATTGATAAGTGACTATTTTAAGTGTTCCAATACCTGTTGTAGTATTACAATACAATGATAGTGTGTTGTAGTGTATCCTACTAATATTATACATGAGATAGTTTGTGAGTATGGATGTTTGTTGCCCTTTCACGCCAATCCTACTGAACGGATTTGGATGAAATTTTACACACAGATAGTTTATAACCTGGATTAACACATAGGATACTTTTTTAACCCGGTACTAAGATCCCATGAGACAATTATCAAACTTCACGCGGGCGAAGCCGCTGGCAGAAGCTAGTTAAAAATATAAACACGATGTTTTATGGTTTCGATTTTCAGGAATAGAAAAGCACAACGGGTCGCTGAATTTTATGGGAAGTTGGTAAATACAATCCTGCCTGGTTTTGATTGCTTCTTGTTCTCAGAATTTTATGGCGGAATTCGGTAAAAATGCCAATACAGCATATATTTCGAAGTCTGATTTCTATGGGGAAATTCTTTTGTTGCAACCACTCACTAGCCCCGCGCGCGAATTTTTTGCACCAAACCGCCACGCGTGCAAAATATTGCGAAATATTCGCATGTAATTTGACACTTTAGATAAACAATCGCAAACTACAAGAGTTATAGTTATAGTTCAGCTAAATAAAATTTACAGTGAATAGCTGAATAGTTATGGAATCTATATATATAAAAAAAAAACTGATATTAATTTGAAACTCAAAAAAAATGTAGAACATGAAAAACAGTGATGAAAACGGATATTTCGCTATTAAAATATTAATTTGAATTTTTCTAAATATTAAATTTCAATTACAATAATTTTAAAATAAACTAGATTATATTTCCTTTCCAATAAGACCATAATCTTATTAGTTTATTTACGATAGTCTAATTAGAATTAAATTAGAATTTGGATACTCACTGTTTATTTTGACGCGGCCTGCGCCAACGACTGTTTTTGAACACGGTTATTTACGTACCTATAACTTTACGAAGCCACTTGTTTCTGTATATACAATTTAGTAATATGCTCACAATACTAATTATGCACTGTTTTTCCGTTAACACACACGTTTTAATCACAAAAACACTTATTTCTTGTATAAACACAATCACTATAGGTAGGGTTGCCATTATTGTTGAGAACTGATACGGGACTTAATAGTGGCAAATAAATAAAAACTGAAAATATAGTAACAGTTTATTATAATAAAAAATCAATGGAAAACAACGACAACAAAAACAATTCACTCCAATCATGATAAATTAATCGAAAACCAGCTCAATAACTGTTGAGAAGAACCACCAGGAAGAGGTTCCTGTTTTTTCGCCCAGTGGTATATATTTGTAGTATATTTTGACGTAGATTTTACTTAATTGATTGAAATATTGATAAACGGGACAAAAACGGGACAGGTAACAATACGGGACGTGATATTAAAATACGGTGACAGCCCCGTATATACGGGACGTATGGCAACCCTAACTATAGGTATTTAAACCTACCACTTTTTCGGAGGCGAAATACTCAACTTTGAGATTCGAAAACTAGATTTCCTTTATGATAATATAGTAGCACCGATTTTCACGATTAATTTGATATATAACACTATCCGAAAATACCAATATACATAACAGAACAATTGAAATACGACGCCACACGTCAGAAATGGCGGAGTTTGTTTACACTAAAGTTTTTACTTTTATTTTGACATTTGTCGATGGAATAGTGTTGCTATTGTTGGTCCGAACGTTGAGGAATATAGTATAGAGTTTGCTACAAGAGGAATAAGCTCTAGAAATAGCAGTTTAGTAGATTTTTTATTGCATTTGTAGGACGAATGCGCTACTGGCTGCACATGCAGCCAGGGACATTTAGCAAAACAGCTACTGGCTGCACATGCAGCCAGGGGCGGTTGAGTGGTTAGGACTCTTAGATTTATATAGAAATTAAACGATTTCTATATCGGAATTGTTAAAACAATGACTGTGGTCGCCTTTACAAGTCAAAATATTTTCTTTCTTTTGATGGTAAATTAGAAAAATAATGTCACGATTCTAGTTTTTCTTTCGGCACGTTTTAAGGAAACAACAAAAGAAATATTGGAAAAGATTTATTGATACAAAAGGCTGTTCGGCAGTTCTGAGTGGAGGTCCATGCTGATCCAGGATGACATATTGCTTATTGACTGGCACCCAGCATTACATACAGTGAAGGATTTTACTGTCAACGTTGATTTCTTTTTAGGTTTACCTTCGATAAATCGGTTATTGTCTTTGGCGCAAAATACTTACGTCAAGTATAAAAATAAGTTTATTTAGATAAAGGACCGGGTTTTGCTTTTGAAGTAAACTATCTACAACTAGGTATCGGTGTCTACTTTCACTAAGTTATTTCGGCTTAGGTATAGCCATAGTTACTAGTCTGAAGGAGATATCAGACAATATAGGTTAGATAGGTACAGACAAACTAGATTCTAATTATAATATTACTTTGAAATAGTCCTCAAAAAATTCTAAATTAAAAGTCGGCTTCAGTATAAAATCTACTAAGCCATCCGTCGCAAAACCTGGAATTAATTACGACGGACAAAAAATAAAGAAACCCACAAGAAACTCCACCCTCTCTAGAACCGAAAATCAATTAATATTTTAATGGATTGTAATCTTAACTTTAACGATTTCAGTAATCAATTAATCTTAGAAGTCGTTAAAGCAGACACTAATCACTACGAAATACTATCGACAGAGTATTTATTGAAAGTAATTAAATACACAATGAGTTCGCAGTAATTGCGGTTAGTTGCAAATGTGGAACTAATCGATATTGTTTGAGATGTCCTGACCCGGTCGTTAGAAGAGGTAAGGAATTTGAAAAGCGC
The DNA here is from genome assembly GCA_963853795.1 of Xestia rhomboidea. Classification (NCBI taxonomy): domain Eukaryota; kingdom Metazoa; phylum Arthropoda; class Insecta; order Lepidoptera; family Noctuidae; genus Xestia; species Xestia rhomboidea. The sequence goes on from OY970774.1 coordinate 19,092,189, forward strand.
GTTTCCATTGTTAGACGGCATGACGTATATTATCGAGTCTAAAGAACACCACAAAAATTTAATGGATATTGAATTAACTGAGGAAAACTGGACAGAAAGCAGATTCGTAAAGTGAAGTTGAGTGGCTAAAGAAAAACAGTTTTCTTTTGCAACTTTGTTTGTATTTAAGTTCAAAATAAAAGCAACAGTTACAAAGTTATTTCTTTAAGTTGTACACGTCAGGGAAAATAATCGTTAGGCAAATTGAAACCCTACGTCAGTTTGACAATTCATAAAACTGTCTAAAGGTGGACGCACACTTATCCGCGCCGATCGCGCCGAACGAATCGAATTTTGAATTACTTGTATAAAATGAAAATTTAAGAAAAAAAAATCTTTCGCCGCGGTCGATTCTTTCGCCCGCGGTCGATTCGTTCGGCGTGTTCTACGCGGATAAGTGTGCGTCCGCCTTAAGAATGATAGTTGCGAATCTGTCTATGGTGTTCTAACGGCAGGAAGTCAGGTCTCTGAGGCAGAGCCTAATCAACATTCCGGCTCCATTTTAGGTTGGCCGGATACTCACTTGATACATACACACATCATAACCTCACGCCTTTATCCTATGGGAGTGAGCAGAAACTACAGGACGCCGCTTACTATGATCCTTATTTACCGACTATTCCTAAAAAAATATACTTAAAATCTTTTTTTTTTCAGTAGGTATCATATAAGATTTGACAACGAAATCTTCTCTTGCATCCAACAATGTACCCTCTTAAGCACACACTTAACTAACCCACGTGTCTTAATTTTAAGATCAAGTACCCACCTACCGGTCCGTTACAACTTAATAGAGCGTGTTGTATGTTAATATTGTGGCCTTAATGTGTCCTACACCTTATGTCTATGAAGATTGTGGTCGAGGGATTAAGGGAGATTGGAAGGTGGGACAACGAGGACTTTGTGGGTTAGTATAAGTATGTGTGTGATGTGACGAGGGGTAATTGTAATTATGATGAATAGATAAGAGGAACTGGTATTTACATAGCAATTGCGATGGTGACCACAACAAACCGTAGCGACAAAAAACAAAAGCTCGATTAAAAATGTCGCTTTCTCTCATATCATCTACGACAGTGTTTTCATTGAGTTCTTGTAGAAAGCTGTGGCGTAAAGTAGCTGCCATCTGTCATAATTTTATTTATTTAAACCATAGATCCATTTAGTGTTAGTACAATCTTAACCTATTGTTAGTAAATAACAAAATTACAATAAATAAACAATACATTTAATTGGCAACATGGACGTCTGCGCGCACAGGTCTACCCTCCCAGTGCCTGATAAATAACCCATCAATTTTGTCCGCCAGTGTAGCTAGAATATTGTTAGGGCTGCCCCTGTATCGCCAGCAGCGATGCATATCGTTTGCGCCTGATTACATAAGTCGTCTAATCTCCTGAGAGCAAACATGCCTGATGCACTGCAAAGCCGAGGCAGCCCTAACATCCTCAGTGCATTATTATACTGAAAGCGCAGAGCATTCTAAGCCTTCGGCGTCATAGCTTGGGTATTGTATCTAAATACAGTTTGCTCTCTGTGTTAATTTAACAATGTATAAATATAGGTATCTTCACGATGTTTTTGTTCACAAGTTAGCAAATTATTACTTTGTGTTGTTAAAAGTGACGTGAAAATATTGTTGCTCCATGTTACCTACTTTATGAACTAGACTCTTCTGTTTCATGGAATAATTTACATCAAACAAATTATGGAAAAGGTTCCGACGTGCTTCCCCGTATCAATATTCAATTTATTTATTTAGTACAGCATAAACCATTAACACTAAATTAAATAATCCTCTTACTCAGTCTTCTCACAGAACCACAAACATTCTAACATTATCGTCTTCCATTCATCAGCAAACAAGTCCAATCCAGGGTTGGTCGTCACGAGCGCGTTGAGTTTCGTAAGCATACGCGGTATAGGGGAAAAACATATCAATATGATGGATCGACATCTCAGTTTACCCGTTTCCCTTAAGCTGATAGCCGACCCTTCACTTACCTATTATTCATTTTTAAGTGAAACGTCTGAACACGAAATGCATCAAAAGTGAAATTTATAAAATTAGTCAACCGATTTGTCTATTTATAGAAAAAAGGAACAATAGTGAACAGTCACTCGAGTTAACCGTTCACTCGAGTAAAGCGTCAGATTTCAGCTGGTTCCACATGAGTTAATGCCAACATAATAACGTAGTAGCTTCAACAGTATTCACTTTGAAGCTACGTTTATTACACGAAGCCTCCTCAATAAATCTCAGTGTCATATTTAAACCCTCCGTAATATACTAGTGTGTAAAATGAAGAACTTCATCAAATAAAGCGAAAGGCGGGAGTTTTAGGAGACGGGTTTAAGTAATTTCACTTTAGAAAAGTGCTGATACTCAACCTAATTTGAATAAACGACTTGTGAACATGCGAGTGAATTTTGGGTGTTCCTCTATCTATTATTAAAATTGTGTAGATACTGATCCAGTACTGTTAAAACTGTTGAGTATGGAATCGCAGGGCGATAAACATTTTAATATGACGTGTAACATAAAATGTTAGGCAAAATATTTAGTTTTAATTCACACCTACGCTCCCACCCGTCGATCACAACTAATTGCACCTTCCAGGACTTGAATGAGGTAAACGACAGAGCTGTGGTTGATGGTGAGGTTGCTACTAACTGGTCTGACAAAATCTGATTCATCGATTCGAGAAGAACAAGAAGCATCAGGTGATCAGTCCAAAATAAATATATTTCACCTCTAACGCGATCGAGGACAAATTAAAAACTATTCTTTAAAAATGTAACATTAAAACAGTTACCCCTACACCTCCCAGTCTCTGCTCAGCGCTGTCGGAGCAGTTTGCAATAAGTTAAACTTTGTGTCAACATAGGGCATCGGTTCCACCGGCAGCGGGGAAGCTTTACTAGCAAGCAATCAACTTAGAAAAGATTTTAGATCGCGAGTCAGTAATAGAGATACATTTATTAAAAAGTCATTAAATAATGGTAGGTACTAGCCACACGATCACGATCTTCAAGGTTAAGCAGTGCTTGCCGAGGTACATGGATGGGTGACTATCTATCAAATACCAAGGTTGCTCCGTGCCTTGGACCTGGATGTTTATTATAGTATAGATGTTTGACAGTCGTATCGAGTTGACGGAAATTCCACTGACCGGACTGCGGAAGTCAGATACAATGTCGCTCCGTGTATAAAAATGTTATTCATTTGCATCCGGTAAAACTGGAAGTCGACCCCAACATAGTTGGGAAAGACTAGGTATGATGATATGATGATGATAATCTATTAAATATTTGGTCGCTGACTGTTCACACCCGCCGCCGAGAACTCTATCAAACAAAAAACTCGTTTTTTGTTGCACTACTCGCTTCTCGCTACTCGCCGGCGCGCAGCGGTGGTGGGACACATGCCTAACATTAGATCAGTTTGTTGCTCGTTCAATTAGTTACTAACTTCAGCTGGGGCTTAACTGAGTTTGTAGAATGGAAAGTTTATGTTGGATTGTAGATTTAATTGTGTTATTGAGGAGAAAAGACTAATGGTAGCTTGTCTTCTTCATTTTAGGAAAATTAAATGAACTGACCACCCAATTTTTTCCAAAAATCTAGTTCATTTAATAAATAATGTACATGCATATACTCACGCCATGGCCCCGTGGCGATAGACCAAACGTATTTAAAAACTTGTTATCTATTCTTAAATGTCGTTTTCGACCATTCTGGATAATTTCAATTACCTACATAAACGAAGTTTTTTTCAAAGAAATGCATTAATTTGTCTCGTAAGGTAAATATTGCTAATTCCTATGAATCCTCCAAAGCAAACCAAACTACAACGACAATAAACTTTCAGCAATGGTAAATATCATATACCTACAATTTTTTTATTTTATTAGGGGTCGTCTTCTAGTCTAACAGGATGCAGCTGAATACCAGTATTTTACATGAAGCGACTGCCTATCTGACCAACAATATAATAACAGCACAATTTTATTCCGACATCATTTTATAAAGGCTACATCTTCAATACATAAATTACTTCATCCCGGATATCCTTACTACCCCCCCTTCTTACGCCTTACGCCCCTCACTGCGGGAGGATGTTCTTTCAATTAGACAGACTGACTATAGCTGTGAAGCAACATGGCTTTTTTTTTTTTTTCGGATGGGAAATCATCAAATGACTCCTCCCGCTCTGGGCGGAGCAGGAGGGAGTGTCAGACTTTTACTGACTAAAACCCATCCATGTTCCTTCATCGCCCTTTGTGTTCCGGGGCCACGGTATCTCTTTCGAATAGTCCCGCAGCTCCGGGAAGGATTTTACAATTTCCTTGGAAAGATAAGAATGATTTATTTCTTATTAACATTGACTTACGACGGAAGACGTTTCGAATATCTTTGATAAGAAAGGAAAATTTAAACAAAGTTGTAGTAATTGTATATATATAAATATATATCTATCTGACCTAGTGCGCCACATTTTTTGCTAAGTTTCTTATTGTTAATTTGTATTTTTATTAAATTCCTCATCTATTGACCAAAGTATCAATCACCAACACAAACAGGGCCAATACATCACCTTGAAAAATAGCCCAAGAAACATCCCAAAATGCTAGCTACCTCAAAATTATAACTACTTAGGGACCAATACTAACATAAATACGACCCGCGAATTGACACAATTTACAACCACATATCACTACAACCCCCATTAATAAAACTAGCCGAAATTAGGACAGGGTGGCAATTAATCGTTAGCTCCCCCTTTCACCCCCTGGATGGATTTATGGCACAGGGGGGTCTCGTTAAGGGACGTACCTTTGTCCTTGAGATACTTGTTTATGGTAGTCACCCCTCGCGGGTTATCTGGTGGGTCAGGGGGTCAGGTTTGTAACAGGAGAAGGCGGGAACCAAAGTTGTTCTGGATTAGGGGCTGGTTGGATCAGGGTCAGTTGTGTCATAAAGGTACGGATTGTGGTGTCTAGGGCTTTAAAGGTCAGTGGCAATGTGGGTCGTATTTGGGAGATTTATTGGATTTTTTAGGATGACAACTAATTCACATGTCGTCAGTTCTGATTAAGTCCCAAGTAATCCAGCGAGCCAGCTTGATCAGATTAACGTCCTGAGTCACAGGTATCCAGTTTCTGTGAGACGCAACGGGTCACGAGGAACTCCACCACGCTGGCCCAGATTGATGTTGGGGGCTTCTTCGATTTTTGATTCTTGCACATGGCGACTTCCTTACGATATTTTTCTTCACCGATGTGAGAGTAGGAGTAATGAAATATTAATACATGTGTATTTTATTTTCTTATTTATGTATTCCAAATATTTATGTCTTGGCTTCCGTACATTTTTTCTATGGTGACCACTGAAAACCAGCGCTGTGCTGAGAGCCCCCATAGCACAGCATCATGCTAAGTGGTAACCTGCTTGTCGCAGTCACGACGTGCAAGCTGCCAACTTTTGTTTCGTTCTTTTGTCTTTATCAATATTTGTTATGCATTGTATGTTTCTTGATATGTTTTTTTGTAATTTTGTATGCCCGTCTTATCCCTGCGACCACTATATTTTTTCTTTTATATATTCTTATTAATTTCAAAAGTTTGCCTCTGCCGCTCATAAGCCGCCACTGCTCAAAGCAGTTTCCAAGTATTTCAAAGCGAAGTAGCAGCAAAAATTACTATATACGTTTTCTTGCACTTAGAATAGGTAGCATAAAGTGTAGTTATTTATTCATATCAACTACGATTTCAGCTTCACGCTCAGAATAACTGAAATATTCAGGCTCCAGAGGAACTTTGAGTGCTTTCCTAGTGTCAAAGGTTCGCATTGCAGTGACTGAACTGCAGTGAGATTAAATTTGTGTTAAAAATACTTAATGCTGAATATATGACCTACAGCAGTTTATAGACCTTTGAACGTGTATTGAATTTTAATTGAAAAGCATCAAACTGGAAACCAGTTTGTTTTGACTACAGCCTTAATTGTTTTAGCTGTCGAATTCCAATGTTCCGTTTAAGAGGCTGACAAGACCTAATTGATGTTATTTAAGCAGTTTTTTAAACTATTTTTTCTAGCACATCAAAAAAAATATGTTTATATTCATCAAATTTCAAAGACCGTGGACGGACTCGATACATATTGGACGAAATCGGCTCGATAGAAAATAATTGCAAGAGTGGTATTAAAATCATCATTAAACGGTTCTACGTCCCGTTAGCTATGTAAAATACCCAAACCATTTATTGTCCAACATTTATTTTATAACCTCCCCTAAAGATGTACAATAAGACAATTAATAACAATTGCCAGCACTTACCACGGTCAATAACAATAGTTTACGACGCGACCGTCACGACTCGTAAACGGGGGACCGGCAGAGATATAAACGTTCACGACAGAACGAGGTTTAATTACTTTTATATAGAACTGGAGAAATAAAGCGAAGTTTCCTTTTCAATTAAGTTACCTTTACTGTCTTGTGATAAAATGGTGGTTTTGAGTGCAGTGTTTAATTGTTTGGTACCTAATGTCATAAAATCTAGTAAATAATCGGACGACATCGTTTGTGTTCCGAGTTTCCCAACAACTGACTGTTCGACTTTTGGTTGTAGAATGTGGCTTTGATTACCTCACGCAACCAAATAAAGCCAACTGATAGATATTAATTTTTATTTCCGTTTTTCTGCGTGTGTTATTTTTATCAACTTATAAAGTCACGCTAGCAAACGTCTCATAGCTTTCCACTTTTCTTTACAGATAATTATTGCTCAAAATATAGTTCATCATAATTATGTGATAAGCAGTGCTTTTTACTGGTGGCTGCAGAGACATTAAAAGTGTGGATTATAGAAACAGGGTATTAAAAATGAAGCTTAAAGTGAGCAGAAAACATGACCGTACAAACAAAGCCCTGAATAGTAAAAGCTCCAATCAATGCAAAAGGCATAAGAACTGATTGCACTGGACTTTCAGCTTTATGGAGCTACGAAAAAGCTACGCGGGTGCTACGAATTTCGTAGCTCGTAGCGCTACAACAAACTAAAAACCGTAGCTGTTCGTAGCCCGCTGGCCATTAGTGCTACGATTTGCTAGCTAAACAACACGGTGGTGGAACAAGTTAACTTTTGAACTTTTACTTACAGAAAAGCCAGTTAACTTTTGAACTTACAATTAGGTACACTAATATTACCATAATACTTCAATAAGGAAGTAGAAGATATTATGCTGCACCGATCCCAAATAAATTGGATTATGGACAGAAAAATAATTATAATTACACCCAAACATACATTTTATTCCTAAATAAGTCTTTTAAATCCCCAGTATTTTAGTCACATTAGGCTAACCCCATTTTATGAAGCTGACCCAATCACAACATCAGAATACCAGTGTCCCCATTTACAAGAACTCCACACCAGTGTCACACCTGCCGCACAAACTAAATGCCGCAACACCAAACACTTAATCATCCGACACAAAGACACCGAACATTAACACGTAAACATTAATACAAACAGTAAACTGTAACAAAGCGCGAGTAAGTACGTAACCACTGCGTGAGGCTGCGTTCATACAATTACACCAACGAATAGTCGACCGAAGATTGTGAGCGTCAAGTAACATTTAAGTCACACACTGACAATGTCAGACTGATTGTCAACTTTTTGCACTCATTATGTCCTGAGTACCCAGTTAGTCTAGTGTCTGAGGTCCAGTGGTACAAACACTGCTTTCAGCTGCATTAAGCTTTCACGGTTTGAAACTTAACTTATACTGTCTCCCTGGTTGAGTCAACCCGCGATCATGGCGCTTGCAACAGCGTCGAAATATCGGGAGCTCAAAAGAAGGATCAATCACGGAAGTTATCCCGTAAGTGACAAAGTTAGTCTAATGGTTGTCGCCGGTGTGACTGCTGGGGGTTGGATTCCCAGGTCAGACACAGTGATAATGGGTTTATTCGATCCGAAATTCTCAGTAGCAATCCGGAGTTTGGAAGATAGTGGTATGATACGCCTGTGCCTTCGAAAGCACGCGAGGCCGATGCCCCAGCGCCTGATCTCTCTCCGGTGGCTATTCTCTGTTTCACGCAGCATCCTACTATACTTTTGTTGCGAATGCGGCCTAAGGGCGCTACGACCACAGACTTTTTGTGCGATCAAGTTTGCGAAGCCCAAAATATATGTGTGTGTCAGACAATAAACAAATCGCGATACATGTTTTTTCCCAACTACAGGGACAGTAAATATAATCACAATGAGCATTGCTGGCTTCATGGTAATGGCCGCGACTTATTAATTGTTGTTCATAGGTTTGCGTCCAGCAGAAAATAGGTAAATTATATTATCACCATTTTCCTCAAAACTGAAGCAAAACGTTTTAGTGAGATAGTTCAAAGACATCTGACCACTTTCGTAGTAGAACGTTACAGCCCGCGTTTTTGCACAGAGGTGGCCTGTATCGTATCAGTGGATACATGATTATGATGATGTTTTAGTCATGCAGTTAAACTAACGGCCGACTACGTCTCTAGTGTGAGCTAACCCTAACCTCGCACCCCGTGACAGCCGTCATTGTGTTAATACGCCGAGCGACGCTGTATTGTACCGTGTGGTGACGTGGCGCGGGGTAATGGTGACAAAGTGTAGCGAGCCAAGTAAATTGTTACTTTTGTGCACCATTTAGTGCGTTATTGATGGTGAACACGTTATTGTGAGTTTATAAAGGGGTTTGTAGGTGTTAAGATGTAAATTAGGATGATGTAAGTGGTGTAAACAAAAGAGTTTTATTATATTTAGATGTCCCAGGCAAGTTGAGTGTGTGAGTTGTATTTTGAATTTTACAACTGAAATTACCACACGAGACGTACTGATTAAATTATTATTTTTCCTTGATTATACTAGGTACCGACCTTAACCAAATTTAAGATTTTATTCGGAATCCATTATTTAAAGCGTGAAAAAATTGCAGACAGATAGCCATAGTTACAAAAGTATTTATAATACAAAGTAGTATGGATAACTATGTAGTTGTTAGGTTAACGAATGGTTGAGCCAGTTTAAATGGTAATTGTGTAAATCTGAAGCGTTTGAACTATTTTGAAGATTCTTAGCTCTTCATTACAATCATACTGTTACCACAGTGACAGGACACCTCTTCATATGCTCCCTGTTTAAGGTACAAGATATTATGTCATTCAAATTACGGTTACCTGCGTTTGCCTTATTTTACAATTTCCCTTACCTGTCGTACTCCCCAAGTATTAACCGAAGGGTAGGCAGACGTGTACTTATAGTACAGACGCCCTCCCATAAAGCTACTACAATCTGTCAAATTTCTTTTATAGATTTTCAACCTTATCGCTAAAGTATTAGGTTCAATATTAAGTTTGATCAGGAAAATTTGACAGTTTCGGGTAGCTTGTTGTGCTGACGTCTCTACCTACTCCCAAATATTGCCTACAATATTGTAGCGCTTGCAACAACTAGAACACGAGGCAGGAGCAATTTTTACTTTTTAGGGTTCCGTAGTCTTGACAAGGAACCCTTATAGTTTCGCCATGTCCGTCTGTCTGTCTGTCTGTCCGAGGTTTTGCTAAGAGACCGTTAGTACTAGAAAGCTGTAATTTGATAGAGGTGTGTATATCATTAACGCCGACAAAGTGGTAAAATAAAATTTTAGAAAATATTTTTTTGAAGGGTAGCTCCAGGGCGCCCCCCCCCTCTAAAAGCTAAACTGCGGGCTTGAAAAATCTGGAAAAATTCATGATGATAGTGCATTTTATAAACTTTAAAGGAAAACTATAGCGGTTAAGATAACTTCGTCAGTTTAGCAGTAACAGTCATTGAACTAGGGTGTTGGATAAATTGTACCAAATACAAAATCCTTAGAATAAATCCTATAAAGTGACTAAGATGAAGTGGTTGCTTGTTTATAACGGGTAAAGACTTGCATTGGAAAACAAAATCTAAAATATAACGGGCTACTACGGAACCCTACACTGCGCGTGGCCCGACACGCACTTGGCCGGTTTTTTGTTTTATCTTTCATCTAACATTGAAATACTTAGTAATTACCCATCGAGAAAAAAGTCATGACAAAAAACTCCCAATAACTTCATACGTAAAACGAGCGCCTCATAATTTTCAATAGGACACGCCTCAGTAAATAATAATTCAATACGAGCACATTCAGTATTGACATGAATGCCGAACTAAACGTATTACGAATGAATCAATATAATTGGCTTATAGAAATACGGTTTTATTTCATCGCGATCCGGGTTCGCCTTTCACTTCCAAAATAAATCATAAAATCTTGTATTCGTCCTTACTTACTCGACTGCGGTGGAACTCAAAAGGAGAGTGATGTATTCGACATTTCAAATCTTATGATGGATATTTGCCACCAACTAGAACTTCCGTAGCCCAACTGAGTAAAAATGTATCAATTCTATATTTAGATTTTATGACAGGTGTACTAGAATGAAAATGTTTTTTTTTTTTTAGTTATAAATGTAAAACAGGCTGAATGGGACATCTCGACACAAACTTTTATCATGTATCAGTACATGACTATACCCATGTACAAGTAAATTAGCACTTTTGACACGTCTCATGCTACTGACGGAAAAAGGAGTTGGGTATTCATCCGTAACTTGAGTTGACATCAAACGAGTACTTAGACTTTTCAAAATACAATATTGAATATGAAATGTTCATAAGTTTTCCCATCTCCGTTGCCAAGCGTTTTATGATTTTTAATGAAGCAAGAAATAAATAACAAACTTCTCAGCAGCAGCCTGGAGCCCAGATTCGTACCCGAGATTGATGGCAATGGGCTCGCTCCCTATTATATGGAATTTATAGATAACTTGCGAAATGTATGGGTGTGCATATTCTGCCCAAGCTTTCGGAGGAAAAAAGGATTTTATGACTACCTAAAATTAAAGCGAACTTCCAAAACTCGAAATTAAAAAGTCTTTCACTCAAATTACTCTGAATAAATCGGTATTTTTTTTAAGTAAAAAATTACTTCAAAATGCCCTCTGAACGTCTACCATTTATCATTTCCTGTGGAACAATCTAGTCATCTTACAATTCTGTCACTTAACCTCATTGTGTTATGAACAGCGCACTACTATGCCAGCATGTTCAGCTGACGCGTCCATTCTCTGCGAATACCGCGAGTGGAAGAGAACGGGCGTTGAGTACGCATTCAAATTGACGTGTCGGCTATAAACGAGTGGAAAGAGAAATCCCACTGCTCGCAATAAAGCTCAATTACAACTTCTTATCATCTTATTTAACAATTACTGACTGTGTGTAGCTGTAAGTTTTCCTAAAAATTAAATAAATAAATGTTTTTTTTTTGCTCAATCATTTTCCTAAAATTATCACACTGCTGTTTCGGTTATTTAGGTCGTCTCATAATGTATAGGTATCGAAAGGCAAATGTTTTTTTTCCAACAACTCCATGTTTTCTCACGTTTTCAGATTTTCCTTGACTCAAGTCAGTGATAAAAAGGTTCCATAAGCTCAACTCAAGCTAACCCATCCTGGACCTTTCAGACTTGAGTGTTTAATCACTGAAACTGTTGTCGAACAACACATTAACGGTGTGTTTCATTCGACAAAACATGATATACGCTTTTATAACATGTTATGTTTTTAACGTTTTATTTATAACGTGGACCTTCTTTTCAATATCCTACGTTGACAATGCTTTCATTCAGGGCAGTAATTGCTGAATTAATTGGCTTAGGTGCACGCTGTGAGCCCATACAGGCCTGTGTGAGCTGTATGGGCATTGTTATGTCTTTCGCAAGCAGATGACTTATTGTGCAAAATTGTGCTGCATTTACGACGACACTCGTGGACAAGACGGCGGAGGATTATGCTACTGGAAGATGCGACATTATTTCTCCTATAGAGAAGGTTCTATGTCTGCGTCATAAACTTATACTTACATACTTTTGGGAAAGTTAGAGGCCTACACAAGGTTCTATTAGCAATAACGATTGTGAAAAGTGATTAAATATTTTTTTTTTAAATGAAGCTTTTAATAAAATAAAAAAAAGACTATTAGGTTAATCTATGAACATTGAACGCGTTTACAAAGTTTCGTGTCAGTCTTATTATTATTGTCACCAGAACTAAAGGTGTGTACAAGATTTTAACTCAATTGTTTTGGCGGAACTGGTTTGAAATTCAGTTGCAAGATTGGACCAATACTAACTAACCGAGTTGGCCGGTAAGTAACAAAGGAAGTTTTATAAAAGCTTATAAAAACGTGTACGATTAAAAAAAAACTTTTCTTGCAGTGAATACAACCGACGATGACCTTGTTTGATCTTTTCTTTTGCCACCGTCTTTCGAAATTAAGGTTATTTTGCATTTTTTGAGATTTTTTGTTAGGGGCCCGGGTTAGGTTGTTTTTTTTTTGCAATAAATAAATCTTATTATTTTTAATTGTTTCAAAGCCGCTTGATGGTCACACAATAAAGTGTCGTGGGCCATGTTGCCCACTTTCCCAAAATTTAGTATGCCTAACCAAAACATTTAGCCTAATTTTATAGCTTAAGTACTAAAGCAAGCACTACTTAAGTTAAGTAATTACTTAGTAACTTGAAAGCGGCGGTTAACCTTTGGGGGAACTTTAGTGTTTAACAATAAAAATAAACGATAAAATCTTTACTTAAACTTAAAGTACCTATAGTAACGATATAGTACTACATACAGTATAAGTGTATTCATTATGTTAACACTTAGGTACTTACTGTATATTTAGTACCACAACACAGTCAACAAAACAAGCACAAAAAAAGAATGCGCTTATGGGCGCGTTCACCCGTATAAACTATATTTATATCGTCTAGCTATGTGTGCCAGTGTTACCTAATTAAGCTAAACCAAATAGAATACTCTTTTTGTACGCCATGAGATCTCCAGGTATGTCTCTTAAAGTTTGAAGGTTATGGATGTGTTCTTTCACAAATCTACTGGAAATCCCCTGATGTTTATAGCATACAAGCTGGTGCCAGCTATTCTCAGATCTACCAAATATACACCAAAAAGGAACATAAATTCGGTCAAGCCGTTTCGGAGGAGTTCGATAACAAATACCGTGACAAGAGATTTTTATATATTAGATTTTAAATAGACTGGCTGACCTAGTACCTCCGGTCCAAAGGTTGTTTTCTAGAAGTATCTTTTTCGCTGGATGGGAAACCACCAGATGACCCCTCCCGCTCTGGGCGCGCGGAAGGGAGTATCAGACTTTCATACCCATTCATGTTCCTTCTTAGCCCTTTGTGTTTCAGGGCCGCGGTATCTCTTTCGAACAGTATACATACCAGAAATATCTAAATATTCATTTCAATTCACTTATTTAAAATCTAACAATTGCACTACTAAATACATACAATAGGCTAGTTTCTACTAGCAATAAATTGCAGATCTAGTTCGAGTATTGGAAAATAATTGACACGTATTTTTTGTTTTTGTAAATCAATGAATATTGACAAAGATAAAACGCATCAAATCTCAGGAGTGGGGGCTCGTGACGTCACAACGCACTAAATATTATAGCACGACGTGACGTATTGAGAATTTTAAAAGCGTCGTATCTTCGTCAATTTTGGTCTACGTAACAAAAGAAAAAATACGTGTCAAATATTTTTTGATAATCTAACTGACGGATTAATTCAATTTTTTCAGGACACAAGATTATTAACTCGCGTCCATTTCCCACAAGACTGACAACTACAGAACGCCTCCTGCTACGATCCGAGCGTACTCCTTTTGCTTTATAACCATCAAAAGGAATCGCACATACCAAACTGGGAAAACCATTTATCAATAAAAAGAAAATACCTACAGTTCTTTCACCAATAACCAATAACTCTCGCGGTCTCTAAGACATTAAAAACCCACTCTAGTTAATCTCCTAAACCAGTCAAACTTAACTGTACTCCCGGGGTATAAATTAGTACATAAATACTTGCTACTAGGTACTAGCGACCTGTCTCAAGAGTACTACATGTGCAATTTATTCGCCAGTCCGTCTGTACCGTGCAGAACTTTATAGTCTTAAAATACGATGCTTTTGCACTTAATCGGTAGACGCTGATCTTAATTCTTATGTACAGTTCCAGTTGGTCTCTTATTTTATTGAAGGCCAACATAAGATTGACATTAACTACCGCAGGGAGGTAAGGCAGAGTCAGGAGTTTCAAGACGCTTTTTCGTGCCGACCTATATAATAGCGTCCGTAGGCTGGCTATGTTTCGTAGACCTCTGAGGAGAATTTTTCGTCTATGCAATTATGGATGTCTAGCTTGTGCCCCTGCTTCGTCCGCGTGAAGTTTGGTAACTTTCCCACGGGACCATACTAACGGGATAAATAGTATCCTACATGTTAATCCAGGTTATAAACTATCTATGTGCCAATTTTCATCCAAACCCGTTAAGTAGTTTCCGCATTAAAGAGTAACAAACATCCATCCATACTCACAAACTTTCGCACTTATTAAGAAGTTATGATAACGAATAACTTCCGGAGATTTATTGTGAAGGACGGTATACCCGAAGCGTATACTTTCCCTAAAATCTGTACGTATATTGAATTACGATCTCTATCAAGATCCTCTTTGTATCGATCTCTTCAGACTCCAACTCTCTCTCATCAATATATGAAAGCGTCGTTCGGTAGCTAAGGGAACCCTTTCAGTAGCATTTATAGAATAATTGCGTTTACTGTATATCAAAGGACCAGTTAGGGGTGTCCGTGAATGGTCGAAATCCAAATGGGAACGTTGACGATTCGATTTGGACATAGAAATTACGCGCGAAGCCTCGGTAAGAGTATAGCATATTTCCACCGGTTTTCTCAGGAACGTGTGGACCTAGCCAATAGATACTGATACCCAGATACTGAGGTCTATAGTCCCTATTAGGTGTATAAAATCAAGGGCCTGAGTCAACATGATAAAAAGATATGGACAAATTTAGATTTTCGCGAAAACTTATTAAATAAGTACCAAATTTACCTTAATTTTCAAGCTTTTTTATTTTTCAGAATTTTCCCTTTACTTGTGCTGTAAGACCTTGCTTTTAACCAAAATTGACAATTCTAGGTCAACCGGAAGTACCCTACAGGTTTTGGGTCGAAAACCTATGTGGATAGTTCCCGTTGACCTAGATGCACGAAATTTGACGAGAAGCAATGTCTTACAGCACATGTAAAGGGAAAAATCTGAAAACCGTAAATATGTAGTTTAGTACCAAAAAAAACGATTTTACTATTACTAACTTATTATTTGCGGTTGGTGCAATAGTCGTTTCATGGGAAAGAACAATTTTTTGCAATTTCCAGGTCAGTGTCAGGTTGTATGTTGATTAAAATTTGAATCGCGGCTGTAACACGTATGTAGTTATATAATTATAATCATCAAAATCATCAATACAACCCTCCAAGCTCATTAAGGTGCAGGAATGACTTTGACCTTGAAAAAGTAAATTCTTACCTGGAACTGACCTGGAAATTGCAAAAAACGTAAGAAAATTTTAATTTCGCGGGCTACCCTGGAGCATCCACCTTAAACGTCTCGCTTCGGTTCGGTCAACGCGACTCGTCAACGCATCGGACTATTCGCTTTTGCTGAATGCATAGGTTGACATGCTTTTTGACCGGCTCAAGCCGAATCTGCGTCGATAAGTGTGCTGACTTCCAAATTCATTTCCCTCCCAGACTTACGCTTTATTGATAAAATCATTGACATTCATAAAATTGTACAAAACATATTATTTCCACGCAATGTAAGCCTTCTATTGACATATAGAAAACTGTATCTATAAATAATGTGTACCCAACGTAATAATATGTAATCTTTGTATTACAAAAGGTATTTTACAAACACACACAAATAGGGACAATACCTAACGTGTGGCGTAGGCTCTGATATTATCTCAAATTGGATTTGTTTAGTAATGTGTATTGTTGCTTGTAGTTCTGTCAAATTGCCAACACTTATAGTCAAAGCGTTATGATATTATGTGCGTAGCTTATCGTTTTGAATACTTTGATGGTAATATTTACATAGAGTTCATGCTGAAGTTTTATGCAAATGTAGAAATGGCTATAACGCAAAAAGATCATCGTGAAAAGTGTAAAAACGTAGAAACTAATTTTGAAATAGTTAGGACGTAGCACCTATTCAATAACCGTGAGGATCAACGGTCGTTCCTTCTCTATATTAAGAATCGGTCCAGCAGGTACACGTCGGCAGCTTGCAGTCCGCCTGCGCCTGCACACCGGGCTCTGGCATTTATAAAAAAATATAAATATAATTCTGCATATAATTCTGTAATAGTATCCTGTCTGGTATCCCGAGGCGATTCGCTACCTATCCAAACCAAACCTTGAAAGGGTTTTGACTTGCGGTGGAACAATCACAACATGACATTTGATCAAGGATCAAGGTCATTACATTTTATATGAGATAAAAGCAAAATCTATGCTAATACTCGTATTTTAAGAGGTATATGTTTGTAAGATTGTATGGAGAGGGGGTAATAATTGAAACTACTGATCCGATTCCGAAAATTCTTTAATTGACGAAAAGGTACATAAGCCCTATCATGTGTATAACGCGAGGAAAGCCGCGAGCATAGGTTGGTCTTTCATAAAATCATCAGTCTTAATCGACTATGCAAACTTTTTTAAAACCACTTTCTTATAAAACAAATAACATTTTAATTGAATAAATCCAATTAATATCGCTAGTCTTCTCAGAGGTGCCGAGAACCGCACTCCAATCAATTGAAATGGAATAAAAACAACAAGTTTTTAATTGAAGAGTTATCTTTACTGTGTTAACTTAAAATCAATTTGGTTTAAGTATTTACTCAAGACGGTGAAGACTGTCTGACCGTGAGGAAAATAAATAAATAAAAATAAAAAATAAATATCGCTGGACCAAAAAAAAAAAAAAAATGAAATGAATCAATGATGAAATAAATATGTCTAGGACTCGGCACAGACGGGCGGCAACATCAATTATTATATTCATCATCAGCCTGCCTTTTCACAATTATGTTGGAGACGGCTTCAAGTCTAACCGAATGCAGCTGAATACTAATATTTTAGGGTCTGTCTCCACCGATCACAGTATCAGATCACGTTAGCCACGGATCACGGCGAGTTGTATCCACTGATACCGTTATCCGATTTTCTCGTTATCTTTACGTGGCTGCTACTACTGCCTATCTGACCTCCACAATAAATTTAGTACTGGTTTAAACGATACCCCTTGGTAAGACTGGTTGTCAGACTTTTGAGCCATTGACTACTTAACGACGGTCAAAGATCTAAACAATTGGCAGCCGCAACTAACGGCATAACGTGCTTAATTTACCCTATCAATTGTGTTAAGTTTGGGGCAATTTATGTTATGTCTGTAAGCACAAGGATCAAGTTTATAAAACCACTTTGAATAAAGTATGTCTAGAGTTTAAAACTAAAAACGTAATCAACCAGAATACAACACAGGTGGTGCACATAATTCACCGTTAGTTACAAACAACATAGTTTTCGTCGTACACAATAAATATTCTCCCAGTTTAAACTTTATATTTTGTAAGAAAACTAATTTAAATGTTGTAAAACTAGCTTCAGATTGAGCGTTTGTCTATAATTTGTTATTTAATTGAACATAAACGTTTTCAACTGAAGTATTGAATAAGGAAAGTTGTGGAAATCAATTTCTAATCGGAAACTCAATTATCTTGAGTAACAGTTACTTCTAAACCGACATACAATGTTTTCGATCACAGGAAAAAGTACTTAAGTTATCATGTGAGGGAGTTCAAAAAAGAGCTTAGATGACGCTCATCATCATGATTCTGACATGACCACAAAATGGTTTTATTTTATCAAAATTATGTGTAAGTACGTTTGACGTTATAGTTTAAGAGTCCCCACGACACGATAATGCTATTCTTCATTGGTTATATTTTATATTATTCTTCTTTGCTAAATGTACTTGTAAGAGGAACCCCTAAGTAAGGAACCACAAACCAATTGTGATTGATTAATGTCTCTCAATAACATGGAGTAACCATGGCAACCACTAACTTAAGGCATAACTGTCAACAGAATATGCATCTCCTACAAAGATATTTAAAATACCCATTAGGAAATGATTTCGAACATTTTTGATTTTGACAGATGAATGAAGAGGGCGTATCGTAGTAGACTTTACAGCTGGGCTCAAAGGCCACCCTTTTTTCTATTTAAAGACTCAGACTCGACGATCAAGTAGCCGTCTGAGCTGTCAAACGGCTACTTGATCGTCGAGTCTGCCACCACTGGTGGAGGATTCCACTAATTTAAGTGTCATCGGCAATAAATTTTAATAAATAGGCGAGACGACAAAAAAAAATCTAATTAGTCCGTCAGTTTTATTATCAAAAAATATTTGACCCGTGTTTTTTTTTTTGTTACGTAAACCAAAATTGACAAAGATATGACGCTTTTAAAATTCTCAATACGTCACGCCTAGGTATAATTTTTAGCTAGTTCTGACGTCACGAGCCCCCACTCCCGAGCTATGATGCGTTTTATCTTTTGTCAATATTCATTGATTTACAAAAACAAAAAATACGTGTCCATTAGTTTCAAATACTCTAACTGACGGACTAAATAGATTTGCATTTTTTTGATACTGTCGTCATGCCTATTGCTAACAGGTAACGGAAGGTTGCTATTTCTAACTGTTTGACATTTAGCTTACGGACCGTTAGAAACAAAACGTCTCAGAACAGCTTTCTTTGTTTTTTCTCTGAATCACAGTCCTCCGAGTGACAGGCAGGTAACTTTGTTTAAAGAACCACCGATAGCTACGAGACGTAGTCATATTAACTAACAGTTATACGTAAGTAAGTTATAGAAAACGGCCGTTAAACAGTACAAGGTATGTCTAGTACGAAACAGTAACAATTTACGATTTTCTTTGTTTTGTTCCGTCTATCGCTCGTAATATATATTTGAATGTCTGTTCTCTATGATGCGTCACAACTCTATCTTCCATTGTCAGCAATGCAGTTGCAGATATACTTGATACAGCATAAAATGAAAATAACAATTTACAATTAAATCATTACTACAAAGGCAGCTGCTGTCTCGGACAGTCGTTAGCGTAACTACCATCCGATATCCATTGGAAAACAAGGCGCTCCTTGAAACATCGCCGAAGACTACAAATAAATGTTTTAATAAATACGTTTCCAGCTGTAGTTGGAGTGTTAATATTAATGTATAGACTTTGTTAGTGAGTCAGGTACAGATGGCTACACCGATTTATAATACTAAATCTAGGCACCTAGTTACATTTTGATTCATTAACATATACCATGAATCGTGGATAATGCACGACAGAAACTCCGAACATCGATATCAAATTAGTAGAGATTTGTGGATATATCTTCATCCTCCATAAAAGAGAAGAGTTCGTGGCTAAATAATAACAACCTCATGGGTCAAGCTCCGCTTCCCGAGGTCGGTCAGTGGATGGGTGACCATAGGGCACGCCACAATAGTGGCGGTAAGTCCCCTCTTTGAGGAGTGGCTGGAGAGACGCCACGGCGTCCTCACCTTACGCCTGACGCAGGTTCTTACCGGACACGGATGTTTCGGTAAGTTCCTGCACTGAATCGGGCGGGAGGAGACGTCCGGGTGTTTCCATTGTGTTGATCGACCGGAGGACACGGTGGCGCACACTGTGGAGGTGTGCCCCGCTAGGGCGGAGCACCGCCGTGTCCTCATAGCGGCGATCGGCGGCGGCGACCTCTCGCTCCCGGCCGTGGTTCAATCCATGGTCCGGAGCAAGACGGAATGGGACGCCGTCACCTCCTTCTGCGAAGCAGACATGCTAGCGAAGGAGGTGGTTAAACGTAATAGGGAGAGATCCTCACGTCCCGGCCGCCGCGGGAGACGCCCCGCGCGTCGGGGGCCACGTGGTGGCTTCCGGCCACCGTAGGCGCGGGCCTGTGGACGGGGAGCTATGGGCTAGCTCGCCGTCCGTCCGTCTCATGACGACAGGCCGTGTCGACGGCGCGTTCGTGTTCCACGCGCGCCTCAAAGAGAGTCAGCAATAGGGAAGAGAGCAATAGGGAAGAGATCCGCAAGGGCCGAAGCCTGCCGGGGCTGCGGGACTATTCGAAAGAGATACCGTGGCCCCGGAACACAAAGGGCGATGAAGGAACATAGATGGGTTTTGGACGGTAAAAGTCTGACAGTCCCTCCTGCTCCGCACAGAGCGGGAGGAGTCATTTGATGATTTCCCATCCGAAAAAAAAAAAGAAAAAGAATGGGTGACCATTCGTTACATAGCGAGTTTCTTGCGTGTCTCGGAAAGCACGTTAGGCTGTTGGTCTCGGCTGTCATTTGTAGACCTTTGACAGCCGTTACAGGTAGATATGCAGTGGCCAGAAACTCTGACAACCTGTCTTATAACTGGGTTGTGGAGGTCAGACAAGCAGTCGCTCCATGTAAAGTACTGTGTTTTATCTGGCAGGCTACAGTACTGTCCAACGGTTGCTGTCGGGTTTGTAACCCTGATATCGCGGATCTAGCATATCTCAGTTGTAGTTCGTATGTGGTGATTTAAAAGACAATGCGGAAACATTACTGCAAAAAGCGGAAGGGATAAAAGTAGCTTCTGCAAAACCTTGCGAACTGAATAAAGTGTTTAGATCAGGACCATTCCCGAAACAAAAGAGTTAAGGATCTTCACAAAACTCTTTTTCTTTAGCTCGTATACACTTCAGCCATGGTGTATTGGCGTCTATTCAACATATTGATTACCATCAGCCCACCTGCAAGTTGATAACTACACCTCTCATGTGAATGGGCCGCAGTGAAGACGCCTGTCCTTTGGTGATCGCTGACCCAAATAGGAAACCATTCAATATTGCTTGACCTGCGTGCTTGGCTATCTATCAATGTGTAGGCATGATGGAATTAACGTATACGGAGTGAATAAGAAGTGAGTTTAGAGTTTGACGTAATGTGTCTTCAAAAATCGTAGAAATGTGGCCTGAAAGAAAAATGGATACATTTGTATTATTGATTGCAATTCAGATCAGGCGAGTCGCAGATATCGATAAAATTATGTAAGAAGAAGTCGTTTTTCTTTAAACCAATCGTCGGAGACTCGTTTTATGTGGTAATATTGTAAGTACACGCTGTGCATTTTGGTCGGTGCATTACAATATAACTGACTCTGTATTGGTTCAGTTTTATTTTGTACCTATTATACCTACTGCAGCATCATCATCACCTGCCTAGCCCTACCCAACTATGTTGTCGTCGGCTTCCAGTCTAACAGCTGAATACCAGTATTTTACATGGAGCGACCGAATATACCTACTGCAGCCATAAGTACAAATTGTCAAACCAATTTTCTTGCGACAATTTTTGTTTATTGCTACAAAAAATCTCAAGATCAGTGGCAATATCAATAAACGAATCACAAGATACATTTCACAAGAGTCAATTGATTAATGTTAAGTACTGTTTGTTTAGTTTGTGATTTTTTTAAATTAAAAGTAGGTCTCTAAGTTATGGTAAAACAATCAATCTATAAGTATGAAGGTAAAAGTAAAAGAGGGGAGTAAATTAAAAAGAAAATCTCAATTTTAGCCATTTTTTTTATGATAGGCTAGGATGTCAGACTTTTACTGACTAAAACCCATCCATGTTCCTTCATAGCCCTTTGTTTTCCGGAGCTGCGGATCTCTTTCGAACAGACCTGCAGCCCCGGCAGGCATCAGCCCTTGCGGACCCCTTCCTTTGCTGACTCTCTTTGAGGCGCGTGTGGAACACTCCTGCGCCGTCGACACGGCCTGTTGTCATAAGACGAACGGACGGCGAGCTAGCCCCTAAAGTTTGCTTACAACAAAAGTTACCTCTACTAAAATACTTCAGCACTAAACACACGAATGAATCACAAATAACCCACTTGTAGACTAAGGGGATGACAGCCGGGGGGTGAGAGTTAGGGATGGGGAGCTAGCATGCTATTCACTCAACTGGACACGACACGGGCGGGTGCTCACGACCTGGCCGATTGATATCTAGACCTATCGGGGTTTTATATGAACAAGTTATTCAGTTAGAGATCTATACTAATATTAGAAAGAGTAATAGTTTGTAAGTAGGGGCTAATGTTTAAAACTACTGATTCGAATCTGAAAATTCTTTCACCAATGAGAAGCAATACTATCCCCGAGTTCGCCGAGTGTCATAGGCTATTTAAAACGTTCCACAACGCAAGTGAAGCAGCATGCAAAAGCTAGTGCGATCGTTGTGGTCTTTTCAAGCCTTTTTTACTGGTCAATCGTGACCGCTATATTTCCACATGGGTTGTCTCGTATCCTTGGCACTCTTAATTTATTACTCATGCATAAGTAGCCATAATTGAAAATGCAAAATTACCTGTCTGCCAAATTTTCATGTCTTAATGGCTAAATAGATATTTGGTACACAGATAGGTCATGACCTGACTTAGGACATTCGATACTTTGATCGAGGTAACAAATTATCGAAGGATAATTTTTGACGCTTCACGCGGGCCGTGGCAAAATCTAGGAAGTTATACTTTCTTAAGTATAAAAAGAAAATTCCTGACTATAACCCGGTTACATTATATCTGGACCTGGCGTCGATACTTTTATAACAATAAAAGTCACAAGACATTTTCAAAAATAAAGCAGTGATAGCACAAAAATATCACGACATGTATCGGCATCGAAAGTGCTTGTTTTTGAAGTTTTCATTGTTACGTTTGGACTTTTATTGTTATACAAGTCATCGATGCCATGTCCAGACATTATGTAACCGGGTTGTACTGACTGACTCACTCATCAACGCGCAGCTCACACCCTTGACGCTAGAAATTTAGATGAATTCGACAATAGCTTTTGTCCTGAAAAAATCTAATTAGTCCGTCAGTTAGATTTTCAAAAAATACTCGACACGTATTTTTTCTTTTTCAGACCAAAATTGACGTAGATACGACGACGCTTTAAAAATTCTCAATACGTCACGCCTAGGTATAATTTTTAGTGCGTTGTGATGTCACGAGCCCCCACTCCCGAGATTTGATGCGTTTTAACTTTGTCAATATTCATTGATTTACAAAAACAAAAAATACGTGTCCATTATTTTCCAAAACTCTAACTGACGGACTAAATAGATTTGCAATTTATTGATGGTGGAAACTAGCCTATCCTACAGGATGGGATGGGAATACAGGGTCAGAGAAGTTGCTGACAAAGTGCTAGTTTATATTAAACGCATGATAATGAGTGCGACAAAAGCGACTGCACTGTCCCAACGACACAAAAAACGCCCTTATGTTACGGTACTTTTAATACAACACGTCGACTCGCACTTGTCGTGTCATTTAAGTATTGCAATGGTTGCTGTGAGCTCAAGTCATATAAAGGTGTGATTGAACAGCTGGCCACATTGATCGACTTGCCTGCTGCATAAGTTATACGCTTGGTTGTGAAATAAAGCTTTATTTTTCACCTAGCTATAAGAGATATGATTGATGAATATTGCTTCTTGTTATGGTATTTTGAATTATATTTTTATTTTATAATGCTTAGAGTTAATTGGTATAAAAATTTCTTAATTTCTTTTTGATATCGTTTCATTCTGAAATTAACATTGTTCTCCAAGCTTAGTTTTATTTATAAGTACTATACCAACACGGCAGGTAGGGACTTTTCTATACAAGAGTGTGATTGAAAAGCTTAAAGAAAACAAACTTTAATGTGAACAAAAACTAATATTGCGAGCATGAATGAAAGACAACAGGTGCGTAGTACCTACCTAGTACCTACCTACAACCGGCGTGAGTGTATGAACGTGGACATAGCAAAACGAGTAATGAAGGCTCGTCGTTCTGTGGTTTCTGCCTACCCCCGTAGAAAAAAGGCGCGATTTTATGTATGTATGAGTAAAACGAATACCTAATCACCTACTTAATGTTCAAGGGTGTCCTATTTCCCGCAGTCGTAACACGGTTTAATTAGTAATTAGTATGTTCCCCGCGGGGGCTTTTACGTGTTACTGAAATTATTACCAGTTACTCGCTTTTCATTTGTTCAATATGTACATGTAATACATTTGAAACGCCATTTAATTTCCCTTGTTAAACAATGAATACTTGTGTACTTAATCCGTTTTGTGTTTATTTATGTTGAGTTAGTATATTTGAATGAATATACATCATACTTGGTAAAACAGAAATACATCAGAAAAGGAAATAGTCATTTGTGGAGACCGGATTACGCAACGTAAAACCGTCGAAATATGCAACAAAAGTACCAAAATATGCAACATGAAGTTGAAATAAGTAGGAACTACTACTAATTACAACAATGTATTTTTTTAACTTTGAGAAATAGGAATCGCTTTGAGCGATAGTCACTTGAGTAGGCTCTCTTATTTGTATCATCTTGCTAAGGAAGTAATATTACCATCTCAAACTCTATAATATTGAATCAAATAACAACAAGTAGATACAAGCTTGCACAAGGCTTTTATTCTCAATCATATATCTAACCTCAGTAACTCACCACTTGATTTTCCATGTTGCATCCATCGTTATCGACAACTTCACAACACACTCATCACATAGATTGTTTCACCCACTGATCACAAAACCACTTCAAATTTAATAAAACTTCGTTAAACAAACTTTTATTCAATCTAAATCATCCCGCGAAGACTGGCGAACTTTGCCGAAGTTGGAGTTCTGGTTTCAAATTGGGCTCACTAATTGGTCGGTCAGGTCCGACTGTTCGAAATTCGAAACACGCTGATTGGATTATGTTCGTTATTAATAAAATACGAACGAAATAAATAACTTATTAGTTGTTAAGTCTCTTTGTAAACTTTTCATATAAAAGTTTTAACGATACAATAAAATTGTTGAAACAAACTTTTATTGAAAACAATCAATAAATGTCATTCAGAAATGTCAATAAACTCACTTTGTCAAACTTTTTTTAAGTACACTCACAGAACACAAAACCTCTTTTTCAAATCCAAATTAGAACCATTAAAAGAAGAAAGCCCAAAAACTTTTAGTTCGTCACGAAAAAAAAAGTGAAATTCAAAATCGTTCTGAACTCGTTTGGAAGGCTCGTGAAGTCGTGAGTGACAATAGTTCAGAAGGGAGGTGCGGCCGGGCCGCGGCGGTCGCTCCGAGTGGCTGACCGGTGGCCACTTTTCACCCTTGCGTTTTGGGGCGCCGCGAATGGTGTGAGCTATGAGCGGTCGCGGGTATTATACAGATATAAATAATACTATCTTTATTACGTGTATTGTTTGGTGCACATAATACAGTGTTATAGATATTATACAGAAGGTACGTTTTGTTAGTATTTTTAGCTTTTACAATAGTCTGATTAGTAAATCATACATTTTTAGTTTTGAGAAACAGGTTCCTGTGCGATAAAAAGCTCGTATCATGAGCGTATGTACGATTAGTTTGGCAGGTGTTCGACAGGTATAATAAATCATGAAGAAGTTTTTGGACTATGGGGACCAGAAAATGACGAAAACACTTCACTTCACTAAATGACTTATCGGTTTTTGGTTTACCCAACGTGTCTGACTAAATAAAAAGGGTATGTAAAAGTGAGCTGCACTTTGAACAGTATGGTATTTACGAATGACCATTCTTGAAAACGTATCTGTCTCTTTCCATCACATTACTTTCCTAATCTCGCTTTCTTTCACTCATTATCTATTTTTCAAATAGTCGCTTCCTCTCCTCCCCCACACCCCCTTGCGTCACCCGGCACACTCGATGACGTGTGTCTGTTTGTCCTCAGAACAATAACGCTGATTGGTGGGTCAACATCCTCGCGTGACGTCACCAGCAGTACTTACTGCGCTCGTCTTCAAGATGATTGGTCCGCTGATTTGATGGCACAAGATAAGGTTTCGTTACCAGACTTGATTGTTTTGTTAGGGGGGTGGTAAAGTGAGTGTTCGTGTATTATTTGGGGATCAAGGTTGGTTGTGATTATGGGTGGCGCTACAGGTTGTGGTTTTGGGATTTGAACCGGTCCGTGCTTGTGTATGAACTAATGACCTAAGCCATATCCAAAAAAAAAAAAAATTGTTGACACTCTCATTTTTGTCTGTCCCTAGACAAATTTCGAGTCTTATTACATATAATACTAATGCCAAAATAGGTAACTGTTTGTCTGTCACGACTTTTGCGGCTGGTCAAATCCAGATGGAATTTGGCACACAGGTAACACACAATAACCAGTCTCTCACAAAGGTTGAATACAGCTGAGACATTATTTTGTACATATTATTTTGTACACATAACCTGACTATAGGACTTTGGATAATTTCCGACATACAGCCGAAAGCTGGTAATTTTATAATAGTTTCGTTTGCGATTGATACATAAATGTATTCTTTCATTTGCTATGACATGCTAGCGTGAATGGTCATGTCCTTGATCATACGCTATAATTGGCGCCCCGTAGGTATAATAGCTAAAGTTACACAACTAGGTCATCGATAAGCCCTAGATTTCACCCGCGATGACTAGCTATTAGGATATCACATGCGAGCCTCGTAAAAGTATCGTTTGACTCGAAATGAACCATGTTTTTCAGCCATTTCATTTGGATAATGTTTGGGTAAATAAGTGGGTGCAGGCAATTTCAAATGCTAATTACTGAATCTAGAAAAACATCATCTTTTCTTTTCCAAATCTATGTCGGGGTCGGCTTCCAGTCTAACCGGATGCAGCTGAACTCCAGAATTTTACACGAAGCGACTGCCTATCTGACCTTCACAACCCAGTTAGTACTGGGTAATAGATACCCCCTGGTAAGACTGGTACCAGACTTTCGTATCACTGACTACCTGTAACGAGTGTCATTGATCTACAATTGACTGCCGGGACCAACAACTTAACGTGCTTTCCAAGGCACGGAGGAAACTCGGTATGTAATGGATGGTCGCCCATCTACGGACCAACCCAGACAAGCGTGGCTTAACCTGACGATCGACCCGAGCGGCTACTGGACCCCTTGGTAAGGCGTCAGTCTGACTTCCAAAAAATAGCGAAAAGCGAGTTGAGCTAGCAACTAGTAACGAGTAGTTTGTTAATGTGTTGATAGAGAGCTCAGTCAGCGATCAACTGGTAATATAGTATTTTTTACTGACAAATTGCCAACCTATTTCTTTAAGGAGGCTGTACCCTAAGACCGGGGGCCAACTTTCAGGAGGACTTTCTTATCAGAAGAGTGCCTGAATTTTATGATGGCTGTTATGGTCTAATTGAAATAATTGCTTTGAGTCCATACTCAAAAAAAGAAAAACAGAAAACCCGAGACAACTGTCAAATATATAGTAAGTGACAGCCGGGTCCAACGGCTTAACGTGTCGCCTCACGGAGAGGTCTCGATAAGTAGGTAGTGGATGGTCACCTCGGTAAGATCAAACGTTTTTTTTTTCCCATGGTGCAGAATCATCAAATGACTCCTCCCGCTCTGGGCGGAGCAGAAGGGAGTGTCAGACTTTTACTGACTAAAACCCATCCATGTTCCTTCATCGCCCTTTGTGTGGAAACTAACCCGAGCGGTTCTTATTCATTAGCTACGGGGCTCGAGGCAAAATAATTATGAATAACTCTAGAATTCTAGAAACATCAATGAACAAGACAAAGGAACCATGACATTTATAATACGTTATATAGCTTCTAAGAGTGATGTTAAAGAAATATTTGTCTCTCGCAGCGTAGGCATAAACACATTCAGGTTTCAATAAACGAAATCCTGCAGTGCTAAGTGCCAACCAATCATTTTCATTACAGGTTATTTACTAACTGAAGTTGAAATTACACTTCACTTTACTTAGAAAAATATACTGCATGCAGAACAAAGAAATCATTTAACCAATAACTGCGACTATTTAATCCGAATGGACAAATATTCCAATAAATCCCTCGGTGCTATTTCTAGAAGTGCGACAACGCTATGCACCCTGTATAGCTCCGTCCCTTTCCCGCATAGCGAAATGTCTTTTGTCTGGTGCAGGGGTGTCAAACATTTCAATTTTTTATTGCGAAACATTTTATTTGTAAAGTTAGTTCTGTCTCAGCTATCACAATTCATCAAGTCATCATCAATACATAAGTCTCTGCAAATCATAAGCAAAAACTACTGCTCAACCTCATAGCAACCGCAACGACTTCATAGTGACTCGTACCTAAAATACCAAGCATCCTCTAACCAAAATAACTTCAACTCAAATCCCTTGACAGCGACAACAGATGAAATTGATGAACCCTCCCGGTAATCCCGATAAATCTGGGGACAACAACACAGTTGCTGATGTTTGCCACCCCTGGCCAGGTGTTTATATTGAGACCCGAGGGGCGCGAGCGTCTGTTGTTTGTGATATTAAACCCCGTACACCTGCATTTGTGGGGGATATTTGTCGCAGTCTTGTGTAACGGGGATATGGCAAGATTGTAAAGGTAATATCAGCTTAGATGTTCACTTTTAGTTCATTCGTGTCTTTCACTCGCAGTGAGTGGGATTCCCATATCGTGCTGGCCAGTTTCTTACCTGATCCGCTTCTTACGCCCCAAGTTGTGAGTTCAAACCCAGCAAGTACCAATATGACTTTTTCCATACGTACACTTGTACACCACTGACGACTGGTGAAGGGAAACATCGTGAGGAAACCCTGGACTTCGGTCAGAAATCGCCAACTCGCAATGAGCAAGCGTAGTCAAGCGTGATCAAGCTAATTTTTTCTCTCTACATGAGAATGGTCAACAAAACTCTCAGTGGCACGTCTAAACACAAAATGAATTTAAAGTCAGAAAGGTTATGTGCGTAAAATACAAAATAAAATACAAAGTGAACTAATCCATCGTAGTTAAATTTAGGCATTCCGCAGTTTTCAGTGAAGCTACGAATGTTTTAAAAATGATTAACGATTTCATTTCTACATAAGTATTGCCGTTCTCGTACGTAACATTCACTCTTGCGGAGCGTCTGATATCAGCTTAAGCGATAATTGTGGGATTAAAGTCAAAGAAGATCCTATTTAGTTTAACCTTTGTCTAATTACCCTTTTCATTTTAATCTGAGTTTAATAAAGAGATAGGTAATTTACAAACTTTAAAGTAAACAGACTTAAAATAATAATTCAAAATAAATACTTGCAAATAAAATAGATCTGACCTTTGTCTTAATATTATTCAAAATTAGCTGGCCTGAAATAAAGAAATAAGTTTTATTGTAGATGTCTACTTTTTATTAGGTTTTAGGTTTTATTTTGGACATCAGTGTAAAGTAAATTTAAAAAAGTTAAGCGCAAAAATACACGTTTGTTTTCAACTTTACAATTTTATTTTACCTACTCCAGTTTAATCTAGTTTTAAAACTGCAACAACGGAGACATTTACTTCTCTCAATGTTAACGAAAGCAAGACTTTTATTGACAAAAAAGTTTGAAATCAAAATGTTTGAGGCGTTTCTTAGATTTACTTTTGTATTTTACAAATGTTATTCTATTTTGTCTTCACGATCACGATGAAACTCAGAAGAATAAAGGAGTCTGCCCACTACACCGTATCATCATACCATGATCGTGTTATGAACGTATCAGGCACGGAAGGAAACATGACACGGACTACTATGTCCACTATAATTCCGTCACCGCCTTGTGCCATGCATGGCGCGTCAACAATGAAATTTATTTATTTAAACTTCATGTGCAATAGTGGTACATACATGGGCGGACTTAATGCCACAAGGCATTCTCTACCAGTTAACCTTTGAGTTAAATAGGAAAACATGTCATAGTGATAGGGTACAAAATAATGTCTAAAAAACTAACTTCTTGTTTACGAGAGTTTATATACTTATATTGATACTATAATACACTACAAATAAAATAAACTTATAGCAAAATAAAAAAAAAATAACGAGAAACCTAAACCTCGCCTCGGCGGGAATATTTTGCCGGTATAAGTTCCGTACATGGCACGCGACTGTGTTGGTTGGTTAGAAACGGTCTAATCTCAAAATTTTCAATACAAGGAATATGTTATTGCCTGATACATTTATAGAACGGTCATGGTAAGGTACACTATAGTGGGCAGAATCCTTAAGTCAGAAAAAAGGAAACGAGATAAACATAGGTAACATTTCTTAGGTTCAACGCACACTTAGAAGTACTAGGCCACCTACTGTGCACTGTACACGTACAGTACCTGGGCGGGACTAGCATCGCCTCGGCTCACTCTCTGTCACTTGCTGATCTTGATCCGAGACGATGCTGTTACGATAACGTTGCATTGCAGGTTGATGGAGCTTCATAGCAAGAATCCCGAACGACATGAGCAATGCTGATCCCCATAAGTGCTTCTAATTCTCAACGCATGTTGACAAATGTTGTAATAATGGTGTTGTCACATTCGAATTTTAGCAACAAAAGCAGGTCAGAAACTAATTTCGGGAAGAACCCAAAATATGGGTTTCCTCTAATGGTTGGCTTAGCTCTGCTTCCATCGTCATCATAATCTCGGCCCCAAATTGCCTCTGCTGGGTCCTCCCTTCCTTCTGATGCACTTCCTGGTTTCGGGCGTCCCTCAACCTGATATTTCCCACGACTGATATCACCAACACCATGAGAGTTTCTTCGGCCTAACCTTGAAGACCACGCTCCGCTTTTAGTTCGTCTATTCCCCATGAAAGGCAAAACGGTGCGTGGTGTCACGGAGTATGAATGTTTCAGTCTAACTAAATGCTTGATAAAAGTAGCTATCGTAATTATTTCTAACGCAGTTATATTAGATGTTTACATGCGTGGACTCAAGGAGGTCAAGGGAGGCACATACCTATTTGCGTGCTGGTCATTGAGAACATTTTCACTTCATACCTGAAACAAAAACAAAACGGTTAGTAGGTGTTACTAGTGAAGTATTCGCGTTTGAGCACCTATTTTTTGGGCACCAATGCATTGAGCACCGAAGGCCAATTTTATTGATGTTTTATTATACACCCCATCACTAAAAGCTACCGCACCGTAGGTGCTCAAAAGGGAATAAAGTTAAATATTTTTTATTGTTCTCCATTGAGCACCAAGCTATCAAATGGATTGGTGCTCAAATGGGAATACCTTCGGTGCTCAATGCTTTGGTGCCCAAAAAATAGGTGCTCAAACGGGAATACTTTTAATAGTTATTCTATCACGGTATGCATGAGAACAGTTGGCTAAGTGGTATCGGCCCCGACTTGCAAGTTGTAGGGTCGTGGGTTCGAACCCAAGCCGGTGCATTACTTGGTGTAATAAAATAAAAAAATCGTCACCACCAATCTCAAAACGGTGAAGGAAACCATCGTAATAAAAAAATCGAATACATGTGACAGCAGTGGGAATATTATAAGTTGATTGTGCCTACAATATCTACATTCAGTTCTACCTACATCGGTTCGACTGACTCGTAAGTTTGTTATCTATGGGTTGGCAAACAAATTACCGCCACATCTGAGTGTGTGTGGTCACCGACAGCTACGAACATTCATCAATACCCGTGTAAGACCCCGTAGTAGTCGGTACCTTACACTTGCAGTTTATGTAAGAAGTGGCAAGTAAGTAAGTACTTGGAGTTAGGTGAGTTGACGTAAACACACACAGATTTGGTAACACTAAAAGTTTATTAGAGTATATACCGATCACAACAAAGTAAAAGTGGGTTGGATGCTAATCCGCGGTGTTCGCGTAAGTATGTAATTTGTCAACTAACTTAAAATTATATTAAACATGGTTTTAAATACGAAAGATAAATGTAGGTTGCTGCGTTTGCAGCCTGACGGTATGTACGTAAACCGTACAACCCGACACATCGCAGAAGCATTGCCATATTTGCCGTCCTAGACACAGAACTGCAAATTAATCCGGTATTCAAGCGACTCAATCTAAATTCATTGAATTTCAGTCAGGCACAAAGCTGAACATCGAACACCGAAGCTGGCCTAGACTTAAGAGACCAACCAATACAAAAACATTCCACTTTATCTCCCTCCATTGTCAGGCGTTCAATGAATGGACAATATGTACAGAAAAATAAATGTAGTACTAGCTGATGGCCGCGGCTTCGCCCGCTTGACAAATTATATACTAAAACCTTCTTTTTGAATCACTCTATCTATTAAAAACCGGCCAAGTGCGTGTCGGGCCACGCGCAGTATAGGGTTCCGTAGTAGCCCGTTATATTCAAGCAACTACTTCTTCTTAGTCACTATAGAATTTCCAGATTTTTCAAGCCAGCAGTTTAGCTTTTAGAGAGGGGGGGAGGGGGGGCTACTGGAACAAAAATTTGCACTTTAAAGTTTAATATTTCGTAAATGGACCATTAAATCGAAAAGAAGCTAGTATAAGAAACCCCTAAGTCATTTTAAAAGACCTATTCAACGATACCCCACACGATGGGGGGGGGGGGGACGAAAAAATAAATCATCCCCACCTCACATGTAGGGGAGCTACCCTAAAAAAATACATTCGAATATTTTATTTTACCACTTTGACGGCGTAATTGATATACACACCTCTACAAAATTACAGCTTTCTAGTACTAACGGTCTCTTAGCATAACCTCGGACAGACAGACAGACGGACATGACGAAACTAGAAGGGTTCCTTGTCAGGACTACGAAACCCTAAAAACCCGCATCAAAACCCGTTGCGTAGTTTTAAAGATCTAAGCATACATAGGGACAGACAGACGCCGCGGGGGACTTTGTTTTATAATAATTATGTAGTGATAGTGATTACACCACCTCTGTGCACACCCCTGCTTTGTTCTACTGCCTATACTCTGAGCTGAAATATCGCCGTCTTATAAATACTCTGTGGTCGTAATACCGGGTTTTCTATATGGCTGGGTTTAATACCGGCGTCGACTTCAATGGCTATGTTATATTGACAATATTATGAGTTTGTGAGGTCCTCGTTTAATAAAAGATTGTCTTGGATTCTTGATGATAAAATATGAGAAAACAAGATATTTTTTTTATGTGAGGCTGTGAGATTATATCATATACGTGCGCTTAAGTAAAAGAGGCACTTATATCAGTTCTTTGTGCCTGAAGTGTTTTAAAACAATGAGTGCCAACCGTTATTAACCGTGTTGGGGTCGGCTTCCCGTCTAACTGGATGCAGCTGAACAGTATAGTATTCCACATGAAGTGACTGCCTATCTGACCTGCACAACCCAGTTACTACCATAGATATTAGATGCCCCATGGTAAGACTCATGGGTTGTCACGAGGGAGGCAGGAGTACCTACATACTTCCCGAGGCACAAAGTTATCTCGGTACGTAATGGATGAACCGCATAAAAGTCTTTTGAGCAAATTAGAAATACTTACAACGCGGAAAATCGACTTTTATTTTAAACTATTTGTTTATCTGTGAGAAATACAGATAAACAGCAGGAAATTAGTAATTATCATATTAATCATGCATAAGTACTTTATCGAAATACCGACTTGTTATAACATATAACATATTTTTATTACTAGTAGTTTTTTTAATTAGGCGAGATTGACAACACATGTCACGAGTGTTAGTTTCGCGCCCTAGCATTGCTCTAAAATAGTGCTTTCGTTTTTTATCGGTAGTAGACACAGGAAGTAATAGAACCACAGTTCCATAGGTGTAACTATGAATAACTGCAATATTTTATTATGATTCTTATTCATTTATCTGTAACCGGGTAACACAATAATCCTTGATATGACTGGTTGACAGACTTTCGAGCTTCTAAATAACGACTGTCAAAGATCTACAAATGACAGCCGGGACCAACGGCTTAACGTGCTTTGTGAGGCACGGAGGAAACTCGGTATGTAATGGATGGTCACCCACCCACTGACCGACCTCGGCAAGCACTACTTAACCTTGAACATCGACCCGTGTGCTTGTTATTATTAAGCCTCGAGTCCCTCTAATAACCTCAAATCCATCATGGAAAATAAAACGTAATTAATTTTAAAAATAGGTAAATAATCCACACGACATTGGCTTCACAATGATATCCTTCAATAATCTGTTTGCCTAGGTTAACGTAAACAATTACCTTACACGGCAGGACCTCTTCATCACCAGACCCTGACATTCGCGCCGCATCAGGTCATTGGGGACATTGCTAACCACTCGCGAAGGTTGCGCCATCTGTTGTATTAAACTTAGGAGCAATGTCCTTTGTCTACATCTCAGAACTAATAAGAAGTTTAATATAGACATAGAAGGATGAGGCCTTTATTTGATATCCTTTTGGTTTTATTATTCTTAATAGCACATGAATATTCCTAACTTACGTATAGGTATTATTTATTTACCGTCTCTGTGATGTGTTGTTGTTGGGTTATACCATCAGGATTTTTTCTGTAGCATTCACGGAGTCTAGATTTGCTCCCGGTTGATGGTAATGGGCTCGCCCCCTATTACATGAGACTTAAACATCTCTGCCTAACGCTTCGGGGATTACAGGCGTGAAGTTATGTTATGTCACTTCGATGTCTCGTGGCTGTAACCGCAATTACTCAGTGTGAGGGTCTTAGGTTCTTTTAATTTTCTCCAGGGTATTTTCGGTAGCAGCCAGTTGTCTTGTTTTTGCCCGGTTAAAGAATAGGTTCATTCCTTATTATGTGGCTAAAGACTAAAGAACGGTGTAGGTACTACTTTAGTAAACACACTGTCTGCCGTTTAGAAATATCGTGAAAATGGTGTGGAGTTCGCAAATTATCTAATGGGAAATGGAAACATAAAAAAATGAAAGATTATCAGACAGACAGAATAACTTCCGCAGTTATAATATTAGTATGAATAAGTACTATAAAATTATTAGTGTGTTGTTTGCGACTCGTTCGGGGAAATGGATACCTACTTCCTAGCTTATAGGTATATTTCTGTAGCCAATCAGCATACGAGTTATGCAGATTATCCATTATTGTAATTAAATCTCTTGCTTGAATGTCATTGCATACGCATAGTTAGTAACCATTTTATGATGAATTAATTATAATTACAAATGTTATGTTATCTATAAATAGTATGAAACATGGTCGCTTTTCGTGTCCGTCCGCGTGACCGAGTGGTTCTTAAACTACGCAACGGATGTTAGTGCGATCTTCAACATCACACAAGGTTTATAACATAATTCTGTATAAATTAAATAACAAATACTTCACGTCTGTATTCCCAGACGTGAAGTATTTGTTATTTAATTCAAAGGGTTAGGCAGAGGTGGCTAATAGAACACCCACATTTAATCATTTATGTTTAAATCCCATGTAATATGGGTGACTATTACCAACAAACGAGCACAAATCCATACTCCATGGATGCTGTTTAGAATTTCCTGATGGACAAATCAGAACCTTATTACTCAGCAGACAAACGAGAGAGTCAGTCTTAAGTAAATGAATTAATATTTAACTTTGATTGTTATGAAGAACAGCCCGATGTCTGGAATTGTTCCTGGTTGATGGCAATAGGCTCGCTTCCTATTACTGAAACTTATACATAACTGGCGAAATAAGGACTAGGCTGTAGGTCCACATCTGCCTATCCTTTCCAGGATTACGGGCGTGATGTTATGTAAGCTTTAATAACTGGCAGTTTCCACCAAGTATTTCTTTTATTTAATGACAGAAGAATGACATGCCAGTCTTTTGTTTAAGATTTCATTACTGTAGTCAGTTAATTGTTGCAATAAGTTTTGTTATAATGAGTTTCATTCTAGTTTTTATAATAACTTCTAGAAATACTGCAGGTTATTAACGGGTCTTTTTTTTCTCTTAGGTTTTTATCTCTCTGCCGGGGCTGCGGGACTATTCGAAAGAGATACCGTGGCCCCGGAACACAAAGGGCGATGAAGGAACATGGATGGGTTTTAGTTAGTAAAAGTCTGACACTACCTCCTGCTCAGCCCAGAGCGGGAGAAGTCATTTGATGATTTCCCAACCTAAAAAAAAATAAAAAAATAAGGTTTTTATCTCTGGTTTTTCTCTTGTGTAAATAAAATATGCTTACCTAAAATGAGTTGCCATGCCAATGCAATTTAGATAGACATCTACATTGCATTCGGGTCTAATCCAACAATATTATGATTACACAAAATATTAAACCAATTTATTTATAACTGTTTTTTTTTAGACAATGGGGTTTTAAAAAAAAAATAGGTAGTTACATTATAATGTAGGTTGTACCCATCTATGTCAAGTGCGTGACTCATTCTTGATGAGCACAGTAAAACTTTGTCTAGTTTTAAGAACCGACCATTAAACTAGAGAAAGTTTTACTATGCTCAACCAAACTAGTATCAATGACAAAAAGTTCAAACATGTCTGGCCCAAAATTCAGCTACTTGAACACTCATTGTGTGGTGTCCGCAGATTGTCCACAATGTATCCGTAACTACCAGGGTGAAGTTGAACCTTATAAGCAGGTAGGGCTAACAATAAAAATGATTCCATCATCATCATCATTTCAGCCGAAGGACGTCCACTGCTGGACATAGGCCTCCCCCAAGTGTTGGCACATTGACCGGTCCCGTGCGACTCGCATCCAACGGATTCCCGCAACCAGGGCTCCGGTCCACCTAGTGGGAGGACTTCAAACGCAACGTCTTCCGGTTCGCGGTCGCCTCTCCAGAACTTTTCGGCCCCATCGGCCATCCGAATGATTCTATATTCCATTTTAAAAACTGATTCCCATTTTAAAATACAAACTATTCGATTCTAATGGACAGTGAATGAACACGTATTTAATTAAAAACCTCTTTCTTTCACTTCAAACAATTTCGCGAACGAATGGAAAACATTTTTTTAATTTTCCTCTACTCGTCCGTAATAGACAGTTGTGCTTTTTTTTATAAAATGTTGCCAGTCGCGTAATCGTCCGCCATTTTAATTACAAGCATGGCTGACTGCTCACATTACTTTATGTTCTCAATGGAAATGGAAATTATGTTGTTCGACTGATCTCTTTCATTTTGAGTCCACGGCACTTTAAAAAAAAAACCTAATCATGTTGTTAGCAGCGTCAGTGACGTGCATTTAAAAAAAAATAGTTAGAAAATACCAGTCCTCTTAAACGTCATATGAAATACTAAAATCTATCTCCAAAACCACTTTCAATGAAATTTTGTAAATGTCTATTTCCAGTTTGAAAGATAAGATAGTTTTGGAGCCGATAGGTGGCGCCATGCTAGATGAGGTCCGTGTTTCCGATCCGGAGAAGTAACAACAAAACAAACTCAGCGGTCGTAGTCTACAGTAAAGATATAATCATAATAAGGACATAATAATTAATATGAGGACCATGCAGGTTGATTGTACCACGAAATAAAAACTATGTTGGTATGTACTTACCTGTTATATTAAGAACAAAATGTATTGTTTAAATATTAGGGGCCATCCATAAATTACGTCACACACGAATTTTTAGACCCCCCCCGTCCTTGTCACAGCTGGTTACATTATTTTGTGAGACCCCCTGCCCTAGTGTGACGATATTTTGCAATTTTACATCTACAAACAATTGAATTAAAAAAGCAGTTCCGAAATTAGTTTTATTTTCGATTTAAATTCTTTTTCAATAAAATTAACAACAAAAACATAACATGACAAAAACAACAATACACAAACACACACACACAACACACACACACATATCAACAAAACACAAAAACACAACAAACAATCAATACAACACAACAGAACATAACATTTCAAAAATTTTACAAAACTAAAAACGATTTATTATTTTTATTAAAGATTCAGACTTATAAAGATTCTGAAATGTGACGTCACGAAAGTTAGGACCCCTCCCACCCCTTTGTCACACAATGTCACACTTCGTCGACCCCCTCTCTCCCCCTTAACGTGTGACGTAATTTATGGATGGTCCCTTACCCGAATATCCATGAACTGAGAAGAACATAACATGCGCAAAAAATATCAATGTTGTCGGGAAACGGATACCCAAACACATAATAAGTAAGTACTCCTGTTTGGACAGTCGTGTAAAACGAATGACCCAGTCTTTTCTCAAGGTGACATTTTGATTTTCCCAAAATGTGTATTAAGAATGTGTATTATTCCACGTATAGGAACCGAATGTAGCGTAGGGATACAATACATGACACCTCGGCTATTAAAAACAATAACTGTTAGAGTGTAGAGGTAAACAATAAAAATGTTATGACAATTACTGTTACAATAGTAATAAGACCGGTCAATCCAAACTTGTGATAAAAATATAATTAATTTCTCATACTAACAAAAAGTAACAAGTACGCAAATATAATAAAAACAAGCAAGAAAAAACCTACCTACAAATCTTGAATAAAAAATTATTATAATATATTCAACCTTGTACCACAAGAAATCAACGAATTCGTACATTGAACTTGACCGCACGATAGCTACTACCTAAACATATATAATTCTACAACAATCTACCTATATTCTACAAGTTTATACGTCGACTTTAATATACATTGACGGGTTAGTAAGTTGGTCCGTTTGTCTCGCGGTCTTATGTGAGACTGCTGAGCGTAGTATCCTGGGTTCATTTCCCGGGTCGGTTCTGGGTGCATTTCATGGGTATTACACCCATTTTTAAAAAGTGTTTCAAGTAGTTTCTATAGTGCTAATAAACCACTAAAAAAATCACAAACATTTTATTCAATCGTTAAGTGCCATAAAAATGCATTAAAATTTAGCATTTTCAAATTTCGCGCGTAATTTGACGAAAACGCTGGACGCAGTGGACGCCATATTGCTCTGTGGTCATGACGTCAGTTGGCTATGTAAACAAATGCAGTGATATTTGAAGTTGACACTTCGATGTTTACATAGCCTTATGACGTAATAACATGGCGACTACTATAATGGTGTTATGAAACATATTAAAAAAAGCTGAAACCATTGAATTGAATTTTAAAATTT
Source organism: Xestia rhomboidea (assembly GCA_963853795.1). Classification (NCBI taxonomy): domain Eukaryota; kingdom Metazoa; phylum Arthropoda; class Insecta; order Lepidoptera; family Noctuidae; genus Xestia; species Xestia rhomboidea. The sequence continues at coordinate 19,131,335 of OY970774.1, forward strand.
AGTTTGCTATTTTATGAACTAAAACTAACGTTTTCCGACTGCTTTTTGCCTAAGCTATCTCAATAATATATTTTTAGATTTTTTCTCATATAGAGTAAAATACCCTATTGGGTTATAGGGTTTATAATTAGGCATTTCTCATTAGCAGCCCGGAGTTCGGAAGATGGCGGTATGATACTCCCGTGCCGTCCTGCGCCTGAACTCTTTCCGGTCACGTCGGGTTGCCGTCCCATCGGACTATGAGGGTGAGGGAAGAGAACTCTCTCTTCTGGTGCTGGTCAAGCGTGTGCGCAGACAGTACAGGTGTAAGTGTACTATAATATATCCCGCGCCGATGGCTTATCTCCGCTAAGATTGGCCGTGACCGAAAACGGTCGGGAGGACTATTATTAGTAAGTTCGAGATAGGTATTAATACTCTTTGTTGAGTGGTTATGTCTCAGAGATTAATTTTCTTTGATTTATGTTTATAAAAAAACCGTTGTGTGTGTTATCGTGTAATTCTTCTCCTCCTAAATGCCTTCACCGATTTTGATGATCTATTTTTGTGTATTTATGGAGTAACCTGAACCGGTTCTTAGCTAAAGTTAGACCCGGACCTAAGTGACAGTATTTACGATACAAAAATCCACTCGGGTAAAGTCGCGGGCAAGAGCTACTTTAAATAAAAAATAAAAAGCAAAGCTACATTACATTTGAGCTGATGATGATGAGCTATATTAAGATTCTGGCAGATCCTGCGGTGTTGTGAGACAGGGTCTGTTCCCTAAAAGAGGTTTTGATATTCGTCTTTGCTCATTTTTTTTTAGAGAAATTATTAGTCAAGCTATACATTTTTTTATTGGCAACTTGATCAAACTTCTCATTTTATAACTAAGCAACGGGAAAATGAGTCTTCTCTAATAAACGAATTCGTCTTTTTTACAACGCCAACGAAATATTCTATAGAAAGCGTCAAGTAAAGATCAACAATTATTTTAACTTGTCCTTCTTATTTAGACATTGCCACCTAATTTACTAACTCAGCCACAGAAATATATCTCATCACCATTTTACGTTTTACAGCTTCAACAGAATGTCCTCAAAAACATTTATTTCAAGCTTCCATAGACAAGATCATTTATTATAACTTATCATGTAAAATAATACACCATAGTTATTCTTTTATCGTGAAAACTGCAAGATTTGGTGCGAGTCCGAGGGACAAAAGCGACTGGCCATTTGCACACATCATGTACCGAGAGTTAGTCATGTCACGTGTATTTGTTTATTGGAGATAATAAAGCTTCCGAAAAATAAATACATAAACGTCCAACGATCTGTGGTTGATTGTACTAAGCTTGGTTAAAATGAATTACCGAAAAATAAATACAAAATTAACCGGCAAAAAATTCAGTATTTAGCAAACAAGCATGAGCTTACCTATTCAAATTAAAATTCTACGAATAATAGAATAAAAAGTAATAAAAGAAATAAACTAAATTTCCAGAAAAAATACCAAACTTACTTACAAAAAATACTTAAGTTTCCAGAAACATGGTCTGCTAAAATAATCGTTTTCTTTTCGGGACTTGGGGCACCCCGACGTTAGGTTATGTTAGGTTACTTTAAACCTCGCAGACAGAAATAGGAGCTACGTCGACTACGCCTTATTACATTTTGACCACCAATAGATATCACCAGCTACGAACAACGCACTCGAGACTCGAATTGATTTTAAAAAGAAAAGTACGTACTTACTATTAGTGGCCATAATTTACTATTTGATGATAATTTTAGCTAAATTTCGACGATCAATTAATGTGGAACAAGTTACATTTTAGTTAGTTTACACAACGTACTGAGTTAAAAAATTATAAGCCATTTATTTATCTTTTTTGATGTCATATATTAATATTTTAGAATTTTACTGCTTGAATGCATGTTACAAATTTAGATGCTAAGAAATAACCACCAAGCTGAGTTGTATTTAGAGGCTTACATAGAAGATAACTAGTGGCTAAGATGGTATCATTCAGACGCTCGTAATTGTGGCTGACTTAATCATTTAGAAGGCAATGTAGATTTTTAGAGGCGAATACTGCTATTAAAAAGTCTGTTTAATTAGCGCCCTTTTTTACTTGGTTTGGCAAGTCTTTGAAGTTGTATGCGTAGGTATACGTAATTTCTTGAGAACCTGTGCTTGTTTTAATATAATTATTTCCTTATTTTTTGTGCGATTTTATCGTTAAACTAGATATAATTGATATTATTGCTAAGATCAGAACATGTGAGTATTCATAATATTTCGTTTGACCTTATAGCCGCCGCGTGGTTATTCAGAACGGTAGCCGTCTCGCGGAACGGAAAGTCCGGTAAGTAGAAGCCAGCCTCATAGAGCCACCTGCGAGATGCCGAGACGAAAAAAAAACTCGCGGAACATGAAATACTTTAATTTCATGTTCCGCGAGTTTAATTATAATTTAAACAATTATCTTTCAGATAAGAAACAAATTTAGTTTTTAAAAATATTCGAAAGTTTGTAATAGCAATTAAAATGAAAATAATCTCATTTCTTTGGATTTGATCACATTTTGTCACCTTATCGTGGCCCTTAAAAAGTACGTCCTTATAGGAACCAACAATTTTTGCGTAGTTACTTAGTTTCATGTACAGAATGCTTCTTTGACGGCTTCTTATCATTGTGACACCCGCCCCCGCCCTCCTCCCCAATACCTAGGGACATCCTATTCTATTTCACACTTCTAAGGATATAATGTCTCAACACGGAACACTAAAAGAACAACAAAAACTAATTGTTCTAGCTGTAGTATGAGCTAATTGTTCTAGCTGTAGTATGAGCTAATTGTTCTAGCTGTAGTATGAGCTAATTGTTCTAGCTGTAGTATGAGCTAATTGTTCTAGCTGTAGTATGAGCTAATTGTTCTAGCTGTAGTATGAGCTAATTGTTCTAGCTGTAGTATGAGCTAATTGTTCTAGCTGTAGTATGAGCTAATTGTTCTAGCTGTAGTATGAGCTAATTGTTCTAGCTGTAGTATGAGCTAATTGTTCTAGCTGTAGTATGAGCTAATTGGAGGAAATATTGCAGTGTTACGGGAAGGATAGAAACTATGCGTGTTTACACACAACGACTAAGGTCGAACGAATTATTCTTAAAACATTGATAAAATACTTCATCGGCCTAGGTTCGTTCCCACGTCGGGCAAAGTGTAATAGGGTGTCCATCAGGAATTTGTCAGTAGCAGTCATAGAGTGTGGCCCGGTTGATGGAAATAGGCTCTCCTCATATTACATGAGACTTGAACATTACTGGTGAAATGTAGGTCTACTATTAGGTACAGAAAATACAATGGTACTAACGTACTACAGTGCCTGCCTTCGCTTGAATACAGCCATAAGTTAAGTGTTTGGGTTATTCGGGATGAATATTCACCACAACTCACAATGCCCTTCTTTTTTAAATCTATTTCATAATATATTATGACCTTACCTGACCTTTGGTATTTTTTGATCTTTTGAAAAAACAAACTGGAGGCGTAAGTTCAGATCTTGACCACGCGCCAAAACATCCTTGCACGGCTATAGCTGTTATGTTTACAAAACGGTTATTTGTAACCACGTGTCAGATACATAATAGACACTCACAACACAATCTTGAACTTGACCCCGCTACGTCTAACGCACTCTGCCGATTACGGCTTAATCGGTAATAAAAACGAGTAGAACGTAACCTTCAGATTATTATGCAGGTGATTGTAAACCTTATTATTGATCGAAATAGAGTTTACCTCAGCTTGTTTAGAAATCCACGTGGCAGGTTCGACAAGATGGATGGCTATTACGTAGAAGGTTTTTTTTATTTAAAAATTGGTATAATATGATTGGTATTATAGAGATGTTGGTAAACAATAATTAATACCACATCTTCTCCAGTAAGATAGTGTTTGGTTTTCGTAGCTAGTATCCACCTACTGTTTTGTCTGTGCATCACCATAAGGTAGACTTGTAGAAAATGCCCAAGGCATTAAGTCCGCCTTTGTACATTATGTGTATAAGGTTTTAATAAATAAATAAATAACTTCGATCAAGGAAATCTTCAGGAAACTTGCGAACCAATTACCCACGGAACTCAATCTCATTCACTTTCATTTGAAGAAGATTGTCATTAAATTGTCTCATATTTAAAACTAGCTGTGCTCCGCCGTTTCACCCACCGCTCAGCTTCTAAGGGTTGAAGCGTAGAGTTAAATAGCCTGCCTACCTCAAGAAATGAACTTTAAAATGTAAAAACATTGTTATTTTTTCTTCTGATTCAGAGATTGGCGCGTAAACAAACACTTCAGCTTTATTATCTTCTTAGTAAAAAACCACGTGTGACTATCGCTCATCTCCAAAACCAACCAACCGACCAAACTTGTTTGTGTATCAGTCATATACATGATGAATACAGGTTTTATGCGTGCCTCAATCAAATCTCAGTTGTGCTGAAGATGCCATCAGTGAATGAATTTAACTTTGATAGCTCATACTCATGCGATTTTGATACTTGGCCGCAGCTTTGGAAAAAAAAATGGCGGTAGTTTGAGAGGCCATTTAATTCAAACCCCTTTGTGATTGTGTTAGGTTCCATCTTGAAATATTAGATTTGGACCCGATCGGAGGCGACGTGCAAAGCTGGGGCGGGCCGCTAGTATTGGTATAGAAAGGTTCATTGCTAGATTACAATGGTTGAAAAATCCCTCTGGTTAACATAAACAGCGCAAATCACAATAAATATTGTTATTAAAATTGTCACTCGTCAATTTCATTCCATGGATAAAATTTAATAATTTTTTTTTGCCCACACGTTTTTCCTTAAAACATCTGACATTGACAGCCATGTCGACATCGGCACCTATTGCTATGAACAAAAATATAATAGAATAGACATAATAATTATGTCGAATGAAAATGGTCTAAACTCGCCAGTCCGCTCTGAGCAGCGCAAGCGAGGGGGCTCTTTCTTTACTTGTATCAGACTTGACCTTTTCATTACTACATATCAATCTTATTGTCATTAAGTTCATTAATTATCGTATTATTATATTGATTGCTCCTATCAGACCACTGATAAGTGATAACAGTGGACAATAAGAGCTAGTCTTGACCCTCACCTCCTGGCTAATCCGTATGAGACAACGATAAGTAAACATTATGATAATTACAATCTTAATTATGCCGTATTTAATTAAGTATATTTGTATTAAATTAGTTCATTAGACAACAGTCATGATACGTTAATATGTTTCTTAGAATGTATAACTTTTGTCCGCCTCTTGTCGGTCACAAGTCGGAAATTATTTACATTATTTCTACTACAAGAGGCAGTACAGGGATAAAAAGAATCCTAGATAAAGATCTTAACCCATGTCAGCGAAAATTAAAAAAAAAGCACCAAAAATGTGACCGATGTTTCACTTTCCTTGATACAACACCGTAGTTATGACAATACAATACAGGGTGTAAACAACGAGATCCTCACGTCCCGGCCGCCGCGGGAGACGCCCCGGGCGTCGGGGGCCACGTGGTGGCTTCCGGCCACCGTAGGCGCCTCATGACGACAGGCCGTGTCGACGGCGCGTTCGTGTTCCACGCGCGCCTCAAAGACAGTCAGCAATAGGGAAGGGGTCCGCAAGGGCCGAAGCCTGCCGGGGCTGCGGGACTATTCGAAAGAGATACCGTGGCCCCGGAACACAAAGGGCGAGGAAGGAACATGGATGGGTTTTAGTCAGTAAAAGTCTGACACTCCCTCCTGCTCCGCCCAGAGCGGGAGAAGTCATTTGATGATTTCCCATCCTAAAAAAAAAAAAAAAGGGTGTAAACAACCTCATCACGAAGCCGTCAACCAAGCATTCGGTACATAAAACTAAGTAACTTTATAATAACGATTGCTGTTTTTTATTGATTAAAATCTTAAAATAAAAACTTGTTTTAAAAAGTTGAAAATTTGACCCCCAATATCTCCGTAACTAGAAGGTTCTCAGGTATGGTGTAGAACAAAAAAAAATATCGCAATGACGAGGAGAACAAGTGCCTTTCGGCTTCGTTAAGAGGTTTTTTACACCCTTTATAATTTTTGGTTTCAGAAACAATCTGGTCACAGTAATTTTATCTTGCACATAAACCTTATGTCTCTGAAAATAAAGGTCAAAGTACAAAGCACAGAGTACCTGATCTTATGATGAGATATGTCAGGTGGATCTTAATTATAAGACTTCTCAGCGGAAAAAGTTACCTTCAAAGTTTTTTGACAAAAGCACGTTACGATTCTTGCTTTTAAGACCACATCTAATCCACCAAGACCTGTTCTTCCACACTCAGATAATTAGGAGGACGTTTTGGAAGAACTGGTTCTGCTCACGTTTGTCATGAGAGTTTTAACTTGAATCATTAAATGAAACAAGTATTTTTTTAAATTGAATAATTTAAACGAAATCTACGCAATATTATAATAGACCCGAATTTGTGATGTGTAGATTTTTTTTGATGAAGGTAATTACTAAGACACATAAACATGTTTTTTAGATACTTTAAATACCTGGTCAGTTAAGCAAAATTCAGGCTTCGATATGCTAAAACACTGGGGCCTCGAAAAGTATTTTTATTAAATATTATTTTGTAAAGTAACTATTGGTATTTCGCGAAACCAGAGATTTCGCTACACACATAAACGATTTTGGTTTGACGCCATTTTCCTGATTAAAACCTAGTTTTATGAAAACCGTGCTTTTTATGTTTTGACTCAAAAATTCATAATTCAACACCCCGCGTGTATTCTACGGAGGGTTAACTAGAGGTGACCATTATGTATGGCGATCAACCGGGTACAAGTTCAGACTCCTTGTTGCTACTGAGAAATTCAATGGAAAAACATAATCACTTTTCCTGACCACGGAATCAAACTCAACACATAATATCGGCATAATTAGCTCTTGCGGTCACTAATCCAATGACGTAGTTATAATGCAGTTTAAGAGGGTATTGTAATGTAACAATAGCCATATCATTACTAAGATTCACTACTAAAATAAACAAAGACAATCTATGCGGCTCCAAAGTCCTACACTATGTTCAAATAAAAGATATTGATTGATAATTAAAGTAAGCTACACAAACTTACATAGAATTAATTGTTAGCTACAAAAACAAATGACTAATTTACATTAGGAAGTGGACTATGACAATACTGGCAGCAGAGCTGTTTAAAAGATAATACTTGACTAGATTTATACATTACCTATTAGTAAAACCTAAAGTAATCTAGACTTTACTTTACTTTTGTTCGACATATGCTTGACGTTGACGTTGACACTTGGGAATGATGACCTGTCGGCCAAAGACCTCTGGGAACGGTTTCAAGTTCAACATAACTTTAGAATACATATTTTTACGAATTGTTCTATGAGAAGTCAATAGAATTTTAAAAGCCGTAATTGTTTTAAGAGTAAAGGAGTGTAGTTTTCTTTAACTTGAGAATTGGTCATACAACTTAAACATCTTATTTTTTAATGTTAGCTTTTGTTAGAATTTTAAATGAAGAATAAAATAGTTAAACTTCTGATTCTGCGCCATGCTAAACAAACCTGCCTTTCCAATCATTTTTCTCGTATTGAACAATCGTTAGAGCATTGCACTTTGTTCAAATATTTTAACCTCCAACCAGATCCGAAATGGAAGCAAAAAAACATTCCGAACATTCAAAAATCAATTTAAAAACCGAGGTTAAAACATTAACAACAAAACCAGGTTAATACCTACTGTCACGGCAACTATTGATATTTAATTACTCAGGAACAATTCCAATCAAACATAAAATAACATCTACGCACTTGTATATTTTAATAAATACTCGTTAATCTTAGGAAAAATAGTATCACTGGTGTATTGACTATACGTAACATCTATGTGGTTCCACAGAGGATCCTCAACCTTCACTAATTCTAACACATTGGGGAGCTTCGACATCAACCACTCCACATCTTTAGTGTCCACCAAACCGTCATTCTTCCCATATATGCACACAACTGGCACTGTTGCCGCACTGAGATTGTACTTAGGAGGCTGTTCGCTTCCATATACCACCAGGTTCTGTTCCTTCCCGTAGTTAAACTTCTCGAACCTCCTACTCTTCATGCTCTGGCCGTACCGTGCCATGTTGTGCACGGACGTTCCCGCAGGAAAGTGCCCGAAGAGTACCCTCGTAGTCTCGTTGGTGATGGACCCCAGGTGAGGGGAGTCCACGTGGTCGAACACGTCGAGGATCGTCTCGCACAACCTCTCAGTAAAATCTGACAGCTGGCAGAAGAACGCGACAAACTCCTGACTGAATGCGCCTTTGGAAAACACTTCTTGGACGCCGTACATTGATAACGCACCTTCTATTTGTGCAAACGTCTGTGTCAGAGTTCTAAATAATATCGATTTTGTGTTAATTTGTCGGGCTGCTGGCGCTAAGCCAATCACTAGTTGGGCTTTCTCACAGTAGCCTGGCCTTTCTGAGCACATCACTAAGAACGTCCCGGTTCCTTGAGAGTAACCGATGTAATTCAGCTTCTCATATCCTGTATAATCCAAGACATAGTCGATCATCGCTGGCACATCGTAAATCCCCATCTCTTCGATGTAGAACTTCCAGTAGGCGGCATCGTTATCTGGGCTCATGTGGATGTGTCCTCTTGAGTAGTAGTTCCCTCTAACATTCCCCACCCATAGATCGTAACACGCATCAGAAATGAGGTAAGCTAATCCTGCATTTGGGCCGGAATCTATCCAGGAATCCGAACTCTGGAGTAGTCCATGCATGAGTAGAACCGGAGGCGATCTCTTCTTTTGATGACAGTTCCTTGCTTTCGCTATCCTGAACATGGTAAGAATATATCCATCGTCCGTAATAACTTTGTGTTCTTCAGAAATATATCCATATTTTTCGGTCAGCTCGGTGAAATTCATGAGAGAATCTTTGGGGTACCCCAGGGAAGTCTTGACCTCCCTCCTGATGGGCAGCCATGGCGTGCGTATGACGTACCCGACCGCGACAACTGATAACGATATCAGCAGGACGTTTAACGTGTTGAACCGTTTCGAAGACATGCTACCAACTGAGCGCGCACCTCCGCGAAACAACTAATCTATATACCACGCCAACCTGTATGTGTTGTGTGTTTGTGTGCACGATGTTATTTATTTTTCATTTTTTTTTCTTTGGGTTGTCGTTAGGATAATTATAATTATGTATATTATGTATATCATTATAAACTATGTATAATATATTATGTATATATTTTCTTTTGTTTTTGAATCAAGCAAGTGATGAGGAATCGTTTCAGGTTTCATTTTTAGGTTTTTTTTTAGGTTATTTTTGTTTTGTTGAACTCTAGATTGACTTAATGATGTTATCTTATCTTCAATAATAAATTAAGCATACTTACGGCCATTTTCAATGACTTACTGTTCGGTTTCGGTAGGTTGCTATCTCTGTCTGTTTGACATTTTTCTTACAGACGGTTAGAAACAAAACGCCACAGAAAATCTTTCTTTGATTTTTCTATGAATCAAGTGACAGGTAGGTGACGCGGATAGGTGCATGTTTCAAGCTAACTTTGTTTATAGAAACACCGATATCTGCGACACGTGGCATATTAACTGACAGTTATACGTAAGTAAGTTATAGAAAACGGTACTTAATGATTTTATTTAAACAGTAGTTTAAAGTGAAAATGTTTTATTTTTTTATTTTGATCATCAAATTTTATGTAGTAATTCATTATCACCATTAGGTATAATGTTAATTACTTACCTAACTCAACCAAAACTGAAGTATTTTACACACCACCAGACTAACCAAAGTCAGATAAATAATTAGTAAAGATTTATTAATAAGTAAATACATACTATGTACTCAACAATCATTATACTGAGTATGTATTTACAAACAAAAAGTATCTATGTAGTATATCAACTATCTGATATCCACGGCACAAGCCTCGTTGCTGAGTGTGGCGCTAGATGGCGATGTGTGTAATTTCCAGGAATATTTATATTATGTATTTATTTATTATTATCATCATCATCATCAACATCCTCCTGCCCTTATCCCAATTAAAAACAACAATAAACCACAACTAATTTAGACTTTAGTCCTTAGCTAATTTTTCCATGACCTTCCTATAAAAAAATACCTCGAACATCGCCGCGGTCTATACTTGTACTAAATATAAAGTAGTTACAACTACGTCAGACTGTTGTTCGCTATTTATTTAATTGTAACTAAACAGACAGTGTTCTGCGACTTCACTTGTTTATGAATTAATATTTTATTTTATAGGTACTATGTAGCAGGTCTATGGGAAAAAGGGTAGGGTTTATGTGTGTAGGTATGTTATATGTTTAGGTAGGACGACGACATTATATTGACATTTTCTTGTGAAATTCTTGCAAGAATAGTGTGAATCAACCGTAGGATTATTGCACGGTAGAAGATAAGACATGACAAACATGACATGAGACTTGGTGCCTGTTTACACCTACGATTAAGTTCCAGCTAACTTACTTGGCAGATAACTTCATGGAAATTCTGTTCCATTTTTCGGTCTTCGTGAAATAGGCCCTTACCTATACAAAACTGGAGAAATGTGGTCGTTACTTTTACTACACACCTCTGCCCATCCCTTGGCGGATACACGCGTGGTGCTATGTATGATTTTATTTTGATCATTTGCGTCCTGAGACGGATTGCGGATCAGCTGTGGACACCGGACATTGACAGAGACTTACTTCAAGGAGTGCTATATGCGGCGACTGGTAAGCCTCCAGTATATTGTCTGAATTTGTCCGCACTGGCTGGAACCTTTATTGAGTCACAAGTCATTTGCGATTTTTTTTAACCAATTTCCAAAAGGAGGAGGTTATCGATTCGTCAGTTTTTCTCATCTTCGACAATTGGTGTGATGTTATGTAAACAATAAACATCCAGGCGATTGCAGCAATCACGGCAGATTTGATGTCTATTAAATTGAAGAGTTCCATAAAAATGGAAAAAATAGTTTTTTGCAAATAATAAAACAGACTTCAAAAACACGAAAGTCGGTGTCAAAAAAAAACTAAATCAAACAAACAAAAGTCACCGACTTTTGAAGCTAAAGTTGTTTATCACTTTTTAGTGTTTTTGAAGTCTGTTTTTTTTTTTTAAATTTTACTACCATCATTATATAAACTAATAATATTATAAAGAGGTAACGTTTGTATGTACGGGGTAATCTTCGGAACTACTGACCCGATTCCGAATATTTTTTCACGAATGGGAAGCTAACATTATCTCCGAGTGTTATAGGATATAAGTATTTAAAAACGTTTCCGGGGATAATTCCCGACCATAACGCAAGCAAAGCCACGGGCTAAAGCCAGTATCTCGTTGAGACAATCTCTACATAATAATTTGTATAAAAAAGAACTCGCTAAACAGGTGCCTACACGTGAGCATATATTAAAATTGGTACTTTTATATATTACATACTATTTGTGTTTATTATTCCTATTATTCTGACGGTTTCAACCACCCATGAAGCTGAAAACATACGAAACAATGAGAATTGTAATAAAATAACTAATTTATCAAAATAAACTAGGAATACAGTACCTAAGTTGTAATTTTATAATGTAGAAAAATGCACATAAATTATTTTTTTGTTTTGTTTGCTTACTGAAACGCGTATGTTTCCTGATTGTACGGTTCAAAACTTTGCTAGTACCAAAATACGTCAAATTTCAACGTCATTTTTAATTAAACTATTTATTAACATTTAATATTTAGGTAACATTCTCTAACAATGTTATCAATTGTTACCACTTTTTCAAAATACAACATTACTTAACATGTACTAACACGGCAACATTTATGGTCTATCTATTCATACAAAATCACTTAAGGGGTCATTATACTCATCATTATGAACTACTTTTACTATTGGACCAAACCCTAGCTGAATCGCGATAAAAAAAAATCTGTTCGCCACATTATGTTCGCATAATTCGTCAAAATGTATGGAACAGCTGATTTTTTTTTCGCGATTCAGGGTTCGGTCCCATAGTAAAAGATGTTCATAATGATGAGTACAATGAGATTTCGTATATGAATAGATACACCTTATTAGTAACAATAAATAGCACTTGGAAACGTTCCTCTACAAAAAGTAACTGCGGTGTGGATGCACCATAACAAACATCCATCCATCCATCCTCACAAACTTTCGCATTTATAATATTAAATAGGAAGGATTCATATTGATTGAAATTCTTGATACTCATTAACACAATATGTAAATATTCTTGCATTAAAGGAATTTTCCTCGTAATCTCAGTAACCCTGCGGTGAGTAGCCAGTCTAGGAAATACCCCAAAAAGAATAAATCCACGAAAGGAACTCAGAAGGTCTATCATGTTGCCCCTTTAAGTACTAGCTACTCCTACGTCATAGGTTTAGTTCGAATACGGGTATCATGGACGTAAATAGATATAATTGATGTCTTAATAATATGCTTTAGTGGAACATTTTATACTAAAGTAGCTTGTGGCCGCGGCTTCGCTTGCGTGGGGTTTGATTATGTCCCACGGGACCGTACTACACGAAGTATTATATTATCTGTGGTACTACCGAGATAAAAAAATATAAAAAATCCTAAGTGATAAACCAGGTTATAAACTATCTTTGTGATAAATTTTATCTAAATTCATTCAGTAGTTTTTGCTTGAAAGAGTAACAAACATCCATCCATCCATTCTCACAAACTATCGCATTTATAATGTTGGTAGCTATGACGAAATTGGTCTTGTTAATCAAACTATTATTAAATATACGTAAATGATCAGCATCTAGAGCTGCCCGTAGCTAAATAATAACAGCCTCTCAAATCGATCTTTAGGTTAAGCCGTGTTTGCCTAGGTTGGTCTGTGGATGGGTGAACACCCATTACATACCGAGTTTCCTCCGTGCCTCGGAAAGCACGTTAAGCCGTTGGTCCCAGCTGTCAATTGTGGATCTTTGACAGTCTTTAGGCAGTCAGAGGCCTAAAAAGTCTGACAACCAGTCTTACCAAGGGGTATCGTATTACCCGGTACGGTAATTAACTAACTGGGTTGTGGAGGTCAGATAGGCAGTCACTCCATGTAAAATACTGGTATTCAACTGCCGGTAAGACAGGAAGCCGTCCCCAACATCTGACACCGATCAGCATCTGACGACGAATCCCAGAATAATGCAATAGAATACCGATTTTCAGGCGTGTATCAGATAAGTCAGAAAGATTATCTTACAAAAGGATGAAATATACCGCCAGCGAAACATTAAAATGCAGTAATATCAAGCCTGAAAGGCGGACTATTTAAAATTCATGGTCTACCGTAAATTTATTTTAGTAAATAGAAAAACATCGATCTAAACCCATGACTCCGTGATGTGACAAAAATTTTAATCATGACTTATGAACCTACGAAGGCCATGGAAGTAATAGGTACTCTGTTTACAACCAGGAAACACATTACTGTTTATAAAACTTATTGACAAACAAACAACAAGTTTCTATATCAATCACTTATAATATATAATGTTGTACCTAAACGAATTATATTTTATTATCGATAGATACAACGATATCAAGGTTGAGGTCCGTTTTTGTTATGTATTGATTGTCACACGTATCTAACTGTAACAGTGTTATGTACACTGATTATATATTTACGTTCGAGTATTCGTACCTATTGTAAAGTATCGCCGTGGGTCGCATTGCAAAACAATTTAATTTCTATTTTAAGAATCCATTCTGGTACCCTAATTAGGACATACAAAAACTTGGCCTTACAGATGACGATGCTTATCAGCGAAGTGACCCCGACCCCGCCTAACGGTAAAAGAGGCGAGGGCAAAGTGAAGATTTTAGTACCTTATAGTCATCATCATCACCTGCATCACCGTCTATGTACCTATTATAATGTAAGGGTTGGTTTCCTGGCTAACCGGATGCAGCTGAATACCAATATTTGACATGGAGCGACTGCTTATCTGACGTCAACAACGCTGTTAGTACTGGATAATACGATACCTCTTGGTAAGACTGGTCGTCACCACCTGTAACGACTGTCAAAGATCTACAGATGACAGCCGGGACCAACGGCTTAGCATGATTACCAGGTGCTAGTCCAATAATTTGGTAATACATTTTCTATCGCATTCCGAAGGATTGTTAAAGTGATACGTAAAACAATGAATGCTGTTGAATTTATCGTTAAATTGTGTAGAATAGTTTTGTATTGTGTTTGTGTCAGAAAAACGACTTGGTAATCCAACCCGGTATTCAAAGGGCGAAAAGGGTATTCAAGGTGCCCCTTTGAATAACGGGTTGGATTACCAAGTCGTTTTTTAATGCACTGTTTTCACGGTTTCTTCACTGTTTTTCTGGTACTTTCACGGTTTTCACTACACTTAAAAAAAAAAGAAAAAGGAAAATCACGGTTATCATCCAGTAAGTACTTTAAGCGTTTATTTTAATTCACGTACAGATAACGCCCAGGTTATTTATGTATCTAGAAGCTAGACATTTTGTGTAATAGTTATTTTATCCTAAGCATGGAAGGAATTTTGAATATAAAATCCCCTAAAATAGTTTAAATAGATTCGTCGTTCTTGGCGTTAGTAACGTAAGAGTTGCTACTTAGACTTCTGTTTAAAAGTAAAAATGTATTACCATAGTTTCATGGAAACTCATACCCTAAAGAAAACCCCGTGGGGCACATATTGTCTTCCATATTACATTAACCTGAAACAAAACTATTTGTAGGTACTTACTACGTAACTCGGTACTTATTAATTAAGTGAGTAAGTAATGGTTTTTAATTAGAAGTCGTTCCACAGGACTAGCCCGGTTAAGCAGAAGCCAGTCTCTTTAGACTGAACATCAAGACGCCATTTCACAAAAAAAATATTGAGTTCGTGCGCTAACCATAGTACAGTGCCTAAATCTAGCAATATAATTTGATAAAATTAACATAGAACATATGAACACGTTATTGAGTAGAATGGTAGCTTAGTCTATACATATAATAAAATCGTTGAGACCAAAAAATCTGTACATTGAAGATTTAAAAAAAAAACCGACCAACCGACTTAAATTAAGTAACTGAACATATTAAAAACATTTTTTAAATTTTTATTTGTTTGTTTGTTTGTCTGTTGTTTGTTTGTTTGTTTGACCGCGCATCACGTAAAAACTACTGAACCGATATTGTTGAAATGTTCACAAATCTATTTAAATACATTCAGAATAACATTTAGGCTATAGAAATTAAGGATTTTTTTGGAAAAACGGGGAGAAAAGGGGGAGGGGGTAAAGTTTGTATGACAAAAAAATTTTAGATTGTTCTAGGATCATGAAACTCAGAATAAATACTTATTAATAAAAATAAAGGAATACCTGTGTTAGCATTTTTTTAAAATCTCATCCAGAGACGCAAAAAAGAGGGTTGTGTGTTTAAAATTAATAAACTTCAAACACCTATACAATCAAAACCAATGAAGTGTAACCTTTTAAAGTTGCTACATATACTTCATATCTAATACAGGTTAATATAATTTCTCAGTTTTCCCGAAATTTGATTTTTGAGGTGAATACGCACAAAATAGTGGAACTCAAGAAAACAGCTTTCCTCGGGATAAGTAGTTGGTACGAAATGTTTGTGCGCGCATCACGTCAAAACTACTGCATAGATTTCTTTAAAGGCTGTTTCAATATTTAGGCTATATATTATCACGCTACTTCCTTAAGGGGTAGGCAATTTTGCATTATGTCCGTATACTTCAATTGTTTGACGTTTCAGTCATGACGTAGGTACTACATAAGAACGACTATTTGTAGCTTATGTCAACGAAGTAAATAGCCTAGCGGTTTCATGACCGCTCTGCAAACTACGGGGTTGCAAGTTCAAACCCCCCAACATCATTTTTACTTTTTGTGATTTGTTTAATTTTTTTTTTTTGATGCTGTGAGAATTCCTATATTTCTTTTTGTATTAAAATTGTTTGCATTTCTATATTTCTTATTTTTCGTGAAATATTTTTCCAAAAAGTAATAGAGAAGTATGGAAGAAGAATACAATCATGCTGCGCCGACCCCAAATAAATTGGGATAAGGGCAGGAGCATGATAATGATTTCTCCAAAAAGTAGTATAGCGAACGGAAGCCTGATAAATTCACGTGCTGTGCTATTCGCAATAATCAATAATCCATTCGCAGTTTACGTAGATTATATTTAGAGCTATATTGTTATTGGCTTCATTTCATGCATCTTGGTGAGAATTTAAGACCTGGCTGGACTGCCATCGAAGGTCTGACGATGGAGACAAAAGTCGGTTGCAAAAGGTCCACAACAGTTTGCAGCAGCTATAATATCGTGTTTGGGCTTATTTCATGGACTTTGATGAGAACTTTAAACTTAGCTAGAGTATGACTTTCATCGAAGGTCTGACAATGGAGACGGAAGGCAGTTGCAAGAGGTCATCAAGAGTGTACAGCATCTATATTGTGTTTGGGCTCATTTTATGCACCTTGATGAGAACTTTCGACCTAGCTGGACTATGACTGTCATCGAGTGTCTAAGGATGATAACGTAAGGCTGTCGAGGGAAAGTTATTTGGAAAAACGAATATTTTAGCGATTAATGCAAATATTTCAGAGAAATTAAATTGTTACCTACTTGAATGAATCCATACTATAATATTTTAAAGCTGAAGAGTTTGGTTGGTTGAACGCGCTAATTTCACGAACTACTGGTTCGAGTTGAAAGCATCTATTAGTGTTGGATAGCCCATTTATCAGGGAAGGCAACAACGAACAACAACGTTACAACGTTTATATAAAATCACGCTACAATTTATAGGAGCAGAGCATCAATGAAAAATGTTGCAATAAAAAGGACAAAAATATTCCTTTCGTTGCGTGCGCTGCGTAAACGGTTAAAGTTACGCAACAATCGTGTATGACGGAATTGTTCCTCTTAAAAATATCTATAAAAGTCCGCGATATCTTTTAGGGGTGTCTCACACTCTCTCTTATCATGTCTCTCTCTCTCTCTCTCTCTCTTATGTGACGCAGACGAAGTTGCGCGGGTCAGCTAGTAGGTAATATTAATGAATACTCGGAAGTTTATTTTTAATATCTCCCGGATGTATCTCCATTTTATGTTCTGGTTGAATACTCGAAAAATCAACTGGCGAAAAGTGGGTGTACTATTGGGTACACCACTGCCCTACTCTTCGGGGATTACAGGCGTAATGTTATTTATTGACGACCCGAATGGCGCAGCGGTGGTGAAGCTGCCTTACGTTCTTAGGGTCCCGGGTTCGAATCCCGGTACGAGCAAATGTTTGTGTGATGAGCATGGAAATTTGTTTCCGAGTCATGGATGTTCATATGTATGTATAATAAGTAACTATTTACAAACAAAAAGTATCTATGTAGTATATCAACTATCTGGTGTCCACGACACAAGCCTCGTTGCTTACTGTGGCAATAGGTGGCGTTGTGTGTAATGTCCAGCGATATTTATTATTTTATTTTATTTATCGCAGTATCATAAAATAGTGATCTGCCGTTGTCGGGAGCAGGGTCCAAGCTACCGATGGTTAGGGCTGCAGAGACAGGAACCTCCTCACAATGCGAGCCGTGTCGAGGAGTACTGCCTTCTGAATCAGGCCCTTGATCCAACCTCCAAGCGTGAGCCTCGAAACATGTTCGTGGATGCTCTTGGCCATCAGTACAAAGATAGTAGAGCTAACATCTCACAGGTCGATAATCTCGCTCGCTTAGTCGAGACAATCCATTTGTATCTCTTTCAGCTTTCTCGAGGTTATTACACGACTCAAAAGTAACATTATGGATAATCGGTCTAGGAATATGTTGATACAATGCTACATGGATAAGTTGGCGGCGTTAGTTCCGATTTTGACCACGCGCCAAAAGATCCTGTGTAGCGTACCCGCTCTCATTACGCCATATCGCTTCGAAATGTCAATAAATCAGGCTAAATCGAATTCATCCTGAGTTCAATTTAACCTTCGCTATCACTGTCCTAAAAACTGGCCATTGGACAACAAAGATTATCACGCTGATCATCATAAAAGAGCACACTCATGAACAAGCTCATCATAACTCTGACAATAAAAAATATGCAGCCAAAACCATAGGTCAGTGCCTAGTTCAATATTTACTTAATTAATAAATTACCAACCTCTACTGATCACAAACCAGTTTAATAAATAACTTCCAATTAAAATGGCGCATACTATACATATTTGGATCAGATATATTTAAAACATCACTTTATCCTGCCGTAATACCCTTGATATTCTTGTTGACGCGGAAACGGCAGTTTTGGACAAAGATAATATCAATATATTATTATGCTTAAAATAGCAGAAGTAGGTAATAATACCAGCACAGTGGAAGTCAAAAGCCGGTTTTCTTGCGGAAGATCAATGTTCGTTTACAATGACTTCCATGGTTGCTCTTGATCTTCATTGAGTTACTTATGAGGGCTAGACGAAGTGACACTTGTCTGCGATGACATCATCTCCCTGTCCTTGTCTCGTGGTACTCGGGGTCGATGCAACACGTTTTTTCTTCATATCCCCATCAGCTGTCAAGTTGTCATTCACTCCTTTTTTAATCGATTTCTAATAAAGGAATAGGTTATGTATTTAGTGTTGTCTATTTTGGAGGTCGGTTTTTTTATTTCATTTTAATATCATCCCTAAAACAACCCCTCCGCAATTTCTTTGATGTTCTTCTCTGTAGAGTGTAGCGACAACAATGATGGAAATAGGTTTGCTAGAAACTAACGCTTCCTACAATCCTTTACAGGGTGTTAAAGTAGTCGCGTGCCATAGCTTAAGGGTGAGTTCAGTATCGATAAAGGAACCCGTAAAAAATAAAAAATAAATCCAAGAAAAATATCTAAAAAATAAATTAAATTAAAAACTTAAAAAAAAATCAAGCAATCCAAAGAATTAAACTTATTTTATATTGCTATTTGAAGTTAGTAGGTACTAAATTAGGCTGACCTTGCAATTTTTTTTTTTTTTTTTTTGGATTTATTTTTAATTTTTTACGGGTTCATTTATCGATACTGAACTCACCCCTAAGCTATGGCACGAGACTACTTTAACACCCTGTATATCTTACAATGACAACCCTGTTGCAAAAAGTACAATGTCTTTGTCGAAATACGAAACGCAAACTCGCACACTTTGTTTAAATACTGAATCAGTGTTACTAGTTATTATGTTTAATGTCTCGTTATATATTCATATGATACTCTTACCATATGCTACTCTTTGATTTCCTTAACAAATAAAGAAATAAACACATGTAAATCAGCCATAACATCTTCATACATTAATATCTAATTCCTCCTAGCGACAATGAACAATGAAATGGTCATTATGTACATTTCATAAGACAAGCATTCAATTTAGCAGTTTAATTAAACACTGGTATCTAGACAATATCAACAAGTAACATCCCGACATCCCAGCCGGCACAGCCATATTGTCACACAGCAAGAAACTACAGTAGATCAACATAACAGTGAGGATTTTGAGAAGGAGAAACACTTCCGCCTTGTCCTAATCCTTACCAAAGAGGCCTATCGCGCGGATATGCAAACGTCGAAATCATAAATGTCACCCATTTGTTGGGAAACTAGAAGATCTCTATCGGCACGAAAACAAAATTCTTGTTCAGCGAACAAAATTAAGAGCCTATGCACACGGCGTCGGCGTGAAGGTCTCGTGTTCTCGCGGCCGGTAGGCATTTGAGACTAATGATTACAGAGACACAAACAAATGGTTATGATGTCAGTAGTCTCGGCGCAAGAGCGAACTTCTTGGATTCGAAACCTTCCTTTCACCACAAACATGTGGTCTACCATAGGAACTGTTTAAAGCGCTTCAAGCCTATTAGTAAAGACTAAGCCTTATTCATAAAAAGTTAAAGCCTCCTTGAAGTCTCTTTGAAGGCCCGATGCTAAAAAACATGATTCATAAACTGTTGTCTGTTAACGTTAATCACTCCATCAAGGCTCTGCTAAAGTTAGAGGACTGTTGACCCTCCTTTATCTCCCTGCTAAGTCACAAAATGGCTGCCGCAAATTCGAACAGCTTACTTTGTCGTCTGTCGTTGGTCGTCTGTCGTCTGTCGTCTGTCGTCTGTCGTCTGTCGTCTGTCGGTCTGTCGGTCTGTCGTCTGTCGTCTGTGTCTGTCGTCTGTCTTCTGTCGTCTGTCGTCTGTCGTCGGTCGTCTGTCGTCTGTCGTCGGTCGTTGGTCGTCTGTCGTCTGTCGTCTGTCGTCTGTCGTCTGTCGTCTGTCGTCTGTCGTCGGTCGTCTGTCGTCTGTCGTCGGTCGTTGGTCGTTGGTCGTCTGTCGTCTGTCGTCTGTCGTCTATCGTCTGTCGTCTGTCGTCTGTCGTCTGTCGTCTGTCGTCTGTCGTCTGCCGTCTGTCGTCTGTCGTCTGTCGTCTGTCGTCTGTCGTCTGTCGTCTGTCGTCTGTCGTCTGTCTGTCTGTCTGTCTGTCACTGCTGTCAATTTTTTTTTAATTCTCGATGAGGCCATTTTTATCTTTGATTTGTCAAGATGGCCAACATAACGCGTCTAATCCGTCTATCAGCAGCACATTAACTAGCAGACTGCTAGCAAGCGTTTATGAATCATGATACTTCTTGACAACCGTCTAATAAGCTTAAATGAGTCTGCTAACTAACAGACCGATCAAAACCTCAATTAAGGATTTTTTATGAATAAGGCTGTTCAAGTGCTCACGTATCATTACGTGGAATTACCAACAAAACTGACTGATAAAAATGTGGGTGTACCATAGTGTAATATATAGTCTTCTCTAGTTTTCACGCCTCGTTCAAACTAGTATTTCTGCCTCAACATTATAGTGCCGCCTATAGAAGTGCTACGCTCAGCCGAGTGACCCAGTTAGCGGGATCGATGCGGGGTCAACGACCGCGCGCGATTGATCATCGCTTCGGGAAGCGCTGGAATGTTGCCAGTGATAGCAACATTATTGCACCAGGTTTCCGAGATTGGTTTTATTTGGACTTTAATGGTAGAGCAAATTGGTAACATATTTTAGTCAGTTTGTGTACAGCAGTCGCTCTTCATACATCTCGCCTTTATTATCAGAAGGTAGAGGCAGAGAGACCTACATTTCGCCAGTAATGTTTAAAGAACAATGGCCAGATTTCTATAGGAGCTGGACTTGACTTTTATTTTTCATGTCCCTTAATAAGCTTTATTTTGATTGGTTTGTTCTTATGTTATAAATATAATCCCGTTTGAAAATCATTTCTAAATAGCCATATTTTTATAAAAACTTCAACTCTACTTTTGAGGTTAGAATCAACAAATCAAAAGCACAGAATAATCGTCACAAGTGAAGTTATCAGTCCGTTAAACAATGCCAAGGTCAAAACAACAGAAGGAAATCCCAAATAGTACGGCGTGTATCACAATTTATTCACAACAACTAGTGAAGCAAATAAGATGTGTAATGATTGCCGGGTGTCAATCAATGGCACGGGTCGATGACCATAGACCTATATTATCTGTGCACAGATTAAGTAACTTGTCGATGAAAAATTACTTTCCGCGCGTTGTACGTAATGAACAAAACGTAAGAACAAAACGCTTGCGCTTAATTATCTTTTATGACAAGGATCCAATGCATAATAAATCAGCATTAGTTGATAATACTAATGCCTAAATACTAATTTAATTGAATAACAGTTAACAACTATTCAGAAAGATTTATAGTCTTTGAATAACAAGTCATTTCATAAGGGAAATGAATCGTCATTAGGTGCGTTCTGAAACTATTATACGAAATAATTTCGAAAAAATTCCAAAAAATAAAATAAGGATAACTTTTTTTTTGTGGCTACTGGCTAAATATATTTCTTGTGCGTTTTTAAAGACCTTAAAAAATAACGCTAACGTTTAATCGTCTGATACGTTTTTACCATCCTTCTTTATGTAACCCCAGTAAGTTCTGAGCGTGAGCCTCAAACTCAGATTCCTACTAAGTAATGTGCCCAATAACATTTTAACCTAACCTAGGGATCAAACCCCGAATTTCATGCTCAGCAAACGCACTTACAACCACTACACCAACGAGGAGTAATCCATGCCATATTCAAGTCCCAAATAGATACTCTACTGTCATATTAATCACGCCTACCACACTCAAGAGGGGCTTCTGTCCATGAAAAGGTCGCCCTGTCTCCTCAAGAAGTCGTTAGAGGCGACTAAGGGATTATGTCGAGGGGATATGAAGATAAGAGGAAGTCTATAGCTGCCTCTATAAACCCCATAAGCTTATATATATAGTGGGATTACTTAACAGTTACATTAAAGACATGACTAGGGAGATTTGTGCTGTTTTTCGTACTTTAAATAACAATAATGTCTTAACCCTTAAAGGGTTCCACATACCCAAAACGACTCGTTGCTCGTTGAGCGCTGATCTTTTTTTTGCATTGCTGTAAGTTTTAATTGAGGGCTTTACCGCTAAATGAACAGTAGGTCGATTCTGTAAAATTCAAACAACAACTCGCATCTTACATCGCTATTCAGTCTCACTTCGCATAAGGTTGAAAAGTGAAGTGAGCTCCAATGCGACTAATGCCACTTCTTACGTCATCTCATACTTTATCTGTCAAAATCTCCCTGTTAATTTAGTTCAACTCGCTGACACGCTCGCAAGGGTGGCGCTAGTGTAAATTCGAATTATCAACCGAGTTTTTAGAATGCCAATCAAGAAACTCACAGCGAATTCAGATTCGAAGTTTAGAATGAGATCTTACAGAATCACACGGCTGAACTACTGAACATGAACGAATAGATTTCACACTTTGAAAGTACGCCTAATACTTTTTTCGTAAACGATTGGTAATTTACTTGAACCGGAAATTAGTTGCTATCTTCAGGGAAAGTAATTGGCTCACTTTCTACGTAAATCAGGTCTAAATATTGCCACGTAAAATCTAAATGTAATGTAGGGGTTCATAGAAGTGATCACCGTGATCGACTATCACCATATCTCCATCTCTTCCATTTAACCGTTACACGGCGGGGATTTTTCGCCAAACTAAATTATATGCCTTCCTACAATTGTAATGTAGGAAGACATTTAAATTAATAATGATAAAAGCGGGATCAGGTGACTAACACCATCATTCGGCGGACCTTACATTACAAGCGTAAAGTTTCAGACTTGGCAATTATGTAATTTTGCTATAAAATGTGACAAAAGAAGTAAAATCCGTGAAATAAAGAAAAGTCATACGAAAAGTCTGCCTATGTACCACTCTTGTACACGAAGATTGAATAAATAAATAAAAACGTGTGTTTGTTTCATCTTTTCGATGACATTTATTTCGATAACCACTATAGAAGTTACCATAAATCTCTAAACCGTTCACCTCTTAACCTAGTTAGCCCATCAACATCAACCGTTTAGCACACTGATTCCACTGGTATTGATTCCCGCGCCAGCTCAGCTGAGGTCCAGACGCAGACGGCCACTTGACCCAGATACTGAACGAGGCACGACCTCCCGTGACCCCTGAAGGATTCAGAGTACACGTGGCGTTCCACTATACGGCTGTTATGGAATAGTTCAATGGTTTGAAAGAAGTTTGGGAGATTTAGACGATAATGTATTTTGTTACAATTTGGGGAAGGTTTTTTTTGTTTTGTTTTCTTTTTTTGTTATGACGAGTGATTGATAATACCGTGATACAGTAATAAGCTGGTAATTTTGGATTGAAAAGGGACTGCTAGAATGAGTAGGGTCTTTCGGGGAGGGGGGACTTTATAGTTATATGCATCAATTCAGCCTATGGCGTTCTCACGGCTGGAACACAGCCCTACTCTCTGTGAGAGAGTGTTTGGGAACCGACCTCGCTGCCACAGTGCCGGTTTGGTTAATCATAAATGGTATTATAAAATGGCATAAGCACAGCATTATCAGCCTGTAATGTTCCCACTGCTGGGACTCAGGTCTCCCCTCTATGAGAGGAAGTGGGCTCTAACACACCACGCGGGCCCAGTGCGAGTTGGTAGATTCACAAGTCTTCCAATTTGCGGTTCCAAGACATGCCGGTTTCCTCACGATGCGTTCCTTCGCCGTTTTGGGAATTGGGGATGAAAGAAATTACACTAAGTAAATGCGCCTTCCTGGGTTCGAACCCAGGACTTACTGTGCGTAAGTCGGGCCGTTATTATATGGAATAAGGAAAATAAATTGTCACATTTATTTACGTGTTACACAATGCCTAATTGATATTGCCTATTGTGGCCGTTTCATTTAATTATTTTAAAGCTAAAGCATAAACGTAATCAAAATAGCGTGAAAGAGCACTTCTGTGATACGCAAGAGTACTCTTACGCGGGCAATTAACACAGCTCTTTATAGCCCAGCGACAATTGCCGAATAAATACAGCAATCATTATAAGTGAGCAATATTTGAATCTATTTCAGCGAGTGTTGAGCAACATTAAACATGAAAGCTACCGACCCTTTGAAATAAGCGAACCATAAAAAAAGATACCACCCCCACACCTAAAATAAATTTCACGGCTGACATTTACTGAAAATAATCTTTATTACATCAAAAAGCAATAAAACCCTAACGAATCCTCGAATGAAAGGCAGCACCCAATAAAATAACCATAAATATGATTAAAACATCTATTAGAAGGTAGTAATACAGTGGTTTTATGCCGTAACGTCATTTTCATTCACTCCGCCGCCTCCCCTCTGACATTTCACCCTGATCTGGTTCTATCTCATTTTGTCGCCAGTTATCCGGTCGCCTCATCTTATTTTTATTGGTTTTGAAACGATCGCTTTAGAAGGAATAAACTCTAAACTGTTGTGAGATAGTGTTTTAATTAAATAGTGGTACCTAATAAACCTCCCGCTTTGATGAACGTTAAATGACGGTATCAGTTTTAAATGTGGCTTAGTGGGATGCAATATTGAGATAAAGGTGGGACGTTACTTGAGAAACTACCCCACGGTGCGCTGGGCGCACCATCATCTATCATTGCCTTGGACTAACTAGCCCGAGCAATGAATGCCAAAACCAATGCCCTATGGTAACGGCGCTGCCGACTTACAAAGAGTTGAGATTGTAGGTTCGAGTCCAGGCAGACGGTTAACTTTGTGTTACCTATTTGAACACCATTGCGCTGTAGGAAAACATCTTGATGATCATCGACGCGTCTTTGAACCGCTAGATCCAATCATTCGACGACATGTGACACCCTTTTCCCGCACTCAGGTGGACTTGTAAATCCCAGCAGTGGGAATGTACTAGGTTGGTTACGTATGAATATTCTTATATGGATGCCAAACTCATTTTGCGTACCCAAACTATTGAAGCATTTCGAGCAAATGAGGCGTCAATCGGTTAGTGTGGGGTGCGTAACTAAATACATTACTCGTACTTGGCAGTTGCCAGGCTAGCGTAGACCCTAAAAGCACAGCGCCTTTTCGTTAAATTATTTTCACCTTTTACGACTTTTGAACAATAAAGATGTGTGTGCAAAAAATATCCTAGCAATCATCGTTATCAAACATTCAACCAAACATTATTTTTATCTCCAATCTACTAACACTTCTTTAATTAATTAGGTGTTGTAATTAAAGTAATTTGTTTCTCAGCACTGGAGAGAGCTGCTCAGCGGGTGTGGCTCGAATAATAAGCTACACCACTACTAATATCTATCTGATACTGTTAGCCTATGTCATCCCACTGCTGTACAAAGGCCTCCATTATTTCAAAATTTCCATTTTTTTCGAATCAGGGCGAATGAGGTCTACCGCGACGCCTGCTGGCTGTGTCAGGGCTATACATAGTAGCTATTTTGGCCCACAGCGCATTGGGCATGCGGCAGTCATGACCAGCCCAGTCCCACTTCAGCTAGGCGGTTTTTTGAGCAACGTCAGTAATTTGTGTTTTGGAGCACAGTATGATATAGCGTACATGGTCAGTTAGCTTGACGTATGCTGCGCTCCATCACACAGGGTATCAGTTCGATAACTAAATCTGCTGTTCCATAAAAACCAACAACAACTTGACAACAGATAGAACAAAACCCCCTGTAACCCACCGGTATAATCACCCCCTCGCCCGCTTATTAAACTCAGAACAATTTCCCTCGGGTCTGTAACGGCGTATTGATAAACATCCCATTCCCTGCTAATCAGAGCATGGCGGTTTCAAAGCGACGCAGACAGGTCACTTGACCCGCTTCCACTAGTACCGACAGTTACGAGCTGCGACGACCTCTATCACATAAGGGACTACCACACTTGGCTGTATTTAGGCGACTAAATGGCTCAGTTAGCTGTGGAGTACTGGTAGCGCAGTCCGCGACTTCCGAGGTTGTGGGCGAATCCAAGCAGGCAAGTTTTGTGTTAATTATTTCATCACCACTGCTCTTAAAATGGAGCAAAACATTGTGAGAAAACTGAAATGAAATGTCCAAGAACCAAATATTCGTAGATGTCCGAAATCAACCAACCGGCACTCGTGTAGTGTTTCGGCCCACACGTTCGTGTTTCGAATTAGTATAAATAGGACAGCACTAGTTAGGAATAAATGGTGTGGAAAAAATCAGTGGTGTGACAAAGGAGAGAAAAAATGTTTGTAATGCTGGTGTGATAATCTGGTGTTACTACGAGTCGGCAACGAATATTACAGGTTGATTATGTTATCGCATTCAGCAAGCCTCCTAAAAAGTAACCTTGCAAGAAAGAAGAAAGGTCGCATTGCGCCCGGCTCTGCAACAAATTCTTTCAACAGACAGATTCAGTAGCTGATTGAGTGACGAATTGAGTTTAGTGTGCAGATTAGATTTCTAAACTCCCCCTCTTTTCCTAACAAAGTTGACTACATTCAGATGACTGAACTCAGCCAAGTGTAA
Source organism: Xestia rhomboidea (assembly GCA_963853795.1). Classification (NCBI taxonomy): domain Eukaryota; kingdom Metazoa; phylum Arthropoda; class Insecta; order Lepidoptera; family Noctuidae; genus Xestia; species Xestia rhomboidea. Next base: position 19,158,417 of record OY970774.1, read on the forward strand.
CAGGCCCTTTAGATCAGCAAGGTAATAGAGGCGATGAATGCAAAAGGTCAGTTTCCGCATCCATTATGAGGTTGTATGGAAAGGTGAAATGTTTTGTGTTCTAGTATAGTTAGTTTAAAAGTAAAGATACTGAACCCTTTTTATTAGGAGCGTTGTTACTTGCCTGCAAGAATACGCAAGGAGCTTTGCTACTACTTGAAACATAACGCCTAAATTCACATTTGGGTTAGGCAGAGGTGTGCCTCAGTAGCTAAACCCACATATCACAAGTTACGACTAAGTCTCATGTGATGGGGGCGAGCTCAATGCCATTAACGAGCAGAAAACTAGACTCCTTCTCTTCAGTCTCTTCTATGTCAGTCCAGCATGTTATAAATTGCAATATTCTTAGTGTAGGTTACATTAAACTGAGATCTCAGAATTTGGACCGAAAATCTATGGCGTCTTTCCTTAAAACCATCTAAGCTGAAACTTGATTGATTTCCATCGGACCGTCCTCTATTCTGCTTCTCAACAAAGGCCTTATCTCCCGTTGCTAAGCAATGGACAAACACTGGAGTGATGAGCTTCCAATTATTGTCAATGCACAACTCAACCGAGGTATTCTGCTCCAAGATGCACAGGATGGGAATATTCTCATGACAGTGAGATATAGCCTATTGTGTTTAAATTAAAGGTGCTGGTTTGGACTGTAAGTTGGTCTAGTGGCTAGCTTGCTTGACATGCGGTTACAACCTTTGGGCCGACAGTCTCGACATGTCTACCGACGCTGTCGCAAAATTTCGATCGCTAAATAATAAAGACGCATCTTGGATGTAGAGACTTGCGTTTCTCGCATGCATCATTATTGCAACCGAATTTTTTGAGACCGGCGCCCTTCCGGTTTTCGGGTTGAGAGAAATTAATGTTGTTGAGTTGTTTCGGAAGGAATTTCTCAGGAAGCACTTCGAAGCTGAATTATGGTTATATAACAAGACATGTGACAAAATCAAACGGGCCAAATAGAGGCGTACTGTTATAACTGCTGTAGGTAAATGTAAGCATGACTTTATGCTACGTTTAACACTCGCCCCTGCAAAAACATTATTCTACCTTTAAACTAAATTTTATTCCACCAAAAACTCGTGAGCTTTTTATAACGAAAAAGGGCAAAAAAATGAGGCAGCTCCGCGTCACGTCCGCCACGTGGGTGTAGGTTCCTTATCACAATGTTAGGGAAAACGTTACTTAAGAAGGTTCTACGGCTGACAACGACGAAGTTAGTGAATGGAGTATCATCATATGCCTTTTACCAACTATGTTGGGGTTGGCTTCCAGTCTAACCGAATGCAATTTGACATGGAGCGACTACCTATTTAACCTTAAACGATACCCCTTAGAATAGAGAATGAAGTATCAATGTTAGAAACTCTAATATGATTCTTTTTAGGGTGTATCGAATAAATTTCCCACCTACACGCTAAATACGGGCTTGGACGTGGAGTTGCGGTCACCAGCCCGTTATGCAGTACGATACGATCTACCTCGACGTGCCTCTAGTGAAGAGACATACGATTAAATGGTTATTTTATGCTTGAAGGAAGAGATAATTTGTTGCCTACTCGTTGGTTTCAACATCGAATATTATTTGGGTTCGATTATACAGAGCCCTCCATTTCTAACTCCTCCGTGCCACCAGCCGGGAAGGGTTAAAGGGTTTCCACGGTAGCGGTGGCAGGGTTAACTGGCGGCTTATCTGAGGCTCTAACAATCGCACTTGCTAGATATGCGGGGTTTTGTTATTTCTTCGAATTGAGCTCTGTGTGCAAAGGGACTGATCTGTAGAAACCCGACATTTAAGTCTTATGAGTCTATAGATTTCTTTAGATACGCCCGTCTCACGTAAAACATCAATGAAAAAGACAGATGTTTCTGGACTTTGCAAATATTTTTGCTACTCGCGATTTTTTTGTAATGAAATTCTATAAAATAGGGTAGATACAAATCCAGTTAACCGTCTCGATATATTACTGTATTAGGTACAATTAGAATAATGTAACTCCAATTTGAAATCTGTGTTAGTATTCTCGACTAACTGATTCTAAGCTGGACTTTAAACTAATTAAGCCAGTGTAATGATTGTTAATGCTCATTCATAAATCTATTTATGACCCTAACATAATAAGGGCGAGGGTAATGACCCTCCAACACAGCAAGTACCTCTAATGGACTCTTATTCAAACGATAGCTGTAATGTACACGTAGATATTATAAATTACTCTAGTTATTATACTCAATTATATTAATGCACGTCGTTTCGAGAGATAACATTTTTATTTTAATATCAGGTGAAATGAAATACTGACAATAAATAACAAAAAATACATTAATAATAAACGATTTTGGGTCTCTTCGTCATAAATTGTTATTTATTTAGATAATATAATAATTCAGATATCTCAATATCTATTCAATAGGCGAGACGTTACTACGACGAAACTAATTAGTCCGTCACTTAGATTTTCAAAAAATATTTGAGCCGTGTCTTTTCTTTTGTTATGTAAACCAAAAATGACGAAGATACGACGCTTTTAAAATTCTCAATACGTCACGCCATGGTATAATTTTTAGCTAGTTCTGATGTCACGAGCCCCCACTTCCGAGCTTTGATGCGTTTTATCTTTGTCAATATTCATTGATTTACAAAAACAAAAAAATATGTGTCCATTAATTTCCAATGCTCTAACTGACGGACTAAATAGATTTGCAATTTTTTTATACTGTCGTCATGCCTATTAACATGCTGGCAACATTCTGTCTAAATATTAAAGTTTCTATCATGCAGCGCTGACCCAAAATAAATTGGTATAATCGGCAGGCGTGAGAATTATGATAACGACGGGGAGTCGATCCGAAAGAACTTAACTTTTGAAAGATTTTTGAGCCCATCCTAGTCTGCGTAGTGTGAAGGAGGATTTGTGACTAGAAAGGGGAAGACTTCTTAGATGACGGCTAAATAAATTGTGTAAGGTAATGTAAGGGCAGCAGGTTATAGTGATGACCAGACGCCGGCGACGTAGCGTCGACCGCACCCCACATTAGCAATACAAAACAAATAACAAAAAGTAAACATACTCTACATCCTTCTATGAATCACAAAAGAAAATAAAAACTGGCCAAGTGCGATTTGAACTCGCGTGAAGAGGGTTTCGTCCCGTATACAATGCCAAAGTCTTATATTGAGTTTACCACGTTATTTTCTAATGATAGAATTCTTATAGGTTTTCCTGTAATCTATAAGCAATGAACTATATTTTGTAGTTTTTGTACGGAACCCTAAAAACACAGATAACTCCACCGACTTCCATAAAATTCAAATAGAAACATTTGGCCAACCTTTGCGACAAGGACACTTGACAAATATATTTGGCCAGCCTTTGGCTGCGGAGCACTTCGCAAAAGGGTACTCTCTGATATAATTGGAGGCCTGCCTTATCTGCTCCTATCGTCCCGCACGTAGTTGAGACAAAGTATTTTGATGTGAGAATACTTATTGCGCAGATTTTTTAATGAATTCGAAAGGTAGAGAAGAAACGTCTTTTGTTTTTTTTGTCTTCAATTAACGATAGTCGTTATATTGAGTTTACCACGTTATTTTCTAATGATAGAATTCTTATAGGTTTTCCTGTAATCTACAAGCAATGAACTATATTTTGTAGTTTTTGTACGGAACCCTAAGAACACAGATAACTCCACCGACTTCCATAAAATTCAAATAGAAACATTTGGCCAACCTTTGCGACAAGGACACTTGACAAATATATTTGGCCAGCCTTTGGCTGAGGAGCACTTCACGAAAGGGTACTCTCTGATATAATTGGAGGCCTGCCTTATCTGCTCCTATCGTCTCGCACGTAGTTGAGACAAAGTATTTTGATGTGAGAATACTTATTGCGCAGATTTTTTAATGAATTCGAAAGGTAGAGAAGAAACGTCTTTTGTTTTTTTTTCTTCAATTAACGATACTCGCTGATGTAAACGTGGTCAAAGAGGAGTCTCGTGGCTAAATAATAAAGCTCGGATCAATCTTTAGGTTAAGCCGCGTTTGCCTCGGTTGGTCTGTCGATAAAGCCGACCCCAACGTATTTGGGAAAAGGCAGGAAGATGGATAAATGAACGTGGTCAAAACAACAATAGTGTCAGGGTCGTAACAGGTGGCACTAGGCATATATATAGTTTCCGCCGGTCCCCATGGAATAAGGCGTGATTTTACGTATGTATATTTTACGTAAATGTAAATTTTACGTATGTATATTTTACGTAAATGTATACTTTACGTGTGAGTATATTTCGCCTTTATGTTGTTTCCTTTCTTTCTTGTACTGTAGGCCGCAAGTTAGTGCTAACACCTTGACTTTGATCTGGCCTGGAGTGTAGTATAGATTTTTAATGGAACAAGAGATCAACTCATACTGGTTTGTTTCAACTGACGTGTGTCTTACCGTACAATCAGTTTCAAGCAGATCAAAATTGCTGAGAGAAATTCAATAATTGATTTAAAAATGATATATATGTTTCGGTGATGGCCGTAATTATTTCGGCAACTATCATCTTTGTATGATCGTAGTTTTTCTCTACGTACTTTTTACAGATCATTATAGACCAGTCGATAGTAGGCGCATAAACAATCTCCTTTTTCTATAATTGGGTCCCTTTTAATCACACATTCAGATATAATTAGAAATAGAAATAGTTTATTTGCATTGAATGTAGGAACATACATGAGTTGTTACAGTAGTAGTTATTAGTTCCTGGTACATTCTACCATTTGGCATGCAACAATTTATACTTATAAACAATTATACAACTTCAATTTAAAACTTTCACAATAACTCTACAAATTATCTTGTAACAAAAAAAACAAAATCTAAATTAAAATAACATAATAATAGTTATATAGATATTTTATCTATTAGGAAATCTGATACAGAATAATAACATTTTTGTATTAAAAAACGATGAAAGCTGTTTTTTAAAAATTCTCAAAGGTTGCTCCTTGATGCTATTAAACCTTGCTTGGAACCTTATTATAGCTTACAGTCGCCATACCTAAAACACTTCTTTTTAATAAAGATCTTTGTGAGCACCGGTAGGTACATAAATTATATTTATACTGAGACCTGATTGTAAACAATTGTAATTGTTATTGAGTAAATAAAATGAAATGCTAGATATAAGTTTAATTAATATTGGTAATTTATCTAAATGTGAAAGTTCTTAGTGATTTATGTAAGTGATACTAGATAAATAATAGATTTTCTGCAATATTAGTTTTAGTTTGAAGTTATCTTACTGCGCTCTTATACAGGGTCATGTACTCACTAGTTTTTATGCTTGGCGTGTAAAATTTGTTGTGTACATTGTGCATTATATAAATAAATAATTATTTGACAAAGTGTTAGCAATCATTTGATTACTAATTATGTCAGTAACATTGTAAATATTATGGCAACCTCTGGCATATTATAGCAAGATTTATTTAGAGAATTGTAAAACCCAATTATAAGATCCGATCAAGTGCGAGTCGGACTCACGCACTACACACCAGGGTTCCGTACCAAAACATATCATAGTAGGCAAACTTTATTTTATTATTTTCTATGATAGAGAGGCTTCTCTCACACCGGAAAATCAAACATTATAACTGGCTTGCTGTTATGGTAAACTCAAACTCAAACTCAAAATCTAATCATTTATTTCAATTAGATCATTACGGCACTTTTGAATGTCGAAAATACAAAAAAGCAAAGCTACAGTCACAGTAACAAGGCATATATAATAACTTGAGAAAGTACTGTAGTTGCCCATTCCCTAACGTAGATCTCTATGGAGAAGAACGGGCAAGAAACACCAAATAAAATAAAAAGGTAAAATAGATACAGTATTTCATGCCTGTCGTGACGGACTGGCGGCGTCTAGGCTTAGTAATAGAAACCCGTATTCACCATTTGGGAATGGAACCCTAAAAATAAATAAATAATTGCATCTAAAAAAAACTAGTAACATTGTACAAAAGACTGGTCTAGATCTCACAATTCAATTTATTTTATGTCGTTTTTGTGTTTTTTTTTTGACTATTATCTTGGCTAAATATAAATGATATTTAATAAATAACATTTTAAATAGATATCTACGTGGAAACTTAGTAAGACCGCAGTTGGCAAGTTGTTTTATTAAGTTTTGCAGAAATATGCCGTGTGTTTTTATGAACAAGCTATACCTTGTGCTGAGTACAATGTATTTTAGCTTTGTTAGTGTAGCGTAGTGACTAAACGCTGAGCATGTGATCCTGGGTTCGATTCCCAGGTTGGGCAAAGTATTATTGAGTTCTTCCTTCAGGAATGATTATGTGCACAACTTATTGCACCCTTCAGGAATTGAATGTGACAAACGACACAGTCAGTCATCAGACACAGTCGTACAAAACCTGAGTCATCGATTAAAAAAAAATCAAGTAGATAGGTACCTACTTCCTATTGTATAGATAACACAACCTCTCTTCAAAATAAAAACACTACAGTCGTACTAATACCGTGGGATCTGGCGGATATGGCGGCGGACGCGGCTCGGATGTGACGTCATGCTCGTTATGGCGTCAGTCGGCAGCGGAGGTGGCGCCGGCCGGGGACAGATTGAGAGACAAAGAGTGTTGAGTGTGGGTATTGGACTAGTTATTGCTGATGCTTTTGTTACCAACTGTAAAGCTACAATAATCTTTTGGAAAGGCGCTTGTGAATTTGCTACGAAGCCGTAAGTGGTTTATTAGATTGGTTTCTGAACAAAATCCTGGTTCGTCCGAAACATTAAGCTTTGTGAAAATGTTTCTGAAATGTATTGAAATAAAACAAAAACAAATGCGTGTCGGACTCGCGCATGAAGGGAAACCATCCAACATCTAACCATCCATGGGCAGTGCGTCACAACCAAGAAAAATCACGAGTCGACGTAAACGGACTCGACGCAGGGGGAATTATTCATACCATCGTAGTAGGGAAGCCCCCCTTTAAGTTTTAGTTTATTTTTATTATTGTTGACAGACAAACGGACAGACCGACGAACGGACCACGGAGGCTCAGTAATAAAGCTCCGTTGGTTACCCTTCAGGTACGGAACCCAAAAAATAAGATGGGGCGTTAGTTCCGAGTTTAGGCACGCGCCATTATATCTATATAATATGGAGTTTTTGACGATAAATTGAAACTTCACTCTCTAGCTCCTAGTAGTTAAAAAGTTTAAATTAGAAAACGTTCAAAATATTGAGTTACAACAACCTGATAAAAGTCTAAAACTTCTAAGTAAAAAAGCTTACAAATTTTACGGAATTGTGATCGTAAAGTTCTGAAGGATTATTTTAAATTATTAAAAGTAATGAAAAGAAGTACTTACCTATTCAGAAATACCTTCTTAGCTTTTAACTTGAACAGGGCATTTAAAAATTCTGCCTTCAAATTATGTCCATTTAAACGTCCACTGAAATCTTAATGCTGTTCACGACATCTGCATAATTTATGCCGTGAAGATAGCGGGAGGGCCCCTACTGACGCTAGCTCAGTAAACTTGAGACCGGCTCAATTGGAGCCTGAACTTGAGCCAACTTGCTTTGGATTAGGGCTGATATGATTCGTGGACTTGTCCTGAAACTGAAGACTATTTTTGGAGAGTTTGTTCCGCTACTTCTTCTCTCCAGACAATGTATTAGGAAGTAGTCTTCATTTCGAAAGGATTACTCAGATTATGCCTGACCAGTACTTGGCGACCTGTACAGCTCTATCGTTTGCCTCGTTCAAGTCCTGGAGCGTGCAATTAGTTGTGCTCGACGATGAATCTTTGAACCGACTGTCTGATTAAATAACGTATGTCATTTTGACGTTTCAAAAGTGCTGTTACTCAGCTACCCTCTCAGTCAAATTTGACTACAGTACTATGGCAGTGGAAGTTACTATGGGATGTGCTAGAGGATATTGCCTTGGTAAAAAAGCCTGAAGAGTCATTAGTAAGTTGAACAATTAAATACTAAGTACCTTCCTAGGTATTATAACACAGGGACATACGAGGGGAGGTCCAAAAGTTCGCGGAATGAAAGGGATGGGAGTTGAAACTAAAAAAATATTTTTTCCTTTTAAAAATAGTCCCTATTAGGCCTAATACAGACGCGGGCCTGTGGACGGTGAGCTATGGGCTAGCACGCCGTCCGTCCATCTCATGACGACAGGCCGTGTCGACGGCGCGTCCGTGTTCCACGCGCGCCTCAGAGAGAGTCAGCAAAAGGGAAGGGGTCCGCAAGGGCCGATGCCTGCCGGGGCTGCGGGACTATTCGAAAGAGATACCGTGGCCCCGGAACACAAAGGGCGATGAAGGAACACGGATGGGTTTTAGTCAGTAAAAGTCTGACACTCCCTCCTGCTCCGCCCAGAGCGGGAGGAGTCATTTGATGATTTCCCATCCGAAAAAAGAAAAAGCCCTAATACAGTACCTTAGACCTACCTTGACTATCATAGTATTACATGCTACATTACCCTGAGTACATGACCTGGAAGTGAACGAGGTGTGTTAGTGACACATAAACCACAGGGCGTGAGTTTTATGCACTCCGACACGTTCACTGTTACTTTGTAAGAAACAAACACATGCAGGTGCCCGGAGCTTTTCAGCGATGTACTTTGAAACTCAAGACAAAGTCACATTGCATTACGAAGTACCATAGCGCATTGCACCACACTATAAAGCATCGCATTTAGTCGCGTCTCACCAAAACGCACCGCAATGTATAACAACTGCAACTTGCAACTCTGTCCGTCTATCTGGTACTTTTTCATGTCTTAACTGCTAAAGGTTTTTTTTTTTAATTTGGCTAACAGAACTATATATATCGGTCGCGTATCATCATACACTTCCTGTATTATGATACGAGTGAGACAGCGACAGTTAGTACAAGTAGCGATAACTATCGTTTCCAATTGCGAGTTTTTGGTACCAGTTCACACTTATATGTTTTACTAGTTTATAAGCGATTTGTCTATACACGCCTGTATTAGCCGACTTTTTTGCCATAGGTGTAGCTATACCCACACTTCACCAATAATGTTTAAAGTCCCATGTTACGGGGTATGGGGGTAAGCCTATTACCATCTACCGGCCACAAATTCGTACTCTGAGCTGCTAAAAAACCTTGTGTAGCTTGAATATTAACACAGCCTAACTTAATGCTTTACATGGTTGTATAATGTTTAATCTGGCATCACAACAAACGAGTGTAAGAGGATTAACGAAATTATGGGAAAAGGTACCTGGATGGATTAACATAATATTGGTGTTGTTGTTTTGTGGAAATTCATGGAAAAACACCGCGGGTAATTTTGATGTTTTATTTGTTACAGGGATTATCTAATTATACAGTCGAATTTTGGATACCGTATGGTAGATAGGTACCGGCTGGCAGGTCAAGGAGATTTATTGTTAAGCAATTGTTTAACAATAATTGTTAATGATTAACAGTTTTGGTTTTAATGACGGTAATCCCACTATTTAAATTGGTCCTCATTTTACGTAATTATAAACAAAAATGAAACTTCAAATTCTATCTTTCGAAAAACGAAAAGTTCATTCTTGACAGTTTATAAAAACAAAAGAACTCTTTTTTCAAACGAACGATTTTTCAAATTCGTACTAAGTAGTTTGTTATGACTAATATGAATCTGTTTTGGGAATATTCATTTGTTTTGACACAAACTAGATTAAGAAATGAGCTATGTTTTTAAAAAGAAACCTGAAGTTGACGTTTCTTTGGCAGACTGAAACCTTGCGGAAAAATTTGTTATTTTCTAGCTTTATTTGCTGATAAACATCGGTTACTTAGGTTTTTGATAAAACTTTACTCGATGATTCTTTCACGTCTTTTGTTATAATATATACAGGATGTAATCAACCTCATCACGAAGCCGTCAACCAAGCATTCTGCACATCAAACTAAGTAACCTTACGCAAAAATTATTGGTGATAAATCATGTTTTGTGGTAGAACTCAATGAAACGCACTCAAAACATTATGGTGATGGATGGATTGAATAGTACGGGTGTCGTGGAGGTGTTTAAAGTAAAAATCTTACATTAAAAACTTAAATTAAAAAAAAAAAACTTGTAAAAAAGTTAGAACGTGACCCCCAATATCTTACATACCTGGGAACCTTCTTGTTACGGAACAAGAAGGTTCCCAGGTATGTATGTAGAACAAAAAAATGATCGCAATGACGGGGAGAACAAGTGCCTTACGGCTTCGTTAAGAGGTTTTTTACACCCTTTATAGTCCTCCTTACCGATTTCGGTAACGGCGACCCTTTGAAACTATTTCCGTGCGTGTTTTTTTATATGGCTGGCCAGCCCGAATTTGCTCTTAAATATCCGGTCACAACTGAAGCAGTAGAGTTGACCGGTAGAGTTAAGAGTGTAGGTGTATTAGGGCTTAGCTCTCTCTTTCCGTATTTGACGCGTTTCTTTCAATGTTTCAAGTCGCTGGTTTTCAAAGATTTTTACATTTTTGTAGAAAGTGGAGCGCCAAGACGATCAATGCTCCATATATAAAGGGAAAGTTTGCAGAATACCTTCAGAGCATTAGCACAACTAAATAGTTACCTAACGTTGGAAGTAGAAACATAGCTCTATATCCAGGATGTTTTTCAGGATGTTTCAAATACCACAGCTCTATATTTGATTGCTCAATCTCTATTTGCTCTGATTTAGATTTAGGTAGTAATCTGTCAGGTAATACATTGAATGATTTTCTTCATCTGCCTAGCCTTTCCCAACTATGTTGGGGTCGGCTTCCAGTGGTCAGCTAACCAGATGCAGCTGAATGCAAGCATTTTACATGGAGCGACCGTCTATCTATCACAACCCAGTTAGTATGGTCAACACGATATCCCTTGGCAAACATGGTTGTCAGACTTTAAGGCCACTGATTACCTGTAACGATTGTCAAGGATCTACCAATTACAGCCGGACGACGTTTTAACGTGCTTTCCGAGGTAGAGAAGAGACTCGGTAGGTATGTAATGGATAGTCACCCACCCACGGACCGACCTTGGCAAACGTGGTTAACCTGAAGATCGACCCGTGAGGGTGTTATTATTTAGCAATAAAGTGCTTTGCTATCAAAGTGCTTTGCTGTCAAAGTGCTTTGCTATCAAAGTCCTTTGCTATCAAAGTGCTTTGCTGTCAAAGTGCTTTGCTATCAAAGTGCTTTGCTATCAAAGTGCTTAGCTATCAAAGTCCTTTGCTATCAAAGTGCTCTGCGATCAAAGTGGTTCGTCAAGCATTATTTATATTAAGACCCATTAGAAACGTTTGGCAAGACTGGTAACTGCTGTGAGAAAAACTTCAGTCTATCTGGTCCTAGAAGTCCTGCCATCATTGTTGGCAACCCTACGTATCAAATAACATTTTTCCCCGGCACACAAACTCCGTTTGAAAGCACAGCTCGTATTTACTCGTATATTTTAACTTCGTACATTCACTCCGTTTCTCGTTCACTCATTCGTTCACATTTCATTCGCTCGGAGTTCCGTTCACAGGTTAAAGTCCTGTTTATCGCGAAAGTTTTAGTAAAACATATCAAAGGGGTGTTTACTACGAATTTTATAAATGATGAAGTGGTTTTTACTTTGAAAATATTAAAAGTTTTGTTTATGCAATAGTCGCATCGTTTTGCAAAGGACGTTATGAATACTTGAACAAAATTATATTTTCCGCTCGTTATTTAAAGTTCGGATTCGTAATGTTATTCGTTTGGATGTTTGTATCACAAAAGTTATTAAGTGTATGATGATACTCGCAAAACTAATATTACATGTTGTACAAGAAGTACAAGTACGACGTAGCATTGATATTAAACCTCAAGATTATGGCCGAGATCTATAAAACTTACTTAGCTCGTGCTTTTATATATTCATCTATATTTAAATTCAAATTCAAATTAATTTATTTCGTGAACACAGGGTACATACATACAGAAGATTATTATAATAAAATAGATTAGATCCGAGCTGTGTCCCGCCAAAAGGCATACAAAATATCAAAGGTCCTTAGCCTTAGTCCTTTAGCACTCGTAGTTTGACAGTTGCGATCCATAGTACGTGCTAAGTAAAGTTTATAGATGTTGGCATAATTGGTTCAAGTTATAATAGACATTGCTCTTATTACACAATCCGATAACAAACTTCTTCTTACATTAACTTTCTCGCCCTGTTACAACTAACCTTACGAAATAATAACTTGCCAAAACTAGTTGTAACAGTATTCCCACCGCTGGGAACATTCCCGGACCGCACGCGCTTGACTGAGTCCCCCCTCAGTTCTCGATGTGGATGGGAATACATCGATCATAATCGCTCACTCGTCGCTAGGTTATTAATTAGAAGGATTTGATACTGTTGGTTTTAGTTTCACCTGCATGGGTATTGTCATGGTTCTGAGATTTATGTATTTGTGAGCATGATAATCCTGCGTCCGGTTTCCTACTTTAGCAAAGTGACATTGGGTAATTTCATCAGAAATTCTTCAGTAGCAACCCGCAGTCACAGTATCACATGAGACTCAAACATAACTGGCGTAATGTAGATGTACAAATAGTTTCACTTCTGTCTAACCCCTTGGGGATTACAGTCGTGATGTGACGTGTTATTTGTGAAGAATTGTGTCGAGCGATTTCAGTGGTGGTGTACATGTCGCAGCCAATTCGTATAACACGCCGTATTACATAATGGCGCGCCGGGTTGAAAAACGTCGCCGTATATAGTATTGCGGCGTCCTCACGTTCAGCCGGATTGTGGTAGCGATACGTTCGACAAAGCGGCGTCCAACGTTTAGCCGTATTGTCAGCAAGAAGAAACGACCGAATAAAATGTAATCCGGCTGAACGTGAAGACGACACATTACATAACAGCGACGTTATGCAATCCGGCGCGCCTTTATGTAATACGGCGTGTTCTACGATATGTCTGCGACATACACATACATATTTGTACAGATGACGCAGTTATTTTTTTTATGCGCTGCGAGATAAAGTGTAAATTACCGCATGGGATACAATAATTTATTTTAGGGCCTACGATTGGGCACAGATTTGTCGTATTTGAAGGGCCTAAAATAAATGTTACCAGGGTGTGTGTGCAGGTACATATCTATAACACACTAAGACGGCAGCATCTAATTCGGTGCCAAGGATACAACCCAATTAGGTACTCGGCCAAGTGTAATTTCTACTTTAGGTATAGCTTGCCAATAACAGTTTTTTCCTAGAAACAGTTTTTACGTCAAAATAATTATTTTTAAAATGTACAGGGATACAAGAATTTTATATGCCTCGAATCTCAGCTTGATATTTTTTATACAAATTATTATAATTGAAATGTCATCAGTGATCAAAGCCTCCTAGTTTGAGCGTAAGAAATAAATGGCTGTAACTTCAAACGGGGTTCTTCACCGAGTCACGGAGACGTGCCTCCTCGCTGGGAGTACTCCTGATCTCACTCGTGCTCGTAGCAAGAGATCGATACACGCGCTGTCGACTTATGCGACGCGATACTTCAAAGGAAATATTATAAAACTATTAGGATATTGGGCTCAAGCCTGTTAGCCTTAAATGGAGTTTTAAGACTACTTTTTAGGTAATTTCATTCAAACGTCCCTAAATATTAAAATACGTCTTTGAAGAATGGCGAGGTTGGACCCACGTAATCTTAAAATCGACGGAGCACCGTTCACGTTCTAGTTTATATTAATTATAGTAAAGAGTTTATCAGAGTTCTATATAAAAACTATTGAGATACTACGCGATGGGAAATAAAAGTTACGAACGATTTTATTTTCATCGTGCAGTTTCCGAACGCAATGTTTGACATTTACCTTGTAACAACTGAAAAATGGAACGTCAGTGCCAAATTCATCTGTGTGTATGGATAGTCTGTGGATCATTCCATTGTTTTTTTTGTGTTCAACGGCTACGTGGAATACGGATAAATGCTATTATTTGCCATTCTACTACTAAATACTAACCAATAAGTACGTGCCTTAAGTTAGGTTATAATCTTCTACCTTTCATATCTTTTCTCTACCAACTTCTATCCTACTTTCCATTTGCTTTTTTTGTTAGTCTTAAGTCGTTCTTTAACTATTTATAAGTTTCCACAATGTACGCTACCCCTATCACTGGGTCTCGAATTACATGCAATCTCGCCATTCTCCTATGATAAAGTCCTTGCTGAAATTTCCATTTAAACGAATATTCACTTTATCTTAGTGGTGTTAAGTTGATTTCAGAATGACTAGTGACAAAAATGCTTGAAGTTTTAATGGTAACTCTACGGAGTTTATAGTATTAGACAGATTACAATAAGAAAAATCTAGAAACAAAAGCAGAAGAGCTATTCTTGTGTCTGTGTGTTAAAATCTTCAGTGTTCAAAGTCAGAATTTCGGGATTTGCAGGTACAAACTACAGTTTATAACATTGTGCATGGAATATACCTATTCTATGCACAATACATACGTTATTCAAATTTATATTCATATCTTTATTTCCTTAAGCCACGCTAAAAGCAGCTCGTAATCACTTCGTTCTCATTATAAAATCTCTTTGCATCTAAATGCGCGGTATATCTGTACCTACTCAAGTGGATAACTTAGTTATATACCGTTTGTAACGCACTTTGACTTACTATCAAGGAGCTCTTTGTGATCCAAGTGCAGGTGCCTTTTAGAGCTGTTTGAATAAGTCATACATACGGAATGCAGTGTGTGCATCACTCTGAGCAGCTCTAAGCAGAGGTGCCCCTAACAGAACACTTCGGTATTTATGATTTAATCCCATGTTGTAGGAGGCTTTTTTTTTTTTTTTAGGATGGGAAATCAAATGACTTCTCCCGCTCTGGGCGGAGCAGGAGGGAGTGTCAGACTTTTACTGACTAAAACCCATCCATGTTCCTTCATCGCCCTTTGTGTTCCGGGGCCACGGTATCTCTTTCGAATAGTCCCGCAGCCCAGGCAGGCTTCGGCCCTTGCGGACCCCTTCCTTATTGCTGACTCTCTTTGAGGCGCGCGTGGAACACGAACGCGCCGTCGACACGGCCTGTCGTCATGAGACGGATGGACGGCGAGCTAGCCCATAGCTCCCCGTCCACAGGCCCGCGCCTACGGTGGCCGGTAGCCACCACGTGGCCCCCGACGCCCGGGGCGTCTCCCGCGGCGGCCGGGACGTGAGGATATCTCCCTCTCACGTTCCGCCACCTCCTTCGCTAGCATGACTGCTTCGCAGAAGGAGGTGACGGCGTCCCATTCCGTCTCGCTCCGGACCATGGCACGAACCAGGGCCGGAAGCGAGAGGTCGCCGCCGCCGATCGCCACCTCGAGGACACGGCGGTGCTCCACCCAAGCAGGGCACACCTCCACAGTGTGCTCCACCGTGTCCCGGTCGATCCTCACAATGGAAACACCCGGGCGTCTCCTCCCACCCCATTCGGTGCAGGAACTTACCGAAACATCCGTGACCGGTAAGAACCTGCGTCAGGCGGAAGGTGAGGACGCCGTGGCGTCTCTCCATCCACTCCTCAAAGAGGGGATGTTGTAGGAGGCTAGCGTACCTATTGCCGTCAACCGGGCACAAATCCAGACTCCATGGTTGCTAGTGCAAAATTCTAAAGGAAAACCCAACAACATTTAGACCAACCTGGTAATCACACCTAGGACCTCATGCTCAGCGGTCGCGTTTGTGACCAATAGACCACACCAACCAACTGCAACTGCAACGGGGCAGAATGTTTTCTGCCCCGTTGCAGTTGGTTTATTGGTCCTGGTCTGTGTTATTTTTTAAAATTTCCCCAACTTGCTCTGGGCCCGTGTGGTGAATTACAGACACATAATGGGAACTTTTTTCACAGCAGTGGAAACATGGTGACACATACAATGGGCTGGTCATACTAATACGGCCAAATAATTAACCGTCTTTAGACTGCTATACAGTAATTACTATCTCAATTACACTTGATAGGTGGGGCCACCTGGGAATTAACCCTAGAACCACGCGCCGGCTAGAACAGAGAGAGACAATCAATAAATTTTGCAAGTACGTCCTCTAAGATCAGTGAATCTACAAGACAAGTGCATATTTGCCAGGTTACACACACTTCTTGCACAGTTACAAAATTAAAATAAACTCCCAGTTTGTCGAGACCTCACGTGACCAGAGGGCTGGTCTTCTATTGGCCAAAGAATCAGCATTGCCATCCAGCATGGCAATGCTGTCAGCCTTCTGGGCCTTTTCCTGTTGAATTTTTTGACGATTTGTGCTTCTTTTCTCCATTAGATACTTGTACATACTTTTATTATTATTTTAACTTCCAGTAGTTGTAAAGTAAGAGTGAGCTACAATCGAGTTAAACGATCATAGTAGGAGCCGCTGACATCGATCATGTCGGGTCAACACTCCTCACACTCTCCCACTCAGTTCAGTTACACTACACGCTGAACTACTGACTGAACTATGAACGTACCATATCTAAGAGTTGTTGGTTTTATGGATAATTTACATCTGAAGAGTTTCTAGTTCGCCTTCTCTTTTAAGATTGGAAGAGTTCATTGTTGTAACGGTAGGCATTTTTTTTTCTAAAAGAAAACTTAGGTGCGCGGTTTACGTCTAGTTTCTCATTCGCTATAAGAATTTTTAGCGAATGAGAAACTTCTGGGCCACGTGTAAAATATCCTTTTTCACATTTTATCCCACGTAGGTACGTATATCATGACGGAGGCATGATGACAGTATCAAAAAATTGCAAATCTATTTAGTCCGACAGTTAGATTATCGATAAATATTGGATACGTGTTTTTTGTTTTATCAAATTAATAAAAAATTACGAATATAAAACGCGTCAAAGATCATGAGTGGGGGCTTGTGACGTCACTTTTCGGCAAAAAATGTACACAAATGTGACGTCACACGAGTTTTTGACGCACTGTATCGTCTTCATTTTTTGTTAACGTGAAAAAAGAAAAAATACCTGTCCAATATTTTTGAAAATCTATCTGACGGACTTATTAGATTTTTTTTGTCATCTACCCTAAAAAGTACACTAAGAAATCGTGTAAACTGTAGAAGGATTTCTCCCTAATTCATTAGGAAGGATTAGGGGACTTTCTCCTGTTATCTCTTTTTAAAATAGATTAGTTTTTTTTCTTTTTTTAATTGAGATGCAGATTGAGATGTTGATCCGAATAACCAAAACCTCTTTAACAATAATAATTTTGACTATTTTTTACATTGGAATTATTAAAGATTAAATATTGGGCTCTAATTAGTTTTATTTTTTTATTTTATTTATTTACCAATTATAACATCATTACAGACTCGTCCAATACGATGCTATAATACATACAATTTAGAAAATATAAATTATAAACACAAAATATAGTTGTCAAATTAGTTTTAATGAGACGTATAATTACATTCTTAATTAGGATTATAATAGCATTATGATAACAGTTTTAATAGTCTTCAAACAACTAAGGATTAATTACATATTTGCACAAACAGACTTAAAAATAATCGATAATTATCGTTTTCGAATAATAACTAATTTCATTGTTTCACAAGCTTTTGTAAAAACATGATGAACTCCACATTTTATTCAATTTGGTTCATTTGACCTCCTTCCTTACTGTCACTAAACGTTAGTTATTTACAGTTCAATAAACATCAATAGATAATATTATTCACAATAAAGTTAACCGAGTGTGAGGACTCTTCAATAGCACTAAAAATATTGGAAAGTTCCCGAATGCCATTGTACATAAAGGTTCTGTAAACTATCCGAACTTGGCAACAAAGTTTTGTCGGTCTATCCGTCTTACACCTGAATAAACCGCAGGTGGGGTTTTGCCAACATTAGTTATAAAGATCTCCCAAGATACAAAAGTGAGGAGGGCGTCGATATGTGATCTTTGCACAAAGATATAAGATGAATTTTCGTTTAGGACCAAAGAAGAAAGGATTTTTGATGAAGTTTATAATCATTTTGATTTTCTGTTAATGTTACTGTCTTAACAGAGGGTTGTAAAAAGCGTGAATAGAAGGCCAATAGAAAGTAAAAACCGCTGTAGAGATATGAAACAAATAATAAAAGCAAAAAATATATATTACCACTAGCTTGTGACCTCGGCTTCGCCCGCGTTGAGTTCGGTAATGGTCCCACGGGATCGTACTTCCCGAATAAAAATCTTATATAATAAAATATATTAGAAACTATTTGTGTGCCAAATTTCATTCATGTCTGTTCTGTAGTTTTTTTCGTGAAAGAGTAACAACATCCAGATATCCTCCTATCTATCCTCACAAACTATAGCATTTATAACAGTATAAAGTAAGTAAGTCGAAGCCAAAGCTCAAGTCGAAGATCTGAACACACACCTAAGTTAGCATGCATAGATAACAGAGTACCTGAAACCTAATAATTAATGCGCTAATTAAGTACTGTTTCTGTTTTCCGTAGCGCTGCGCCGAGTAAATGAGGAAGCGTCGCAGTGCACCGGTGTTACCGGCCGCATAAATAGAGTTGTGCCTTTATCTGGCATAACCGCCAATATATTCCCAGATACGTAACGTTTTCAGTTTATTAAACTGTTAAAGAGGTTAACGTTTCGCAAAAAAGTATAGATTTATAAAAATAAAACATTTGAATTTGAACTCAAAAATATTCTTTACCAATTAATTAGTAAAATATTTTTCATTTATCGTATAAACATGCCCTCAAGTAACAACTAATCTAACACCTACCTTTGGCGGGGTGCTGCTGGAGTTGTGATGCCTTGCAGCGGCGGAGTGCGCACGCCTCGTCGCCTTGTAGTGGAGGCGACGGAGCGCGCCGCCCAGCCGCTCGGGGGAACCGTCGCCGCGAGCTACTGTCATGCTGCCGTCTGCACCTGGGACAGGAAAAATGGGTTTAGTAAATTAAAATCTTGGGAATGTACCGTACCAGTGTCGAAAAGAACTACCTCCGTGTCCCACAGTGGGCGCCAATATGTCTTAATGGCGCCCAGATGGGCACAACTCTCTTTTTAAACGAACCTGATTGCTTTACTTCTATAGCAGTATTATTTTTATATTTCTTCAGTGTGTGAAGGAGATGAAGCTATTTAATATGTGAAGATCCATTCAAGGCAGTCAGGTTCTTTTGAAAAGAGAGATTGTGCCCATCTGGGCGCCATTAAGATAATTGGCGCCCACCGTGGGACAATCAACAAAAACATGCAAGAACGATAAATTATAGCGGCAAGCGCAACTGTTGGAAATAAAAGAAAACATATTTCAATAATGAGAGCATAAGTATGTTTTGTACAGTCATGACAAGAGAAACAGTGGAAACATAACGAGAACGGTCATTAAGTTGATTGAAATCCGAACACGTAAAAATAAAGCGTTGGTCCAACTAGGTCACACGACATAAACATCTCAGAAAAATAAATCATAAAATAATACAAATTAAGACAAAAAATCATAGTTGCAAAAACAATTATCAGAAATAAATACGAATATACTAATCCACTACTCAGAACATACCTACATATTTTATAAAATCGACAAATAAAAGCATCACAGTAAGATAGCATCAATTTACTGGCTTTGATACATTTCAATACTACGAGTCTGTTTGAATAAATAATTTCCCAATAGTAAGTCGATTATTCGTATAATGGGACATATCCGATTAGCTAAATAGCTAGTTGTGGTGGACAAACCGCAGCTGAATATCAGATCAAAGCAGTTCAGTCATTTGAGCGTCATTAGAACCACAAATGTCATTTTATTTGGATTACCTACTACCCACATTTGAACATTATCGCTAATGTGGCAATATGTTGAAAATTCTATTTGTGGTTGTGCGGTTTATGATCGAATATACGTATAAAGTAGTGCTGATTTTGTGACAAATATATATGAAAATGATCAGACAAAGCATATCCCTAGACTCAAGGAGCCAAATAAATGCCAATTCCAATAGCATCAATCGTATTCATTAAACAAGACTTTAATAAAAATGTACGTCGATGGACAGAATTCTAGTCACAGTTGCTCAACCGAATTAGCTTTCTACCAAGAAACGAACTTGAAATGGCTCTGACAGCAGTTCTCAGAACTAAACTGCAAAGGGGAATGCAATTACGGATTCAGTGGCTAATTGTTTGCTACATATTTCTCAGTAAACGACTAAAACTGGCAGAAATGTAGCTTGATGTTTACGTAACTCAGTATAATATTGAAATTTCATCGTAACTAACTACAACAATGTTGTTTTGTTAGCAAACATCTGAGAATAAGCATCTCATAATTACCTATAGTTTTGCTATTAAAATATGTTGGTTTCTTTAATAGACAATGTCTTATGCAGGTTAGTAGAGGAATGATTTTGGCTAATTTATGGGGCTTGACTGTAAAGGTTCAGCCAAACCAGAACGAACAGGAACTCTGACAGATAATGTACTGAAGTATCTGTCAGACCCGGGTCTACGCTTTATAGTAGAACTTTTTGTCGTAATATTATTTTGGTTAACAGCGGATAGCATAAACTTCATTTCGCAGAAATCGTTTGGCATACACTCATTTATCATACATTCAAACCTCATAATTTTGTAAGACAGAATAATTTTTAAGCATAAACTTCATATTCATAAGAATTAAAAGTAGAACCATCTTATCGCAGAAAGTTCAGAATCATCTTTTGGCATAAATTTCATATCGATAGTCATTAAAAGGCAGAACTATCGTATCGTAGAAAGTTTCGGTTTCGGTTTAAAGAATTTATTCTCATAAGAACAATACATAGGTTCACTTACAATGAGATACAAAGTAATTTCTTATATCTAAATAAATACATTTTGCCTCCGGTGCGTGTTGGTGAAGTTATACAAAACAAATATACAGGAAGTATGTAATTGCTAACATTTAATAATATGACTACATTTCCGAAACATATTTTCTCAGTTTTAGTTTAAATCTGTTAATATTAACACAATCTTTTACGTCATTTGGTAGGTCGTTAAACAGCTGTGCTCCTTCGAACAATATGGTTTTTTTACCGTAGTTTGTCCGAGCTTGTCTTCGTTGTAATTTATTTTTATTTCTTAGGTTGTGTGATATTGTTTTTTTATGAAATTTTAGCGTTGATTGTACGCTGTTCGTGGTGATTTTTTTTATTAGAATACAGGTACCATATGTGTATAATTGTTTGAGATTTAATAATTTGGTTTTTTCAAAAAGTGTTTTAGTTGGAGTAAGGTAGGGATAATGGTATAATGTTTTTATAATTTTGTTCTGGGTTCGTTGTAAAGGCATTAGGATAGTTTTTGCGGCCGATCCCCATATTTCAATGAGGTACTCGAGATGTGATTTAACTAATGAGTTATAAATAATAGTACGTATTTTCCTTGGAATACAATTTGAGATTTTGCGTAATGATGCTAGTAATGACGTTAATTTTGATTTTATATGTTCGATGTGCAGTTTCCATGTGAGTTTATCGTCTACCCTCAGACCGAGATATTTTTCGTGGCTCGATCTTTTTATTATGTCATTGTTAATAGTAAGGGGCGGGAAGTCTGGTAGTGGTTTGTTTTTTGCAGTGAAAATCATGTATGTTGTTTTGGACGTATTTATTGTTAGTAAATTGTATTTAAGCCACTCACTGAGTATACCAAGATCTTTTTGAGCATTTTTTATAATGGTATGGATAGATTTATCGAAATAGAAGAGGCATGTATCGTCTGCATATAAAGTCAGGTGACCCGTTAACCCTATTTTGTTTATATTATTTATATAGATCAAGAAAAGTAACGGACTTAAAATTGAGCCTTGAGGACATCCGTATGGTACGTTTTTTATGGAACTA
The DNA here is from genome assembly GCA_963853795.1 of Xestia rhomboidea. Lineage (NCBI taxonomy): Eukaryota > Metazoa > Arthropoda > Insecta > Lepidoptera > Noctuidae > Xestia > Xestia rhomboidea. Next base: position 19,180,379 of record OY970774.1, read on the forward strand.
GTGAATTTATCTATTTTAACTACTTGTTGTCTATTTTGTAAATAAGATGTAAACATTTCTAGGGCTTTATCTGTGACTCCTATGTTGTTTAATTTCTGGAGAAGTTTGTGGTGGCATACGGTGTCGAATGCTTTTTTTAAATCAATAAATACCCCCAATACAACATCTTTTTGATCTATATGCGTTTTGATTTTAGTCACCAAGTCTATTGTAGCTGTAAGAGTGCTAGATTTCGAACGAAAGCCGTATTGTTCGTCGATTAAGAACTCTTTTTCAAGAAGGTATGCATTTAGACGGCTGTACAAAACACGCTCAAAAATTTTTGATAATACAGGTAAAACGGACACTGGTCTGTAGTTACCTGGATCAGTCCTACTGCCCGATTTGAAAATAGGGCTGACTTTGGCAACCTTAAGCGTGTTCGGAAAAATGCCGCGCATCAGACATTCGTTTACGCAGTTCGTTAATTTCGGAACAATTATTTTTTTAAGGCATTTGATCACCTTGGTACTGATACCATCTATCCCAGTACTTGTATTACTATCCAGACCGTCAATTATTTTAGAAATTTCGTCCTCAGTGCAAGGAGTGAGTTTACTCAGAGTTACGTCGTGTGAATGGTTGTGTTCGTACATAAGTTTACTAACTAAGTTTACAGTTTACAGTACAGTACTTACTACTAAGTTTACAGTTAGCATCATCTTTTGGCATATATTTCATATGCATAATAATGGAAAGCCTTATCTATCATATTACAGAAAATTTATAGTTATGATAATTTTGTATTTCTTACCATAATAATAAAATTGATTGAGCATTTTTTTATTTTCTCCACAAACATACGACGATAATGTTTATTGCTGCATATTTCTGAACAGGCAAGCATACATCATGTATGCAGTATACAAACAAGCATGCAGTATGCAAACCAGCATACACCATGCATGCAGCAAGCATGCAGCGAGCGTTAAAATCAACTGCTCCTCAGCTCGCGGGCCACCTCACCCGTCCGCGCCTACGTAGGGTACAAGATTACGTGGAGTCGGTTTTGGAGCTATTCGTTTCTGTCACTAACTTTTGTAGCACAACATTTTGAATTTAAAAACAATAATTTAATTTTAATTTAGGGTTAAAAACGCTATTTTATAGAAATGGCAGTAATGCCAAATAAAATATTATTCTAAATGAAATTCTGCCATATGCCAAGTGAAATTGTACCAAATAGTCATCGCTCTAAATAAATGTTATTCTAAACTAATTTATGCGAAATTTGAAATAAAATTCTGCCATCTTAATAGTGCGTTGTGAGTACAGTTGTGACTGGGACTGTAGCTACATTTAATTTTCATCTTTGTTTCGACAATTCAAAAGTGCCTGTAACTGGCCTACTTGAAATAAATGCTTTTGATTTTTGATTTGATTTTTTGATTTTTTGTACGCCATTCTAAATTCGGACATACAAACATTCGGCCAAACAATAACTATACTAAATGTTTTATGTGCCTTAAAAATATTTGTTTAAAGAAGATTATGCCAAGTGTGTTATTGTCAAATAAATTTCGGAGCATCAAGATTCTGCCAGATAGAAGGAACCCGTCAGACGATGTCCGCAGCCGATCCTCAAATTGGCCGGAAATAACTGAATCTTAACTGACAACCTACAATAAAAGTGACGTCTTGAGTTTACCTGCGGCGATTTCAGGGGAGGGTCGAGACGACTGGATTTTGGTTGCTTGGTGACGCCCATCCGCCTGCAACAAACGAGACACGCTTAGATCATCGCTCTTGTAACTGATTAATAAATGTATCCGCAAAGTTATGAGTCGTCGTGGCTGAATGCAAGTAATTCTGCCATGTATAGATTTGTTTTTGGCTAGTGAGCGTCTGACACTTCAGGCAACAGGCACAAGTAACATAGACTTTTGGTAATCTAAGTGAAATTAACATAACATAACATCACGCCTGTAATCTCCGGGTAAGGCAGAGGTGTACCTACTATAGTACAACCGAATTTCGCCAGTTATTTTGAAGTCCCATGTAAGAGCGGGCCTATTGCCATCAACTGGGCACAAATCCAGTGGCTCCGTGGCTGCTACTGAGAAATTCCTGATGGAAAAACCCAATAACAATTTGCCCGACCCGGGAATCGAACCCAAGACCTTATGCTCAGCAGTCGCGATTGCGACCACTAGACCAACGAGGCAGTAAAGTAATGTGTGAAAATGTTTGATGAAATATATTGAAAAAAAAAACAAGATGGCGGCCCGTTCAGTTTCGATTTTTACCTCTCGCGAAATAATCCGTGAGTGAATTGTACCGCCTGTTAAATATGACGTGTCTTCTTTGGGAAATTTTGACATGAGATTCTGACCCTTCATTTCGCGGTAGTCAACAGCAATTAGACAAAATAAATATTTGATAGTTTAACTTGCTGGACACCAATCTATGTTCTCCAAGTAAATTATTTGCCACTTACAACTAACTCCCACAGGAAATAGCCATCAATTTGGACCATTTCTTTGAATTTTAATGCTACACTAAATTCTCATTTGGAATCCCCGCGGTCGCTAATATCTCTAATCCGCTATTAACTCAAACATCAACAAACTGAGTCAGGGTTGCCGCGATCCTATCGGACACTCCCTACATGTTACATTACACGACGGATCGCCGGGCCAGCCCTAACGGAACGAGCCCTCTCAAAAGATAACCTGATTATCGGCCAGTGGGCGAGGAAGTCAGCAGGACAAGTATTACCGTAAAGGTTGTTTCAAGGTTGAATAGGTATATGATGGCAGTGTTCATTTTAGGTGCTCAATATTTACTAAACTCAATAGTATCGTTGATTTCCTGAAACACTGATGAAAAACTAACCCCAACGTTAAAAAAAAATCAACTGAAAAATATCGAAATCAGTAATTTGATCAAAATAAGAGGAATATTTTAAAACATGCAAAAAATGTAATCGCTTTATTGACTGTTCATCAAAAACAAACATTGGCATAAATGAATCAAAATAATTTATCTTTAATACGTAGTAGCCTGGTCGCATAAAAACAATTTCTAACAAGGAAACAAGCGATTCCACCCCACATTGTGTTAAACAGGTAGGCAGTAGCACCTACCTGAGGTAATATCATTACACGCCGGTCATTAACCCCCTTTCAAACGGGGTGTTCGCGCCAATTCGCCCCCTAATGAAACTGCTGCAATTTATGAGAGAGTAAATCTTTTCACACCCCCCTCAAGAGGGGTGATTAATAAAGGTAATTGATAATAAATGGCATTGTAGGTGATTTTATGAACCCCTGGCAAAGTTATTAAAGTAGATCCGATAAATAATCTTTGTTACATTATTATATACTTACTTTTGCCCACGGTTTCTTGCGCGTAGAGGTCGAAACTTAATATGAGGGATCATACAACGCTACTGCTACGCATGTGGTTCTGGGTTGGATTCCCAGGCCGGGCAAAGTGTTGTTGAACGTTTTCATCGGGAATTTTAGCCTGGAGACATACTTAGAGCCTGATGATCGCAATAGGCTCGGCCCTATAACAGCTTACTGAAATGTGGGTTTTTTAGAAGAAAACTTCCGCATAACCCTTCCAGGATTCATTAACCTACCGTCTCCTTTGTTGGTGAAATTGTGCAATTTGTCTCTTCGCATTTCTCAATATCTAATCTGATTACTTCACCTTCTGGCACAATTCCCCATGGTCTGTCTATCGGGTCAGTGTGACGGCGATTGACCCAAATAGGGTTAGTTCCGAGGCATTATGGCGAGGTGAGGGGAATCACATGCTCCAGCGACCTGCACTATAAGCGGTCTGGCTCGTGCGACCTTGGGGGATCCGACGGTGGAAAATTGTGGTTTGAGTATTAACGGAGTTGCTTGTTAAGCAAAAAGCTACAGGGTTCAGGCTGATGTGTTACTGGGCAGCAGGCCTGGCCAAGTAACAAACGATTCGTATCGATTCTCTTTCTACAGTCGTAAACGTTAAGTCACGTGGTCAAAACAAACGAATAGAAACTTCGTAGAGAAGTTTACATCGATCAAGATGATAGAATGAAATGCATTCGTTTCTACAATCGTGATCGCTACATCCCATATTAATCGTAGCCAACTTACAGTTTTGACTGAACTTTAATGTTTCTATTCGTTTGTTTTGACCACGTGACTTAACGTTGAAATGATGTCATTCTCTTACATTTGGTTAGTTTTCTATGCGTTAACGATTGTAGGTTGTCAACTTGGCTAAGCCACACAAACAAATAAAACACAACTAAAACACTAGGGAAGTGAAGTTTTGGTGGACTGTCTTAATGTATTTTTGACGTTCAGAAAATGCTGGTTTTCGGCTGAATTTTATTAAATAGAGGCTTTTGATTTTGTTAAAAGTCATTCCTGTCACTTAACTTACCCGAGAATATCCAAAAATTTATGGAAGAGACACTAAGGAGTTTAAAGGGCACTAGTGTTTTTGGGTGATGTGGCTGTCACAGGTGTCACCAGATCAGATCACATTGCTAATCTAAGGGCTGTTTTGTCGCGCTTACGTAAGTTTGGTTGGCGAATTAAGTTGAAGTAATGTAGTTTCATGGAGGAAAGCATAACTTATGTAGGTTATCTACACCACAATAACATCACGCCTGTAGTCCGCGAAGGGTTAAGCTCAGTAAAGTGCAAAAGTAATGGTCCATTATCTTCTCAATATCGACGCATTACCATAATATTTACCGCAATACTGCATGGTGAGCTCATAAAGCTAGAAAATAAACATTTTTATGTCCTTCAGCGCGAAGGTCGTAAGGAAGTAAGCTTATCTATAAACTATCAATACACCGTGACGCGTGTGTTAATGTGAAGTTTCACGTGCGTAACATAGCAAGGCTACATCAACAAGGTTTTATGGCAAGAAGAGCAAAAATGAGAAAAGCATTTCTAATTTCATAAGTACATCCCGATTTATCCCGAATGACGACAGAATTAATCGACTATCAACACACATATTAAAGGGTGTGTGGGCCCCAAAAATACATCATAGGGAACCATAAGCCATGTCATATAGTCAAGACATATAACTGCAGTGAACGTCGTAAACATTCGTCGTAAACGTTCGTATTATACCAACGATTTATGATTTCTTTTATGTACTTTTGGTTCAACAATTTTTTAATACTCCCGTTTCGTTGCCGAAAAATAAGACGGACTGGGGGTCGTAAAAGGCGAGAGAATTTTCTCGCATCTGTCAAGGTTGTTGACAGTGGCCCGAAAGTCTGACAATCGGTTCAAGGCGTATTGTATTACCCAGTGCTAACTGGGTTGTGGAGGTCAGATAGGCAGTCGCTACACGTAAAATACAGGTATTCAGCTGCATCCGGTTAGACTGAAAGCCGACCCCAACATAGTTGGGAAAAGCCTAGGTAGATGATGATGATGTCGTCATCAAGTTTGTAGACGCGGTATAAGTGCGCAGTTACACTAAGGAATAAAAAAAGAGAAGATAAATATTATTACTTCAAATTAGTTATCCCCATTTGTCGTTAAAAGCAGCCAACTGCTGGTCAATTTGGTTTCGGAAACTAAGCTGCATGAATTTATCGTATCTTTTGTATGATAAAGGGACGAAGTTATTCTACGAGTCAACCATATCAAAGGAATATGAGGTTCGTGCGTGACCAGGCATAAATATTTTATGTATGGGTTCAGCAATTACAGTGAGGTTGGACTGAAAGCTATTCATCATTGATGCGCGTCCAGCTATGATGTGTGGCGTAGCTTTTAGTTGTAGATGTGATAGGTTATGGTTATGATAATAAACTGAGATACATTTATTTTTTCGTACCTAAAAGCAACGACTGAACACTCGATTATATTTAAACACTTTTAGGAAATAATCTTAGTTTGCCTGTAACAAACCTGTCTTAAACAAATGAATTAAATAAAGATATTGTTCAAATTATTTTCCTTCGACATTCACCAATCAAGCTCAAGCTAGAGCTTATCGATAGTCCAATACAATTAATCTTAATGCCACAAGCACATCTAAATACCCATTCCCGTAATAATACATCACGCTAATAACCGCAATATGTCTCCGCAAAATTACGTTTCACTCAACTGACACGTGCAACATTATTCTAACACACACACATAAATACACATTTCATGTTCAAAAACATGAACACGTGTATATTAATGTGGTTAAAATTTTCAATTAAATGTGGTTACTATTACTAGTGAAGCTCTTAATTTGATATTTTGAATTTACATTATACATTGTAATAAGGAATAATCACGTTTAAGTAGTAAACGATTACAGATTAATGTAATTCCGTGCCGTACTCGTCTCGTAGCAGTTGTGTAAAGCGTAGCAGATTCTTAGGTATGCATGTAGCACTCGCATAGCACACGTTTCGTACCCACGTAGCACGTTTTGGACCAGCATATCCACACAAAACCAGCATAACAACGCCGCCGTAGCTTTGCCATAGCACCTGCCTTGCAACAGCGTAGCACTCGCGTATCGCCATCGTAACACTCGCGTATCACCGTCATAGCACTGTCGTAGCACAGTCGTAGAACACTCGTAGCACTGTCGTAGCACTCGCGTAGCACTGTCGTAGCACTCGCGTAGCACTGTCGTAGCACTCGCGTAGCACTGTCGTAGCACTCGTTATACTGAACGCGGGTGACATACCACTGACTAATACTGGCCTATTTATTTTTTACCCCATACTGGGAATTTCTCCTGTATCGTGGGTGCGTTTAAAAATATTTTTGTCACATTCACAATTTTTTTTTTTATTTGTTGATGATATTCCCTAAATCAATCCTCATATAAAATCGTTTCAAAACAAGATAAAAGACATGAAATTTTACAAATATTCGCCCTCAACTCCGAAAGCGATTACTTATGATAAATGACGCAAGAGATTTAAAAGCTCACACATATTGGATGGGAGTTGTATGGTTGTTGTATGGGTATCATAAATTACGCGATACACGACTAACGGTGTCAACCGCACGATATACCAGCCATGTATGTGTTTGGGTTTATTTAATAAATGGAACTGCATGATTTGTTACGTACTAGATAGTCGTTTTCCAGGCTTGTTGTTTATTTGGAATAGGATTTATTAGTACCAATGTACCTACATTGAGATAAGGTTATTTGGTGAAGAAGAACTAACGACTCTTGATCACTTGGAAATGGTATAAAGACAATATGGATAACGAAATTTAATCGTTTTTCATTATGAAACCTTGCTCGGTTCACAGAAGGATCGGTGATTACATTCGGGTGTGACTAAAAGATTAGGTTTTTTAAAACACGTTCTTCTTCGACTTCGTGTCGACAAATGTTACATTTTGTTAGCCCAGAACTTGGCAACTTCACCGCGTCGTCGGTGGCAGGCTGACGGCGCAATGGTCACTTCGGCTGCATGTTTTTGGGCTAAGAGGGCAGGATAGGAGGTGGAGCATAGTTCGCGACACACCTCCACAAGCACACCCCGCTGCTGTTTCATTGAGGTAATATGAGACGACGTCGGTGACGTTGGGTTCGTTGTAAGTAAACATCTATGACAACGGCTCTCAATAAATTGTCATTTCAAACACTATTGACATAATTTGTTCCGTCCTATCCCTGCCTGGGATATTTTCCTAAATAAAAAATACGATATAATAATATGATTAGGGCACAGGATATTGAATTAAAGATCCGCCTCCCAAATACACGCAATACGCAATCATTTCCGACCTCGTCGGTGCTCGGAGCCAAGTGGTTTAGACGATAGCTTGTATTTATTTATGATTTTATTGATTGATCCTTTTTTATTCGTCCCAGACTTGTTACTTTATATTTGGTAATAAAATATATCCAAATGGTCGGAAAATCGTCTGGATTGTAAAACGTAGAAACGTTTAGAGTGGTTTTCTTCACCAAATATAACTTTTACTATTCTGCAGCGATAGAACATTTAACATTCCTAAAATATTGTGTTGTATTTACGTATTAGGATATACATGAAGTGAACATTTGGCCTACGCCAAGTTACATTGGCTCCTTAAGAATAAGAATTTGAACATGGGTCCACCCAAGAAAGATTTTTGAGATGGAATCCTAAGGGCAAATCTCAACGGTTGTAGCTATAGGAAAACGTTCTTGGAGGAGGACTGTCCAGCCCCATCTCAGATGTAGACTGATTCTAAACAAGCTAAGTTATGATTAACGTCTACTTGCCTATATTTTTTTACATTAAAACGTCTCTCCATTTTAATTAGCGTTTATGAATAAATGCCTCAGTTTTATACGGACAATCGGACACAATAAAACATAATTTAATTTCAAAACGACGACGGAAAAGAAAAAGACAGAGTTTCGTTTAAACGGAAACGCTTATTACATAACACTTCACAATGGAACAGGAAAAAGAAGCTTCTTGCGAACAGTAAAAGGGTCATCTACAAAATATAAGCACTCTAGAGTTGCAATTCCCTCAATTAGAGACCTTTGACGGTAAAGTGCAACTTTTAGCAGCTTAATTTGATTCTATTTTGGGAGATAAGTGAGATGGCATTTTAGCCACTGAGTGTGATTTCACGGTTCTCTAAAGTATCACTACGATATATTAGTACTTTTACCAGTGACCTCTTTCAACTACCTCGGTGACGGTTATTTCTTTAATGATGATGTAATCTTATTTGTGGGACAAACATTGCAAAAGTTTTCATAGAATTAAACCGGTTTGCCCAGCAATGGGATACAAGAAATGCTTACAAAAATAGAAAATTAGGATTGGAAATCATCAAATGACCCCTTTCGCTCTAGGCGAAGCGGAAGGGAGAGTCAGACTTTTACTGCCTGAAACCCATCCATGTTCCTTCTTCGACGGTATCTCTTTCGAACAGCCCCGCAGCATCGGCCCTTTCGGACCCCTTTCTTTCTGCTGACATCTCTTAGAGGCGCGCGTGGAACACGAACGCGCCGTCGACACGGCCTGTCGTCATAAGACGGACGGACGGCGAGCTAGCCCATAGCACACCATCCACAGGCAGAATAAGAATCCTCGCTTTTATTTTAGTTCAAACAAAGAGAGGCCTATACCCAGCAGTGAGAGAAGTCAAGGTGTGCTTGTGTCGTGGTGATAACGGTCACATAAATCTTTCTTCTTTCTAACTGGAAATAACTCCTAGATATTATGTTCAATTAAAAACAAGGAACTGTCCCAGAAACACGTCCTTCCTTATCCCATTTCAAAAATAACACAAGTACCACCTAATTTTGACGCCAGCAACACTACGCGCCCTCACCTAATATTTATGACGTAACAACTCCCTCAGAGAGGCTGAGGGCCTCTTAGCACGAGTCGTAATGAAGGGCCGCTCGAGAGGAGGGAATAATTGTATGATCACACGTATAGCCTCTTACTCTTTGATGATCTTATTAGACGGTGCTTGAGTTATTATGAGCAGATTTGAGAGGAATGACGAAGTGAGATGTTTAGGGAAATGTTTGGAACTTGTTTTTATGGTGATTGATATGTACCATATCACACTCTATGGGAACCACACCGCAACCCGTAACAGCTTAGCGAGTGTTGCCTGGTGCGGTCTGCTCGTAGTTTGCGATGGTACGGTCGACATACGTTATAAATATTTAGTGATAAATGAGGTTTCGGTAATGCGTGTTCATATCGATACATCGGTTTAGAACCTCCTAGCTTTCGTTCTTGGCTCATAACATGTCAAAATGTTTTTTTCTAGACCTAAAATGTATGTGAATGATATAGGTACATCTGTAACTGTATTTAACTAATCGTTGCAGATTCAAAACCTTGCAAAAATCAATTACTAAGACAATTTATGTCACATTGGACATTTCTACTGTCTTGTAATCACGCAAAAATCAATGAGAAATTTTTTTTTATCTCTAATTTGACTGGAGATGACACCACACGCTAACAGCATTATCTAAAATTAAGATCCACATAACCATGACTCATCTCAACTTTAATATAACACAACATAAATAAGCAAATAAGCATCACCTTTGTACTATTTTCTGTTCCTTTCTACTTTGTTTATATTTAGTGTGTACATAAATGTTTAAATAAATAAACATCACGCATGTGAACCCCGAAGGGTTAAACAGAGATGTACCCATAAAACCCCCACCCCTCAATTTTCTCAAAACTTAAACTACCTTCAATCAATCCACCATCATCTTACGCCCATTACCTGTCCACGAAGTTAGCCACAATATTGATATTAAGCACCTTTCGCTTGTCCAACCGTGGCCAACTCCTGACGAGGGACAGGACGGGATGACCTATCAGTTAATTGCATATCTAAGTCATGCGAACTTATTATAAGGAGAGGTAATCAAAATAGTTCGGGTATGTAATGATTGGGTTTAATCGGCAATTGTTTGTGGGTTGAGCGAAGATATGGGTCACGTTATGTGTTAAAGTTACGGTTGATGTTAATAAACAGTTCTGAAGTCATACATTATTGTTAACTAGGTTTGCCCCGGTTTGCTCGAAAAGAGATTGGAAGTCGGATATTATCCCATGGAAAAGGAATTCCGGGATAAAAAGTATTCTCAAATCATGGTCATTCACCATCACCTTGGTCATTGGCCAATTGTATCGAAATCTCTCCAGCTGTCTAGGCGCGAAAATTAATAAAAAAGCTTATACTAAGTTAAATATAGTTTTAAACCGTGAAACCTTAAAACAGTGTTTGTAAAAGACAAGTCACTAGGTACTTTCTCATTTATACTGTAGAACGGATATGTAGCCTGGAAATACATAAGCAGTTATTCCGAGACTTTTTATTTCTACTTGCACCCACGATACAGAAGATGGGTGGGTAATTTTTAAACAAAGTTCACTTTTACGGTCGATGAACCAACATTGTTTCCATCTGCCATTTGTAACAGGAACCAACGCTAAAAGCTAATATGATATGTGTATGTACCATGTACACACACTATTAGGCACAAACATAGGTGTTACTAAAGGTATATACTGTAACATATACACTTGTATGTACTCTAGTCGACGTATGTACTTGTACTGACTGACATGACTTCGTGTGTTACTGAATATCTTAGGGTACGTGACCTTACGGTAGCTATGCCTAGCCCACGGCGCCGCCCGTGTGGAATAATTATTAACAACTAACTATAAACGTGTGGGTTTTTTAATATGCTTTCGATAGAGAACTTTGTTCTGCTTTAGTACCACGTAACATGTTGTTAATGGAAAATAAAATCTGCTATTCCTATATCTATTCTGCATAATACAGGGTGTAAACAACCTCATCACGAAGCCGTCAACCAAGCATTCTGTACATCAAACTAAGTAACGTTACGCAAAAATTATTGCTGGGAAACGAATTTTTTTTTTGGGGTGAAAAGTCATGTTTTGTGGTAGAACTCAATGTAACGCACTCAAAACATTATACTGATGGATGGATTGAATAGTACGGAGGTCGTGCAGGTGTTGAAAGTAAAAATCTTACACTAAAAACTTGTATTTAAAAAAAAACTTGTCAAAAATTTTGAACTTTGACCCTCAATATCTCTGTAACTAGAAGGTTCCCAGGAGAAGAAAAAAAAAGTGATCGCAATGACGGGGAAAACAAGTGCCTTTCGGCTTCGTTAAGAGGTTTTTTACATCCATCTGAATGTGGGTATACTATTAGGTACACCTCCGTCTAACCCGACAGGGATTACAGTCGTGATGATATGTTATGTAACATCTAACATATAACGCTAAGCTACTCATATCTCCTGCCGTTCCCATCCCAATATTTGATAATAATGATACATCAAGTTTTTTGTAAGATAAATAAAGATAGACTGAAATTCGAATATGCTAAAGTGGACACTAAAATACCCGGGTTGGTTTTCAGTACACAGTTACAAGAATAGAAAACTAAGACAACATACATCTTGCATTGAGAACTTAAACGTACCTAGAACGACGTATCATTCCGCGGTCTGCCCGTAGTAAGTCCCAGGTGACTGGACCGGAAGCCGGGCTATTTGAGCAGGGACTCTCGCTTCCTGAGCAATTTGTACACTTATACACATCCACCCAAAGATACGTAGGTCCGATACGTACGTAGATAAGATACGCCTGTGTTCCCGTTTGGAAGTTACTTTTGTCGATTTTAAAATGCAATTTGTATTGCAGCGTTCGTAACTTTAAAAGTTGCACCAATTAGCTGCAAATACATCTGCAAATGCAACTTCAATACATTGTTTCCCGTTGTACAGTTAAGTACTAGTAATATGGCGTATAAGTTTTCCCATCGACAAATATTATGAAATTTCATACAACCTTTCATCAGGGATGAATTTTCAAAAATAGTTCCTTACCAAATAAATCTCGTACAAAATCTCACGCTGCCAGCGTCCGGACCCAGGGGCTCAGACTGTGCGTTATTTGTCAGTGAGTGAATTTTAGATTAAGCAAGGCATTTCATTCAATCATCTAATGCGAAATCAATCAGCTATGTTCAGTACTTACATCTACAGACTACAAACGGGTATTACTGATCTGAAGTAGCTCAAACTAACACATCAATTACCCGCTGCGCAGTTCACCTGTCTGAAACAGCAGCATATCAACTGTTGTTATAGTAACAACAATCTACCTGCTTCGGTACGTGGTGTTCAATAATGGAATCCAAATTAATGTAGCACAGTGTAACCACTAAATATGCGATGTGGAACCGAATAGTTGTAGGTAATACTTATCGCTTTGTAGGAGAAAAGGTTTGTAGACATTGGACTACACTTAGAATGCTTTCTTTTAGACTTTTCGAGAGAACATTGAAAGTCCTTTCGGTTATTTGTATAGCCCATAAAGCTAGTAGACTGTTCCGAAACCCTTACAACATGAAGAGTCGTAGGTTATAAGGGCAAGCTAAGGTTTTAAGCTTGTGAAAGTACCGCCACTGATAGGAGACAAGATGAACATAACATAAAAGACAAGAAGTGACGAAACTGAAAATACACGTGTACATCTTCTATAAGTACAACAAAACCAAAACAAAAGAGAAAACAACATAACTAAAACTAAAGAGTTTGTTTTATAAACGCGCTAATCTGAAACTTCCAGTCGGATTCGAAAATATTCGATTCGATATAATTCGATATAATTCGATTCGATATAATTCGAAAATAGATAGATATATAATTCGATATAATTCGATTCGATATAATTCGAAAATTCTTTAGCATACGATCACGACCGTTAGGAGCCGAGCAAAAAGAGAAACCTCGGGGCACAGCTAGTAATGCATATGGATAGATATTACGGTTACGGATCATAGGAACTCCTAACTATCGCTTACGTGGAATATGCCGAAGTCTCACGAAGTTAACATGGTTCAAGTTATCAAGCACTGCAGGCGCTCGCAAGTCTCTACTTAGACGTAACTTGTGCATCTTTGACGGAGTTCTAAGATTCTCATCTTGCGCACACTGATTCTGGAGCTACTCATCAAGTACCTATACATGTAGAGGTTTACGTATAAAATCATATTTTACCAGCATTTATAAATAAACCCATGACGATTAACGATTACTTTTCTTAGGAATGGAAAAAGACAGGTTTTGGCAGAATTATTCGCACTTAAACGTAAGTTTCTAGACGTACGTGTTGCCTATATGTATGAGTAATTCAATCAAGCAATATACTCCTAAGTATGTTCTATAAGACAACATTAATTTAACGAATCCACCAATCGTAACATCGTATTTGGGGAAGAAAGCGGCAGTTAGTTTCTTCAACAATTCGGTCAAAAGCACAGTTGTTTTCACGGGTTTGTCTCTACTGATCATGGTATCAGATCACGTTAGTGATCACGTCACTGATACCGTTATCCGTTTCCCTCGTTATCTTGTTACCCACTAATCACGATATCCGTGGCGACATGAAAACAAAAAAACAAAATCGAAACAGATCACGGTGTACAGAGACAAGAAATAAAGTACATTATGATATAAGGGCGGTAAGTTGAAAATTACAGCCGAGGCGATATTGCTAGCGCGAGCCGTAGGCGAGAGCTATAAGAAAGCAGAGGCTGTAATTATCAAAGCGCACGTATGTCATACGACGTTTTATAACATATTTGCGAGGAAATAAATAAAACAAATAAAAACAATACAGCGAAAAGAAAAAGCGCGCGGAATAATTTTTACTTGTTCACAAAATTGCGAGGCGCGCGCAACAGTGCTTTTTTTTAAGGCAAAGACACAAAAGCAGCCAGTATTACTAATAAAGTAAATTAATATTTTTGTGTTTTTGTTACAGATAAATGGTTGTAATTTATTGTCAAAATTAATTAAATTAAAGAATTAAATGTTTAATTATTATATTTCATCTCCCAAAGTTAATTTTATTCATGAAATGTTGACCACTTTTCTGACATAAAAACTCTTTGCTAAGATTTAAAAAAGTATAAACCGTGCATTTTGCTTTACAGCACAAGTACTATCGAGGACACTCCCGCCTGATCACCACTAAGCTTATTTTTGCTTGCACTTAAAACATAGAAACGCTCTCTATCCCCGCCCCGTTGACTTTATAATAAATAATTAATGAAAAAAATACCGATCGACACACGGCGACACATGCCAAACGAGAGTTATTGTTATTTTGCGCGCCAAAGTTGACGCTTTCCTAATAGGCCTAAAGTTTAAGATGGCTCGGCGCCTCCGCATGATTTAAGCGAAAAAAAAATTAACTGATCAGGCGGAAAAGACCACGACTGTACGTAATGAGATACATTACGATATTGAAATTGGTGAAATAAGAGACCCTTTACGAGCAAATGTGTTATAAAATATTTTGTGTTTTAAAACAATGTCCGCAAAATTATGATACACTTAGAGCAGCAAAGTATATTTCCCGAGACAGATGAATATCATTCGTGCTAGAACAACGGGAAAATAACACAATAAATGTCGGACACTGTCTAGAAAAATTAAGAAAATAGTTATTGTGCCTATTTACCGGACTGCGCCAGAAGGAGGGTTATGTTTTTCGAGAGTATGTATGTATGTATAATTGTTTGGCACGCTCTGTGGCCTGAACGGCTCGATGGATTTTAGCTTGAGAGTTGTCGTTAGATTCGTATTTACTGTGAGAGTGACACTGGGTATATCAAAATAAAAAAAACTACAACACACTCGGGACCCATTAAATAATCTAGACTAAAATCATTACATCCAATATGGGTCCCGACTGTTGCAGTCAATAAGGCCTGTTTCCTGAACTTGTTTTTTTCTTTTCAGTTTTTATTTAAAGATATTAGTTATTTTTTATGTAGTCGGGCTTTTTTTTTTATTATTTTTTTTTTTTGGTTACTATTAATTTATGAAGGTGTTGTTCTATTTTTTTTTGTTAAAAGTACCGTTGTACTTTCATATGCATTCCGTAATAAGCTCTTATTTTGAAATTACACACTGACACTTCAATTTTATTTATTTGAGTAGATTAATATTTATGACTTTTTGATACACATTCATAATGTCTTTTTTTTAAATAAGTATAACTTCTTTTCTTTCGTTTGGGAGAGTAGGTAGGTAAAAAACAGTTTCGAAAAATAATTTATTTTATTTCTTGTCTCTGTACACCGTGATCTGTTTCGATTTTGTTTTTTTTTTTCATGTAGCCACGGATATCGTGATCAGTGGGTAACACGATAACGAGAAAATCGGATAACGGTATCAGTGGATACAACTCGCCGTGATCGGTGGCTAACGTGATCTGATACCATGATCAGTGGAGACAAACCCGTTTTCACAGTCACTTTATCCCTGTATTACCATCGCTGTCAAAATCCCAGTTATCTGCATAATAAGTAAAGAGAGAGAACTCTCTCAAAATAACCGCACACGGTTGATAAACTGTCGCTGTTCCCGTGGCCCTACATGCACGGAGGGGTTTCTAACTAAAAGCACTTTATGTTATTATGTCGTGTAGAATTCAATCCGCTGTAGGACGCGCCACTGGGGGCGGCGCGCGACTGCGATACAATATGTCTACAGAACATAGGTAGGTACTATTAAGTTGCATGAGGACTAATATACTTATCGGTGTAATATGTATAGGCAACATGTAAAAAAGTTTTCCTCGTAGAATAATGTTCACAACTTTAAGAAGAGTTCGGCTTCTAGAATACTATGTTCTTAACAAGATACAATTACAGTCGTTGCAGTAGAAGAAATCACTTCGGGCTTTCGACCGTCTCCACGAGCGAAAGAATAGCGGTGATATTATCGTCGTGCCACGTATTTCTAATCATTCTCTTATCAATAATCTGGTGTTTTGTCAAGTTGTACATACAAACCATGCCAAACATGAGCCGGTCGCTAGTACCTCTATAAAGTCTCTTTCTATGGCACAGCTACTAGCGCTAGTAACTAGCTCACTCGTTACTAATGCACACCTGTGACCTTTCAGCCACAAGTGGCAACACTGTACTCACGTAGCTCGACTCGAGCTGTGAGCGAAAGGACGGGACCGAACTAACAGTTTGTTAATGATTCCTTATATAAACACCTGTACTGGTAGCGATTGACGTACAACCTTTGCAACTTTAACTGGCAATGGTGTTTAAGTTGCAACCACGTTTATGTAGTTTAACGTAATATTGTGTCATTTTCAAATTAGGCCATCTACGATTTTATAATTTGCGGTGTTTTCTTAGTTATGACTTAACATTGCTCATTTAAAAATAAAAATAAACCGCTTGTTTCTTTATTTATGTATTGACCAAAGCACTACGCTCTATAATTATCTTAAACTTGCAGCTAAATAGCCCTTAGATTAACAGGGTTTTCTCGCAGAAACTCCCAAAAAATATTCTTCAAATAAATTATTAAGATATTAAATTGTTCGTCCATTAGGTACCTACCTACTACAAAAGTTTATGAGAGTATTACAAACTTCTGTTAAGGAAACTTTTCGAATTAATTTGACGAGTTTATGACTTGTTAGAGACTAACAAGAGATATTGAAAATTAATTTCATCTAAATAATATTATTATTTGGATAACGTGGTACCTTGTACCTAGCCTTTTAAGGAAACATGCTCGATTATATGTTTGCATTAAAAGATATAGGTAATTATGTAGGTATCTATACTAACTAGGTCAAACTAAACTGAGTTCCCTATTTTCAAACTAACATGAAGACACCTCGATTATTACAAAGTTAAATTCGTTAACGTAAGGAAACTATATTGACGACCCAGCACATTAGAAACAACCGCAATACAATAAAGGTTACCCAATAAATAAATTAATATTACTACCATCGGTTGTCGGTGCCAAACCACCCTGGCAACAATATAACAACCCTGCAGGCGACAACCGTAATGTTCACAAATTCACTGAACAAAGATCAAAAGCGCCCCTAATACATTAATTACTTCCATTAATATTCAAATAAGCTCGTTCACAATACCGTGACGTCACATGAACACAAACTAACTGAACAATCACGTACGTTGCTGTAGTTCCGAAGCTTTGTAGCGCCTGATCAATTTCTGATAGCAATGTTTAGTTATCAACAGAACTGAGATGTCGAGCAGGCGCTCCGTGTTTTGTTACAGTTTGTTTAATTAAAATTGCAAAGCTAGAGATTACGAGATATTTGAATTGTCTTGAGTGACTATGTTGCTGCTGAGAAAGGACGTCAAATAATCTATTTTTTGGTTGTAATTTTGCTGAATATTTAAACACGGTTTTACAAATTCTCATTATAATTTGTGTGAAATAGAATGTTATTTAACAAGCTATGCGTTCATAAAGACACAATTTATTAATGTAAAGCGACGCTGTTTACTGTAGGTGTGCCTCACACTCTGAGTTGTGGTTACTGACGAGAAAGTACACGCGAACCTGCTATTAACGTGAATCCTTAGATGATATAATATAAAGTCTGCGTCACATTGCGAAACTATTTACATAATTAATATTATGTACTTCATTATTTATCTACTAGCGTGTTTATATTAGTAAGTAATATACTTTCATTGTTGTATTCCTTTGAATTTGTTCCCTTGACTTGCTTTTCTTATGAATACAAAGCAAGTCCTGTAGTTTCTGACTACCGCGTGAATGTAAAAGCGCGAGTTTACGTTATTTCAAAGTGTCAGTTATTAATTAAATTATTTTATGTAATAATATCAACAATATTAAATATCGTATCGATCTGATACCGCGTGAAATTTTGAAAAACTAAATCAGTTCGCGTTTTTCTTTATTTCGGATAACCTAGGAAAATATTAGACACACAAAATAAATAAAAAATAATAATAAACAATAACGAATTAATAATATGAACTCAGTTATCATTGTGCCGAATGTCGTGACTATTAGATTATTTAAAAATGTAATTTATATGTGTAAAATGAATAAACGAAACAATAATATAATATTACATAGTACATTATTTTACTCGAATTTTCCCAATATAATAAAAACACTCTGACATTGTATTCGGTCCTGATTCATTCGATCCTGATTCACGTATACATTACAGACATGATTAAGCAAACAGGGCGGCGTTTGTATCGTAAACACAGCTCAAACGTGTTGCGCCTGATTGGATCTTGTTAGCAATGTTTCGCTCTGTATCGTTACTGCCGTACTGTTTGTCGTAGGCTCTTGGCTGAATTGAGTGGACATCATGATAGTACTAAATGTTGGGAGGATAATGATTGCCCAAATAGTAGATAATGATTTAGCACTTTGATCGAGAGTGATTAATGAAATGTTTGTTTATCGCAATATTACCAGAAACATCGCTATTGACAAACTCTTCGAGAGTTTTGAATCTGTAGCTAATCTTTTCTTATTTACAAAGTAATTATGTATAAAGTAATTTGTTGTTTACTTAGCTATGACGGCAGAATAAGAAGCAACTTCCGCAATGAATTTTCACAAACAAAAAAATAATATTTGTCATTAAAATTAAATTATGGAGGTAAGTGCCGTAACTTTTAATGAATTACTTAACTAAATTTAAATGAGGCTTCCTAACTTTTACAGTAAAAGTAAAATGGATGATTGCCATTAAAAGTTTCGGACAGTTCTTTAATTATTATTGAAATACGGGAAATATAAACGACTAAAGTCCAATGAATTATAAGCAGGAAATCGCTTACGAAACAGACATGAAATTAGAAAAAATAACTTCTGTCTTTAGTTATATAGTTACTTTTGAAAGAAACAAGCTACCGTGGTTTTTCTTTTCGACTCATGTAGACACGAATACTCAGATGTTTTCTTTCTGGAAACAAAACGCAGAAAACCCTGAATTTACATAAAAATAACATTACATCCATCTTTGGAGAGAATCAGGTAAAGCATAGGGTATTGATTGTTTTCTAGAATAATAATGGAAATGTAACACCTTCAGTGTTACGTAGTGGGTACCTGGCAGAGATCTCTGAGGACACATCCGTCAACAAGACAAATCATTATAATAGAAGACAAGTGTTAAGAAGGGCAAACTGTCACCGAACTGCCACTGTGCGTTCATAATTCGACGGGTCGGCCATCCGACTCGACGCCGGGAGAATCACCAAGCGCAGTACTAACGGCTTAACATGGTTTCCAACTCAAAGGCACGAGGGTATCACACTGCTTCTTTCCTGGACTGCTACAGAAAAAATCCTAATATAAAACTCAATAACACTTTGCTCGACCGGAGAATCGAACCCAGGATCAACATCAGTCGGCTAACTATTGCGAGCCACCGCGCAGTTACTAGGTCGCTCTATGTACGTAGTTATAGGTAGGTACAGTCTGTCTGTCCATTCCGCTGCCAGCCGGCAGCTCCAGGAAGTTCTCAACAACTCTAATGTACAGTGCATACCGGTGCGATCCAACTAATTAAAAATGTTACTTTGGCCATTTATCTACAGACCAACATTTACTGAAGGAAACTTTGCGATACTTTAAAGGAAAGTATATTCCCGAATATCTATAGTCTAGACAATTGGAACCTAGAACTACGCACAGCCGAGTTACAACTTTCTACATGAAGCCACGTTGACACCGGTGTCTTAACTTGTGATATTATTCAAATAACAAAGTACATAAGTGGGGCGCATGCTATCCCTGCTTCTCTATTGACAAAACGACAGATGAACAAAAGAAATCTGTCATTTTGTCGATTCTTCCGTCGACAAATCGCTTTTCTACGGTGGTCATGCTACGCGGGCTGTAACATTTTTTCTCAAAATTACATGTAGCATTAAGTATAAACCTTAGTGGTTTATAAATGCTACTCTGCTAAAACAAATGTAATAATTTTTAAATGGTAAATAACTGAAAAAAAAAAGAATGAGCTGTTCCCGTATCGAACACTAGGCAAAAAACAGCTCATTGATAGCAATAAACCAGTCTGCTAAAAACCAACACGGTCTGACGTGAATGCTCATACTTACACACAATATCCAATCCATACTAATATTATAAATGCGACAGTAACTAACTAACTATCAATCAATCAATTACCGTATCACTTCTTCATTCTAAATTGAACGCCCTTGAATATGGCATACGAATGAACTGGGATACGACATAGTTTACTTCGGGATAATTTCATATCTCCACTCGAGCGTAACCGCAGGCAAAAGGTCATAAATAAATTAGTTCCAGCCAGTAATTACCCACCAAATATTACAAAATTCTAATTATCGCCCAGAAACCCTTGCTGAAATATTCAGCTAATCTCAAAATCCTCTCCATTTAGATTATTTCGCGTTGAGGGTGCTCCTCAAAGAACATCACTGGCTGGACGTAATAGCTTTACGCATGCAAAACCTCGGGCGGGTCGGCAGCGGCCCAGGCAGTGCATTATAAATGCAGAGCTCTGGGGCTTGATTAAATTCTGTTCTACACAAACATTGTACGTAAAACTGTACTACTAAATATAGATAGGTTTACGGCAGCTCAGTAGAGCTATCGGTAATTGAA
Source organism: Xestia rhomboidea (assembly GCA_963853795.1). Taxonomy (NCBI): domain Eukaryota; kingdom Metazoa; phylum Arthropoda; class Insecta; order Lepidoptera; family Noctuidae; genus Xestia; species Xestia rhomboidea. Next base: position 19,201,397 of record OY970774.1, read on the forward strand.
AACACTCTTGTATTGAGCGTCGATATTTTGCCAATAATTAATTATCAAATACTTGACTAGGAAAGCACGTTAAGATATTCATCCCGGTTTTCATTTGTAGATCTTTGACAGTCGTTACAGGTAGTCAGGGGCCCGAAAGTCTGACAACCAGTCTTACCGGGTATCGTATTACCTAGTACTAACTGGATTGTGGAGGTCAGATAGGCAGTCGCTCCATATAAAATTGGTATTCAATTGCATCCTGTTAGACTGGAAGCCGACTCCAACATAGTTGAGAAAAGACTGAAGATGCTGAGGATGAATAACTTGTTAAATATAAACTGTTGAGCAGCGGTGGAATAGGTATTAAACAAACTGATGGAGCGAAAGTTGAAGTAAACAATAGTATAGTATGATGTATATTGGTTTAGCTTCTAGATATGCTGAGTATAAATTAAATCGGTCGATATAATAGCAGCGAGTAGTTGGAGTGAGCCGGACGGGTACATACTGACCCGACTCCATTACTGTCATTAAAAGAAAATAGGACAGCTATCGACCCATAGCTCAGTGTGTGTGTGACCTTCTGCATTATGTTGTGTTTGAACAACGTTGCAGTTTCTACCAAGACAGGTGGACTAAACCTGATTATAAACATCCTCTAAAATGCCAACCTAGATATTGTCCAGTATTGTCTAAGCTTCAGAAAGGAAAATGCACAAGAAATGCACGTTTTCATGAACTCTAGGCGTCATCTAAATAAACACCTACACGCGCTCTTGGTTTTTAACTTTCTGCACGGACATGAAAATGTAACGACGCGTTTTGTGTTGAACATTTACGTGCCGTGTATTGGCCGTAAAACCCGTTTTTACTACACTGAATGATTCACAAGACTATTGATATAATAAAAGATACGCTGAAAAAGCACTTGTGTGGTGTGTTAATGCGGTTTGGTGATCTAATGATTTGCGTTCTTGTGCAGCTTTTTGGTTTAACAACTGACTTTAGGTACCTAACCATCATCAAGCCCGAAATATTCTCTACCAAAAACTAACGTAGGTACAACTATACAACATATAGTATCGCCAAAAAAAAACCTTCGAAATAAAAATATTTGAATAAATATTGATGAACAAACTGGCTGCTTGTTGATTTTTAATCACGAGTTTATTCATCGACGCGTAGTGCGTAGTACGCGGCGTATGTTCGGCGTAGTGCCATAGTTATTGGATTGATTTAAATTAATATTTCCACATGTTTCGCTCTCATGCCCGAGGTACTTGATTGCTAATATTTTATTTAGTTCAGTGAGCAATATTTGCTGTATTTTATCGCGATCGTAGTACAGTGAATAATAAATCTTTGAATATTCCAGGTTTGTTTACAGTGGAGGATGTCGAAACCGGATGGTTCATCGAAAGGCTCTTAGATTACTAGTTGTAAAAAAATAAAATGTTGTGTCGAAAACCAGGAAGTCTGACAATCAGCGTTGCTAAGTGGCACCGTGTTAGCTAGTTACTGAGTTTTGCATTTAAAATAGGCATGCTCCATGTAATTCAGTTGCACCCGGTTAGACTGGAAGCCGACTGTATCTTTTTAGAGATAAAGGTTAACAGATGATGATTTATTTTCTCTAATACAAAACTTAATTATACTGAAGTTGAAACTAAACGAATACCATTTAGACATTCATTTACATGACACATTATTTAGTGAAAACGGGCAATAATACTTGTCCAAAAAAACATTGTCGTAGCGGGGACCTATTCTATCTCGAGCAATACATCAGGAGACATTAGCCAAAAAACGTTATTTCACGGGTCATTTACCAACGGTTTATTTTTATTAAAAAGAACAAAATTTAATCTCGGCTGAAACATTGACTACACGGTAGGGACCCCGCAATGCCGCCCACAGTGAAATCTTTCGTTTGTACTGTAGTATTTGTTCAGGAAAATGAAGAATAATAAAATAGTAAAAGTAGATATTATACAAATTGAGGGCGGTTTTTTTTTCAGAAAAGGTAAATACTAAGTGGAACTGGTAATGAAATAGTAGAAGGCTGTACGTAATAATATAGCAACGATTTAAATGAACTTGACTCGTGAATAGTTATAAGGAAATGAACTCTTTTGATCGTAGACCACAACACTGGTGTTTAAGTTTTACCTAACCTGACGTCTTGTGTTGGAGGAAAACTTAGTAAGGAAACCTGAATGAAAGTCTTACATAAACAAAAATTAAGTAGGTAAGAGAAATTAACTGAAAAGCAACTTAAATACCAACCGTATATATTAAAATAATAATTACTGTCATTGGTTGACTCTTGAGGCGCTCCCCCACTAAGCATTCGCCTGTAGTGTAACAGTTCAGGATACGAGCAATCCATCAGTGAGTATTCCCGCAGGGTGGCTGGTAGCAACTGGGTGAGAGTTGCGATACAATATTTTACAACAATCACTTGTTTATGTACAAAATCCAATCTTAGATTGTTACATTACAAGCGAATGTTCCAGCGAGGGAGCGCCTGTGTGTAAAATGACTATAACACGGCAAATTGACGTTCCTAGAGTGTCAATTTGCTTAAGAATTTTTGTTCCTGGCGATAAAAGTGTGCAAGTATGTTGCTGAAGCTAATTCCTTCGCTTATGGCGTAAAATGAACCAATCACAAACTGATATGATTGCGCGGAAAACACTTCACGTTTACCTAAAAGCCTTTTACAGCATTACCCTTTAAAACCCGTCAGTCTCGCCCATCACGTCGCCTTCCTCTCTATTATGTGTAACAAGGTAAACAAGCTGATGCCTATTTATTTACCTTCCCTTTACATGCCATCAATGTATGTAAATAATCATAATTTAAACACCATTTTGTTTTAACGTTTTTTAAGTTTCACTTCGTTTTATGAAAAGAGTTTGTAAATCTTTGGGTTTTAGCGTGGGTGAAATTGTGTTAATCGACGCATTACCCTATTGTAACGTTAATGTTATGTTTTCATTTTTATAAAAATGTAGTTTTCTTTTTAATTTAATTTATTCAAGTCTATCAAAAATAACCACTTTTGTTGTACTTATTCCCTAACTATTCCCACTTAGCTACTTAGTAAAATTAACATAAGTGAATCATAACTACATTCGCAATGGACACACCCGACAGACACAAGTTCACAGAAACTTGTACATAAGTGAGATATGATTATGATAAGTTTGCTTCACGAGTTTTTGCTGTTTCAGCCAATTATGACGCCCTTGTGTTGTGGACGAGCAACTAATTGAAAGAACCTTCATTACTGATGAAGTGACAATTTTACATTAATTGCTGCACTGATTGGGTGATCTTTTTACTATAACATAAAATACTGTTTAGGTGCCCCGTTGGTCCAGTGGTCCTGAGCGCTACTCCTGAGCGTGGGGTCTTGGGTTTGATACCCAGGTCAGGCAAAGTGTAATTGGGTTTGACCATCATATCACATTACTATAGGTACAACGCTGCCTACCCTTCGGTAATTACAAGCGTGTTGTTATGTATGTAATTATATTCTACTAATAATAGCTGTGTGCTGTCCTTGTCCATGTCCTTTCTTAGTGTGGGTACGATAGCTCGTAATAAGGGAGTTATTATAAATGATCTAAAAAGTAACAAATTAGTATGTAAAGCTTTAATAAAGACTTTTATAAACATGTTGACGTGACGGATTGACCATGGCTTCTAGCATGGTTTTACATGAACACGCATAAAACTGTGATGCATAACCTAGCGCGTATGGCTACCTTTATGGTGCTACACCTCACCGCGAGCATTCGCCTTAAGGGGATTACACGAGCTAAACGCGAGTTTTATAATGCAAAAAAGCACATTCACTGCAACAAATAAAACCAGTTAGTGTTTTGAAAACATAATACAACTAATTTTACTCTATAAAAAAAAATCACGAACTTATCTCTAAAAAAATCTTATAACGAGTAAAAACCATACTCAAATACATGCGATCATTTTGATTTTTTGGCAAATAATTCAACAAACAACATAATTAGCATGATAGTGTTTTATTTTTTAGTCCAATCAAAAGATTTTTTGTAAATCGCCACTATTCGGCCTGCGGTGACTGACGTAACAACCACTTTGTAGTGCAAGCTGACTAGAACTTTATTCTAAAAGTATTTCAAACGAAGTTTGAACTACCACAATTAGAGTTGCTAATTTAGCTCCTGTAGTCGCCTTAACAGTTCAAGATTCGATTTCGCACAGAAAAAAGTGAATATAAACTGTTACATGACAGGCGAATGCTCCCGGTGAGCGTTTTGGGCAATAAAAACGTAGTTAGGCACAGTCCTAAACCAGCCGTATTTAAGTGAAAACTTTTGGGTACAGCTGGGACCAAGTCTAACCTAGCTAATCGATGCTACACCTGGCCAGCATAGCTGGGTCAGCCAATTTAATAAATTAATAAATTCCACCCCTTTGGTCAACTAAAGAAAGAAATATCCAAGTACGAAACTAGTAAGAAGAACAAACCACGTTGGGCTAACTACAACCACTTTGCTGACCCCGTTTTCACAATCCACCACAACCACAGTAAAGTTTCCAAAAGAATAATTAATAGTTCCGTCTGTTCCACTTTCCGAGACAACGATACTGCTATCGTTCCTTCCATCTGGCATACATTACCTTGTTCCCGTCCGCCGCCGCCGGTCCGCCGGACCGCACGCGACGTGCCACAGACCCCATACACGTAAACAATGTCATGATTTATTCTAAACATTTGCATACGACACTTTGAAATGGGAATGTTTCATATTTATAGTACTATAAATGTGGGTAGATGGATATTTTATTTTGTGAGCTTTTGAAGTGCGCTTTCTTTCATTATTTGTGGCTTTGGTTCAGGTTTTTATCATTTCTTTTTGTTGTGAAGGCGAAGCTGAATGTGCGGAAAATTGGCCGCACAACTGCAAATGCAGGAGTAGAAAATATTTTTATACGTTTCACAGCGAAGTCGACCAACTCATGCACATATTTTAAAATGTGTTTATACATATTTACTGAAATTCTACTGCAACCAGTTACACTGGAAGCCGGAAGGAAGGTTTTGTGGAAGACGATGCGGACAGAGCTGGGAGCATTCGATTTGATTTGTAAGCTATCACCAAGTGACCAACTTTGTTTGTATCTCACTGTTTACGACACTACAGCAAACTGTAGCCGAATAAGGACGGAGACGACTCTTGGCACGTGGCAAAAGAAATCAGAAACTTTGTAGTTTCAATGCGTTAAACAAAACAATATCACTACTACTTTGTGCTTACTAACGGCGCCCTTGTCAACGTTAAGCGAGCGCCAAAATATACTTGTAGCACTATTCTGATTTTACTGAAACGTATTGAGACCACATTGTGCTTCCTCGATAAACAATATGGTCACAATATTTCTAGGACAAAAGATTCAAGAACCTGCTTACGCACACAATTACTTAAACCCAGCCCACGATAGAGAATCCTCAAAAAACATTCTCCTATTCACCCAAAAAACAGCAACCCTCAGGCGGCAATGTTTAACTACATTCTAAGAGAATACTGATTCGAACCGGAATACACAGAGAATCGGACAAAAGGTAACTTTTCCTTACAAATAAACAAATAAACAATAACAACACTTGTTGTGGCCGCCGTGAGCTAATGTTTGCGCCCCGAGTTTGTTTATTTAGGCGCCGCAGTCACCGGCACGCGTAGAGCGGTCTCCAGGCCTTGTTTGTTTTAGAGGGGCCAGAAAACTGGATTATGGATGTCATTGTTGGGTTTAGTGTGAAGTTGAAACATTCTTGGAAGGGATTGAAGTCTGTACGAGTCAATATTATGAAGGTAAACACGTTTTAAATTCATAATATTGGGTAAGCGCCTTTATTTCTGGACCACGCGGTACACGCTCAAGCTTCACACGTCTTGCGAAAGCGACAGCGAGAAAACAAATGAACTAATTCGTTTCGAGCACCGCCACACTCTGCCATGAGTCGCTGCAGCGCAACTTGCGGAGCGATGTAACCTGTGGGAAACAATTGACGGACGCTCGCATTGCTTAGAAGTTATATCGGCCGAGGCCATGGAGGGGACCTTAGCTGTAAATCTGTGACATCCGAATATTTAGATTTATTTTTGCGTGTAATACCACAAAAAAATCTGAAAACCCGCAGCTAGGCCTACGCCACGCTTTTATATGTTTGAACTCAAACTATAGCGATGCTGCAAAATTTTAAAATGATAAAAGGAGCACTTGACAATGCAAAATAAATAACAATAATTTCCTCTATCAAAATTTCCTTATTCCTAATACTACCACAAATAAATAAAATATGTCCCAATTCTATCCCGTCCTCGCGTTTTGTTGAGCATTATTCACACAAGTGCCTGTTTACGTCCAAGAGACGTACCCGACCGCGACGTACCCGTGCGATCCGAAAGACCACCAATAGGATTTACTTCACTCACAGACATCAAATAAAACCTTTCTGTTACGATCATTGCCGAGGACTCCCGAATAGACCCGATCTCGACACAAAATGAATTCGTGGATTCTAGGAATAGGGATTTTCTAACAGAATTATTTTGTTGACTAAATTGTAAGCGAAAAGGCGACTGTTCAATTTCAGAAATTGAATAACAATATATTTTTAAACAAGTAAAGTTAAGGGTTTAAAGACTTTACAGGATTGCCGGATTTTCTTTTAGCCAGTCAAATTGTCGGATAATCTCTTTTGGCTTCTGGCCAACATTGGACCGCTATAGGTTGAGTTCGTTTATAAAAAAAAACAGCGATAAAACAGCCACCGCTCCATTTACCAGCCGAAAAATGTTATAATATAATTATGTTGGTATAAAATAATTAACTGACACTTTGGAGCATGATGAGGTGTCCTGTGCTCGATTCCTGGGTCGGGCAAAGTGTTATTGGTTTTTGTTTTGTTTCTATTAATAAATGGGACTTGAACTTAACTGACGAAATGTGGGTGTACCTACTATGAATATGATACACCTCTGTCTGCCTAACCCTTCGGGGAGATCGGCGAAATACAGTTGGTTAAAAGTTAACATAACATATGTTAACTTTTAAATACAGTAAGGTATTTCTAAGCCTGCCGTTTAAATACCACAACACCGACAGCTATTTACATATTTAAACTCTCTTATATCTTTGATATGAAAACAGAACTTAATTTCACGATATTTCACGAGTACTTCCGAGTTCTCCCGAGTAAAGCCGATTTCAAAACGTCTCGTAATAAAATTGTTACATTCAGAAATGGAATTACAGCGAAATAATCCGTTGGCAAAGCTGTTTGAAGATTATATTTTCAAATACGATTTCTGCAAGCAACTGGTTGGTCGCTTCCTATCGGGAATCAATTTTTGTATAATTTGATTTTGGAACATTTTGACTACGGCCATTTTGTTATTTATTTAAGCGGGTAAATAATTAATTATGTTTTAATTTGTAATTTTGTAGATATAGACATGTCTCTTGTACGACGCCATTAAAAAGTCCCTAAGAATTATCAGTTTTTCATGGCCCTTTAATTACGTGTGTAGCTTTATTGAAATTTATTTAATAAATAACTTCTGTAGTTGCAAAGATTTTACCAATTTATAACAATCTAAGTACTGATCTTTTGTAAGTAGGTAAGTACTTATTTTATTGTTAGTAAATAAATTAGAGATCTGCTAAACGTATTTAATATAATTCGTAAATAAATCTCAAAAACCCATTTATTTGCGTCTATTCGTTTCCAAAATCCGTTCTTTGAAATCTTGTACAGAATCAGTTAGGGTCGCCCCTAATCCCGGCTCCCAAATGTTTCTCCTTAATTTATTTACTGTCGGTTCATATACCTGTAAGGGTCTCTACACACTCGATCGTTACTCAAGTTGCGCCACTCAAGGGCTTAATCCAATCTGATACTGAACTGTGTACAGTCTGGCTTGAGTCGACTGATTTTAATTTAGTCAACTATCTAAAAATAAATATAACACCACGTCTGTATTTCTCCCAGGGATAGGCAGAAGAGTATCTTAGGTCGATACCACTTACTCTACCAGCTTTGTTACAATCTTATAGTATAGACTGCACGCTGTGTGTGTATGATAGTAACCGGGCTTTAGTCCAGACTCCGTGCTGGTTTAGATGATTTGCTAATAGTAACTTGTTTGACTCGGGGATCAAACCCTAGACCCCCCGATTACTGATAATGTAGATAAGGAAACTGGAGATGAGGAGTTCGTGGCTAAATAAGCCGCTCGAGTCAATATTTAGGTTAAAAAAATAAATTTATTTAATTCAGATATCACCAGATTCATATAATAAGCACATTCATAATTATTTACGTTTACAAAATTAATTCAAAATGTTAGTAAATATACACAAGCCGCGCATGCTTGGGTTGCCTTGAATTATACCGAGTTTCCTCCGTGCCTCGGAAAGCACGTTAAGACCTTGGTCCCGGCTGTCATTTGTAGACCTGTGACAGTTGTTACAGGTAGCCACTGGCCCGAAAGTCTAACCACCAGTCTTACCAAGGAGTACCGCACAGTACTGCGTTGTGGATGTCAGGGTATATAGGCAAACGCTCCATGTAAAATATTAGTATTCAGCTGCATCCGGTTAGACTGGAAGCCGACCCCAACATCGTTGTGACGTGCAGATGATGATGAGATAAGGGAATTGACATAAAACAGGCCACAAAGGAAATTACTCAGCAATTAAATACATTGAAGGTAGTTTAGGAAGTAATAAGTTAAAAAGTGTAATTTCATAAAGTGAATTATAACTACGGAAAATAATGACAGGGTATTGTTGCTTAAAAACTATTATTTACGCATACAGGAACTTTACTTTACTGTAGACTTGGGAACGGACAGAGGTCTGACGATTAAAACAAAATGTTTATTTCTCTTCCACAAAAAAAGTACATACAGTACTTATGTTGTAACATATATATACAGGAAAAAGTATTTTATATGTGGGAGACTGGCGCCTAAACTAAGCCTAGGCCTGTATTTTAGGACATCAGGTCCCCACTAAGATACATATTAGGAGATCTAACAAATGTAGTGCCAAAGATTGCAATATATTACAATACGCATCAAAGGTTTTAAACCAGATAGGCAAACTAATATTAATAGTACTTATTTAAGGTAGAGTGGAAGAGTAAACGAGTGTGTTTTAGTGTGGCAGTGTATGAGTAATGTCTTAGGAGCGTGTGTTCATGTATGAGTGTACTATGTGCGGTGTGTGGTGATTGTGTGTTATGTGTTACAAATACTACAAAACCTGAGACTAAATTTACCTTTTTATTTCCCGGAGTTCTTCAGTCTCCTTATAGTCCAATTCCAACAGCCATGAAGTTACCTTACATTGTTTTGAATTTTAATTAAATATATTTTTAATTTGATTATATAATCTAGGTGCAATAAAGTTATAACATTTTTGTGCAAATGTAGTTTTGGTTTTTGAGGTTTTGCAAACGGCATAGTGCCTTCTTGTGTTAGCAATCTGCTGGTTCAACGCCGACACATCTCCATGTTGTCGGATACTCAGAGAAAATGTACTTAAACGTCCGTTATGCGAAAGTGCAGAGTGCAATGCCGCCAGTCTCTGGGCCCATGACTAGCTAACCGCGTTAAAGAGAAAATAATCAGTTTACACCCTGTATTGAGTAGTTATGTTGCATCGCTCACATTTTCAGTTTTGTAGAACTGAAAAATCTAATCAGATGTGAGCTCAAGCTGAAGATTGTATGAAAGCCACACACTACACAACGCACTACACAAACACAGAGTCCACCACCGGCCACCACGCCGCAAGGCAATAGGTTTTCTGATAATAGGATATCATCTTGTAAACAGAGCTACACGACATCTCCTTACGAGTGATCTAGCCCTGCTCATTACAACTACAATATCTTTAAGGTCACGTCCACCTGGGATGAGCTCTTCGTGTCATTGCATTGTGACATTTGCTCAAGGAAACGGTACGCAAGAAAAAAGGAGAGCAATGTATAAAAAGTATGTTCTTTGATAAAAAGAGTTGAAAAGAATGAATAATGATATAATAATAATATATGAATCAGTAGAATTAAAATTTTATTTTTGCCCCAATACCTCCATTTGCTTTCATTTCGTTTTAAAGAAAGAACAAAGAGAAGTCATTTTACAAAATCCATCATTCCATATTTGTTTGGCAACTTGTACAGGTTCCACATTTTGGTTTTTGTCTAGTTTGTTGCAGTAATTACCCCTTCTTGTACCGTTAGGGCAATAGTTAATTTTGATTCCGTCTCTGTCTTCAAATACTCCTTGTGCTTCCTTGTCTTCATTTGTAACTTCTACTGGATTCGGTTGTGCTGTCGTCGTTTCTTGATTCTCGTCTTCTTTGGTTTTGCTTTCCAAATTTTTAGCTTCTTCAGCCATATCAGCAACGTTGTGATCGCTATCTTCAGATGTTTCTTCTTCATTGATGTCTTTATTTGATGTTGGTACCACATCTCCCGCAATAACTGCATTTTCTACTGGATCCTTATCAAAGACTTCGTCTTCAGGATTTGCATAACTGGTTATAGTGTCTCCAAAGATTTGCTGGAGTTCTGCCGAAGGTTCGTAAATATTGGCGGGAATGTTCCTGGCTCCTACAACAGCGAGGAGTATCAGGGTCAGCAGACTAGTCGCCTCCATGGTTAAAGGACTGTATATCAGTGAACTGAATTTCTAGTCACAGTAACTGATGACAGGAGAAAGCGAGCGCTGTCACACTTCCGGTGGAACTGATGACTGCAACACATTCACTTTGATTTATATATCGATCCAGTTTACCTATCACATGCGACGTTGACATAACATGGACAATATGTTTTGATATCACTGATGTTATAATATAATTATCCCTAATTGAGTTTTCCCGTGAGTTCACCCGCGAGGAATGTCTACCTATCTTGACTCTGGGCTGCGAGTTAGTGCGGCACGTACACCACTTGTCTGGGAGCAAAATGTTTCATGACTTATTATATCACATACCTATTTAGATATAATATATGTTGAAAACCTGGTGATTCAATCCTGGCTTGTTCTGATGACGGGCCGCCACAAAATTAATTTATCTTTGGAGCTTAACTAGACTTAAAGGTTTTTATTTTTCGTTTTTCAGTACGAACTGTCGTTTTTGTCGGTTCAATTTTTTGTTAAAAAGTTACTATTATTTATTCATTTATACAGTTCGTTAGTGAGTTATATAAAGCCTAAAACAGGAAAAAACGTGTGAAAAGTAACACCTAATACAAACAACGTAGGTACTAAGGGCAGAGCTTTCTGTCACGGTAACAATGTGGATAACATGAATTATACTTTAAAATAAATTAACAATTTGCTTTGCGAACCGGTTCTCGCTAGTCAAGTATAACCTGGCGCCCTCGACACCTGCCAGCCAAGTACGTTACTCCTTATGAAACCAGCTCCATCGTCAAGAGCTCTTACCGTCAAGAACCATAAGAGCGTGAAGAGCCCCGAGAGCTCCGGGTATCGCGGGCGGCGTTATTGATTTATAACGCGTTATATTTGAGTTAGGGCGTTTGTGTTAGTTAGTTCTTATGTTGGTTTAGTAACTTGTTGATTGTTGGTTAGTCGTAGAGTTAGTTGGCTTTGAAGTTGTGGTAAATCGTTTGGAATTCCGGGAGTCTATTAATTTACACATTCAACACAATCATTTGATAGATAAAAACTACTTAAACATGTTTTTTTATAGACTTACACAGGTAACAGACAGCGTTGTAACTGAAATAAGTCTTTGAATAAAGTTTAATTAAACCATGCACACCGATCTAAAATACAAAGAGTTATTAAGTTAGCCTGGAAAATAAACCATCTATTTTACCCTTTTAGAAAAGAGTTTACTCAGTGTACAAAGCGAACTCTAAAAATATGAAAAAGTGTATTTTATCCGGTTCTGAATTCAGCTTTAGTTTTCGGAATTAATTTGTTGTGTTTCATAAAATATTTTTCCCGCATATGATATTCAGCTGCATCTGAAAAGACTGAAAGAGGACTAACATATTTGCCAACTCTTGCGCGGTGACTCATGAGCACATTCGCTCAAAGAGTTTTCCCGAAAATTCGAGATTTTCCGAATTCAATCGCAGTGCAGCCAGTTTGTTAGGGATTTGAACGAGCCTGTACGCTTTTGCTGCCAAAACTAGCGAGTGAAAAGCAAATCAAATACCTTTGGTGAGATTATGGCGTTTCGCGACTCGAGGCACAGTCATAACATCGTCTAGATGCGTGGATTTGTACCTCAGTTCTTCATTTCTCATTTAGCAATAGTGGACCTGTGCTAACGGCCGCGTCTTACGCGTTAAAGGGCGTGTGTTCAACCCAGGTAAGTTTAAGCGAATTCTCTCATCACTTCTGTTTTCAAAAAACGGTGAAAGAACACCGTGGGGAAACCAGCATGTCCTAGAACCAAAAACTCTAAAACTACCTCTCAGACAGGAGGTTTGTGTCCCAGCAGACTATTAAGTTTGGTATAATAATTTTCCTAACAATTTGGCAAACTTAATTTATTCTCGAATTCATAGTGCCAGGTAACTCCTAGTAATAAAATATGAACCTTTTAGACCGCGTACTTCAATTATTGATGTATTCATCAGCACGGTTGGCAAACGGTTGCTAATATAATATTATTGAATCACACGGTACTAAGATATTGGCGAGCGGAAAATATTGCTTTATCAATATAATAATCGAAAAAAATGGTATATTATTCTTTTTCCGTGCTTCGAAAAGACGTTGGTGACAGTCGATTTATATTAACACACTGCCTAACCTCACGCCTGTAGTCACAGAACGGTAAGACAGAGTTGTAACTATACTACACTCATATTTAGTTTTTTTTACATTTAAGTCCCAAGTAACAGGGGAGCGAACCTATTGCCGGCAACCTGCCACAAATGTAGACTCAAAAATTGACTGAGAAATTCCTAAAAAAACTAGCAACCCTTTTAGCCGACTTAGGCATCGAACCCAATTTGAGACGTCAACAGCATAGCGTTTGTAACCAGTACACCAACGAGGCAGACGTTGCCACGAATCGAGTCGAAAATTCAACATTATTTTACATCTCATAAACCCCTGTTTAGTATCCTATAGGTTTCATAAATCCATTAGCTGCCACATGCATGCATGACGCAAGTATAACTGAAACGGTTTGAATGTTAATGCCTAGCCACGTGACGCGAGCAAAAAGTAAAACGAGCATTTAATCACTTTATGGTAACGGATCGCTCTTTAATAGGTAATTTTTTCTGCTCTTTGGTTGAATTTTACCCGCGTGGGTTTTTGAAATTGGATCTGTGGATTAGAAGGTTTTTAAACTTTGAGTTATGTAATGTCGATGGGAGATTAAGTGCATAACACGTCATTTCAAGAATCCATACCTAATACCTATTATAAGTAAAACTAATTATGTCTGCCATGTAAGTCTGGCAAGCAGATGAATCATGATCTGGATAATCTGTATACAGAAGCTCGTGGCTAAATTATAGCAGGCGCTCGGGTTAATCTTTAGGTTAAGCCGCTCTTGCCTAGGTTGGTCTTTGGATGGGTGACCACCCATGACATACCGAGTTTCCTTCGTGCCTCGGAAAGCAAGTTAAGCTGTTGGCCCCGGCTGTCATTTGTAGTGTGTGGCCCAAAAAGTCTGACAACCAGTCTTACCAAGAAGTACATAAAAAAATATTATAAATATTTGAGTGTTCCATCATCGTCATCACTGATAGACCGTAATTTTATCCAGGCCCTCTGTTTTAGCAAGAAGACTGGCCAAAAGGTCAAATGACCACCTTCACCTCTTCTAGCTTCTAGCTTTGAAAAACTCCGCATCGCACCGGGGCGATTGGAAACTATCCGATAATATAATTCTTTGCGAGGTAGCGGAGCGTGAAACCGGAGCGGTAATCCGGGCCGGACGGCCGCGTGATGCGGTTAGTCCGGTCCGGTGAGCCCGCCTTGTGGTAGGCAGTCGTGGAAGATTGCCCGCTGCTGTACTGGGCCGGTTTTATGTGGCTTTTAAACTGTGACCTTCAACTTGACTTTGACACCTAGTGTGGGTAGTTTGAAGAAGCTAAGGGATCAAGATCAAATCTGTAAGCTGATAGTTTGTGTTAGAATTAGACTGCGGGGGAACGAAAAACGTAAAAGAAATTAAAAAGCTTCGGAAGTCGAAGTTCAAGTGCTTCGTAGTTTTATTGAGGACAAAGGAGGATTAATACATCACATACATATTGTAAATTAATCATTATCATGGCTAAACCAACTGAAAATACTTTATTTGGTGGAAAAGTAGTTATATAGGCAATGTTTATACTTTGGGGGTGCGCCTTAAGTTATAATCCTGAAATAAAAACTTGAGATGGCACATCTAAATTATTGTATTAAATGTCCTGTGCCCGTCTCCAACAACCCTATGTCAGCATACTATAAACTACGGAGCGATAGAAACATACTTGTACAGTTAGAACAGTTTCCCATTGTCCCTATTGTAATAAAATAAATTGCGGAGTCCCTTTGAATCGCGTTCTATTTCCGGGATCGCGCTATTGCTTCATAAATCATTTGCGCTAAATAAAGTTTCCAATACTTGGAAGGGATTTCAAAGGTACATATTTCTAAACTGTGAGGGAAGCTGCAGTTGTATAATTAATTGGAAAGCATTTATTGAACGAATAGTGTTGGCTTAGGGGTAGCGCTTGTAGTTTAGACGTGGCTTTTAATCCTGAAGTGAAGTAGTTTTTTTTTTTAGGATGGGAAATCATCAAATGACTTCTTCCGCTCTGGGCGGAGCACGAGGGAGTGTCAGACTTTTACTAACTAAAACCCATCCATGTTCCTTCATCGCCCTTTGTGTTCCGGGGCCACGGTATCTCTTTCGAATAGCCCCGCAGCCCCGGCAGGGAAGTGAAGTACCTACTGTATAATTTTCGTGTAGATATAATGGCACGGCTGTCTGTCTCTATGACTCTTTCTGCTAGTAGGTACAAATTATCATGGACAAGTGAGACACCATCATCGTCATCATCATTCTCCTGCCCTTATCCCAATTCATTTGGGGTCGGCACAGCATGTCTTCTTCCTCCATACTTCTCTATTAATCGTCACCTCATCAGACACTTCCTTTCTTGCCATATCATCCTTGACACAGTCTATAATCCATCGTTCCTTTGGTTTTCCTCTACCCTTATACCCTATCCACATTCATACTCAAAACAGAACTTTCCTAACAAACTTTTCCTCATTCCTCCGCATCACTTGGACAAGTCATATATAATTACAACTAAAAATTATAGTACATCTTATATTTAAGGATATCCTCCGCGTGCGTTAGTTCTAACAGACCAACGAGTACCTTCCCAAAGGTTATCTCAATAATTTAATTCACGCCTGAAACCGCTTAAGTTCTGGATCGTCCCTAAGTAACTATTACTCAGCAGCCTGCACTATCTCGTTGTAATCACAGCATTAGTCGGGACACACCTGCCGCAAGTAATTAAATGCTTTACATAATGTCCCCTATTTTAGGACAGTGCGTCCCAACCGGGCGCCAAAATGATCTCAAGCGGGCGCCAATAGGGTCCCAAGCGGGCGCCACGAGGACCCGCCTGTGCTTCATAGCTCAATTGTTTGGACGTTTTATTGGTTGTCGGATTGTCTAGGGGCTGTAGTGGCTTTTGGCATTTGGAAGGCCTTTACTTAAAAGCCTGAAAATTAAATGATAGGTACCATTTTTACGATTAGGCAATAATAATAATAAATATCGCAGGATATTACACACAGCGCCATCTAGTGTCACACTAAGGATGCTTGTGTCGTGGACACCAGATAGTTGAAATACTACATAGATACTTTTTGTTTGTAAATACATACTTATTATACAAATAAACATCCATGACTCGGAAACAAATGTCCATGCTCATCACACAAACATTTGCTCCTACCGGGATCCGAACCCAGGACCCTAAGAACGTAAAGCAGCCTCACTACCGCTGCGCCATTCGGGTTGTCAATACTCATGGAATAAATGTTTATAAGTTAGGCTGCTACAGACTGGCCGTTTGTCACCCCCGTTATCCTAGTCCACTTTCACCAGGGAAAAGCCAAAACTTAAAACAGGAAGGAAGTTTCATTGAAATAACTACTCAAGCTAGTCACCGTTTTAATTTATCATCCATAGCTAGTGTGACCTACAATGGTATTCCCTTCCAATTAGCGAAATCACGGTCATAGCAAAAATTCTATTTCTGCCTATATCCACAAAGAGAAAGGCATGTTTTCCTGAGGTTTTGACCAATGTTACAACACTGCAATACCTTATAAGGCTCATTTCCTCAACCGGTAACAATGACGTCTTACTTTTCCAATGACTAAATGCTACTGGACTTATTAACGTCGTCGCTTCATTCTGCATGGTTGGAATGGAAGCCGACCCCAACATAGTTCGAGAAAAGCAGGCAGATAATGATCAAATACCTACAAATATAGGAAGTGGAATCGTGGGAAGCCTTAACAATGGACAAGTCCTTTTGTGTGACACGATTAGTAAAACATATTTTAGGAATAATTCAGTGCGATGAAACAACGAAATATTCGAACAAAAACCTAGTACTATTTTAGTACTAAAAGCACTGCAGTAAAAGCTGTGATAATTTTTTATTTGGAAAAACTCTCGCAGGTAACTGAGTGAAACAACTAACACAGTGACTAACAACCAGCCAACTATTTGATTGCAAGTGCAGCCGTAAACTTTTTGCATGGAAGCCTACAAAATGGCGGCCACGGCGACGTGAATATAAATGAGGACCACTAAAGATAAGTAGAAAACAGAATGCATGGATGGCACTTATTAGACTAGAACTAGAACAGAAGTAGGTGTGAAATGTTTTCCCTATAGTTCAAGCTGTTTGTAAAAGACTGGTTTCAGCCCGCGGCTTGTGGTAAGGTCGAAAATTACCCCACAGGAACCTTTTTTAAATACAGCTTATGAAATTCGGGGATAAAGTAGCTTCCCATCAGTGAAAAAATGTTTTTTGTTCCGAGGATTAACCCCTACACTCGGAACTTAACAAAACTTTATAATACTACTCACTTAATTCCTTTATATGAATTGTTCATGAACAAGTTAAATATGTACAGTCATGTACAGTCACCAGCACATCGAGTTACCACAAACTGTCCAAGGAGACAATTTTTTTTAGGCCCTCTTGGACGTTGCGTTTATTATTCATATTACACCAAAAATAAGTAACAGTTATATCATGGAAACAAACGAAATATTACTTATAAACAAAACCGGAATCTTTAAATCATAATAAAAAGTTATATTATGATATTTTTTTGCGTGTCAAATCATTCCTGTTGTGGTCAATATCATTTGACAGAAAATACTTACGTGAAAAGGGACGTTTTTTCCGTTTACAAAAAAAAGTACGGTACCCAGTGGTAATCATGTCTGCTTTAATTAAAACGGAATAGAAATATTATTAAACTGTGAGCATTTTAATGCTATTTTTAAAGGTTTACGCTAACGCGTAGATGGTTTAAACAATCAACGTGTCACGGAGCGTTGTAAATCCGCTTTTTTAGTGGTTGACAGACAACTTCATTATTTTGACATTTACTCTTTCTGTTTATTTCGATTTTCGTAAAAGTCTTTTTGCAGTTTTCCCATTTATTCCGGTTAGAGAAGGCTTAGTTAATATAACCACTGTAATCTAGATATTTTAGGGAAGAAATCAATGTACGTTTCATTATTAAGCGCTACAATTTATGTGGGTGCCCTAATCTCCAAAAAAAAAAAAATTGTCTCTTTTCTCCAAATGATGTTAATAGATGTTGTTGAGGGTGCCCGTCAATGTCATTGGAGAGCCAAAAATTCCCTGTAACTTTGTATGTATGTAAGTTTGAAAGGCTCGCTGCTAAATATTTAGCACTTATACCGATGACACATTGGTAAGTCCTACAAAGGTCACGGCCTTTCCTTTAATTCGACCCAATAATTATGTAAATAATCTAAATTTCCAGTAAGGTCACATTACTTTAAGTATAAAATACCGTTGAGAGATACCTTATTATAAACCTTCTAAAATATCGGTGAATACTCTATATTGTACAACTCGTGCCACGTAAGATGAGACCTGTCACACCACTTGTATACGAGATAATTGTGTAACGAAATACTTCTTTTGACACATAGGTGTACACGTCGTAAACCATCTTCCTATTTTGTCTTCTTAATATTTTACTTCGAGGCATAATCAAGATTTCACCAAGTTTCACTCGTTTCAAGTGATGTGACAGGTCTCATCTTTCGTGGCACGGACTGGACGTTATGTTGACAGTACGCAGTACCTAACTGTCACCCAATTTGTATCATTTACCTGAATGATCCGAATAGGCACAAAATAAATTGTGTAATTTTCCATTTTTAGTTGGTGGCTACATGACAAACTTTGTTTTTTCCTGATGCATTTCAATTCGCGGTATAGGTCTGTAACTAGGCATTAGGCAGGTGCTAATGTTTTATTAATATCTGTAACATTCCTGTGGTTTTCAGTTTGAACAGTACCTACATATAAAGCTGATATTGAGTATGTCTACTAATAAAACTAAATTATTTTGTAACCAACTTGAATAAATAATAAAAATATGCACAAGTAAAAAGAGGGGAAAATAATTGCAAGCTGATGAAAATTCGTCCACGACGCTGCGTCAACTATAAAAATGCCTAGAACACAGGCAGCATTGCCACGTTGTTGATGAGGAAAGCTGGTTCTTTGGCCAAGAAATAAGCCAGCTCTCTTGTCGCATGATGAGTCGACCAATCGCCTGCTGGTGGCATCCCGGAAGACAACGTGGCCACTCGGGCCCCATGGCCCTAGTTTTTTAAGCCCAAACGGCTGAAACACATAACTACCAATGAGGTTATTGTATAAGCGCGGTTTGAGTTTACAGCACCTGCAGCAGCCGCACCAGCCTAGCCCACCGTGATAGGAAGATGGAATGGCGAAAACTTATGAAACTTCAAACACAAAATAGTTTGAATATTTGGTCATCAAATGAATAAAAACCAACGTAGATTCGAATGTTCATCGCAACTACACATACACCTGCTAACCAAAACGCCCGCCGTACGCCGCTTACTAGTGTTCTAGCTGGGGGACATATCGGTGCAAAGGACTGTTCAAGAAATCAAGATAATTAAGAGAATCCTTCTACGAGCTTCTAGCTTTAAAGCTAGACTAAGACGCAAGGACTACTTAAAGCTCAGATTACACACTGACTCTATCAGCAAGGAAATCCGGGGAGTTGGCACGCCACGCCGCCTGGCACGGCCGCCAACGCCTTGGCACTTCGCTGCCAGATACATGCCAAACTGCTTTTTAACATGCTGCTACTGTCTGGGTGTGCATCATAATGGTTCCAGTATGTTTTTAATGTGGTCTGTATTAGATTTTTCCTGGTGTGAGGAAACTTTGCAAAGGGTTGTAGAAACATGAAGGGTAACTAATATGGTAGAGGCGTTTGCTTGCATTCGTTTTTATTACGTAGCACACTTTCAATCATACTCTGAAGGATTCAGAACTTTTTTGCCCATTTCTTCATAAAAATGAATGGAAAAATTGGTTTATTTCGAACCAGCATACCTATTCACAACGCTTCGATTCGATTTTCGATTCTGAAATTCGTATGTCTATCTTTTTTTGACATTACGAAATCGAGCGAGATAGACATACGAATTTGCGAAGCGTTGTGAATAAGGGGCATGATCCGACATCATAACCCAGTTACGGGTTAGGTTAGGAACTTGAAAAAAGAAAAACTCTTCCGAACATAACCCTCTTCCTAACGTTCTAACCCGACGTATCGTTCCTATCGTAACCCACTCCTGGCCCTGGTGAAATCCATGGTCCGGAGCGAGACGGAATGGGACGCCGTCACCTCCTTCTGCGAAGCAGTCATGCTAGCGAAGGAGGTGGCGGAACGTGATAGGGAAAGATCCACACGTCCCGGCCGCCGCGGTAGTCGCCCCGGGCGTTGGGGGCCACGTGGTGGCTTCCGGCCACCGTAGGCGCGGGCCTGTGGACGGGGAGCTATGGGCTAGCTCGCCGTCCGTCCGTCTCATGACGACAGGCCGTGTCGACGGCGCGTTCGTGTTCCACGCGCGCCTCAAGGAGAGTCAGCAATAGGGAAGGCGTCCGCAAGGGCCGAAGCCTGCCGAGGCTGCGGGACTGTTCGAAAGAGATACCGTGGCCCCGGAACACAAAGGGCGATGGAGGAACATGGATGGGTTTTAGTCAGTAAAAGTCTAACACTCCTTCCTGCTCCGCCCAGAGCGGGAGGAGTCATTTAATGATGTCCCGTCGTCAAGTCCAACAGGTTGTTGGATAAATCCCGTATTGGCACCGGTTCCGATAAAGCTCGTGCCTTCAGGTCTGCTATCCAAAAGCACTGTGCCCAATGTGGCGCTACCACTATATAAGTTCCGGTCGCCGTATTGAGGTGTCGCAACACTCGTGGAATGAGATTCGGTGGTGGGAAGACCCAGGCCAACTCGAAGTTCCATTGTCGACTGAAGGCGTCGCAAAAAATGGCTGACCCATCTCTGGAGTCCCATGTTACGTACGAGCTTACGACGGCGCTGCGTCTTGATGCGAACAAGTCGACATCTGGTACGCCCCAAAGTCTGAATACGGCCTCCGAGGCCGGGGGCAACAAGTGCCATTCCGGCACTGGTCGATTCCTGGATAGGCGGTTGGCTATGCCGTTGTACCTCCCCGGAAGGTACGCCGCCGAGAGCGTGACGTTGAGGCGCTCGGTGAGTTCCAAAAGTTTGGTTGTCAGCTGAAGAAGGGCTAGAGAACGAGTCCCGCCCTCGTTCCTGATATAAGCCACAAGAGTCCTGTTGTTGGACTGTACTAATATGTGCGCACTCCGCAGTGACTTTTGGCAGCGATCTATGGCGCCGTACACTGCGAAAAGTTCCTTCAGGTTGCAATGCCAAGACCTTTGTTGCGCTGTCCACCTGCCTGTCAGATACCTCTCGTTTAGATGAGCGCCCCATCCCACGTCCGCAGCGTCTGTCGTCAAAAAGTGGGTCACTTCTTTCTTGTGCAGGACCACTGAACTGTGGTCTATGGCGTTCCGCCACCAGCCTAGCTCTCGCTGCACACAAGGAGGTAGATCCTTCTTTTGTGAACTTTTGAGTCGACTGAACTCCCTTAGGAACCTCTGTGTTTGTCGACAGTGTAAACGTCCCCTCGGTGTTGTTAAATTTGCGAAATTTAGTAGACCTAGAAGGCATTGACTCTCCCGGAGAGTGCAACGACCCTTCTCCAGAAGTTTTGTAATAAATGATTTTATTCTTTCGGTGGTAAGGCCATGGTCTTGTTTTTGGTGTTCCACAATAGACCTAGATATTCCAGCTCTTGACAGGGTGCTAGTACTGATTTTTCGTAATTGACATGCCAGCCTAGGCTCTCCAGAATCTTTAAAGTCTCCGAGACCTGATTCTGTAGCCTGGTTTGGTCTTGGCTTACTAGAATGTAATCGTCTAGGTACACTAGTAGTCTTATGCCCCGAGCACGTAATATTTCTGCAATCCAGTTGGTTAAAGTGGCGAAAGTTCGGGGGGCAGAAGACAGGCCAAAAGGTAGTGCTGTTAATTGAAGCACCTGGTTGTTGTAAAACACCCTTAGGAAACGGCGGTGGGGTACTGAAATTGGTAGATGAAAATAGGCTTGTTGGAGGTCTATCTTCGCCATCCAATCGTTTTCTTGTAAGAAGTCTGCAATGTCTGTCTGGGACACTAACTGAAAATGCTTGGTTGCTACATATCTGTTGAGCCCCCTGAGGTCGAATATGGGGCGCCAGCCCCCATCTTGCTTCTTTACAACAACCATTTTCGAAAGGAAACCAGAATTCAAAACTGGGGGCACCTCCAAAATTCCCTTGTCTATTAAATCCTTTATTAATGTTGTCATTTCGGGGGAGGTTCTTGTGTTGAACTTTTTCAACAGATTTGTTGTTAAACATCTTTTTTTTTTTTTTTTTTTTTTTTTTTTTTTTTTTTTTTTTTTTTCGGATGGGAAATCATCAAATGACTTCTCCCGCTCTGGGCTGAGCAGGAGGGAGTGTCAGACTTTTACTGACTAAAACCCATCCATGTTCCTTCATCGCCCTTTGTGTTCCGGGGCCACGGTATCTCTTTCGAATAGTCCCGCAGCCCCGGCAGGCTTCGGCCCTTGCGGACCCCTTCACTGATGCTGACTCTCTTTGAGGCGCGCGTGGAACACGAACGCGCCGTCGACACGGCCTGTCGTCATGAGACGTACGGACGGCGAGCTAGCCCATAGCTCCCCGTCCACAGGCCCGCGTCTACGGTGGCCGGAAGCCACCACGTGGCCCCCGACGCCCGGGGCGTCTCCCGCGGCGGCCGGGACGTGAGGATCTCTCCCTGTCCTGTTCCGCCACCTCCTTCGCTAGCATGACTGCTTCGCAGAAGGAGGTGACGGCGTCCCATTCCGTCTCGCTCCGGACCATGGATTGAACCAAGGCCGGGAGCGAGAGGTCGCCGCCGCCAATCGCCGTTACGAGGACACGGCGGTGCTCCGCCCAAGCGGGGCACACCTCCACCGTGTGCTCCACCGTGTCCTCCGGTCGATCCTCACAATGGTGACACCCGGGCGTCTCCTCCCGCCCGATTCGGTGCAGGAACTTACCGAAGCATCCGTGTCCGGTAAGAACCTGCGTCAGGCGGAAGGTGAGGACGCCGTGGCGTCTCTCCAGCCACTCCTCAAAGAGGGGACTTATCGCCACTATTGTGGCGTGCCCTGTTGTTAAACATCTGAGTGGTGGTTTTAACTTGAAAGGCAGGCGGCCTCTGGTAACTATATTTATAATGAACTGGTTTGCCCCTAGCTCCTGAGTTGACATTGACAGCTACGCTCCAGTTCAGAAATTCTGGCACGCTCTGCTGCAAGTGAAAGAGACAGGTACTTAACATAAAGAGGACAATTCAGGTATGAAATTGCATAATTTAGGCTTAATTTATTGAATGCTTCTTCAACAAATGCTGTGTGTTTTGGAAACACATATAATAAGAGCGTTATGTATTACCGCGCAGGCTGGGGTTTCCCTTTGTGTGTGGAATGCATTTATTTATGGAAGACGATTTGAAGCAAAAATAAAATATAACAACCTAAATGGCTAACTCCTGGAATACCTAATTAACAATGCAAAAGCATTTAACCAACACAACAATGCGGTTTTCGCTATTGTCGTTGTAGAATAAGCTGATAGAAATATTGATTCCACGACTAATTTTGGCTGTGATATGCTTATCTTAACCCTTGATCTGCATGTCCACGAAGTAGACACAATAGTAAAACAATTGTGTCTCGAACAAATCGGTCCTTTGACAGATCATGATTTATCATCATTTGCGTAGTAGTACCCCATTTTTTTTTAATCAGCTTCCTGTCTAACCGAATGTAAGCGTATATTAGTATGCTACATGAAGCGACTGCATATCTGACTTCCACAACCCAGTTGCAGGCTAGCACTATGCCACATGCCAGCCACGTGGTATGACTGCACGTCAAACTTTCGGGATTCTGACTATCCGTAACTACTGTCAAATACTTACGAATGGTAGTCGGGACCAATGGCTTTCTGATCTCGGTATGAAATAGATGGTCGGATGGAAACTTGCTGGGTAGCAAGTTTTGCTTAACCTAGAAGATCGATGCATGCGGCTGTTATTATTAAGTCACGGGTCGTTTCATTTCTCCCAACCCTAAGTCCCAATGCCATCAACACTCACAGATAAAGTAAGCATCGACTCAATTTCGTTCACGATACAGTAATGCCTAACATGCGACCTAAATCCGGCGTCTCCCCGAATCGACGAGAAAATATATCGAGTCTACATTAGCATTCAAACCACGATACATTCAGTTTAGTTCAGTTTAGTCAGCCCAGCATCGTATCGAGTTCAGATAATTCCAACCCTCGCGAATCAGTCTGGAAACTTCGACATTTACTTAGCTAAAAAGTTTAGCATTTCGCTAATTATCCCGACTAGGCTGCGACTACTAGTCTGCTAATTAACTAGGTTATAAATAATGCGAAATGCTCAGAGATTTTCTTTAAAAACTTTGTTTTTGGTACAGTCAGCGACAAACATCATTCTAAAATGATTTGTGTACAATTAGGTGCACCTCTGTCTAATCGTTCGTGGCTTACAGGCGTGTTGATATTAAGTTTATTAAATGATTCAATATTTAAATAAATATTTACTTATCAAAACAAATCAGACAAAATGCTTGGTAAGCAAACAAACTCTTCTTGAAATACACATACTTACAAGGAATTTAATTGTATACATGATAAAGTCAGAGGGGCTATGCAAAAAAAAAGATGTAAAACTTAAACAAGGATTGGATTGCCTTTTGCTGCCGAAAAACTCATGTCAGTTCTGAGTGAGTTTTTTAGGTTTTTACCCCCTTTTTTTCGGATGGAAAATCATCAAATGGTTCCTCCCGCTCTGGGCGGAGCAGAAGGGAGTGTCAGACTAAAACCCATCCATGTTCCTTCTAAGCCCTTTGTGCTCCAGGGCCGCGGTATCTCTTTCGCTATCCCTTAGTTTCAAAGAATTCCTTCTTTCACATCGCCCAAACACTTCTACCGCCGACTGTACCCTATAGATACTCGTACAGTCCGCGGCATAAAGATTCTTTAAAAGCCTGTAAGTTATTGTAATTTCGAGCGGATTTTTGCTGTAAAATCCGATAAGATCCGGTTAAATCCGTCCGGATCCGATATTAACTAGACAGGCATTGTGCCGGCCGGTATTGTGCGTTCGATGGAGCTGGATAATGGCAGTCATGTGCCGCGGGCGACGTTAATGATGAGCCTGGCACCGCCGTAATTTACGGGAGAATGGACGTATTAATGGAGCATTATTCACTGAATTACAGTTTTTTTATCTTCCGTAACAAAATGTCAGTACCTACCATACACACCTGTATTTCAGAAGGGTAAAGCAAAGGTGTACCTGTTAGGACATCCACATGTAGCCTGTTACTTATGTTTAAGTCTCATATTATGTGCGGGAGAGCTTATTTCCATCAGCCGGGCAGAAGTAATGACGATGACGATGCGAATAGCAAGGGGGTCAGAGCAAGGAGGCAGGCACAGTTTTGTATCAACATTTATATAGGTATTACGCAATGTGCCTTTTAAAAACTAACAGCACAAAAACTGCATAAAAACTAACAAAAACTGCCAATTATGGAAATTTACCGTAGTCGGAAACAATGCCATTTGCCTCATTTCTATGCATAAATGAAGTGATTTCATAATCCGACAATGACCTTTAAAAACGTTGGAACAACAAAAACATAGTGAATGTAACCCGGGAACCAAACCCAGGACTCCACGACAAACCACCAAACCTTTTTGTCATTTTCCTCATAGACTTATGAGGAAAATTACAAAAAACACAAAAATGAGGTAATAATTTTATAAACCACAATTAAATTAATAATTATTAACATAGGTAAATAAATAGGCAAACTATTCATAACAAACGCGATTGCGGTCCAGCGGTTTGACGACAAACAAAGGTAGAACCACAACGATATAATTAGTAAGAGCAGGACAAATTGGTACGATTACTCGTTATCGACTAACTCTGGGTTATTTCATTAACTGAGTAATTAACGGCTAATTGGAGTACGTGATTAGATAAATGTTTGTTAGTTACCTGCGTTGAGTCGTAGGAGAATTTTTTTATTTATAATATGGTGTGATACTATGATCATTTCCTTTTTACCTGACTGCGCCAGAAGTAGGGTAATGTTTTTCGAGAGTATTTATGTATGTATGTATGTATAATTGTTTAGCACGCTCTTTGGCCTGAACGGCTTAATGGATTTTAGCTTGAGAGGTGTGTCTGTATTTCAGCCAATTTTTATTATATTGGTAACATGTACCTATTGTCTTTGTGTGTACAATTTTCAAAATGTGTTCTGAATTTCTGACATATAAATATAAAAAAAAAATGACGGGTATATAAAAAAAAATGGCGGATTTTACCGCTAACTCAAATGTTTGGCACGCTCTGCAGCCTGAACGGCTCGATGGAATTTAGCTTGAGAGGTGTCGTTAGATTTGTATTTACTGTGAGAGTGACACTGGGTATATCAAAATAAAAAAAAAAAGAAACAAAATGGTGGATTTTAGGCGCTAAATTAAAATGTTTGGCACGCTCTGCAGTCTGAACGGCTCGATAAAGGGCTCATCATGAGGATTTTAAAATGGTATGTCTAAGTAACTAAAAAGTGTAAAAAAAAAAAAACCAGACTGCATAAAAAATAACTAATAACTTTAAATAAAAACTGAAAAGAAAAAAACAAGTTCAGGAAACAGGACACACTGACTGCAACAGTCGGGACCTATAACTAAATAATCTAGACTAAAATCATTACATGATCCAATATGGGTCCCGACTGTTGCAGTCTTGTTTCCTGAACTTGTTTTTTTCTTTTCAGTTTTTATTTAAAGTTATTAAGTAGTTATTTTTTATGCAGTCGGGTTTATTAATTTTTTTTATTTATTTTTTGTAATTCTTCTTGAGCCACGCTTAGTTGCATATCCGTTCTATAAAATGCAAAAAATAATGCTATAAGACTTAAAGTCCCAAAGGAACTATTTTGTTCAAAAGACCAAAGAAACCAAACTCAATAATTGCTACAAACTATATCAACATTGACTCACAATATAACATGTCCCTAGTCCTCACCCCACCATATAATTATATCAGAAATGTACCGCTTCCCGTATGAGCGGAATAATTGTCAAACAATAGTTCAATCACTCGTGAGTATGATAATCAGATCTGTGCAGCTATCGGATGTCAGTGAGAGCATCCAATCGCATTCAGAATCAATTTGAATCCAATTGGAGTTTAATTAGAATACTAATGCACTTTTGATTATAACGTGGGTTCTGATACAATGGAATTCATTGGTGCATTGTCCATGTAGTTCGCATTCCAAACATTGGCGTACTTACGTGCAATTTGGTTAAATATTTGACTTGTACAACTACTTGTTCTGTACAATGAGCTTCATGTTCAGCCGATTTATAGCATGACTAAGTTGCGACAATGACCGTATATGCTAAGTATTATGTTCTAGTAAGACGATAACTTTTAAAAGAAATATACAAATAATCTTATAAAAAACAATTTTAAATAAAATCCAGAGCGAAGTAGTGGTCCTCCGATTTACAGCCAAAACTAAGGTAACAATATTATCTGCACCGATGAATCCAACCAGCCGTTAAACTTCTCAACGACAATGTCTTCAAAAACTAATTTCCTTTTCTTTCGCACTTAGATTATACGAAATGAAAACGTTGTCTCGTGCCTACTTCACAAACTTTCGAGATAGGTAACACTCGGGGATCGGCGATGCGACTCGTTACTAAGAAAATTCGTTCGGGACTCAAGTTAAGGAAGTTCAAACGGGTCAGGTTAAGCTGAAGTTTGCGATTCCCCGGGTGCTGATGCTGGTCAGTTTAAGGGATTATTCCAAAGTTGTAGATTGAGAAATGCAACAGAGGGTAAAGTCTAAGTTTTGTAGCTGAAATATTGATGCTCAGTGTATTTGCTGCTTCGATACCTATGTAGTTGCATAATTAACATAGTGAATAATAAAGCGAACATAACCACGCACCCGTTTAGGGATAAGTAAAAATAGACAGCAAAGTTTTCATCGCAACGAAACATTTATTGGACGGTTCTTAGGCGAATGCCGATGCCGTTTGTTATTAACTGTGAAATACGCAATGAATCAGCGCCATTATGAGACGGTCATTTACTCTTATGGTTTAATGACTATCACAGTGGTGTGATCCCCTCATCATCATGACATAAAATCATGTCCTCAGTCTGATGTCTTGATTATAGAAGCAGTGCACTCAACCGGATACACCTTCCAAGCACTACGCTGGTGTTTTCCATGGCCCCCACACCTGCTACATGTCCTAGTCGCAGGTTGCTACGACGCAGTACTTACGGAGCGGGGCGAGTGAGGTGTGGGGTGCGGGAGCGGGGGCGGGGCGCGGCGCAGGCGGGCCAGGGCGCTCAGCAGCCCGTCCGTGGTCACGCCGCCCGTCCCGACATCTGCAACAAGGAGAGCATGTCGTTGACAGGCTGTTGCAAAAGGACCAACTAAATTGTGGCAGCTTTAGCAATCGCGAAGTTGAAGGAAACACTTTTTTTAATGTTAGTGTTTGAGAATATAAACGAATAATTATATTTACTGCCAAAACCCATAGGCTTGTACAATCACTGCTAAAAAAAGGAAATCTTTTCAACAATAAAGCTTTCACAGTTTTGTTCGAATGAGCAGCCGATGAGCCAAAAGACTCGTCCGACCGACGTCAGTCGCATGGCCGGCTCACAATACCACGATATGAGAAGTATTTACATAATAATATAACATAAAGGTTTTCAGTTGACACATGATGTCAAATAAATTCAACATTTAAGGCGCTACTCCACAGCGGCCCACGGCTGAGTTACGCCCTTAAGTAAGACAGGAGCGTAACTTATGCGTGAAAAAGCCAAAACTCTAAATTAAAGATGGCGAAAAAAATATAATATGCAAATTCAATGTAACTCCGTATTTTACCAGAGGCTAAAATAATGTGTAAATATTTACCGCCATTATTGTAGGTGTCAAGCAGGTGACAACTCCACATGATGTGAATATTTGCTCGCCTTTTGACAAGATGGGACATGACATAATGTTTAATCTTACATGTTAATGTGTTAGACCTTGGAATTAATGTTGTCGATAAACAGAAACACAGCATCTCGTTGTTTACACTACGAGGTGCGGACTAACCAGCGGACTGCTGACGACCGCTTGACTGAATAATGTTTTGAAATTATTTGTCATAGTCCGGTATTCGCAGCCAGTCCTCAGTCCCTCCGCCCGGTTTGACCACAAGTTAAGCAAGAGAGAAACTGAAATGTAAATCTCTGAATCCATTTCAATGCTTTAATTTGTTGAGAGTCTTACGGATCTTCTAGACACACGCAACGCCGAGGTCAGTCTGCGGCACGCTGAGCATCCATCTCATAACAAGAGCCGCATGAAGAAAGTGATTCAGTTTGCCGGTCTGTACCGCACCCTATAATATAACTACACATAACATCACGCCTGAACTCCCCGGAACGGTTAGGTAGAGTAGTTAGAGTAGTAGTAGAGAGATGTATCTAATAGTACACCCATATTTCACCAGTTACGTTTAAGTCCCAAGTTATAAAGGGCGAGCCTATTGCCATGAACAGGGCGCGAATCCTTATTCCGTGGCTGCTACTGAGAAATTCCTGGTAGAACAACCGAATAACACTTTGCCCAACCTGGGAATCGAAACAACGACCTCATGCTCAGTAGTCCGGACCACCGAGGCAGTCAAACCACCACCTCCTCCTTCCTTTCCTTTATATGAGAACACCTTTCTGTTAAATGCTGTTTAGTTGGGAGAGGGTAGGCAGACGGAAGTCATACATCATCCCTCAATGACTAATCAGGCTCACTCTTCTGGTACAAACTAGAGATGACGATATAGCAAAAACTATCTCCGATGACACACGACAAAATTGATGGATGAATCATTCGATGATTCACAAACCACATCAAAGAGATAAACAACACTCTCTACCTAGAAATTCAGTGGAAAATTCACGACCATTATGACATCAGGGAGCACTTTCCTGTCCGTTGTACGTAAATTACCTGTAAATCGATTATCTAATACAATTAGTACTGTAGGTCCAGGATAATGTA
This sequence comes from Xestia rhomboidea, assembly GCA_963853795.1. Classification (NCBI taxonomy): domain Eukaryota; kingdom Metazoa; phylum Arthropoda; class Insecta; order Lepidoptera; family Noctuidae; genus Xestia; species Xestia rhomboidea. The sequence continues at coordinate 19,231,332 of OY970774.1, forward strand.
CCTTATGACATAACGTCATCGTGGAGTAGTGATTTTATTCCCAGAATAAATCGTTATCTGTGCTACGTGTTGCGGATGACCGCAGATTTGACGTGAAATAAAATACTACGTGACCTGAAACAGGCTATCGTTTGTAGTTTATTTACCTGGGACCTGCACAAGTGGAAACCGCTTTTAAAGCATTTTGCATTTTCTACAATGAATTTGAAATGAATTGGTATAAGATTTTTGTGGCAATGGGCCGGTCATATTAGCCGTAGAACCAATGACCGTCAGGATAGACGTGTTCTTGAGTGGAGACCGCGAATCGGTAAGTGTGAGGTGGGACACCCTCAGATTTGGTGAAGCGACGATCTTCGCAGGGAGGCTGGTAGCAACTGGAAGAGAGTTGCTGAGAATCGAGTTGAGTGGCGTGAGGTTGGGGAGGCTATGTCCAGCAGTGGTCTGGTTTCTGCTGATGGCTGAAGATGAAGGTAGCTGATGTCAATCCAAACCATTTCTCTCCTTTTTCTATAACCTTTCTCTCGACTACCTTTTCTATAAAAGAGTAGAATTCATAGACTATAAACTAAATGGAGGCGGTTGTAAGAAAGCTTGCACTACATCACCATCATAACCACCGGCTCTGATACCAATTTATTTAGGTACAACTAGGGCAGAAACACTATCAGCCGCATCTCATAAGATTTACCTTATGAGTTTAAGTCAATTAAATACATTGTTGACTATTCCACCATCGTCAGATATATATCAGTTATCACTGACAGAATGTGACTTTGTTTGTGCCCTCTAGAATTATTTTGATGACACATTTTGGAAAACATTTAGAAGAATTCATAATACCTGGAAGTTGGAGCACTTGTTTGTTGGGTGGTCGTAGAGTCAGCTAACTAAACAATCACGGTTAGATTTCCATGTTCTGTTCATATATGGGCAGTTGTATGTAAATAAATACACAATATTTGTTATTCAGTGAACTAAGTAACCACGTGTGTTACGTGGGCTTATTGCTGACCGCAACGGTGAGGCTTACGGTTGATGTTCGTGTAACCACAAATACCTAAATCACAAACTTTAAGCAGAATTCCACATTATATAATATTGTTATTATTTTTCATATGGACCATTGCTCCTGCATCCTTTAAAATAAAATCTCTCTCTGGAGTATTTCTTTATATCTTCTTATACACACATGAAATCACTAAACTAATTAGCGATTTACAACAATTGTTAGCAGGCCCACAACCGAGTAGGCAAACTATTATTATCGGTGTTTATCAACTTCACAGTTTACAGTTGCAGCTGTTGGGTACTCAGCTTTTATTTGATTTCTAAGGCAATGGCGGAGATAGTAGTTACATGTTGACTTTAAATTGGTGATTCGGTTACTAGGAAGTTTGGGTAAAGGCAATGTCAATACCAAGTAGTAGCAAAATATCAAAGGGACCCCAAAAAGGTGATGTAAGGAACCCGCGATGACGTGACATTCGGAAGAGCTCGTACTGACGAAGAAACTCCAAACGTTGCGTACAAACAGTTTCTCCATAAATATGTAAATTGTTCTAGCCCAACTTTCAATCTGAATTCGACCTTCCCTTTTTTAACATACGGTATGAATTTCCTTGTGTGATAAAGTGAATAATTTAAGGCTGGGAAAGGTCTTTATTAGACCGTTTTGCTGATATTAAGGTGGGCTCACATAATGGTCTTTTGAGGTGAATCAATTTCGATGCCGGTACCCTTATTGGTTGCGGCGAGGAGGAAGGAACACTGTCCTATAAGCAAGCTGTTTTCATTATAAACACAAAGACATGGAATAGATACCACAACATACCTGGCCCTAACTCCGCGAATTTACAAACTATTCAGTGGTCAAAATATTAGACTCTGTTGAATTTCGTAATCCTTACAAACTTTTAGCTTTATAAACAATACACAATCGGCATGTTTGTCTAATTTTGAAAGCGACATGATTGCGACATGGATTTTGATTGATAGCTCAATCAAAATCCCCGCACAGGTTCCGGTTCGGATGTCCGAGGAGGACAGGACGTGAGGATGGGTGGAGTGTTCATCGTTCGATTCTAAATTCTCAAAATCGTAGATTCGTAATATAACAGAATTTTTTCCTGACATTTTCCTCTGACCTGTCGCAACATTTAACGGTTTTTAATATCGCGTGATTTTGTTACACTTTTTTTTGTGTTAACGTCATCGAAGACACGTTTTTAATGTTAGTAAGTAAAAAAAAAACAAGTTCTTTATGTAAAGCAAGTCTACTGTTTTCCTTCCGCTTAAGAATTAGTGATTCCCCGAGTATGCAGGTTTTTTAATGTCAATGGTATTTATAATAGTGCAAAAGTAAATAATCAGGTTTCAGACGTGGGTACATACTTAAATTGCTCACGGCAGACGTGAAAGAAGTGTTACTTAGTTTGCATTAAAAATTTCTCAGTAGTTATAGTCCGGAGTTGGGAAGTTTCTGGTGTGATCCCCGTGCCTCGTCGGACGGACGTCGAAGCCACGTCGGACCGGCATACCATCGGACTAAGAAAGTAAAAGGAACAGAGAGTGCTTCGTACACACACTTGTGCACTGTAAAATCTCCTGCGGTGATTGATTGATTTGAGTGAATGTCTCCATTAAGATTGGCCGCCGGGACCGACATTCGGTCGGGAGCACCAAAGCGGTTATATCAAGGATATTGACCGATTGGGACGTAGTCACTATCAATGTTCAAAACTCCCACTCATAAAAGATTTCACCGTAACATCACTTAACCTTGCCATTTCATTAATAGACGGTTTATTAAAAAAGCGTTTAGCATTATTGTGTTATTATGTAAGTCACAGAGGTCAACAACACGCAGGCCCAGTTTCTATATTTGTATATTGAGAAGAACTGGTTCAGTTCGTGGAGTTATTACGTAAATATTGTAACTTTATAACCAGTTGTAGCCATCTTTAGCATAACACACAAGCCGGTAGCTCACCTGAGAGCCCACACAAAGTAACATTCTATCAGCGAGAACTAAGTTAAGGATAAGGCAAAAACGTATGTGATTGACATAACCTACCGAAGCGCTTTAAACGCGACTTGTTGGTCACCGCCACCATGGGGCATTGCAGATGCGTCGTACAGGGACAAAACTGGAACATTACATGTGGAATGACTCCGGGGACCAGTGGGGTCGGCAAATTATGGAGGGCCTAGAATCCAGCCAGGTACCTACTTTACTTTTGGTATTGTTTTTCATCACCATCACTGCTCTCAATAAGGTAAAGGAAAACATAATGAGGGAACGGGTTAAAACTCGGAGACATTTGACATCCATCAGTCCGCACTGCATTGGCGAACGTGGTGACGCGGTGGGTACAGGGTCTCTTATTACCTAAGTTTATCTTAACTATTTTTATATAACTACGGTCCAAAGACCTACTGTCTAAAATACCTAAAGATCGTTTCACAGATTTTTGTAATAACTAATGAACGAAATCCATAAAGGACCGTTCATCTGGAGGGCACGGTGGAGCACACTGTGGAGGTGTGCCCCGCTTGGGCGGAGCACCGCCGTGTCCTCTCCGCCGCAGCTCACCGTCCGTCCGTCTCATGACAACAGGCCGTGTCGACGGCGCGTTCGTGTTCCACGCGCGCCTTAAAGAGAGTAAGCAAAAAGGAAGGGACCCCTTCCTTTTTGCTGACTCTCTTTGATGCGCGCGCAAGGGCCGATGCTTGCCGGGGCTGCGGGACTATTCGAAACAGATACCGTGGCCCCGGAACACAAAGGGCGATGAAGGAACATGGATGGGTTTTAGTTAGTAAAAGTCTGACACTCCCTCCTGCTCCGCCCGGAGCGGGAGAAGACATTTGATGATTTCCCATCCGAAAAAAAATAAATAAAAACAAATCATTCATATACGGTTGACTTACCTACGGTTTAAACATGCGCGCGTGTTAGTGGCATTTCCTTTCTGATACATAAAAATAAACAAAGTGCCAAGGAAATAAAGTAGAACTCAGTATTGCTTAGTGCTTTTCTCCATTGGGTCTTGCTAGCTGGCGTGAGGAGCGTAGCTACGACGATATTTGTGACAGAAAGTGGGTGTGTAATGTAAAACGCGGGCGTAGCGAGCGCGCGTCACATCCAATCAATGTTACTCGTATTCAAAAATCAAAATCAAAGCATTTATTTCAAGTAAGCCAGTTACAGGCACTTTTGAATTGTCGAAACAAAGATGAAAATTAAATGTAGCTACAGTCCCAGTCACAAGACATAAAAACTGTGAAAGTACTGTAGTTGCCCATTCCCTAGCGTAGATCTCTATGGAGAAGTACGGGCAAGAAACTCCATGGACACTCTTTTAAATCAGAATATTGTTACAAAATCTTGGTTACATCATTCATGTTGAGATGGTATATTATGTGAGAACAATGTATAGCCAACATCATAAAAAAACCATTAGATTAATCGTTCGTTGCGATTGATTTTAGTTGAATCAAAATTAGGTAAGTTAAACAGTAGTAAATCAATCAACCGTAGCTATATCGAAAATAGTTAGGATTAACTTAGGTATTATGATACGTAACCGGGATCAGCCCTCTCCCTCTCACTGATAGATAAGCACTGACCAGTGGGAACGTTATCAAAGGCTGATAATGCCCTCCTCCAATGACTTTTTCAAACCGGAACACATCAACGCTGCTTGGTGGCAAAATAGTAGGTACTAGTTGATACAACACACAATAACATGTCAACCCTTCCGGGGATGTCCCCGGAAGGGTTTCTGTTTTACTAAGATCTCGTCAAGATTTCGTTGTCGATTTCGATTGGAAATGACTTGCTAAGAAAAATAATAATCAGCAGTTAACGTTTTAATTACTAGCGGCACTTTCACACAACTTTACAAGCTTAGCTTAATAATTATCTGCTACTCTTCATGATGTACAGGTTTCTGTACAGTCTGCTAGTCTCATGGGCTTGTCGTATTGTTGGCCCTTAGGCACGCCAATGTTATATACTTACAAGAATTTCAATATTGCAACTTGTGGGAATCGAACTGCTAATCGAAGAGCTAATCAGAAAGTGAACTGTTCTCCCAGTACAAAACGACTTTCTGTTTACGACTTTGCACACACAGTACTATCAGTAAAAGTAAACAACTTAATTACCTCCGCCAATATTAGAATCCAAATAATTAAAAATGAAACCCTGCCGATGCCCTCTTGTTACTGGTAGCCCTGACCGACTTCCTTTGTTTCCTTCCTTTTTGTTTATCAAATAAACATCATTAAGGTATTTCAGAAAACAGATTTATCATCGCCATTCATAAAAACGCCATCATTTATGTTTATAAAAAAACCAAGCGGTTACACGCTAATGTGTTCTGGTTTATAAAACTAGAATCGACATCTAATGGCGTTGATGGTGGTTCAAGTTAAATTAGCCACGTTCATTTATCCAGTAATTAAAATCCACTATTAGCCAATCAGTAATCAAGTTTCTGGGGTTTGCAATGATCCTAATAAAGAATACTCGTAGCTTTATCACGTATGAGATCCTTCTTAGATTCAGATTACGAGATCTTTCTTAGTTTCCATAAAATCTTGTTTTATTTATTCAGGGACAATAAACAGGTACAATATGTGTTGAAACAGAGGAAAGATTATACAAAAAAACTAATTAACAATATTGCAGCACACCACGAGTACATTATCCGCATATTAACACAAGAGAATAGGATAATGAGTGCCATAGGTAAAAAATAATTACATAACATTAATAATAAATTATTATAGAAATATCAATTAGTTATTATTAAATCAACGAAATATTAACTAGTGGCCGTCCTAACAGAAAAATGTTATTATACGATTAATGATTTTATATTGGACAAAACTTTTTAGTCAGCAATATCATCTTGATCATTTATGTACTTAGTATACATTAATTTTTAATTTTATTCTATAGTAACATTTTAATTTGTTATTAATTAATGTATAATATAAATGTATAAATTTAATAATTCTAACTGACATCTTAATTTGTAACTCTATTTTTAGACTCTTCTTAACATTTTTTATAATTTTTGCGCGCCTATTGTCAGGCAGAATGTACATGTGTTAGCATTACTCCTTTTTTAAACATGATTTTAAATACAACATTGTAAAACATTTTGTTTGTAATTAATTAAATTAAGAGTGTTTATATTTTGCTAATTTATATTTTGTTTAAAAAGATAATTAATTTTGATCAGTATGGCAACCTAGGGCTTATAAAAAAATGTAACGGGGGTAGTCAATGCACCATTGGGTGACATGGGAGCGTAGACTGAGGAACGGCGAAGTTGTGACTAGATTATTATTGTAAGATACGGAAATACAGGACAGTTATTTCAATGAATACAAGTCGTTATCATTTACGACCCCTTCTGGCTACTTCTAATAATTCAGAAGTGGAACGGAAAGTATTCTTTACTTTATTGCGCCTACAAGTGGTGAGATAGCCATTCAATATGTCCGATGCTAATCAAAGTACATACACGCCACCTTTGCCATCCACGCATAGCCGTAAACTTACAAAACGTAAAAGAGACACGTCTTTGACAACATCGAAACGGCGCCGATCACGATCTGCGTATTCGTCTACTCGCGTGCGTGTTGGCGGTGACTACCGTAAACGTAAAGATGGTAGTAGTACGAGTGCAAGTAGCCACTCTAGCAGACTAAGTCGGTCTCCGTTGAGGCGAGAATACTCCAAAAGACACCGTAAACGGTATAGTTCGCGATCACGCCGTGATGAAAGGAGGAGGGCTGGCGCTCGTCGGAAGTCTCGCTGGGACACTTCTGAGAAGTCATCAGCCGGAAGTAGCTTCTCATCTAATGACAGTTTCTCATCAAATTATCGTCGGTCTCGATCGAAAAGTAGACACGCTTCGAATACTCGCTCAAGGAGACCCAGAAGTCGTAGCGGCTCCTCTAAAAATCTTATGAGGGATTTCATAGATGCAATTAATAACCGTGGGTCAAATGCGTATATTGGTGCGCAAGAAGTCATTCCTCAATTCGATCCGGGTCAGAAAACACAAAGTACCAGGGCGTGGCTTAGGAAAGTTAACGAAGTAGCTTTAATTTATCAGTGGAACGAAAGGCAAATCATATACCATGCATTACCGAAGTTATCTGGCTTAGCACGAAAATGGTATGAAGGGTTAAGGTCAATTGATTTGAGTTGGAAGGATTGGCAGCGAAAACTTTTGAAATGTTTTCCTGATGATAGAAATTACGCGGACCGACTAACAGAGATGTTGAATAGAAGGCATTAGGCAATACTAATGTTTCAGAAATGCATTTTTAATTAAATGATCAAAATCCAGCCTGTTACAAACCATATCGATTAGCACATAAAGAACGTGAAGTTGTACGAGAGCTGGTTAATGAACTACTAGAAAATAAGATCGTACAACTCGTCTTATGCAAGTCCAATTATACTTGTGAAAAAAAAGAATAACGAATATCGTCTCTGCGTCGATTACCGATCGTTGAATAGGAAAACCGTCAAGGATTCTTACCCGATGCCGGTAATCGATGACCAACTCGATAGATTAAATGGTATGAGGTATTTTACTAGTTTGGACTTAAAATCTGGCTATTATCAGATTCCAATGGCCGAGGATTCACGACACCTAACTGCATTCGTAACGCCTGATGGGCACTATGAATACACGCAAATGCCGTTCGGTTTAGTGAATGCCCCGGCCGTCTTTCAACATATGATAAACAAGGCTTTGGGTAAAGATAGGTACGAATTGGCCATGCCTTATATGGATGATATTTTGTCACCTTCATCAACAATTGAAGAAGGGTTTCAGAAATTGACCAGAATTCTAGATGCTTTACGTCAAGCTAGGTTGACGTTAAACTTACAAAAGTGCTACTTCTTTCAAAGTAATTTAGAGTATCTAGGTTATGAAATATCAGAAAGTGGTCTGAAACCAGGCCAAAGAAAAACAGATGCGGTAGGCTCGTTTCCCACTCCAACAACCGTTCACCAGGTGAGACAGTTTGTCGGATTGGCAAGTTTTTTTAGGAGATTTATCCCTAATTTTGCTAGTATCGCAAAGCCTCTCACTTCTCTAACAAAGTCTGATGTACCGTGGAAATGGGGCGAAGATCAGGAAAAAATTAAGAGCAGTTTAGTGGAAAGACCTTTATTGGCATTGTTTGACCCAAAATATTTTACGGAAGTTTACTGCGATGCAAGTAAGTTAGGCTTGGGTGGAATATTGTTACAACGACCCGACGAAAAGTCGCCACTAAAACCTGTTGCTTACTTTAGTAAGCAAACGACCAAAGATGAGGAGTTTTTTCATTCCTATGAGTTAGAAACTCTTGCCGTCGTTTGCTCACTAAAGAGGTTCCGTACGTATCTTATTGGCATAAATTTTAAGGTATATACGGATTGTAACGCACTAAGGACTACCTTAACAAAAAGGGACCTAGTACCACGGATTGCCAGATGGTGGCTACTCCTCCAGGAGTACAACTTTAGTATTGAGTATAGGCCAGGGGACCATATGAAACATGCGGATGCATTAAGCAGAAACCCCGTGAAAGACGACAATTCCTTTGAGTTAACAGAAGGTCGCGAATTTGAAATCATGAATATTGAAACCAGCGACTGGCTTCAAACTGTCCAAATGACAGATCCAGAATTAAAGAGAACTAAAACAATTTTAAATTGCGGAGAAAAAGACGTAAAAGACATAATGACGAATTTTGTAGTTAAAGATGACAAGGTTTACAGGCGGGTAGGTGATCAGTTAAAATGGGTCGTTCCCAAAGGAGCTCGATGGCGTATTTGTCAATTGAGTCATGATGAAACCGGTCACTTCTCGTATGATAAACTTTAGATAAAATCAAACAGGACTACTGGTTTCCTAAAATGTTATTTATCCTAAAATGTAATTTATCCGTAAGTATGTTTCTTCAGGCCTCAATTCCGCGTATAACAAGGGTTCATCATCTAAAGCAACTGGTTATTTACACCCTATACCTAAAGGAGATGTCCCATTCCATACCCTACAAATGGACCACCTAGGCCCTTTTGTCAGGAGCAAACGGGGCAATTCGTACATATTAGGCATTATTGACGGCTTTATTAAATTTATTTTTGTGAAACCAGTTCGGAACCTAAAGTCCAAACAACAATTAATATTTTACAAGAGCTTTTTAATATTATCGGTATACCAAAAGTCATAATTTCGGACAAGGAACAAGTTTCACATCGGCAACTTTCAAGAAGTTTATAGTGTCAATAGGCGCCAAGCACGTTCTAAACGCGGTCGCGACTCCTCGTGCAAATGGTCAAATCGAAAGATACAATCGAACGATATTAGAATCGTTGGCAGCGACCAATCACGGGATGGACGAACGTATATGGGATGAAAAGGTAGGGCGAGTACAGTGGAGCCTAAATAATACCAAAAATAAAAGTACCGGAAAAACTCCAGCCGAGATCGTGTTTGGTTTTCGAACGGTTAACGAAAGCGAAGGACCTATCGTACGAAGCTCGCTTAGGCATTAGTCAAAACGAAGAGTTATCCCGCGATGAAATAAGACTATTAGCTCAAGAGAGTACGAAGAGGAATCAAGAATATATGAAAAAATACTTTGACAACACTAGGGCACCAACAAAATTTTATAATGTTGGTGATCCGGTTATGATACCAAATCATCATAACCCGGCAGATGGTAAAAGTAAGAAATTACGTCCCAAGTTTCGAGGCCCTTTTAGAGTCACTGCTGTGTTAAAGAACGATAGATACGAAATTTCTAGTATAGAAGGACACTCTAAAAGGAAATACAAAAGCGTGTATCCATCTGACCAATTAAAAAAATGGATAACGTTAAGTTCTGGTAATGATTCGGATAATAATGATGAGCCGGACAATAGTGATGAAACACAAAAATCAAATTAAAAGTATTAGTTTAAATATATAATTTAAAAATATAGTCAGAATCTAAAAATAAGTACGTTACATATTTTTTATAGACAGCGTGTTATAATAGGTAGGCAAATAAATAGGTAATACTACTCCTCCCAATCCTTCTCTTCCATATTCCTAAGATGTTTCAGAAAAGGGCATATGAAGCTTAAATGGATGCCCAATGGCTAAACTTAACCGGTAATTACAAGCACGCACCTAGCTTATTACAAAAGTGAAGGATGCTGAAGTACAAGCGGTGCTCACCTCTTATGGCTTGAGTATAGTGAAGGATGCCGAAGTACAAGCGGTGCTCACTGTCTGGCCTGGTGAAGGATGCCGAAGTACAAGCAGCACTCACTGACTAAATGCAATGCAACAGCAAAGCCACGCGGTTGTATAGCTTTTAATCAATTTCATAATATGCAAAGTAACACAATCATCAATAAAAATTATATTGCATCTTCACTCAATATCGTCTTAGGTATTTTGCTTTTTAAATGTTATTTCAATAATTTCAGAACTACTCTAATAACATTTAATGCAGGTAACCACAATATGTAAATAAAAGACCAGATAAACGTTTAATACTTTCTTTTATTCTTTCAGGCCAGTCGATATAAAACGAAGATAAACATAACAGCCTACTTAGTAATCGGGATGATCAACGTGAGACATTAGAACGCGCTGCTGTTACTCATCATCTTAACACTCTCACCATCTGCTGCTAACCTGATTGCGAATTCAAGGGATTCGAATTTCTATAATTTAATTTAAACTACTCCAAAGGTGTAACCGATCACATGTATGTAGCATGTACCAGATACAATATGATACAATCAAAATCACCATGAACAATAACCATGCAGTACAGAGGCCTCTAGATACTCACGTCTTGATTCTAGGTTGCTTGCTGAATTGTGAGTACGACAAATACGTTTTAAGGCATCTATAATCCATGGCTCAAAGAAGACGGAAATTGGCCATTCCCTGGTCTCAGAAACTACTGAGTCTAAAATAATAAAAAAAATACAAAATATAGTTCATTGCTTGTAGATTACAGGAAAAGCTATATGAAATCTATCAATTGAAAATAAAGTGGTAAACTCAATATAAAACTTTGGCATTGTACGGAACCCTCTCCACGCGAGTTCAACTCGCACTTGGCGGATCTGGGACTTTTGCGCGAAAGACGTTTGCGCGAAAGACACTACTTTTTCTTTTCGTTAACAGCGACCCCGAAAACCATGAAAACGACACCCTTGATGAAAAAGTCGCAAAAGTCCAGTCGCGCAAATGTCCATTCGCGCAAGTGTGCTTTTGCGCAAAATTCCATTCGCGCAAGTGTCCTGACGCGCAAAAGTCCGTTCGCGCAAAAGTCCGTTCGCGCAAAAGTCCATTCGCGCAAGTGGGTTCGCGCACTTGTCTTTCGCGCAAGTGTCCTGATACCGCACTTGGCCGGTTTTCAATCTCGTCTATGTATTTCTGGTAAAACGGGTTCCAGATAGGGACTATAAGGTCAATAGTGTGAAATCTAATCTGTCTAGGCCGTATGGGTTGTAGTGCGGGGTGAGGCAGGGGGGGTTGTGCTCACCTACGCTATTCAACCTATACGTGAATGATCTGGTTGGCGCGCTTAGCAGCATGCGTGTCGGGTGTCATATTGATGGCGTGTGTTGTAATAACATTAGCTACGCCGACGACATGGTGCTGCTGAGCGCGTCAATCTGCGGGCTGAGGACACTCGTAGCCACTTGCGAGCAATTTGCCAGACTTCATGGTCTGGCATATAATGTTAAGAAGAACGTAAGAACGAACGAACAAACGTCATGGTGTTTGGGCCCCGGGGTAGATACCCAGAAGCAGTACCTTCAGTGAAGTTAAACGGTATACCCCTTGTGAGGGTAGACCAATTTTAATATCTGGGTCACTTATTGACCTCTGGCCTCAAAGACGATGATATTAATAATAATATTAAATTATAGGGAGCGGAGGGCGCTGTGTGTGAGAGTTAACATGATTGCTTGCAGATTCAGGCGTGCCTATAGAGAGGTCAAGCGTACTATATTTAGTGCTTACTGCACGTCTTTTTACAATTGCAGTCTGTGGGGTCATTAAACTCAAAAACCATACGGCGCCTTTCGCGTCCAATACAATAACGCATTCAGGGGGTGGGGATGGCCCCGATCCTGCAGCGCATCAGGGATGTCTGCTGAAGCTCACGTGGTCCTGTCTATGATTGCAAGTAGGCTTGATTGTGCGTTAGTGAACCACTGCTGCGAGGTGAGCTGGAGGAGCTGGGCCTGTCACCTCGCAGCAATCATGTCACAATATGTGTTCTGTTCTGTTTTGTTTGTAAGTGTATTACTAACATAGTGTGTAGGTATATTGTTTCTAACACTCTATGAGTCTTGTTGCTCGAATTAAATGATTTAATAATAATAAGGTGTAGTTTATTGTTTAGTCAGTAGTCAGTAAGTCTGTCCAGATCATGTTGCAAATCGACAATCCTCTACCGTTTGTATAGACCTATAAGCGATTATGTCATCAGCGTATACAAGAAACTTAGTATTTTTAAAACATTTGTCTATTTCATGAATATATAAAATAATCAATAGTGGTCCCCAGATTGCACCTTGTGGAACACCCTCGCGTGTTTTCAAAAAGAAAACAATCTTTGTCTCAGACAAACTGACATAATATTCCAAATAGATTTTTGAATTATGTATATAATAGAATAAACCAGAACTTTGCTCAAGACAAGAGGTGTGCCATTCGTGCCATTCCCTTCAATTGTTTTCAAATCACAGCACTAACACGCGGCACCTTCCCGCATGCCCAGAGCCAAGATAGGTAGACATTCCTCGCGGGTGAACTCACGGGAAAACTCAATTAGGGATATTATATTATTACATCAGTGATATCAGAATATGTCCATGTTACGTCAGCGTCATATGTGATAGGTAAACTGGATCGATATATAAATCAAAGTGAATGTGTTGCAGTCATCAGTTCCACCGGGAGTGTGACAGCGCTCGCTTCCTCCTGTCATCAGTTACTGTGACTAGAAATTCAGTTCACTGATATACAGTCCTTTAACCATGGAGGCGACTACTCTGCTGACCCTGATACTCCTCGCTGTTGTAGGAGCCAGGAACATTCCCACCAAAATGAACGAACCTTCGGGTGAACTCCTGCAAATCATTGGAGACAGTATAATCAGTTATGCTAACACTATTCCTGAAGACGAAGTCTTTTATAAAGATCCAGTAGAATACGCAGTTAGTACAGAAAAGTTGGAACCAACATCAAACAAAGACATCAATGAAGATGAAACAACAGAAAATTGCGATCACAACGTTGCTGCTATGGACACCGAAGAAGCTAAGACTTTGGAAAGCAAACCAAAAGAAGACGAGAATCAAAAAACAACAACAGCAGCAGTGAATCCAGTAGAAATTACAAATGAAGACAAGGAAGCACAAGAAATATTTGAAGACAGAAATGCCTTGGAAGGTAAACATTGTCCTGGTAAAAGAAGAGTAGGTAACCTTTGCTATCCAAAAGACAAGGAAGCACAATAAATATTTGAAGACAGACAGGCCTTGGAAAGTAAACATTGTCCTGGCAGTACAAGAGTAGGTGAAAAATGCTGGCCAAAAGACGAAAACTAAAATGTGGATCACCGAGCTGTACAACAAGTTGCTAAAATATTACAAGATGCATTTTGTAAAATAACTTTTATCTGCTTTTTATTTACATATAAATAAAAGCAATTGGAAAAATAATTGCAATTCTACTGATAAATTATGTAATATTATTTTGTTCTCCTCTTTTATTAAAAAGTCACCTAACACAAGCATCTCAATGCTTAAAAGGTGATCTCCAAATCCTGTTTCTTTAAGCCTTATGTCTTTCTTTATCGTGTGGTTAGTGCCTAACCTGGTGTCAGAGTTTTTATGCCGCCCATGGGCCTCTGACTTAAGCCTTATGTGATTGAAATAAACACTTTTATTTTTTATTGAAAAACACATTTTTCATTGCTCTCCTTTTTTCATTGCTTATTCGAGTCTCGGTCGCGCATTCGGTCGTGACGGGCGCGTATCCTCGACAGCGCTATTTTCCTATATCGAGTTAAAATGACGGACGTTATCAAGTGCAATTCATCATGTAAGTCGGCATTCACCAGTGTCGAGATTAAGTGGTCGAAATCTTTTCTATTCGACGCGATTCGAAGTGACTTGCGTAAACTTATTCGCAAAAATAAAGGCAAGGAAGAACGAGACCTATCAGACATCATGAAACTGTTCAAAACACATCCGGATGAACTTCCAGTGTTTGTGGCACGGCAACTGGAAAAGTTACCACCCGTAACCTTTGACCACCTAGACTGCACAAAGCTACTGAAAGATCTCATGCGAATGCAAACTTCAATTGAAGAAATCAAGTCGACGTATGCTACGCTGAATCATCTGAATGATTTAAAGGATGAGGTTTTACACCTTAAGAACGATTCGCTACCCCCTACATCTGTGTCACAAGTGAATACCAAGCGTGGTGCATGGTTATTAGATAGTGGTCCTGTGGGATTATCCTATTTACATGATGCACAAAATAATAAGGATTACGCTTCTAGAGAAAATACACCACAATATCGAGAAATAGAGCGGGTAGAAGGTAAACAAACCGAGCGTGAGTCATGTGCAGAGCAACGATCGTCGGCGTCGGCAGTGACGAGCGAAAACGAAGCCGGTGTGACAAGTTACGTATCGGTGGCGCGTACAGCGGCGCGGGCGGTGACGTCATCGCACTCGAGCCCTGCACACAGGTGCAGGGCTCGAGTGCAGAGCAGCACCTGCGAGTCAGCTGTGTCCCGCTACCAAAGCAAACGATATTAATGGTAATCGTTTAATGAAGCAGCCGCGTTTGGATATGTTGTGTTCGAACGAAACTGATTTAATTGTAAATCCTGATAATGAAGGGTGGAGAAAGGTGACATATCGTAAAAAACAATCCAGCTATCGTTATCTGGGCAAATCGGGTATAGCGAGTGATATGAATTGTAATTTTAAAGCTGCGGACAAGAAAGTTCCTGTCTTTATAACGAATATACATAGTGAAACCACTGAGAATGACATAATTGTATATATACGCGGTAAGACTCAGGAAACGGTAACGCTGGAAAAAATAACTATGGAGAAGGAAAAAGGACACAAGGCATTCAAATTCTTAGTTTCTGAATCGAAATTACCCATTTACCTTGACGAAAATACACTCGAGAGCAATGAATCCGGGTCACTTAAAGAATGTTAAAAATCTCGGAAACTAAAAATGATAGGTTAATGCAATAAATTGTATTTAATAGACAATGTAATACTCCTTAAATGAAAGTAAAAAAAATATGAGTCACCATACATTTTATTAACACAAAATTACATAAAGAAAAAAACTGCTGATCTCTCCTTAAAACAAAAATAGGAAACATGAAATTTTTGAACTTTATTACGATTTTCTTGAATTTTAATACTTCGTATTGCCTCCTCGTGCTTCCATTACTGCGTTTACGCGGTTTGGCATGCTGTACACCAAGTTCCTTATACGATTTTGGGGAATATTCTCCCATTCCTCTGTGAGAGCAATTTTGAGCTCACGAAGCGTGATTGGGGGAGGGTTTCGTTGTTTTACGCATCTGCCTAGCTCGTCCCAAGCATGCTCGATCGGGTTGATATCCGGGCTGCGCGCTGGCCACTCCATACGAGTAATGTTCATCTCTTGAAGGTAGTCATTCACAATCCTACCTGTATGAGGTCGGGCATTGTCATGAATAAATATAGCATCCTCACCTAAATTGACCATAAATGGACCAACGTGATCATTGAGGATTTCTTCCACATATCTTACGCTAGTTAAAGAGCCGTTTTCTATGATCACCAGCTCTGTGGGACTTTCAGAAGAAATTCCGGCCCACACAAGTACAGACCCACCACCGTAGGCTACTTTTTCTTCGATGCATGCTTGCTTGAATCTTTCCCCTGGTCTTCGATACACTCTGTGTCTTCCATCGTGCTTGTAGAGCATAAATTTTGATTCGTCGGAGAACATAACTTTTGACCAATCTTCAATACTCCAATTTACGTGGCTCTGGGCATATCTTAGTCTTGAAATACGATGCCCACGCTCCAGTTTAGGGCCGTTTGCAGGTCTAAGGGGTTTTAAGTTAGATTCAGCAAGCCGACGTCTTACTGTCCATGCACTTGGGTTACTTCCTCCGAGGCGTCGAAACTGATATGTGAGTTCAGTTCCTGTGAGAAAGCGATTTCGAAGCATGGTGTTCACCAAGTATCGGTCTTCTCGTGCTGTGGTACACCTGGTTCTGCCCGTTCCTGGTCTGCGTAGGTTAGAACCAGTTTCTTCGTAACGTCGGAGAACTCTTTGTACTGTTGACAGCGACAGACCGACAGTCCTGGCTGTATCGCGCTGACTCCGGCCGGTTTCCAGCATTGTAAGTATTCTGGTGCATTCTTCAGGCGTAAGCGACATAATTTCAGCTTGAATAATGAATATAGAGCACTATCAACATGGTTTATGTACCCACATAAATGACAGATTACAAACAAAAGCAAAACCAAATGCTGTAATTTCGTAGTTCCATCTTCGAAAGTGGCCCTTTTTCAAATTTGATTTTTTTATGATATAACTATACAATAACTAAGAAGTTTTAATACCTTCATTTAAGGAGTATTACATTGTCTATTAAATATAATTTATTGCATTAACCTAGCATTTTTAGTTTCCGAGATTTTTAGGATTCTTTAAGTAAGTGACCCGGATTCATTGCTCTCGAGTGTATATGGCTCAAAGGTATTATATTCCGACGTTTTATGTATTTCAAACGCCGTTATCCGAGCAGATTATCGTCTGCGCCCGGCCATAGTGAAATAAATAATGGATAAATCTACTTGTCGGTTCGCCAGCTTTAACTGTAAAAATGTGAAACGCTCCATTGATAGCATAAGGGAGTTATGTGACACCTGTGATCTGATTGCCTTGCAAGAGACATGGTTGCTTCCAGATAATATACCATATCTAAACACGATCAACAGTGGCTTCGGGTGCACGGGAACGTCTGCGGTCGAAACGTCCGCTGGCATACTGTGCGGGAGGCCGTATGGCGGTGTCGCTCTGCTGTGGAGAAACAGTGTTTTCCAGCAAGTGACAGTGTTGAAGTGTGTCAGTGCTCGTATATGTGCTATTAAGATAACAAGTGTTCAACCGGCGATTGTAGTAATAAGTATCTACATGCCTACGAATTCGGTGGAGAACTTGCCTGACTTTACGGACTGTCTAAGTGCAGTAAGTGCAATTGTAGACGAATATGGTATTGCGTCTGTATTTGTATTAGGCGATTTCAATGCTGATTTACATGAATTTATTTTTAACGAGCTTGGTAATTTTTGTAGTAAGCAGTGTTGGTCGTGTGTGGATGTTGATTTTCTGGGTACTGATTCGAGGGCCTACACCTTTGTTAGTGAGGCGCATGGGTCATGTAGCTGGCTAGATCACTGTATTGTGACTTAGGTGGCAAAGCGAGCTGTTGTGAATGTTTTCATTGTTTATGACACTAATTGGTCCGACCATTTTCCCCTAGTTCTTGAATGCAACTTGGATTTATTGACACCAAAGTTACCCAATAGTACAAGTACTTATAACAACGTTGTGTGGGGTGTTAGAAATGATAAACAGGTTTTTAAAAATACCAATGAGTGTCATAAGCGTCTGAATTTAATTGATTTTCCTGCCGAATGTATAAGATGTGCTGACAAATATTGTAGTGAGCTTGGTCACAAGCGTGCACTTGACAGTTTGTACTCTGACATTGTGTCTGCCCTTCGTGATGCGTCTTTGGTGGGTCGAGGGGACACCAGGGCGGGTGGGAGTGGTCTGCGTGTAGTGGGATGGAATGAGCTTGTCAGAGAGGCTCACAGAAGGGCTCGGTTGAAGTTTTCTGAGTGGGTAGCGTGTGGTAGGCCTAGGTCTGGCATCATGTATGCTAAATGTGTGAGACCAGAAGGGTGTTTAAATCACGATTGAAGGCATGTCAAGATCGTGAAGTACAGATTAGGATGGACACTCTTGCAGAGAAGCATTCCAGTGGTGACTTCCGTGGATTTTGGAAGCACACGAGCAAAGCAAACGGTAGGCCGAGTCTTCCTGTGAGCGTCGATGGAGTTAGTGACCATAAGAAAATTGCAAATGTTTTGGGAGCATTTTTCTATACAGTCCCCTATGGGGTCGGCAAGTGGAGTGTTCAGTGCTGGGCTGCCTAATGAGGTTGTTGGGGTTCGATACTTGGCCAAAGACGTGGCCTCAATTATCAAGAATATGACGAGAGGCAAATCCCCTGGGCATGAAGGTCTCAGCATTGAACACCTGCAACATATATTAATCGAGTCCTCGCGATGTTTTTCTCACTGTGTGTGAGCCACTCTTAGCTACCCTCGGATCTTATGAGGTCTGTGGTGGTGCCTGTTGTGAAAAATAAAACCGGTGACCTTGCTGATAAAGCGAACTATAGGCCTATTTCGCTGGCCACCATCATAGCCAAATGTTTGACGGTTTGCTTAATACACAGCTGGGTAAGTATGTAAACCTGCATGACAACCAATTTGGTTTCAGACCACACCTGTCTACAGAGAGTGCCATTCTGTGTTTTAAGCACACCGTCAGATACTATACGGACCGTAGGACTCCCGTATACGCGTGTTTCCTCGACTTATCCAGGGCTTTCGACCTGGTTGCGTATGATATCCTGTGGGATAAGCTCGCGAGTATTAATCTGCCGCGTGAACTTGTGGCTATCTTCAGGTATTGGTATACTCATCAGGTCAACAGTGTCAGGTGGATGGAGGCAGTGTCGGAGCCGTATCGGTTGGAGTGTGGGGTGAGGCAGGGCGGCCTGACCTCGCCCACCCTTTTCAACCTCTACATGGATGCACTCATCGTCGCGCTCAGTAGTGAGCATGTCGGTTGTCATGTTGACGGTGTATGCGTCAACAATTTAAGCTATGCTGACGACATGGTCCTGTTGAGCGCGTCGGTCTGTGGTCTGAGGAGGTTGCTACGAATATGTGAGGATTACGCAGGTGAGCATGGTCTAAAATATAATGTCTCAAAAAGTCAATGCATGGTCTTTGCGGCAGGCGGTGCTAAGTGCCCTGAAACGGTACCTCCGCTTTATCTGAATGGTTTACCTCTGGATAGAGTGGATCAATTTAAGTACCTTGGGCATTTGGTCACGACTGATCTCAGGGACCATGTGGACGTTGATCGGGAGCGGAGGGCTTTGTCGAAAAGTGCAAACATGCTCGCCCGCAGGTTTGCGCGTTGTTCGCGGGCCTGTGGACGGGGAGCTATGGGCTAGCTCGCCGTCCGTACGTCTCATGACGACAGGCCGTGTCGACGGCGCGTTCGTGTTCCACGCGCGCCTCAAAGAGAGTCAGCAATAGGGAAGGGGTCCGCAAGGACCGAAGCCTGCCGGGGCTGCGGGACTATTCGAAAGAGATACCGTGGCCCCGGAACACAAAGGGCGAGGAAGGAACATGGATGGGTTTTAGTCAGTAAAAGTCTGACACTCCCTCCTGCTCCGCCCAGAGCGGGAGAAGTCATTTGATGATTTCCCATTCGAAAAAAAAAAAAAAAGGTTTGCGCGTTGTTCAAATCTCGTTAAAATCACCCTGTTCAAGGCGTACTTCACTTCTCTATACCCGTGCAGTCTGTGGGCTCGTTACACACAAGCTAGCTACAACGCCCTCCGCGTCCAGTATAACAATGCGTTCAGGGCAGTGTTGGGGCTGCCTCGTTTCTGCAGTGCCTCGGGCATGTTTGCGGAAGCGCGCACCGACTGTTTCCACGCCACCGTGCGCAAGCGGTGCGCGTCCTTGGTGCGCAGGGTGCGAGCCAGCTAGTTTGAGGCTTTGTGCAAACCAGGTCCTTCCTTCTCCTATCGGAAGGAACTGGATCATAGGGAAGGGTAGGTATATGAGGCACTGTTGTAACCGGCATGTTGTTAAGGCCTAATACTTACATATAATTATACCTATACCATTGATTTGACATTTATTCTTGTAATTCCACATTTTGTAATCTTTTAATAATGTGATAAATTATTTTGACATGTATTTATTTATTCTGAATTTATTGTGTATTTTTACTTTTGACTTATTAATTTAATCATGTTTTTAATTCAATAATGTTTCTAATGTAATTCTGACATTTCAATTATTGATGTGTTTGTATTTGTGTGTATTTATTTTTGTTTTTGAAAAAAATTTCGTATGAAATTTTAATGTAATTCTGCAATTTCAATTATTTATGTTTGTATTTTTGATTAACATGGGTCTCGGACCTGAAATAAATGTTTTTATTTATTATTTATTTATTTAACGTTGGCGATTTCTGAAATCGCCAACCCGTCTTGAGCAAGCGTGGTGATCAATGCTCGTGCCTTCTCTGTTGAGAAGAGGCCTTTGCCCAGCAGTGGGACAGTAATAGGCTGGTATTATTATTATTATGTTTATTTATTCTATAACATATTTTTAAATTTTTAAATATTCCTAATATAAAACAATATAAATAAAAACATTTAAAAATATAAAAATAGTAGCCCACCAGCGCTGGGAACAGGGTCCGAGCTGCAGGTGGTCAGGGCTCTTGAGAGAGGAACCTCCTAACAATACGTGCCGTGTCCAGAAGTACTGCTTTCTGAATCAAGCCCTTGATCCAGCTGCCAAGCGAGAGCCTCCTAAGATGTTGGTCGAGGCTCTTGGCTATTAAGCCATTGGCCGACACGACTATCGGCACAATGACTGCTGTACTCACGTCCCACATGTCAACAACCTCGCGAGCCAGATCTAGATATTTAAATTGTTTATCTTTTTCTGCTTTCACGAGGTTCTCGTCATGCGGGACCGTTATATCAACAATCATTGTGCGACGCTCCAATCGATCTATCACCACAATGTCAGGCCTATTGGCAACAACAGTCCTGTCAGTGATGATAGGTCGATCCCAATACAACGTGATATTACCATTATCGAGAACTGGGTCGGGCGCATACTTATAGTATGGCACTTCTGATTCCACAAGGTTGTACTTCAAAGCAAGTTGCTGGTGGATAATCCTGGCAACAAGGTTGTGTCTATGCAAGTACTCTCCGTTAGCCAGACTAGAACACCCAGAAATAATGTGTCGGATCGATTCTCCCGGACGGTGGCATGCCCGACATATGTCAACCGTGCCATCTTTCACAATGTATTTCCGGTAGTTATTCGTCATCATAACTTCGTCCATTATTGCACAGACAAAACCTTCGGTTTCTCCGAAGAGGTCACCAAAGCGCAGCCAGGATACGGACGCTAAGAAGTCTACATCCGGGCCATGTAGGGCCCGGTAAAAGCGTCCGTGAAGCTCCTTGCCCTGCCATTCCTCCTTGCGGTCATTAGTGTCTAATACTTTAGGCTTGCGCCAGTTCTCGTTAGCCAGGAAGAGCGGGGTGAGGCCCTTGTCCACTGAGACCACATCTCGGTGCATCTCCCCGTCGGCTTCTAGGAAGTATTCCCTGAGACTGCATACCTCACGGTTGTGTAGGGTCTTAGCATTTAAGAAGCCACGACCCCCGCACTTCCGCGGGATATACAGTCTCATCACCGACGACCGTGGGTGATGCATTCGATTTGCAGTCAACAGTGTGCGTACCCTCCTATCCAGGGCATCAAGTTCCGTCTGAGTCCATTTGAGTATGCCGAAGGAATACATCAAAACAGGCATGACCCAACCGTTGAAGGCGCGCACCTTGTTTCCGCCTGACAAAAGACTGCCTAGCACCTTATTCAGGCGGCCAAAGAAGCGCTCCCTCAACAATTGCTTCATGTCAGTCACGTTGATGCCTAACGCTTCTGACATACCCAAATACTTGTAGGTTTCTGTTGAGGAGAGGGATCTAAGGTGTATGGAATCCGAGAGTTGAGTTCCCACGGATTCCATAATCTCTCCTCGCTTTACATGCATGACTGCACATTTGTCCACACCAAATTCCATCCTGATGACGCTACTGAAAGTTTCTGTTACCTTCAGTAGCTTCATCAGTTGCAAATTGTTGGGGGCAAAGAGTTTCAGATCATCCATGTAAAGAAGGTGAGATATGACCTGACCATCTTTCCTCAACAGATAGCCTAGACCTGAACGCTCCAGCAGTGTGCTGAGAGGGTTCAAGGCTAGACAAAACCACAATGGACTCAGACTATCACCCTGGAAAATACCACGCTCGATCCTTATCGGTTCGCTGTTCCCTTGGATCTGTCGACATCCTGGATAGCGAAGAACCGTTCTCCAGTGCCCCATACATGACATCAGGAAGGTACGTAGAGTTGCATCTACTTTGTACAACTCCAGCACCCTCATGAGCCATGTATGAGGCACGGAATCATAGGCCTTCTTATAATCTATCCAACATGTAGACAGATTCTTTCGGGAGCGGCGAACCTGTTGGCTAATGGCCATATCAATGAGGAGCAGCTCCTTAGTGCCGCGGGACCCGTTCCTACATCCATTCTGAGAGGCAGACATGATAGAATTACTTTCAATATGTTGGTTGATTTTAGCTCTCAAAATGGATGTAAGAACTTTATAGACCGTTGGTAAACAAGTGATTGGTCTATAATTTTTGGGCTCCGCAGTACTACCTGATTTATGGAGCAGGTGGGTAATTCCTGTCGTCAAGAACTGGGGCAGAGACCCTGACTCTAAGGCTGATTGAAACTGGGACGCCAAGCGAGCGTGTGATCTTTGGAAACACTTGATCCAGAAGTTGTGCAGCCCGTCCGGCCCTGGAGATTTCCAGTTAGGCAACGGACGGACCGCACGAGCTACGTCTTGGGGGCTGATGATGATTGCCTCCATTTCTGGTATAGGATCACACACTTGTTCAACCTCCCGGGTCCAATCGCCCTCAGTGTGACTGACAGGCACCGACCAGATGCTGCGCCAGAATGAACACATAGCGTTATCATCCGGCAGACGCGTGTCAGTCACACCTTGGTCTGGTCGCTCCCAAGCCCTATATACCCACCTTTCATCGCTTTGGAATGTGCGATTCTGAGTGTACCGGTCCACTCGCCGCTTGTACCGACGAATACGGCTTGCCCATGCACAGATCTTCTGCTTCAGGAAGTCGATACGCTCTGTGACGCGGGCCAAGTAATCTCGAAAACTAACATCAGTTCCCGAGAACGCCCGCCTCACAAAACGCATCACTCTAGGGCGAGTATTGCCCTCCCTGAAGCAGATTAACTTGCCGATGAGTGCCCTAGCCTCACCGATACGCCGCTCAATCCTGCACTGCCAAGCTGGAGCAGCTAATTTTGGTCGTGTAGCTCTGTCGTTGTTGGGAAATTTGACGCGAGCTACACGACATGCCGCCACAGCTCCACAGTACAATATTGAGTGAGTATCGGCGAGGTCTTTGCTGCTGTCAAAGCAATTTGACAGCTGCGAATCCAGAGCACACATCAGCGCCTTGTTTTTATTGTGCATAGGCAAACGAGGCAAACGTGGTCTAAGTTCAGGCGGTGTGGAACGATACTCCCGGAACGCACTCTCCAAAGCGCTCCTCAATTGTGCGTTGCATTGGGTACTCACGGATATAACTTCGTCACCATCCTCTTCACCATCGTAGTTGGATCGCGGTGGCGCACTGGGAATATTTTGTAGCTGCACTGCGATCATTGGCGAAGCAGGCGTAACTAGGTTACTCCGTGATTCGGAGCGTAGTCGATCAAGTACGGTGTCATCCAACATATGGTTACGCTGGATGACCCGCACCTGATCCGACAGTCGTTGTGCTTCTACGCTGACAGCCGGCTCTAGTACCTGAAACAGAGAGAGCATCCGACCACGGTACGCAGTCAAGTTGCTTCCCCCCTCAGTAGCCCCATAATATGCGCGCATCACATTTTCATTAATGGACTGAGTCCATCGCATGCGCGACACATTTCCACCGGCAGCGGGGACCCTGCTCGGGGCCTGTTGGCCTCGAGGTCCCAAGCCCGCTGGTGGCCGTCCTCTTCCTCGTCGTCGTCCTCTTGGTGGTGGTGGTGGTGGTGGTGTCGACGGCGGGGAGAAAAACTCGTCGCTCGAGCTCGACGCAACTGCAGCGACCGGTGACACGGTGCTCACGGGTGTGGCGCATCCCGGCGGCTGCGAGGCGGAGCTGGGCGACGAGCCCGGAGATGGTGGGTGTGCCTCTTTTTGTAGTTTGGCCCGGTGCCTTGTCAACATAGGTGACATTTCGATTATTTTGAAGTGGTTTTAACAAGTTCCATAGGGTCCATTTTTATGAAATTCCAGTTGTCCAGTATATTTGAGGTTTTTTTTTTCTTTATCATTGTATAATGTTATTTTCCTGGTTTAAATTGTTATAAAGTAAATTAAAATTCGGAACGGGAAAAATTTATGTCTTGTCAGTTTGACACTTATTATTATTATTATTATTATTTAACGTTTCCTTGAGCAAATGTCACAATGCAATGACACTAAGAGCTCATCCCAGGTGGACGTGACCTTATAGATATTGTAGTTGTAATGAGCAGGGCTAGGTCACTCGTAAGGAGATGTCGTGTAGCTCTGTTTACAAGAGGAAATCCTATTATCAGAAAACCTATTGCCTTGCGGCGGGGTGGCCGGTGGTGGACTCTGTGTTTAATTGGCTTTCACACAATCTTCAACATTAGTTCGTATCTGACAGATAGATTTTTCACTTCTACAAAACTGTTAGCAAGTGAGCGACATTTAACATCACTAGCTTTTGCCG
Source organism: Xestia rhomboidea (assembly GCA_963853795.1). Taxonomy (NCBI): domain Eukaryota; kingdom Metazoa; phylum Arthropoda; class Insecta; order Lepidoptera; family Noctuidae; genus Xestia; species Xestia rhomboidea. The sequence continues at coordinate 19,256,181 of OY970774.1, forward strand.
GCAGCTTCGCTCGCGTTAATTTAGAATTTGACAATCAATTTGGGTTGTACTATGTTTGTAATAATATAATTCAATCATGATTCGAAAGATTCGCCACGTGGCGCTATCTATTATCATAAGAACGTTACTGTTGTTTTCCTCGGGAACAGTACTTCTTCTCGGGATGAAAGGTACCCTATGTCCGTTTCTGTACACCTGATTTATATGCAACATTGGAATTGGTTTAGTGGTATCAAAGAACAAAGTACAAATACGACTAAGTAAAATAAATAAATATCACTGGACATTACACACAGCACCATCTAGTGCCACACTAAGCAACGAGGCTTGTGTCGTGGACACCAGATTATTGATATACTACTATACATTTTGTTTGTAAATACATACTTATTACACGTATAAACATCCATGACTCGGAAGCAAGTCCATGCTCATCACACAAACATTTGCTCCTACCGGGATTCGAACCCGGAATCCTAAGAATGTAAGGCAGCCTCACTACCGCTGCGACATTCGGGTCGTCAAGTAGTAAGTATAGTAGTTAAAATCAAAGCATTTATTTCAAGTAGGCCAGTTACAGGCACTTTTGAATTGTCGAAACAAAGATGAAAATTAAATGTAGCTACAGTCCCAGTCACAAGACATAAAAACTGTGAAAGTACTGTAGTTGCCCATTCCCTAGCGTAGATCTCTATAGAGAAGAACGGGCAAGAAACTCCATGGACACTCTTTTAAATCAGAATATTTTTACAAAACCTTGGTTACATCATTCATGTTGAGATGGTATATTATGTGAGAACAATGTAGCAAGATGTGTGCACGTTAAAAGTGTCCACAGTAAAAACAATAAAATTTACAAATTAAAAACAAAAATAATAAATTCAAATAAGCCATGGCAACTAAGAGATGACCAGTCACAACGGACAGCGCCCGTTCACGGACATGACGCATGGATCAGCAGCATTCAACTCAACCATTTTGAAGGGAACTAAATGATCCGAAGCATGCGCCACCATCAGCGAGACATTTGAGTGAGCATGACATACTAACAACCGCCAGGGCACATTAAAGTCAAGAAAAGACGTAGGTTTCCAATGAATGATAGCTTTCTAGTACATCGTACTCACACAATATGGGCAATGCGATTAGTTAATATTAAAGAAATTTAATTTAGACAATGCAAAGATATTGTACAATCTTCAGCAGCTTCAACAATACTATTTTATGCTATCAATTTATGCGCCCCTGTCTTTGTGGAGCAGGACCAGCATTGAGCCAAGCATTTTTATCAGCGATATAATCGCTCAACTTGTAATATGCGTTAATAAGGATTGCCAAGCTATACGCCCAAGGTCACAGGTGTACTACAGTCATCAGGCACTTGTGTCGGTTACCTCAGCCTTACTTATTCCCTGAGAAGATTAGAGAATTAATCATCTCAGCATTTAATAATAATGGCAATACTGGCTTATTACTGTCCCACTGCTGGGCAAATGCATACAGAGAAGGCACAAGCATTGATCACCACGCTTGCTACAGACTGGTTGGCGATTTGAGACTTACATTAATTAAAAGTCCAGGTCTTATCTATCTTTTTCGTGTGGTTAGTGCCTAACCTGGTGTCAGAGTTTTTATGCCGCCCATAGGCCTCTGACTGTCTGACTTGGCTTTACAAACCGTCGAGAGATATCACTCGGGCATGCTGGTTTCCTCACAATGTTTTCCCTCACCGAAACAAGTGCAATACGCACATGAATCCGAAAAATCAGAGACCTTCTAATTCGAGACCTCAGATGTCAGTGATGTCTACGATAACTTAGAAAGTACATATGAATTGAAAAGTCTGAATGGTTCGTGCCCGGATTTGAACACAACCTCGTGCATGAGAGGCGAGGCCATAACCTCTGGGCCATCATGACTTCGTCTCAGCTGACTCCCTTTTATAGGGTTCGGTACCTCAAAATAAAAAAACGGAACCCTTATAAGATCACTTTCTTGTCCGTCTGTCCGTCTGTAACCACCGATTTTCTCAGGTACGGGTGGACCTAGCAAGTTGAAATTTATACCATATACTGAAGTCTATAGTCCCTATTAGGTGTATAAAAATGAGTCAACAAAAAGGAAGGGGAACGCAAGGGCCGATGCCTGCCGGGGCTGCGGGACTATTCGAAAGAGATACCGTGGCCCCGGAACACAAAGGGCGATGAAGGAACATGGATGGGTTTTAGTCAGTAAAAGTCTGACACTCCCTCCTGCTCCGCCCAGAGCGGGAGGAGTCATTTGATAATTTCCCATCCAAAAAAAAAAAGGTGTATAAAAATCAAGGTCCTGAGTCAACACGATAAAAAGATATGGGCAAATTTAGATTTTCGCGAAAACTTGTAAGTACCAAAATTTACCTTAATTTTTAACAATTTTTATTTTTCAGACTTTTCCTTTTCCCTTTACTTGTGCTGTAAGACCTTGCTTTTAACCAAAATTGACAATTCTAGGTCAAACGGAAGTACCCTATATAGATGTTGGGTCGAAAACCTATATGGGAGTTCTCGTTGACCTAGAATCACGAAATTTGGCAAAAAGCAAGGTCTTACAGCACATGTAAAGAGAAAAACTCTGAAAACCGGAAATATGTAGTTTAATACCAAAAAAGCGATTTTACTATTACAAACTTATTATTTGCGGTTGGAGCAATAGCCGTTTCATGGGAACGAATAGAAAAGTTAAGGTGTCATTTACAAAGTTTGTACGGAACCCTCGGTGCGCGAGTCCGACTCGCTCTTGGCCGGTTTTTTTATTTATATTAACCATTGATTGATGTCGACGAATCGTACTCTTTATCGAAACACTGTCGCGAATTTCAGTCACGGGAACACTGTAGGAAATACCAAACCGATAAATACTTGATGAAAATTTAAAATGAATGAAAGGAAAAACGCCGCGTTACAGGATATATAATGCTATGATACAATACATTTAGGAAATACCCTATTTTAATTAACGAGCGTTTTCAAATGTTTGTCGTTTCCAATTTCTGTATTTGTTTCACAGTTCTGTGTGAATAATCACATTAGAGTGATTTAACAATCACGCTAGAGATTGTGTAATTCTCAAATACTAATTAGGACCAGCTGAAGGGCATTTCTCTGATCCTGGGATTTTTCTCTTGTAAAAAAGCTGCAAGAATTTGTCTTATTAGAATACCGTACCTGCGTGTATAACAAAAGAGACGGAAATATATTTGTATGTTTCGTGGAGTGTAACGCGACGACATGCGATTGGGCGAACTCTGTGGCTGTGGTGTGCGTATTGTATTGAGACCACTTACACATACGGACGCACGGACGCTCGACCGTGCGTTCACAGCAATACAATCCTTAGCGTGCATATGCACTTATGAACGCTTACTGTACATAATGCCATTCAAAACAGTTTTCCATTCAAAACGGTGAAGGAAATCATCGTGAGGAAACCGGCATGTACTGGAACCAAAAAATCGAAGACATGTGACATCTAGCAACCCGCACATTGTTCCCACGTGGTGGATTATAGTCCATTCCCTCTCTTAGAGAGGAGGCCGTGTGTTCCAGCAGTGGAAACATTATAGGTTAATTATGCTAATCATACTTAATTACAGTTAGGGCTCTGTAGCTCCTCTGTGACTTTAAATCAAGAGAAGTAGCCATGCTACGAATTATTTTTTTTTTTTTCACGCTATTGGATGCTGAGACAAGTTTGCCTTCTCATCAGAATTGATAAGCATATTTCAGGTGGAATGTGTGGGATCGTGTTTTTCATATCCAATGATAAGTTTGTTCTTGAGATTTACTTAATTATTCATCCCGACTACGGAACCCGTCATTGTGCTCTTGGCCGGTTATTTTCATTAAGTTCCGTTATTTTTTATGGTAATAATTATAATCTATTTAAGATCACATCCACTTGGGATGACTCCTAATTGTGTCATTGCACTGTGCCCTTGTTGGAAAGGCTCAAAACTGTATGGAAAGTAAGTTCAATAACAAAAAGAAGAGAAAAAATAACATCACATGGCGTTTCAGTAGAATTGGGCTTTATTTTACTTTCACTAAAACGTACTTACTTACTTAAAATTTCGTTGCTAAGACAGAGCACAAAAGAGTTATTTTACAATATCAAGATTCCAATATTGTTTTAGTAACTTGTACAGCTTGGTGATCCACATTTTAGTCTTTGTCTTCTGGCCAGCAAATGTTAGCTACTCGTGTACCGCCAGGACAAAAGATAGCTCCGATTCCGTCTCTATCTTCAAACCCTCCTTGTGCTTCCTTGTCTTCATTTGTAACTTCAACTGGACTCACTGCTGCTGTCGTTGTTTCTTGATTCTCGTCTTCTTTTGGTTTGCTTTCCAATTCCTTAGCTTCTTCAGTGTCCATAGCAGCAACGTCATGATCGCGATCTTCAGATGTTTCTTCTTCATTGATGTCTTTGTTTGATGTTGGTTCCAACTTTTCTGTACTAACTGCGTATTCTACTGGATCTTTATAAAAGACTTCGTCTTCAGGAATAGTGTTAGCATAACTGATTATACTGTCTCCTATGATTTGCAGGAGTTCACCCGAAGGTTCGTCCATTTTGGTGGGAATGTTCCTGGCTCCTACAACAGCGAGGAGTATCAGGGTCAGCAGAGTAGTCGCCTCCATGGTTAAAGGACTGTATATCAGTGAACTGAATTTCTAGTCACAGTAACTGATGACAGGAGGAAGCGAGCGCTGTCACACTCCCGGTGGAACTGATGACTGCAACACATTTACTTTGTTATATATATGTGACGCTGACATAACATGCACGTGTTCCGACGTCACTGTCGTATTAATTATCCCTAACTGAGTTTTCCCATAAATTCACTCGCGAGGAATGTTGACTTATCTCAACTCCGGGAATGCGGGAAGGCCGAAAGTGTCGCGAGTTATTCTTGTTGTAGCTAGAGTGACACACCTCTCCTCTGGGAAGACAAAGTCCACACATAGCTACATCGGTATTGCAGGCGCACTGATACAATAGTACAAACATAACGACTAGATCCGAGAAAAGAGTTTGACTACGACTTAATTTCAATAGTGGCAGTAAGATTGCTTTATTTATTTATAGGTTTTGCTCGCGTTTTGTTCGGGAATTATGCCACGGGAATTCTTAAGGATACCTTAGGCACTTCGGGATAATGTAGAGTCGCTTTATTGAAAGAATTTTCTGATGATTACCCCTACATCCAAACTAACAAACTTTATAAGCAAGCTATATAACTTTATATATATATAAGCAGCCATGTCCTACATAGATTTCAACATCTCAAATTAGCATAAATCATGATCTGTCCAATGACCGATTTGGTCGAGACGCCATTGTTTAACTATTGTGTCGACTTCGTGGACAGATCATGGGTTATGCAGGTTCACAGCTTCAACATAAAATTCTAGGCTCGTTCCTATTTACATGGAACCTCTAAGCGTAACGGGCAAAAACCAGTAGCATACGGCGAAAAAAAAATCGAGTACATCGCTTTGTGAAAGTTTCACGTGCTGTAGGAAACGATTAGATGTAGAGAGAAAGTATCAAATGTCATACAATACAATGTTGTCATCATCATCTTCCTAGCCTATTTACAACCTCGCTGAGGCTGGCTTGCAATCTATAGCAGATGCAGGTTAAAACCAGTATTTAACATGGAGCGACTGCGTATCTGACCTCCGCAGCCCAGTGCAACACGACATCCCTCGGTAAGTCAGATTTGGCCCTTTGATTACCGATAACGATTGTTACAATTGTTATGTATGTAAAAAACCTAAGAATATAACACAATATTACATTTTGTGTTGCTACAAACAGGATGTAATGCGGTTTAACCTAAAATGATCCCTCACACACCTCGATACACGACCTCGATCCAGAACATCTTCCAACAAAGGATCTGAGTCAGTTCATGACTTACGCTAAGTTCAATGCGTAGTACGCACGTGTTGGTCTAGTAGGGACCGTGTGTGTTTACATTCCATTGTCCTGTTGCCGAAGGAGGTCGGCCAGCACGCGACACCTGGCGCGTGCGGGGAAATAAACATGCCTTAACCTAAATTATAAATAAATAATAACTGAAGTGTGCTACATTATCCCTGAAAACTAAGAAGCATAAAAACCCACTGTGCGTATGTTATGTAAGTATTAATTGGTTACCTACGTCAACTACGATGTTTGTAGCGGATTCTTGTCTGCTGAAAAACCAGGGGGATAAATGATTTGTGGATGATTATATAATGGTGTTTACCTTGCTTAGGAATAAACAGGTAAGTTAATAACTGTGACCTAGAAACTGGCGGGAAAATATATATAACCGACGAAAAAAGGTGGACATTCAAAGTTTATTTGAAGCTTTACGTATTATTTTACTTGATTGTTTATTTGGTGCCGACTTAGTTTTAGTTATTACATCATTGTTTTACGGGCGTTTTTGTATATGTAGTGAGAGTTTTGTTTTAATTTTTCGCCTGTTTATGATTTTATTGAAAAGTTTATGAGTCATCTAGGTTTATCACCACACACAGAGCTCAGAACGGATAAATAGTTTAAGTTATTCCGGTAGGTTGCAGTAGACTTTAGCACGGGTTGGTGGGATGCACTGCTTCACTTAGCTTTAAGGATAACTCAAAGACCTCAGAGTCAGAAATGATATTCAATGATATTTCATGTGTTGTGAATTATATTTGTAAAGTCTACCACACTTTGACGGTTTCTAACCACTTTACAGCATGCTTTTAGACACTGTTTTATGCTTTCACGGTTTAAAACTAAATTTAGACTCACTTACGGGATATCTTCCGTGATTATTAATTATTATGAGCTCCCGATATCCCGTAAGTGATATATAAGTAAAGCATGCTTTTAGTTCAAGTGATACTTCTGAAGTACCGTGGACTGTACTTACAATACACTTTACCACTTCAATCAAGCCTTTTTTAGGTTTCCGTAAGGGTTCCTTGTCAGGACTGACAAGGAACCCTTATATTCGTTATGTCCGTCTGTCTGTCTGTCTGTCCGAGGTTTTCTTAAGAGCCCGTGAGTACTAGAAAGGTGTACTATTATAGGTGGTAAAATAAAATTTTGAAATAGTACATTTTGATACAAGTGGAGAAAATTTGTCATTGCATTCGCGGCGGAATTAACAGTATAACACCCGCGTGCTATGCCGTCTTCCTCAAAAACGGGTTCTTATTGCACTACGATTAGGTTTAACATGCAATGTATTTCACACACGTGGATATTTTTCATTTTCCAACACCGCGTGCTGTGTCGCGAGCGGGAATGAGCCACCCCCGCACGCAGCACAGCATGCGAGTGTTGGAGAATTGCCACAGATAAAACTATACCTATACTTAGTACAAATTGGTTCAATGTCTATGGTCGGCGGTGATTGCTTTTTTCGTTATTTTATTATATTTCTTCAGTATCAAACGACGTTTTTCAATACACCTTGTATTGAAAAACGTCGTTTGATACACGTGGACATTTGTTATTGCAGTTCTCGTTAATCCCGCCTCGAATGCAATAACAAACATTCTCCACTTGTATCAAAATGTACTATTTTTTTAGGGTAGCTCCACTACATGTGAAGTTGGGATGAATTTTTGTTTCGTCGTCTACCCAATCGTGTGATCGTTGAATAGGTCTTTTAAAATGACTTAGGTTGCTAATACTACTTTTCGATTTAATGCTATTTACAAAATATTAAACTTTAAAGTGCAAATTTTTGTTCCAGCCCCCCCTCTAAAAGCTAAACGGTGGGCTTTAAAAAATCTGGAAAAATTAATGATGATAGTGCATTTCATGAACTTAAAAGGAAAACTATAGCAGTTTAGGTAACTTTATTAGTTTAGCAGTAATAGTCGTTGAACTTGGGTGTTGGATAATGTTGTACCAAATATACAAAATCCTTAGAATAAATCCATAAAAGTGACTAAGATGAAGTAATTGCTTTTTTCTATCGGGTAAAGACTAGCATTGAAAAACAAAATTTAAAATAAAAGAACTACCCTTAATAAATTATCATAAAGCTGCGGCTAGATGGCGCTGTACCAACGGGTTCGTCCTATATTGTAACGGGCTACTACGGTGGCCCAACACGCACTTGGCCGGTTTTTTGCGGGTAGAATGACCTGGCGCCAATGAACATTTAATAAGTCGATAACAAACATTTGAATTCCACATTATCACTTCTTGCAACTGTTAAATATATTCTAGTTATAGTTTACTTTTATGCACTAATCATACCATTGTTTGAGAAATAACACTACTGCACCTAAATGTACACTTTTGTAATTATTATATTCTATTCTAATAACAGGAACCTAATGTATTGAAGCTGCAATCATTTACCAACAATGTACAAATACAAAAAAAAAAATACTTCTCAAACATCGTGTATTACGTAAATTGAGGCAGCCCCAGTAAGTTACAATAGTACTTGTGTCGGGGCTGTCTCGCTCTTCCCGTAAGTGGTATCCTAACAATGAAAATAAAGTCATACATTTATAAATGACCCCAATCTATTTAAGTCGCGAGTTAATAGGCTTCTTTTGGTATAGGTTGTTCCATCGTTGACCTCATCTCTGTCCTCAGGCTAAGATTGAGGTCAAAAGTTGACCCTTAATAAAAATATATATTTTGTTCTTATTCCTTATTGCACACAAAATTAAAATATATAGCTTATGATGTACATCGGCGAGCTTAACCGAGAATTGGGTTTTTTTCACAGCAAACCTTATTTTGAATTAAAATTTTAACATTTACTTTACTTACTATTTTATTTACTTATTGACTTTTGATTCATATACGAAGATCTTAAAAAGCTGTTGAAAAAAAACTTTACCAATACTTGATTTGTCTGGGAATCGAATCTGCGAGATAACATTATGCCTTTCGGAAAACAGCTTTATGTAGTAGAAAGCGATGTGAACCAGTCATGACACGTCTGTCAATAAAGTAGCTATCCAAAGAACACGGTCATGAATATTGATTCAGTTTATCTTTAAAAATACGCTTCAATCAACAGAATACGTGCTCATTAACAATAATTTGTCGTTTTTAAATGATGGATTTTTGAGACTTCTGTTCATTAATTTTATCTTTATTCGTACAGATTTTGATAAGCAATGCTATTTGTAGCACGTTCATACGTTAGCAAAAGTGTGGTTTATATTTAAAAAAAACGCATTTTCCATAAACAGGTGCTTATTACATTTGTTTAGAATGAACGGTTAACAAGATATCGCAGTGGTCAAACGGGTGCGAAACCCGCGCCGGTTTCAGGAAGAAATTCGCTCGCTCTGATTGTATTAACATGGTATCAACTAACTTGTATGGACGTTTTCGTGACATCCTATTCATTGAGGCAATCGATGCGAGCCCTGGGTCTCCAACATGAGATCCCTCAACAAAACCAGAGCTTAGAATTAGATATGGGAGATTCTGAACGTCAATTGCACGCGTCACAAATTGAACCAATAACAATAATTGCACTATGTTGTTTTGGTGTGAATTACAAAACTTACACGTTTGTCGTAAGGTTCAATGGAGTCAATAGGTGACGACATAATGCAACTAAAAATACCGTTATCAGAAAAAAGTAAGCGCTTGTATTTACGTGTATGTTGACGTTAAATAATGAATAGTGATAATGACACCTCACACTTGATTTTTTTGTGCTACCATTAAACTTTTTGCGGTCTTTTTTCTGTCTTAGCATGGACAAACTATTTTAGTGTAATTCCCATTCAGTTGCCAGTTCCATAATGACCATTATTGCTTGACACTTTGTCAGATTGCTTCGAAGAAAAAAGGCAACGATAATTATGTCAAATTCAATACGTTTTTATTAAGTTCAAGACATTGACAGGTGCCAACATAATATGCAAGGCTCGCTCTTTGTGTGTTTTACACCACTTGTCACGTTTTCAACGCGGTGCGAGCGGAATTCTAAGTAATTATGCCTAGCACACTTTTTGCACTTTTTTTATATTATTTAAGTGGTTGGGTACACAGACTGACTTTAGAATAACATAAAATCACGCCTGTATTCACAGAGAGGTTATGCAGAGCTGTACCTACCTAGTAGGGACATCAATTTTGCCAGTTACTTAGAAGTCCGATATAATAGAAGCGAGCCGTTTGTTTATTTTGTTGGGCACCGACCCAGATTCCGGGCTGTTTCTACGATATTCCTGATGGAAAAATCCAATAACTTTTATCCCTGGGAATCGAACTCAGAACCTCATTCTCAACACTGTACAATATTCTTTCAGTCGCGGCATATTTGGCAGCAGTACTATAATTTTAGAAATGAATGTTGGTGTAATCTGTAAAGTTTACGATCTCTTTATAACACTCTAATGGTTTTAATTAATATTTTAATCACGTCACATAGCGTCATGTGATGACACGTGTAATGATTCACCCTGCATAATAAGATAGCTATAAAGCTCAATATCAGAAAGTTCCGCTTGAGTGAATGGTTCATTTTTGTTTAATATCAAGTTCCCACACTGACAAAATTACATTGAAATGAACGTTCATTTGCTCTCTTTATTTAAACTTTCAACAATCCGAAGCGCGCGTGAATTATATTGCCGAATGCGAAAATACCTAAAATATCGTTGGATCGGTTTCAATCGTTTTTTTTTAACTTTTCAGTAACTTTGTGTTTAGATAAACTGATCGTTGTTGGAAAAATACGAGTAGGTACACAGTCGATGACGAAGCACCTTGCGTACATAATGTACATACGATTATACCTATCGAATAGCTTGAAAAGTGGCGCTATGTCAAATAGTGACGAAAACACGTGTTTTGTACTTTTAATTCTTGTGAATAAAGTATAAAATACCGTAACGTTTTCCATAGTTAAGGCTCTGGGTTTTTTGTTACAAACATTTTTATCCCATGATCTGTCCACGAAGTAGACGCAATAGTTAAACAATGGCGTCGACCAAATTGGACTTCTAGGTTTTACATATTATTAATGTGTTTGTATGGAAAATTTTGTGGTCAGCTTCATGTCCAACTAAGTTATTCCCCATTCATAATTTTAACAAGAAACTAGTCAATGGTTACGAAGCGAAATACACTATGTTCTTATGTATTTTTATTGCTTAAACCTTAAAATTACAAAAATTAAAGCTGAAAAATGTTTGCTTAAACCTTAAAATAACAAAAATTAAAACTGAATAACATCTCCTGTCTTAAACTACTAAAGTTTACATTCAAAAGTATACTTTATTTACTGTCTCTTAGTTCACGAAGTTGTACAAAAAAAGGTAACTCTTATATAATTTTGATGCAATACTTTAGTTGTAAGAATCGCGAAGACTAACATTTTCTTGCTGCCTGAAGATTTTTCTCTCCTCCAGGTTTTTCCAACTCCATGAATTATACAATACACCCAGATATTTTGGTAAGAATCTAATGTTTTAGTATACGGTACATGAACTACTGTTATCATTTTACTGATTCCGATCTGAACCAAAAACTTAAAATTTATGTTCAGGTAATATAAAGTTATTTACAAGTCAATTCTTATTTCTCTGTGGAACAGTTACATAACTACACATAGCATCTTGTAAATGACTGTACATATTCAAGGTTCGTCAATAGCCAAAAACAAAAATGCAGTAAAAACATTATAATATTAAACTTTATACATATTTTAGGAACTATATTAATCACAGTTTTATATAGCAAACGAAGTATTTTTTACAAAAAAAAAAACATTGTTATTTTTTTCATACTTCCACGAGTTTTTTACTGTCCTACTTCCTATCGTGTTGACAAACACGACTTGACCGAAAACGTAATATGCACTACCTCTAGCAGTCTCTTGGTCAACGACCTCACACAATTGCTATTCCGATCACTTTCATAATACTGCGAAATAGTTCTACACTCGGACACAAAATCTTCACGCTCAATACCTACTGGGTTAAACAGAACGAGTAGGGACACTATCTTGTGTTTATACTTTCTGTGAGCACATTTTTATCCATCTGTGCTTCTTGATCCATCAATCCTTCATGACGCAAGTTTGGCCAAGCTTCTGCTTTCCTTGAGGACACTCATCAGCTGAGAAGGCGGCTCTGTCATAAAGGCCAAAGAGTGTGGTTGTCTCCACTACCTGGTCTTGTCCATTGCTCCAGACCCATCTGTCGCGGTCATAGGGTTTCGTTCTTTGTTCCTGAGGTCTGGGGGTTACTACGTTGTCTTGAGTGGCCTTAGTACTATATTTGTTACTATCATTAGCATTTGTAGGTCGAGTCCTGTTATTTTTAATAGCAGTATCGTCATTTGTTTTCGTTGGACGATTAAGCGTATTAACATCTTGTTTGCTAGCTTTCAAAGAATTAGTGTTATTACTATTGGAGTTAATGCTTCTAGTCGTGATATTAGCATTGTCTTTGCTTGAGCCCTGATGGTCATTATACTCAGTAATTTGCTGTTCGTTAATGACCAATGTATGATTGACGTCATCTGATTGTTTGCTTGCCACAGAAACGTTTCCTTGAGTTGTTAATTCATTTGTAGGTTTCCTTTGATTGTTTTCTTCTTCTTCGTCTTTTTGCACAATAGGCTGTCTATTATCACTATTTGGATTGTACACAAACTCTCTATCGTTATCAGAATTTTCGAACCTATTATACAACTTAGCAGGCTCAGTCACAACGACGCTGTTCCACGGAACCTGTCCATTCCATTGATAGGGATTCTCATAACTATACGGCATATCTACTCTCCTATGATCACCATCACCATTAACCACTGGTTCTTCTAACACTTCACTGATCACTACATCATCGTATCGCTTGATAAACTCGTAAGTTTGCACTGGGCGACGTCCATTGGTGTTTAGCAACCCGAAGATGTTATCCAGGAGAGGTGCATTGGGCTGATAGTTACCAGAACTATCGTAGGCATCGTACCGGTGCGTTGTGAACGCAAAGGTGGAGGTTACGAGGGAGAACAGTAACACTTGTAACATTGTCACTGATTATAATATTCGAGGTGAAACTATCTATCTGCAGTGTGTCGTTATTTTCTTTTATAGTGACGTGCGTACGCGCCGCGTCTTCGCGATCAACTGTAAGACGTAGTTATGTACTGAACGCTTGAGAGAACCGAAGTTGATTAAATGGAAATGTTGGTATCGTAAACTGCGATAGCGGAATTTTAATTAATTGGCCATCTCATCGTTAAAATACATAAGAAATTAGAATTTTTTTTCAAGGTGATTAATTAAATGTTGCTAATTAAATGACATAAATGAGCTTTTACCTTAATTGAGTATGTTTAATTATTTTTGAACATTAATCGTCAATTTTCCTTATCTGTCACTCAAACTTACTCATATTTTTGCCAAGTGACCTAAAAGTTTAAGTACATGATATAAACTAACTAAACTTAATATACACATAAAACATCATTAACCTATTAACTAATCTAACAACGAAAAAAAAGGGCGTCGGAAATAATTAACAACAATAATTTATTTCAAAGATTTTTATCGGCAAACTTCACGCGATGCAGGAACAGCCCTACATAAATCAAAAGAAGTAAATAAGAGTGATCTCACACAAGTACATAACACAATCAACGATTGACCCTCGACCCAGATTACTTACTTTGATATAATATAATCTGTTTGTTAAATATTTTTCATATTGTAAATATTTGTGGAATATTTTTGTGTTTTATGGGTCGAAATAATTGAGTCTTTGATTGTACTTTTCCAAGAACGGAGGGGCTTTCTGGGGCAGCCAGGGCTGGTTCCAGATTCTTACTTTGTTGACAAACTGTAAATTGTTCTATCCAAAATGATGTTATATAATGAAACATTTTCGTAACGAACACCTTCTCGCTTTAAAGGCCTAGCGGATTTGTATGAACGTTAGCATATTGTCAGGATAGGAAATGACCTGGGTTACGGTATTGGATCTCCTTATCCCGGTAGGTCTTATTCGTGGGATAGCTTTCGACTTCCACGCGAGCGAATCTCCGAACAAAAGCTATTGAATAAATTCATGAATTTAATTACTATTTGCTATATTGTGATATTTGGCCGAGAGTCAGGAGAGGGCAATTCCCTTTGGCCCTTTGCTCTAAACACATCATCAAACACAACTTGCGACTGGCTGGCTGGCTTCTTATGGGAATCTTGCTTTACGGCTTTGTAGATTCCCAGATGCTTGTTAACTTTTGTTAATTCTGTTTTACGCTTTTTGGATTGTAACCAACGACCTATTGTCGGGCCTACGCTGTCCCCCCATACTTATGTACTAATGCTGTAACAAAATAATATTGTAATACCAAATGATTTAAAAAGAGTAACCATGGAGTTTCTTGCCGGTTCTTTTCTATAGAAACGACCAACGCGAACCGTGCACCACCTTTTTCGACGTTTTATAAGTGCCAATCTAGTCCTATGTAAATTAAATAAATTGAGTTTGATTTTACGATATTTTCGCCGCGTTTACAATAATATGAAATGAAGAGTAATAAATTGAAAAGGCCTGTCACCTACACTTCGCCAGTTATGTTTAAGTCCCATGTTATAGGGGGCAAGCCTATTGCCATTAACCGGGCGCAAATCCAGCCAAGGAGCGCTACAGAGAAATTCCTGATAGAAAAACACACACACACACACACATAGAGACATTTTTTTGTCATCACTATGTTTTCCTATTTAACCCAAAGGTTGACTGGTAGAGAATGCCTTGTGGCGTTAAGTCTGCCCATGTATGTACCACTATTGTACAGGAGTTTAAATAAATAAAAACGCAAAAACACTTTGCCCGACCTGGGAATCGAACTCCAGACCTCGTGCTCCGCAGTCGCGACCTCCAGCCCAACGAGCCTACTATGTACTTCTGTTTATATATTTTCTGTAGGTACTCATTGTGTCTACCTACTGTGTAGTGTACTAGTGTGCGATGCCCTAAGGGGGCGCCGATACGTCATGTACACAGCGGATGCACAATTCGCGTCCTCAATTATGATGAACTTTGTATTAAATTCCTTACAGTGTTTTAATCATTAAGTTTCCGTAAGTGTGACGAGTCTTGATTGGTCACCGTTGATTGTGCCGAGCCAGGAAACGTGGCACTTTCCTGTGTTGTGTCATTTTCTAAAAGTAGGTTGGAAATAGTAACTTTACAGGAAGAAAAAAAATTTGCAAAGTTTGTTTTCTTGGAAGATTTATATTTGAAACCTCATGCGGTACTTAACAAATTGAAAGTAGTAACGTAGAAAGTACGGAACACCTTTTGAATAATAAAAAAAAAACCAAAGGGTATTTCCCATTCGTACGTCATGGTAAAAATAACAGTTTGTTTACGCGCCTGGCAAAGGAATTTAATCAAACTTGTGTTTGTAATTGACTATTGGGCTTGCTATGTCATGCGCAGTAGGCAAACATAGCGGTGTACAACACCTACTGATGAGAGGATTGTCTTAGTTAATTTTGACATTCATAAAGTTCCGATTCGCCCCCTTATTTTCCACGTGAAAGGAAGGTACTCTTTAGTGCGTAACGGCACCAGATCCACAACTAGAATCAGAACACCTGACAGTCTACATACCTGACAGGCGCTTTCAAAGCGTTTCGTATTTCGACAGATTTGACATTAGCTTTTCGGTAGGTTATGTCTTTCCCATACAGTTTTGACTTTTCCACCATCGTTATCGTTGACAAACTGTGGCTGTCTTTTTCTAGGTCCTCAGTTAGGTACTTAATTTGCACAGGTTGGACTTTTTGCTAGTAGAACCCACGCTGTCTTACGTTCTGCTCAGTTCCTAAACATTGTTGTCTATTCAGCATTGCAGATGTCATCTATTTGTATGGGCCTTATACAAACACGCCACACTTAACATTCCCCCCGCGTCCACTGTGTATTGGCGAAGTGCGTAATATCCGGCTCCCATAGTTTTTCCACAAATATTTGATATTACTGTCGTGTAGGTACTGCTCTGCTATTTCCTGTTATGATGAGGTGGTTTTATTTGGGACAGTCACTAGAAGTTGGTACAGATGATGAGAGTGTCGTGGTTAAATAATTACGGCCACACGGGCCGATATGAAACGTCGAAATTATCATCATCACTTACGAGGTCAGTCCTTGCATATACGGGCGAAGGAAGCGATAGAGGACGGCGGCGGTTTGGCGGACTGTCTCATGTCATTTTTGACGTTCAGAAAGTGCTGATCAATCTGACTTGAATAAATAACTTTTGATTCGGTTTTATTAAAGCACCAATTACTACGAGTGCATACTGTCACTCCGCATTGCCATGGTAGCCTGTATCCTTACTTTTCCCCCCTCCCCGGAAAATGTCATAGTTAGTCATGTCGAGAATACTTATTATCGACTTCAGGAGTAAATAAGCCTAGTGTGTCGATATCTTTATCTTAAACTAACTTAGATTTTTTCTTTTAATACTTGAACTTAGCTATACTCGAAACTCGAAGGCTTTAGAAAACTTTATGCCATTAAGCTTTTACACCTTGGCTGCTTTTCTCAAACAAAAAACTAAATGACTTGAATACTTCTAAAACTCAATAATGTAATCTTAGCGATTGGAATCAGTGGAATCAGGACACTATTGACGTTGAAATTGTATGTTTTATTATAAAATGACTTCAGCGAGCGTGGACACTCCGACGGCTGGCAACCCTCAGCCCTCCTCTGCAGCCTGTAAGCCTTGGACTCAGAACGTTCAACTTTACACTAGGAGAAACTCCCTTGGATCTTCTATTTTCTTTCCCCCGGCTTCCCTGGCCTTATAGTACCTAGGTAGGGTACTCTAACTCCCTCTAGGTAGGTTCAAATAATATAATTAGGTATTTAATGGTTTTATTATTGACGATTATTTTTATTTGACGACCCGAATGGCGCAGCGGTAGTGAGGCTGCCTTACGTTCTTAGGGTCCCGGGTTCGAATCCCGGTAGGAGCAAATGTTTGTGTGCTGAGCATGCACATTTGTTTCCTAGTCATGGATGTCTATAATATGTATAATAAGTATGTATTTACAAACAAAAAGTATCTATGTAGTATATCAACTATCTGGTGTCCACGACACAAGCCTCGTCGCTTAGTGTGGCACTAGATGGCGCTGTGTGTAATGTCCAGCGATATTTATTTATTTATTTATTTATTATTAAAACTGATAAACTGATAACTTCTTTCATTTTCTTTTTGTTAAGCCAGGACTCCTCCAGTTCTGATGATAGGTAGGTGATAGTTTTAAGCCAGGACTCCTCCAGTTCTGATGATAGGTAGGTGATAGTTTTAAGCCAGGACTCCTCCAGTTCTGATGATAGGTAGGTGATAGTTTTAAGCCAGGACTCCTCCAGTTCTGATGATAGGTAGGTGATAGTTTTAAGCCAGGACTCCTCCAGTTCTGATGATAGGTAGGTGATAGTTTTAAGCCAGGACTCCTCCAGTTCTGATGATAGGTAGGTGATAGTTTTAAGCCAGGACTCCTCCAGTTCTGATGATAGGTAGGTGATAGTTTTAAGCCAGGACTCCTCCAGTTCTGATGATAGGTAGGTGATAGTTTTAAGCCAGGACTCCTCCAGTTCTGATGATAGGTAGGTGATAGTTTTAAGCCAGGACTCCTCCAGTTCTGATGATAGGTAGGTGATAGTTTTAAGCCAGGACTCCTCCAGTTCTGATGATAGGTAGGTGATAGTTTTAAGCCAGGACTCCTCCAGTTCTGATGATAGGTAGGTGATAGTTTTAAGCCAGGACTCCTCCAGTTCTGATGATAGGTAGGTGATAGTTTTAAGCCAGGACTCCTCCAGTTCTGATGATAGGTAGGTGATAGTTTTAAGCCAGGACTCCTCCAGTTCTGATGATAGGTAGGTGATAGTTTTAAGCCAGGACTCCTCCAGTTCTGATGATAGGTAGGTGATAGTTTTAAGCCAGGACTCCTCCAGTTCTGATGATAGGTAGGTGATAGTTTTAAGCCAGGACTCCTCCAGTTCTGATGATAGGTAGGTGATAGTTTTAAGCCAGGACTCCTCCAGTTCTGATGATAGGTAGGTGATAGTTTTAAGCCAGGACTCCTCCAGTTCTGATGATAGGTAGGTGATAGTTTTAAGCCAGGACTCCTCCAGTTCTGATGATAGGTAGGTGATAGTTTTAAGCCAGGACTCCTCCAGTTCTGATGATAGGTAGGTGATAGTTTTAAGCCAGGACTCCTCCAGTTCTGATGATAGGTAGGTGATAGTTTTAAGCCAGGACTCCTCCAGTTCTGATGATAGGTAGGTGATAGTTTTAAGCCAGGACTCCTCCAGTTCTGATGATAGGTAGGTGATAGTTTTAAGCCAGGACTCCTCCAGTTCTGATGATAGGTAGGTGATAGTTTTAAGCCAGGACTCCTCCAGTTCTGATGATAGGTAGGTGATAGTTTTAAGCCAGGACTCCTCCAGTTCTGATGATAGGTAGGTGATAGTTTTAAGCCAGGACTCCTCCAGTTCTGATGATAGGTAGGTGATAGTTTTAAGCCAGGACTCCTCCAGTTCTGATGATAGGTAGGTGATAGTTTTAAGCCAGGACTCCTCCAGTTCTGATGATAGGTAGGTGATAGTTTTAAGCCAGGACTCCTCCAGTTCTGATGATAGGTAGGTGATAGTTTTAAGCCAGGACTCCTCCAGTTCTGATGATAGGTAGGTGATAGTTTTAAGCCAGGACTCCTCCAGTTCTGATGATAGGTAGGTGATAGTTTTAAGCCAGGACTCCTCCAGTTCTGATGATAGGTAGGTGATAGTTTTAAGCCAGGACTCCTCCAGTTCTGATGATAGGTAGGTGATAGTTTTAAGCCAGGACTCCTCCAGTTCTGATGATAGGTAGGTGATAGTTTTAAGCCAGGACTCCTCCAGTTCTGATGATAGGTAGGTGATAGTTTTAAGCCAGGACTCCTCCAGTTCTGATGATAGGTAGGTGATAGTTTTAAGCCAGGACTCCTCCAGTTCTGATGATAGGTAGGTGATAGTTTTAAGCCAGGACTCCTCCAGTTCTGATGATAGGTAGGTGATAGTTTTAAGCCAGGACTCCTCCAGTTCTGATGATAGGTAGGTGATAGTTTTAAGCCAGGACTCCTCCAGTTCTGATGATAGGTAGGTGATAGTTTTAAGCCAGGACTCCTCCAGTTCTGATGATAGGTAGGTGATAGTTTTAAGCCAGGACTCCTCCAGTTCTGATGATAGGTAGGTGATAGTTTTAAGCCAGGACTCCTCCAGTTCTGATGATAGGTAGGTGATAGTTTTAAGCCAGGACTCCTCCAGTTCTGATGATAGGTAGGTGATAGTTTTAAGCCAGGACTCCTCCAGTTCTGATGATAGGTAGGTGATAGTTTTAAGCCAGGACTCCTCCAGTTCTGATGATAGGTAGGTGATAGTTTTAAGCCAGGACTCCTCCAGTTCTGATGATAGGTAGGTGATAGTTTTAAGCCAGGACTCCTCCAGTTCTGATGATAGGTAGGTGATAGTTTTAAGCCAGGACTCCTCCAGTTCTGATGATAGGTAGGTGATAGTTTTAAGCCAGGACTCCTCCAGTTCTGATGATAGGTAGGTGATAGTTTTAAGCCAGGACTCCTCCAGTTCTGATGATAGGTAGGTGATAGTTTTAAGCCAGGACTCCTCCAGTTCTGATGATAGGTAGGTGATAGTTTTAAGCCAGGACTCCTCCAGTTCTGATGATAGGTAGGTGATAGTTTTAAGCCAGGACTCCTCCAGTTCTGATGATAGGTAGGTGATAGTTTTAAGCCAGGACTCCTCCAGTTCTGATGATAGGTAGGTGATAGTTTTAAGCCAGGACTCCTCCAGTTCTGATGATAGGTAGGTGATAGTTTTAAGCCAGGACTCCTCCAGTTCTGATGATAGGTAGGTGATAGTTTTAAGCCAGGACTCCTCCAGTTCTGATGATAGGTAGGTGATAGTTTTAAGCCAGGACTCCTCCAGTTCTGATGATAGGTAGGTGATAGTTTTAAGCCAGGACTCCTCCAGTTCTGATGATAGGTAGGTGATAGTTTTAAGCCAGGACTCCTCCAGTTCTGATGATAGGTAGGTGATAGTTTTAAGCCAGGACTCCTCCAGTTCTGATGATAGGTAGGTGATAGTTTTAAGCCAGGACTCCTCCAGTTCTGATGATAGGTAGGTGATAGTTTTAAGCCAGGACTCCTCCAGTTCTGATGATAGGTAGGTGATAGTTTTAAGCCAGGACTCCTCCAGTTCTGATGATAGGTAGGTGATAGTTTTAAGCCAGGACTCCTCCAGTTCTGATGATAGGTAGGTGATAGTTTTAAGCCAGGACTCCTCCAGTTCTGATGATAGGTAGGTGATAGTTTTAAGCCAGGACTCCTCCAGTTCTGATGATAGGTAGGTGATAGTTTTAAGCCAGGACTCCTCCAGTTCTGATGATAGGTAGGTGATAGTTTTAAGCCAGGACTCCTCCAGTTCTGATGATAGGTAGGTGATAGTTTTAAGCCAGGACTCCTCCAGTTCTGATGATAGGTAGGTGATAGTTTTAAGCCAGGACTCCTCCAGTTCTGATGATAGGTAGGTGATAGTTTTAAGCCAGGACTCCTCCAGTTCTGATGATAGGTAGGTGATAGTTTTAAGCCAGGACTCCTCCAGTTCTGATGATAGGTAGGTGATAGTTTTAAGCCAGGACTCCTCCAGTTCTGATGATAGGTAGGTGATAGTTTTAAGCCAGGACTCCTCCAGTTCTGATGATAGGTAGGTGATAGTTTTAAGCCAGGACTCCTCCAGTTCTGATGATAGGTAGGTGATAGTTTTAAGCCAGGACTCCTCCAGTTCTGATGATAGGTAGGTGATAGTTTTAAGCCAGGACTCCTCCAGTTCTGATGATAGGTAGGTGATAGTTTTAAGCCAGGACTCCTCCAGTTCTGATGATAGGTAGGTGATAGTTTTAAGCCAGGACTCCTCCAGTTCTGATGATAGGTAGGTGATAGTTTTAAGCCAGGACTCCTCCAGTTCTGATGATAGGTAGGTGATAGTTTTAAGCCAGGACTCCTCCAGTTCTGATGATAGGTAGGTGATAGTTTTAAGCCAGGACTCCTCCAGTTCTGATGATAGGTAGGTGATAGTTTTAAGCCAGGACTCCTCCAGTTCTGATGATAGGTAGGTGATAGTTTTAAGCCAGGACTCCTCCAGTTCTGATGATAGGTAGGTGATAGTTTTAAGCCAGGACTCCTCCAGTTCTGATGATAGGTAGGTGATAGTTTTAAGCCAGGACTCCTCCAGTTCTGATGATAGGTAGGTGATAGTTTTAAGCCAGGACTCCTCCAGTTCTGATGATAGGTAGGTGATAGTTTTAAGCCAGGACTCCTCCAGTTCTGATGATAGGTAGGTGATAGTTTTAAGCCAGGACTCCTCCAGTTCTGATGATAGGTAGGTGATAGTTTTAAGCCAGGACTCCTCCAGTTCTGATGATAGGTAGGTGATAGTTTTAAGCCAGGACTCCTCCAGTTCTGATGATAGGTAGGTGATAGTTTTAAGCCAGGACTCCTCCAGTTCTGATGATAGGTAGGTGATAGTTTTAAGCCAGGACTCCTCCAGTTCTGATGATAGGTAGGTGATAGTTTTAAGCCAGGACTCCTCCAGTTCTGATGATAGGTAGGTGATAGTTTTAAGCCAGGACTCCTCCAGTTCTGATGATAGGTAGGTGATAGTTTTAAGCCAGGACTCCTCCAGTTCTGATGATAGGTAGGTGATAGTTTTAAGCCAGGACTCCTCCAGTTCTGATGATAGGTAGGTGATAGTTTTAAGCCAGGACTCCTCCAGTTCTGATGATAGGTAGGTGATAGTTTTAAGCCAGGACTCCTCCAGTTCTGATGATAGGTAGGTGATAGTTTTAAGCCAGGACTCCTCCAGTTCTGATGATAGGTAGGTGATAGTTTTAAGCCAGGACTCCTCCAGTTCTGATGATAGGTAGGTGATAGTTTTAAGCCAGGACTCCTCCAGTTCTGATGATAGGTAGGTGATAGTTTTAAGCCAGGACTCCTCCAGTTCTGATGATAGGTAGGTGATAGTTTTAAGCCAGGACTCCTCCAGTTCTGATGATAGGTAGGTGATAGTTTTAAGCCAGGACTCCTCCAGTTCTGATGATAGGTAGGTGATAGTTTTAAGCCAGGACTCCTCCAGTTCTGATGATAGGTAGGTGATAGTTTTAAGCCAGGACTCCTCCAGTTCTGATGATAGGTAGGTGATAGTTTTAAGCCAGGACTCCTCCAGTTCTGATGATAGGTAGGTGATAGTTTTAAGCCAGGACTCCTCCAGTTCTGATGATAGGTAGGTGATAGTTTTAAGCCAGGACTCCTCCAGTTCTGATGATAGGTAGGTGATAGTTTTAAGCCAGGACTCCTCCAGTTCTGATGATAGGTAGGTGATAGTTTTAAGCCAGGACTCCTCCAGTTCTGATGATAGGTAGGTGATAGTTTTAAGCCAGGACTCCTCCAGTTCTGATGATAGGTAGGTGATAGTTTTAAGCCAGGACTCCTCCAGTTCTGATGATAGGTAGGTGATAGTTTTAAGCCAGGACTCCTCCAGTTCTGATGATAGGTAGGTGATAGTTTTAAGCCAGGACTCCTCCAGTTCTGATGATAGGTAGGTGATAGTTTTAAGCCAGGACTCCTCCAGTTCTGATGATAGGTAGGTGATAGTTTTAAGCCAGGACTCCTCCAGTTCTGATGATAGGTAGGTGATAGTTTTAAGCCAGGACTCCTCCAGTTCTGATGATAGGTAGGTGATAGTTTTAAGCCAGGACTCCTCCAGTTCTGATGATAGGTAGGTGATAGTTTTAAGCCAGGACTCCTCCAGTTCTGATGATAGGTAGGTGATAGTTTTAAGCCAGGACTCCTCCAGTTCTGATGATAGGTAGGTGATAGTTTTAAGCCAGGACTCCTCCAGTTCTGATGATAGGTAGGTGATAGTTTTAAGCCAGGACTCCTCCAGTTCTGATGATAGGTAGGTGATAGTTTTAAGCCAGGACTCCTCCAGTTCTGATGATAGGTAGGTGATAGTTTTAAGCCAGGACTCCTCCAGTTCTGATGATAGGTAGGTGATAGTTTTAAGCCAGGACTCCTCCAGTTCTGATGATAGGTAGGTGATAGTTTTAAGCCAGGACTCCTCCAGTTCTGATGATAGGTAGGTGATAGTTTCTCCTGTGACCTTACATTTTGCCCCTCCCGGGAAAATGTAATGTTTCGAGCCGTTGCCATGGCGTTATTGCGAGAACAAATTTGGTGAACAGATAATTTCGCTCTTCGAACCGGTGAATTTGCCGCCTAGATCGTGTGACATCACACCCCTAGACATTTTCCTTAGGGGCTGTGTTAAGTTAGTAAAGTCATGCAGGGTGTAAACAGACCCTTCATGAAGCCGTTAACCAAGCATAGTGACGAGTCGGCCATAACTCTCCTGTACATCAAACTAAGTAACTTTATGCAATAATAGGGTAGATGACAAAAAAAATCTAATTAGTCCGTCAGATAGATTTCCAAAAAATATTAGACACTACTTTTTCCTTTTTCACGTAAACAAAAAATGAAGACGATACATTGCGTCGAAAACTCGTATGACGTCACATTTGAGTACATTTTTTACTCAAATGTGACGTCACAAGCCCCCACTCATGATCTCTTCGTTTTATCTTGGTCAATTTTTATTAATTTGATAAAACAAAAAACACGTATCCAATAGTTTTCGATAATCTAACTGACGGACTTAACAGAATATTTTTTAGTCAGTCATCATCCCTATTGTTGCTGGGAAACGACTTTTTTTTTGGGTGTAAATTCGGGGTCGTGGAGGTGTTAAAAGTAAAAATCTTACATTAAAACATGAAATAAAATAAAATTGTGAAAAAGTTGGAACTTTGACCTCCAAATTCCAATGTCGCCGTAACTAGAAGGTTCCCAGTTATGGTCTAGAACAAAAAAGAATACCGCAATGACGGTGAGAAGTGCGTTTCGGTTTTGTTGTGGGTAAAGGTAAGGGTCTTGTCACACCCCTTATGTATAAGCCGCGTACGATTGCGCAACTGGTAGCCAACGAGAATGAACCATGTTAAGCGCACTGACGGACAACATTAGAAATAAATAATCTTTATAAATTAATGCCAAAAGTTGTTATTTTAGATGATAATAAGGATAACCCGATAACTTTGTTTCGTTTAAAAAAGTACCTCCAAATGACTTCACCTTATAATATCGTTATAATGTATCAATCTATGATAACTAAATGTGTGTGTGTGTGTATTTTTCCTTATTTTGTTTGTGCTCTTGATCAACGCTGTCCTATGTGACCTGATAGTGGACTGGTAGAGAATGCCTTGTGACATACAGTCCGTACAACTCTTCTACATGACGTTAGCATATTATAGCACATTATTTATTTATTTTTTACAGTATTTAAAACCATTAACACTAAATTAAATACCTAATCCTTTTATTCGGTCTTCTCGCAGAACCACAAACATTCCAACATTATCGTCTTCCATTCATCAGCAAACAAGTCCAATCCAGGGTTGGTCGTCACGAGCGCGTTGGGCTTCGTAAGCATACGTGGTGTTTCCTAGACCAAATATAGTGAGTATATTATGAGTAGTTATTGACGTCCGTATCTATTTAAACGAACCCCTACTAAGTTGCTGTAATTTTTATAATTCCTGGAATTAAAAGTATTCCAGCAGGTATTCGAACTTTTAAAAACTACATATTTTCAAAGTTTAGACACTAAATCGTACCAAACAGAGGGTCTTGCTTTCATTCTATTGTTTGTGTTACATTCAACATGTTGTAGGGCACTAACATACAACTATTCCAAAAAACCAGATAATTGCGAGTTGTTTCAAACTTAGTCATTTAGTAAATAACATAATATTTAGTCATAAGCTTACATACATCATTATATAACAATTTTCAAAAGGTAAAAAACCAAAGACATCGATAGTGACGTAGTTGCAAGGTAGGTATCAACCTACGTTCCAACTACGTCACTCTTAAGGAAACAGCTCCAAATAAAGCTCCCGCGTGCGCTATATTAACTGAAGAATCTAAGACTGAAGCTCACTGTCGTAGCGACGGCGCGACGCGACCGTGCTCTCCTAATATCGTGACTAAATATTCAGTTCAGCTGATTCGCAGTCATTCTACAATGGAAGCCATGACTGTGATCATACTAGCACTCCTGGGAATCGCTGCAGGAAGGAGTATCTTACCTTTAGAAGAAGAAAACTACCAGCAACTGATCGAGGAGTTCTCCAGACATTCAGCACTTGATTCCAAAGTACCTACAACAGAAGGAGAGGAAGTGGTCCACGCGCTGCATCCCGGACCACAATCAAACTTCATAGATAAAAAGATTTTCGATGAAATTTTCAAGGACTGGGATAATAAACCAGCCGATTATGAAGAACTCGTAATAGCTGATATCAGGAGCGCAGAAACCGAAGCAGATGTGTCCCCAGTAGAAGATGGTGAAGCTGATGAGAAGGTGGATGGCCACACGGAGCTTGGAGACAGGACCTCGTTTGATGCTCCTTGCCCTGAGAGAAAAGTACGGATGATCGACCGTTGCACTCCAGAGGATTAGTTTCACTACTTTCTTGAAGTGGAAATAATAGAGGAAGCTTGTGCGCCTGCGCGACGATGACCAAGCCGGGAATGGAAGCAATGGATGATACTGACACTCAAAATACTTCTAGCAATTATAAAGCATGAACAAAATGATGTTAGTTTATCAAAGATACTGTGCGCTCGGCTCGCCTCCCAGCTTGTAAACATTCTTAGATATCTTTTATTTATATTTGAATGCTTGATAATAAAACAAGTTTTGACGTGTATCTTCTTTTCTTTTTGATGCCACTACTAACTACAGCCCGAGAGTTCGCTCTTGAAGAAGTTTTCAAGGAATTATTCCACGGGAATGTAACTATCGGGATAAAAAGAATAATAATAGTGAGTACAGCAGTCATTGTGCCGATAGTCGTGTCGGCCAATAGCTTAATAGCCAAGAGCCTCGACCAACATCTTAGGAGGCTCTCGCTTGGCAGCTGGATCAAGGGCTTGATTAAGTGCGTAGTGCTTGTGGACACGGCACGTATTTTTAGGAGGTTCCTCTCTCAAGAGCCCTGACCACCGGCAGCTCGGACCCTGTTCCCAGCGCTGGTAGGCTACTATTTTTTTATATTTTTAAATGTTATTTAATAGTGTTTTATATACGTATAGAAATGTTTAAAAATAAATAAATAAATATCGCTGGACATTAACACACAGCGCCATCTAGTGCCACACTAAGCGACGAGGCTTGTGTCGTGGACACCAGATAGTTGATATACTTCATATATACTTTTTGTTTGTAAATACATACTTATTATACATATAAACATCCATGACTCGGAAACAAATGTCCATGCTCATCACACAAACATTTGCTCCAACCGGGATTCAAACCCGGGACCCTAAGAACGTAAGGCAGCCTCACTACCGGCCATCAATTAAAAATGTTAAAGATAAGTAAAATAATGAATAAAGGAAATAATAATAAAAGCCTTTATTAACAATCTTAAATGTTACATTTCATCTTATAACTACTTAAGTGTTACTAATATTAAACATGGTTGTTTATGAAAGCAACATAATTAAATGTTATTATTCGTATTAGACACCGATTCCATGATTGTCTTGCTCTTTGGCATAGGCCTCCCCAAGTGTTCTCCACAACGATCTATCCCTTGCTATCCTCATCCAACATGGTCCTGCCACCTCCTTGATATCATCCTCCCATCTTCGATACTGCCTGCCTTTACTTCTCGTTTTATATCTAGGGCACCATGCCGTCACTTCTTTCGTCCACGGGATAAAAACTATACTATGTCTTAAACCTGGTCATAGTGTACCTGTGTGGTGTGCCAACTATCGAATCCGTTCAGCTATTGAATGAAGCAAGCAACACTAAGCACACTGGGCAGGAGTGGTCTAAGGGCCAGCAGAGATCATCTTCAGCCTAGCTCGGCTTCCAGTCTATCCGGATGTGGCTGAATACCTGCAGTGTTTTACAAAGAGTGACTCCCTTCATGCCCTGACCACTGACCAGCCTGTCACCAGCACCTCCCGTGGAACATGAGCGATGCAGTTTTGATACAATCTAGCTCACATTCGCGATTAAAATAAGTATAAGTAGAATTAATAAGACATATCGTTAAAATTGCTGTCATACGCGAATAGACAGAATCAGAAATCTACTACTACATATTTTATATGCGAGAGTTAAAGTAGTATAAACAAGGGCCAACCAGTTCGAACCGCAGCCAGTATCCACTTTTTGTGATTTATTTTTTTATTTTTATTTTATTTTAATATTGTAAGATTTCCAAAAATAATAAACACGGTTCGCGAGTTGATCCCCAACCGGTATTCACTTTTTGTAACTAGGGGTTTTGTTTTATTTTAATGCTTTATGATCGAATCATTACAAAATAAATTATAAGAGACTTCGTTTTTTTAATCATAAATTAACAAATATTACCAATTTGCATAGTCCGAAAAAATCTCTGTTAAAAATCAAAACAACGTTAAATTAGATAAAACCATCAACGTTGTAAATACGTTCCGTGCGGGAATCGAACCCACGACATGCAGAGCCGCAGTCAATCGCTCAGCCACTGTGCCAACTGTGCCGTCACATTGCATTTGTGCTGAATCTTCTACTGGCCCAACTCAGCAAGAACCGCAATATACAGCTTTAAAGTTTTTTTATAAACTTTGTCCCACACTGTCTCCTGCATCGTGGGTGTGTTTACAAACATTTAAATTCACAAGTTTGGACCTGGAACTACCTGTAAGCCATACAAAAAAAAAACAAGCGACCAAGTGCGTGTCGGGCCACGGAACGATTCTGTAAACAACTACTTCATCTTAGTCACTTTAAAAGGATTTATTCTAAGGTATTTGGTACAAAATTATCCAACACCCAAGTTATTATTTTAAATATTTCGTAAATGGAGCATTAAATCGAAAAATAGTACTAGCAACCCCTAAGTCATTTAAAAAGACCTATTCAACGATACCCCACAGGATGGGGTAGACGATGAAAAAAAATTCATCCCCACTTAAAATGTAGGGGACCTACTATATTTACTACTATTCTACCACTTTGTCGGCGTAATTGATATACACACCCCTACAAAATTACAGCTTTCTAGTACTAACGGTCTCTTGGCAAAACCTCGGACAGACGGACGCACAGACGGGCATGACGAAATTATAAGGGTTGCTTGGAACCCTAAAACAACCGGGAGTCGAACCCGATACGGCAGCGCTGCAGCCATTCGCTCAGCCACTGCGCCATGTGTGCCGTCATATAGCTGTGGCTGTGGCACCCTCGTGCATTGCTGGAACTTTGCTTAACAGTGGCTGGACTGCAGATTCCGATTTCAAATTGCCGCTGAATCTCGCAAGCGAAGATACCACAACATGCAACATCACCAAAAACAGCGGCCGGGGAGTCCTTTTGCAGCAGTTTATATATAATAGTTAATAGTATGGGAAGAGTGCACAATGTCGCACCAGCATACATTAGAGGCGTTGAACCGCAGCTTGCAGGACATCCACGGCAACCAGGTGCTGAAGGGCGGCGACGTCGTTTGCGCGCAGGCGACCTTAGACAGACACTGCCAGTTATTGAGAGGGGACCACCGGCGGCGGATGAAATAAACGCATGTCTCGAGGCGTCGCTGCAGTGGTCCAGGATCCAATAGCTCCATCTTACGTGCAACATGTGCTGTTAACTGTCACTAACAGGAAGCAGGTTTCTTTGCGAATAAGCTGCTGCAAATGGACCAAATGAATGATGACCAAGGAGAAGATGGTGGGTACCTCTTGGAAGGCTTCTTCCTAATTTGGAGGTTATTATAAAAAACAAAGAGTGCTGTTGCCAAAGAACGAGTAGGTCAGTAAAATAAACAACAACAAAAATGAAATGATCGGCGGCGATTCAAAAGTAAACACATCAGAACGTGGCACCGGTGACTGAAAAGTTGTGGTAATTGGTCGTCGTGGTATGGACATGTGTTGCGGAGGAATGAGGAAAATGTTGTGAGGAAAGTTTTGTGTCTGAATGTGGATAGCTATTACAGGAGGGTAAGACAGAAGAAACGTTAGATGAAATGTGTGAAAGATGCTGTGACTGAAAAGGCCCAAGCAACCCATGAGCTGACTAGTAATAGAGAAGTATGGGAGAAGACATGCTGCGCCGACCCCAAATACAATCGAATAGAGGAAATGATAATGTGTTCAAATTATGTGTCAATTAGTTTTGTTAATAGTTATGGTACAAGCAACTGATAACATGAAGATTTATTAAAGTTATCAAGGACTTGTTAATGCTTTGATGCTGTCCCAGTGAGCCAATTTTAAATGATTGGTTACGGAAATAGTATTTATTTTAACTCTCAAACATAATAAGGAAAACCACTAATAACATTACGTATAGTTAGTAAGTCGAGTACTAAAATGTCCTCTGTAATACTAGTCTAGCTGTGCCGCCGGACCGGGTCGATAATGATCTCATTACATTTTAAGTTACAGGGCCCGGAAATTCATCCGCATCGCTGTCAACAGGAACAGTGCCCAGAAGCCTGGCAACATTGCCACGCCTGGATGGAAATGCTGATTCTTTGGCCGAAAAATTGGCCAACTCTCTGGTGGTCACGTCAAGAGTCGACCAACGGCCTGGCGATGTCCCGGAAGACAAGGTAGGCTCGGACCCCATGGCCCTAGTATTTCAACCCCAAACGGCTCAAACATATAAACTACCAATTAAATTATTGTATTTCCGCCGTTTCAGGTTTTCAGCTCTTTTTCCTCTTTTGATATTTGTAGGTACATATTAATATTAGCACCTGGGCGACCGAGCTCTGCTCGAGTACAAATTGAGAAAACGAATTTTCCCAGACATACGACCTAGCTTGTTCTATTTTTGCTCATTATAGTAAAGGATAATCTACTTATAGTTTGTAATTAATGTACTATCGTGGGCACTCCCGCCTGATCACCACTAAGCAAATTTTTGCTTACACTTGCAACATAGCAACGCTCTCTAGTCCCGCCCCGTTGACTTTGTATAGAAATAATGAATGAAAGACAATACCGATCGGCCGAACGCATTGACGACGCACGCCAAACTAAGTTATTGTTATTTTGCGCGCCAAATTTACGCTTTCCTAATAGGCCTAAACTTTAAGGGGGCGTGTCTCGGCGCCTCCGCATGATTTAAATGCAAAAATGTTTTTACTGATCAGGCGGAAAAGACCACGACTGTACATATTATGCACTACCACACATTTCAGTTACCACACTTTGTGGAATTAAATAATATGAAATAACTTCATTTCGATAATTTACATTAGGAAAATGATCGAGTACCATAAAAGGATATTATTACTGAGGCAGGAAAAAAATCACTGTAGGTACATACAAACAAGCTTTTATTATACAGAATTATACTAATAACAAAATATTAAAAGTACTCATTGTTTTCGTCAACACTCTTTTTCAGAACAAAACATTTGAACGAATCCATGCTAACATTATAAACTTTGTGTCTACCGACACACAATCTTTTCGGTAACTTGTGGGTTTTGATGAACATTTTTCGGTACACAGACAGGCTACAACCCACATTTTACACCTGTAAACTGTTCCCGTGGGATAAAAACCACATCAAATAACTTCCAGAATACCTACTAAATCACTTTCTTATATCAGTGTGCACAATGTTCAAAATCAAATAATATTATCAGATACACATACATAGATACATTAAGAAATACAATCTTAATCTACAAGAAGCTAAACGCTTGCATCGCTTAGGAGATCGGATTCACTGTGTTTACAATAGAGGATTCAAATGTGGCGATCTTTTATCCACGCCTAAACGACGGCTATAGTTATTTTCTATGTTGTTGGCTTTGCTGTTGGCTCTGTTGTTGGCTTGACTGTTGGCTTTGCTGTTGGCTTGGCTGTTGGTTTTGCTGTTGGCTTGGCTGTTGGCTTGGCTGTTGGCTTAGTTGTCGGCTTTACTGTCGGATCTGCTTCACTTAGTTTGGGGGGCCAGCCCTCTCCAAATTTAGTCGCATCCAAGTACATTATTTCTTTGTTCTTTTTCCTGCAAGCTCCGCCTTCCATTTCGCCACAAGGGCAGCTGAGTGCTTGCGGTGGCACTTCCTTAGTTTCAATGATTACACCATCGTCTTTCCAAATAGGGACATCAGGATGCGAATCAGGTGCAATTCCTTCCATATAATGAATACTGTCTTTCGCTCCTACAGTCACTAGGACCGTCAGGATCACAGCTGTCGAGGTCACTTTCATCGTGTAACGTTAACTATCAACAGCTAATGAGTTTCTGGTCACACTTAATGAACACATAAGATTAATTTGTGTTTATATACGGTTCCGAATGTGAGTATTTGATTTCAAAACGGTGATGAATGTGTCTTCTGGTCACGAGAACTGATTCAGTCTCAGTCCCACTGCTATTACTAACCTCATAACAATGATTCGGGTTTATTTATAGGCCAAAGTACTTGTCAATGTGTGTGTTTGTTAATTATAAGTTTTTCCTTCCGTTCTGTTTCCAATCAATCCCTAAATATTAAAATTCTTCCCTAAGCGTTATTTCTAATTATTCTAAATGTAGCTTTAAAATGAATTCAATAAATAAATATTAATAATAATATATATTAAAAGTATACACAATCATTGTTTTCATAATACACTGACCTGCAAAAATAAGTACTACACTTTTACAATTTCAATTTTTCCTAAACTATAGAAGTTAGAGATTTAAAATAAAATAAAAACGTTAAAAAGCAATTTTTATCAGCTTTCTTTGAAACTATACACAAAATTAAACTATTTTTCGAGTCTTTTTTGTTTCGAAAGTATATCTTGTGTACTTAAAAAGTTATTGCAATTTTAAAAGTGTGATACTTATTTTTGCAGGCCAGTATAGTTCCATTAACTGAACTAAGACATTTGAATTAAACTATTCTAATATTATAAATGAGAAGAAATATTTCTGCCGGTCTGCCACCTTTACGGATTTCCATGAGGTTACAGAAAGCATGCTATGGCCTAGGTAAGGACATGGGATACTTTTTATCCCAGTAGTACCTACGTTCCCGTGGGATAATTTCAAACTACCACGCAGGAAACCGCTGACAAAAGCATAGTATAAGAAAGATCCTAAAACTTACTAAACACAACATTTCAAGAGTGTTTCAAACTAAATTATTTAACATAGGCATACTTCTGAAAATCACAAAGTAGGTGTACAGTTCTAAACACTTTCCTTCCTCGCTAGTAGATTAGATAAACGATTCACCATGAAATGACAATATGTTTGTGGTGATTGTTTATCCACGAGTCCTCATAACCCATGATCTGTCCACGAAGTAGACACAATAGTTTAACAATGGCGTCTCGACCAAATTGGTCATTTGACAGATCATGATTTATTCTTGTTTCGTGTCGGATTTAATGTCGCCTTTGCTTTCAGCTTTGTTATCGGTTTTGCTGTCGGTTTTGCTGTGGGCTTTGCTGTGGAATCTGCTTCGCTTAGGTCGGAGGGCCACCCCTTTTTAAATTCACTCGCATCCAATTACACTATTTGTTTGTTCTTGTTACTGCAAGCTCCTCCTTTCACGTCTCCACAAAGGCAGCTGAGTGCAAGCGGTGCCACTTCAATTTTAATTTTCCTCCATCTAGCACTTCCACAGGTTTGGCAGTAACTTTTAAATCCTTGATAAGTTGGTATTTTATTCCTGATCTTTTGATGTTACACCACCAGGATGCGTATCTAGTGGAGTTCTCTTCATATAAGTGCTCGCTCCTACAGTCACTAGGATTGTCAGGATCACTACCGTGGCCACTTTCAACGCGAAGGTTAACTATTCAACAGCTACCAGGTGTCTGGTCACACTAATTGGTTCGATCAGGGTCTCACTACTATTATTTGCCTCATAATATTAACGCGTGTTTATATACGGTTCCCAATGTTAAATATATGTTTCGATAACGGGATGTATAGTTTATATAATAATAAGTAGATATTTTATTTATAAACAACGATTTCATTTTCAAACTTCACGATATAAAGTAATTATACTGACCTAGATCTATATACGGTATTAATTTATGCTTTGCGCTTACATTCACTATCTTTGACACTCTTGCTTGCAGTCGGTTCCATTTAATTTTATTTTGTCATTCCTCCATCAGCCAGTTCCACGGGTTTTGCAATCCTTTTAAAGACCTCCAGTTTTTGGGTTCCTTTCAGATTTTCCAAAGTTACAACATCGTTTTTAAGGTTTTCAAATAATTGGGGCTCCGAAGCTTGAGGTTCCTTGTTTTCTAATGGCTGATCGTCTGCTAAAAGCCCGTCCATCAGCTTATATTTAGGGATGTCCTTTGCTCCTACAGCCACAAGGAGAATCAGGAACACTACAGTGGCTACTTCCATGATGATTGTGTCTTCTGGTAGAGTGGTAACGTGAAGTGATTCGGTCTCCGTCCCACTGCCGTTATTTACCTCATAACATTGACTCGGGTTTATATACCGTTTCCACATGCTATTTTAGGCGTAGGTATTTGATATTTTTGTTGTTAAATCATGTAATTGCTATGTGTAGCACATAAATATCGGGCACTAGTCAATTATTAATTCGTGTTTTTCCTTCCGTCCCGTTTCCAGACTTCGATCAATCCATGCTGCCATGAGCTATCGTTATGTGAATAGCACATCAGTCTTATTCAACCCGGGAGTTTTAATTGGAACTAATAAAATCACAATGAGAGTTGTCATGGTCTTGTTGGCTGAGTACAGCCATACAAAGTGATTCTTTCACCAAACTGCAACGTGAAATTACATAATTATACTAGGTGGAATTTTTCAATACCACCTGGAGAGAAAGTATTCTAAATTCTGGAGATAGAAAATTTTATTCAAAAGAAACGTTCCTTTATTTTTAAAAAGAAACAAATCTGCATTTACAGATTTTCGAAAATTCGCTTGCCACACTCGGGAATCGAACCGACTAAATTCGAAAAAATAACATCCTGTACTTTTTTGACATCAATCGATAAGGTAAATCATATGAATCAAATCTCTCTAACAAACATGGTAAATTAAATGAAAGGAAAACCATGAAATCTTAAGTTATAAATTCAGTGGGATAAATTCATAATAAGATAGAGCACTTTTGCTCAAAGGATGGACCTTTACAATTGAAGAAAGAAGATTGCAATTTCACGTGTTTGTTTGTGCAAATTGCAATCCTTCTTTATAAATAGTTCTTAGTAATTTTAATCAATAAATGGCGTCAAAGATAATTGTTGATTTGGTACTAACATAAGTAATCGGATGGACCTTTGAGTAAAAGTGCTTATCCCCAGTGAATTTAAAAGTTCAGATTCCATGGTTTTCCCTTCAATTAATTTATCATGTTTGTTAGAAGTTGAAAAATTGTATAATGTTTTTTTAGTAATATGAATATACAATTCTAAAAATGAAAACATTGTTGAAGTAGGTACTGTTATTTATTTTCAGATGAGATTAAATTTAAATGAAAATGATTAGAACATTACAATTGAAAAAACCACTGAACAAAACGCTGAATGCGCAGGCTATCGTATAGATACCCAATATAAACGATTATTGCTAATTAATATAGCGCTAATCATTACACAATAACCTTTTGTTTTGTTTAAAAATTCCATCATCAATATTACATAGAATCTAATTTAGTAAAATAATGAGGACAATCAAAAACAGAAAACTCTAATTTTAGTAAATTCTAGCCAACAATATTTCACTTATCAACAAAATTTCTCTACCAATATCATAAACATAACAAAATAAATTACACATCTTTAAATGTGGCTGAACTTGAGTTTTGACAGGCGTTTTTCTAACTGAACGATGTCACAACACAATATGCCAGTAATTCGGTTTTAAAACATATATTATCAAGTCACGCAAAACAGGCACTGGAAAACTTAAAAATACGATCTGGATCATTTGTTATCTAAGTCCTCTTTCGTGCAGACCTTGTTGAATCTGTATGTGCCTGGAGGACAGGGGGGGAGAACAGTCTGAGCATCCAATGCAACCCTGTCTTCTAAAAAGTGTTTTTCAGTGTTTTCATTAATGTGTACTTCGATCACTTCCACAGGTCCTAACACACTATCCATATTTTCTTCCTGGTCATCATTGCTCCCTTCCTGGTTATCCATGCTTCCGTTGGCATCGGTTTCCAAGCTCACAACATTGTAAACATGATCTTTAACTATTTTATCTTCGTCAGTGATTTTGTTCCAATGAAGTCCCTGATTTTCTTCGTTGACCACACTCTCTACCAGTTCTCCAGTGGACAATATTGTAGCGAGGGGGGTCTTCGTATTACTTATAAGATTGTCAAACTCCAGCGGTAGTTCTGTTGGTTCGTTCTTGTGAACGGGAATGTTCCTGGCTCCTGCGGAGCCCAGCAGCATCAGAACTAGAGCAGTGATCACCTCCATCGTTAAAGGACTGTATCAGTAGACTGATTATGTAGTCACAATAACTGATGGGAGAAGCGACTGCGCACGCCGCCGACCAGGGACTGTTTACCTCAAAGCTTGGGACGTGGACTATATATAGTAGCACAGTTTAATGATATAGGTTTATCTGTGAGGTGTATGTACCTCTTCTTCTGTAGTTTACGTACGTAATGATACTGTGAAGTATCACATATAGCTCACGTTTGCCAACTGAGGGTTTACCGGCGCGCGGCGGGATCACCCGCGTTCTGTCGGGACTATAGTTTGAACAACATCCTTTTCTACTTCCTATTAATGCCTAGTTTATTTTCGTCATTAACGTCACTGGCTTTTTCATCACTGTGAAAAGTAAATGTGTAAAGTTTCTTGAACGTATTTGTACAATAGAACGATTTCTTGTATCTACAATTCTGAAAAAAATATACAAAAAAAAGAAAAATGCCTATTAGATCTATAACTAACTTTAGTATAGCTGACAGGAAAATTGCAAATCTAACTATACATTACCTAATGGGTAAAAAATATAAATAATACATTTTGCTAAACCTATCGTTCCGTTTTGAGCTATCTCACAAAAATTCTGTGGTTTACCCGTGATATTGGGATACGTACGTTCATAACCTCACGTCACCTGCTACGCTACCTAAATATTTGAATACTCCTTTTGCTTCGTCGGCTTTCATACATCTGCTCATTACAAGTAAGCCGGTTGCGAATAATGCACCTGACCTTCCTGAAGATCATCACGCTTGTAATCTTTGAAGAGTTTAGCAGCGCTGTACCCATTCGCATTTGGCCAGTAGTGATCCGCACGTATAATTTTAATTTACCAATGCAATGACATAAATCAGTTGATCACATTCCACGCTATTCCAGGTTCTAAGCGTATCAGCTGTAATCGCTTCTTGGTGTAGTGGTTGCTAGCGTACCTACTCAGCACGAAGTCCTGGGTTCGGTTCCCAGGTCGAGCAATGGGTTTTTTCATCAAGAATTTCTCAGTAGCAGCCACGGTGTCTGGATCTGTGCCTGGTTGATGGCAATAAGCTCGCCCCCTATTACATGGCACTTAAATATAGCTGGCGAGACGTGGGGCACTGTTGGTACGCTTATGTCTAACCCTTCGTGGGTTAGGTTTTCAGAAGCACTATCAAGTTACTTCTATGGGTGTATCCATAACACAGCGGTATATTTACCGGTTCAGAGGTTATCAGTTCTTCTCATACGTATCCGATTAATTCCTCGTAGGTTTATGGCGTAAATGCATTCCCTCTACCTGATTCACCGCTTCTAACGTGAACTCAATAAACACTGCATTTACCTGTCGCTGTCGCACGTGTAGGTGTATAACACTGGTTTATAAGTAATTTGCTAAGCTTTGTTGAACCCCCTCGTCCCCTCACCCCCCCCCCCCCCGCTCTCGTCAGGTGACGCTACGGACGCACCGTTAGAAATAGAAAGTGAATTTCATTGTGAAGTTAAAGGAAACAGTGCTTTTTGTTCCTTCTGTTGTTGCGATTCACTGTTCTGTATTTTATAAAATACTGCGGTGCCCGCTGCCCCGCCAGCGAGGAGGTTAGAAATTGAATGAAAGAAAGAAATAGAGTTAGAAATTGCATTTATGTTTTTTAGTATGGATACCATAAGTTAGTAAGAGATTTTTTTTTTCAAATTCATTCAAATCCGGTCAGTAGTTTTTGCGTGAGAGGGTCACAAACATCAATCCATCCTCACAAACTTCACAAACTTTCGCATTTATAACATT
Source organism: Xestia rhomboidea (assembly GCA_963853795.1). Classification (NCBI taxonomy): domain Eukaryota; kingdom Metazoa; phylum Arthropoda; class Insecta; order Lepidoptera; family Noctuidae; genus Xestia; species Xestia rhomboidea. Next base: position 19,293,638 of record OY970774.1, read on the forward strand.
AGTAGGATTTCTTGTTTATAAGTTAAATGGGGAAAAACATAATTGAATTTGGGAAAACATCAGAAACCCGATCTAGCAACCCTGTTTTGAATCTGCGACAAGTAGTCAGAGCCGGCACTGCTGGGCCACCACCGTTCCTTTTAACAAACCTATAATATGCAGGAGTATGTAAGCATCGCAGCAGGTGCCGTTCTGTAACATTTTTAAGTCTTAATAATTAACACAAGTTTTGTATTTACATTAAATAAATAAATAAATAAATATCGCTGGACATTACACACAGCGCCATCTAATGCCACACTAAGCAACGAGGCTTGTGTCGTGGACACCAGATAGTTGATATACTACATAGATACTTTTTGTTTGAAAATACATAAAAAAAAACAAATATAAGTTTATTAGGTAATAGGTAGGTTAGTGGCCCAAAAGTTCCTACAACCAAGGGGTTTCTGAACGCACGCATAAATATTTGACAACCAATATGTCAATCCTTTTTCATTACTGACATTATTCTACATTTTTAAAATCTAAAATACGCCATTAACCGAATATTGTGGATATATGTTGTCGATTCGAAACCCTTATTAAAATACGTTCTTTAATTTGAGGGGAGAGTTCACCGGCTCGACGGGATGAACATTAAATGTTTGACAGTTACGAAACCCATGAACATTTTGTATGGGAAAATGGTTTTTCTTTTATTTAATTTTTTCGTCAATCTTCCAATGTTTTTAACAGTTATTCTGCTATTCGGGACGGAAACGAATCCAACAAATCAATGACCATGAAAATTGGTCCAGCAGATCTCGAGTTATAAGTGTTCTAACAAACCCGACTTTGTTTTATAAAAATAGTCGCAGCCTAGACATTCACAAAAAAAAAAAACCCCATAGGGAACAGGCGTGAGTTTGTGTACCGATGCCATATTGAATTCCAACACGCCTGTGTGCTAGTGACCGTCAACAAAGCGTCCAACAACCAACGTGTGCCCGCTGACCGGAAAACACGTTAAAAACGCCATGTAAGAGTAAATGAGTGAGTGAATGACTGAATGATTAATGGATTGTTGACAGCCGAGCCCCGACACACGTGAGCACGCTCCAACCCCCTACTGTGCCCACCACCTTTCACAAATAGTTCAATTTCACTTGCGATATGGGAAACTAGGTTAGATTTTTTTTGGCGGAAAATTACCGCTGAGTCATTTGTTACAAACCGATTTTGGTGAATAGTACCGCTCTTATTACTAAATGTATGTAACTTTGAAACGCAGCTGAGAAGTAGAATGACACCATCAATCTACCTTGAACAAGTGTGGAGGCATGCCTTCTCTGTATCGGAAGAGGACTCCTTAGTCCTCCATCTTAATCATGATCTGCCTTTTCCCAACTATGTTGGGGTTGTTGTATGTAATTATAATACATTGAGGGTAGCTTCATAATAATGTAATATACCGCATACCGTCAGTTTAATAAATCAGTCATTATCTAGCAAGATCGTGTTTTACCTCAGGGGTCGGCTTCCAGTCTAACCGAATACAGCAGAATACTAGTAATGAACACGGAGCGATTATGTCCTCCAATGGGGCAATAGCAATGTGACAGCAATATTTAAATTTATTACATTGTTTAAAATATGTGCTACGAAACTCATATATCAAAAAAACAATTTTCCACAACCGAATGAGGAATAGTACAGCTCTAATAATTATAACTATTTATAACCGTTACTGCCCGCCACCATAGACACGTAACTGTTTGTAGGTAAATAGGTTCGAATTGAAACGCGGAAAATTAACGTACAGTCGTATTTTTATATGAGCTGTATTATGTAATGGCAATGAGAGTCGGTTAGTATAGCAGGTGGTGCTGTGTTGTATTTAAATAATAAAACGGTTTCAATATCTGTCAAGAGACTCGGAATCAACATCTTGGATAAACTCCCAACAACACATCTGTGATGTTAAAGGGAAATAGCACGGGACTAAATCAAAATCAAAATCAAAATCAAAGCATTTATTTCAAGTAGGCCAGTTACAGGCACTTTTGAATTGTCGAAACAAAGATGAAAATTAAATGTAGCTACAGTCCCAGTCACAAGGCATAAAAACTGTGAAAGTACTGTAGTTGCCCATTCCCTAGCGTAGATCTCTATGGAGAAGAACGGGCAAGAAACTCCATGGACACTCTTTTAAATCAGAATATTGTTACAAAATCTTGGTTACATCATTCATGTTGAGATGGTATATTATGTGAGAACAATGTAGCAAGATGTGCACGTTAAAAGTGTCCACAGTAAAACAAAACAGAAAAAAAAACAATTCAAAAACTAAAATAATTCATTAAAATAAGCCATGGCAACTGAGAGATGACCAGTCACAACTGACAGCGCCCGTTCACGGACATGACGCATAGATCAGCACCATTCAACTCAACCATTTTGAAGGGAACTAAATGATCCGACACATGCGCCACCATCAGCGAGACTTTTGAGTGAGCATGACATATTCTCAACCGCCAGGGCACATTCAAGTCAAGAAAAGACGTAGGTTTCCAGCGACTGATAGCATTCTAGTACATAGCACTCACACAATATGGGCAATGCGATTATATAATACTAAAGAGATTGAATCTATACAATGCAAAGATAGTTGTACAATCTTCAGCAGCTCCAACAATACAATTAGTGCTATCCATTTATGCGCCCCTGTCCTTGTGGAGCAGGACCGGCATTGAGCCAAGCATTTTTATCAGCGATATAATCGTCCAATTTGTAATATGCTTGCTTACTCAATGTGCGTTTAATGCATGTTTTAAATTTTGTTTCATTCAATTCAAGAATGCTTTGTGGAATTTTATTATAGCATTTCAAACAGTACCCCATGAAAGAAGAGTCTACTTTAGCGAGTCTGAAGCCTGGCTGAACTAATTGGTCCCTATTTCTAGTACTGTAATTGTGTCTGTCACCTCTTTTACCAAAATGATGTAGATTTTTCCTCACGTACATTATGTTTTCGTAGATGTATTGACAATGTACCGTCATGATGTTAATTTCCTTAAACAGTTCCCTCAGAGAATCGCGCCTACGAAGATTGTATATGGCTCTGATGGCTCTTTTTTGCAGAATAAATATAGATTCAATGTCTGCAGCCCGTCCCCATAATAAAATGCCATAAGACATTATACTATGAAAGTAACTAAAATAGACCAATCTAGCAGTATCTACATCAGTAAATTGACGGATTTTTCTAATAGCATATGCTGCTGAACTTAGCCGCCCCGCCAGAGATGTTAAATGAGAACCCCATTGAAGCCTTGAATCAAGCGTAATCCCCAGGAAAACCGTTTTATCTACGAATTCAAGTTTCTCTTTATTCAATACTATATCACAATCGCTACTTTTGACATTCGGTAAAGCAAATCTTATGCATTTCGTTTTTTTTTCATTGAGTACCAAATTGTTTGCTGTGAACCAATTATGGACTTGAAGTAGGGCATTATTCACGTCGTCTAGATTTTGGGCTCGTCTATTTATCTTAAAAATTAGGGAAGTGTCATCGGCAAATAACACCATATTTTGAGGTTGGTTTTTCAGTAAATACGGTAGATCATTTATATATACTAAGAAGAGGAAAGGACCCAATATTGAGCCTAAGAAATATTATATAATATATATATATAATATATATAATATACTAAGAAATATAACTGTTTATAAGCCTGTCTATAATGGTGGCCAGCTCAACCTGATTAATGTATGCTATGGTAAATGAGGTTGGATTGTATCTGCGGAAAACTAACGTAGAGTCGATTTATGGGTCAATTATTAATTGTGAGAATGGTGTTGTTGGTTTTAAAAACATTCTCCAAATTATTGCGTTTATATTTTGATAATATCTATCATCTTTGGACATAAGAAAATAATGGTTTTTCTGGTGATTTGTTTTGAATGCGATTAGTCAAACCTCTGAGAATTATGAATGCCTAGATAATTCCATATTACCCTGAAAACAGCATTACCCTGGAAACATGCGCTGCCTAATTAGGTCAATGTCGTAACACAAAGATACATTGAAGATAATAAGTAGATAATTATGTCATTATCCTCAGGTTATCACCATATTATATGTTTAATACTTATGGCAAATGTTCCCACAATTCAATACCAAACTAGGATTTCCGAAACACATACCTAATACCTCAAATGACCACAATGTAATAGGAAAAATAATAATCAATTCTAATTATTATTGAATACATAATAGTGGGTATTTATAACAAATATATGATGTGCTTATTAATGTGTGGTACTTGCGTAGTAATTTATTTAACAATTTATGTTCACACTAAATTCAGAAAAGAAAGGAACAGAAAAATAGGTATCGCAGTCAGTGAGACTGGTTGTCAGACTTTCGGGTCACTGACTACCTAGCATAAGCATATCAGCCTATAATGTTCGCACTGCTGGGACACAGGCCTACTCTCTTTGAGAGGTAATGGCCACCACGCGGGCCCAGTGCGGGTGGGTAGATGTCACAATGTCTTCGATTTATTGGTTCGAGGACATGCCGGTTTCTTCACGATGTTTTCCTTCACCGTTTTGAGAGCAGTGGTGATGTAATAAATTAAACAAAGTAATACGCCTGCCTGGGTTCGAACCCACGACTTACTGTTCGTAAGTCGGGGCAGCCACCATTGTGCCACTCATCTCACTACTATAACAACTGTCAAAGAGCTACAAATGACAGCCAGCAGGTTATCAGGTAAGTATCCGTTACTATAATATGTAGGTATGTGTTTTGCGCATTTTTGATTTTCTTTTTCCTTCACTTTGTTATTAGTATTGGGAGTCCCCTCGGAGATCTATCCATAAGTACGTACGAACACTTGTATTGCCACGAGGATGAAACCTAACATTTAAATACGAAAATACGTTTACCGTAAAACTTGTATGCAAATATACACTTTTTTTTTTCGGATGTGAAATCATCAAATGACTCCTCCCGCTCTGGGCGGAGCAGGAGGCAGTGTCAGACTTTTACTGACTAAAACCCATCCATGTTCCTTCATCGCCCTTTGTGTTCCGGGGCCACGGTATCTCTTTCGAACAGTCCCGCAGCCCCGGCAGGCTTCGGCCCTTGCGGACCCCTTTCTTTTTGCTGACTCTCTTTGAGGCGCGCGTGGAACACGAACGCGCCGTCGAAACGGCCTGTCGTCATGAGACGGACGGACGGCGACCTAGCCCATAGCTCCCCGTCCACAGGCCCGCGCCTACGGTGGCCGGGGGCCACCACGGCCGGGACGTGAGGTTCTCTCTCTCTCACGTTCCGCCACCTCCTTCGCTAGCATGACTGCTTCGCAAAAGGAGGTGACGGCGTCCCATTCCGTCTCGCTCCTGACCATGGATTGAACCAGGGCCGGGAGCGAGAGGTCGCCGCCGCCGATCGCCGCTTCAAGGACATGGCGGTGCTCCGCCCAAGCGGGGCACACCTCCTCGGTGTGCTCCACCGTGTCCTCTGGTCGATCCTCACAATGGTAGCACCCGGGCGTTTCCTCCCGCCCGATTCGGTGCAGGAACTTCCCGAAACATCCGTGTCCGGTAAGAACCTGCGTCAGGTGGAAGATGAGCGTGGCGCCTCTCAAGCCACTCCTCAAAGAGGGGGCTTATCGCCACTACAGTCGCTCTCTCCATGTTGCCATGAGATCCCGCCGGAAGTCTGTCCGCTGAGCGACAATTTATTGCGGCAACGGAGTTTCTCCCCGGCGTAGCGCCTCCGCGCGCCACTCGTGCAGGCGCGCGAGGACTATCGCCTCCAGATCCCATGGCGGCAATCCAGCAAGGAATGCAAATATACACCTTATGTGAATGTGTTGTTTACATAATAAGGAATATTCTGTTCTATTCTATTCTGATAATTATATTCTTGTCTGGATTCAGGACAAATTTTATCTACGATATATAAAGCACATGTCGTGATAACATGATTATAGCTTTAGGGTTGGGCCTCATCTATCAAGACGGAGACGCATTTTTCCATGCTGCTTTATAGCCTTTTCCGTCGCTCAGAAACGTCATTTGCTAGGAAAAGCGCGGTAGTGCTATCCCGCGGTAGTGCTATCCCGCGGTAGTGCTATCCCACGCGACACCATTGACGATGGCCGCTGGCATTTTTTTGGCCCTTTGCTTTTGTTGTGCTTCTGCTCTCAATAGTTTAATCAGGTTTTTGTGGTTTTTATAAATATGTTTGTTAGTCTGTAAGGTATATGATATGGATCTTTTGTTACCTGAATTCAATGATATATATATTTTTTATTATTCTCGTTTATTCATTTGCAACATATCTTTATATTTTTAAATATTCCTATTACAAAAACAATGTTAATAAAAACATTTTTTTATTATTATTAGAACGCTCTGTTCCTCGCTGTAGCAACTTAGTCAACCCCAAGTCTCTGGGACTGATTACGAAGACACAAGGAAGTTCTGCTAAACATCATTGCTTGTCAAACCACGTTTCGGCTATTACATAACACTATTGAATTTAAAATAATCAATTTACATAACAAATGGGTTTTACCAAAGACATTTAAGATAATAATTCAAATGTAATTGGGTTTAACTTAAAAGAATACTAGGATATACCAGTGTACGACTTGGCAAACACAACAAATTGTAAGGCATTTCATAATTAGGTAGACTTGGGCCCTGATGGAAGGCGATAACACCTGGCTCGTCACCACTTGGGACGTGCCTCAGGTACTGCGCTCGTCGCAGATATAGATGGAAAGTCTCATTTCATGCATGCATCAATGATAACGATCCTGGGAACATTCGGTTTGTTTTCCCATTACTGACGTTGAGTGACTTAATAAATATCTTGTGAAAGACCTACGTTTTCTGTAGTTATTGCGCTTTTGTATAAAACAGCAGTTTGTTTTTTTTAACTGACAAAAAAGGATCATTAAAAAGTTGTGACTGTTTGAAAGGATCATGTGTATGTACGGTCAGCTTCACGATGGTGTACCCCCTTGAAAGCACCTACGTTCGAACCCGGGGTACGGGGTTACCCAATTGATGCAGCCCACCATACAATAGAACACCCGACAAGGGGTCACTCAAATTTCTCATTTGAAGATACTTACTGATGAATGTAAAACAGCAGACGTTCTCACGCACAGCACAGCTAGTATACATAACACAAGACACGTCACGTCAGACCAGAACCAGCTCGTGTTCACGCAGCGTGTCGCCGGTACGTGACGCTGTTACAGCTTTACGTCAACTCGTTAAATAGTTGATTATGACGTAGAGATGACATATCATGTATGTCGTAGGTGTGTAAGTGCGAGACGTAGCTGTATTGAAAAAATCTAGGTATTTCGGTAAACATTTTGAGTTATTTTCCCTCCAAATTTGAACCCTAAAGTCCTCGTATATTAATATACGGCTAACATATATATCAGTTCAACATTTTACTGTATAATAGTGGGCCTACATGGCAGTAAAGGGTGTAAAAAGCCGGGAGGCTCTTGTTCTTCCCATCATTGCGGTCATTTCTTTTTGTTCTGCACCATACCTGGGAACCTTCTAGTTACGAAGATATCCAAGAACAAAGTTCTAACTTTTTCACGCGATTTTTTTAACTAGTTTTAAATATTATCAAATTTACTTAAATTACCTCCATGAGCCCTGTATTACACATTGTAAACATCAGTGTGCTGCATTGAGCGCTACCGTAAACCATATTTTTTCACATCAAAGTAAAATATCGTAATGAGTGCTACTAGTTAGGTAATTATGACAATTTCCTCTTAGCTCGTCGAGCTCAAGGTGCAGACACGTCACTCCTCGGTCAAGGCCTACAAACAACAACAATATTATGATTGACACGACAATTCATTACTCAATCAAAACATAACATAACATCACGCCTGTAACATAACATCACGCCTGTAACATAACATCACGCCTGTAACCTCCGAAGATTATGCAAAGGTGTACATGTGCCACATTTCGCCAGTTATGTTGAAGTCCCATGTAATAGAGCACAAATCCAAACTTCGTGGCCACTTTCAAATTTTCTGATGGAACAACCCAACAACACTTTATCTGACCTGGGAATCGAACACAGGACCCCATGCTCAGCTGTCACTACACCAACGAGATAATTTAGTTATTAACTTTGTAAACACATTAATGTCTTTAGTCAAACATTCACCGTGCACGCCTGTTGGCACATGCTAGCAACATTAAGAGCACCGACGAGAGCACATGTCATACCATTTATAATTTGTATTTGTGCAAGAAAATTTAACATCACTCATCCTAATAGAGAAATTTCTCCTCTTCTATTTACGTACCCAATTAATATGAAACCGAAATAAACACATAAACGTCACATGCTACGTCTTCATCATTAGTTCTGCCGCCAAATGATACAATTTCGAAAAACAAGACGCAACGTGCTCGTAAACTACCATATTATAATATAACAAGTTAACTTATATAAGTGTAAGACTCTGCTGGAAAGTAAACAGTCGGCCGACGACCGTGAGCGCGAGAACTAGTCACTCGCGAACAAGTTCAAAACCAGTGTATTTTAAAATGGAGACTATTTTAATATTCTTAACTCTACTCGTAATTGTAACATCCAGAGCAGTACCGGACACAAACTATATGCCGACTAAAGAACAGCTGGAAATGATCTTTGGACCAGAAACAGTTGAAACTGCCGCTCTCGTCGCGAACGAAAGTGTCATCAAGGAGAAGATAATCAAACCGTATCAGAAGGAAATCAGCAACGCTATACGTGAAAGCGGACCCAACACGGTGGAGCTGAATATCAACATCAAGGTGGATTGCGATAAGAAAGGACCTGACAAGAGCCAAGGAGACAAGAATGTGAAGCAGAGTCCTGGGAAGTGCGACCCGGAGGTTAACACTCGGTTGGTTGATGATCTGAGTCACACCGATGACAGGGTAGCTATCCAGGCGGATGATTGTCCCAAACATTTTGTGCGGTTTGCAGGTGTATGTGTGAAGCAAGACACCTGAATGACATCGCTTCGGCAAGATAGTGTGCAAAAAGAGGCTAAAATGGACAGTGTTGTGTAATTAAACATTATTACGTCAGATTGAACTTTAAAATGTTTCGTTTTCGTTTCGAATTTTGAAAGTAGGTACGTATTTGATTTCATAGTTTGCGAAACCTGTAGTAACAAAGGTACAAGTTGGATTAGCTTCGAAATTAAAATGAAACCGACTTTATATAAAATTCAGAGGCCAATTAGTTGTTCATTATGAAACAGTGAGCTTGCCTGTCAAACATTAATTTATCTTTGACAAATTAAACTTTCTCCTCCCTGAGGATCGTTTGAATTCGGGAGAGTAAGTGGTCGAGTACCTACTGGCAGAGCGGAGTGCTAGTTAGGAACTTTGACAACTTAATTCGTACCTTAGTGACGCAAGTAGTTTTAATTATCGCTACAAAATGTATTCCGCCTTCATGTAATAATAAGTCAGTATCTAAAGGGTGTAATAACCTCTTAACGAATCCAAAAGGCACTTGTTCTCCCCGTCATTGCGATCGTTTTTTTGTTCAACATACCTGGTAACCTTGTAGTTACGGAGATATTGGGGGTCAAAGTTCCAATTTTTTGACAAGTTTTTTTTTTAATACAAGTTTTTAAAGTAAGATTTTTACTTTAAACACCTCCACGACCCCCGTACTATTCAATCCATCCCTATGCACAATTTTTTGAGTGCGTTACATTGAGTTCTACCACAGAACATGATTTTTCACCCCAAAAAAAAAGTCGTTTCCCAGCAATAATTTTTGCGTAAAGTTACTTAGTTTGATGTACAGAATGCTTGGTTGACGGCTTCGTGATGAGGTTGTTTACACCCTGTATAATATAAGTCTGTTTTAATGTCTATGTGACTGTGTTGTTTTAAAACCTAAACCACGCAGTGGATTTTGATGAGGGTTCGCCAGTCGCTATACCACTCCCCAAGAATACTCTACCAACGTGAACGTACCCATGGAAGAACAAAAAAGTTTGTAACTAAGTTGTGTACTCTAAGTTGTCCACTTTATCCAAATAAGTATTTATAGTTGTTACTATAATTAAGAAGATTATTATGCTCATTACCTTTGTAAGTGTAATTGTTTCTATGTGATCGTTTACCTAGAGAGAAGAATTGACGAACAAACTAACTGCCCAACAACACATCTGTCTAATATGCAGTAGGTAGAGAAATTGATTTTGTTAATTATTTTAAGAATAGTCATGTATTACATTTTGTTATATTATAAAAGTATTATGTACAAAACAAAATAAGTACCTATTGGTAACTAACGGCTCGTAGATCAGTATTTATACTTATACATATATCTATGCACTCTTGTGCCTTGATGTAGGTACCTAATATACAAAATTAAACATAGTTTAAGACGTATTTGTAAAAATAACCTTGACAGTATTATTAAAAGAATTTAAGTCAATTAAATCGTTGTATTATTTGATCCCCATGACATACCTTTAATGATTAACGCTGATATTGTTTCGGTACAAACGAAAAGACTTGACTCCTTCACCTGAGGGTAGGGGCACCAACCGTCCGGATTCATCCAACCACGACTGGCGCTTAGCGCTGTGTCCGGACTTATCTCACCTTCTCTCACTTTACAACTTACTTTTCCAAAGATTGTTTCTACTTTTCTGCTAAACTATCAATAACAATAAAAATCGGACATTTACCATGTTTACTAAACTTAAACTTTTTATGCTAAAGGAGTTTCCGGTAACCTCTACCGTGCGTGAGGACTTTAGCAAGGTAGGTATAATCGTTACCTAAGCAATACAGAAACAAGATTAAATCGCTCTCCTCTATAATGTTGTGAGTTTTCAAATGGTCAATGACCCCACGTGAGCTTTTGTGGATTAGATCCATCTATGCATCTATCTGCTGAGCCTTTCCAACTGTGTTAATGGGGTCGGCTTCCACTCTAACCGGATGCCGCTGAATATCAGTATTAACATTCTAAATAGAAAACCGAACTCCACTACCGGACCTGGGAATCGAACTCAAGCCCTTATACCCAGTAGCGCTTGCGAACTCTAGACCAAGGACGCAGTCATTTTAATAAATAAATAAATAAATATAAATAAATATCGCTGGACATTAACACACAGCGCCATCTAGTGCCACACTAAGCAACGAGGCTTGTGTCGTGGACACCAGATAGTTGATATACTACATAGATACTTTTTGTTTGTAAATACATACTTATTATACATATAAACATCCATGACTTGAAAACAAATGTCCATGCTCATCACACAAACATTTGCTCCAACCGGGATTCGAACCTGGGACCCTAAGAACGTAAGGCAGCCTCATTACCACTGCGCCATTCGGGTCGTCAAGATTTGCGATAAACATATCGTGATGCACCAACACAACACGTCGTCCACATTTACGCAAACGAAGCGAGAATACACAATGTGAAGCACCTACTTAACCCCAGGTGCTACCCACGTACCTACCTACCCTGTAAGATCTCCGGCGTGATAGCGACTCAGTCAGCAGTCCCGATGCATTATGCATAAAATCCTATTCAGCGCGGAAAGTGCTCGAAAATACTGCTGAAGTCTGTGTTCACCTCCGAGCTCCGAGCTCCGAGCGAGCTGCTCCGCTACGACAATCTACGTAATAAAGGGTGACAGTGCGTTTTTATTCCGCCGCCTCCTTACGGTTTCATTTAGATGAAAATCTTGTGGAAAAAGTTGGTGAATTAAATGAGAAGAAGTGCCAGGGGAGGGTGGTGTTAGGACTTATTAACAGGTTATTCAATCGATGTGTTTAACATTATTTAAAACAAGTCATAACATGTCAGCAGGTTTACTGATCTCGATTAACTTTCAAAAACCGGTTTTTCTCCGTTTTCAATGATCTTCTGAACCCTCGGTATTATTAAACCATCGGTATTTTTTTTAAACAGCTGTTCATACATTTTGACCGTGTAGGTATTATACTTTTGTTGGAAACAGCTGTTTTTTTTTAATTGCCTAAGAAAAATTTAAATTTGGTATCATACACAATGATTGTAGATTTTTTCTTTTTTGCCTGGATGAATGATGAAATAAATAACCCTTGTAAATAATACAGTAACCGGTATTTAAAGTAGTACATAGGTACGTCGTTACATAAGCCAATCAAGCGCTGTTTTCCTTAATCAGATGGCACCCGTCACGTTTTATGTGCTGTCATTACGTTAAGTATTACTTGCGAGATCATGATTAGATTGTTGCATTGTGCTGTTTCAAACAAAGAAATAAGGATTCCATGAAATATGTAGTTTGTAACAAAATTTAAATTGAGAACACGAAATATATTTGAGTTTAGGTGAATAATTCATAGACAGTAGCCACCCTTTATAATCGCGAGGGTTTGACTAATAAGAGAGTAGAAACTTAATTAATTGACACAAACAAAAGCTGCAGTTGTTTGTTTTGCTACTGGAGAAAAATACTTTAATACCTACACCTCCATTACCTTTTGATAGCCAAATTATTTATTCATTTTGAAATCAGCCTAATAAAGACATCTTTAAGTGGAGAGAACATCGATTGGAAACAAGGATTTGAATAGTGTAATGAAGGAAGAGTGCTGAGTCTACCGCACTTAACTGCGTGTGGGTACTTCTCCAATTTACTTGATAGGCCTATAAGTACGAACCGACGGAAAACAACCTGATTTCCCTATTGATACAATAATGGTAATTCTTTTCAAATCGTGTCATTTCTCTATAAAACTAACGCGTCACAGTAAGTGGTCAGTCAGTGGTCAGTCAGTGGTCGTGACGAATGATGATGACAATAAGTTACTTTTCTTTGTTCTGTTTCTTAGAACTATTACTTTCGTAAATAATAATATTTTTTGAGGACACTCGCTCTTGTTTCTGGGGGACATGGAGTTTGAACCTAGTGACGTAGGTTCTTAAGGTATTGTTTGTAATATCTTACTACTATTATGTAAATCTTACTAACCTATGAATGTTTGTTACTCTTAAACGCAAACAAATCTGAACAGATTTTGATGATACCTAGTTTATAACCTAGATTAACACTATATTAACACATATACTCTCTCTACTCTCAGACACCAATTAGTTTATTATGTTATAATCATAATACATTCACTGAATTTTTAATTAAACATGTCTAGGCAATGATTATTTAATAAATTAGTTTTCCTAATTCCGGAAGAATGTTGTAGTCACAGTACAAATCAACGAACGCAAACAGTCGCATACGTAGGTCTCATACCTACGTATGCGACTGTGTGAGTCTTGCTAGCCTAGTAGGTATTCGCTCGCGTTCGAGACAGCTGTTAACGTCGTCGCTCGACTCAACTTCAATACATTTTAATGCCTGTTTTCTTAATTGATGTTTTAATTTAGAAAGCACTTCGTAATTTTTTATCAAAAGTGTTCACTATCCTATTTTTTAGATCCTCGGCACTTATTGTCGCACTAAAATAAACTAACGATTTAATACGTCCCCACAAAAAAAGTCGTCAAATCAGCTGATTGGGGATTCTCATCGAATTAATCCCATATTTCGTTTTGAAAACGAGTACGTGTACGAGAATCGGCTCCCCTGTCGATGGCTGTGTTCGGACGGAACGTTCCATGGCCACGAAGTAGCAGCTAACATAGTCCTACCCTGCGGTCTACTCTTGTACCATACCTTTGGTTGACTTGAATGTTCTGCCAGCTAGAACCACATTATCACCACACTGCACCGTGCCACAGTCCACCATTAGTCACCATTTCACTGAACATTTTGGGTCAATTATTGTAAAGACATCGCGCGCGAAAAACTATTTGCATACACTGTACCGAACGGAAGGCCGGGCGTGACTAAAATTGTTTACATTTATTTAAGTTAGCTTGATCGTAGGCGCCGGCGCAACCCGGTGTCATGGTGGCTATCTCGCTCTATCCCAGGTTTTTAATTTGCACGAGAAAGGGAACGAAAACAAGTATGACATATTTTGCATTTTGTTGGTTTATCTATTGTGTCCTTTAACGAGTGCCTGTTTAATGTGTGCGTGCGGTTGAATCGCCAAGTTTACCTAACTGTATTTGTAACGACTTTAACTTACTTGAAATAAGGTTCATTTTTCTTTATTTTGTATTGAATGGCGGAATTTGTATTAATACAAATAAAACTGCACTTTTATAAGTCTTATTGCCTTGAGTTACGGTCCATTTCAGTTTGTTTGGACTATACAGGGGTAGTGTGGCTATAAATTACGTAGCTTTAATTATTTTTGGGATAAAAAATTACCTATATTAAAAATTATAGAAATCGATTCAGTAAACGATTCTGAACAAAGTAATTTCAGGATGTGCGTTAATTATGTAACATGTTGTATATATTAACACACTTGTATGGATTCTTTTTTTACCTATTATTTGTGAATGAGTGGACATTGTAGTGTAGGCTTTGTAGATTCCCAGATGCTTGTTTACTTTTGTTAAATATTATTCTGTTTTACGCTTTTTGTATAGTAAGCAACGACCTATAGTCGGGCCTACGCTGTCCCCCCATACTTATGTACTAATGCTGTAACAAAATAATATTGTATTACCAAATGATTTGAAATGAGTAACCATGGAGTTTCTTGCCGGTTCTTCTCCATGGAAACAAACAACCCGAAACGTGCCCCTTTTTCGACGTTTTATAAGTGACCATCTAGGCCTATGTGAATTAAAATATTTTGATTTAGATTTTGATTTTGAACATATAGAATACATTATAATCATCACGGTAGTACGATCCCGTTGGACAATAACTGCAGAACTCCTCGCGGGCGAAGTAGCGGGCACAAGCTAGGAATCGGTTAATCAAGAAAGGGAACATGTCACTGCAACATAATTTTACAGGAGACGTAAAAAAGTGGTTTTTGGACAATATTGTCACAACATAATATGTTTTTTATTTTTTAATAAATAAGCCAAGATATAAACAACAATACAAATATTATCTTTTTTTTTTAAATAACAGTTTTTTGTATAAAAATCACAAGAAGTTGTTGATATGTCTTTTTCTTTACTAGATTGAAAAGTGGTAAATTAAACTATAAAAATACATACTAAAAGTTATATTTTTTATTGGTTTTAATCATAGTGTCTGCAGTAGGCCACGTTTCAACTATTGTGTTAAAGTAGTCCTTATGTTCATGTGGAATATATTGCAGTGTCTTTCTAAGGTCTTCTATCTTCTTTTTGTTAACGGGAACTGGACCATTATAGGCCTTTTTAGTAGGTAATACAGGAATCTGAGCTTTATTTCGTCTTAGATCAAAAGTGTTGGCACCCGCAAAACTCTGTATGTAAGGCCTAGTAACAACACACCCTTTCAACTATGATGAATATTCAAATTCTAAAAAACGAGATACCAAGAAACTCTGTTTCTGAGCTCGAGGTATAATAAAATATATATATAAAATAAAATAAAAAATAATAATAATATAATAAAATATGTATATCTGTCAAAAAATCAGTGTTGCAAGTTTGGTGAAGAATAGGTACATGTCAGTAAGACATGTTCGGTTTCTTAACTACTTTTATTTTGTGATCCGCATTTATTTTGTCTTTAAATGGCCTGACTTATCCCCTTTCTTGATTACAGTATGAGTGTTGGCCCAAAGAGTTATTTACCATCAATATTGCCAAATGTAAAAAAAACTGACTTGTTCCCTTTCTTTACTAACCGATTCTATTATATTTGGTAGTAATATGACTAATTGCTAACTGCCGCACACTCAATCGACACGTGTCTTACGTCAGCGGTTGCGGAGAGAACCAATGAAACAACTTGTTTAGACCCTCAGAGCTCTAGAGGAAACGTGGCCAACGTTTTCGATAGCGTTGCTGTTACATTTTTTGACATTTCCGTCGTCGTTATTAGCTGTTAGTATGGCACTTTGTCTAATAGTCCCATCATATCATATCCCCGACTGGCTTAGATTTTACACGACAGGGCCGGCATTACCAACCGATACAGCAAAGTCAAAAGGAATAGTTAAGTTAGATTTTAGCATTTTTTCTATGTATGTTTGTAAAATTTTTATAATCCACTGTAGCGCTCAGGCGCTACAGTGGATTATAGCCGATTATAGCCGAGTTTGATAGATAAGGTGTCACTAGTCATTACTGTCCGGGTAATATGCCACATTTTATGCAAACAAAATCAATATGGTGGATGCTACATCCAAAAAAGTTGACTTCGCTGTATTAAAAAAAAAACTGCAATTAAAAACGTACAAACATTAAGACATTGACGTCATTTTTGGACGGTTTTTATATAATCTACCAATATGTACTAAAATCGGAGAAAAAAAACCAATACGATCGTCGCCAATAATAATAATAATAATAATAAATAAACATTTTATTTCTCTTCCACAAAGGCGCCTTAAAAATATGATTATACTACATCAGATAAATCCTTTGTGGGAAGACTGGTATCTGCACTAGGAAAACCCTGTCACACAGATTACCAGGCCCCCCCCCAAAAACAGTGTTTTAGTATTAAATCTTAACAAATGATTGTAACCTTTGTTAGAAGAACACAGTAAATAAACAAAGGGAAAAACTAGATTTACAAAATTAAATTAATATTATTATTGATAATGAGCTAGTAAAGTATATTAAAGTGTAGTGTGGTGTGGTGTGGTGTAGTGTGGTATGGTGTGGTGTGGTGTGGTGTGGAGTGGTGTGGTGTGGTGTGGTGTGGTGTGGTGTGGAGTGGGGTGGTGTGGTAGTGTGGTGTGGTGGCGTGGTTTGGTGGCGTGGTTTGGTGGTGTGGTATGATGTGAGGTGTGATAGGTAGGCTGAAAACACATTTATCTTAAAACAAGTAAGAGGCTTTCAGTGCTATCGTAGTCAAGGTCCAATAGATATGTGGTGAGTACTTGCTTACATTTTGCTTTGGTAAGAGGGTATATTGTTAGTATAGAGTTTAGTTTATTATATAGATAACTGCCAAGGAAACAAAAGTTTCGGCGCGAAAGACTACTTTTACACATTTGAGTAGAACATACATTTGTCTTAATGCGTTTATGAGCGTGCAAGGATGAGTTGTAGTCTAATGAAGAATGTTTACGCAAGATTATTTGGACGATAAACAGTTGTCGAACAGTAAGAACCTTGCACTTATCGTAGAGTTCAGTGGTAGGGTGAAAAAACGGTAAAGCATTGGCTACCTTAAGCACTGCTCTTTGCGCTCGCTCAATTTTAATCATGAACGATTTAGAGGCACCACCCCAGACAGAAATACAATAACTTATTACGGATTGACAGAGTGCAAAGTATACTGCTTTAAGAACTTTTGCATCTGCAACACGTCGTAAGCTTTTAAAAATGAAGATGAGCTTCCTAATTCTCTTGGACAACAGATCGATGTGGGAATGAAAGTTAAGGTTCTTGTCAATTGTTACCCCGAGGTATCGGAGTGAGTCCACTTTTTCAAGCTTAGGGCATGAGCAGGAAGAGCTGTTGTTACATGAGTGGGCCGTGATGTTTAATAAGGCGTCTTGAGTGAGGTGACTGTTCGTCAGTGTAAACGATATGTATTTAGTTTTTTCTGTATTAATATTCTATATTAATAAAACAAGCAATTCCTAAACATTTCGTTGATTCCAAGCTTAACCAAATCAGACTAATATCCACGGTGTTTGGCAAACACGAGACCAAGCTATTTATATACTTGGCCGGGTTTAGCGACATGCAAGGAGTTACAAATGTTATAATTTATCAAATAAGTAAAAACAGTAATGCTGGAATAAAGCAAGTTGGCAGCTGTCTCAGGCGGCGAACAGTTCGGTGGTGAGCCAAATGAAGTAAACACGTTAAAGAAATGTCAGTCTATTCAATTGATGACTCCATGCTATGAATAAGCTAATATTACTGGACTGATGAGTATGTTACTCATCAGTCCTCTTGTACTAATCAGAGACTGGCTCTACTGCTGAAAATAAGGAATTTGGTTCGATTCCCAGGTGTTGTTGAATGTTATTGAATTATTCCATCAGATAGTTCTCAGTTGCAACCCGGAGTATGGATATGTGCCCTGTTAGAGCGCTGCGCTGGTGGCATTTTAAGTTTTGTTAAAAATGATTAAAGAAAAAAAGTAATTCCTTACCTAGAAGGAGAGTAATCGGAAAGGAGAGAAAATGAAAAGTTTGCCGTAGGTATCCAACATCCACACAAACCCAGTCCCTACCTAGTTACAGATAAGCCTGTCTGAAACTCTTGCCATAACTGGATCCCCAAGATTTAGCCGAGCCCCATAACTTGCCAAGTTACACCGTTAACGACAAATGTTAATGTTTATGTCAGTTTTATACGCCATTACTGCGATGCTGTGGAGCGACTCGCTTTACGACGACGGAGTATAGCGAATGTTGTGCAGTCGTCGACAGATTTATTGAAAGAAGTTTCCAATAAATGAAAAACGGGGGAAAATATTTCATATTTATTTGTGAAGCTGGGTTTTGGTTGTTGAAATAAATCGATTTCCAGTTCTAAGGCATTAAGCGTCTTTGTAAACAGTTCGAAAGAATGGTTGTAAAGTATTGTATCGTTGCCGAAATACCATAACGTGATTTTGAAAACCACCAGATCAAAGAAAACTTTTGAAACAAACACTTTCGGTTACATAACGACTTTGACGTTACAGCACAGCAATAAATCCAGCAATAGAAAATAAAAGTTGCGCACTAACTGGTGTCGTTGGAGCCGGGTCCAATAAATATTGCTCGACACTTCGGTAGCTGAGCTAACGGCCGCCGGCGGCCCCCATCGGCCCCCGGCCGTGCCCCGAGTGTACCTGAGGCGGTGGCGGGACACACGGCCGACTAATTGTTGGAT
Organism: Xestia rhomboidea; assembly: GCA_963853795.1. Lineage (NCBI taxonomy): Eukaryota > Metazoa > Arthropoda > Insecta > Lepidoptera > Noctuidae > Xestia > Xestia rhomboidea. Next base: position 19,312,584 of record OY970774.1, read on the forward strand.
AAAAGTCTTACGACAGACCGACAGGTACACGTATTGATGTAGTGCACGTATGTCGGCGAGTGTACAGCCTTGCATGATACACTGGTTAATACTGACAAAAGATGACTATGGCTTTGTATTAGTCTGGTCATCCTGTGCCTGCCTTTTCCCAAATATGTTGGGGTCGACTTCCAGTCTAACCAGATGCGGGTGAATACCAGTACCAGCCTTATACAGACAGATTCCTGATCTCTCTTCGGTCGCGTCGGATTCTCCTCCCATCGGGCTTTCAGAGAGGGATAAAAGAGTGCGCCTGCGCTTGCGCACACACTTGTACACTATAATATTTCCCGCGTCGATGGCTGGTCGCCTCTGAGATTGGTCGGCGCCGTGGCTGAAAGCGGTACTGAGGACTTTTATAATACTGCCAATAGATTGCGATCGGTTTGCATAACCCTAGTATGAATACCGTGAATTATACTTACTATACCGATACTATGGGACCAACATTTTTATCCCGAAAATTTCAAGTTTTGCGATCATACCTGGAGCAGCTGTTTTTTTTTTTCACGATTTCGTGTTTGGTCCCGTAACAATTATAAGTAAGTACAATAGCCCCTTTTCAGATGTTCAGTTATTTCAGCTACACATTGTATGTCGGGCGATACAAAGTCGTTGGTCTGCAGCACTTCGCTGTCGTATCAATTGTTCTTCGCTTGTCGTGTTATCGATATCAGTCCGGGACGTGTCTACGTGTCGGGAGCAATTTTTCTCAAAAGCCGTGTCTTCGAATCGCTGTTGTGTTTTAAGAGCACAGTGTACGATATAAGAGATGGGACGGTGATCTCTTTCGATTTGTTCTGTCATTTCTTTTTTGTGTTAATAAAAGAGCTTATGCATAGGTATTAGGATTCTGGGGTTTGTGGTTGACTAACAACAAACTTACGGGTCGATCTTCAAGGTCAAGCAATGGTTACCGATACATCCAGTTATCAAGAAACTAGGCAGATTACAATAGAATGCTTTTATTAATTATTTTTGATTTATAGCCAGACGTCCCGTGTCTTTGTCACTGACACTTGAAATAATAAATAAATACCGCTGTACATTACACACAGCGCCATCTAGTGCCACACTAAGATACGAGGCTTGTGTCGTGGACACCAGATAGTTGATATACTACATAGATACTTTTTGTTTGTAAATACATACTTATTATACATATATACATCCATGACTAGGAAACAAAGGTCCATGCTCATCACACAAACATTTGCTCCTACCGGTATTCGAACCCGGGACCTTAAGAACGGAAGGCAGCCTCACTACCGCTGCGCCATTGCCATTCGGGAAGTCAAACTCTTGAAATAATGCGAGCAATGTATGGTATCTTATTTTATTTCAATTTAGAAAGTTAAATGCGATAAAATATTCAATACGGTAACGTAAAGTCGCGAAATCGCTTCACCGATATTAAGTCTGGAGAGATTTCTCAGCGGATATGTGATCACAAATCCGATATCCGACGAACTTTATAACATATAACCGAAGTTATAACTCCAAAAGACGGTCTACCTCTACACCTTCTTATATTTACGTATGTTAAGGTGCCTATTCATACTATATACCTTATAGGTATAGAATTATTCCACATATTATAGGGTTTTTTTGCCGACAGAGTGAGCGATGCAGGAGCGTTTCGACTGCCCAGAAGTTGAAGTAAAGAAGAAACTGTACTCGTGGAGGAGAAACAATTCTACAGTAAACAACACACACTACACAACACACACATACACAATAATGTCGCGGAGGTTAAGAACCAAGGCCGTTGGCAAAACTTTAAATTGGTGGTTATTTATTAACTTCCAAATACTTAATTTGTTAAGCCCTACGGTATGATAAGCTCATCGATAGCTCTCTTGTATTATTTAAACTTCATAATTGGCTAGAAGTTTGGAGGAGGCACGTAAACCTGTGTTCGCCTTGAACAAGTTGGGGGAAAGTTCTTTGTGTGTTGTTGACTTTATTCGGTATTTGTAGGAAGCAGAGAGGATTCACTTCCGCATACGCACTCACTGGGAACACATCGATATCAGCCACTAATCAACTAGCTATCTGAGGACACTGGCAGGGATGTAACACGATCTAAAGTAAGGCAAAATAATGATGTAAACCAAGGTGTAAGAACCAGTGCACATTAGAACAGGGCCTATGGTAATGGCCTCACCCACGAGTTTCAGCTCGTTGATGTCAACCCAGGTGGGCAAGCTACTTTGGGTAATTTCTTTCACCATAAATTCACTATATACCTACTGCTCTCAAAACCGTAAAAGAAAACATCGAAGGCATGTTCTAGAACCTAACATTCGTGCTACACACATGCTAAGGTCTTAGTGATTTTTTTCAAATGCCATCAGTATCGTATGTTATGCGAGGGATGATGGCAGTATTTCCAAAGAATTAAGACAGATCCAAAGAATTTCATAATTGGTTGGTTTACATAACATATGACATCTGAATAATGAATTCTCGGATTTTATCCTCGTGTTCAATTTTGTATTGTTCAAACTTCACATTGTGAAATGTACCTACAGGTTAATTTGTTTAGAACTCAATTTCCTGTTATATTTAGTAACAGTTATGATGATAAATTGATTGCCTCACTGAGCCCTACGGAAAAATCACTCATCTGTTGCTATTTGAATTAAAGTTTCTTCAAACTACAAATTTCCAGCTCTTATAAATATCCAAATCCTAGGATACGTATAGCGCTTACGCAATGCTGTGGTGGGACACCACCTAAGTGAATGCAAAATACTAGCTCTTCTCATCAAATGACTCCTCCCGGAGGGTGTCAGAACATACTGACTAGAACCCATTCATGTTCCCTCTTCGCCCTTTGTGTTCCAGGGCCGCGATATCTCTTTCGAACAGTCCCGCAGCCCCGGCAGGCATCGGCCCTTGCGGACCCCTTCCTTTTGCTGACTCTCTTTAAGGCGCGCGAGGTACACGAACGCGCCGTCGACACGGCCTGTAGTCATAAGACGGACGGACGGCGAGCTAGCCCATAGCTGACCGTCCACAGGCCCGACGCCCGGTGCGTCTCCCGCGGCGGCCGGAACGTGAGGTTCTCACCCTCTCACGTTCCGGCACCTCCTTCGTTAGCATGACTGCTTCGCAGAAGGAGGTGACGGCGTCCCATTCCGTCTCGCTCCGGACCATGGATTGAACCAGGGCCGGGAGCGAGAGGTCGCCGCCGCCGATCGCCGCTACAAAACCAGCAGCACCTTGCCCACTATTAATGAAGTCACCTCTTCGATTGAGCCTGGACCCCGGCGCGGGCGCACAGCTGTCACCCTTGCGACCACTACACCAAATCACCAAGTTAAGGAAAAGTTGTCACACTCACGGTTTTATATCCTAATTCTTGCCTCATCTTCCTCGAAATCTTGAATAATATTGATAGATTTCGTGAAAATTATTTGATTATACTTTATGGCCCAGATAATTAATATAGCAACACAGCGATAACATTGGGACATTTGATTTAAAACAAAGACGAACTCGATCGGCATTGTCTTGTTCTACCATTGCAGCTGATTACTGCAAATTATCAGATGCAGCATTATTATTTGCATTATTTATTATGAAGCAGCAGATAATAACACTGGTATGCAGTTGCAACCAGTAAGACTGGAAGCGAACCATACCAATCGCAGTTAGAAGAAGACTAGATGAACAGTCAGGTCAACCGGCGCCACTTTCAGACTTTCTCTTATGTACTCATTTCTTATTTTATCCATTCTCGTTACACCAAACATCCCCCTTAGCATTGTCGTCTCAGACACATGCTTCATCTCTTTTGTAGCCCAACATTCTGATCCACAGAAGTCAGCAAGTCTAACCTTGGTTACAAATCTTCCCCTCGACTTTATGGGGAATCTGGAAAAAGTGGAATACTGTTTCCGTGACAGGCCGCCATTGCATCCAGCCAATGTAATTCTGTGCTTAATTTACCAAGACAGCGAAAGTCGGACCTGAAGGAGATAGCGAAAACGACGGCGATATCAAAATAGAGTTGCCAAATTCGTTATCGTGGGAGTCCCCCACACGATATTTTTAATACTCTATTTATTAATATTACACGTATATTAAATTGCTGACTTTTTGCTCAATACCATAATTACTTTTTCAAGCTCAAAGTCATTCCTGCACCTTTATGTGCTTGGAGGGTTGTGTTGATGATTTTGATGATTAAAATTCTGTAACTACATACGTCTTACATGGCGAGTAATATTTTAATCAACATACAACCTAGCACTGGCCTGCAAATTTCAAAAAACGTAAGAAAATTTGAATTGCTGGCTACCCTGGAGCATCCACCTTAAGGCATTTTGGTATTTTAACTAAATAAACCTTGGTTTTTAGTTCCTATGAAATAAATGTTTGTTGTGTATTTTACTGACTGATTCATTTCATCACACATGAGGTTTTTGATTTTGTCGACTTCAGAACTTGGTCTTTTCAAATTCTATTATAACATGGCGTCTACAAAGCCATTACTTTGAACTCGTTCCTTAAACCTTGGCCCTTGGACTTATGATCTAATGATACCTACTTATATCAATAAACTATTACGAAGGGAAGAAACAAACAGGTATAAATCATTCAGTATTTTATGATTGTGTAGTAATTAATAGTTTTATGGTAATTAGTAGATACCTACTGTCGGTATAATTAGCAGTTGTTTGAACTTTGAGCGAGTTCTGTTTTGTTTTCGTACTTCTCGACTTCCGAGTCGTTCGTCAAGCCGTGAAGGGTATTACTTTTGTTTGTTTACATAAATTAACAGACTATCGGAATTTGATGTATTTAATAATTTATTACAGTGGACATTTTGCTGTGTGGTGTGTCGTCATAGTGTGAGTTTAACGTTTCAAACTTGGTCACTACGTCATGTTGCTATGTGGCCTCACTTGAAAATGGGATCACAGTATTCTACGATATTCCTTCTGATAGCCACTCTTTACTATTTTACCAAACTACCCATATGTGTCAAATAAAATTATTCATTATTGAGACTTTTCAACATCGTTTCTTAGTTTCCAAAGACACAAGTACACGACCAAAAACCACTGTATAGTAATACTTCCCCTTTCAAAGTTTTGTTTCGATCAGCCCTGCGTTTCTATTCACCCCGTTCTACGGTACAACGCCAACAATCGTGTTGTATTACATACTACGCGGGAGTTGGTGTGACACATCGAGATGATCGAGCTTTAGAGAGAGACAGGCATGAGTAACAGAGACGACGATCTACTAGCACATCCAGAAGTGGCATTAATACGGCCTAGTTCTTACTTTTCAAGCCGTTATTATGAATCATACTTGTCAAACAGACGTTCGAATTCTAAAACTTGAAAATGTATGAATGAAAATTGTCGGATTGATGCCTGTCATCCGGTCGTTTTATCAAATAGGTCCTGATATTGTGCGAGAGCTAAACAAGTGACTAACATAGTTGCCAGCTCACATTGATACATTCTTATCACGTAGAAATAATTACTGCAAGACAACAGCAATTATTTTCTGACACGTTTATTGATTTATTTTGTATACAAAACTACCAACTTCTGGTAGTGATAAGGACATAGCACTTGACTACATCCCCGGACAGATTTCTAGTAGATTACCAAACGCTATTACTACCGTCTGGCGTAGTGGCGTAGCCATCACAATGTGGATGACAATCATTTTGAAAATTCAACAATATGCATTGTTTTATTTACCTTATTGTCGAGCAGACTTTTCTTTAATATAAACCAATTGATTATGAACTTCATTGGGTCGACTCCAGGATATCACTATCTTTAACTGTACCTAACCATGCTCAATTGCTCAGCTACTAGTTTTTCAACTATACAAACATTAATTAATCCAGAGTTCGAAATCTTCAACATTCAGAAAAGAAGAAGAGTCCCTGTTCTCGCACTCTGCGGTTGATCAGTAATTAACTTTTAGACTTGACTTTACAATTGTTCCACTTCAGAACTGCAGCCGCACAAACTTGTGTAAACTCTAACTTTGTAGCAAGCAATCGCGACATGTCTCCTGAACCGAAAAGCAAGTTTAAGTTAGGTAAAGTTACACACTTGCCAATTTCGGACGATATTGCAATGACAAATTAATACAAATTAAAAATATTAATAAAAAAAATATAAATAATAATATAATATAACAATTTGCAACTGAAGGTAACAGAAACTTTCAGTAGCGCCATCAGGATGGAATTTGGTGTGGACAAATGTGCAGTCATGCATGTAAAGCGAGGAGAGATTATGGAATCCGTGGGAACTCAACTCTCGGATTCCATACACCTTAGATCCCTCTCCTCAACAGAAACCTACAAGTATTTGGGTATGTCGGAAGCGTTAGGCATTAACGTGACTGACATGAAGCAATCGTTGAGGGAGCGCTTCTTTGGCCGCCTGAATAAGGTGCTAGACAGTCTTTTGTCAGGCGGAAACAAGGTGCGCGCCTTCAACGGTTGGGTCATGCCGGTTTTGATGTATTCCTTCGGCATACTCAAATGGACTCAGACGGAACTTGATGCCCTGAATAGGAGGGTACGCACACTGTTGACTGCAAATCGAATGCATCACCCACGGTCGTCGGTGATGAGACTGTATATCCCGCGGAAATGCGGGGGTCGTGGCTTCTTAAATGCTAAGACCCTACACAACCGTGAGGTATGCAGTCTCAGGGAATACTTCCTAGAAGCCGACGGGGAGATGCACCGAGATGTGGTCTCAGTGGACAAGGGCCTCACCCCGCTCTCCCTGGCTAACGAGAACTGGCGCAAGCCTAAAGTATTAGACACTAATGACCGCAAGGAGGAATGGCAAGGCAAGGAGCTTCACGGACGCTTTTACCGGGCACTACATGGCCCGGGTGTAGACTTCTTAGCGTCCGTATCCTGGCTGCGCTTTGGTGACCTCTTCGGAGAAACCGAAGGTTTTGTCTGTGCAATAATGGACGAAGTTATGATGACGAATAACTACCGGAAATACATTGTGAAAGATGGCACGGTTGACATATGTCGGGCATGCCACCGTCCGGGAGAATCGATCCGACACATTATTTCTGGGTGTTCTAGTCTGGCTAACGGAGAGTACTTGCATAGACACAACCTTGTTGCCAGGATTATCCACCAGCAACTTGCTTTGAAGTACAACCTTGTGGAATCAGAAGTGCCATACTATAAGTATGCGCCCGACCCAGTTCTCGATAATGGTAATATCACGTTGTATTGGGATCGACCTATCACCACTGACAGGACTGTTGTTACCAATAGGCCTGACATTGTGGTGATAGATCGATTGGAGCGTCGCACAATGATTGTTGATATAACGGTCCCGCATGACGAGAACCTCGTGAAAGCAGAAAAAGATAAACAATTTAAATATCCATATCTGGCTCGCGAGGTTGTTGACATGTGGGACGTGAGTACAGCAGTCATTGTGCCGATAGTCGTGTCGGCCAATGGCTTAATAGCCAAGAGCCTCGACCAACATCTTAGGAGGCTCTCGCTTGGCAGCTGGATCAAGGGCTTGATTCAGAAAGCAGTACTTCTGGACACGGCACGTATTGTTAGGAGGTTCCTCTCTCAAGAGCCCTGACCACCGGCAGCTCGGACCCTGTTCCCAGCGCTGGTGGGCTACTATTTTTATATTTTTAAATGTTTTTATTTATAATGTTTTTATATTAGGAATATTTAAAAATTTAAAAATATGTTATAGAATAAATAAACGAAATAATAAAAATTATAATAATTTAAACGGAACGGACGGGGTTTTTTTTTCTTATTATAATTATTTTCATGTGTTTTGGTTAAGAGGAGTAACAACAACAAGGCAGCCTAACCTTTCGGGGCGTTGTGTTCTGTTGTTTGGACCCGTATTCGTATTTTAATATCGCTATAACATTGTGTACTCGGCTCTTTATTCTTACTTGCCCCATTTTTCACAATATCTAATGTTTTCAAGCTGCAATATCAGCAAACAATGCACGATACGTGTGAAAGTCAAAGTGAAAGATGCACCATTTAGTTAAATCTCTATTGATACTCAACGAACATTTATTATAATTATCATCAGCCATTTGTGTCCCACTGCAGGGCGAAGGCCTCCCTTCCCCCTTCCACTTATCTCTATCCATAGCTCTTATTCGCCCATTCTTGTTTAAGAAGTCGAGTTCGTCCCGCCATCTCCGTCTGAGCCTGTCGCGATGCCGTAATACATATAATATTCTTTTTTTTCACAATTCTGCGCACTATCACCCACTAAGATATATATAGGTTATGTATAGTTATATATGTATACCTATTCTCAGAAGCCCTCGATGATGACGTAACACTATTATCTATACCGAGTGATTCTTTTGGTAATGACAGCTGGTTGAACGCACGGCGTTATTTATTTGATTAATTCAACTCATAACATGTGTTAACCACTAATTGACCAAATTATTGTAAATATTTCAGATGCAATATTGACATGAATACCTGCCGCAAACAACTCGCGTTTAAATGCTTTGTAAGTTTTACAAATAAGTTATGATTATGAAATGCACTGGCACGACGAAGAAGACAAATATCATACCACATTATTTAATTTTAGATGACTCTAAAGCATTTGAAAAGTTGTTTAATGCCCCTTTTTGCATAAACCTGTAACATCAATTAATTCGTAGCTTAAAATAAAAACTTTAAATTTTGACAAGTATCCTCAATAGAAGGTTAGTAAAAGAACCATAAAATGATGTTAGTTACAACTTATATTACATATTTAGTTCGAGATACATCTACAAGCTATAGCCCCAAATATCGGGGAGTCGTACCTACCTCCCTGCTATATCTTCCGTTTTATTGTAATTGCAGAATGAGCGCTCATAATAAAATTGTCATTGTGTCATTAAACTTATATTGTCACTTACGGGATATCTTCCGTGATTATTATTAATTTAATACTAATCACGGAAGATATAATCCCGTAAGTGAAAGCTTAAAACAGTCATTGTGTCATTAGTTTTCAATCCATTTTGCTAGATTCTACGTTTCTCGAGAAACGGTAAATTAATATTGTTTTTAAACAAAACTTCTACTCGGGCGCCAGGCTGTTTTATTTGCGGTGGGGGCGACAATCCACGGTAACACGTTGACTCTCGGAAAATAGCATTGTTGTTTTACATCGGGTGTAGGGGAGGTTCAGGGCGGGGGTGGAGGTGACGAAAACAGAACTTGTTTTCATCCGCTGACGAGTTGGATCGGGAGTTTAAAACATATTCAACGTTTAGGGAAAGCTGGATACAAAATGGATAGTCTTCCGAAAAAGCAACAAATACAGAAAGTGACAATCAATCAGCGAACAGTCAAAGATGTATTGGACTGAGCTACTGAAACAAAGTCAGAAAGTGACATTCAATCAGCGAATAGTCAAAGATGTATTGGACTGAGCTACTGAAACACTTATAATATATGCTTGTATCCATCCTGTAAGCTGCCGACCCGCTCTTAAATCGTTAGCCCCTTGTCCGCCCGCTGCAGCGTGCAGTAGTACACTAGTCCCGCCTATCTAGCACGTATAGTAGACTAGCCTATAAGTAGCCTATCCTACTATAATATCTTGCAATAACTCAGTGAGTATTTCAGCCCGCATTGTATCAGAAAATGCCTATTTAATGGCTATTTAAACAAAGAGCGTACTCTGCTGATGTGCGAATGATATTATTATTAATCATTACAGTCCGCAGGTACTTACGTGCACGTCTCAAGTAATTTTAACTCAATTTTATTGTTCTCACCTCTCACACGATGACAAGAACAAAGCAAGGGCGTCGCCTTGTGCCGAACTCGACTAATACAATTTTAGTTCGCTCGAATAACGAGCCCGCTTTGTCTGCTCACCCCCTACGGTTAGCAGGGTGACGTGTTTTATTCGTGGAAGAATTCCAGTTAAATATAATTTAAATTCATTTGTGGTGAAAAGGAAACTCCGGGCGTTTCCTGTGATTAATTTTGTGAAAGAATGTGTGTGCGCTCGCGTTGTAATAATGACAATTTCGAAGGAAATTACAATCTAAATTGAAGTTCAAAAGGAAGCTTCTTTTTAATGAATTACTCTATAAATCTAATAGCGTCTGATCGTGGCGGTTCATTTTAAAAGTTTAGTAACATGATGACATCAGCTAATTAAATTGATGAATAGTGTGAGGCTGAAGTATACCATTGTTGGGCATGAGTGCCGCGTGATGAGGATACTTGTTACCCTGGTGGTACGTTCTAGTGGAATAATTTCCGACCTATACGCGAATTCGGCAAAAGCAACCGTCAGTCGATGTCCGTGGCAGTTTTACATGTAGACAGCTTAACAGCAAATTAAATTACGAAAGATTAGTTATTTTAAAGACCGAGTGCCTACTTAGCGGTTAATAAATTTAATTTAAATCTCTAACCACAAACTTAAAAGAAAACAAAACTTGTAACAATATTGACGTTAATAATGAAAAGGAAACACTCGCCGAGTAGTAGTAAGTACTAAGGAGTAAAGTAAAACTAATGAAAATTGATTGTTCTCCCCCCGCTTCACGCGCTGCAGACTGCTAGAGCAGAACTTACACAATAAGCTGATCGGAACAAACACCGAACATAATTCGTTGTTAGTATTGAACTTAACTGTTAACATTAGTTGAGTTTAATCGAAGATTAGACGACTACGTATTAGTTTTGTAGAAGATAGGATTTGATTAGAGAATTGCATTATACAACTAATTATACAGGGTGATCTGTAATTCGATGCAGTTCTTAATAATTCTAGAGCTAATTAGCAACAAATTGACACTGATAACCAGGCATGCTTCATGCTGTATTCCAGAAATCAAAGCCAAAATAAATATTACGACAGGTAGCTGCGCGTACCTGCCTTATATTTATTAACAACCCTACTCGCGTTCCAGAGCAACAAAAGTGAAAACTTTCCGCCACTCGAATAGTTTGCTAAAAGTATCCGGTAGCCGAAACATTCCGACACCTTGATTTATTTTGTTAGTTATAAATACTCTACAATCGCTACAGAATTCTAATTAGTATCGAGTTTATCAATCAGGCACTGGTTCTGTTACATTCTGATTGAGGACTGGGTGTCGCTTAATCAAAACTATTGTCCATCGTCGTCCATTGTGGACGGAGCCAGCTGCACACAATGGCCGCAGATGGTCGCACCTTGTGACTTCTGGAGCGCGGCAAAAGAATGATGGCGGCTGTTCTTGTTCTTTTTACGTTAAAAGCGATTTGATTGATTATGGTAAGTGACTCGTGGAAAGTTTAGGAAGCTGAAAAAGGCCGTAATATTGCCCAAAAACCCTGTTACGTTACTTATACGAGCTCGTCGCGTTGACACAAATACCAAATAAATTACCAGAATTTCTCGGGATTTATTGTGAGGAAACCTATCTTAGACTGACTAAATGGTGAAGGTCAAGGTATTTTTGGGGTCGCTAGCGAGACCTATTTTTGATCTCCTAATGCAATGATTGTTCAAAACTTTCCAGACTTTGCATTTTCAATATCATATTAATTCTAGCATTATTATAGGTAATTTCAAACTTCGACACACGACACATACAGTATACCTAGGTGTTAGTTCCGTACACACTGCAATATAAAAGTAGCAGTAGGCGGTATCTATAGGCCGGTCTACTGGATAAATGCTAGCAGTTGAATACGACCGGCGGCACATAATGCCGTGAATGAGCTGACCGACCTTGTGCCGGTAACAGCAAGCTGCTACTGACACGATAACAACCTCACTAACTTGTTATAAGTGACGCTAGATCATCAACTAGTTTCAGTTTCTTATTGCTGAATAGTACTGAATACTTATAAAACTGAGCGATTCGTTAAACGTGAGCAATACTTCAAGGGGCGTAAAGTACCTACTCATAAAAATGAAAAACTTTTGCTGCGGGACCGACCATGAAATTGCGAAAATTATATTAATTGCTCCATACATTCGAGGTCATAGGTCGAGTAACTCGAAAAAATAAGACTTTATAAAAGATACCAGAGGTGGGGGAATACCAACAATCAACATGATAACAGAAAAGTTTCAGTAAACAGACGAACGTCCCCATTCAACAACATCGACCGAATCCATTAGCATACAGCGTACCGTACCCTAACCTACCACAACAAGCTGCTTGTTTACTAAGTGCAGTTGCATAAAGTGTTGCTGCCCGCGGCAGTCCGCGCGGGTCACTGGCACTGCTTGCGACGGGCGGGCGTGGGACGACCATTGTTTACCTACCCTACGGCTGTCAGTTAGCCGCAATAGTGCCGCGAGGGGTGTTGTCTTGTTCATGATTGTCCTGAGCTCAGTGCAGCGCGCCACCCATGGCTGTTTGTAAACAAATTATGTTTTTATAGTGATTGATTTAATTGCTTTTCACATCGACAGTTATGTTTAAGGGGCCGTCTCCACGAGCGAGAGAATCGCGACGAAGAGAATGTATAGATCCCGCGAACACACATAAAAAAAAATATAATTATATACGGTCGACTTGAGAAACCTCCTTTTTTTGAAGTCGGTTAAAAATAGTATCAAACTCCTAATGCTATTGTATGTTGTAAAAGAGTATTAATTAAAAAGGGGCCCGCTGGCTGGACATTTGTTTAAATAACATATATCTTCTAACGAAAAGACGACATTTTGGATTTGTAAGGTACATAATAGTATCTAACTCCGAGCACTATTGGGTGATTTGAAAGTATAATAACAACAAAAATAATCTGTATGGGCCTCGCTCATTTGATCAAAAACTGACGAGGTATAAAATATATCTTATTTTTTTTCTTTAGGTACAAAATAATGTACCTGTTGATAAATCTCGTTGGGGCCTGCCAGATAGACTCACACAAACCCAGTAACACTCACCAGTAGCGCATACAACCACTAGACCACCCACCTTACCAGTTGGAAACTTTCAGCAGCATCCCATACCCTGGAGTAGTGCCTGATTGGGACTGCGACATGCGATTATTACATGAGGAGCTTCGGAACATACTTACAACAACTAAGTGGAACAACATGTTAAGGAGGTGACTCTTCATCTGCCAACCTTTTCCCAACTATGTTGTGGTCGACTTCCAGTCTAACCGGATGTGGCTGAATACAAATAGTTTACATGGAGCTTCTGCCTATCTGACCTCCACAACCCAGTTAACAACTGTGTACCTAATACAATACCTCATGTTAAGACTGGTTGTCAGACTTACGATGTTAAGCAGGTATTTTCGTTTAAAAATAGGTAGTCGTTTAGTTTAAACAATAGATTGCAGTTCTTTTGACCGTGTCTAACGCTACGTAATAGCAAGTGCACTGCACCCTCGGAGGTCGTCGCTAGACTGGTATCCTTGCTGACGGGGTAATCTTTTAGCCGGAGTTAGCTTATCCTGTATACTTGGCGCTGGTACATAAGAAGCAAGGTGTAGTTAGAGGCATCTGAGGTATTTTTTTAGGAGTAATGCTGTGACCGAGTAGCGTTCAAGTACGGAAAGAGAGGTGTCGTTCGTCCGGCGGCGTGGCGAGTTGGGCAGACGACATTGTTACCATTGCGGGAATATCCTGGGTGAGGCTGGCTCAGGAACATGGAGCTGGACACAAGCAAAAAGACCCTATAGCCCGGTTTCACGGGGCCGCTCCACTACTAGCGGAGCGGACCCATTAATAAATATTTGTTTATGTATGGCCACTAGGCCAAATTGTTAGTAACTAACATTATTCCTAAAAACTATTGTTAGTAAACAAATTAATTTAATTTGTATTATTTATTTTAAATAATTAAACATAACATTTTACTTCGCAAGAGAAAACTGCTTACCTACATGTGTTTCCACCAACAAAGAGTCGAGCGGAAATGACTCAGCGGGCAAAACGAGGACAAATGAGCCTGCTCTGCTAATTCTTGTTTCATTTCTCTTTTGCGGTGGGAATCAGACGTCTAAACTCTTTCTTGGTGGAAACGTAAAACTATTTCAAGAAAACGAAGTCCGCTTCGCTTAGCCATTTCCGGCTCATCATTCTTTCGCGTTGGAAACCAGACTAATACCCTGCAGTGGGTGAAGTCGGGCTGGGGATGATTATGAAGAGGTATTTATTTTACGGAGAAACATTTTGGTATTCCTAATGAATAAACTACGAGGATGAGCCCAGCGGGCCTACCATGACGTTTTAAAACAGGATCGTTTTAATTGCGTGCGAGTGAGGGAAAGAAACGGAGCTATAGATGACGTCTAGCACCATCTCTTTCCCTCACTCGCACGCAATTAAAACTATCCTGCTTTAAGACGTCATGGTAGGCCCGCTGTAGACCATTAAAAGTTAAGCAAATTCAGAATTTCATACAACCGCCTGTCAAAAACTTACAGTTGTGATTTGAAAAGCGACAGTTGAAGTTGAAGTTGGTATAATAGTACTCATCTTGCTTATTCATTTCCGTGACTTTATATTGCATTAAAATGTATGCAAGATTACAACAAAATTTAATTTCAGTATCTGCCATAAGTGGATTACAAAGACGCAACTCGTGCTTTTACCTATCACAAATAAACATACCATAATCTAAATCATTTTACTGAAGTAAGTTCTAATGAAACCGATGTACGTCATATTGATTGAAATCCATTCCTCATCCTAACTTCTTCAAATAAATAAAAATAATAACTCTATTAATAAAATACAATTGCTTTATGTCCAGATCTCATCGTGGTTGGTATTGGAGTTAATTAGCACAGCTAGGACGCCGGCTGTTTAATGAAGTAATGCTAGGTTAAGTCCACGGCGACACCCTCAGCTGCGGCCGGGTTACTTAAAGGGATGACACTGAATAGTGCTGCAGAAAGAAAGAAAAGAAGAACTCTTGTGTTCCGTGGTGTAGCGGTTGCAAGCGGTAAGCTATAAGAGCACAACAAACTGGAACTCACACCTCAGTGGTAAGCACTTACATCCCGATGGTAAGCACCTACTAACATTCCCTGATGGTTATTCCTTTTACTCCTGAAAAGCACTGAAATGTCCAATTCAATAACGATGTTGTTTATTAATGAAATATTTCAAATATCTAATGAGACCGTCAGTATTTTATGATATTGCCCATAGACTAAGAGATTTTTTTTTACATATGATGTTATTAAAGTCAACCACGTCCACGAGATCGTTCAACCCTGACTGGGAGTCAGCGGGCGACATTCATCTTGCACTATCGCCGCTAAATAGTTGTAGTCCTAAGCCTTTTAGCTGTTAAGCCTTTCAGCCGCGGAGCCGCTGAGCATCGTAAGCCTTGACAACCACCTACATTTATTTAATTAAATCATCCAACTTATATCCAAGTTATAGTCAAGTTATATCAAAGTCATGAGTGATATCGCGAGAGATTCGCGTCGTAATGACTTAGCTAACTTATTGTTATAAAGTTGTCAAGCAAAATGTACGGATTAAGATATTCTAAGTTAATGATGCTTGAGGTGGAGCTTAAACCGAGTTATGGAAGTGAAACTGAGTTTTGGATTTCGGCAACAAATAAGCCGACATATCTGAGTATAAAATATTACGCAGTGATCTTGATTTTATTTTCGCTGCTTACCAAACGTTTGTGTATTGATTTAACGTGTCACCACATAATGCCGGATGTACGGTCGACCAAGCTATTTGGTTTACATTTTACAATGTAATTTGCATGTTAAAATGTTATTTTACCGTGGATGAATGGAAGATATCATGGTATTTTACCGATACAAAGATGCATATGCACCAGAAACCATATGCACATGACAAGCAAAGCAATCAGTAAGAAATGTAGGAGGCATCGCTGGTGCCGACAAGTTGTAGTCGTTCACAAACACAAGTGTGTAACAACGAACAAGTTTAATTTGCTGCAAGTTTCATGAAGCCACTTACTGTAACTGACAAGCTATTATGAACTTACTACAAGTCGTATAATGATGTTGCAGCACAAAGTTTCAAGTACGATTACAGGCAATACAAGGAGAAAACGGACCCTCCACGAGGCCGGCGACCATGCATCCTGTACATACATCAAACTTAGTTACTCTCCGCAAAAGTTATTGATGAGAAATTACTTATTTTTTGAAGTAAAATCTATGAATGCATTAATTAGTAATAGTCCTCCTGACTGTTTCCGGTCTCGGCGGCCAATCTCAGCGGAGATAAGCCACCGGCGCGGGAGTTATTATAGTGCACGAGTGTGCGCACGCGCAGGCACAAGTGCGCTCTATCTTCCCTAACCCTCATAGTCATGTGCGTTACCCCAGCCAGATCTTGTCGAAAATCGTCATCTAAGTGCAATAGATAATTAGAAATAAGCTTCTGTAATTGGTGAGCTGATTTTTAGTTTTTTAATTATTTGATAAAAACACTTTCGGCTGGAGTAACGTTACCCCAGCCAGATTTTTTGTTTTTTAGTGGATATTTTGAAATAAATCTTATGTAAAAAATTAGAAATCAATTTCAAATAAATGGTATAAATTAATTTGTGTTTGTATTTGCTATGGTTTTAGAATAGAATAGAATAATTTATTTGTATAAAAACATGGTACATTAAGGTCTTATGGATAGGGTTATGAACTTACATGTTTCGCCATAGAAATGGCATACAAATATTAGAACATCATAAACGTAAAATTTTTACACAACATCAATATTGGTGTAAATATTAATATTACAATGTCTAGATAATAAGAATAGCACTCACAATTCAGGATTCATGTCTATTTTAAATTTTCAGTAATTAATAGACTCTTATAATTATTATAGAGAAAACTAAAAAATATATCAACTTACAATACTTTGTTACTTAGTAGCTATATCTATCGGATACTTTTTTTTTCAAAGAATTCTTTTACACTATAAAAACAATTGTCAATAAGCCATTTATGTAATTTGGATTTGAAATATTTTAAAGGGAGTTCCCTTAATTGTTTGGGTATGTTGTTAAAAATTTTTATTGCAGTGATTAGACTATTTTTTAGGCATAATGTGCTTTGATGTGTAAGGATTCGCAATCTTGTGGGATCTCGACGAGTGTATTTCGAATGCAGATCACATGCTATAAAGAATTTAGAGTGTTCCTTCACAAAAATAGGTTGCGAAGATATTTAAAATCCTGCTGGGGTAACGTTTTACACGATGGCTGCATCTCGGAATTTACTATACGGGTGATTGTAATATTTGTACATGAGATCTGGCTAATTAGTTATAATTTGGTACGCAACAAACGAATCCACTTTAATGCACCGTTTTGAAGTTATTTGAGTAAATAGAAAATATGCTTTAGTAGGTCCTAGCACTTCCAATAAGCGCTCCAAAGACTAAACTTAAACGTTATTATATAGGTAATTACTGTCTATAAATGGTAACGAAGTTTCATTAGTATACTATAAGTAATTAAAAAGTTATGACGATGTTCCGGCCACGGCGCGAAGCTGAGTTTTTTGACGACCGATTAACCAAGTTTACTGTAGTAGTGGTAACTGAATTTTATATCAATAATTAGCAATACAGTTCAATTATATACATGTGAAATTTCAGGCTTGTACACTAATTAATTAACGAGATAATCGAACACATAAGATTTTCTTTTTTTTTTACATAAGATTTATTTCAAAATATCCACTAAAAAACAAAAGATCTGGCTGGGGTAACGTTACTCCAGCCGGAAGTGTTTTTATCAAATAATAAAAAACTATCAGCATACCAAATTTAAAAATCAGCTTACCAATTACAGAAGCTGTATTTCTAATTATCTATTGCACTTAGATGACGATTTTCGACAAGATCTGGCGGCAAAAAAGTAAAAATGTTGAAACTTTGACTCCAATATCTCCATAAGTAGATGGTATGGTCCAGAACCAAAACAAGATCGTAATGACGGGGAGCACAAGTGCCTTTCAGCTTCGTTAAGGTTATTTTTACACCAACAAAACTAATAAGTATTTCATCATCATCATCAGCCTATTAATTTCCCACTGCTGGGACACAGGCCTCCTCTCTATGAGAGGGAATGGGCTATAATCCACCACGCGGGCCCAGAGCGGATTGGTAGATGTCACATGTCTTCGAATTTTTTTTCCTTCACCGTTTTAAGAGCAGTGGTAATGAAATAAATTACATAAAGTAATGCGCCTGGTCTGGGTTCGAACCCACGACTTACTGTTTAAGTATAAGTATGTAAGTATTTACTATCAAGAAAAAAATTTGGTAAGCTCTATCATTAGATAGAGCTTACCAAAATTTTTGATATTAATCAATGAAAGCTTTGTCTCAAAACTGCCTCATGCCTTTCATTATTGATAATAGCAACATTATGTTAACGTTTTTTTCCAAATTAGGACCACTACTGACATAGTCTCCGTGATTATTTCTGCTTGAATAAAAACTGACCCTGTCTGTAGTAAATAAATATTTCATATATAAACAAACCTTTCAGTACAGGCAACCCGTGTAAATACTGAATATTTCTTCTTCTTCTTCTCAAATCGATGACTCAGATATTTTAGTCCGACCATTTCGTGTCGACATGGACAGCACCCTGCCGATGCGGGCATGAAAGGAGCCTCCCGACGCGTTAATCCAAACTTAATTACGATTCGAAACGCTCTGGACAGTGGACAGCCAGCACTCGGTAACGCAGAGTTTAGTCCTGAATTCCTGATACGCTGATGTCGGTCGCGCACGGTCGAACGCGTACGTCAACGAGAAATATGTAGAATTCAGGCCTTAGCCGACTCATCCTTTCACCACGATGACTCAAATCAATACTTACGAGTATTAGAAGAAATAATTGAATCTTGAATATGTAAAGGAATATTACTGCGTTCCCTTAATTATGTTTGTGTTTCACATTTAAAACCACATTCAGGCATTATAGGATGTAATTTTCGCGGAATTTACTTTCCATGGTTTATAAACGTAAAGATTTGTTATTCTTAAATCAAAAACGCAATACCGCTTTGTTCAATAAATCAAAGTGCTCCTAGAACGTCGTTTTCCTCAATATTTTCAACAATTTATTTACGATTAGTGAGCAGTCCACGTTCGGCGAGGACGTTCCCAGTGTGAGGGCGCGAGGCACGACGGCGGCGCTGCACGCGAGCCTTCTTTCCTACGTCGTGTTTGATCTCGCGTCGCCGTCGTCGCTGCGATAGCTTCGTGTCATCCGACCCTCCCCCCCACATACTTTCAAGCAATCGTTTTGCAGCGCCTTTACGATATTTTCAATCCTTTCAAAGTTATTCTAGATAGGTGGATAGGGATTTCGAGCAAGTACATAAACTAAAATTGAACCACGTATTTAGATTACTTTCGCTTTAACTTTCTTGCTTTGAAAATTGATACTTTTCGTGACATAGACAAATGACGAATAGATCAAGACAAATTAATGACAAACAGGTCACCGAAATTGGCTTTGAAATAAACAGAGTTGAGAACTCTCTAAACCAATGATAGAGTGGTACCTAAGGTAAGAGATTTACTTGCGTATGCTTCTCATCTATCGAGTACTATTTGAATAAATATTTTTATTATATACCCTAGAGGAGGCACGGGAAAAGAGCAAATGGAAGGAATCGGGGGAGGCCTTTGCCCAGCAGTGGGACAGTACAGGCTAACAGAAAAAAAAGTACCCTAGTGGTAACATTTTTAAAATCAGAGGCAAAGTGTTATGCAGTGATGTTTCGGAGTCAAAGCTATCATGACTAATTGAAGTGTATTGAATAGGAATAAGCTTTCATCATGTGCGTTGCGTTGGGGTGACTGAAAGCTGACCTACCTGATCACTGGATCCAGCTGATCGTCACTTTTTATTATCGCATTGTGGCCAAAATGTAGTACAGTTAATAACAATGAATATTCTACCGTTAGCTCCATCACCACAAACAGAGTTAGGATCATGACTGTCAACCGGAGAGGAACAGCACACTTCAGGATACGCGAACAATGCGTGTTTACATAACGTATGTGTTCTACATAGAAATCTGCTCATCTCTTGTAAGTTCTCTATAATAATGTGATCTGATTTACAGTAATGGTATTCCATCGCTTTTCATACAAGTTGGCTGGAGTCTTAGGCTGGTTATTAGTGAGTCTGTTTGCGGACTGGTATTGAAACCAAATTATGAAGATTTTGGATGAGAAAATTACAGATTGTCCATGGAAATCGTAACATACATCATATATAACGTGCATCAAATAAGGTAGTCCTGATTTGTTTATATGTTGTATGTGATGAAGTACTTATGTCAAATCCAGTTTTTCGACTTCCAAATCATTGTAAAATTTTTGAAAAACCATAAATTTTCCTTTTTTTTAGTTTTTGACATTTTTTCCACGAAGAACCTTTGCCACGGTAAAAGTCACTATAAAAGTTTTTAAGAAGACTAAATTTGCAACAAAATTAAAGCAATTTGGTTATATTAGACCAAATAGCTTTTAAGATACAGCTATACACCATGGACTAAGAAGGCGTTCCGATAAGTGTACTTTATCGTAAACTGTTTTGACATTCCTCTTCTAATAAAAATGAAACTTATGAGGATGTTGCCTTATTTCGCACGAGTAGCTTCCAGCTTTCCAGAAGATATGAGCGGAACAGCTGCTGTGTTATGAAATAGGGAGTTATTCCCGACTCCTCACCGTACTTGAATACTAATACAACACGTTCTCTTTTCATTCTACTCTACAAATAAACAAAGTGTTTGCCATAAAAATTCTTGCCTGTCAATATCATCAATGTCAGATGATGGTCACAGTGCAGTCAATGCTACAATATTTGCACCAAGATGTTGTTGTCAATAGAAACGGCTTTGTACAGTTATTACTAAAATTAGAGGAGTAAATATTTTAATATAATAAATTACTCATGTCGATGGATACAAAACATTAAATTATTAAACTACCCACTTATAGTGTTGACGTTTACTTTTCAAAATAATTTCAAATTTCCAACTCAGAGTTAGTTCCCCTTAACAAAGCTCAGAATATTGTATCAACTTGAGCACGTAGGTAGGTACTATGATAAATCTTAACGACTTAGTTTGTTCTTGTTACAGGCAGTCGCCAGACAAAGCATTCCATCTCATCTCTATAATTATTAACGTCTGCAACAGTCATCTAGCTGTAACCACGAAATACTAGAATAGCAAACTAAGATCAATGAACAACAACGAAATCAAAATGGGTTTTATTAATGCCTTTGTTAAAGTTGCGAAAATAAACTGTACGCATGCTGGTACGCATGACAACACACTGCATATGAAGCCTTTTGTTACGTAAATCACATGCAAATAACCATGGACGAGTGACACCGCTTGAGTCAGCACACCAGTGGAAAAGGGTCCAGCCTCGCCGTCACCCTCGCTTCGCACGTGGTCACACGAAAAAATGGAAATTTATTTTTATTTCGAAAACCGGGTCACAACCTCACAACCGTCGCAGCGCTGGTATTCAACGTTTTATTAAAACATTCAAGTGCCACTTACCGTACGAATCACTCTCAAGTTCTTTCCTTATTTGTGCACAAACGTTTGATTAAATGTGATTGAAACAATTCACCACAACACACGCAACTCGTCTCTCACTATTTATAAACGCGCGCTACGACCGTGCGC
The DNA here is from genome assembly GCA_963853795.1 of Xestia rhomboidea. NCBI lineage: Eukaryota > Metazoa > Arthropoda > Insecta > Lepidoptera > Noctuidae > Xestia > Xestia rhomboidea. The sequence continues at coordinate 19,334,299 of OY970774.1, forward strand.
GCCGGCGGCTGCCGTACCACTGACGACACGGCAATGTTTACGCCGTATCGCGCATGCGTGTTCGACTACCCTCTAATGTCGACGCTCGCTGAACACCGTATTTTCGACTGTCGGCCGTTGAAATAAGGTTCATTGGCAGCGAGGGATGAAAATTGTTGTAGTGTGGTAACGTTGAGTGTCCCTTGTATCTCGTTCAATTTTTTCACGCTGTTCGCTTTCAGTGTGCGTTATTGTGGGAGATCGCGCTTGACTCATCGCTCAGATAAGTTGAGTCACTATATCGCACGCGATTTGTTCATATCCCTTGTTTCGGGTTACAAATACCTACGTTGCTACGAGAGGGTTGACATACGCTAGTACCTACTACGCATAGTACAGCAGTCCTTTTTTTTTTTTTTTTTCGGATGTGTAATCATCAAATGACTTCTCCCGCTCTGGGCGGAGCAGGAGGGAGTGTCAGACTATTACTGACTAAAACCCATCCATGTTCCTTCATCGCCCTTTGTGTATCTCTTTCGAATAGTCCCGCAGCCCCGGCAGGCTTCGGCCCTTGCGGACCCCTTCACTGTTGCTGGCTCTCTTTGAGGCGCGCGTGGAACACTCCTGCGCCGTCGACACGGCCTGTCGTCATGAGACGGACGGACGGCGAGCTAGCCCATAGCTCCCCGTCCACAGGCCCGCGCCTACGGTGGCCGGAAGCCACCACGTGGCCCCCGACGCCCGGGGCGTCTATCGCGGCGGCCGGGACGTGAGGATCTCTCCCTCTCACGTTCCGCCACCTCCTTCGCTAGCATGACTGCTTCGCAGAAGGAGGCGACGGCGTCCCATTCCGTCTCGCTCCGGACCATGGCACGAACCAGGGCCGGAAGCGAGAGGTCGCCGCCGCCGATCGCCACCTCAAAGGACACGGCGGTGCTCCACCCAAGCGGGGCACACCTCCACAGTGTGCTCCCCCGTGTCGTCCGGTCGATCCTCGCAATGGAAACACCCGGGCGTCTCTTCCCGCCCGATTCGGTGCAGGAACTTACCGAAACATCCGTGTCCAGTAAGAACCTGCGTCAGGCGGAAGGTGAGGACGCCGTGGCGTCTCTCCAGCCACTCCTCAAAGAGGGGACTTACTGCCACTATTGTGGCGTGCCCTAGTACAGAAGTCCTTAGTTTATAAAACTGTTCAGTTATTAGTTGTTATCGTCTCAATTAATCTCACAGCTACAGTTTGGTTCGATCTAATGCTCACAGTACGAATCAAACTGTAACTGTTAGATTGCCATTTCCAAATGGCGATGTCATGCAGACATACTAATGGGTTTTGGATCTAATGGTTGTCCTCGGCTAAGCTAACAATGGGTTTCTATAAATCATTTGACGGTGGCATGACGGGCTTACAACCGTCAGGTGACATAAATAAAAGGGTTTGTTGAACAGATAGACACATAGATGGAAAATTGATGACATCCGTAAATAAAGTTTTTATGGGCGTCCTAATGATTACTTAACTATGTAATGGGATTGTGATAGGTATGTTATCAACATGATACAAGTATTATATACATAACATAACATCACGCCTTATCCTCGAAGGATTAGACAGAGGAGTACCTAACAAGTACACACATATTTTGCCAGTTATGTTTAAGTCATGGTACGAGTGGGGGGCGAGCCTATTGCCATCAACCGGGTACAAATCCTGACTCTGTGACTTAATAATCAAATTTCTGATGGAAAAACTTAATGACCTCCACTCGACACCCCACCGGGAATTGAACCCAGGAGCTCAAGCTCAGTCGCACTTGCGAGCACAGTTAGTACTGGGTGATACGATACCCTTGGTAGAGCTACTTGTTACACTCGTAGAACATATACAATCCTTCAGGCAAGTTATCCATAGACACTACTTTAACCAAAACCGTCACATTACCGATCGATCAGCGGAATGAACACGACTCATTCGATTACCGCACGCAGCTATACGCCGCCGGCCGTCTCGAAGTTTGCGCTCCGCCCCGGAGCCGGCAGTGATACAGGGTCGTTGAACAATTGACCCGCGGGACAAGAGGTTTCATAGTGGGGTTAGTTATTCTTACAATTCGTTTATTTATTTCTATTAACTATTTTGTTGGCAAACTAATTGATTTTACTGGTCGGGCATTATTTGAGTCTATCGACACGCAAAGAAGAAGAAGAAGAATTGATTCCCATGTTAATGTATTGTGGAAGCTGCAGAAGGTTGTAAAAATATACCTACTTGCATTGTATAGATTCCAGTTTTAGTATTATATAATTGCATAGCACATATGTTTGAGTACTTTGTACTGTTCAGCCACCATTTAGTTATCTTTCATTGACTTGAATATGCCTTGGTGGCTGAGAGAATGTCATGCTCACTCAAATGTCTCGCTGATGGTGGCGGGTGTGTCGGGTCATTTAGTTCCCTTCGATATGGTTGAGTTGAATAGCGCCGGTACATGCGTCATGTTCGTGAACGGTCGCTGTCAGTTGGGACTGGTCATCTCTTAGCTGCCACGGTTCATTTTAATTACTTTATTTTTAAATTGTTGATCTAATATTTTACTCTGGACGCTCTTAATGTGCACGTCTTTCTACATCGTTCTCACATATGTATAATCTCAACATGAATGATATAACCAAGATTTTGTAACAATATTTTGATTTAAAAGAGTGTCCATGGAGTTTCTTGCCCGTTCTTCTCCATAGAGATCTACGTTAGGGAATGGGCAACTACAGTACTTTCTCAAGTTATTATGCCTTTTTTTTTTTTTTTTTTTAGGATGGGAAATCATCAAATGACTTCTCCCGCTCTGGGCGGAGCAGGAGGGAGTGTCAGACTTTTACTGACTAAAACCCATCCATGTTCCTTCATCGCCCTTTGTGTTCCGGGGCCACGGTATCTCTTTCGAATAGTCCCGCAGCCCCGGCAGGCTTCGGCCGTTGCGGACCCCTTCACTGTTGCTGACTCTCTTTGACGCGCCGTCGACACGGCCTGTCGTCATGAGACGGACGGACGGCGAGCTAGCCCATAGCTCCCCGTCCACAGGCCCACGCCTACGGTGGCCGGAAGCCACCACGTGGCCCCCGACGCCCGGGGCGTCTCCCGCGGCGGCCGGGACGTGAGACGGCGGAACAGGACAGGGAGAGATCTCTCCCTGTCCTGTTCCGCCACCTCCTTCGCTAGCATGACTGCTTCGCAGAAGGAGGTGACGGCGTCCCATTCCGTCTCGCTCCGGACCATGGATTGAACCAAGGCCGGGAGCGAGAGGTCGCCGCCGCCAATCGCCGTTACGAGGACACGGCGGTGCTCCGCCCAAGCGGGGCACACCTCCACCGTGTGCTCCACCGTGTCCTCCGGTCGATCCTCACAATGGTGACACCCAGGCGTCACCTCCCGCCCGATTCGGTGCAGGAACTTACCGAAACAGCCGTGTCCGGTAAGAACCTGCGTCAGGCGGAAGGTGAGGACGCCGTGGCGTCTCTCCAGCCACTTCTCAAAGAGGGGACTTATCGCCACTATTGTGGCGTGCCCTGCACGGGGTTGCGATAGTCAAGTTATTATGCCTTGTGATTGGGACTGAAGCTTTTTTTTTGTATTTTTGACATTCAATAGTGCCGTAATGGTCTAATTGAAATAAATGCTTTGAGTTTGAGTTTTAAGTTTGAGTTTGTTACCATGCCTTAGCTGATGAGATAGTGTGCTGTGGTGTGAATGTTGAGTAGTTTATTGGTGAAGTTATTTTAAGTTAATTAAATAATTAAATATTTTTCTGTAGGTACCAACTGTAACTTCATTTAATTTTCATCTTCTTTATAGTCTGTAGCTACACGACTGTTGTACCTTTTACTTTATTGTATGTGATGGACAAAGGACTAAGTGTTTTAATGGACTGGTTTATAACAATAAGGCTATCTTAATAATCCTGCTTTGCAGTTAACAAATTGGACAGACGCGTCTACCTTTTAAAAACCCAACACCTTATTGAATTCCACCGCAGTTGAGCAATAATCTTACGCAAAGACTCGCCGTCACGTAGCAATTCCTCCTTTTAATAATGTGATTTTAAAAAGGTTTCTCTATTTTGGCTATAATATTTCGTACGAGTGTCTCCTAATGTCTGCCGTGAGCCCCGACATTCATCCGTCTCCATACCTGCAGCATCCGCTGAGCTGTCGCCACTAGAGGTAGCTACGATAAGTATCTGCTCGAAGCTCGAGCGAGAATATATCCCATTGCGATGTATCGTGTACTATGTGTAGTGTACCGTTGATTGTAAATCGTTCTGTAGTCAACTTGAGAGACGTGACTCGAGGCCCGTTTTAGTTTGTACATATAAATTATTGGACAGTTGTCGGTCGCAGGAAAACATAAGAATAAAATGTGCGATGCATCGTAATTCTAATTATCCCAAAATTAAATTCTATACTACCAACAACCAGGCTTAGCGAAGAGAGTAAGTGATTTTTCCTCAGTTTTTATAAAAGTAACTAACAACTCTATCTACTAACTAAATAAAAACTAGTTAAGCTTCCACGACTTATTGAATACTGACTAAAACTGAAACATGAAATGCAACCAAACACCGCGAGTGTTTGGTTGCATTTCATGTCAGCGGTGAGCACACACTTGCAAATAAACAACACGAAAGCTTTCCACCCGCTACGCCGCGCTACGGCGTAGACAAAGCGAGTGCTACGACGTGCTACGGGCTACGAGCGTGCGTCCGTGATAATTACGAACGCATAGCGCTTCAAAAGCTTTTGTTTGAACCGATTCTGACGAATGAGAAATTCAATTTGTATTGATGTTTTATCCGTTAACTCGTTTGAACAAATTACATTTTTGTAAGGTATTTGCTGTTTGTGCATTTTTTTTTTTATCATTTTCTTGTTGTATCAAAAAAAACTCTTTTTAATATTTATAAGCATTTCATTCAAATAAATTATTTCCTGCTTAAAGATAATTAGTTTGTTATTTTAAGCGTGGAGCTTGAGTTAAATAAAATGGATCAGTACCTTTTTTTAGAAATGAGTAAGGCACGGCTCCATTATGTCCTGGGCTCAGGAGTTTACCAAATCAAAGTAAGCTTATTTGAGAGAGGACAAAATAAATAGTTCTCACTGAAAATTTAGGATGGAATTAGCTATAATAGCCAGGAATCGATTATATGGGGCTAGCGGGCCCCGGCTTCGCACGGGTGGCTCTAATCTGGTACACCTCTGCCTAACCCTTCTGGGAAATATGTTATGTTATACAGTAACATAATCTGTTGTTGATTGTGCTGTACATCATATTTCAGCTTCATATAGCGTACTTTCCCATTGAAAGTCATCTTGTAATGGGCCTCGCCGTCGTTATGATAATATTATTTTGTTGCGAGAGTTATTTTAATTCTTTTATAACACATTTGCTCGTAAAGGGTCTCTTATTTCACTAATTTCAATATCGTAATGTATCTCATTACGCATTTGTGCTGTAAAGTAAAATGCACGGTTTATACTTTTTTAAATCTTAGCAAAGAGTTTTTATGTCAGAAAAGTGGTCAACATTTTATGAATAAAATTAACTTTGGGAGATGAAATATTATAAATAAACATTTAATTCTTTAATTTAATTAATTTTGACAATAGATTACAACCATTTAACTGTAAAAAAAAAACACAAAAATATTAATTTACTTTATTAGTAATACTGGCTGTTTTTTGTAACTTTGCCTTAAAAAAAATCGCTGATACGCGCGCCTCGCTAATTTGTGAACAAGTAAAAATTATTCCGCGCGCTTTTTCTTTTCGCTGTATTGTTTTTATTTGTTTTATTTATTTCCTCGCAAATATGTTATAAAACGTCGTATGACATACGTGCGCTTTGATAATTACAGCCTCTGCTTTTTTATCGCCCTCGCCTACGGCTCGGGCAAGCAATTTCGCCTCGGCTGTAATTTTCAACTTACCGCACTTATATCATAATGTACTATTATATTTCCCAATCCCAAGATATTCATCTACTTAAATGAAATGATTTAAGTGGCACTTTTGGTCACAATTAAACACTAAAGATGACTCACATATTTATTTTGATAAGGATTAATACTATGTCTGTAAAAACACCTTCGCAAAAAAAGCGATTTAAAATTATAGCACTTAACCTTCTCAGTTAATTTCTCTTTCTATTAGTGAAAACTGTATCAAAATCTGTTCAGTAATTTCAGAGATCCTAACGAACAAACAGACCCTCTGCCCAGCGGGGGACTTTAATTTATAATATGTAGTGATATAGTAAAAATAAGATGAACTAAAGAAAACGAACGAATTTCGCTTTTTAGGGTGCGCATAACCAAATGGCAAAAACGGAACTAATATAATAAAAAAAAATAAGATGTGGGATATATCCCGTTGCAACCACAGATATAATCAGTGAAAGTCAGGTGAATATTTGTTCAGCCGTTTCGGAGATGAGCCAGAATAAACAGACAGAATCAAATAAAAAAATAAAAAAATAAAGTCCCATAAGTATTCAGTAAATAGCTGTTATTTTGAAATCACAAACAGACTCTTCAATTTGATTTCTTTGTATAGACTGAACATTGCGAATCTAGTTCCTTTACAGTAAGTCTTATAGTCCAAGGTCCCAGGGTAGCCAGACCTTACTTATTTTCTCACGAACAAAATATGTGGCATCAAGTAGTGTTAGTGTGTACTGAGAACGTATGCATACCTGCTAACTAGTGCCGACGGCCAATTGGTTGGTATTTACGTATATTTTAGAGAATATTGTTAAAAATTTGTAATCAATACTGCCACACCCCTCCCACCGGCGGCTACTTTTGCCCGGACCCCTGTCAGTGACAGCGTGACAGGCTGTCACGCTGTCACTCACACGCACATGTAGCTGCAACTTTTAACAAACCATCGGTAGCACGCGCGGTTCCAATTAATTCAGGGCTTCATTGTAATTCCGGTTAACTCGTCCAACAGTTGGGCGAAGGTAAATACGAGCGGAGGCCCTCGTTGTGCGGAAAGCCATTGTTTTTACTTGATTTCGTAGAATTTTATAATTCAAACTAGTTTGCTTGGGTGCGCGAGCTGCGCGCAGCTCGCGTGTTTGGTGTTTTTGAGAAGTATTACTTACCCTTATAAAATTTTGTCAATCTATAAGCATCCTTAAATGAATTGGAAAATCCGTTAGAATTACCCATAAAACAGTATAAAAACCCCTACGAACCCCTAATTAAATCTAAAACCTTTTAACCTAAAGTTTGCCTGTCGTCGCCCCTGAGTAACGCTTCACCTACTCAACCATCGTTACGCTACGGAGGTCGCCGGCTCGCTTCGCTCACCACCTCCCCCCTTCGCTCCACTCAGGACCTAACTCCCCGGGGCTGCGGGACTATTCGAAAGAGATACCGTGGCCCCGGAACACAAAGGGCGAGGAAGGAACATGGATGGGTTTTAGTCAGTAAAAGTCTGACACTCCCTCCTGCTCCGCCCAGAGCGGGAGAAGTCATTTGATGATTTCCCATCCTAAAAAAAAAAAAAAGGACCTACCTCCCACCGAACAGGTTTCGACGCCTACTATAATATTTGTTCAAACACCTAATAGCTATCTCTAACCGTTATGAAGTTACAGCCCTTTCAATTTTAGGGGAGGTTGGGGAGGGGAGCTTCACCCACTCAACCTTCGTTACGCTACGGAGGTCGCCGGCTCGCTCCATTCAGGACCTACCTACCACCGGAAAGCGGAGGGGAGCAAAGGGGAGGTTGGGGAGGGGAGGAAATACAAATTTCAACGCCCCTCAATAATAAAGTATAGTAAAAATCAAAATTCCGCTACGTGTCCTAGTTTCCGAGATACGATGGGGGGAGGGGTGAAGGGGGGAGAGTGGGGAGTTTTGAAAAATGATTTCGACTAACAATCGGCCCCTTTATACAAATCTGAAAAAAAAAATGTTCCAAGTCTCTTAACTTCCGAGATCCGCCTAAAGGGGGGGAGAAGGGGAGAAAGGGGGACAACTTTGAAAACTGGTTTTTTACTTTTCCGAGCCTCCTCTATACGATCCCGTAAAAAACAAAAAATACGGGTCCCTTAGTTTCCGAGATACGATAGGGAGGGGGAGGAAGGGGAGCAAAAAGGGGAGGTTTGGCACTTTTCCCATACTCGCGGGAGTTACTTGTTTACGAATCTGTCAAAAAATACCCACCTCCCCATCCACCATCTGGGAGAACAATTATGTCAATGAGTCAGTGAGTCAGTGGTAATTCAGCTTTATATAATATAACTAGTTTGCTTGGGTGCGCGAGCTGCACGCAGCTCGCGTGTTTGGTGTTTTTGGGAAGTATAACTTACCCTTATAAAATTTTGAGAATCTATAGGCACCCCTAAATGAATTGGAAAATCCATTAGAATTACCCCTAAAACAGTATGAAAACCCCTACGGACCCCTAATAAAACCTTATTTAAAAACTCAGACCTTTTCCCATAAAAAACATTACCCTAAAGTTTGCTGAGTTACGCTTCACCGACTCAACCTTCATTACGCTACGGAGGTCGGCGGCTCGCTTCGCTCGCCACCTCCCCCCTTCGCTCCACTCGGTCTCGCAGGTTCGCTCCGCTCAGGACTTACCTACCACCGGACAGGTTTCGACGCCTACTATAATATTTGTTCAAACACCTGATGGCTACCGCTAACCGTTATTAAGTTACAGCCCTTTCAATTTTAGGGGAGGTTGGGGAGGGGAGCTTCACCCACTCAACCTTCGTTACGCTACGGAGGTCGCCGGCTCGCTTCGCTCGCCACCTCCCCCCTTCGCTCTACTCGGTCTCGCAGGTTCGCTCCAATCTGGACTTTTAGGGGAGGTTGGGGAGGGGAAGGTATAAAAATTTCAACACCCCTCAATAATAAAGTATAGTCAAAATCAAAATGCCGCTATGTGTCCTAGTTTCCGAGATGTTCCAAGTCTCTTAACTTCCGAGATCTGCCTAAAGGGGGGGAGAAGGGGGGAAAGGGGGCCAACTCTGAAAAGTGGTTTTTACTTTTCCGAGCCTCCTCTATACGAATCTGAAAAAAAAAATGTTCCAAGTCTCTTGGTTCCCGAGATACGATAGGGAGGGGGGAGAAGGGGGGCGAAAAGGGGAGGTTTGGCACTTTTCCCATAGGTTTGAGAGTTAAGTTGTTTACGAATCTGTCAAAATATACCCACCTCCCCATCCACCATCTGGGAGAACAATTCTGTCAGTGAGTGAGTGGTAATTTAGCTTTATATAGTATAACTAGTTTGCTTGGGTGCGCGAGCTGCACGCAGCTCGCGGGTTTCGTCTTTTTGAGAAGTATTTCCCTATCCTTATAAAATTTTGAGATCCTTAAATGAATTGGAAAATCCGTTAGAATTACCCCTAAATCAGTATGAGAACCCTTAAGAACCCCTAAAGCATTTGAGAAGTATAAAAAAACATTACCCTAAGGTTTGCTTGTCGTCGTCCCTGAGTTACACTTCACCCACTCAACCCTGAAGAACCCCTTAAACATTTGAGAAGTATAAAAAAAAACATTACCCTAAGGTCTACCTACCACCGGACAGGTTTTGACGCCTACTATAATATTTGTTAAAACACCTGATGACTATCTCTGACCGTTATGAAGTTACAGCCCTTTCAATTTTAGGGGAGGTTGGGGAGGAGAGCTTCACCCACTCAACCTTCGTTACGCTACGGAGGTCGCCGGCTCGCTTCGCTCGCCACCTCCCCCCTTCGCTCCACTCGGTCTCGCAGGTTCGCTCCGCTCAGGACCTACCTACCACCGGACAGGTTTCGACGCCTACTATTATATTTGTTCAAACTCCTGATGACTATCTCTAACCGTTATGAAGTTAGAGCCCTTTCAATTTTAGGGGAGGTTGGGGAGGGGAGGGGAGGGTATAAAAATTTCAACGCCCCCTAATAATAAAGTATAGTAAAAATCAAAATTCCGCTACGTGTCCTAGTTTCCGAGAAACGATTGGGGGAGGGGTGAAGGGGGGAGAGGGGGGAGTTTTGAAAAAGAATTTTTGCTAAAAATCGGCCCCTTTATACGAATCTGAAAAAAAAAATCTTCGAAGTCCCTTAACTTCCGAGATTCGCCTAAAGGGGGGTGAGAAGGGGGGAAGAGGGACAACTATCAAAATAGTTTTTACTTCCCCAAGCTTCCTCTATACGACCCGTAAAAAAAATAACACACGGGTCTCTTAGTTTCCAAAATACGATAGGAAGGGGTGAGAAGGGGGGCAAAAAGGGGAGGTTTGTCAATCTTCCCGTGCTCGTAAGAGATATTTGTTTACGAATTTGTCAAAATATACCCCCTTCCCCCTCCACCATCTGGGAGAACAATTATGTCAGTGAGTGAGTGGTAATAAACCGGAAATGGCACGGCCGCCATCTTGAATTTCTGAAATGTCACAATTTTTCTAAAGTAACCAGGATACAAGTTACCTGTCAGTAAAAAAACGGTGGCTGTCCGTTGACTTTAGTAGAACAAAAGAATTGGTCAAAGTCGGGTCTGACCCGAAAATTCAAGCCCCAATGGCTCTCGGGGTTGCCAGCTGAAAGTGATGAAAATGGTCAAAAGTCATTTCACGCACCACCCCATTCTTGGTGATTATGAAAAATTTCCATTTAAAATGTCGTCATTTCTATTCTATTCTATTCACGTTTTCGGGAAAAATCTGGGAAAATACCCCAAAAATGGGGAAAAAATTTGCACCAGGCAACACTTCTTGATGAACCACACAACCGGTTCATGCAACACAACCAGTCGGGGTATGCCAGGTGTCCCATTTATCGTGTCGAAAATTGGGATTTTACGTCATTTTCACAAGATGACCGCCACACTGTCCGCCATCTTGTTTTTCTGAAAAGTCATCATTTTCCTGAAATTTCAAGGACACAGGCCACCGACTGGTGTACTTGGTGTGGCCGACTTTTGATCTTGATAGAACAAAAGAACTCGCCAAAGTCGGGTCTGACCAGAAAATTCAAGCCCCAATGGTTCTCGGGGTTGCCAGCTGAAAGTGATGAAAATGATCAATTGTTATTTGGGGAACCCCAATGTTGCCGGCTGGTCAAAGTCTCCATTCAAAATGTCTTTATTTCTACTTTTCAGGTTTTTGGGGAAAATCTGGGAAAACACCCTAAAAATGGGGATTTTTTTTTCACCAGGCAACACTACTCAACGAAATACTCAACCGGTTCATACAACACAATCCAGTCGGGGGTTGCCAGCTGTCCCATTTATCGTGTCGAAAATTGGGATTTTTTGTCATTTTTACAAGATGGCCGCCACTCTGTAAGCCATCTTGTTTTTCTAAAAGCCACAATTTTCCTGAAATTTCAAGGATACAGGCTACCGACTGGTGTACTTGGTGTTGCCAACTTTTGAGTTTGGTAGAACAAAAGAACTCGCCAAATTCGGGTCTGACCTGAAAATTCAAACCCCAATGGCTTTCGGGGTTGCCCGCTGAAAGTGATAAAAATGGTCAAATGTCATTTAAAGCACCCCATTCTTGGTGATTATGAAAAATTTCCATTTAAAATGTCGTCATTTCTATTCTATTCTATTCACGTTTTCGGGAAAAATCTGGGAAAATACCCCAAAAATGGGGAAAAAATTTGCACCAGGCAACACTTCTTGATGAACCACACAACCGGTTCATGCAACACAACCAGTCGGGGTATGCCAGGTGTCCCATTTATCGTGTCGAAAATTGGGATTTTACGTCATTTTCACAAGATGACCGCCACACTGTCCGCCATCTTGTTTTTCTAAAATGTCATAATTTTCCTGAAATCTCAAGGATATAGGCTACCGATCGGTGTACTTGGTGTTGCCAACTTTTGAGTTTGGTAGAACAAAAGAACTCGCCAAAGTCGGGTCTGACCCGAAAATTCAAGCCCCAATGGTTCTCGGGGTTGCCAGTTGAAAGTGATTAAAATAGTCAAATGTCATTTGAGGGACTCCAATGTTGCCGGCTAGTCAAAGTCTCCATTCAAAATGTCGTTATTTCTACTTTTCATGTTTTTGGGGAAAATCTGGGAAAACTCCCTAAAAATGGGGAAATTTTTTGCACCAGGCAACACTCTACAACAAAACACATAACGGATGCATACATCACAATCCAATCGGGGGTTGCCAGCTGTCCCATTTATCGTGTCGAAAATTGGGACTTTTCGTCATTTTTACAAGATGGCCGCCACACTGTCCGCCATCTTGTTTTTCTGAAAAGTCATAATTTTCCTGGAATCTCAAGAATATAGGCCACTGAATAGTATACTTGGTGTGGCCAACTTTTGAGTTTGGTTTAACAAAAGAACTCGCCAAAGTCGGATCTGACCTGAAAATTCAAACCCCAATGGCTCTCGGGGTTGCCAGCTGATAGTGATGAAAATGGTGAAATGTCATTTGAGGGACCCCAATGTTGCCAGTTAGACAAAGTTTCTATTCAAAATCTCGTTATTTCTACTTTTCATGTTTTTGGGGGAAATCTGGTAAAACTCCCTAAAAATGGGGAAATTTTTTGAAACAGGCAACACTACTTGACAAAATACACAATCGGTTAATACAACACAATCCAGTCGGGGGTTGCCAGCTGTCCCATTTATCGTGTCGAAAATTGGGATTTTTTGTCATTTTTACAAGATGGCCGCCACTCTGTAAGCCATCTTGTTTTTCTAAAAGCCACAATTTTCCTGAAATTTCAAGGATACAGGCTACCGACTGGTGTACTTGGTGTTGCCAACTTTTGAGTTTAGTAGAACAAAAGAACTCGCCAAAGTCGGGTCTGACCTGAAAATTCAAACCTAAATGGCTTTCGGGGTTGCCCGCTGAAAGTGATAAAAATGGTCAAATGTCATTTAAAGCACCCCATTCTTGGTGGTAATGTAAAATTTCCATTTAAAATGTTGTTATTTCTACTTTTTATGTTTCTGGGAAAAATCTGGGAAAACACCAAAAAAATAGGGATTTTTTTTGCACCAGGCAACACTCTTTGACGAAATACACAACCGGTTCATACAACACAATCCAGTCGGGGGTTGCCAGCTGTCCCATTTATCGTGTCGAAAATTGGGATTTTTCGTAATTTTTACAAGATGGCCGCCACACTGTCCGCCATCTTGTTTTTCTGAAATGTCATAATTTTCCTGAAATTTCAAGGATATAGGCTACCGATCGGTGTACTTGGTGTTGCCAACTTTTGAGTTTGGTAGAACAAATGAATTCGCCAAAGTCAAAAAGTCCCAAAAATTAAAATATTCAATGTTTTTTGGGGTTGCCAACTAAAACCCACCAAAATGGTCAAATGTTATTTAGGGGACCCCAATGCTGCCAGCTAGTCAAAGTCTTCATTTAAAATGTCGTTATTTCTACTTTTCATGTTTTTGGGGAAAATCTGGGAAAATACCCTAAAAACGGGGAAATGTTTTTCACCAGGCAACACTTGTTGTCGTAACACATAACCGCTCGGTACAACTCGAACCCGTCAGATGTTGCCAACTACACGAAAAATGGATTTGAAAAAAGTCGAAAATTCCAACTTTAGACAAAATGGCAGCCACAGCGTCCGCCATCTTGTTTTTCTGAAAAGTCATAATTTTCCTGAAATCTCAAGGATATAGGCTACCGACCGGTGTACTTGGTGTTGCCAACTTTTGAGTTTGGTAGAACAAATGAATTCGCCAAAGTCAAAAAGTCCCAAAAATTAAAATATCCAATATTTTTTGGGGTTGCCAACTAAAACGCACCAAAATGGTCAAATGTCATTTGGGGGACCCCAATGCTGCCAGCTAGTCAAAGTCTTTATTCAAAATGTCGTTATTTCTACTTTTCATGTTTTTGGGGAAAATCTGGAAAAGTACCCTAAAAATGGGGAAATTTATTTCACCAGGCAACACTTGTTGACGTAACACACAACCGCTCTGTACAACTCAAACCCGTCAGATGTTGCTAACTACACGAAAATTGGATTTGAAAAAAGTCGAAAATTCCAACTGTTCACAAAATGGCCGCCACAGCGTCCGCCATCTTGTGTTTTCAAAAAGTCACATTTTTTCTGAAATCTCAAGGATATAGGCCCCCGACTTGTATACTTAGTGTTGCAAACGTTTGAAATCGGTAGAACAAAACAATTCACCAAAGTCGAGTGTAAAAAGTCACAATTTTCAAAACGTCCTAGCGCAGCCGCCATCTTGTTTTTTTTTTTTTTTTTACTTTTTTTTTAAATCATTCCAGATCTTATACAGGACCTATGAGTCGAAACCCCTCCAAGTCTTTTCCCCACCGAAACCGGAAATGGACTCGGCCGCCATCTTGGATTTGAATCTCCTCTATAATTTTCCTCTACTCACTCTATGGTTTTGTACATAATTGCAAAACATACCCCTAACCCATCTCTCACCCATTCCGAGAAACGACATGTCAATCAGTCAGTGAGTGGCTTTGTAGTTTTATATAATATAAACTAGTATTTGCGTGGGTGCGCGAGCTGCGCGCAGCTCGCGTGTTTGGTGATTTTGAGAAGTATTCCTTACCCTTATAAAATTTTGAGAATCCATAGGCATCCTTAAATGAATTGGAAAATCCGTTAGAATTACCCCTAAATCAGTATGAGAACCCTTAAGAACCCCTAAAACATTTGAGAAGTATAAAAAAAAACATTACCCTAAGGTTTGCTTGTCGTCGTCCCTGAGTTACGCTTCACCCACTCAACCTTCGTTACGCTACGGAGGTCGGCGGCTCGCTTCGCTCGCCAACTCCCCCCTTCGCTCCACTCGGTCGCGCAGGTTCGCTCCGCTCAGGACCTACCTTCCACCGGACAGGTTTCGACGCCTACTATAATATTTGTTCAAACACCAGATGGCTATCTCTAACCGTTATGAAGTTACAGCCCTTTCAATTTTAGGGGAGGTTCGGGAGGGGTGAAGGAGGGGAGAGTGGGGAGTTTTGAAAAATGATTTCGACTAATTCGGGGCCCCTTGATACGAATCTGAAAAAAAAATGTTCAAAGTCTCTTAACTTCCGAGATCCGCCTAAAGGGGGGGGGGAGAAGGGGGGAAAGAGGGACAACTTTGAAAAATGGTTATTACTTTTCCCAGCCTCCTCTATACGAATCTGAAAAAAAAATGTTCCAAGTCTCTTGGTTTCCGATATACGAAAATTTTGAGAATCCACAGGAATCCTTAAATGAATTGGAAAATCCGTTAGAATTATCTCTAAATCAGTATGAGAACCCTTAAGAACCCCTAAAACATTTGAGAAGTATAAAAAAAAACTTTACCCTAAGGTTTGCTTGTCGTCGTCCCTGAGTTACGCTTCACCCACTCAACCTTCGTTACGCTACGGAGGTCGGCGGCTCGCTTCGCTCGCCAACTCCCCCATTCGCTCCACTCGGTCGCGCAGGTTCGCTCCGCTCAGGACCTACCTTCCACCGGGCAGGTTTCGACGCCTACTATAATATTTGTTCAAACACCAGATGGCTATCTCTAACCGTTATGAAGTTACAGCCCTTTCAATTTTAGGGGAGGTTGGGGAAGGGAGCTTCACCCACTCAACCTTCGTTACGCTACGGAGGTCGCCGCCTCGCTTCGCTCGCCACCTCCCCCCTTCGCTCCACTCGGTCTCGCAGGTTCGCTCCACTCCCACCGGAAAGGGGAGGTTGGGGAGGGGAGGGTATAAAAATTTCAACGCCTCTAAATAATAAATGATAATAAAAATCAAAATGCCGCTACGTGTCCTAGTTTC
The DNA here is from genome assembly GCA_963853795.1 of Xestia rhomboidea. Classification (NCBI taxonomy): domain Eukaryota; kingdom Metazoa; phylum Arthropoda; class Insecta; order Lepidoptera; family Noctuidae; genus Xestia; species Xestia rhomboidea. The sequence continues at coordinate 19,350,072 of OY970774.1, forward strand.
CGAGATACGATGGGGGGAGGGGTGAAGGGGGGAGAGTGGGGAGTTTTGAAAAATGATTTTGACCAACTCTTTGCCCCTTCTTACGAATCTGAAAAAAAAAATGTTCCAAGTCTCTTATCTTCTGAGATCCGCCTAAAGGGGCGGGGAGAAGGGGGGCAAAGGGGCAACTTTGAAAAATTTTTTACTTTTCCAAGCCTCCTCTATACGAATCTGAAAAAAAAAATGTTCCAAGTCTCTTGGTTTCCGAGACACGATAGGGAGGGGTGAGAAGGGGGGTGAAAAGGGGAGGTTTGGCACTTTTCCCATAGGTTTGAGAGTTAGTTGTTTACGAATCTGTAAAAATATACCCCACTCGCCCTCCACTATCTGGGAGAACAATTATGTCAGTGAGTGAGTGGTAATAAACCGGAAATGGCACGGTCGCCATCTTGAATTTTTGAAATGTCACAATTTTCCTAAAGTAACCAGGATACAAGGTACCTGTCAGTAAAAAATCGGTGGCTGTTCGTTGACTTTGGTAAAACAAAAGAACTCGCCAAAGTCGGGTCTAACCCGAAAATTCAAGCCCTAATGGCGCTAGGGGTTGCCAGCTGAAAGTGATGAAAATGGTGAAATGTCATTTGGGGGATCCTAAAGTTGCCGGCTAATCAAAGTTTCTATTCAAAATGGCGTTATTTCTACTTTTCACGTTTTTGGGGAAAATCTGGGAAAATACCCTAAAAATTGGGAGAATTTTTGCACCAGGCTATACTCCTCAACAAAACACATAACCGGTTCATACAACACAATCCAGTCGGGGGTTGCCAGCTGTCCCATTTATCGTGTCGAAAATTGGGATTTTTCGTCATTTTTACAAGATGGCCGCCACACTGTCCGCCATCTTGTTTTTCTTGAATGTCATAATTTTCCTGAAATCTCAAGGATACAGGCCACCGACTGGTGTACTTGGTGTTGCCAATTTTTGAGTTTGGTAGAACAAAAGAACTCGCCAAAGTCGGGTCTGACCCGAAAATTCAAGCCCCAATGGCTCTCGGGGTTGCCAGCTAAAAGTGATGAAAATGGTCAAATGTCATTTGGGGGACCACAATGTTGCCAGCTAGTTAAAGTCTCCATTCAAAATGTCGTTATTTCTACTTTTCATGTTTTTGGGGAAAATCTGGGAAAACTCCCTAAAAATGGGGAAAATTTTTGCATCAGGCAACACTCCTCGACTAAATACACAACCGGTTCATACAACACAATCCAGTCGGGGGTTGCCAGCTGTCCCATTTATCGTGTCGAAAATTGGGATTTTTCGTAATTTTTACAAGATGGCCACCACACTGTCCGCCATCTTGTTTTTCTGAAATGTCATAATTTTCCTAAAATCTCAAGGATACAGGCCACCGACTGGTGTACTTGGTGTTGCCAACTTTTGAGTTTGGTAGAACAAAAGAACTCGCCAAAGTCGGGTCTGACCCGAAACTTCAAGCCAAAATGGTTCTCGGGGTTGCCAGCTGAAAGTGATGAAAATGGTCAAATGTCATTTGGGGGACCCCAATGTTGCCGGCTAGTCAAAGTCTCCATTCAAAATGTAGTTATTTCTACTTTTCATGTTTTTGGGGAAAATCTGGGAAAACTCCCTAAAAATGGGGAAATTTTTTGCACCAGGCAACACTCCTCAATTAAATACACAACCAGTTCATACAACACAATCCAGTCGGGGGTTGCTAGCTGTCCCATTTATCGTGTCAAAAATTGGGATTTCTCGTCATTTTTACAAGATGGCCGCCACACTGTCCGCCATCTTGTTTTTCTGAAATGTCATAATTTTCCTGAAATTTCAAGGATACAGGCCACCGACTGGTGTACTTGATGTTGCCAACTTTTGAGTTTGGTAGAACAAAAGAACTCGCCAAAGTCGGGTCTGACCCGAAAATTCAAGCCCCAATGGCTCTCGGGGTTGCCAGCTTAAAGTGATGAAAATGGTCAAATGACATTTGGGGGACCACAATGTTGCCACCTAGTCAAAGTCTCCATTCGAAATGTCGTTATTTCTACTTTTCATGTTTTTGGGGAAAATCTGGGAAAACTCCCTCAAAATGGGGAATTTTTTTGCACCAGGCAACACTCCTCGACTAAATACACAACCGGTTCATACAACACAATCCAGTCGGGGGTTGCCAGCTGTCCCATTTATCGTGTCGAAAATTGGGATTTTTCGTCATTTTTACAAGATGGCCGCCACACTGTCCGCCATCTTGTTTTTCTGAAATGTCATAATTTTCCTGAAATCTCAAGGATATAGGCTACCGATCAGTGTACTTGGTCTTGCCAACTTTTGAGTTTGGTAGAACAAATGAATTCGCCAAAGTCAAAAAGTCCCAAAAATTAAAATATTTAATATTTTTTGGGGTTGCCAACTAAAACGCACCAAAATGGTCAAATGTCATTAGGGGGACCCCAATGCTGCCAGCTAGTCAAAGTTTTCATTTAAAATGTCGCTATTTCTACTTTTCATGTTTTTGGGGAAAATCTGGGGAAGTAGCCTAAGAATGGGGAAATTTATTTCACCAGGCAACACTCGTCAATAAAACACACAACCGCTCGGTACATTTGGAACCCGTCGGATGTTGCCAACTACACGAAAAATGGATTGTAAAAAAGTCGAAAATTCCAACTGTTCACAAAATGGCCGCCACAGCGTCCGCCATCTTGTTTTTCTGAAAAGTCACAATTTTTCTGAAATTTCAAGGATATAGGCCACCGATTGGTGTACTTGGTCTTGCCAAGTTTTGGAATCGGTAAAACAAAACAATTCACCAAAGTCGAGTGTAAAAAGTCGAAATTTTCAAAACTTCCTAGCGCAGCCGCCATCTTGTTTTTTTTTTTTTTTTTACTTTTTTTTTAAATCATTCCAGATCTTATACAGGACCTATGAGTCGAAACTCCTCCAAGTCTTTTCCCCACCAAAACCGGAAATGGACTCGGCCGCCATCTTGGATTTGAATCTCCTCTATAATTTTCCTCTACTCAGTCTATGGTTTTATACATTATTGCAAAACATAATCCTAACCCATCTCTCACCCATTGCGAGAAACGGCATGTCAATCAGTGAGTGAGTCAGTGGCTTTGTAGTTTTATATAATATAAACTAGTTTGCTTGGGTGCGCGAGCTGCGCGCAGCTCGCGTGTTTGGTGTTTTAGAGACGTATTACTTACCCTTATAAAATTTTGAGAATCTATAGGCACCCCTAAATGAATTGGAAAATCCGTAAGAATTACCCCTAAAACAGTATGAAAACCCCTACGGACCCCTAATAAAACCTTATTTAAAAACTCAGACCTTTTCCATAAAAAAAATAACTCTACAGTTTGCTGAGTTACGCTTCACCCATTCAATCATCGTTACGCTACGGAGGTCGCCGGCTCGCTTCGCTCGCCACCTCCCCCCTTCGCTCCACTCAGGACCTACCTGCCACCGGATAGGGGAGGTTGGGGAGGGGAGGGTATACAAATTTCAACAACCCTCAATAATAAAGTATAGTCAAAATCAAAATGCCGCTACGTGTCCTAGTTTCCGAGATACGATGGGGGGAGGGGTGAAGGGGGGAGAGTGGGGAGTTTTGAAAAATGATTTTGACCAACTCTTTGCCCTTTCTTACGAATCTGAAAAAAAAATGTTCCAAGTCTCTTAACTTCTGAGATCCGCCTAAAGGGGCGGGGAGAAGGGGGGCAAAGGGGCAACTTTGAAAAATGGTTTTTACTTTTCCAAGCCTCCTCTATACGAATCTGAAAAAAAAAATGTACCAAGTCTCTTGGTTTCCGAGATACGATAGGGAGGGGTGAGAAGGGGGGTGAAAAGGGGAGGTTTGGCACTTTTCCCATAGGTTTGAGAGTTAGTTGTTTACGAATCTGTAAAAATATACCTACCTCCCCATCCACCATCTGGGAGATCAATTCTATACGATGGGGGGAGGGGTGAAGGGGGGAGAGTGGGGAGTTTTGAAAAATGATTTTGACCAACTCTTTGCCCCTTCTTACGAATCTGAAAAAAAAAATGTTCCAAGTCTCTTAACTTCTGAGATCCGCCTAAAGGGGCGGGGAGAAGGGGGGCAAAGGGGCAACTTTGAAAAATGGTTTTTACTTTTCCAAGTCTCCTCTATACGAATTTGAAAAAAAAATGTTCCAAGTCTCTTGGTTTCCGAGACACGATAGGGAGGGGTGAGAAGGGGGGTGAAAAGGGGAGGTTTGGCACTTTTCCCATAGGTTTGAGAGTTAGTTGTTTACGAATCTGTAAAAATATACCCCACTCGCCCTCCACCATCTGGGAGAACAATTAAGTCAGTGAGTGAGTGGTAATAAACCGGAAATGGCACGGTCGCCATCTTGAATTTTTGAAATGTCACAATTTTCCTAAAGTAACCAGGATACAAGGTACCTGTCAGTAAAAAAACGGTGGCTGTTCGTTGACTTTGGTAAAACAAAAGAACTCGGCAAAGTCGGGTCTGACCCGAAAATTCAAGCCCTAATGGCGCTCGGGGTTGCCAGCTGAAAGTGATGAAAATGGTGAAATGTCATTTGGGGGATCCCAAAGTTGCCGGCTTATCAAAGTTTCTATTCAAAATGGCGTTATTTCTACTTTTCACGTTTTTGGGGAAAATCTGGGAAAATACCCTAAAAATTGGGAGAATTTTTGCACCAGGCTATACTCCTCAACAAAACACATAACCCGTTCATACAACACAATCCAGTCGGGGGATGCCAGTCGTGCCATTTATCGCGTCAAAAATTGGGAATTTTCGTCATTTTTACAAGATGGCCGCCACACTGTCCGCCATCTTGTTTTTCTGATATGTCATAATTTTCCTGAAATCTCAAGGATACAGACCACCGACTGGTGTACTTGTTGTTGCCAACTTTTGAGTTTGGTAGAACAAAAGAACTCGCCAAAGTCGGGTCTGACCCGAAATTTCAAGCCAAAATGGTTCTCGGGGTTGCCAGCTGAAAGTGATGAAAATGGTCAAATGTCATTTGGAGGATCCCAATGTTGCCGGCTAATCAAAGTTTCTATTCAAAATGGCGTTATTTCTACTTTTCACGTTTTTGGGGAAAATCTGGGAAAACTCCCTAAAAATGGGGAAAAACTTTGCACCAGGCAACACTCCTCGACTAAATACACAACCGGTTGATACAACACAATCCAGTCGGGGGATGCCAGTCGTGCCATTTATCGCGTCAAAAATTGGGAATTTTCGTCATTTTTACAAGATGGCCGCCACACTGTCCGCCATCTTGTTTTTCTGATACGTCATAATTTTCCTGAAATCTCAAGGATACAGACCACCGACTGGTGTACTTGTTGTTGCCAACTTTTGAGTTTGGTAGAACAAAAGAACTCGCCAAAGTCGGGTCTGACCCGAAATTTCAAGCCAAAATGGTTCTCGGGGTTGCCAGCTGAAAGTGATGAAAATGGTCAAATGTCATTTGGAGGATCCCAAAGTTGCCGGCTAATCAAAGTTTCTATTCAAAATGGCGTTATTTCTACTTTTCACGTTTTTGGGGAAAATCTGGGAAAACTCCCTAAAAATGGGGAAAAATTTTGCACCAGGCAACACTCCTCGACTAAATACACAACCGGTTGATACAACACAATCCAGTCGGGGGATGCCAGTCGTGCCATTTATCGCGTCAAAAATTGGGAATTTTCGTCATTTTTACAAGATGGCCGCCACACTGTCCGCCATCTTGTTTTTCTGATATGTCATAATTTTCCTAAAATCTCAAGGATACAGACCACCGACTGGTGTACTTGTTGTTGCCAACTTTTGAGTTTGGTAGAACAAAAGAACTCGCCAAAGTCGGGTCTGACCCGAAATTTCAAGCCAAAATGGTTCTCGGGGTTGCCAGCTGAAAGTGATGAAAATGGTCAAATGTCATTCGGGGGACCCCAATGTTGCTGGCTAGTCAAAGTCTCCATTCAAAATGTAGTTATTTCTACTTTTCATGTTTTTGGGGAAAATCTGGGTAAACTCCCTAAAAATGGGGAAAATTTTTGCACCAGGCAACACTCCTCGACTAAATACACAACCGGTTCATACAACACAATCCAGTCGGGGGTTGCCAGCTGTCCCATTTATCGTGTCGAAAATTGGGATTTTTCATCATTTTTACAAGATGGCCGCCACACTGTCCGCCATCTTGTTTTTCTGAAATGTCATAATTTTCCTGAAATCTCAAGGATACAGGCCACCAACTGGTGTACTTGGTGTTGCCAACTTTTGTGTTTGGTAGAACAAAAGAACTCGCCAAAGTCGGGTCTGACCCGAAAATTCAAGCCCCAATGGCTCTCGGGGTTGCCAGCTAAAAGTGATGAAAATGGTCAAATGTCATTTGGGGGACCACAATGTTGCCAGCTAGTCAAAGTCTCCATTCAAAATGTCGTTATTTCTACTTTTCATGTTTTTGGGGAAAATCTGGGAATACTCCCTAAAAATGGGGAAAATTTTTGCACCAGGCAACACTCCTCGACTAAATACACAACCGGTTCATACAACACAATCCAGTCGGGGGTTGCCAGCTGTCCCATTTATCGTGTCGAAAATTGGGATTTTTCGTCATTTTTACAAGATGGCCGCCACAATGTCCGCCATCTTGTTTTTCTGAAAAGTCATAATTTTCCTAAAATTTCAAGGATATAGGCTACCGACCGGTGTACTTGGTGTTGCCAACTTTTGAGTTTGGTAAAACAAATGAATTCGCCAAAGTCAAAAAGTCCCAAAAATTAAAATATTCAATATTTTTTGGGGTTGCCAACTAAAACGCACCAAAATGGTCAAATATCATTTGGGGGACCCCAATGCTGCCAGCTAGTCAAAGTCTTCATTTAAAATGTCGCTATTTCTACTTTTCATGTTTTTGGGGAAAATCTGGGAAAATACCCTAAAAATGGGAAAAAATATTTCACCAGGTAACACTCGTTGACGTAACACACAACCGCTCGGTACAACTCAAACCCGTCAGGTGTTGCCAACTACACGAAAAATGGATTTGAAAAAAGTCGAAAATTCCAACTGTTCACAAAATGGCCGCCACAGCGTCCGCCATCTTGTGTTTTCAAAAAGTCACAATTTTTCTGAAATCTCAAGGATATAGGCCCCCGACTGGTATACTTAGTGTTGCAAACGTTTGAAATCGGTTGAACAAAACAATTCGCCAGAGTCGAGTGGAAAAAGTCACAATTTTCAAAACGTCCCAGCGCAGCCGCCATCTTGTTTTTTTTTTTTTTTTTACTTTTTTTTGAAATCATTCCAGATCTTATACAGGACCTATGAGTCGAAACCCCTCCAAGTCTTTTCCCCACCGAAACCGGAAATGGACTCGGCCGCCATCTTGGATTTGAATCTCCTCTATAATTTTCCTCTACTCACTCTATGGTTTTATACATTATTGCAAAACATACCCCTAACCCATCTCTCACCCATTCCGAGAAACGGCATGTCAATCAGTGAGTGAGTCAGTGGCTTTGTAGTTTTATATAATATAAACTAGTTTGCTTGGGTGCGCGAGCTGCGCGCAGCTCGCGTGTTTGGTGTTTTTGAGAAGTATTACTAACCCTTTTAAAATTTTGAGAATCTATAGGCACCCTTAAATGAATTGGAAAATCCGTTAGAATTACCCCTAAAACAGTATGAAAACCCTAACGAACCCCTAATAAAATCTAAAACCTTATTTAAAAACTCAGACCTTTTCCCATAAAAAACATTACCCTAAAGTTTGCTGAGTTACGCTTCACCCACTCAATCATCGTTACGCTACGGAGGTCGCCGGCTCGCTTCGCTCGCCACCTCCCGCCTCTCAGGACCTACCTACCACCGGACAGGTTTCGACACCTACTATAATATTTGTTCAAACACCTGATGGCTATCTCTAACCGTTATGAAGGTACAGCCCTTTCAATTTTAGGGGAGGTTGGGGAGGGGAGCTTCACCCACTCAACCTCCGTTACGCTACGGAGGTCGCCGGCTTCGCTCCACTCAGGACCTATCTACCACCGGAAAGTGGAGGTTGGGGAGGGGAGGGTAGGGTGTACAAATTTCAACGCCTCTCAATAATAAAGTATAGTAAAAATCAAAATGCCGCTACGTGTCCTAGTTTCCGAGATACGATGGGGGGAGGGGTGACGGGGGGGAGAGTGGGGAGTTTAAAAAAATGATTTCGACTAATGCATTGCCCCTTTATATGAATCTGAAAAAAAAAATATTCCAAGTATCTTAACTTCCGAGATCCGCCTAAAGGGGGGAAGACAGGGGACAAGGGGGCCAACTTTGAAAACTGGTTTTTTCTTTTCCGATCCTCCTCTATACGAATCCGTAAAAAAAAACACAGGTCTCTTAGTTTCCGAGATACGGTAGGGAGGGGTGGGAAGGGGCCCCACAAAGGGGAGGTTTGGCACTTATCCCTTACTCGTGAGAGTTATTTGTTTACGAATCTGTCAAAATATACCCCCCTTCCCCTCCACCATATGGGAGAACAATTATGTCAGTGGGTGAGTGGTAATAAACCGGAAATGGCACGGCCGCCATCTTGAATTTCTGAAATGTCACAATTTTCCTCAAGTAACCAGGATACAAGTTACCTGTAAGTAAAACACGGTGGCTGTCCGTTGACTTTGGTAGAACAAAAGAATTGGCCAAAGGTGGGTCTGACCCGAAAATTCAAGCCCGAATGGCTCTCGGGGTTGCCCGCTGAAAGTGATAAAAATGGTCAAATGTCATTTGCAGTACCCCAGTCTTGGTGGTAATGCAAAATTTCCATTTAAAATGTCGTTATTTCTACTTTTTTACGTTTTCGGGGAAAATCTGGAAAAGTACCCCAAAAATGGGGATTTTGTTTGCACCAGGCAACACTCCTCGACGAAATACACAACCGGTTCATACAACACAATCCAGTCGGGGGATGCCAGCTGTTCCATTTATCGTGTCGAAAATTGGGATTTTTCGTTATTTTTACAAGATGGCCGCCATACAGTCCGCCATCTTGGTTTTCTAAAATGTCATAATTTTCCTGAAATCTCAAGGATACAGGCCACCGACTGGTGTACTTGGTGTTGCCAACTTTTGAGTTTGGTAGAACAAAAGAACTCGCCAAAGTCGGGTCTGACCCTAAAATTCAAGCCCCAATGGCTTTCGGGGTTGCCAGCTGAAAGTGATAAAAATAGTCAAATGTCATTTGAGGGACTCCACTGTTGCCGGCTAGTCAAAGTTTTTATTCAAAATGTCGTTATTTCTACTTTTCATGTTTTTGGGGAAAATCTGGGAAAACTCCCTTAAAATGGGGAAAATTTTTACACCGGGAAACACTGCTCAACGAAATACACAACCGGTTCATACAACACAATCTAGTCGGGGGTTGCCAGCGGTCCCATTTATCGTGTCGAAAATTGGGAATTTTCGTCATTTTTACAAGATGGCCGCCACACTGTCCGCCATCTTGTTTTTCTGAAATGTCATAATTTTTCTGAAATCTCAAGGATACAGACCACCGACTGGTGTACTTGGTGTTGCCAACTTTTGAGTTTGGTAGAACAAAAGAACTCGCCAAATTCGGGTCTGACCTGAAAATTCAAACCCCAATGGCTTTCGGGGTTGCCCGCTGAAAGTGATAAAAATGGTCAAATGTCATTTAAAGCACCCCATTCTTGGTGATTATGAAAAATTTCCATTTAAAATGTCGTCATTTCTATTCTATTCTATTCACGTTTTCGGGAAAAATCTGGGAAAATACCCCAAAAATGGGGAAAAAATTTGCACCAGGCAACACTTCTTGATGAACCACACAACCGGTTCATGCAACACAACCAGTCGGGGTATGCCAGGTGTCCCATTTATCGTGTCGAAAATTGGGATTTTACGTCATTTTCACAAGATGACCGCCACACTGTCCGCCATCTTGTTTTTCTAAAATGTCATAATTTTCCTGAAATCTCAAGGATATAGGCTACCGATCGGTGTACTTGGTGTTGCCAACTTTTGAGTTTGGTAGAACAAAAGAACTCGCCAAAGTCGGGTCTGACCCGAAAATTCAAGCTCCAATGGTTCTCGGGGTTGCCAGTTGAAAGTGATTAAAATAGTCAAATGTCATTTGAGGGACTCCAATGTTGCCGGCTAGTCAAAGTCTCCATTCAAAATGTCGTTATTTCTACTTTTCATGTTTTTGGGGAAAATCTGGGAAAACTCCCTAAAAATGGGGAAATTTTTTGCACCAGGCAACACTCTACAACAAAACACATAACGGATGCATACATCACAATCCAATCGGGGGTTGCCAGCTGTCCCATTTATCGTGTCGAAAATTGGGACTTTTCGTCATTTTTACAAGATGGCCGCCACACTGTCCGCCATCTTGTTTTTCTGAAAAGTCATAATTTTCCTGGAATCTCAAGAATATAGGCCACTGAATAGTATACTTGGTGTGGCCAACTTTTGAGTTTGGTTTAACAAAAGAACTCGCCAAAGTCGGATCTGACCTGAAAATTCAAACCCCAATGGCTCTCGGGGTTGCCAGCTGATAGTGATGAAAATGGTGAAATGTCATTTGAGGGACCCCAATGTTGCCAGTTAGACAAAGTTTCTATTCAAAATCTCGTTATTTCTACTTTTCATGTTTTTGGGGGAAATCTGGTAAAACTCCCTAAAAATGGGGAAATTTTTTGAAACAGGCAACACTACTTGACAAAATACACAATCGGTTAATACAACACAATCCAGTCGGGGGTTGCCAGCTGTCCCATTTATCGTGTCGAAAATTGGGAATTTTCGTCATTTTTACAAGATGGCCGCCACACTGTCCGCCATCTTGTTTTTCTGAAATGTCATAATTTTTCTGAAATCTCAAGGATACAGACCACCGACTGGTGTACTTGGTGTTGCCAACTTTTGAGTTTGGTAGAACAAAAGAACTCGCCAAATTCGGGTCTGACCTGAAAATTCAAACCCCAATGGCTTTCGGGGTTGCCCGCTGAAAGTGATAAAAATGGTCAAATGTCATTTAAAGCACCCCATTCTTGGTGATTATGAAAAATTTCCATTTAAAATGTCGTCATTTCTATTCTATTCTATTCACGTTTTCGGGAAAAATCTGGGAAAATACCCCAAAAATGGGGAAAAAATTTGCACCAGGCAACACTTCTTGATGAACCACACAACCGGTTCATGCAACACAACCAGTCGGGGTATGCCAGGTGTCCCATTTATCGTGTCGAAAATTGGGATTTTACGTCATTTTCACAAGATGACCGCCACACTGTCCGCCATCTTGTTTTTCTAAAATGTCATAATTTTCCTGAAATCTCAAGGATATAGGCTACCGATCGGTGTACTTGGTGTTGCCAACTTTTGAGTTTGGTAGAACAAAAGAACTCGCCAAAGTCGGGTCTGACCCGAAAATTCAAGCTCCAATGGTTCTCGGGGTTGCCAGTTGAAAGTGATTAAAATAGTCAAATGTCATTTGAGGGACTCCAATGTTGCCGGCTAGTCAAAGTCTCCATTCAAAATGTCGTTATTTCTACTTTTCATGTTTTTGGGGAAAATCTGGGAAAACTCCCTAAAAATGGGGAAATTTTTTGCACCAGGCAACACTCTACAACAAAACACATAACGGATGCATACATCACAATCCAATCGGGGGTTGCCAGCTGTCCCATTTATCGTGTCGAAAATTGGGACTTTTCGTCATTTTTACAAGATGGCCGCCACACTGTCCGCCATCTTGTTTTTCTGAAAAGTCATAATTTTCCTGGAATCTCAAGAATATAGGCCACTGAATAGTATACTTGGTGTGGCCAACTTTTGAGTTTGGTTTAACAAAAGAACTCGCCAAAGTCGGATCTGACCTGAAAATTCAAACCCCAATGGCTCTCGGGGTTGCCAGCTGATAGTGATGAAAATGGTGAAATGTCATTTGAGGGACCCCAATGTTGCCAGTTAGACAAAGTTTCTATTCAAAATCTCGTTATTTCTACTTTTCATGTTTTTGGGGGAAATCTGGTAAAACTCCCTAAAAATGGGGAAATTTTTTGAAACAGGCAACACTACTTGACAAAATACACAATCGGTTAATACAACACAATCCAGTCGGGGGTTGCCAGCTGTCCCATTTATCGTGTCGAAAATTGGGATTTTTTGTCATTTTTACAAGATGGCCGCCACTCTGTAAGCCATCTTGTTTTTCTAAAAGCCACAATTTTCCTGAAATTTCAAGGATACAGGCTACCGACTGGTGTACTTGGTGTTGCCAACTTTTGAGTTTAGTAGAACAAAAGAACTCGCCAAAGTCGGGTCTGACCTGAAAATTCAAACCTAAATGGCTTTCGGGGTTGCCCGCTGAAAGTGATAAAAATGGTCAAATGTCATTTAAAGCACCCCATTCTTGGTGGTAATGTAAAATTTCCATTTAAAATGTTGTTATTTCTACTTTTTATGTTTCTGGGAAAAATCTGGGAAAACACCAAAAAAATTGGGATTTTTTTTGCACCAGGCAACACTCTTTGACGAAATACACAACCGGTTCATACAACACAATCCAGTCGGGGGTTGCCAGCTGTCCCATTTATCGTGTCGAAAATTGGGATTTTTCGTAATTTTTACAAGATGGCCGCCACACTGTCCGCCATCTTGTTTTTCTGAAATGTCATAATTTTCCTGAAATTTCAAGGATATAGGCTACCGATCGGTGTACTTGGTGTTGCCAACTTTTGAGTTTGGTAGAACAAATGAATTCGCCAAAGTCAAAAAGTCCCAAAAATTAAAATATTCAATGTTTTTTGGGGTTGCCAACTAAAACCCACCAAAATGGTCAAATGTTATTTAGGGGACCCCAATGCTGCCAGCTAGTCAAAGTCTTCATTTAAAATGTCGTTATTTCTACTTTTCATGTTTTTGGGGAAAATCTGGGAAAATACCCTAAAAACGGGGAAATGTTTTTCACCAGGCAACACTTGTTGTCGTAACACATAACCGCTCGGTACAACTCGAACCCGTCAGATGTTGCCAACTACACGAAAAATGGATTTGAAAAAAGTCGAAAATTCCAACTTTAGACAAAATGGCAGCCACAGCGTCCGCCATCTTGTTTTTCTGAAAAGTCATAATTTTCCTGAAATCTCAAGGATATAGGCTACCGACCGGTGTACTTGGTGTTGCCAACTTTTGAGTTTGGTAGAACAAATGAATTCGCCAAAGTCAAAAAGTCCCAAAAATTAAAATATCCAATATTTTTTGGGGTTGCCAACTAAAACGCACCAAAATGGTCAAATGTCATTTGGGGGACCCCAATGCTGCCAGCTAGTCAAAGTCTTTATTCAAAATGTCGTTATTTCTACTTTTCATGTTTTTGGGGAAAATCTGGAAAAGTACCCTAAAAATGGGGAAATTTATTTCACCAGGCAACACTTGTTGACGTAACACACAACCGCTCTGTACAACTCAAACCCGTCAGATGTTGCTAACTACACGAAAATTGGATTTGAAAAAAGTCGAAAATTCCAACTGTTCACAAAATGGCCGCCACAGCGTCCGCCATCTTGTGTTTTCAAAAAGTCACAATTTTTCTGAAATCTCAAGGATATAGGCCCCCGACTTGTATACTTAGTGTTGCAAACGTTTGAAATCGGTAGAACAAAACAATTCACCAAAGTCGAGTGTAAAAAGTCACAATTTTCAAAACGTCCTAGCGCAGCCGCCATCTTGTTTTTTTTTTTTTTTTTACTTTTTTTTTAAATCATTCCAGATCTTATACAGGACCTATGAGTCGAAACCCCTCCAAGTCTTTTCCCCACCGAAACCGGAAATGGACTCGGCCGCCATCTTGGATTTGAATCTCCTCTATAATTTTCCTCTACTCACTCTATGGTTTTGTACATAATTGCAAAACATACCCCTAACCCATCTCTCACCTATTCCGAGAAACGACATGTCAATCAGTCAGTGAGTGGCTTTGTAGTTTTATATAATATAAACTAGTTTGCTTGGGTGCGCGAGCTGCGCGCAGCTCGCGTGTTTGGTGTTTTTGAGAAGTATTACTTACCCTTTTAAAATTTTGAGAATCTATAGGCACCCTTAAATGAATTGAAAAACCGTTAGAATTACCCCTAAAACAGTATGAAAACCCTTACGAACCCCAATAAAATCTAAAACCTTATTAAAAACCTCAGACCTTTTCCCATAAAACACATTACCCTAAAGTTTGCTGAGTTACGCTTCACCCACTCAATCATCGTTACGCTACGGAGGTCGCCGGCTCGCTTCGCTCGCCACCTCCCGCCTTCGCTCCACTCAGGACCTACCTACCACCGGACAGGTTTCGACACCTACTATAATATTTGTTCAAACACCTGATGGCTATCTCTAACCGTTATGAAGGTACAGCCCTTTCAATTTTAGGGGAGGTTGGGGAGGGGAGCTTCACCCACTCAACCTCCGTTACGCTACGGAGGTCGCCGGCTCGCTTCGCTCGCCACCTCCCCCCTTTACTCCACTCAGGACCTACCTACCACCGGAAAGGGGAGGTTGGGGAGGGCAGGGTAGGGTGTACAAATTTCAACGCCTCTCAATAATAAAGTATAGTAAAAATCAAAATGCCGCTACGTGTCCTAGTTTCCGAGATACGATGGGGGGAGGGGTGACGGGGGAAAGAGTGGGGAGTTTTGAAAAATGATTTCGACTAATGCATTGCCCCTTTATACGAATCTGAAAAAAAAAATGTTCCAAGTCTCTCAACTTCCGAGATCCGCCTAAATGGGGGGAGAAGGGGGCCAAAGGGGGCAACTTTGAAAACTGTTTTTTACTTTTCCGAGCTTTCTCTATACGATTACGTAAAAAAATTAAACACCCGTCTCTTAGTTTCCGTGATACGATAGGGAGGGGTGAGAAGGGGGGCAAAAAGGGGAGGTTTGGCACTTTTTCCCTACTCGTGAGAGTTACTTGTTTACGAATCTATCAAAATATAACTCCCTCCCCCTCCACCATCTGGGAGAATAATTATGTCAGTAAGTGAGTGGTAATAAACCGGAAATGGCACGGCCGCCATCTTGAATTTCTGAAATATCACAATTTTCCTAAAGTAACCAGGGTACAAGTTACCTGTCAGTAAAAGAAAAGTGGCTGTCCGTTGACTTTGGTAGAACAAAAGAATTGGCCAAAGTCGGGTCTGACCCGAAAATTCAAGCACCAATGGCTCTCGGGGTTGCCAGCTGAGAGTAATGAAAATGATCAAATGTCATTTGGGGGATCCCAAAGTTGCCGGCTAATCAAAGTTTCCATTCAAAATGGCGTTATTTCCACTTTTCACAGTTTTGGGGAAAATCTGGGAAAATACCCTAAAAATGGGGAGAATTTTTGCATCAGGCAATACTCCTCAACAAAACACATAACCCGTTCATACAACACAATCCAGTCGGGGGATGCCAGTCGTGCCATTTATCGCGTCAAAAATTGAGAATTTTCGTCATTTTCACAAGAAGGCCGCCACACTGTCCGCCATCTTGTATTTCTGATATGTCATAATTTTCCTGAAATCTCAAGGATACAGACCACCGACTGGTGTACTTGTTGTTGCCAACTTTTGAGTTTGGTAGAACAAAAGAACTCGCCAAAGTCGGGTCTGACCCGAAATTTCAAGCCAAAATGGTTCTCGGGGTTGCCAGCTGAAAGTGATGAAAATGGTCAAATGTCATTCGGGGGACCCCAATGTTGCCGGCTAGTCAAAGTCTCCATTCAAAATGTAGTTATTTCTACTTTTCATGTTTTTGGGGAAAATCTGGGAAAAATCCCTAAAAATGGGGAAAATTTTTGCACCAGGCAACACTCCTTGACTAAATACACAACCGGTTCATACGACACAATCCAGTCGGGGGTTGCCAGCTGTCCCATTTATCGTGTCGAAAATTGGGATTTTTCGTCATTTTTATAAGATGGCCGCTACACTGTCCGCCATCTTGTTTTTCTAAAATGTCATAATTTTCCTGAAATCTCAAGGATACAGGCCACCGACTGGTGTACTTGGTGTTGCCAACTTTTGTGTTTGGTAGAACAAAAGAACTCGCCAAAGTCGGGTCTGACCCGAAAATTCAAGCCCCAATGGCTCTCGGGGTTGCCAGCTAAAAGTGATGAAAATGGTCAAATGTCATTTGGGGGACCACAATGTTGCCAGCTAGTCAAAGTCTCCATTCAAAATGTCGTTATTTCTACTTTTCATGTTTTTGGGGAAAATCTGGGAATACTCCCTAAAAATGGGGAAAATTTTTGCACCAGGCAACACTCCTCGACTAAATACACAACCGGTTCATACAACACAATCCAGTCGGGGGTTGCCAGCTGTCCCATTTATCGTGTCGAAAATTGGGATTTTTCGTCATTTTTACAAGATGGCCGCCACACTGTCCGCCATCTTGTTTTTCTGAAATGTCATAATTTTCCTGAAATCTCAAAGATATAGGCTACCGACCGGTTTACTTGGTGTTGCCAACTTTTGAGTTTGGTAGAACAAATGAATTCGCCAAAGTCAAAAAGTCCCAAAAATTTAAATATTCAATGTTTTTTGGGGTTGCCAACTAAAACGCACCAAAATTGTCAAATGTCATTTGGGGGACCCCAATGCTGCCAGCTAGTCAAAGTCTTCATTCGAATTGTCGTTTTTTCTACTTTTCATGTTTTTGGGGAAAATCTGGGAAAGTACCCTAAAAATGGGGAAATTTATTTCACCAGGCAACACTCGTTGTTGTAACACACAAACGCTTGGTACAACTTGAACCCGTCAGATGTTGCCAACTACACGAAAAATGGATTTGAAAAAAGTCGAAAATTCCAACTGTTTACAAAATGGCCGCCACAGCGTCCGCCATGTTGTTTTTTTTAAAAGTCACAATTTTTATAAAATCTCAAGGATATAGGCCCCCGACTGGTGAACTTAATGTTGCCAACGTTCGAAATCGGTAAAACAAAACAATTCGCCAAAGTCGAGTGAAAAAATTGGCAATTTTCAAAACGTCCTGGCGCAGCCGCCATCTTGTTTTTTTTTTTTTTTTACTTTTTTTTTAAATCATTCCAGATCTTATACAGGACCTATGAGTCGAAACCCCTCCAAGTCTTTTCCCCACCGAAACCGGAAATGGACTCGGCCGCCATCTTGGATTTGAATCTCCTCTATAATTTTTCTCTACTCACTTTATGGTTTTATACATTATTGCTAAACATACCCTTAACCCATCTCTCACCCAATCCGAGAAACGACATGTCAATGAGTGAGTGGCTTTGTAGTTTTATATAATATAAATAAATATAAACTATAATAAAAGTTTGCTTGGGTGTGCGAGCTTCACGCAGCTCGCGTGTTTTGTGTTTTTGAGAAGTATTCCCTATCCTTATAAAATTTTAAGAATCCATAGGGATCCTTAAATAAATTGTAAAATCCGTTAGAATTACCCCTAAATCAGTATGAGAACCCTTAAGAACCCCAAAAACATTTGAAAAGTATAAAAAAACATTAACCTAAGGTTTGCTTGTCGTCGTCCCTGAGTCACGCTTCACCCACTCAACCTTCGTTACGCTACGGAGGTCGGCGGCTCGCTTCGCTCGCCACCTCCCCCCTTCGCTCCACTCGGCCTCAAAGGTTCGCTCCACTTAGAACCTACCTACCCCCGGAAAGCTACTATCTTTCAACTTTAGGGGAGGTTGGGGAGGGGAGGGTATAAAAATTTCAATGCCCTACAAAAATTAAGTATAGTAAAAATCAAAATGCCGCTAAGTGTCCTAGTTTCCGAGATACGATGGGGGGAGGGGTCAAGGGAGGGAGAGGGGGGAGTTTAGAAAAATGATTTTGACCAACAATTAACACCTTTATACGAATCTGAAAAAAAAATGTTCCAAGTCTCTTAACTTCCGAGATCCGCCTAAAGGGGCAGAGAAGGGGGGAAAGGGGGACAACTTGAAAAACTGGTTTTTACTTTTCCAAGCCTCCTCTATACGAATCTGAAAAAAAACTGTACCAAGTCTCTTGGTTTCCGAGATACGATAGGGAGGGTTGAGAAGGGGGGTGAAAAGGGGAGGTTTGGCACTTTTCCCATAGGTTTGAGAGTTAGTTGTTTACGAATCTGTAAAAATATACCTACCTCCCTATCCACCATCTGGGAGATCAATTCTATACGATGGGGGGAGGGGTGAAGGGGGGAGAGTGGGGAGTTTTGAAAAATGATTTTGACCAACTTTTTGCCCCTTCTTACGAATCTGAAAAAAAAAATGTTCCAAGTCTCTTAACTTCTGAGATCCGCCTAAAGGGGCGGGGAGAAGGGGGGCAAAGGGGCAACTTTGAAAAATGGTTTTTACTTTTCCAAGCCTCCTCTATACGAATCTGAAAAAACAAATGTTCCAAGTCTCTTGGTTTCCGAGACACGATAGGGAGGGGTGAGAAGGGGGTGAAAAGGGGAGGTTTGGCACTTTTCCCATAGGTTTGAGAGTTAGTTGTTTACGAATCTGTAAAAATATACCCCACTCGCCCTCCACCATCTGGGAGAACAATTATGTCAGTGAGTGAGTGGTAATAAACCGGAAATGGCACGGTCGCCATCTTGAATTTTTGAAATGTCACAATTTTCCTAAAGTAACCAGGATACAAGGTACCTGTCAGTAAAAAAACGGTGGCTGTTCGTTGAGTTTGGTAAAACAAAAGAACTCGCCAAAGTCGGGTCTGACCCGAAAATTCAAGCCCTAATAGCTCTCGGGGTTACCAGCTGAAAGTGAAGAAAATGATCAAATGTCATTTGAGGAGCCCAATGTTGCCGGCTAGTTAAAGTCTCTATTCAAAATGTCGTTATTTCTACTTTTCATGTTTTCGGGGAAAATCTGGGAAAACTCCCTCAAAATGGGGAAAATTTTTGCACCAGGCAACACTCCTCGACTAAATACACAACCGGTTCATACAACACAATCCAGTCGGGGGTTGCCAGCTGTCCCATTTATCGTGTCGAAAATTGGGATTTTTCGTCATTTTCACAAGATGAACGCCACACTGTCCGCCATCTTGTTTTTCTGAAATGTCATAATTTTCCTGAAATCTCAAGGATACAGGCCACCGACTGGTTTACTTGATGTTGCCAACTTTTGAGTTTGGTAGAACAAAAGAACTCGCCAAAGTCGGGTCTGACCCGAAAATTCAAGCCCCAATGGCTCTCGGGGTTGCCAGCTAAAAGTGATGAAAATGGTCAAATGTCATTTGGGGGACCACAATGTTGCCACTTAGTCAAAGTCTCCATTCAAAATGTCGTTATTTCTACTTTTCATGTTTTTGGGGAAAATCTGGGAAAATACCCTAAAAATGGGGAGAATTTTTGCATCAGGCAATACTCCTCAACAAAACACATAACCCGTTCATACAACACAATCCAGTCGGGGGATGCCAGTCGTGCCATTTATCGCGTCAAAAATTGAGAATTTTCGTCATTTTCACAAGAAGGCCGCCACACTGTCCGCCATCTTGTATTTCTGATATGTCATAATTTTCCTGAAATCTCAAGGATACAGACCACCGACTGGTGTACTTGTTGTTGCCAACTTTTGAGTTTGGTAGAACAAAAGAACTCGCCAAAGTCGGGTCTGACCCGAAATTTCAAGCCAAAATGGTTCTCGGGGTTGCCAGCTGAAAGTGATGAAAATGGTCAAATGTCATTCGGGGGACCCCAATGTTGCCGGCTAGTCAAAGTCTCCATTCAAAATGTAGTTATTTCTACTTTTCATGTTTTTGGGGAAAATCTGGGAAAAATCCCTAAAAATGGGGAAAATTTTTGCACCAGGCAACACTCCTTGACTAAATACACAACCGGTTCATACGACACAATCCAGTCGGGGGTTGCCAGCTGTCCCATTTATCGTGTCGAAAATTGGGATTTTTCGTCATTTTTATAAGATGGCCGCTACACTGTCCGCCATCTTGTTTTTCTAAAATGTCATAATTTTCCTGAAATCTCAAGGATACAGGCCACCGACTGATGTACTTGGTGTTGCCAACTTTTGTGTTTGGTAGAACAAAAGAACTCGCCAAAGTCGGGTCTGACCCGAAAATTCAAGCCCCAATGGCTCTCGGGGTTGCCAGCTAAAAGTGATGAAAATGGTCAAATGTCATTTGGGGGACCACAATGTTGCCAGCTAGTCAAAGTCTCCATTCAAAATGTCGTTATTTCTACTTTTCATGTTTTTGGGGAAAATCTGGGAATACTCCCTAAAAATGGGGAAAATTTTTGCACCAGGCAACACTCCTCGACTAAATACACAACCGGTTCATACAACACAATCCAGTCGGGGGTTGCCAGCTGTCCCATTTATCGTGTCGAAAATTGGGATTTTTCGTCATTTTTACAAGATGGCCGCCACACTGTCCGCCATCTTGTTTTTCTGAAATGTCATAATTTTCCTGAAATCTCAAAGATATAGGCTACCGACCGGTTTACTTGGTGTTGCCAACTTTTGAGTTTGGTAGAACAAATGAATTCGCCAAAGTCAAAAAGTCCCAAAAATTTAAATATTCAATGTTTTTTGGGGTTGCCAACTAAAACGCACCAAAATTGTCAAATGTCATTTGGGGGACCCCAATGCTGCCAGCTAGTCAAAGTCTTCATTCGAATTGTCGTTTTTTCTACTTTTCATGTTTTTGGGGAAAATCTGGGAAAGTACCCTAAAAATGGGGAAATTTATTTCACCAGGCAACACTCGTTGTTGTAACACACAAACGCTTGGTACAACTTGAACCCGTCAGATGTTGCCAACTACACGAAAAATGGATTTGAAAAAAGTCGAAAATTCCAACTGTTTACAAAATGGCCGCCACAGCGTCCGCCATGTTGTTTTTTTTAAAAGTCACAATTTTTCTAAAATCTCAAGGATATAGGCCCCCGACTGGTGAACTTAATGTTGCCAACGTTCGAAATCGGTAAAACAAAACAATTCGCCAAAGTCGAGTGAAAAAATTGGCAATTTTCAAAACGTCCTGGCGCAGCCGCCATCTTGTTTTTTTTTTTTTTTTTACTTTTTTTTTAAATCATTCCAGATCTTATACAGGACCTATGAGTCGAAACCCCTCCAAGTCTTTTCCCCACCGAAACCGGAAATGGACTCGGCCGCCATCTTGGATTTGAATCTCCTCTATAATTTTTCTCTACTCACTTTATGGTTTTATACATTATTGCTAAACATACCCTTAACCCATCTCTCACCCAATCCGAGAAACGACATGTCAATGAGTGAGTGGCTTTGTAGTTTTATATAATATAAACTAGTTTGCTTGGGTGCGCGAGCTGCGCGCAGCTCGCGTGTTTGGTGTTTTTGAGAAGTATTACTAACCCTTTTAAAATTTTGAGAATCTATAGGCACCCTTAAATGAATTGAAAAACCGTTAGAATTACCCCTAAAACAGTATGAAAACCCTTACGAACCCCAATAAAATCTAAAACCTTATTTAAAAACTCAGACCTTTTCCCATAAAAAACATTACCCTAAAGTTTGCTGAGTTACGCTTCACCCACTCAATCATCGTTACGCTACGGAGGTCGCCGGCTCGCTTCGCTCGCCACCTCCCGCCTTCGCTCCACTCAGGACCTACCTACCACCGGACAGGTTTCGATACCTACTATAATATTTGTTCAAATACCTGATGACTATCTCTAACCGTTATGAAGGTACAGCCCTTTCAATTTTAGGGGAGGTTGGGGAGGGGAGCTTCACCCACTCAACCTCCGTTACGCTACGGAGGTCGCCGGCTCGCTTCGCTCGCCACCTCCCCCCTTCACTCCGCTCAGGACCTACCTACCACCGGAAAGGGGAGGTTGGGGAGGGCAGGGTAGGGTGTACAAATTTCAACGCCTCTCAATAATAAAGTATAGTAAAAATCAAAATGCCGCTACGTGTCCTAGTTTCCGAGATACGATGGGGGGAGGGGTGACGGGGGAAAGAGTGGGGAGTTTTGAAAAATGATTTCGACTAATGCATTGCCCCTTTATACGAATCTGAAAAAAAAAATGTTCCAAGTCTCTCAACTTCCGAGATCCGCCTAAATGGGGGGAGAAGGGGGCCAAAGGGGGCAACTTTGAAAACTGTTTTTTACTTTTCCGAGCTTTCTCTATACGAATCCGTAAAAAAATTAAACACCCGTCTCTTAGTTTTCGAGATACGATAGGGAGGGGTGAGAAGGGGGGCAAAAAGGGGAGGTTTGGCACTTTTTTCCTACTCGTGAGAGTTACTTGATTACGAATCTATCAAAATATGACCCCCTCCCCCTCCACCATCTGGGAGAATAATTATGTCAGTAAGTGAGTGGTAATAAACCGGAAATGGCACGGCCGCCATCTTGAATTTCTGAAATGTCACAATTTTCCTAAAATAACCAGGATACAAGTTACCTGTCAGTAAAAGAACGGTGGCTGTCCGTTGACTTTGGTAGAACAAAAGAATTGGCCAAAGTCGGGTCTGACCCGAAAATTCAAGCACCAATGGCTCTCGGGGTTGCCAGCTGAGAGTAATGAAAATGATCAAAAGTCATTTCACGTACCCCATTCTTGGTGGTTATGCAAAATTTCCATTAAAAATGTCGTCATTTCTACTTTTCATGTTTTTGGGAAAAATCTGGGAAAACTCCCTAAAAATAGGGAAAATTTTTGCACCAGGCAACACTCCTCAACTAAATACACAACCGGTTCATACAACACAATCCAGTCGGGGGTTGCCAGCTGTCCCATTTATGGTGTCGAAAATTGGGATTTTTCGTCATTTTTACAAGATGGCCGCCACACTGTCCGCCATCTTGTTTTTCTGAAATGTCATAATTTTCCTGAAATCTCAAGGATACAGGCCACCGACTGGTGTACTTGGTGTTGCCAACTTTTGTGTTTGGTAGAACAAAAGAACTCGCCAAAGTCGGGTCTGACCCGAAAATTCAAGCCCCAATGGCTCTCGGGGTTGCCAGCTAAGAGTGATGAAAATGGTCAAATGTCATTTGGGGGACCACAATGTTGCCAGCTAGTCAAAGTCTCCATTCAAAATGTCGTTATTTCTACTTTTCATGTTTTTGGGGAAAATCTGGGAAAAATCCCTAAAAATGGGGAAAATTTTTGCACCAGGCAACACTCCTTGACTAAATACACAACCGGTTCATACGACACAATCCAGTCGGGGGTTGCCAGCTGTCCCATTTATCGTGTCGAAAATTGGGATTTTTCGTCATTTTTACAAGATGGCCGCCACACTGTCCGCCATCTTGTTTTTCTGAAATGTCATAATTTTCCTGAAATCTCAAGGATATAGGCTACCGATCGGTGTACTTGGTGTTGCCAACTTTTGAGTTTGGTAGAACAAATGAATTCGCCAAAGTCAAAAAGTCCCAAAAATTAAAATATTCAATATTTTTTGGGGTTGCCAACTAAAACGCATCAAAATGGTCAAATGTCATTTGGGGGACCCTAATGCTGCCAGCTAGTCAAAGTCTTTATTCAAAATGTCGTTATTTCTACTTTTCATGTTTTTGGCAAAAATTTGGGAAAGTACCCTAAAAATGGGGAAATTTATTTCACCAGGCAACACTCGTTGATGTAACACACAACCGCTCGGTACAACTCGAACCCGTCAGATGTTGCCAACTACACGAAAAATGGATTTGAAAAAAGTCGAAAATTCCAACTTTTTACAAAATGGCCGCCACAGCGTCCGCCATGTTGTTTTTCCGAAAAGTCACAATTTTTCTGAAATCTCAAGGATATAGGCCACCGATCGGTGTACTTGGTGTTGCCAACTTTTGGAATCGGTAGATTAAAACAATTCGTCAGAGTCGAATGGAAAAAGTCGCAATTTTCAAAACGTCCTAGCGCAGCCGCCATCTTGTTTTTTTTTTTTTTTTTACTTTTTTTTTAAATCATTCCAGATCTTATACAGGACCTATGAGTCGAAACCCCTCCAAGTCTTTTCCCCACCGAAACCGGAAATGGACTCGGCCGCCAGAATCTCCTCTATAATTTTCCTCTACTCACTTTATGGTTTTATACATTATTGCAAAACATACCCTTAACCCATCTCTCACCCATTCCGAGAAACGACATGTCAATCAGTCAGTGAGTCAGTGGCTTTGTAGTTTTATATAATATAAATACTGTTTTAAGCTTTCACGGTTTAAAACTAAAAATATCGGGAACTCAAAACAAATAATAATCACGGAAGATAGGTATCCCGTAAGTGACAATATAAGTTTAATTTTGTAATTGACTGATTGTGGATTCAAATATAAGCTACACACCCTGGTGAGCTTAATAAGACTGAGAAGTGATACGGTTTGGGAACAGAGGTTCCCAAAGCTTATCACGATAACTTATAACGAGGTCAGAATTCTTAGAGGTTTTGAATTTAAAGTTTGATATTCATTTTGTACCGATATCCAAAACTCCATCCGAACCCGTGAATCTTTTTTAGGGTTCCTTACCCAAAGGGTTTTTACCCTTACGAGCTCCAGTGCGGGTATAGGTCCGGCAGTGGCGAGAACCACTGCTAGGACCAAAACCTAGTCCCGTTTAAACGGAGGACGACGGCCCTGCTCGGGACCAGTACCGCTCCTCCCTCTCTTTCAGCACGAAGCCCGCCATGAAGGTTAATTCCTATGGCCGGGCTCCCCTCGTACATCCTCCTCCAACTACTGCTCCCCCCCGGTGGCCGTCACTGGTCCACAGGCGGAGACCAGCACCACGGGTGACGTGTTCGCGCTCGCCTGGCAGGTGCAGAGGAGCAGGCACAAAGCCAGGAAGGAGGATACCAGCAAACAACGCCGCCGCGCTGAACCTTCAGTGCCGGTTGCCCCGGCCCCTTCGACGAATAAACCGAGAAGGAAGAACAGGCCGTATCAGAGGCAGCGGCAGACACTGTTTATAGTCTCCACAATCTAAACAGGCTAACGCCGCATGCCGGGTAAAACCGATCAGCGGCAATATCAACTTCTCCGCAGGCAAGCGGCCGCAGGCCGCGGTCGGCGCCAGCCGACCTTGACCTAGCCAACCAGCAGCCAGAGGCGCGAGGGGACCAGCCACGCACACGACACAGCGACCCGTTCGGATTGATCAGGCCGCGGCCAAGCGAGCTCTCAACGAGACTTCATCATCTAGAGGAAGAACGCAAGCGGCCGAGTCTTGATAAATGCAAACGGGACGCAAACCCGAGCTACGCCCAAGCTACAAACTCCGACCTTCATGTCGCAGTCACCTGTGGCCGTACGGGGCACATTAGTAAAGAGGTGGCAAACCAGGTTCTCACGGACCCCTTTTATTTATTTTTGTTAATGACATCGCCTCTTGCTTCCTAACTCTAAAATTTTATTGTATGCGGATAACATGAAAATTCCGAGTCGAGTGTCAACCAATCATGGAACCGATACAGATCCTCCTGTAATAGGTGTGCATCCTACACCTATTACAGGAGGATCTGGACCGGTTCCCATTTCAAAATGTTATGTGTACATTTACTCGTAAGCCAAACCCTATTAATTAGGTATGATTACAAACTATCGACTCAACGTCATATCAAGGATCTTGGGGTAACTTTTGACTCGAAGCTTTTGTTAACCGACTTCAAAAAGGAGGAGGTTCTCAATTCGTCGGAATCTTTTTTTTTTTCTTTTTTTATGTATGTTCCCCGATTACTCGGAAGATGGCTGGACCGATTTGGATTTTTTTGTTTTGTTTGAAAGGGTATACTTCCCAGGTGGTCCCATGATCATCAAGTCAGGATCTAATGATGCGATCCTGGAGAAATAAAGAGAACTCTTGAAATTTTATAGGCACACTTGAAGCGATTTGGGTAGTTTTTGGAAGAGTACTTTCTCGAAGTAGTCCTATTTCAATTTCGTGAAGATCTGATGAAGAACTTCGGAGATAGGCAACGGAACTCCTCAATAAATAATAGCAAATGGACTGGTATTGCTGAAATCTCATGATGTCTGTCTATTGTGTACACCAGTTCATAACATAACATCACGCCGGTACGCTGTGAAGGGGTAAGCACATGTGAACCACTAAAAATTGAAAAATAAAAACTGTTTTGAAAAAAATAAAACCGACTTCAAAAAACACAAAAAAGTGTAAAATAACTTTAGCTTCTGAAGTCGGTGACCTTTGTTTGATTGACTTAGTTTTTTTGTCACCGACTTCTGAAGCTAAAGTTATTTTTCACACTTTTGAAGTCGGTTTTTTTGACGCGCAATATTGACAATATATCTAAGTAATCAACAAGTCTTCTAAAGCGTTGGATTTTTTTTTAGGGTCTAAGTTTAAGAATGTCAAAACCATGAAAATTCTATACCTACTGTGCTTTTGTCCGTAGCCATCTTGAATATGCTTCTCAAATTTGGAATCCAAATTACAATGTTTATATATATCGCCTCGAAAGCAAACAAAAGCGATTTTTAAGGTACACTCAATATCGTTCAAATACTTATCTTCAAAATTTCATATTCATCCTTTAAAAGAACGAAGAAAAATTACAGATCTCGCTTTCCCATTTAGTATAGGTACTGAACGGATCTATTGACGTCCCTGGGCTGGTGGCCAAGATTGGACTCCGTGTACCGTCTGTGTTTCTTCGGAGACCTCATCTCCTTCATGTACCTATAGTGAAAAAAACGAACTACAGGCAAAATACATATATCTTAAGGGCATGTCGAATGTTCAATATGGTGTGCCGGGATGTTGAGCTTGATTTATTTACAAATAGTGTCCAGAAATTTTCTTTGAAGTGTAACTTTGTTGTCTAATGTGTTTTATTTTTGTTTATTCTCTTCAGCGGGCCTAAAATGGCCGCCTAAATGGACTTTATAGTCTTAACCACAAGGTCCATTTTAAGAATTTTAAATTTTTAACGTGATTCATATTTTGATTCTGCTAAAGCGGCCATTTAAGACCCCCAGTTGTTTCTTTGTTTAACTCTCACGCTGTTTGTACCGTTTAGTCAATTTATACATCAGCTTATATAAGTGGAAACTTGTAATTGGCTTTCTTCTACATAGGTATTACTTCTGACTACTCGAATGTATTAGCTGTAAGTTTTCTTAAAATTAATAAAATAAAATAGTTGGGAAAAGTCTCGGCAGGTGAAGGTGATGACTTAGGTTATACCTAGTTTCCAGAAAAGGTGAAATGCCCCAAAACCTTAGGGACAAAGACACGATTGTAAGTAGGTACCGTGTGCTTCGTAATCACAGGTAGGTAGTTCCGACTACGTCATCGTAAACCATCGGTGGTGAATGTGGTGATCCATCAATATGGATCAAGAACTACTGATTAGGTAGAGACTAGAGTTCTATCGAACCAAGCTGCCAATTATGAATTTATTTCAGTGTAGGTATGGAATAGTACATTACAGCAGCGACCGGCAACAGGCGCATTGATGGACGAACGTGTAAATGTGGGCCGAGGCACACATACGTAAGTCCATCAATGCCTAGTTAAGGCCAAGGCTTGTATAATACTTTTCTCAAATAATGCGAAGAAATTAATAAACAAAATATATTACTTTTCAAAATCAATGATAACATAACTTTTCAAATAATATAACTTTTCAAAATCAATGATGCACACAAACAACATTAATTTTTCTCGCACTGAAGAGTTCATTTGTTTTTTTTTTCAATAAACCCTTTCTATTTGCAAGCCAATTCGAAATTTAAATAAAACCTTTGATATGTTACCTCCTTGGTTGTCATGCCATGTTTCAAAGTGAAAGATCGTTCTATTTATAAATAACACGGCAGCTTACGAGTTTACTATGTAATTTATTTGGCCGTTAAACACGACAGATATGGATTTTCATACAACTTTTGCCGGCCGCTGGTCGCATGTATCTGGCGAGAACAGTAATTTCGATTTATCTCGAAGAAGGTTGTCAAAATAATGCTCAAATTTCCAAGGGGAAATGCCCATTTGTTACAGAGGTTTTGGCCAAGTGACGCCCATGTAAGAAACCAACCATAGAAATTAGGGTTGACATCACGGATGAAGAAACAAACACTTAGGGATGATACTCATTAGAGCGGGCCGTGCCCGCGGTGGGCACGGCCCGCAAAAACATTTTTTGTTTCTAATGAAAATAGCAAAAGCGAAAAAGAATAAAAAATATTTTCAAAAAATCGATTTTTAGTAACCGGTTTATAGTTTATCGATTTTTTAGTAAAAGGTGTCCCTACCTCAACAGGATTACCAAGGACCAGAAGTGATAAATGGGGCAATAAACGATTGAGTTTCTTGATTAATTTGGCCTTTAATTTCGGAGGTTTCATTGCAAATAAGTAATACTTAGCAATATTTTAGTTACAAAATAGGTATCTTTTTTGTACTTAACACATTGGTAGGCAAAACATGGCCAAGAATAGGAGTTTCCCAAACTTCCGCATGTTTGAGAAAAATAAAATAAACCGTGTGTTCCTCTGTGGCCGGACCACAGTTTAGTACTCAGATGCTATAGTTCGAAATAATACCTACCTTTTTTTTTTTTTTTTTTTTTTTCGGATGGGAAATCATCAAATGACTTCTCCCGCTCTGGGCTGAGCAGGAGGGAGTGTCAGACTTTTACTGACTAAAACCCATCCATGTTCCTTCATCGCCCTTTGTGTTCCGGGGCCACGGTATCTCTTTCGAATAGTCCCGCAGCCCCGGCAGGCTTCGGCCCTTGCGGACCCCTTCACTGATGCTGACTCTCTTTGAGGCGCGCGTGGAACACGAACGCGCCGTCGACACGGCCTGTCGTCATGAGACGTACGGACGGCGAGCTAGCCCATAGCTCCCCGTCCACAGGCCCGCGTCTACGGTGGCCGGAAGCCACCACGTGGCCCCCGACGCCCGGGGCGTCTCCCGCGGCGGCCGGGACGTGAGGATCTCTCCCTGTCCTGTTCCGCCACCTCCTTCGCTAGCATGTCTGCTTCGCAGAAGGAGGTGACGGCGTCCCATTCCGTCTAAATAATACCTACCTAAAGTCTACTTTCATCGGAATATATATATATATTTTTAGTACCTCAAGAGATATCTTTTTAATTAACAATTTATGTGGTCCGGCCGCCAGGCAGCTGGCCGCGCCACCTCAAATTAAATAGAGTATAACGAACTATTAATAAATCAATATCCAGAAAAAAAAACTACCTAAAGAGTACCTTGCATACGACAAATATGGTCCAATAAACCCCTTTAGTTAAGGAGTTATTGGTCGTAGGGTGTGGTCCGGCTTGAAGGTATACTCTGCAGCAAGTCAATTTTGCAATATTTAATATTAACTATCCATAAATCAATTTATATAATAGTACCTTTTCTCTACTCTTCGTTGATACATTTTTCTCTCAAGAAACTATTCATTTTGATTAATTAATCTTTAAAGTATGTGGCGCGGCTAGGGAGGATTACTTTCAGCAAATATAACGAAATATGCGTTATTTTTTTATGCCAACGAAAACTGCATATTAAGTACTTTATTAAAAGACCTGGACTTCATCTATAAACTTTTGTTTTTATTACCAACAATGATTTTGAAAAAGGTGCACTTTTTGGTTTTTGTTTACCAATCTACCTAAGAATAGGTAGTTAATTTGACGAAGTAAGTGAACATTTTGGTTTAAAATAAACAATAAGTATACGAAAAACAAGTATATATTTTCATAATCAAATATAAACAATAAAAAATTGTTAATACAAAAATGTTGTAATTGTTGTTAAATGTTGTTTGTTGTGGTTTTATAAATTGCGAAACTTATTATAAATTTAAACGCCTTCCAAACAAAACAGGAAAAATATAAGCGATAGATGCGGTCCAAAAATAAGTCGGTCGATTTTTTGGTAAATGGAAGGAGGAGTTCTACTGGTTGATTAGAGGCGTGTTGGAGAAAATACTTGCGCCTTCGATTGTCTGGTGCAATCTTTAGCAGTTGTTTAGATAGATCGAATGAGCATCCGCAAACTAATAGAAACAAAAACATCCGGTTTTATGACGCTTATTAAGTCTTTTGCTAATAATAATAATAAGTCTAATAATCTTTTCCCATAAATTTATACAGCATACGAGTCAATATTATAAACAAATATTATTTTGACAAAACAATCACAAATGTCTTGACGATCATAAATTGTATGTCGAATATTACTTTTGTTTTAGACAACATTTTATTAAAAGATTTTCCTATAGTTATATCGGAAAAACGATGCACAAATACACAATGCAGTCAGAACAACTCCACATCTCAACGAGTATGTTCGTACACGCCACTGAATGAACTAATTCTATCTGGTAAAGGCATTTCAGCCCTTGAAGAATCGGCTCAAACAATGTTAGAGATTGATTCAGGTGTGCTATGTGTTGAAAGTAATGACGACGGTGTAAAATGTACCTACCGGTAAACAAATCATTCAATGATTTATTCATATTTGAAATTGATTTAGGCGTTGATTTAAATGACATTCCAGACACTATGACATTACAAGGAAAATTATTTACACTGTTGTTAATTGAGTATTTACCAAATATTCGCCATTACGTCGCTCACTGCAAGCGTCTGGATGATACTTGGGAAACATAAAATATGATGATTTAAGTACTAAAGTTACAAGGACTAAAAACCAGTAAAATGAATGTTCATTGCATTTTAGACGCAAAATTGTAAATTATAACTTATTATTCAATACACTTCCTCGAAAACTGGTTCTTATCGCACTACGATTAGGTTCAACATGCAATGTATTTCACGCGCGTGCGATTTTTTCCATTTTCCAACACGTGTGCGGGAATGAAAATTGCCACAGATAACTGTAGGCATTGAACCAATTTGGACTAAGTATAGGTATAAACTTAGTCCAAATTGGTTCAATGCCTATAGTCGGAGGTGAATGTTTTTTTTTTTTAATTTCGGCAAAGCAATTCTGCGTCTTTACGGCATAAACATTTGTTGAATATTCAAATTGTGTTTATAAATAGAATAACATAGATTAACATGATTATTTAAAACTAATATTTACTTTTATAAACAAATTAACATTTATTTGTGTTCTAAATACAAAAATATAAAAAAAAAAAAAAAAATTATTTTAGGCTGTTTAGCGGCTTCATACCTTTGCTTCTCCTTCAACCTGGCGATAGCAAAGCGCGGAAAAAGAGAAAATTTAAATCATAGTTTACTAATAATTCATGACAAAAATATTTTTCGTTCTTTTATTTAATTTCTTCAAAAGTGTATTGAAAAACGTCGTTTGATACACGTGGACATTTGTTATTGCAGTTCTCGGCTCAAAAACACCCTCGCCTACGGCTCGGGAGTTAATTCCGCCTCGAATGCAATTACAAACTTTCTCCACTTGTATCAAATTGTACTATTTATCTAAATGTTTATTTTTAATTTAGGCAACACACAGTTGGAACAACAGTTGGAAAATAACTTCAAAACTCCTTTATTTGTAATACTGATTGATTATATTTTTAATACGCGGTTTTGTTACACTCTTTTTTTCATTGCTATTTCTTGTATAAAGGGTAAAAAAAAAAAAAAGTTTAATAAAATTAAAAGTTTATAGATGAAGTCCAGGTCTTTTAATAAAGTACTTAATATGCAGTTTTCGTTGGCATAAAAAAATAACGCATATTTCGTTATATTTGCTGAAAGTAATCCTCCCTAGCCGCGCCACATACTTTAAAGATTAATTAATCAAAATGAATAGTTTCTTGAGAGAAAAATGTATCAACGAAGAGTAGAGAAAAGGTACTATTATATAAATTGATTTATGGATAGTTAATATTAAATATTGCAAAATTGACTTGCTGCAGAGTAGGTAGGTATACCTTCCAGCCGGACCACACCCTACGACCAATAACTCCTTAACTAAAGGGGTTTATTGGACCATATTTGTCGTATGCAAGGTACTCTTTAGGTAGTTTTTTTCTGGATATTGATTTATTAATAGTTCGTTATACTCTATTTAATTTGAGGTGGTGCGGCCAGCTGCCTGGCGGCCGGACCACATAAATTGTTAATTAAAAAGATATCTCTTGAGGTACTAAATATATATATATATATATTCTGATGAAAGTAGACTTTAGGTAGGTATTATTTCGAACTATAGCATCTGAGTACTAAACTGTGGTCCGGCCACAGAGGAACACACAAATAAACCGAATATATTAGGTATATAGACTTAC
The DNA here is from genome assembly GCA_963853795.1 of Xestia rhomboidea. Lineage (NCBI taxonomy): Eukaryota > Metazoa > Arthropoda > Insecta > Lepidoptera > Noctuidae > Xestia > Xestia rhomboidea. The sequence continues at coordinate 19,382,285 of OY970774.1, forward strand.
AGCAATGAAGTTCTCTCTGTATCTATTAAAACTAGCTAACTACTACTAGTAGGTAGGTACCTGGTATAGACATCCCCTTACCACAAGTAAATGAGGATTGACACCAAATCGATATGATTCATTCGAATGACTTATTACCTAGGTAGGTACTGCATAAAATTGCATAAAAAATACAAGGAACCAGCTCGATCCCAGATGTGTAGGTGTTAAGGAACTAGTGTGCCCTTAGTCAAAAATATATGGTGAAAATATTCAGCTTGGAATGTTTCGCACTAAGTAAATATTAACAAAAAACCAAACATGTAAACAACGGCTGGTTATCCGACCAAATTCGAATGACTACTAAAAAGCGACGGATTCATACATATCGATGACCTTCTTTAATTTACGCACTAACCGATTCACACGTTTTCTGCCTGAGTACACTGAAGTAGAAAAGTAATATGTAATGAAATAAAATTGTTATTGGATAATATTGTACTAGCTTTTTCTGTGATTTTGCACATGATTAAGTACATTATAAATAGTAGCCTATTTGATATTCCAAGGTAAGCTATCTTCTTCATTCAAAATTTCATTAAAATACATCTAGTAATTTATGTGTGAACGAAAGACATCCAGATATTTGCCAGGTCTTTTACCCAAAATTTGATTGAGGGATGTTTTAAAAAAAATATAGTTCATGAAATGTGTGATGAATACTTACTACGGAAAAGAGGTAGCTATTTTTTGTATATAAATAAAAAAACAACACAACAGCAAAGGAAGTATTTATATATTAATTAAGCCGTAGCTTAGATAAATTAACATTAAGTTTTTCATCATTAAGGTGGATGCTCCAGGGTAGCCCGCGAAATTCAAATCTTAATCTCAGAAAGGTGCAGGAATTACTTTTTCAAGGTCAAATTCATTCCTGCACGGGCTACCATGGAGCATCCACCTTAATAGAAGATTCCCTTTTTCGCCTCCCCAACGCTGCATATCTCTAGCTGCGCTCCATTCGCTGACGTCGTGTTGCAAGGAATCGCTTTGTCTAGTTTGGAGCAAGTGAGACAGCTAGTATGCATACGGTAACAGGTACAGTTTAGTATGCATACGGTTGGAACAGAGACAGATACCTACCTAAACGTCGCTCTATAGATGAATAATACGAAGTGTTTTTGACTAGGGAAGTGCGTCTGGATTATAACTTGATATTGGTAAACATTTGCAGTTATGAAAGGACACTGTTGCATGTTTACTTTTTTTTAAGTTGGTTGTAAGTGGCGTAATAATTAAGCATGTATAACAATGATGTGGTTATAGGGGTGGTGAATTTTGTAAAAATAGTTACAATGATGGCACGATCTGCGGTGGTAAGTATTGGCATTGTTTTGACTTATTTCAAAGTACTTAGGTACACTTAACAAGTACTTGGATTTTTTTTCATTACTTTATTTATTTATTTGTAAACAAAAATGTTCTAAATCATGTTTGTTTTGTTTTCATCTGAAAGGATATACATACTTTACGATTGATCCAATAGAAATTTCATCAAAATCGATTCAGTCATTTGTATTTTTGTTTTGTTTAATACGTATTTTGTCTTCTTGTGCTACGTTGATGACATATATGATCCCTTAATAACTTCTAGTTACAATGTAAAAAAATCATGACAAGTATTCACAAGACTCCAAAACTCGATCACAATCCGTCAACATATCATAGGGCTGTATCTTTTTAGCCGAAATAGCTAAATACTTGATTTTCACAGAATGTTCTATGGCAGCTATTACTTTATGAATTAATATTAAGGGATTAAAAATAACAAACAACAAGCTGTTTCATTTAATATGGTCACAAGGGTGTGCGTTCGCGCAGCGGAATGTTGTTGAATTTAAAGATATTAATTATGCAGATATTTAGTGTATGACGTCGTATAATTGTGTATGGTAAAAAAAAAATTGTGTACGCAGCCATTGTGGAGAAATTCACCAAAAACTGATTCCGCTGGGCGAACGTTGTCCTGGCGGAACTTATTTTAATCCATAGACTTTAGAAGAAAAGAGGTGTGTCCAAAAATTAGTGTGTATTTGTGTGTAATTGTGTATGTATGAATAAAATGAGTGCATGCATAAACTTCGGAGAAATTCAAGTTTCCGCTACGCGAACGTTTGGCCATTAGCTAGTTTTCATATAAAGCGCTTACATAGAGAGCTGTAGATTTTTACATACGTTGTTTTGAATTAAAAAACAGATTTAGAAAAAATCGTAGGGCTTAAAAGATAAAAATATAAACGTAAAATACACTTAATAGGTCTTAGTTCTTAAAGTATGCACTTTGGGGTCTAGATTTTCACGTTTATACAAACCTTGTAAGTATCTGAAACATGTTGCCAAGTATCAATGATGTTCCGTTAGTAATTAAAGAGTTAAAGGACAATTTTACCATGAATAGATCACTGTTTACAAAACAGTCAAATATCACGACGTTCTAAAGGAATTGCATGGTAAAATGTATGCCAAAAATTAGTTTATTCATTCAACTATTCACATGCAAAATTTCATGTCATTAAATTTAGTAATTAAAGAAATCAATTAAAATACTGACGAAGCATCGAAAACCTACATAACCCGACCAAGTTCGGATAGCTACAAAAAAGCGGCCCAGCCATATATCTAAGAGACGTTCTTAACCTTCCAATATAGTATTTACTAATATGGTACAGTTCCGTACACAAGCGTTAGGAAAAAATAAAACAATTGCATTTCTTGAATTAAAAATATTTTTTTAATAATAACCCAACTATCTACGATAAAAACAAATCTTCAATTAACAAGTACTTTTCTATTTAAATATCCGTGTACAAATTTTTTTTTTATTAAGTACATACTTAATTATGTTTCATTACACACTTAAATAAGTAATTATAATAACGTTAACAAACGCTTGCAACGACAGCAATAAACTTAAATGTGTTTTAACTAACATAGGTTTAATAAACGATTATGAATATAAGGGTAAGTAAAATATTTAGAGCTTCAATAATAAAATCACAGATTAACAATCTCAGATCACATAACTAGACTATTCAGTTGTATAAATTATTGCATAAAAACAAAATCAGGTTCAAGTTCAACAGCAAAAACGAATACGCGCGGGCCGCGGCCAATGAAAACATATTATTGCCCTCTCTTTTCTTCAAGGATGGAAGTACCGTTTCAAGCGGGAAGCCGCGCGCGTCCTGTTCGACTAGCAGTTTGTGGAATATTCCACAGACGTTAAATTACGTGCGTTCACAAGAATATAATTAAATCAAAATATTAACTTTTAAAAAATGTGAATACCTATCGGAACTCCGGAATTATTCCAGTCAATTCTGGAGCTGAAAAATCAGAACAATTGAACAAAAATTTGGTGTACAAAAATAAATGACCTTTAAATTATATCGAAACAACAATTGTGTTATCACCTATACCAATTCAATACCGGTATTATACGGTAAATTTTGGGATGTTACCTAAATATATTGCATGGACGCTTTTTTGTAGCTATCCGAACTTGGTCGGGTTATGTAGGTTTTCGATGCTTCGTCAGTATTTTAATTGATTTCTTTAATTACTAAATTTAATGACATGAAATTTTGCATGTGAATAGTTGAATGAATAAACTAATTTTTGGCATACATTTTACCATGCAATTCCTTTAGAACGTCGTGATATTTGACTGTTTTGTAAACAGTGATCTATTCATGGTAAAATTGTCCTTTAACTCTTTAATTACTAACGGAACATCATTGATACTTGGCAACATGTTTCAGATACTTACAAGGTTTGTATAAACGTGAAAATCTAGACCCCAAAGTGCATACTTTAAGAACTAAGACCTATTAAGTGTATTTTACGTTTATATTTTTATCTTTTAAGCCCTACGATTTTTTCTAAATCTGTTTTTTAATTCAAAACAACGTATGTAAAAATCTACAGCTCTCTATGTAAGCGCTTTATATGAAAACTAGCTAATGGCCAAACGTTCGCGTAGCGGAAACTTGAATTTCTCCGAAGTTTATGCATGCACTCATTTTATTCATACATACACAATTACACACAAATACACACTAATTTTTGGACACACCTCTTTTCTTCTAAAGTCTATGGATTAAAATAAGTTCCGCCAGGACAACGTTCGCCCAGCGGAATCAGTTTTTGGTGAATTTCTCCACAATGGCTGCGTACACAATTTTTTTTTTACCATACACAATTATACGACGTCATACACTAAATATCTGCATAATTAATATCTTTAAATTCAACAACATTCCGCTGCGCGAACGCACACGTCACAAGGTGCATTTAACATATTTTTAATTAGCCCCCAAAACTTTTGAACGCAACTGTACGGACAACAGCTTAGGTATAATACGTCCACTAAAGAAGGTATCGATATGTATGAATCCGTCGCTTTTTAGTAGTCATTCGAATTTGGTCGGATAACCAGCCGTTGTTTACATGTTTGGTTTTTTGTTAATTTACTTAATGCGAAACATTCCAAGCTGAATATTTTCAACATATATTTTTGACTAAGGGCACACTAGTTCCTAAACACCTACACATCTGGGATCGAGCTGGTTCCTTGTATTTTTGGCGTCAAAGTTATGACACCATCTTTTTGAGTTTTATCAAGATAATTCAAAAACACATGCATGACCAGTTTTGAAACTTTGTATGGTTATTAGTAGCGTCAAGGCGGACCCAATACAGTTTACAGCGAGCTTATACCTTGTCTCATTTAGGCGTTGTGATGTTTCGAGTTTTCATAAAACCGTGATAAGTTGGAAATTATAAATATTTTCTTAAATCTAATTGGGGCACTGAGGGGCACACATGGAGAGCTACGCGTGTATGTTTATTCTACAGGGGCACATGCAATGGTTTTAGAGATATACGATTCTGCAAAACGTTACCCCAGCAGGAAATGAAATATCTCAAAAACCTGAAGGGGCACACAATTTATTTTTGGGGGCACACTTTGGCACTACTATAAGCTACAAGGCCATGCACAATGTTTCTCTCTCTGATCATTCGTTTAGAATTTTCCTGCTAGAAAAACGTTACCCCAGCAGGAATCTTTTTTTCCGTTTTTTGCGAAAACTGAAAATGTGTGCAAAAATGTGTGCCCCCCGCACACATTTTTTATGTGGGGGCACATTTACAGCAGTTAGGGCACACATTATACGTTCCACTCATATAACTCTAGGAGACACTTTCCTGCTGGGGTAACGTACACCATAAAATTGCACCACAATGCCACACCTCACGTTGTCGCATCCAGGTACTGTACCTAGGTATGATTGCAATTTATCCTTGTTTTGCTTACATAAATCTACCAGTAGGCTTCAGTATCTACGGCTCCCTCAAATAAGACTAAACATAATACTTTTAATTATACGACGTGTAACAGAAAGGGGATTGTTTTTTAATTTTTCGTACTTTACAAATTCTATTGCTTGGACTTCGGTGTTTGGTAAGTAGGTATGGGGAAAAAATAAAAGACTAACTCGCTTTTTCCACTTCATACTCACTGTATGTCTTTATTTATTTTTTTTGTGTTTTTTTATCAATTTATTTTGAAAACGTTCTTTAAATCAAATTTATATTAATATTAAATATATAATATATCTCGAGTGTATTTACATGGTATATACAAGTGTGTATGTACATGTCTATGCGCCGCGTGGCGCTATGTACAACGTTTATATGCTAACATTATGCTAGGTACCTTACATACAGAGATATACAAAAAACGCTAAGCTACAGGCGTCGCAGCGAGTGACGCACACTGCAGGAGACAACCTACTTGATAAATGCATGCTTGTAATGACACGTAGCGCGCGGCGGCGCCCGGTGACGTCACCGACACACGGCGAGTACTCGCGCCGCGCAAGTGTTGTGACCAACATATTCGTCACATATCATACACTTGTCACGTTCGGTGTCACCGGCCCGCCGCCGCCGACTTACAATTTAAATGACTAACAAAATGTGAGCGACTCGCTACGACGATCACCTTACAACTAATTTCGTACATTATTTTAGTTGCACTCGTTATATAATATCATTTTTTTATTTTTTAGTTTATTTTATTTATTTAGACTTTTTTGCGAAACACTGGCATTATCGTTCAAAGGTACATCATACAGGATGGCGGCCGAGCTCGTTCGTGTAACTAACTGCATTATGAGTTTACATCTAATGTGTCAAGTTGAAACAAGTAATGTGTGAAGACTGTTTTGCACACGGAGTAATATGCAATGGAGTGCTCAACCTGAACACAATTTCATGTTTTCACGAGCTGCTTGGAAAAAAGTTACACCATTTTAGCGTATCACTACATTTGCCGACTACTCCGTGGCTTCACGTTGCCATTACAAGGCAGAGAGGCATCTCTCACAACGCCACACGCTGGCTACACGCCATGAGTCACGACAACACAATCATACTACACGCTGGTACCGCCATCAGGTACCCACACCAAAGGCACTGCAACACAATCCAGTGGAACAGGTGCCTGAGCCTACTCCAGCCGCCCGTGATAACATATAGTGAGCAAGACATTCAGTTGAGGGGCGGCTCGAGCACTCAGGCATGTGTCGAATTAGTCTAGTCCGAAACCTTTGCGAGATTATCATACAACACAAGGTCAGCAGCAACATAATTATGTATGAAGAAAAGGAATCAAGGGCTCTTTACATTAATCATCAAATGCAATTCATACTGCATAATGTAAAGAGCACCTCACGAGGCTAAGTATATAACGCACAAGAACAGCAAAGTTTTTGTAAAGTATGCGCATGTTAACTAGTCAGCTAGAACCTAGTACCAACTACCAACACTATTTGACTTGCAATGAATTTACTGAAGTCTTGATATTTTCTTTAAAACTGCTTCCCGAAGTAAGTATATTTGTTTTAAATTTTTCTAATGATTTTGACTAAGTTTACTAATATGATGTAGGTCTGCAACCATTGAAATACGTTCTGTCAATTCGTATCGTACACTCTCTCGTCAATACATAAACTCGGCTCATTATGCCTAGCTGTCAGAGAAACGCGTGGTTATTTGTGAGCCGCTACACATTTCCTAATCTGTTCGCGACACAGCAATCGCTCCGCGCCATGCCTACCTTCCAGTTATTTTTAGAATCCCTTCCACGTGCGCATTGTATTGGAACAGCACAGTCATTCTGCGAGTTTGTTGAACTTGCCCTACATTCTCTTCAATCAACCTAAACCGCGGCCTCGGGGAGTGATTTCACATGTTTTCAGCCCCTGATATGAACATCAACAGTTTCCGATCACTGTGTGTCTACAGCCGTCGCGACCTACTAAGTCCATACACGGATATATCCAAAAGTTATAACAAAATCCATCAAATGTTTGTAATCTGCATATTTTCCAATAACTATAAAAGGCGCTGCGCCCTGACAGTGACGTATCGCGCAACTTGGCGCTCGCACGTACCGTCCGCGTCCGTCGGCTCCGGCACCGCACTGAGCAGCACATTAAGCTAACGTTAACAAATTATTGCTAAGTAAAGCACTCAATTATACTACTTAATATTACGTAAAACTATTCCGTTGTTAGGACGATAGTCTTGTGGATAACTACGGCAGACACCATAGTTGTGAAAATGTCTTGTGATCTATTCTAGAGACAGTTTATATCGCAAGACGAAAAAGCGGAACTTATTCCTAAACCAGGGCGCTACCACCACTAACAGCAATATTATATTAATCCTACAGAGCAGTGTGAGTAAGCGATGGAGATGTCATGTACAGTACGTGTAGCTCCACCACTTTCATTCACAGAAGTATGTATGTATTATTAAAATAATATTGCTAAAAGTAGTTGCACAGTCCCAGGACTGCACTATAGTAAGACATTTTATTGGAAAGTTAACGTAGAAACAACTACCATAGGTACGCGTAGGCAACAAACTTAACAGAAGAACATAACAATCAACTACGGTACATAGGAATACGAACATAGTATACAACAAGCTACAATATGATATCGACCGCGCGCCGACGATGGACGCAGGTGACATTAGTAAGAAACAAATCAACATAACACTGTCGAATGATGAGATATTGAGTGACTACATGATCGTAATTGAAGCTGACCATAACCTAGCTCCTAGGCTATGGTCAGCTTTAATACAAACTTCTAGGTCCTAGAAGAAGACTATCAATGGAGAATTCCGTAAACTACGACTATTGTAATAAAAAATCGTTTTTCAATTATTGCTTCGTGTATCATTTAACCATTATCATCGAGTACTGTTTACACTGATGGAACCACTATGCACCGAAACTCATCAGTGTAATATAAACTATCGCGAATACTTGTCAACTTATGATTAAGTCAACGAGTTCATTATAATTATGAGGGAAACCTAACAATATTGTATATCGCAGCTTTATTGACACAAACAATACTAACTATGAACTGTTTCGCGTTTACTATTGTACCTACACTTCGAGACTTTGTAGTTCCGAGCTCAAACCGTCGCGAAATAATTCATTACCATACTATTAATCACAGGAACTTAAATATATAATATGTAGTTCTAATTTAAAAGCTATGTTTGACTACATGTCCCTGTTCATCACAAATATACGCTCTGGGAAGTACATCATACTTACATATTATTGTGTCCTACCTCTAACAAACCAAACTATGTTATATAAGGCTTTTCTTGCACTTCATCGCTGTATCCTACACTTATGTTAACTCACAAAGGTTTGCCACACGTAATAGTTAATTTCACATGATCCTAGTGGTTCCACTAAGGAACCATCGAGCTGCCTACATGAACGAGTACAAAATCTCAAGGTCCACAAGTACTCACAAAACGGGGTTGATGCCGTCGTGTGCAAACACATACTTATTCCGTACTTACACTAAGCGTAGCCCTAACTCTGTCAAGTGTAGTTTGTCATATTATCATGTAGGATATTCATAGATAAGGTACTCATGGGTAGGTACTAGGTTGTGAATGCTTACTTTTAGGTAAGATTGGTGATAATTCGACATAATCTACATCTCTACGAAATACGCGCGTACGTGGCTACATCTATGACGGCGACGTTAACAGTACCATAGTATTAAACATTAAAATTTATATAATTTAGTAACACATTATAGAACAACCACAACTTATTTACTCGATATGGCAGTAGTTTCGAACAGTTTATACAAATTAATTTATCGAGTAACACTTGAGAACAGTGATATTATATCGACGTCGATCATTACTCAACTAATTTAATTAATTTAGAAGGGTATTATCACATAAGTCGAGGTTCAACGTTTTTACATAACTTTAGATTGAATAGTCTCGTCGCAAAGAAATTATAGTTATTACGCTTTCAAGATGAAGCAAGAGAATGTGTAGCTTTGATAGCTTAGATATCGTCGGTAGATCATTGAAATGTCTGATGGGGGAATCCCATTTAATGTCTTTTTCATGAAATAATTATTCAATGGGAATAAATGAGAGGGTTGTAATGATTATTTTAGTGATTATTACTCTTTAGAACTATATTTGTTACGGCCGCGAATCATATTTGAATCAACATACAACCTGACATTGACCGCCAAATTGCAAAAAACGTAAGAAAATTTGAACTTTGTGTTCTGCCCTGGCGCTTCCACCTCAACGGAAATAGCTTGGATTTGCAATCTTTGGCTCAGCGCTGAAAGTTGAAAATCCGACAGCACACTCAATGTGCATTACAAATTTCAACCGCCGATATTTCGATCCCATGTATTCGCAACTGTTTGTACGCTGTCAGACAACCTGCCTGTATACAAGCGTGACGTCACCTACCCCACGCTGCATACAAACGAACGAGTACAACGCGTTGCCATGGTGACGGCGCCACCGAGCTCTCAACAAACGGAGTGTGTACGATGCATTTCCGGGTGGAATTGTCGCGGCGACTTACATAATAGCTTTGTCTAGCGTTCGTTTCATACATTCCATTCCAACTGTTAAATACTCTATGATTTGTGTTTCTATTTGCATGACGGCAAGCCGTTGAGTGTCTATTTAAGTTTCACTAGCAAACAAATAATTTAATAATCAGCTGATAGCTAAAATGTACAAATAAATAATAATTACATCTCCAAATAGTAATAGGTAATAGTTTCAACGCTGTGTTAGTTTGAGGCAACTGTACAAGTTCAACGTCAGCCGAATGTATTACATGTTTGTACACGTTACATTGTGTATATCTGTATATGTAAACAGTCCATATCCGTACTTACACATTTTGCCGCGAGTTTTGCTTATTTTTTGGTTAATAAAACGAGTCCGAATAAAGTAATTTTAAATAATATTTTTTTTATGGCTTTAGTTTTTTTTCTTTTGCTTGCCAAGTGAACCCGACATTGTCGTTCCGCGTCATTGAGTTCATATTCATACCATAAACCTCTATTAATTGAATTAATTGTAGAACAATAAATTGACATATCCAATATGGTTTTAATTCCAGCATAAACTATGAAGTTTTTTTTTCATTTTTTTCAATGAGTTGTTTTGTACTAGCAGTATTAGACTATTACTGTAAACGTAAACCTAAACAATTAGATACGTTTGTACTCGCACAGCGTCCAGTATTTCGCGTAGATTACTGCTCAACTAGGTGTTTTAATTTACACCAGTATCGTAAGATTCCTTCATAAGATAGATCTAGTCATAAGATGTTACTCTAACACTTGTTAAATGTCTCTATTTAATTTATCACTACACAAAATATTTTTATAGTTTTAAGTTTAATCACCGTTTTGCATTTTCGTATTTTGCGGGGGCGTCACACTGATATCGGAGAAAACGGGGCTTCGAGGTATTTTTTTTTTTCAAATTCAAATATTTATTGCTCAACACAGTACATTTTATACATTTTTAGATGTCAAGTGAATGCGCAGTCCACTGTATTGTACCAATTTAGGCATGTAAAATTCATTATTGTGAGTGTTTATCCGCATTGAGATCATGTTTCACGAGGAAGTACGTTACCGGGGCAATGACAAGCACATCGAGTTTAAGAAAAAGTTCGTCACAGGTATGAGTGACCGAGACAACGCTCTACAAAGACAAACCAAATACGCTCTGGACTTATACTGTCTCGCTTTACTATCTCCCCGAATCCCCTAATACCGCTTGTGTGTAAACGAGCCTTATTGTTACACCAAAGTTTACCGTATCTATGACGTAAATAATATTTGGTAAAGTATTATGTGGTATTGCACGAGGTATTGCTTAGTTACACTTTGTTTCTGGATGCACAACATCTCTAGATCACATTACTGATAATGGTTACATCAAAAATCATTGGCTGGCACAACACACGTGACCAATCACGTCGGTGCGGACATATTGCGGCCGAGGACACCGGACACTGACAGTACTTTATAGTCCGTGCTGGGTGGACCGAAAACATACTTATAGCAAGGCCTTCATTTTTGCCGCACATTATAGTGTATTGCCGCACATTATAGTGTATTGACACCATTAAACAAGCGCACTCATGCTTGATTGTAAAGCTGACGGGTGCAATATAAAGCATACATTTTTGATAACACACAAGCTAAGTTTTTGACATAATATGTTGTAGTCTCTACATTCCCTCAAAGGCTCGATTGTTTACCTCTGAGCGACAACTCGAGCTACTACTACCAATGCCTAATGTGATTGATGGACTTTGTTTGTTTGCACGTTTTTAGTTTTATTGAAGTGTTTCCTACATCAGCGTGTGTGCTTATTGTATACAACGCGATGTACAGCCGCATAGCACGTGACGTAACAATGAACAAGTTAATTTTACCGTAACATAGAAGAGAGTTTGCTTACTATCACTCCGCACATTGTACTACAGCGCCCGAGCGCTAATATGACGCAGCTTTACAGAGCCGTCGCACGGGTGTGAGTGAGGCCCCGTGCCCACTGTGTCGTGACGACAGATATGCGTGTAGTTTTAAGTGTCGTGGCTTGTGTATTTAAATGGAGGTGTTTACATATAGGACGACGCGATTACTGTCGTCCACGACCTTTGTCAACTAAAAACCAACGATAAATTAATCGTCACGACAACGGGGCCTAACGACGACGCTCTGCAAGGCCCTGAAGAGAGACAAGAACCTGCCATATTAACGCTTGGGTACTTATCAATAACATTTAATTTCGCTCACTTCTACAATACTCTTGCAGTATCCTGCATTCCGTCAATCCGAGTAACAGTCCGATACATCAGCTGCTCCAAACGTTACTATAGTACACAAGTCGCTCGAGCGCACTGTTCACACGCACGTAGTTCTACACGTTCCGCACACGCCGCCGCGCTCGTGACGTCACGACACACTAGAGATCAGCTCGGACGGTTTCTTACTATTACTTGAGTTTAGCACTGCCAGATTTAGTTTTAAATGAATGAAGATTGTGTAAAGAACATTTGCGACTTATTGGTAACTCATACGTACGCGCTACGCAGGGATACTGCAATAGTCTGAAAACTAGTCAATTAAGTCTACGAACGAGTTATCAATAGAACGCAGACGGTTTTTTGATACCTCAAAGAAATTTTTAGTTAAGAACATTAAGGAATTTGACAGGTCCTAGTAATCGTAATTTCTGGGGCGCGTGTAATCGTAATTCCTAGGGCGCGTGTAATCGTAATTCCTAGGGCGCGTGTAATCGTAGTTCCTGGGGCTGGTGTAATCATAACGTCTGGGGCTTGTGTAGTGCGGCGCGTATCATCGCTGCGGCGCGTGCACGTGTGCGGCGTGCGCGGCGTGCGCGGCGTGCGGGTGCGACGAGCCGCGCCGCTTCCGGTGCCGGTCGCCGGGCCCGCGGTAGCGCGGCGCGGCGGGCGGCGACGCCAGGCGGCGCTGCTTGGAGCTGAAGGAGCGCGGCGCGCGCTTGTTGTCGGCGCCGGCGTAGCGCTGGATGACGCCGGACGGGATGTTGTTGAAGTCGGAGTTGCTGGTGATGTGGTGGATGATGAGCGACTGGTGCGCGGACACGCGGCGCGGCGTGGGCGACGAGCACTGCAGCGCCGACAGCGGCGGCGGCGACGTGCGGCCCGCGCCCGGCCCCGGCCCCGCGCCCGGCCCCGGCCCCGCGCCCGCGCCGCTCGCCACGCCGGCCGCGGCGCTGGCTCCCACGATGGGCGGCGAGCCGGCTGCGCGAGACCCGCTATCCGACCACTCCTGAGGACGACACATATTTATGAGCATTATAACATAGTCGATGTTTCTTTACCACCCTATCGATAAAACAAACGCCACTGTCATGTTGGCAGCGCTTGAATTGTGAGCGCATTAAAGAGACAGATTGGAGTGACACTTGGAATACCAGATCTGCAACATGAGCTTTCTGGCAGCAGGGTAGCGTGCATGGTGTAGTGTATGTGTCTGTATGTGTGTGCAGTACTGACCGGCTCGCTGTCGGAGGGCTCGGGCGAGGGCTCGCGCGAGGAGAGCGGCGCGGTGCGGCGGTGCGGGAAGAAGTAGGAGTCGAAGGTGTCGCGCACCCAGCGCCGGTACTGCAGCACGTGGTCCGTGACGCGCACGATGCGGCCCAGCACACTGTGGCGCGCCAGCAGAGCGTTGTGCGCGCCCACCGCCTGCTGCAGGATTATGTAGCCGTAGTCGAATGCCTGCCACAAACAAAAACACCTTCAATTTCTCTACCGAACTCGAGATAGGGCAAATTGCAGAAAAATCCCTTCGGCAAGCCGCAAGTTCAACCCGTATTTGTTTCAACCCCTTGGATTAAAACACTTTTTTTTTGTTCATGTTTAATAGTATATTATGCAACTAGTGAATAAAGGACGGATTTAAAGCGAGGGCCGTAGATGAGTCACGAGCAAGTGAAAGATTCAACTGTTAGAATCCTGAACGACGCGAGTGATTCATGGCCCTCGATATAAATTCGTACTTTATTCAGGAGTTGCATACTATACTTTATATCATGACTACGAGAAAAGACATAATTTAAGCGAAAATAGAAATTTAATCAAGAAATAAGAATTGTTACATTAATTGAAATCGACATTAAAATTAGAGCAATGACTGAAATTAAGCGTAATTTTCTTATTATTATTATTAGAGTGGTCAACTTGTGAAACAATATTTATTAATCTAATGCCAAACTCCTTGTCGCAAATATCGACCAATCAAATCTCGAGAATTTATTTGCACCAAAGAGTTTTGCATTTCGAATCTTAGCGCAAGGAGTTTGTGTAAGCATTGAAATAGAGACCGGATATATTTTTGTGTTCCAAATTCAAACAGCAAAATAGTGAATAAAAACAAAACAGTGAATAAAAGGCCTTTTTATTCACTGTTTTGCGTGAATAAAATAAGCTTTTTAGAGTAAGTATGGTATAAAATCTTTAATTAACGGGCAGATGATGGTTTCTCAGCTAAACGGTGATGGTTTACACAGAAAAATGTTTATCATAAAATTTAAAATCCTCCCATAAGAGTTTAGCATGGAAACGCCCTCAATGTTTCAGTTATAATTTTTTATTTCGAAAACTGTTAGTTTTATCGCTAACTTTTAAATTAAAAATTGTACATTAAACATTTTGCTTTAAAAAAATATTTGCGATACTAAAAATATTTACCGTTTCGGAGTTTCGGTACCTATAATTTTTTTTCCAAAAAAGTTAGACATAAAAAGTTTAAATTTAAAATTTGTCCATATTATTACTCCGAATGATAAAAATGTTAAACGGTTCCAAAATTTTCCATAGGAAAAAAGTCATAAAAATGATTTCCGAAAAACCGAAAGAGTACGAGAAGTAGAGTGTGGCTAAATTTCTTGTCGCCCCACATACATACCAACATACATACGTATACATATATTTATAAACTTTTTAACCGGCGGTTGATTTGGGTTCATAACTAACTGGGTCATAACTAGACCCAATGGTGAAATTTTCGGAAAACTCGTCTTTAGGTGCAAGACCAATAGGCAGATTTTTTCTGACGAAATCAACCTAAAATATATAGTGCAAGCTGATAAGTCCAGCTCGAGACTTTGCTTTCTAGGCTTCTAGCTGCTGATGACGAAAATAAGTTCAAAAACAAAATCCTAGATGAAAGTCATAAAAACCGGCCAAGAGCGAGTCGAACTCGCACACCGAGGGTTCCGTACAAACGTTTAAAGGACCAACATAACTTTGCTGTTCGATCCCTAGAAACAGCTATTGCACCAACCGCAAATAATAAGTTTGTAGAAGTAAAATCCCTTTTTTTGTTATTAAACTACATATTTACGGTTTTCAGATTTTCCCTTTACATGTGCTGTAAGTCCTTGCTTTTTGCCAAATTTCGTGATTCTAGGTCAACGGGAACTACAAGGTTTTCAACCCAAAACCTGTAGGGTACTTCCGGTTCACCTAGAATTGACAATTTTGGTTAAAAGCAAGGTCTTACAGCACAAGTAACGGGAAAAAACCGAAAAATAAAAATGGTTGAAAATTAAGGTAAATTTTATTTAAAACGCAAAACGGAAAATCTAAATTTGCCCATATCTTTTTATCGTGTTGTATCAGGACCTTGATTTTTATACACCTAATAGGGACTATAGTCCTCAGTATCTAATATAAATTTCAACTTGCTAGGTCCACTCGTTCCTGAGAAAATCGCTGGTGACAGACGGACAAGAAAGTGATCTTATAAGGGTTCCTTTTTTTACCTTTTGAGGTACGGAACCCTAAAAATTGACACGAAATGATATCCGTTTCCTTCTACGGAGATGCTGATACTGCAAATTCAGCCCATTCCCAGATCCAAGATGAATAGTCGACTTTCGTCCACGCCCACTTGTCGACGTGGGACTACTTTAGTTAGTTTGTGTAATGTATTGTTACCTGTTTGACTTGTATCGCTCCGTAGCTGGAGCGTCCGATGTCGTTGCCGGCCGTGAGCGGGTCCTCGATGCACAGCAGCGACGGCCGGTGACCGTCGTTCATCTCCTACGGACACACAGGTAGGTAGGTTTCGTGTTTAAGTAAACAGCTGGCTTCAGAGCTTACTTACTGGTTAAAATAACAAGTATGTACATACCTTCTGTATATCATCCTTGGACACATAGGAGCCTCCATTCTTGACTCTGATCGCCGTCTTGACGTAGTTGAACTTGCGGCCGTACAGCTCGAAGAACTCGATGAGCAGCACGCCCAGGTTGTGCGGCTGGCGCAGGCGCTCGGGCCGCGGGTGCAGCTGCAGGAAGCTGATGCACATGAGGATCAGCGAGTACGACGAGATGCCGCCCGTGAACACCTCGTTCAGGTCGCGCTGGAGTAAGAACTGCTTGAGGACCATCACTAGGCGTGTTAGGACGGGGTACTTTTCCTGAAATTGATGGTTTGGAGTTTAGATTGAATCATGGTAATGGCAAATAACATGCCCTGGGAAAATAGGTACGGTGCAGCTTAGTTGTTTTGATGCTCTGATGACATTGTCAGAAGGTTGAATACACGCTCATTTCAGCAGTTATGTATAATTCCTTAATTTAGTTATTTAATACATTGTCATTTTGGTTCCATTTTCATCAAATAAAAAAAATGTATAATGTGATATGGTTATCGTTCATAATGCGCGCGCCTGGCGCTGGTAGTCGTCGACTAGCTGTCAGATAGTTAGGTTGTGTTTCAATTTGTATTTTGTTAATTCTGTAGTAATGTCTATGAACAAACTTCATATCTACTAGTATTCGTGAGTATATCATTTACAACAAGAACCCTGGGTATACATTAAGGATCATACATTTTACCTGACACCGTTAACACTTATGATGGCCAATTACCATCAACAAGACTCAAATCATGAGTTGTGGGTGGTTACTGATAAATTTCTCATGCAATAACCACAGTAGCAAGGCCATACTGTGACATCAAACCCAGCACTCCAAAATAGAATTGGGAACACAACTTGATTGCAGGGTTTACTACAGCCACTTGGGAGCAATTCGTTGTTATTCCTAGGCTGAACACAGATAACTACTAGGTATTATGCACGAGTGTATAAGGTAAGTGAACGTGGTCGATTATTATCATATACCTTCGCGTTATGATTCACGCCGGTGTACTAAAACGAGGGCAGACATGTTAATTGGCATCATTACACCCGGTAGGCTGGAATGTGAGGTATTATAGGACAACACGTAATCATTTGTTCGCATATTTTGTTGTATTATCTACTGTTATCAATGAGGTAACGAGTCCGTCGTTTAATTAGTAATGTAACAATTTATTACACAATGCTCTAATCGTTTTATATGTTAAAAATCATTATCATTTTCTTGCTCTTATTTAATTATAAGTAAGGCGAAGCATGTGTTCTTGTATCTTCTGACCACTATAATATTAAAAACCATGTGTAACTCATTTTAATTATTCTAGGTAATTGTAACAGCAGCAACCATTTTTAATTTTACTAAGCACTGGAAGTTGTCATATAGAAATAATATTGTGATTAGACATAATAATACTTAATGTGTCTACAATTTCACCTCGTAAGATTGACCTTACGAGGTGAAATTAACCTTGAGGTCACACGCTGATAGCACTTCAGGCGTACAGTGACGAGCACTAGTACGATTGCAGGTATCAATTTTTAAACGAATTTTATCCTACTGTGCCGTTTGTATACGTTGTTACAAAATATTGTATTTTTAACCAACTTCAAAAAGGAGGAGGTTCTCAATTTGTCGGAACCTTTTTTTTATGTGTTTTCCCCGATTACTCGAAGATGGCTAAACCGATTTTGATGATTCTTTGTTTATTTAAAAGCTGGTGCTTCCCGTGTGATAAATGTGGTGAAGATCTGATGCTGATCTTCGGAGATATACAATGGAACTCCCGAAAAATAGACGGCAAATCTACCGTGATGGTTGCAATCGCTTGGATGTTTAAAGTTCATGTGATTGCATAGAATAAAGTTGATTTTCTACACTCATCTTTTTTATGGTCGAGATCTATGGTTACATGTGTGTAGTAGATGTACACTCACCTTAAACTGCTTTATAAGCTCTGCGCTCTTCACTCCGCTGCTCATGTTGAATGATATATCCACCTGAGGAAGAAAAAAAATCAAATCAAATCAGAAAAAAATAACAATGGTTCAAACGATCCTCAACAGAATTCAAACTAGTCTAATGTTGACGCCAACACGAGGTGTAAACGGACCCTTCGTGAAACTGTCAACCAAGAATTCTGTATAACATCAAACTAAGTAACTCTACGCAAAAAAAAATGCTAGGAAAAGACTTTTTTTGGGTGAAATATCACGTTTTACGGTAAAACTCAATATAACCTACTGAAAACATTGTGCTGATGGACGCATTGGACGTACGTGCGTCGTGGACATAAGTATTTAAAGTAAAGTTACAAAATTAAAAACTCGTTTTTAGAAACAAACTTGTGATAACGTTGGAACTTTGACCCCCAATATCTCCGTAACTAGAAGGTTCTAAGGTATGGTCTAGAACAAAAAAAAAATCGCAATAACGGGGAGAACAAGTGGCTTTTTACAGCCATTATGTATGTATGTATACAAGTCAGAAACATGGATGTTATCAAGGAGTTTACCGCCCTTTGTTGTACTTTTAGTTTGTTGCAAGCGCGGCGCGCGGCGGAGCGGCGGCCATGCCTTGGCCTTTCGCTACCGGACCTCTGTAGTTGTATCGATTTTATTCAGTTTACAAGTCACGTGAAACAAAACAAAAACGACCAGACATGATGCATTGCTTGGAAATATGATTTCCATTCTGTTCCTATAATTTTCACAATGTCCCACCGTCCAACCAGAATCACATAACCTGTAACCTGTCTAGTGAGCGCAATTCGGGTGGCTGAATTCTTGACATTTTACCGTTATACGCTACATTATACGCTAAGAAGAGTTTTACCAATATGCCTATAGATGTGAATTGCGTCCCTAGCGACACATACAGAATTTAATAACACCTAATCGTTGCCACATTATGATACAGTGCGTGCCTCGCTAATTACCTGAATTTGCCCATTAACCGAGGTCACATCCTCGGTTAATGGGCAAATTAATGATCATTACTCTTTATCATCACATTGAGCAAGTCCTGATTGATTTTAAATTATTTATTTTCTTTCTTTTTCTCATACCGCCCATTGACAGAATAATTGGAAAATCCTATGATGGTTTTTTGTAAAAATACAGATATTTTATTTGACTCTTGGATTAGATTCAGCATTCTAGTTTCCAATAGTCTTATAGTTCTATATAGTTTCTACCAGAGACAACTAAAAGCGATGATGGACGCAACTCGTCGCCAAATTTTGGGCTGAATCAATTTACGTTTCCATCGAAACGCTATTATGAAATGAGCTATGCGAGACTCCGTAGCGAGGGATGCGGCTGAAACGTACCAATAATATCGTTTCACGGCTTGAGCTAAGGTCGCCATATGACTGTTTTGATATGTGCCAACCTTCCCTTTAAACGTACACGCCCGCGCCGGTGGTAAAGGAGACGATAAAATATGTTTTATCATCTGCCCTTAGAAGAGACTTAGGGGTGGATGGGGGCAGGTCATTTTACGCACATCCCTCGCTGCACATTGTCGCACATCTCTCATCACCGCTCTGGTGGAAGTGTCAATAGTGTGATACCTTGACGTCGGAGTACTTGTCGGTCATCTTGACGATGGGCACGGTGGCCTTCTCCAGCACCTTGATGCTCTCCTTCTCTGCGATGTCCTGCACCACGAGCTCGCGCTCCAGCGTCCACAGCGGCAGCTTCTCCCATTGACCTGGGACAATATACACCAACCTCATAGGTATGGGGAATACACACATAGCCCACACATTAAGGCGGAAAATATAACTATAAAATGCCTTAGTTTAGGACATTTAATTTTAAAAAATGTTAGTAACGAATGAAGGAGAATCAAAATTAGACAGAGCATCAGTCATACAACTTCTCTTTCTTCTTTAGTTGTTGATAAGACTAATTGTTTTTTTCTTACCGATAAGAGCCACATGGATAGCTCTATCATTGGCTTCATTTAAACCCTGGAAGGTGCAGGTGGTTGTGCAGGATTGGTAGGAAAGAAGTTGAAATATTACAAATAGGGGCTGCCCTAAGCCTTTTGTAATACCCCTACCCCTTATTCAAGAAAATGTTCAAATATTTCAAGATTACTTTGTGCACCACAATAAGAAAAAGGCTCATGTTTGACTAACCACCAGATCTAGTAAACTGTAACGACAAAAAATCACTTTAGATTGCCAAAAATAGTAACTGATCACCAAATTTAAAACCCCATTTTAGCGTGAAATTAGAACCAAAAATTTTTCAACTTGTGATCCTACTTAGAGCAACGAACTCTAAATTATGATTGTTTAATCCAAAATTAGTTAATGACCACCATAAATTGAACAGTATTATGAAATGACATTTAAATATGGGATGTATTTGTAAAAAACCGGCCAAGAGCGAGTCGGACTCGCGCACAGAAGGTTCCGTACAAACTTTTAAAGGACAAACTTAACTTTGCTGTTCTATCCCTAGAAACGGCTATTGGCAATGGCAAGTATTAATAGAGTACAAGATTTGGATTGGTGACGCCAGTTGGCAGCACCGTCGTTGTGCACGTTCCCTATTGCACCAACCGTAGGGCCCGTTGGCAGAGGAGTGTGCAAAATCATGGGCTTAGAGAAACCGAGATGTTTTCATGGAACTGAAGATGCACCCCCCTGGATATAATCTTGCCGGCGCCCATGTATTTATCCCCTAAGAAAAAGAGTAACCAAACCCGTAACTAAACAAAAAGCTCAACCGTTACACTTCGGGTTAACGGTTCTATGACAACAAAAAGAAAAACTCGCGAATTCCAAGCGACGCTCCAGATACGCGCAAAAACAGCGTGAGTCACCGCCAATATCGGAGGAGCATGCCTGATTCGATAATAGCCTCTAATAAATCGATCAGAGCGCGTCATGGCGTAGAATGACAGTTGTATAAAGGTTGTTTTCGCTATACAGACACCGCATCATGAGCCCACCAACTCGTGCCAAACGAACAAACAGCTCTCCAGTGCTGACGTATCAGGAAATCCGTCTGACGATCGTCCAGATGTTCTCCTCACTAACAAAACACTTGAGTGATTGTTAAAGTGTTCCGAATCGAATGCATCTTTCACCGTACTATTCATATTTCATCGATCACGTCAATGATCAGCTGGTCGGTAGCCTAAAAGTTTATTATTTATCTTTCAACATTCTTCACTCAAATATTAGAATAAAATTTAGCGCTTTTCAGCGAAACCTTTCTGTTTCAAAGCATTAGGTGAGGATGATGTGATGCCCCACCGTGTGCGTACATAAAGACTTGAATGGGTGTCAGCAGGGCCGCGCGGGTGACTCACGCGCCGGCGATGCGTGACATCGTAAAGTGTGTAAATCTACATAATAGGCCGGTGCAAGCCCGCTGTTTGTTTCTCTTATACATTGTAAAGCTGCGACCATATTGTTTGGACTTACGCATCAACTTTTACGGCGAATTTTCAATAACTGAACGGTTAAGCTTGTTGTGTCTTTGGCAGGTGATAACTGCTCATTACAAGTTATCAAGGATCAACGGCCATTCATGGTCTAGAGGAGTACAAGGAATTCTGGCGCTGTCTTGCAACGACCCACGTCTATTCCATTAATTCCGTAGCCACTGAGCCTCCCGACTGCTCCAGTGTCAGTGTAAACACGGCGCACGTGGTTGTGCTGTCAGCACGCATGTCATTGGAAGCCTGCCACACCGCATGTACTCGCAGCACTAATCGTTCCGAGGCGGCTGCCAGCCAACACGCCGGCTTCACTGACGACTCTGTTTGCTGTCATAACACTGAACTTTGTGGAGTTTAATGATCTCCAGGTACTTCGGAGATCATTTTACAAAAACACAAATTATTATTCATGCGTCATCCATCATGTTCTTTATGTATTTTAAATTATTGCTGTTGGTTGTTATGAGCACATTATTTATAAATATTTATGTATTCAGGGTTTTATATGTGTGTATATGTATTGCATGTTTTATGTATATTATTTGTATTATGAGCTAAGCACATAGGTTCATCCTCTTTTGCAAATCTCACAAACGAAGTAAAGTTTGCTGTAAGCAAACTCAGTTCATCGTTGTACATAAGCTTTATTAATGTAATATTGAGTGATATTTTATTTTTAATGTTGTGTGCTATAAAGAATAACAGCACTTACAGTTCTAAACTGAATGAAAATCGCTACACTAGCTACGTGCCTATGTTGAACTGAATCAGAAAATCAAATTAGGCTGGGCATGCCTATGGAAAAACTAACGGAATTGGGGCCGTCTGCAGAAGTAGACCTGCTCGTCAATAGACATGGGAGCCCTTCAGTGGTGTCCAGCAAGATGAGCCGACCAGGAAAGTGAATATGTGGAAAATTGCTCGCTCGAAGTTGACTTAAAAGTTCAGTTACTTCAACAATAAAAACCTTGATTGAATGATGATTGGGCCCACAAAAAGCTGTGCTCTATTTTCCTATCTCTTTACGGTTGTGGCTAGTGAACCAGCGTATTGAGTGCATGCATACGTCCGCCGCCCAATGGTCCGAGGTCGCAGCGAGTGGACGCCGATATAAAAATAGCCGCGGCGCGCGACTACTGCCTCTACTAGTAATAGCTCACAGTCTACACAATTCATTTGTTTATTGTTTTGTTGTTAGCTCAAAGATCCTGTTAATCCAGATCCCCAAGGTCAGTTTAAGCTCAAATTATATTTTTTTTTCCTCCAGAAAATCGTTATTTTGACGACTTATCGTCATGGACCGATGAATGATCTCTCTTGGAATGATGAATCAATGCTGTTGCGATGTTTAGTGACAGCTTTTAGGATTCCATAATATTGGCATCACTACACCAAGTATCACATTACTTTTGATTTGATAATATCATCGTTCAGTGTCCACGAGCTCGCTTAACTCTCCGAGTGGCACACACACGCACGTGGTGTGGGCGGAGTTCAACAAACCGCGCTCTTGCTCCATCAGTCTGCTGATATCCACCTGTCATCCGCGTCTCCCCACGACCTACGGCTGTTCCGCATTCCTGTCTGTACCTGCTTGTTACCGTATCAATCAGATAGTTAGCTAGTAGGTACTGTCAAAGTGTTTGTCAATGCTTCTCTTATACTTGCACGGAACTCGAAAGTCAGCTGCCGTATAGAAAAGTATTTTTTTTCGGATAGGAAATCATCAAATTCGACGCCTCCTGCTCTAGGCGGAGCGGAAGGGAGTGTCAGACTTTTACTGACTAAAACCCATCCATGTTCCTTCTTCGCCCTTTTGTGTTCCAGGGCCGCGGTATCTCTTTCGAACAGTCCCGCCGCCCCGGCAGGCATCGGCCCTTGCCATAAAGAAGGGGGACCCCTTCCTTTTGCTGACATCTCTTTGAGGCGCGCGTGGAACATGAACGCGCCGTCGACACGGCCTGTCGTCATGAGACGGACGGACGGCGAACTAGCCGATAGCTCACCGTCCACAGGTAACCGATTGTCTTAAGTATACGTCTTGTCCTTTTAGAATAGGCCAGTCAGTCAATGATGAGCCGTTCTGAACTCTACTTCGTAAGAGCGGTAACAACAGACAAGCGCATTTTGTGTCGCGTATCTCGTATAGACGTACAGCCTTTACACGCGCGCCTTTGCCTTTGCTCTTCAAAGAATCTAGAACCTCCTCCTTTTTGAAGTCGGTTAAAAAAAGGACGCGCGTGAACGCGCTTATACCGGTACGTTCGCGCGGCGTTTTTAAGCATGCGAGCGCGCATACGTCTCTCGCGGTTCACACTTATACGATCTTATAAGCGCGTCAATGCTCGTACGACTTGTATACGCATGGTACGTAGCTTCCAAAAACAGGCTTATACGCGCGGCAAATCTCTTGAACAGTTCCTGTTGTGTCGCCCTCTAATGTTGTCGCGCCATTCAATCGTTAAATCAGGAATGCAATTCAATACTTCTCAGCAAAACGTACTAGATGTTCTTTTAGTGACGTCGTTGCGTTCGACAGATTAGTCACGGCGACTAGTCGCACCCGCACGCACCGTTCATCATGACGTGTAAGTGTTCAGTGGCACTGATAAGGCTGCGGGTATCAATGTCAAGAGTGTGAGCGTGACCCTGCGCGTATTGAGGTCCCCAGCCACTCGTGAATGTCAAGTCGAGTGGTCACAGTCCAAATCTTTGACTAATTGTGTTTCACCAAAGAATAAGTAATAGTTGAGATCTTTAGATATTCTACCTGTACGGCGTTTTTACAGAGTGCATAGGTACCTATTAAACCGACCGATGATTTTTAGAAAACAAGGACCTAATCTCTAGATATCCTTCAGATTTAAGTAAAAATGGTGCTTAGGAATGATCTTCCAATTAGTTCCAATAGGCCTTTTACAGCACGCGTGAGATAGCTACTCGTTATCTGCCGTGTTCTTCAATGACATAAGACCATCGCGGTCGATTGATAGTCCAACAGCAAGGTGCTCAAGCCGCACGCCCTCAACTCATGACAACGGCGCTTTTACGGCTTGCCTACTACAGTGCGTAGAGTGTGTTTTGTAAACTGCGAACTACCTACTCTTAGCACGCTATGTGATTCACTAATATTTACGAAGCGGGAAAGTAGGTACTTACCGACTTACTGCTGCTTAGTGGCTATGGGCAATATAGGTACCAAGACAGCGTGCACAAGTTACCTCGCTTCATGCAAATCAGCGAAAATTGTTTGGCAGTAGGTCGACTTACAGGTGTATGATCACGAGAATGTTTTGGTTAACAAAATAGAGTGGCTCATTCTCACCGTTACTCTCAAAAATCTCTACAGGAGTATCATCCTAGTTCCAAGGTGATGTGTTCTCAGTTCTCACAGAGAGTTCGCAAACAAACGAACAGTGTGTTGTGATTAGAGTTGCCGCGAATACTCGCTATTATTCGGTATTCGGCATTACTCGTCATTTTTTTTATATTCGTCGAATACCGAATAATAGCTAGTATTATTCGGCATTCGGCGAATAGTCGTCGAAAATAAACTTTTAACGAACAAAAGAACTAATGAGTTAAAAATAATCATTTTTTCAATTATTTTCCTTAATAAAACAATACACAATATCAATTATTATCTGTAATATGTGCCTGTGCCTATCATATTCATGAAATTAAATTAGTAAGGCTTTTTAATTAATATTTAAAATCCAACAGAGGCAGATTGTGGTGCAAAAAAACATTTTTTTCTGCATGTTCTGGAGCAAGTCGGTTTCGTTTTTCCTCGTAAATTAAACCTGCCTCGAAAAATAGTCTTTCTGAATAAACAGATCTTGCTCGTGTGATTAAGTATCGTTTAGCAAGCTTACTTAAAATAGGAAATCTATTCTTATTGGTACTCAAAGCCCATCATTCATATGGGTTTATTTTTCTGTCAGCCTTTGCTTATGCGATGTAGTTGGCGATTTCTTCAGCAGTGGCATTCTTGGGTTGCTCTTCAGTAGGTTGCTCTATAGATGATTCTTCAAAACATGCCCAAAATAGTTTATGAGTTTCCGAATCATGCTCACTTTCCTTGTCTAAACGAGACCTTTTGGATGCCGTTTCTGGATCCGAATCATCATTTTCGTCATCTAAAGAAAGCCTAAGACCTTATTATGTAGGTATGTATAACATGAAACAGATTTCTTTAACTTTATTGTTTTCTTTCTCACAACCTTAAACCAGAAATATTTTTAATGTGTTTAATTTTTTTTTTTTATGTCGAATAGTAATGTCGAGTTATTCGACTATTCGCCAAAGTGAATGGCGATTAATCGGTATTCGATTATTCGCTATAAACACTATTCGCGGCAACTCTAGTTGTGATGCCACACTCGGCCACTCGCCCTCCCGCGCTCCTGCCAAAACGGCACGCCACGCACCGCACACACCACTTACTCAATCATTCCTACGCATTCCTCACCAAACATACGACTAACGACGAGACAACTCTGATTGGTCGTACCAATCAATCATCACAATGTACTGCAATCCTCAAGCACAGTTATAGGCTGTTTAGCCAGATTTAAGTTGTAAAACTAGAAAAATTCGAGCATAGGTATCTGAGACATCCAATTCTTTGGATTGAGAGACAACCTTTTCGTTAATATTATAGGAAAGATTAGGAGACCATAGATAGTAAATAATTATTTGGTAAGGCCATATTCTGTCAAATAGAGCACTTAAAATATCTTTTTGGGAACACTTTTATATCTTGCAGATGAAACAACTAGTGTTAGAAAATATAACTATTTCTGTAGTACCTACAATATGCAGTCATATCGTATTCATACTTACTAAAATGTGAGTATTCCAAACACGGCTCATCCTTGGTAATGACATTGTGATTTGTGACTAACGTTCATTGCAATAACGATTGTTACTACATTCGAGAACATTCCAGAACATTGATCTTTAAATAATGTGAGTAAGTGTAGCGAAGTTTATTTATTTATAACAATCTTACCTACACTATCATTACAGATCTATGATCCAATGCGACAGAGTGGCCTTACTAACTAAATCCTAAATCTACACCTTATACCTAGTTAAAAAATATCTTAATCTAAATAACTTATTACATATAGTGTAACTTGCAACAGACAGCCTTTCGTGTAAACTATAACTATTGACTGATCATAATCTGCCCAAATCGAGAAGAGTTAAATAACTCTCGTCATTTCGCTTTCGCCTCACGTCTACACAAATATCCGTAAAAAGGAAACGTCCTTCACCGGCAGTTAACGGCCGCGGTTCGCACATGTCATGTCTTATTGTCAGTATAGCACGTGTGAGTGTAGCGTGCGCGGAGATGGGGGGCCGACATGCAGCTTGTTACTTGTTACTGGACAATAACAGGGATGTAGCGGAGACACTGACCGTTGCACTTCTTTACAAAGTACAAAGCACTCGCTGGGCTCCGGTGAATTGTGGCGAAATAAGATGCGACTATATTCTGCCCCCAGTCATTGTATTTTTAGAGATTGAATAATTTCAAGACATGGTGTTGAATACCAAATTGTAATCACCACACTTCGGATTAACAACTGTAATTCATTTTTCGACGCAATTTCTTTTACACAATACGAACTAATTAGTGTTTTATAATAAGTTATCAGGGCATGACAATGTACAGCCGGGCTGTCTTACAAAATACACGATAAACCTAATAAGCAGATAAAACGATATAAGGTAGGTAGGTATATCTATCTGTCACGATAACGAAGCGCAAGCGCAAGCCCAGTGAACTAATTCACGATAGAGATACCGGCTACCGATGGATTATGCACACGAGTCATCCATTACTGAGGCCAATTTTACGAATTGCACGATAAGGAAATTGTGTTTCCCAATAGAAAGATTAGTGTCATAAATACTGTAGGTATATCAGCTGTGTAAGCCGTTGACGTAGTATTATTGAATGAAATTGTTCTAGAAATCGCGATGGAAAACCCCAGAAATCGTGTCATATTTTTCAGCAATTTCTAAAGGATAAGCTAATTTATACTGAACGCAGTAGAGGATCGAATAAAGAAACAACTAAACTGGAGTAGTTAGTTGGTAAAGCAAAACTAAGTTTTAGACAAACAAGACCCTGAACTGTAGGACATGATGTGTCTGTCCCCGAGGAGGTCCCTGTGACTGCGGGGCGAGGGGTGGGGCGAGTTCGGCCGCGGCCTTGTAGCGGCTTTACGAGCGGCGTCTAGCCGGCTCTAATGTGTCCACACGATGGATAGCGAGCAAGGAGCAGTCGGAATAGTGCGCGAGAATAGGCTGACGTCAGAACCAAAATATACAACGCGTCAACGTCAAGAATTCAAGATCCATGGCGGTGCGTGTCACGGGATATTTCTGATTTGTGGCTGTCAGAAAGTTTTTCTGTGCTATGAGATTCAGATGCAAGAACACCATTACCGGATATCATCCGATAAGATTATTTTTTGTTTGTAGGAGTCCAAATTCTCTGCGATGCCTGCTTGGCATGATGAGAAACTCTTTGTAAGTTTAGTATTATTTTACGATGGAGTTCCAGGATCTCCTTCGACCTAAGCGAACCTTCTGTGTTTCGCTACTTAGCGCAATAAGCTTACACGACGCACGTTTTGCCACTGCAGCATCCTACTGTCTGGCTGCGGCCGGCTCGTGTTCTGCCAACACCGTTATGAATTGATCGGAACATGATGTGGCCACAGTTAGCCGCCGTTGCTAGGCGCTGTGTTAGACCGCCCCGATAACTTTGTTTTATTGTCTCATACTATTATAATTCGAATGTAAGGCAAATGACACTCAAATTAATCGATATAGGTAGGTACAAATTTTAAGGCAACGTCCTTGCGGTCGTTTTTGATGGATGATTTTTATTGGCGGATGTCTCTGATCCTCTGACGGGACATTAGTTCCTCCGACAGGGCTATTATAATTTTTCGCATTGGGATGGTCTGACCAGAAAAAGTGTGAGGTAATTGGTCGCATAGTCTTATTAAACATGACAGCCCACCCCATCCAGATCAACTATACGTGCACAGTATACATACACTCTCTAGTTCTAATAAAAGCCGTCAGCATAGTATGTAGGTCGCCTGACTAGTGAAACACCATTTTTCGCTCGACGACACGCGAACTCGCGAACAAAATAGCACAATAAACCGTTTTACTGGAACAACATTCGATTTAGTCCGTATGGTGATTAGATTACAATAGTATGCCGATTGTGATGATTTGCAACGTTCATTTAGATCACATAAGTGTTGATTACGCTTAATTGCCCTTGTTTCTAAATCAAAGCAACAAAAGCGCTCACGCCTATTGTGTGCAGGACTACAGGGTATTTTTGTTCGCCCATAACTCGACGACGACGACGGTATTTAATGCCGATACAAAGGCCAAGCTACAGACATTAATCGCTGTGGTTCTCGTCCCAGGCTTGGTTCAAGTCTATTGAAACAGTAAAGCCAATAGCGCGTTTGTTAACCCCAAATCAGCGAGTAGGGAAATGTTCCTTAGAAGTGGTATCCTGTTTATTCATTTTCGGGCTGGTTTGGGGAACGTTTACAGTTTAAGCTGTAAACTACACCTTGCTTGCTGGCTGTGTTTGGACTACACTTGGGTCACATTGAACATCGTTCAGATATTTTACTGCCCGGCCAAATTGTGTAAGATGCGATTGTAAACAAATACGCAATTAGCATACCGCTGCAGTTGTCAGTCGGCGCCGGTACATCAGCGCATCATTACCTAATAGGCGTCAGTGAGCGCCTGATCAAGAAATCTTGGCACTCCTCGTGATTGCACTTGGTACTAATATCTTATTCGTTCGGGACATTGAAAGCGATGCAGTTAGACGCCGGCCATTCCAGTATCGTCTACGCCACACGGATGCACATTTATAAATACTCCTAAACACACACCCCGCGAATGGCAGCCATTTTGTTGTTTTAATCGGCTGATGTTCAATGAGATGCTAAATATCTTTGAATGTAAGAGACCTAGAGACGTGCAAATGTAATTGCAAGGGTAAAAGACGAGGCTATCAAATTATTAAAAAATAAACTGAAAAATAAGCAAAAAGGGTAAAAAGTACTAAACTATTTTACATAAAAATTACTTAGGTATTCTTTTTACATTTTCTACTCTAGTGAAAAATTAGCCTCCGAATGTTGCGTATGTTTATAGGTTAAATGAGAAGTATTTGTCAACCAAGTCAACCTACAAAATGATATCAAAATATTGACTCAACACCAATTATTTTAAGAGTTATACCCATTTTGAACATAACCCTATCCCAGCGTAATGGCTCCACAATGTTGCAGGTACCCCGTTCTTTGTTTGAGCAGCAGGCTTAACCAAGTTGACAATCTACAATCGTTAACGCTAGTAGAATGACATCATCTCAACGTTAAATCACGTGATCAACACAAACGAATAGAAAATTCGTAGACAAGTTTACATCGCTCGAA
Source organism: Xestia rhomboidea (assembly GCA_963853795.1). Lineage (NCBI taxonomy): Eukaryota > Metazoa > Arthropoda > Insecta > Lepidoptera > Noctuidae > Xestia > Xestia rhomboidea. Next base: position 19,412,380 of record OY970774.1, read on the forward strand.
ATGATAGAATAGAATGTTATCGTTTCTATAATGTTGATCGTTATACTCTTTGGTAGGAACGCTCACCATAGACTAAAGTGTAGGTTTTTTCTACAGACGTTAGAGAACGAGCGATCGACTCAGTCGTGTCAACTTGGCTACCAATTTAGCGCTTTCTACTATCGCTTACGCCGAGGCGTTTACGATTGTAGAAAGAGAATCAATATGAAACGTTTGTAACTTGGCTAGGCCTGCAGGTACCATATGTACGAGGGAGTGCGTCGGCAGAAAGTGAGTGAGGGCAGTGGCTAAACAATAACAGCCGCACGTGTCCATCTAAAAGGTTAAGCTGTGATTGCCTAAGTCGGTCCGTAGATGGGTGACCGTCTATTACATACCGAGTTTCCTCGGTGCCGTCCACTCACTTACCTTACTGGGCCGGCAGTCTCGACATAGATAACGACATTATCGTTAACTTTCGATCGTTAAAATAACAACGAAATAATTCGGTTGCAATAACGATTGTTACAATATGTGATTGTGTATTTGTCGATAGAAATGAGTATAAAATACATACCTATATGCCCTTAAAGTATCGGTAACTGGTAGCCAAACACACTGTATATCAATAGTAAACACTCACCAATAACAACAAGATCAATATCGCTGGTGGGCAGGTATAGGCCGGTGCGAAAGGAGCCGAACACCTCGACGCGCGCCTGCGGCCACAGCGCCAGGATGGCGCCGCGGATGCGATTCACCACGGTGGAGCGCACCAGGTGCTCGGTCTCCGAGGGCGACATGTACAGGTAGAAGTGCTCGATCTCCTCGTGCAGTCTGGAACACACAATACAATTGTTTAGTTAAACCGCAACCCAACAAGTGTTTGCAGACCTACAGCCAGATGGGTGGACATTCAGAAGATCGTGAATAAGATCTATGATTTGAGCAGCTCTATACTCAGCTGTAGGTGGAACAAGGGCGCCAGTGATGAACGCAAACCTGTTTTATTTTAGGGTGAACCTACTGCACCTGTTATGGTATGTTTCCAAAACCCAACAGGATTTGCCGTGTATTAGAGCATTGCCATCATCAAGCTATTCAAGGATGATAATTATAACATACTACAAAACAAATTCTACTCATTTATTCGTAGCCCAGAGTTGCTGGTACAGTTGTAGTTAAATATCTCATATTGAACGTATCAAAAATGCATGTTTAATGACTTCGTAAAAAATTCTTGCTTTAATCATAAACGATTTTAGCATTTGAATCACTACAATTACACGAGCGATTAAACGAATGATTACTTTAATTTGTAGCAATATCTTTAGTATCCGAGTGCCAGAGCGAAAGGCGAGATTGATGCGAGCTTGTAACTTGCCCCGCCAAACAAAACGTTTGCTATTACTTCGATGGATTTGCTTAGATCGAAACTTGTCTAGCTCGTTGGAAACCGATATAGAACTTTAAGTGACGTGAAGACTAAATAAAAAGGTAATAAAACGGGGACACAGAACAAAAACATAAGAATCTAGCTATGAATGACACCTTCCAATATGGAGCTACATGACTACCTAAAATCACATTATGCAGGGTGAGGCCATACCGTCTGCAAACTCGGATCGCCTCGACTACCAATAAGCCAGACAACTTTGCTAATTTACTCTCAAAACTATTTACATTAGTAATCAGTTGTGATCGTAGTATAAAGGCAATCGTGAAACTTGCTAATTACGAACAGCTTGTAACCTTCATGTGGTCGCATAGCACCCCGTCTGTCAGCTGTGTGACTATCAGCACCAGCCGACCTTAACACACAGGCCTTTCACCAGAATGCACTACTAGTTTTGCACCACATTCTTTCAAATCGAGTTTTTGACAGTCACACCTCAATCTCGTTCCAATCGCCAATATGGCACAAAAAAACAAGGTGATTTCGTTTTAATTTAAGCAACATGGCCGAAAATAAAACGGAGCAGATTAAATATCCTGTGCTTAAACGTAGACGGAAAGGAATGTACTTAGCACAACCTCAAGTAATATGAAGCCGTTTTTGCGAAACTTGGTTTTTCGACTTTACTATCTATCCCAAATGGATGAGAGTATTCATAAACATGATATCCCGCCTGTAGGCATCCGCTAGAGTTGCGAACATAAATCAAATGTCCAATTTATCATTTCCCAGGGAGCCGCGCTGGCGCTACGACGTGATCTGCATCTAGACGCGACAGGCCGACCCGAGACCCGAATCATGAAACACCTATATTCCTGTGACCTATATTCAACGCCTATATTCAAGTTTTGCAAAACCCTGAACCGTGAATATTTAAAGTCTATATCCACTGCCTTGCAACGCCATCAGATGTTCGCAGCTCAGACCGATTTTTTTTAACGTTGCATTAAATTATGATCTGTCTAATGACCAATTTGGTCGAGACGCCATTGTTTAACTATTGTGTCTACTTCGTGGACAGATCATGGGTTAAGTACAAATAACTTTGAATTTTATACAGCGCTGATGTCATTCACAGTGTTGTATCACAGTGATATGTCTGATAATAATGGCACAAAGTGCCTATCTCCTCAGATAAATATACTCAGACCAGTAGCTCTTTTTAAGCATTCTCGGCAAATTAACAAGCCTAAACCACATTTAAGTATAAGATGTAACTCTCGTCATCTTATGCTTAAATGTGGTTTAGTAATGTAAGACGGCTTTTCTTGCATAAAACTTATCGTGAAAGACAAGGCCTAGAAGAACAAATGGGGATGTCAGTCAACCGTTTCGTCCGAGAGCAATCTGTCTATAACGGCAAGACTTGACCTGGACTTAGTTATGTTGTAGATCTGTTACTTCTGAGGTTAGAGATGTCCAATATTCTAACGTATCAAAACACTCCAGCACCAGCAGTTACTGTTCCGCTATCGAGGCAGCTCGTCATCAGCAGAGTGCATGTGCTTACTTGTGCCTCCTTTGCAACTAGCCGGTCCGTTTTTATCTAACGCTGCACGCTGCCGTCGGGTTACTGCTCTGCCTACTATTTTGACGACTCAGCCTGTCTTCCCACTGCTTTGACACGAGTGTGATACGTGATTTAGAAAAGTGTAACACCGAAGAACACGTTCCCGTAAGTTCACGAATACGAAACACTTAACAACAGGTGCAAGAATTACTTTTTCAAGGTCAAAGTAATTCCTGCACTGTATTGATGATTATAATTCTGTAACTACATACGTCTTACAGTCGCGAGGAATATTTTAATCAACATAATATAACCTAGCACTGGCCTGCTAATTGCAAAAAACGTAAGAAAATTTGAATTTCGCGGCTGGTTGGAGCATCCACCTTAAGTATTGTCTTTAAGCGGAAAATCTTGGCAACGCTTTATCAAGTAGTTCCCGTGCGATAGCAAAACAAACAAGCGCGCTTAAACAATGGTTAGTTAAGTCAACGAGTCACTGACGCACCTCCTACCAATTTTGCCACTACTAAAGCAAACTGTTACCTGAGCAGTGTGTGGAACTGTCGTCAATCGGGTATACTTCGCCAGTTGCATGAATTCATTCATAACTGCACAGTACTCGGATGCCACGCCAAATGACATCGAAGTGATTGATATTCGAATCAGACTCATTCATTCAGTTTACACATTCAATTTACGTATCAATGTTACGAGTGTGACATCTTAAATGTTTATCGATTTTATTTCAATGAGGAGGAGAGCAAGACATTGTTGAATAGCTTGCAGGAACTTAATGGCTTTGTTGGCGATGCTCAGACAATGCTAGCTAGCTTGACAGAACGTAGCCAGATGCGTAGCATGTGACCAGTGAGTCTTGGAACGACATTAAAATTTCCGGAAAAACGCTAGAGTTCGCAGTAATGACACATTACCGCGTCGCAGTGTTATTTTCGTGCCGTAAACAAACATTGCGTGAACGTCCACGTGAGAGCAGATCGTCAGAGCACCTCGTTAACATAACGACAGGCCTTCGTAGACAAATCAAAAGTATTTGCAACACTTCCGTAAATATTAGGTTCGATTAAATGATCGAAATATAGTCGTTTAGTCGTATCTTTTAAATATTTTTGGTATTTCTTAAGTTCTCCGCTGGATGCGAGAAGTCTATCTATTATAGTTGCTGCCAGTTAATATCGCAATAGCGGTCATTGACCCACCTACATTTATTCAAGTTCTTAACTTTGAAATAAATGAATAAGCCTGTTCAAGTCTTGAATCGTCATGTATCGTGATCTTCAACATTTTTTCATAATGAAAAACGATACATGATTAATTTGTTTTGGTTCGTACGAAGAGATATTAGGGAATGGGCAATGACCGCTATTGCGATCTTAACTGGCAGCAACTATAGACGTCTTTTGCCTGAAACTCTGTTTATGAGAACTTCACGCGGGACTCTCTGCGTGAAGCTCCTTCTAATGGCATCGCCGTACAGTAGTTACAGACCAGCGCACTCCTAAACACGAGCTAAGCTAACGCTAAACGGCTGTTAGTGCCTCCGGTCATCACCTTTCCCTGGCAAACCTGTCAATGGATTTAATATCATGAAAGCATTATCCGTAGCATCGCGAGGTTTTCTCTCTTCTCAGAACCAGGGATGTTGCGGATGGCTGGTTCTGACTATTCAGACCTAGACAGTATCGGTGTACACGTACATGCCGAAACCGTTACCGCACTGATGTAACCAACGTAATAATATGATACTATTACATTATGTATGTGCACCTTTGACGATTCTCAGAGAATCCATTAATAACGTCGCGACGAGAGAGAGATACATTTATTAACATTGTTTGCATTACGGGTTCTGGTGGTAATTTGTTGCTATGTCTACTACTTGGGCTCTAGTAGGTACTAATTATTTAAGCTAATATTATGTAGCTATGTGTAGCTTGGTGACATCAAAGCATAGATTACCGCAGACCAGATCACACCTAATCACAAACAATAATGCCAAATCCACTAAAATACATTTTTGTGGTCAACAACGAGTTATCCTCCTAATTATGTATTGTGCAGATTGTGCTTCTATGCGATGATTTTCGCGCACATTTCTCTCACTCGCGACAACTATGTATTCTCGCTCGCACTAGTACGGTAGTTGTCTAAAGACAGTCTTGTCTATAGTGTGCGCTAGTCCTTATATTATAAATGATTGCTTACAAACCGACTGGGTTTGTAAGCAATCATTCCGGATGTAATTAAAATATAAAAGCTTTATCGCACTTTGCTAAGCCCTGCTAGATTGCTAGTGGCATTATACATTTCCGGAAAAGCCGACGGAAGTCATTCTCAATCGATTGACGACTTTTACAAACTTTTTGTTACTCGAGTAGATTAGCAAAATATCAGATGGACAGATTTTCTACGGAAACTATTCGGAGCCGGGATCCGGAAGGCGGATTCACAGCAAAGGGATCCGAGGGAGCTAAATTCAACTTGAATTCTGAAATAGTCATACAATCTGTCGCCTGAATACTGCACCAATTAGGTCAATTTACTGCTGTTTACCATTCCCGACAAGTTCTCAAATTGGCTAGTAACACCTTATTCTACTAGATGAGCTGGCAGCTGGTCAGAACACAGTACAATGCACATCAACATTGACCGCAGCCCCTCGGGGATGATCATCATTATGTCATGTCGATGCGCGTCACACAGTGAGGACTGATTGCTGCGTCTATTCGGACTGCGAGTCGCTGGCCAGTCGCCAGCAGCAAGGCGTCATCGGAGACGATCATCAGAATTACAAACCGTAGCAAAAATACAATCGCAAGATAAGGACCCCGCATGGGAATTAGCTCTGAACAACATCTGTTATCCTACAATCTCATGACGTGTTTTCGTCACACCAGTGACTACGATGACGCTTTTGATAAGCGTCATGCGAGAAGACGCTGCCGCTTTTATTTTCGAAATAATACGATTTGATGGTGTTTAGACAAAAATGGAGGCATTATCACAACGTTGCTGATTTGTTTGTGTTTGTCCGGAGCTTCTGTTCTGCGCTTGTCTAGTGAGTGGCACAATGCTCAATAGCGCAGATTGTTGGGCCGCCGATAGATACAGCACGACCGGCTATGTGATCGCCACACGCTGCAAATTGTTCGCATTGACAACGAAATAAGACCTTTATGTTCTGAGCGTTGCTCTAGCGAGATTTGCTATTGTTCAAGGCTTACAGAGTTGTGTTCGATGTTGCACTGAGTGAGTGCCTCAAGTCCGACAGTTGGTAGGTTTCAAGAAAATGATTCCACTCGGCAGTAAGCGACCGGCTTTTTGAAATCTGACATTGCAAAAACACGAATTTACTCTCTTACCCTAAGAAGCTTCTATCAACGTGTAAATCACGTTGGCAAGAATATCGGCGGACATTTGCGCTAACATTAACTTGATATATCAGTAGATTATTCGCTAATAATATCGTGCGCTCGAGAATGTCAATTACCGGCGGCTAAAAGCTTATTCCGAGTAAAATAAGTATGCAATTTTTTGCAGTCGCAACGCCGCCGCCTCCGTGAGTCAGCAACTCACGCCGGCACACCGGCCTGACAACTAATGCAATCTTCTTCTTTCACCAGACACCTCCTTTCTTGCCATATAATCCTTCACACAGTCCATCCATCGTTTCTTTGGTCTTCCTCTGCTCTTCTACCCATCCACATTCATACTGATAAAAAGTTGAGCGAAATATTTAAATAAGAATAGGATCTTTATATTTTGACCAGATTACACAGGGAACAACAGACGCGTTTGGATAAAGAATCCTAACTTTTGTTGGGAAAACTTATATAAAATACAGCGTTTCCTCAATCAATGAGACGTTATATTATATGGGCATGTTTGTGCGATTGCATGGTAATCTTGTAGCGAAAGCAAAACACGCCGCGTATCGGCTGCTTATCTTTCCGCTCAGCTGCGAGATGTAGCCGACTTACTGCGCTGGGTACTGGGCTGGTATGTTACAATGTGAAACCTGTTACTTTTCATAGTATGTACTAGGTACCTACATATCGGAAATTATTCCTAACTACGAGGATATTCGGCGGTAAGGAGCGTGCCTATATTTTATTGTCGTCACGCTTTTGACGTCAAGGGTTATGTATACTCCGGCAATAAGAAAGAAAGAATGGTACTCAGATATGAGTGACCAAGGCAAAGTTCAAGGCTCTAGTTACAAACCTTTTCTAAAAGTCGTCAACCAGTTCACAGGTGGGAACTATACTTTTCTAATCGTGTTTTGTCTTTTTAGTAGGGTAGATAACCACTAATACTTATGTAGTTCAGGGTCTGTATAGATCAACACTGTGGTGGGTTCATATTCAACATGTTTTGTTTGTCACCAACAAAATGTTTTTACTAGAGTAAATTAAATCAACCAGATTCTGATACCTCAATATTAATCCTTGGCCACCTGCCCTTGTCTCAATAGCATCTAAGTACACAGTCCCATGCAATCAGTGGAAGTTCTACTTAAAATAACTAAGCCGATCTGAAAGTGAACTCATAGAACAATGACGCACAAGTAATCACCTGTTCAACTTCAAACACCAGCTATGTTAATGCATCACATTATTCAATCTGGACCCTTTGCTAACACCTCACTTACATTATGTTAAGTCACTAGGTGTCTATTGTGGATCATTATACATATTTTATTTATAAAGTAATAAGGAAGACTTTAGCCCCAGTAGTCAGATAGTAAATGTCCACCCCATCTGATGATGATGCCATCTAGCTGATTTCGGCTACAGCAACTTCATCCAATTGTTTTCTAGGGTGGTTGTCAAGAGCTTTGGTGTGCTGCTCTGTCTTGCGACTAGTTTGGCCAAAAAATGCTCTGAGCATAAGGCTGACATGACAGAACATATTCAACATTGTAAGTTACAGCTATAGGTTTTCTAGCTTTAAGGTAATCACATTTTGTGTCAAGTATTTGTGACCTTCCTTTATCTTCAGAGGCGTTGACCTGCCCATGCACATCAAGTCTCTACTTAGGCTGATTTTGAGTCTGCTTTTCTCATGTATAGGGGTCAATTATGCTCGCTCATGTTTAAAATTGACACATAAAAGTGATACCAATATCCTATTAATGGAATAAATATATTTTCGTTTCCAGTAAATGTATAACATTATCATTACCTTTGACATGACATAAGTAGGTATGATATCAATAATTATAATATTGATGTTTGGCTCATAGCACTTAGTTCTGGTACATGTGAATAAACATTTAGTTATTGAATGATAACAGGACTTCCCTGATTTATGGGTTCCCACAACTTAACACTAAAAAAGTTTACATTTGCAAACAAAACATGAATGTTCACAATAAAATTTTTCCTGTTTTGCTAAAATAAATGTAAGTCACAGGTTAAAAAAATTACAAAATTAAATGCAAATTGTGTATTTTCTAAAACTGTGACAAAAACTAATCAAATCCATGGTAGATTATGCACTTTGCAAAGTATGCACATTTTATTGACAAAGGTTTTAAAATATAAATCACTTGCTTTCTCATAAATGTTGTACTTATAATCAGTCAGGACAATATCAGGTATTACCAATCTACTTTAAATCTAATCACCGAAAGTTCCAGATAGAAGTTACAAATTAGGTACCTACATAATTATCAAAGTTTGAATGGATGTTTGTCAATCATACAGACTTCTTTTGACTTCAGTTTAATTAGTAATTTTATTATGGTAGATAAACAAGCTGACATTAAATTATTTTGGGATGCTTTCCATAATCTGTAGGTAGTAAAAATAGGTATTTGAACCATGTAATGCTGTTTTATTATGATGTGAATGCTTTGACAGTCCCTGTCAAACTTCTGGCACAAGTTTAAGAGTATGCAGTAACTTTTTAACATAAACAGACATACACATTGTATGCGTTTTTTTAGTGTCACAACTTGCTGATTACCAAAGTATATAAAAACCATCTAAGATGTTTGAGGGAATCTTTAAAATTTATTCAACTTAAGCAAATTAGTTGTGGTTGGGCTTACATAGCATTCCATTTGCGATAATTGAATTGCCAAATAGTTGGAATGCGTCCACGAGTAGCTAGGGCGCGGGTGCCGCAGCCCTGAGCGCTCGGCTGCCCATGGTGCATGCTCGTCGGCGACACACGGCCTGCCGCGGTTCGGCGCTCCACAGCGCGCCAGTGGCAAACCGCGCCGCCGACCCGCTCATAACCAACACGTCAAACACGTTGACATCGCTAGCCATCACCAAAATAATAAATTAAAACGTCACTCACCCCAAAATCCCTGGCTTATAATTATAGTTGGGTATCCGCCACGGACAACCCCCGTATTCACCTATGAGAGCATCGTGGTTTTTGTTCAGGTTAAACGTCGATGCGCGGTTATCGTTCATTTTCCTCCGCGCGGGGTTGAAATAATTGTTATTCCTACTTTCACCGTTCACATCATTTATTGGTATAAAGTCTGGCGCTTTATTCACATTGGGGTTAGCGTTTTCTAAGTTTTTTAAGTTCATTTTGTCTATATCACTTTGGGTTTCCCAGATACGAAGCCACAGGCGCTTCGCGGGTCCTTCCTGCTCGGGCTGATACCACGCGACGGCGGGATCCATTCAGCCGGAGCAAGGTTCCACTATATGGGATGACACATACTGTTGCATTTCACATTTATATTATTATAGTGATAATTAACACAAAATAAAAATAAGTCACACCACATTCGGAACATGGACGACACGCGTTTAGTTGACACTTCAACAACTAGAGGGAGCCATTTTAGCAAAATAAGTTCTAGATTTTAACTCAAATCAGACACTTATACATTTCAACACACAATGAAGGGTTTTATTTCCACCTAATGTATTGAAAAATGATAACTAAGTATTTCATATGATTTTACAGACTCTAATATTGATCATTACTGCTTGTATGCATAAAGCACACCTATTTTGGCAAAAGCAAAAAAAGGATGTGCAAAAAAAATCGGATACACACTCTCAACAAGTCAAGTCAAGTATTTGCAGCAAATGTTTCAGTTTTTGCCAAAAGATACATTGCCGTCATGATTTCAGTTATAACAGTAATTCGTCGATTGGTTGCAAAAACAGGAGAATCAACAAAACTAAGAGAACAGAATGTATCCAAACGAAAAATACTAACTAGTAGCCAAGGAACTTATATACTAACTGGACTGAAGACGGGCAACCCAAAAAACGTTCCGAGCGAGAAAGCTTCGATAGTGGATGTTGTCTCTTTCTAATAGGGTGTCCAATAATCATACTAACTCTTGAGACAGTTACAGACTACTGTTATTTTATTATTGAATGATGAAGACTGTTGTGGATTGTCTATGTTTATATATGATTAAAACACGTGTCATCCAGACTTATCTTTCATTACACAACATGGTGACAGCGGTGGGATATTTATTCGATTTAAATGGTTTAAGTCAGTATTAAATTTACGTTTTAGACATTAAAATCGTCAGGGACGGTTATAGAGCGCTATGGAACACGCGCGACCACCAACTGAATTGTGTTTGGAGGGCAGCTCCGTCAGTCGGGCTGACGCATGGCGTCGTTGGAGGACGCAATTTATGTTATTTTTAAAAGCATCGGGGGTACAAAAAGAGGGAACTGATATTCAAGCCAGCTTATTGATAAATTTAATCGGATCTGAGGGGTTTGAAGTGTTTGAGACATTTTCATTTGGCAAGGAGAGCGATAAGGATGATGTCAATCTCTTGCTTAAGAAATTTGATGAATATTTTGGAGTCAAACAATATAACATTAGCAAGATACAATTTTTTTACAAGGGGTCAGGAAGTAGGAGAATCAATTGATCAGTATGTTAAGTCATTACGATTATTGAGCAAATATTGTAACTTCAAAAATTTAGAAGATGAGTTGATTCGCGACCGTATTGTTTGTGGGATACAGAGTACTGGAGCAAGAGATCGTTTATTGAGAGCAGAGGATCTGACGTTGGAAAAAGCTATTAAAATGGTCCAGGTTGATCAAATGTCATCAGATAATCGACGTTTATTGGAAACTCGTGGTGCTGGTACTTCAGGATTGGTGCAGGTCGATGCAGTTGGTTTGCGCGGTGTAGGCGGCCGTCGTAGGCGCGGTGGTTGGCGCGGCAGTGGACGTCAACAAGGGCGCGGTGTGGCCAGTGTTGCGGCTGGTTCCAATACAGTGCGAAGATTTGGTCATTCAAGCGAGAAAATGCAATGAACTCAATCTATGTCCGGCTATTTCTGTGCAATTTTATTTGTGCGAAAATCATGGACATTGTGCTAGAATGTGCAAGTTGAAAAAAGGGAATAAGAAAATGTACGATATAAGTTTAATAGAAGCAAAAAGCAATGAAAAAGCTGATGATTGTGAGTCATTTTTTGTATCAGTTTTGTATACTGTCTCAGAGATTAAATCTTCGTCGGAGGATTGGTATGAATCACTTCAAGAGGAGTGGGGTTCAGAAAAAAATAAATTAGATACGGGAGCAGATATTTATTGTTAGGCTATGACAGTAAGCTAATTAGTGGCAAGCAAAGTGTTCGTTTGCAATCTTATAGTGGTGATTTTATTCCTATTAAAGGTATTTGCAAATTAAAATGGTGGTATAAGGGTGTATCGTATGAATTAAGATTTGCAATTGCAGTTAGTGATTGTCAGAGTGTGCTGGGCTTGCAATCTTGTCTAACATTAGGATTAGTTAAAAGAATTCATAACATAAATCTTACAGATTATCAAGAATTGTTTAATGGGTTAGGCTGTTTGCCAGGCGAATATCATATTGTTGTAGATAAAACTGTGATGCCGGTGATTTGTGCAACCCGTAAGGTACCATTAGGAGTTCGCGATAAGTTACAAGATGAGTTAAATAGAATGATTGAGTTAGGTGTCATTAGGAAAGTGAGTCATCCAACTCCATGGGTAAATTCATTAGTAATTGTTGCTAAGAAAAATGGACAGTTGCGTATATGTTTAGATCCGAGGCCACTTAATAAGGCGATATAGCGTGCACATTTTCAATTGCCAACAATAAATGAGTTGGCTACTAAGCTTCACGGTGCTAAGTATATCTCAGTTTTAGATGCATTTTCTGGGTTTTGGTCAATAAAACTGGATAATGCAAGTGCAGACTTATGTACATTCAGTACACCGTTTGGGCGATATCAATATCTGCGATTACCATTTGGTCTTAATTGTGCACCTGAAGTGTTTCATGCGAAAATAAATAAATATCGCTGGACATTACACACAGCGCCATCTAGTGCCACACTAAGCAACGAGGCTTGTGTCGTGGACACCAGATAGTTAATATACTACATAGATACTTTTTGTTTGTAAATACATACTTATTATACATATAAACACCCATGACTCGGAAACAAATGTCCATTACAAATCAAATCAAGAAATTACTTGAAGGTCTAGAGGGGGTAGATTCTTTTATCGATGATATCATTTGTTGGGGAAGGAATAAAGACGAACACGATCTGCGTTTGAAAGAGTTGTTAAACAGGGCACGGGAAATTAATTTAAAATTCAACAAAGATTAATTGTTGTATATGTGTTGAGGAAGTAACTTATTTGGGTCATATTTTTAACAAAGATGGGATAAAAGTGGATTCTGAGAAAGTAAGAACGATATATAATATGCCGGAACCGATGGGTAGAAAAAGCTTAGAAAGGTTTTTAGGGGCTGTAAATTATCTTTCTAAATTTATATCTAATTATAAAGAGCATATTTTTCCGTTGACAAGATTACTTAAAAAAGATGTGACTTTGTGTTGGGAAGTTGGTCATAAAAATGCATTTAATCAACTTAAAGAATTGATATGTAATGCACCAGTTCTATCTTTGTACAATGTTAGTAGTCCGGTTGTGTTGACGCGAGCAGTGTGGCACTGGGTGCCGTGCTCATGCAGGAGGGGCGTCCAGTATAGTATGCGTCACGCACGCTCACTGACACACAACAAAGATACGCACAAATAGAAAAGGAAATGTTGGCAATAGTAATTCGCTTGTGAAAAGTTTCATCAGTATATTTATGGAAAAAGTAGTGTGGTCGTTGAATCGGACCATAAACCACTGGAAAGCATTTTTAGAAAATCGCTAGACTCAGTTCCAGCTCGCTTGCAGCGGATGACGTTGAAGGTTCAAGCTTATGAGTTGGTGGTCACTTATAAGCCTGGGAAGTATATGTAAACACCCGATACATTGTCCCGGGCACCCCTTCCGGATTTGTATGACGATAAAATTAGCAGGGCTATACCATGCCAAATTAAAATGGTAGTCGATAGCATGCCCATGTCGCAGAATAAGTTTACTCTCGTCAAGCGGGAAACTAGTAAGGATGAGTGTTTAAAATTGTTGCTAAAATATATTAATCAAGGATGGCCTGATAAGTTTAACATACACAATGATTTAAGATACTATTGGCCTATAAGAGATGAACTGTACTGTGTAGATGGTGTTATATTTAAAGACAAACAGGTTTTGATACCACATTCTATGCAAAAGGACATGTTATAGCTTATTCATGAAGGGCATTTAGGGATTGATCGTTGTAAGAGACGTGCTCGTGAAGTATTATTTTGGGCAGGTATAACAAGAGATATTGAGGATTATGTGAGAAGATGTAAAATATGTCAGGAAACAGCACACAAACCGTGTAGGAACCTATGATTCCGGTAGCTATACCAAAATTGCCATAGAATAAAATTGGAACATATATATTTGAGTATGGAAAGCAAAGTTATTTAATATTGATTGATTATTATTCTGGTTTTATCGAGATTGCATATTTGAGGGACACTTTGTCAAATTCAGTAATAGGTATTATGAGAGAAAACTTTGCACGGTATGGTATACCGGATACGGTCATCAGCGACAATGGACCACAATTTTCTTGTCGTAATTTTATAAAATTTGCTTTAGAATGGGATTTTCAGCATTTCACTTCTTCTCCATATTATGCGCAATCTAATGGTAAGAGCGAAAGGGCAGTTCAAATCATTAAAAATATATTGAAAAAATCAGTAGACAGTAAAACCGATTTTTATTTAAATCTGCTAAGTTACAGGAATACACCGCGGGAAGATTTGAATTCTCCTGCACAGTTAATGATGGGCCGGCGTTTAAATTGTAGACTACCAGCCCATTCAGATTTATTAAAATAAATTGTGGTACTGTAAACTTACAACGTAAAAAATATTGGAAAAACAAATAAAAATTAAAAGTTTGTATGATCAGCATTGCAAACTGCTACCTGAGTTGAATGTGGGCGACGAAGTTATAATATTAGGAAAAACAAATAAAAGAAAGTCGTGGCAAAATTATAGGAAAAGCGTCGACTCCACGTTCTTATATTGTTAGAAATAAAAAAGGTATTTATCGTCGTAATCGTCGACATTTGATAAGATCTGTAAAGGATCCTACAGATAATAAGTTGTCTGATGGGGATGATGAGTATTTTTCGGGGGATGATGGGGATGATGATGACTATATGCCAAGCACTAAAATAAATGTATCGTCATCTTACTCGCCACCTCATACCCGAAGTAAGACTTAACAATTAGTATACTTACTTATTTTTATAATGTAGAACTACCAACTACCAACTAACAGTTGGTTTTATTATTGTATCTTAATTATTTAACTGGAATGAATGTATTTTAAGTTAGTTTTTTTTATTATTTTATCTTATTTAAGGGGAAGGTGTTGTGAATTGTCTATGTTTATTTATGATTAAAACAGTTGTCATCCAGACTTATCTTTCATTACACAACAATGACCCGCAAATCAATAGCCTTCTAGGCGAGATAGCTACAACAGTGGATGTCATTAACTTTTTATGTTAACTTATTACCGATAACTTAAATATATGTCTGTACAGTCCAGTTGCAAACTAATCATTTTGCAACCTGGGCTGGCAGTCTCGACAGAGATAACGACATTATCGTTAACTTTCGATCGCTAAAACAACAATTAAAAAATCAGTTGCAATAACGATGCTTGCGGGAAATGCATCTTGGATGTAGAGACTTGCGTTACTCGCAAGCATCATTATTGCAACCGAATTTATTCGTTAGTAATTAGCAATCAAAAGTTAGCGATTTTGTCGTTATCTCTGTCGAGACTGCCGGCCCTGTCTATCCAGACGACTTTTGTTAATTAAAATTGCATACCTATTTTTTCAGACATGTAAAATCGCATATTCATACTATGACTGCTTACCTAAAATGTTTTAGTAACAATCGCCAATATTTATTTTATATTCCGAAACCAATCATTTTCACTCGCAGCTCGCCAAATGGATTCTTTTGCTGGAGAAGCATGGAAAAATCCTTAGGACATGGCATAGTGCGGTGGACTCTTTTCTTTTCAATATTTGTATTTAAAAAGCAAACTAGGTACTACCGAAACTATGTGCGATGTCCAATGTTTCTAATTTATATAATATACTTTTGATTACTATGTACGACAACGGTGTTCGAAACTTTGAACTTACTTACTTAATTTATTTGGATATTTCCCGTTTGTCAATCTAAAACTTGGTAAGGGCCTAGTCGTAGTAAACAAACAAAGTTAAAAAACTTCCCTAAAAAACGAAATTCCACTTCCAGCAAACCCTTACTACTACACCCCTTCACACAACACAATTTTACCATTTTTAAAGCGGATAATTAACTTATATACAATAAAAGTACCTAAATGACTTCAACGCGAAAATTTATCGGCCATATGGTTTACATCGGTGACAAGGCAAGACAGGGACACCATCCACCTTTGTCGGTTTCTCGCTCGGAACGTTTTGTTTTTTTTCTTTTCTATTGAATCCATTGTACAAATTTAAACTCTAAGCTTTTGAGATAGGGTTTTTTTATTTTTTTAACTTTCTTTCTACTCATTCCAGTTAGTATATAATTTCCTTGCTTCAACGCGAAAGTGTATCGGCCATATTGTTTACATCGGTGACAAGGCAAGACAGAGACACCATCCACCAATGGTGGTTTCTCGCTCGGAACGTTTCTTTTCTATTGAATCCATTGTACAAATTGAAACTCTAAGCTTTTGATATAGAGTTTTTTTTATTTTTTTTGCATTTTGTTCGTACTCATTCCAGTTAGTATATGAGTTCTTTGCTAGCACCACAGAAAATCGGTTCTATTATTGTGGATATGATGAAAAAGTAAAAAGTTATATTTTTTCTGTATCTAGTATAATATAATATTTTGGTGTTTTTTATTTTTCATTTTAGTACATTTTGGAACGAAGTTGCTTGTGTCTGCGTCTGCTGGCTGCCCCGAGTCCCTATAATGCACGTCACTGTAATGCACACACCAGCAATGCACGACACAGGATTGCACAACACAGCAGTGTACGTCACTGGAAAAGGAACCATCGCAATGTCTCCAATTGTTGGGCTGTACCTTGCTTGTCCGACCCAACAATGCACGGCATGATAATTGGCGACATCACGTGATTGGCCGATTGGTTGGCCAATCAGGTGACTCGGAATTTTGTGTTTTGAATTCCAATGACGTACATTATTATGTCGCGCATTCTCGGCCTGTACCGAGAGTGTCCGACTTGATAATGTACAGCACATCAAATGGAATCACAACAAACAGTGACGTCACATTAAAAAAAGTAAAAAGCCATGTGACACTAGGGACGGGTGATACACAGATTTGATTGATTCATGATTGATTTTGTTTCATTTGACGTATGGTTGACGTTCAATCAAATATAGTAATCTGTGTCTCTGTGAATTATTCGTGTACCAGTTATGTTTGGTAAAAACTTTAAAAATGCAGTTTGGGTTTTCTTGTTGAGTTCTGGTTGTAAGGCACCCTCCTAAAGCTAAATTAGGAAGAGAAAATGGTCCTGTTAAGAGATAGAAGAAAACAAAAGCTAATGACAACAAACATGAATCCTAACAACGTGCAAGTGTTTTCAACAAGAAATGATATTTCATTGATCAAGTAAGTACCTATGCTATTACAAATTACAACATCATTGGTGTAGTTAGGTACCTACTACGGAAGTTTAAATAACAGCATTACAACAATTTATCCATGAGCAACCAGGGCTCTTACTATGAGCTCCTTACTAACCCACCTCAATAGCATTTTTCGGTTGGAGTGTAGCCAAAGAGATTTAAAATAATCATTTATTTGGGTGTAGCCTTGGGCGCTACGGCGCGAGGACTTGTGTTATTTTTGCAAATCGTTTATTTTCTCGATACTGTCGTTTAAAACACCTAAATATAAGGCTAAAAGTGTCTTGGTGTTTTTTGTCTGTTTTTTGTCGTAAAAACGATGTTGAAGAGATCCATAGGTTAAGTTAGAACTGTGACCAACTACCTCGAAATTTGTCGCGAAATTTTTCTAAGTATTTTTTTCATAGTGCCCCTAGGACGACACTGACCCATTATTCTCTATGATTCTTTCCGTAACTTACAAATCGTCTCAATTATTATGATACCCTATGATTATCAGTGTGTAAATTATTAGAGCTCTTTATCTGGGGGCTGTCAGTTTGGTCCCTTTGGCTTTGTTTGTGATGTAATTAGTCAATCCTTGTAGGTACTCTATATTATGTACTAATATGTAGGTCCTTACTATCTGATAAATAAATACCTATCCACAAAACATTCCTTAATAATTACCTACAAACACCAGCTGTGGAGACAGTGACAAGATCTACAACATAGCACGTAGCTTTAATACAGAATAAAAATAGCAATACATAAGTAGGTACCTACTATATATATACCTACGTGCTAGCAGTCTAGCTATGAAAAAATTTCATCAGTGTTTTTTTATTAAAACTAGGAATTTTGTAGAAGGTTACCTTTAGCTGCCATCATAATAACTTTCTAATGAATCTTATTTGTTTTAGATTTTCACTGCGATCGTAAGATGTGTGTGACTCAAACTTGATGGAGATGATTATAAAAGCAATTAAATATTTGCCGCGAACGTAGTCCATACCACAATTGTCTTGCTGCTTGCTGCTTAAGAGGACCGCAAGCCTAGCATAGAATTCCATTACAATAAATATGTTATATGGTTTCATCGCAGAAGAAAAGAACATTTTAGTAAAAAATTAATTGGCTACACCTAGTCAACAACCCTACCTGTCAACTTGTCAAGTATCGAAAATAAAATTATTTAAAAAAAAAATAGAATTATTATTGAATTATTGGATTGGTATGCAGTGTCAAAAGTGCAAGAAGAAACTGGCGAGTAATGGATCTCATTTTCTATGCCAAGGTACTTGCCAAGGAACATTCCATAGGAATTGTGTAAAAGGCTTGATAGCAGACATGAAAGCAGGTAGAACACTAATTTTTTGTAATAATTGTGAAGATGAAGAGTCTGAGGAAGAGGAGCTGGAAGTAGAGGGACAAGGGTTCGAAAATATCATACAACAACATATACATATCCATATACAATATCATAGAACAAAGTCAATTCCCTTCCAGGATTTCAAAAACATCTAAATTCCATTATAACTAGCATGGTGGTTCTATGAATGCATATCTCTCTATCTAAAATAATCAAAAAAACCAACTAGGTAGGTACTTAATACTTTTATTTTTGATACAGACGAAAATAATAATTTCTTATTTTTTTTACTGTAGGTTCTTATCTGATCACATTTTAGAAATCCATGACAGTTAAATAGCCTTTAAAATAGTAGGTACCACCTACTAATTGTTTGTTACATAATTTTATTTGTAATTAAAATTAAGAAATAGGTAATTTATATGATGATCATTATTTTAATATAAATTTAACATTTAATGTAAGAAAAAAAATGTGTAAGAAAATGTAATGAGGAAAGTTTTGAATATGAATGTGGATGGGTATGTGAGTAGAGGAAGACCAAAGAAACAATGGATGGACTGTGTTAAGAATGATATGGCAAGAAAAGAAGTGTCTGATGAGATGACGAAAAATAGAGAAGTATGGAAGAAGAAGACATGCTGTGCCGACCCCAAATGAATTGGGATAAGGGTTAATTAAATTAATTATATATTTAATTTCATTATCTTTTTTTCACTCTTCCTCGTCCGTAGTAGGTACGTCTTGCAGGATACTCCTTTCCCTTGTTCACACAGATCCCGTGACCTTAAATACATCATCTCTTGATCTCTATTCGTAGCTTCCTTCTTTCCATGATACATAAAATTAACTTTAAATAAACAAAAATGCAGTAAGTATAAATATTATCATCATATCAGCTATAGGAAGTCCATTATTGAACATAGGCCTCCTAAATAATATAGTATATACTTTTTAGTTAAGTAAGACAAGTTGATTTAAAATGAACGTCAATATGGCGGGACCACGCCAAGTTTTGCGAATATCATGGGAATAGGATATAATACAATATTTCTACTATTTCATACTTTCATAGAAAAATTCTACACCCATTAAATTAAAAAATATTCTGCAAAGAAAGTGGTCCCTCTATTTTTATATCAAAATGAGGGGACCACTATTCATTTGATGAGAAACACATGGCGGGTTCTTAAACTGAACACACAAAATTTCAATACGAAATAGTACGAATTCGTTTGAATCGTTATTATATACTTTTAAAACTGCAATTTCAATAAATAAATGTTTATCATATTTACATCAGAAAAGCGCCTGAAGTAGTCGTACTATTTCGTATTGAAATTTTGTGCCATCAAATGAATTAGTGGTCCCGTCATTTTGATATCAAAATAGCGGGACCACTGTCTTTGCAGAATAATTTAAAACTAGCTTCTGCCCGCGGCTTCGCCCGCGTGAAGTTCGATTACTGTCCCACGGGATCATACTACCGGGGTAAAAAGTATCCTATATGTTAATCCAGTTTTTAAACTATCTATGTGCCAAATTTCATTCAAATCCGTTCAGACATTTTCGCGTGAAGGAGTTACAAACATACTCACTCACAAACTTTCGCCTTTATAATATTAGTGTGATACCATATTCTCATGATATTCGCAAAACTTGGCGTGGTCCCGCCATATTGACGTTCACGAGAACTCCGCTACTGAATTTCGAAGTACGAAATTTCGCAATTTGTGAGATCAAATGTATATCATTGGCATTACGATGTTCGTTAGTTTGACAGTACAATGTCGTGACGTTTGAAATTCCGTAGGTAGTATGTGATATATAAAGAATACATACAGTACGATGTATGTACTATCACAACGAACGAAATCTCACCACCAATACGGCCCTTTTTGTTTGCAGCATCCGGCCGCTATTGAAGCACTACACTTTCTCTTCCTTGTCATTTTTTTTGTTTTATTTCTATTAGACAAAAAAAGGTGACCTAACAATAGAATAGAATTTTTGTAAAACAAAGGATAACGTAAAAAAGGGACGCATATTTTCGGCGTTTTACTACTATTGGTCCGCACACACTTTGTGCGGACCAATAGAAGTTCTTCTTCTTCTTCCTGTCGATGATTCGTTAAGGGTGGTAAACAGATGTGGACATCATGTGGACGAGATTTTATTTTGAACATGAGCAGACTTCGTCCGTTGTCATAGTACGTCAGTTCGAAAGTGCACTATAGCGATTTTTTTTCCTGTTGTCACCATGCTGGGGAGGCGGGCTGGAAACCGCATTTATTTTATTCTTTTTATTGACTAAATTACAACCATTCTAACACACGACATACCATTCAACCATTGTATCTCCAGTACCTACTACTGGACTGGACAGATTTGCATTTGAATGAAGTTAGTAGATAGTGATACCGTCAGCAAAACCTCATCAAATGAAATCTGCTTTTGACTTCAGCGATATGATAACATGCATTAAAACTCTAGGAAATACTGTGGCTCTGTTTCGTCTACATCGCGTAGAAAATAACCAGGACCAACAGTAACGTGCCCTCCGAATCCGAAGCACGGAATCATCTTACTTTCTAAACAATCAGGTGATTTATTTAAACTGCAATGCCCTAACTAAACTTGGAACAGTCCCATAAAGATATTTTTGTGAGACAGTGTCCCCACCGGTAATCGAACCCAGAACCAAAATGTACTCTGTGCCCAGAACCTCGGATCGCGAGCCAAACACTCGGATCACTAGACAATGGAGGCTGTTAATTTGTTGATGATCTAATAAAAATAGCTAATGGTTTATCATCTTCATAATTGCAGTCTACTGCTTGACACCACCTTGCACCCTAGGGTCTAGTGGTTAAATTAGTCTTAGAAATTTTGTGTGTTCAATGGGGTTGGCCGGTGAAAGCTTATTGTAGATGGCGTGTCCAAAGCTTGTCCTAATCTGACCAATGAGGTAAAACTATTTTGAAATATAAAATGACATTGACAGATATTCAACTCGATTTCTAGCTGTCATTTGTATGGGACAGCCAATCCAGTGTTTGCATAGTCAATCAAAATCAAAATCAATCAAAGCATTTATTTCAAGTAGGCCAGTTACAGGCATTTTTGAATTGTCGAAACAAAGATGAAAATTAAATGTAGCTACAGTCCCAGTCACAAGGCATAAAAACTGTGAAAGTACTGTAGTTGCCCATTCCCTAGCGTAGATCTCTATGGAGAAGAACGGGCAAGAAACTCCATGGACACTCTTTTAAATCAGAATATTGTTACAAAATCTTGGTTAGGTACATCATTCATGTTGAGATGGTATATTATGTGAGAACAATGTAGCAAGATGTGCACGTTAAAAGTGTCCACAGTAAAACAAAACAGAAAAAAAAACAATTCAAAAACTAAAATAATTCATTAAAATAAGCCATGGCAACTGAGAGATGACCAGTCACAACTGACAGCGCCCGTTCACGGACATGACGCATAGATCAGCACCATTCAACTCCACCATTTTGAAGGGAACTAAATGATCCGACACATGCGCCACCATCAGCGAGACTTTTGAGTGAGCATGACATATTCTCGACCGCCAGGGCACATTCAAGTCAAGAAAAGATGTAGGTTTCCAGCGACTGATAGCATTCTAGTACATAGCACTCACACAATATGGGCTATGCGATTATATAATACTAAAGAGATTGAATCTATACAATGCAAAGATAGTTGTACAATCTTCAGCAGCTCCAAACAATACAATTAGTGCTCTGTCCTTGTGGAGCCGAAAACCTTTGCATATAATTTTCTATATCTTCTTCGGCCTGAAAAGGAAAATATAATTTAATAGCAGTAGCAGTTATATTTAGCTCGAGCCAGTCTGGACTGGTAGCAAAGAAATTTTATTTCAACTTACATTTATATGGGCCTCGCAGCAATAAAGATTTGGTTTTGGTCAGTTTCTGTTTACCAAATGACACCATTTTTCTTTCAATTCTTTCTGAATGTTAAAGAATAGCATGCCTGGATTCTTTTTATCGTCGTTAGGGCATGTCGGTATGAAACATATTTTAGGCTCATGCCATTTCTGGTGTTTAGAATCCATGGTAAACAACGGAATGAATCTGTGCAAAAGCGCACTACGTATAATTATCCAATATCAAAAGCGTAGGGTCTTCGTGAAGGCAGTCGAAATGTAATCCAATATCCAAGGCGTGGGTGTCCCGTGAAGGCAGTCGAAATCTAATCCAGTATTCAAAGCGTGTGGGTCGTCGTAAAGATATTTATCCTTATAATCGCAAACAAATTAACAAACACAACAAGCAAGACGTGAATAGTGAGGTTATATTATGACAAGTTATGATAGATGTCAGACAGTTTTTTAATTTTCAATTGAGTAGGCTAAGGAAATTAAATAAAAATCCGTAGCGTACCGACGATAGCCGCCTCTAACAGAATAATTTATTTCTCTGGAAATACTTAACAGATAAATCTGATACTTTTTTTGTAGATAGTGTTAGCTTATTCCTATGTGCAGAAAAAAAAACGACTCAATTTAAAATTTTCATACATGGCCCATTGGGTGGGCGAGGCTCCTTGGCGCCCCTAGGCCCGGGCCATATGGGCATATAGGGTTAATCCGGGCAGGAGAAAAAATTCATGTGACAGCGCATATTCCCTTCGTTTGTGTTATCCCAAGAAGCAATATATCTTTATTACTCTGTGCCAAGTTTTTATTTAAAGTTATTAGTTATTTTTTACGCAGTCGGGTTTTTTAAATTTTTAAATTATTTTTCATAATTTACACTTTTTACATAAATATACCATTTTAAAATCCTCATGTATCCAAATGAACAAGAAATAATTCAAACTTTTATTTATTTACTTTTATACGATTTGTTATATCGAATTACATTCAAACATTTATGTTGCATATATTTTTGTAATCACGAAACCGTTCATTTTGATACCCCACTTGATGGTATTAGAAGAAAAAAAAAATCGAACTATGGCACCCCATATCCACGATTTTTATTTGTTTTTTTTTTTTTTAAATTATAATGTAGCCAGTGACACTCGCGACATCAAGAATAATCTAACGACATATAATATATCCAAATCCCTCCAACCGTTGAGGAGTTACGAGGGAACAAAGAAACGGACATACATATATGTCATATGTGTATACATACAGGTCAAACACAATAACCCTTCCTCTTGGGCTTCGCCGCAGTCGGGTAAAAAAGGCAAAGCGTCTAATAATTACCTTCACAAGATAGGCTTATCGCGTGCTAGGTATGTTATTGTACTACGCCTATACCAAATTTCATTAGATTCGATCGGATAGTTTTCACTACAGAATAGTTTTTGTTATAAAAATCGAAATTTCATTTTTTTCACAAAACTATAACTAGACCGTGGGTTTTCGCTGAAGTAGTCTTTGCCAAATGATAACTCATGATAGTCCTTAGCAAAAAAAAATTTTGGACCCCTGTATATATACCTACCTTGTTTTATTATTTTTAAGCTCCTGTTCGCACTTTCGAATACTGTTATACCATAGATAGGTACTAAGTTTGTAGTTTAAACCTTTCTCAGTTTTGGGGTGGGTCCTGTTCCTGTAATACAGTTTGCCCTAGCTCAGGCTCACTCCCACAACATTAATATTAAGTGAACTAGCTATATGTACCTACCGCTGATTGAACTAAATGTTAGGAGGAGAAATAAATACTTTTTATTATTATTATATAATATTATTTATTATAGTATCGACAGTATTGACATATGGCGTTACTTTCGATATTCTGAATAGTTTTCCAGGTAAACTATCGATAATAAAAGTATTAAATGTACAGACCTAGCCACGAAAGAAGAGCGTGGCCAAAATAGGAACTAACATTTTTGTACTGTTTTATGTGTTCGGTAGAGACAAGTGGCGCCCCCCTTCAGCATCTTCTTTAATGGCACGGACTGTAAATATAGTCGAGTGCAATTAGACAATAAGGTGGAACGAAGTTTATAGTGGTCGGATTTTCATGGGACTTTTTTTTATTAAGTTCCTAGAGGAGTGGAGAAGAAAGCGATTTGCGACTAGAGGAACAAATTATTTCTTGAAAAGTATTTCATCAGAGCTACCATTTTGGCAATATACAACGTTTTAGATAAATAAAATAATATTCGGAGACCCATAATTCGGAAACGGTGCGTCACAGGGTCAGACAAGATTAATAAGCTGCTGCAAGAATAAAATTTTAATCAAAAAACATTTTTAAAATAAGCTTTCTTATAAATGCACTGAAAAGAATAAAATAAACCCTATAGTAAATTAAAACGAAAATTTCATAAAAGCTTGTCGTGCGAATGGTAAAGGCAAAAGAAAGTCTATACGCGACAAGCTTTTATGAAATTTTCGTTTTCATTTACTTATTATAAGGTTTATTTGCATCTTTTCAGTGCATTTTTATAAAAGCTTATTTTTGAAAATATTTTTACATTTATAATTTTGTCAATCATTGAACTCGTATAACAATTTTCGGCGCAGGCCAATGAACGCGTACCTTTAGGGCCGAGTCATACCGGAATGGCAGCGGCCGGCAGCGACGCGGCGAGCACTTTCAGTGTGAAATAATTTTGAACTTTATCCACATACCTAAAAGACCAGTATCGCTTGAAAAGCCTTAAAGGTCGCGAGGCTGCCCGCGGTGACGCGGTGGCTGCCATTGACACCGCGAGGCCGCTCGCGATACCGCGGGCGGCCGCGCAACCTATCAAGCGATACTGGTCTTATAAGTATGTTTTCCTTTGTTTGTTTCTTTCTTTTTCTCCCGCAATAAGTGCTATAATAACCAAATTCCATCATGTTCACTCCAATCACACGAGTTTCCTTGCCGAATGTAGAAACTAAACTAGTCAAGAGGAGACTTGGCGCGTGGGGTTTGAAGGTCGCGCGAGGCTGCTGGCGGCCACAAGCGGCAACGCCGGGGGACGCTGGCAGCCGCTTGTGGCCGCTGCCGGCCGCTGCCATTCTGGTGTGAGTCGGCCCTTAGGGTGAACTGTAGGCCTATTACGTATCTCTGTTGACAGCTCGAAATTATAGTAACTGGGCTCAGTGTCCATCAAATAACTGTCAAAAGGTTATTTTCGTATTTTGTATGACCAGTCGCGAACAAATATCACGTCATCAGAGTCACCGTAACTCATTTTGACAGACGCTTCCGTATCGATATTTTTAATATTGCGATTATGTAAGCATAGTGGACATCAACTTGACCGCATAATGGTCAATAAAAAATAGAGTGGTCAACTGCTGAGGCGAAGAGCACCGTACCCGGGCTGTAAGTCACCGTAAAATGATATCCACTCAGTGTGATACGTTAAACCAACTAACTACTGTTACTATATAATCATATTATAAAAGCAGGATTAAAAATATACATACCTAAGTATGTATATTTGTAATGCTGCTTTTATAGATTATGGTGGTGTGTTAAATAATATTGAAATAAATGCTAATCTAAAAAAACAGTAATTTATTCTAGATAATCGATGTAGTATTTCATTTTACCTCTTTGCCTTTGTCTGTGGTAGAAGATATTAAGAAAAAAAAACACCTCTCTGGTATCATAAAACAGCAATGTGTATTTTATTTAATAATTAATACTCTGATATTAAAACCCCTAAAACCTACAAAATACCAAATAAAATAATAACAATGAAAAACCACTGTCAAGATATTTTATGACCAACCTTTTCAATCATTCAATCAATGAAATCAATCGTCTTTCGGAACAGCACTACCTAGTATCCAAGTCTCAAAATTTCGAGGCACCTGATTGGCCAACCAGTCGGCCAATCACGTGATGTCGCCAATTAACATGCTGTACATTCTTGGATCGGACCAGCAAGGTACAGCCCAACAATTGGAGACATTGAGATGGTTCCTTTTGCAGTGGCGTACACTCCTGTGTTGTGCAATCCAGTGTCGTGCATTGCTGGTGTGTGCATTGTCATGCTGTACAATATCAAGTCGGACAATCTCGGTACAGGCCGAGAATGCGCGACATTGGAATGTACGTGTTTTGAATTCCGTGTCGCGCATTCCTGTGTCGCGCATTCTCGTGCCGTGCATTGTTGATGTTGAGCATTGCTGGCTCCCGCTGCCCCTGGCCCTCTGCTGTTCTGGCTGTCAGTGTCAAATGAAAACCGCAGTGGATGTGCCACAAATTATTTTCGCGCCGTTTCGTTTTATGTCAACTAAAATGTTAGTAAGGAGGGGTTATTAAAAGAACTTATAGGGACGAGAATATTACCTTCAATAATACCCACAGCTTGACTTCACCCACTCGCATGGGGAAGCAGGTAAAAGAATTATTTAGTTTAAATACGCAGCATGATGCGAACAAAAAAATCAAGAATAACCTGTGACTACTCGTTCGATTTATTGATTGAGATCGTCAATTTTTCCTTGTTCTTTAAGATCAGATAATGCTCAACTGTACTTAAGTGATAGCGATGCATGCCTGATGAGATAAGAGTGTAGTGCACTTTGCACTGGTCACCTATTACATGCCACTTCGCGTTGTTTACATTCACGCGTCGGCCAAACTCGGGGTAAACGTATTAGTAGCTTCACAATACACGTTGTATACATTTTCTGCCTTCACTTAAATACCGTTGCTAAGTGTCTGACTGTTAAAATATACCTAAGAAATGTGAATTCATTACAAAACTTTTAATTTCAGCTTTAGATAAATGAGGCAGAGCCTGAGCAGTATTACACAGATGACATATGAACAGCATATTGAAGCTAGTTGTACCATGTAGATTAGTGAAACAGGTACATCAGAGCATATTCTCTGCCATTCCTATAGCACTGCGCCCCATTTCTACTAGAGTCACATGTGTTAGTGTTAGGACAATGGCCCAGAGAAGCATCACATCCTTCTTCAAGGTGTCTCCACCTAAACCTGTGGTGAAGGAGGAGAAGGAGGAACATGAAGAAATTAAAATCATTGCTGCTGAGAAAGTTGAATCACCAGTTAAAAATAGAAAACTTAAGGTATTACATAATAATAGCTAAAACATCTGAACCAAATTATGTTCCACGAAAAATGTTTGAATGACAATAAATTTATTTTATGATTCCATTGCAGACTGCTTCAAAGAGGCCTCGGTTAGAGAGCAGTGAAAGTGACTCATCACCAAAGAAGGAAGAAAAGAGCCCTACAGTGAGCTTGGACAAGGTACCAATTTAATCATGTCTTCCTGCATAAATTCTACATCCTAATGCTCATCACCTGCATAGCCCTTCCCCTTCTCTGTTTGTGTGGGCTTCCAGTTTAACCGCTGAATTCTATAAATCTATTAGAGCTGAATTCTAGCAATATTTTACTTCTTTCAAAAGCTCATTTTACAAACATTTTACAGAAGAAGAAAGTGAAACGCCAGCGAATTGAAAGCTCCGGCAGTGAATCTCCATCTCCAGAAGTGAAGACCCCATCATCGCCATCACCAGTTACAAACACTGTCATATCACCAAGTCCATCCCCTGAGAAGAAACCACTAACTAAAGTAGAAAAGTCAAAATCACCCAAAACATATGCATCACCTAAGAGTAAAAAGAAGAAACCTCTCACAGAACCAAATAGCCTTAAGAAGAGTCCATCGCCTAAGAAAATTAAAAAAGAAAGTTCTCCAGAAGAAACTAAGAAAAAGATCACTCCAAAGAAAGCAGTGAAGAAGCAGGAAACAGAAGTGAAGAGTGAAAATAAATCAATTAAGGAAGAGAGTGAAGTCCAGAGTGAAACTAAGGATTTAGTCCCTGGTGAGTAAAATGTGCCATCGTTGTGGAGCATGCGAGGTTTGAAAATAAAATGAATTGAATTGAAGGTCAATACTGCTGGCATGAGATGGGCGGCAGGGGAAGTAGTTTGAGTTCAAAATATTAAAGTGGGAATATTGAAGTCAGCACTGATGCCCTGTACTGACTCCAAATCAGTACTGGTTCAGCACTGACTTGCCACGAATTTGGAGTCAGTTAATTACCCTATGTTAATCTGGCCTTACGCGATGTAAATCTGGCTTTACTCTATGTAATCTATTTACCATTGCAACTACAGGCTAACATGCACATTGAGACAAAACCCTCTTAATCACTTAAAAACACTCATCTTTAAGACCTTGCATTTAAGATTGACAATTCCAGGTCAACCGCAAGTACCCTATAGGTTTTGGGTCGAAAACCTATATGGTAGTTCCCGTTGACCTAGAATTACGAAATTTGGCGAGAAGCAATGCCTAACAGAACATGTCAAGGGAAAAATTAGATTTTTCCTTTTACATGTTCTGTAAACCGTAAATATGTAGTTTAATAACAAAAAAACGCGATTTTACTATTACAAACTTACTATTTGCGGTTGGTGCAATAGCCGTTTCATGGGACAGAACAGCAAAGTTAAGTTTGTCCTTTAAAAAGTTTGTACAGAACCCACGGTGTGCGAGTCCGACTCGCTCTTGGGCGGTTTTTCCAGTTAGGAGCAGATAAAATTAAAGGAAACATGCCCAAATATGCAAGATATGATATGATATATATATGCCGATTAAAGTTAAAATATGAATTATCTTTAAAAAAACGCCACAATATGCAAATGCATATTATGCAAGTATGCATTTGTATATAATCTGGTCTCATGAGATATGTCTTGCTTTGGCGAGACCTGTGTTCACATTTTTACTTCACGTTTTTTCCTTGAACAGAAGTGGAGTACAACCCAGCTAAAGCCAAGTACCACCCGATCTGGGACGCGTGCTGGCGCGAGGGGCAGGCGGTGCCGTACCTGGCGCTGGCGCGCACCCTGGAGCTCATCGAGGGCACCTCCGCGCGCCTCAAGATGGTGGACATCCTGGCCAACTACCTGCGCTCCGTCATGCTGCTCACGCCCGAGGACCTGCTGCCCAGCGTGTACATGTGTCTGAACCAGCTCGCGCCCAGCTACGAGAGCCTGGAACTGGGTGAGTGACGACACAAGATAGGGACATCCAACTACCTGCGCTCCAATCCAACCAACATGTGATATCCTGGAAGTAATCGATCAGCAATGATACTGTTAACCCCACCCGCATGATGTCAGGCATCGCGGAGACGTACCTGATGAAGGCCATCGGGCAGTGCACGGGGCGCACGGTGGCGCAGGTGCGTGCGGCGGCGCGGGAGAGCGGCGACCTGGGCGCGGTGGCACAGGCAGCGCGCGCACAGCAGCGCACCATGTTCGCGTCGCCGCCGCTCGCGCTCCGGAAGGTGTTCGCCGCGCTCAAGGACATCGCCCGCATGACCGGTGAGCGCCAAATGCAAAACGATGCGTGTCTAACGAGATCTTTTTGTTCTAACACACTCCACTACATACCGACTGCTGTGTGTCTGCAGGCACGGCGTCGGTGAACAAGAAGATCAACAAGATACAGTCGCTGTACGTCGCGTGCCGCCACTCCGAGGCAAAGTATCTTATAAGGTATGTCAATATTATTAACTTCTTAATAGCAGAATATAGAAATAAGACTTGAGAGCTTCATTTTAAGAAGGAAACTAAAATATTTATAAAACAGGATTATTATTTTAATTTTCTTCTAAGATCAATAAATATTAATGTTCCCTTGACGCTGATAATTTTAGTTTCCAATAAACAATAGCAATACTACAGTTGCTTTTGATCGCACATCTTCACCCGTAGTCATGACATTATTTCAATAGTTCGTTACGCGCCATCCTATGTGCGCAGGTCGCTGGAAGGCAAGCTGCGCATCGGGCTGGCGGAGCAGTCGCTGCTGCAGGCGCTGGCGCAGGCCACGGCGCAGTCGCCGCCCGCGCCCGCCGGCGCCGCCCGCCTGGACGCCCGGCAGGACATGTCGGCTGACGACTTCAAGGTCAGACAAGTAGAGACGGCCTTCAAGAAGGCATTTGTGCACTTTACGATTTTTAACCGACTTTCAAAAAGAGGTTATCAATTCGACTGTATTTTCTGAATAAAACAAAGATAAGTTTGTTATTCCTGAGTTTCTGTGTAAAAAGAACTTCTCTATAACTTTTGACATAAACAGAGGAGAAGTTGTATAGTGGCATCATTTTGCCAATAATGTTCACGTTCCGTGAGTTATAAGACGACTCTCTTGTGTTAATAAATAACCAGGCCAATAAAATTAGGCCTCCAAAATGAGTAGTTCGTTTGCAAGTAATTCACGGAGTGTGCCGTCCCTACCCAACATGTGTATTCGGCAGGCCCTGGTGGAGTCGAACGCGCTGATCATCAAGTCGACGTACTGCGCCTGCCCGTCGTACGAGCGCCTGCTGCCCGTGCTGCTGCAGCTCGGCGTGGCGGCGCTGCCGGCGCACTGCCGCCTGCAGCCCGGCGTGCCGCTCAAGCCCATGCTGGCGCATCCCACCAAGCAGGTCACTCACATTTTCGACAGGTGGGGACAATACCTTATTTGAATTTTGTCAAACTTACTCATAAAAAATACCCTTATGGACACTTTTACATTTTTCTACAAATAACATTGATTTTCAGGTACCATTATAATGTATAAGAAATCACAAATGCGGAGATTTCATGATCTTAATTTAAAGATAATATTTTTAGGAACCAGAAGTGAAAATCAAATAAAAAAAAACAATCTTAGATAACCTAAAACTAATTTATTTTCATATACACTTAGATCAAACAATAATTCAATAAATCATCAGAATTTCAAGCAATCACAAGCAAACAGCCGTTAATATCCAAAAATAATAATCACCACAGAACACACAAATGTAGGCACAAAATATAGCACAAAATAACACAGAAAAACCACTGAAGTAAAATATGGAACGAACTTACTGTAAAGCAGCGTAGGTACCACCTTACCGGTCGGCGACTCGGCGACAAATAAGCTGCGCTCTTTTTTTTTTTTTTTTCTTTTTTTTTTTTTTTGGGAATGGCATCTCGCAGTTCAGTCTAGAAGAGACTGGCTACTGCTTAACCGGACTATACCTGTGGATGCCTTGAAGCTAAGGCCTCCAGCCAGGGGCATGTTAACTAAAAACTAAGCGACCACGCCTAAGGGCACCCCCTGTGGGGTACGAACCTCGGCTTAGGGCGTTGCTGGGGGCAGCAAAGGGACAGGCTGGATCTGAGTGTCATTATTTAGGGGCTCGTTTGACATTACTGGCTCAGCATCGCGGGCTGGCTCTAGCAAGGGTCGGGGGGGAATTGATCGGGGATTACGCGCCGGACCTCGGCGGCGAGGTCGGTATGTCTCCGGTTTGTATTTGTATTTTCTACGTACGGTGCTGGTGTCTTTGCTACTCTCCTGTAAGAGGGTAATAGCGTCGTCGGGGGTGACTAGAGTGTGCCGAGGACGGCGGACTGAGCTGATACGCGATGGGTCGTATCGGGCGGCCGATGCGATCAGGGGGTTCCTATGCTTAATAGAGGAGTCGAAAAATAGGAGTGAATTGCTGAATAGTGGGGATTCTAAGATCTAGGTGAAGACTATCGTTACGGACGTACGGGGGGGCTCCGGTGATCTTACGGAGAAAGCGGTTCTGCAAGGTCTGCATCCTGTGGATGTGGCGGGGATGGGCATGAGCGAATACGACAAGCGTATGTCATGATAGGTCGGATAACTGCTGTGTAAAGACGCTTGCATTTGAGTGACAACTTGCTCTTTTTGACTAGCATGAAGTGGAGTCTGCTCATGGCAAAGGCTGCTCGGTTACGAGCTGCTTTGATATGGGCCGCGAAAGTCAGGTGTTCGTCGAGGATGACACCGAGGTACTTGGCTTGCTTCTCCCAAGGGATAGGCTTGCCGAACATAGTGATGGGGGCAGGTGACGGTCGCTGATGGCGTAACTTCTGATAGAGAACAGCCTGGCTCTTCTCAGGGTTTACTTCGATCCTCCACTTACGAAACCAAGCGCCGAGTGAATCGGCGGCTTGTTGAAGAGCACGATGGATGCAAACCTGAGATCGGCCGGTGTAATAAATAGCCGTGTCGTCGGCAAATAGGGCAACCTGAACTTTCTTGTTCGTTGGGATGTCGCTGGTGAACAGCGTGAAAACTAGAGGAGAGAGGACGGAGCCCTGAGGGACTCCGGCTCGGATGGGGTGGGGAGAAAATAGAGATTTTCCCACGCGGTAGCGGAAGGTGCGATCCGACAGAAAGTCTCGTAAGATGAGCACGAGACGGTCCGGCACACCGAGTTTATACAGCTTGTATGATAAACCGTTGTGCCAGACCTTGTCGAAGGCTTTCGCTATGTCGAAGTAGAACACCCCCGTCATCGCTCCACGCTGGAAACCAGCGCTCAAGTGTTCGACGATGCGGTGGACTTGGTGTATACAAGAATGTTCGGTTCTGAAACCGAACTGTTGGTCGGGAATGAGGCCTTTTATCTCGGCATAATCTCTGAGTCGCTTATAAATAAGTCTCTCATAGATTTTGCCGAGCGCGCTCAGGAGACTGATCGGCCTGTAGCTCGAAGGCTGAGCTTTCGGTTTCCCAGGTTTGGGAATACCGATGACGGTGGCCTCTTTCCACACTTGGGGAAACAAGTTGTTGCTCAAGGCGCCATTGAAGATGGCTGCCAAAAGGACTATGAGCTGAGCGGGGAGGGTTTTAAAAATCCTATTGGTGAAGCCGTCGATGCCAGGGGCTTTCCGAGGCTTGAGCTTGTCAATTATATCCTTGACCTCGTCTGGAGTGACCGGAGGGAGGGGATCGTCGGGGTCTTCTACGGGAGGGAGTGCAGCTCTTCGTTCGACTTCTGCATCCACCTCATCGAGGTGCTGCTTGTCTACTGGAAGGGTGCTAGGGGAGCACTGTGATTCCAAACTGTCGGCCAGGCATTCTGCCTTCTCAGAGTCGTCAAAAGCGACGCTCTTGTCAGGACGGATGAGAGGTGGAGAGGAGGCCTCCTCGGAGGACCTCAGCTTCCTCTGAAGTTGCCAGAAGGCTTGGTGGGTTGGCTCCAGTTCGCTGAGCATCTTGTCCCATTGGTTCGAACGAAACTCACTAGTGCGCTTCTTTACAGCACGCTGCAAATAACGCATGTGAGCTTTGTTCTCATCGCAGGGCCAGACGCTATAGGCACGTATGGCCGCGTTCTTCTCGTTTATCAGTTCACGGATGTCGTCGGGTAGTTTCCAGCGTTGATCACTCAACACTGGGACTTCCCGAGAGCAATCCTTTAAAATGATTGCACGTGGACTGTAAACGAGTCGATAGCGGCCTCGGTGTCTGCGACTGAGACAATGTGGTCGGGGATACCGTCTAGGTGCGGTGACGTGTCGGATTTCAGCATATCGCTTACTTTCTTCCAGTCGGTTATTAGGGTGGTAGGAGTGGGTTGGCTAGGGTCAGAGATACCCGAGCGCGAAACTAGGTGCATGAGCACTGGGCGGTGGTCAGAGTTAAGCTCGTGTAGCGTCTCAATTAAATGTAACCTAAGGCTAACATTCTTGAGCAGCGCTATATCGAGCACATCGGGACGATGACTAGTGGTGTCGGGATAGTGCGTGTTCTCCATAGGAGCAATGGGATCGAAGTTGATGCTCTGGCCTAGATCGCAGACGACTCTCCCTCTCGGGTTAGTCATACTACTATTCCAGGCGGGGTGTTTGGCGTTGAAGTCGCCCGCTATGATAACGGAACCACTCATGCCGAAGAGTTTGGTGAGATCATTAACCAGGAGGTTATGATTCTCAGACGTGTTTGAGGGGGGCATATAGGCAGACATTATATGAAGCGGTTGATGACCTGTCATGGCTAGCCGGCAGATTGAAACCTCCAGTAGGGATTCTAGGGGAGGGGGGTCGATTGGGATGCAGTGCAGTTCCTTGCGGTAGTAGATGAGCGTACCGCCCTTGTGACAACGTGTCCTATCATTGCGAACTAAACGATAGTTGGCAATTTTAGGATCACGATTGCTGGGTTTTAGAAAAGTCTCTTGGATGAGGAAAATATCTACTTGATAATCGCGTAGGAAGGACGCGATCTCGTCGCGTTGCCCTCCCATGCCATTAGCATTAAAAAAGCCTAACTTTAGGGACCGGGGTTGGGTGCACGATGCTACGGGTGTGTTATCCATTACTGAGTTTGGTTGAGGTTACGAAGGGCTTCCGCGATCCTAGGATATTTCGCGTATACATCATGGATCTGTTTCAGGTCCTTAGCTGACCTGAGCTCGGCTGCTAAGCAGTCGGCCTCAGGTGAGATAAATACCTGGAACCTCATGAGGGTGTCGATGGTACTCTCCTCTTCCTGGTTGGAAGGCAGGGGGCTAGGGGAGGGAAGAGGGACCTGGGACCGAGCCACTGGAGTGGGCAATGGGACTGGGTTGTCCATGAGGCCAGGCATTGGCATCGGGTTAGGCTGGGATTTCACCAGGGCAGGGAAGGCACGCTGGTGGTTGAGCTGATTCCACGGAGAGGGCCTCTGTGGGCTGTGACGCTCAGGGAGGTCTTTGGATGGGGCTTTCGTCAGGGGGCTTTCCCTCTGCTGACGGGCGTGAGCGCGATTCGCCAGTCTGTTGGCGAATTGTTTGGGGGCTTTGGGACAGCCCCTGT
Source organism: Xestia rhomboidea (assembly GCA_963853795.1). Classification (NCBI taxonomy): domain Eukaryota; kingdom Metazoa; phylum Arthropoda; class Insecta; order Lepidoptera; family Noctuidae; genus Xestia; species Xestia rhomboidea. The sequence continues at coordinate 19,447,347 of OY970774.1, forward strand.
AGTTTGCCGGGTGGCCAGATTGACCGCATAGCACGCAGCTAGGCGGCTCTGTACATAGACTCCTGTCCTTGGGACGAGGGCAATCTGCCGTGGCGTGTTCGCCTAGGCATTTTACGCACCTGTGCGGTGCGTAACAATGCTTTTGGCTGTGGCCGTATAGTTGGCAGCGATGACACTGCCCAACTATATTCTGCTTCTTGGGCCTCTCGATTGAGATGCCCGATAAGGAGCAGACGGACTTGATTTTGAAGATGGGGTGGTGACCCTCGACTGGGTCACAGATGACGAGCACCATGTCGTACTCGTCACCCCCTTGGGACCTATTTTTGTGGAGGCGGTGAACCGCCGAGACGGGGATGCCCTGGGAGGTTAAATCCTCCAGGATGTCCTGGGCAGGGATCTCCTTCGGGATCCGCCTGATGACCACGCGGGTCGGCTTTTCCTCCGGGAGGGAGAAGGTGTGGAAGGCGATATTCCTTCCACGAAGGGCGTGCACCAACTGTCTGTAGTTGGTGGAGGTAGGGACCTTTACTTTAATACCCTGTTGGGTAGAAGTCGCGCTTGTGTATTGGATCTTGCGATCCGCACACATTTTGGACACTTCAGTCCACTTCCCCTTTTCTCTGATGTACAGAGCAGGGGGTGTGAGCTTCTTGGTCGAAGCGGATTGGGATGGAACCGGTTCCATGGGACTATCCGGGCGGCTGGCAGGAGCCGAGCCAGTAGCCGTACGGCTGGGAGAGCGGTTGATGGAGGTCGCGGCTGAGGGAGCTGCTACACCGGCGGTAGAGGGGATGTGGGAAAGGGAAGCGGAGAGGGGGGCGTTCGATGCCTTGACAGCCTTCTTGGCCTTTCCGGCATTGGATTTCCTCGCCTTCTTTCTTTTCCCGTTTTGGACGAGTTGGAATTCCTCTGGCTCGGATGGTGAGGACTCAGAGGAGGAGACCAACTCGGGAGAGCTATCGGCGGCTTCGGGGCTGACTACAACGTCCATATCGGCGGAGTTGGGTCGGGGAATAGGAGAGGGAGATCTTGGTCTGGAGTCGTCTGGCTTGCCCCAGTTCTCCTTCTTGAATGGCTCAAGGAGCCCATCATATACTTCCCTAATGTAGGGGTTGTCGTCCGCTAACAGACCTTGCGACCGATCCGGGCCGCTGGGGTAGAGACACCCAGACGTCCCGGGTGCAGCTGTGGACAAACGGGGATTAGATGCTACCAGACTGCGACTAGGAGATCCCCCAAGGCCGCAGTCAGAGCCCTTCCAACGGGTTGCCTCACCCTGAAGGGGATCGGCGGGTGTGTCGGGTCACCACCCTCTTGACTTCGTTAACACCGTAAGGTTTCCGTCAAGAACCACAAAATCGTGGATTTCACCTGAAGGGCAAAAAACGCGGACGTGGTTTTGTCGATTGTCGTTAAGGAAATATGTCTTGAAAAAGACAGTTTTTAACGTATCGAATTAACTACAAGTAGTTAATTCAACACGGCGCAGCGCAACTAAGTCCGAGCACAAGGCAAAGACTGTAGTCACACTACGACTTGGCGGGCCGGGGGCCGTCGGAGCTCGGCGAGGCGGCGGATGCTACTGACGTAGCGTAGCGGCGAAACCGAGTCGGGGGGCGCGGGGTGCGCGGGAGCAAGGCAGCGACAGAGCGGAGCGCACGTGTGCACTCAGCGGCGGCCAGGCGTCGAATCTTTTTGTAACCTGCGCTAGATACTGGAAATCGCTACGCCCCCGTAGGGGGGCGTGGCAAGCGGTCCCAGGGCTATGCCCCCTGGCCGCGGAAGCCTTACCTTGGCCTGAAACCTCAGGCCCGTCATTATTTTCGCCTAATGCGGCAAGGGCCTGTTGGCAGTGCGACAGCAATGTCGCACGCCTGTGAGTGATTGCTATTAAGTTTTCCGTAGGCGCGCCTACAGCGCTGTCAGTACAGCGCTGCTTTCTTCACGGCACTTCGGCGGTCTGTCCCCGCCAGGTGAGACCCCGACGGGAGGCCCGGCGGAGGACGACCTGCGACGAAAGTGCCGACTCCGACGCACCTACGGTGGATGTAATGACCCCCGCCCGCCCCGCTTCCAGAGCTAGCCGGTTACGTTACGGACGGGGAGCCGTTATGTGTGTATAGGCGGTATTGTGTTGTGTAAACACCGCCCAGTGCAAGCGAGGTTCGCGAGCCCGCGCCGCGTCCCTGCGCGTGAGTATACGTGAGTGTATAGAGATGCATGTGTGGTGTTAGCTGCGCGCGCCTGCCTATATTAACTTAGCACAAGTCGCGCAGCTGGGTGTATGTTATGTATGTGGAGTCGTATTTGTGTGGGTAAGCTGCGTGTAGCCTGGGAAAAACAGCTTACCCAGGCGTCAAGTCCGGTGGGGGGGGGTCAACGTCCGCTACCAGGTCGCGGGGGAGGCGCTTCGCGTCAGGGGGGCGCGCGTGCCAGGGCGCAATGTGCTTGACGTGCGGCCAAGCAGATGCGTCGGCACGCGCGAACATTCCTTTCGCGAGGCGCCGGATGAAATCGTCCAGGCTCTCGATCCCGAGATCCCGCCGGATGACTTCGTTCCTCACACAGCGAGGGGCACCAACAATGGACCGCAGCGCGAGCGACTGCTGCGCGCGGAGTATCTTCTTGTTCCCCTCGCTAGTGAGGGCGAACCAGGCGGGGGCGGCGTACGTCAATATTGAGCGTATATATGTCTTATACACGCTCAATTTGACGCGCACCGGGAGGCGGGACGAGAGCGCTGAGCGGAGCTGGGCGCGGGCGGCCCGGGTCCTGCCCGCGACCTGGCGGACGTGTGGCCCCATGGTGAGCCGACGGTCGATGGTCACACCCAGGTACTTGGCCCGGGGCGCCCAATCGACGTCGGCGCCTTGAAGGTTCAGGCGCGGTGGGAGGGAGCGCGCAGGGCTGAAGACCATCGCCTGCGTCTTACCCACGTTCACCGACAGCCGCCACTTGGACAGCCAGTCAGGGAGTAAGTCGAGCGCGCGCTGCATTTTGACCGCCGCGTGCCCCGCGTTAAGCGAGGTGGCGATGTACGCGGCGTCAGCGCATACAGGCGCATACGCGGCATACAGCGCGAGCGTCACCTGTGGCGTGGTGGGGATGTCGTCGGTGAAACGTGAGTAACACGCTGGCGACACGCAGCTACCCTGTGGGACGCCCGCCAGCACCGGGCGGGCGCCGGAGAGCGCCCCCTCGACCACCACGCGGAAGCTCCTGTGGGACAGAAAAGATTGGACCACCTTCACCACGCGACGGGGCGCTCCGGAGGTGGCCAGCTTGTAAACGAGGCCGTCATGCCATACTCGGTCGAAGGCCTTCTCCATGTCGAGGAATACCGCGACAGAGTGCTCCTTTTTATTGGCAGCAGCTGTCAGGAGGTGCAGTACCCTCGACAGCTGGAGCGTCGTGCTATGTTCCGACCGAAACCCGAATTGTTCCGGCCGTGGCGTGATGTGCGGCTGGAGATGCCGCAACAGGAGTGCTTCGAACACCTTGGAGGTGGTCGGCAGCAGCGTGATGGGCCGATAGCTCGCCGGCTTCAGGATATCTTTACCCGCCTTGGGCAGCATTATGACGCGCCCTTCCTTCCACGAGGCGGGAAAGGCCCCCGTGCGCAGTATCGCCGTATACAGGCGCGCCAGTGCCGCAACCATACGGAAGGGCAAGTGGCGCAGCGCTGTGTTGGTGATACCGTCGGCACCGGGGGCCTTCCTAGGCCTCGTCCTAAGGATGGCGCGTCTAACTGCCCCAGGCGAGAAAAATATGGCATCTTCCTCGGGAGCTATCGGCGCGGCGAAATAGTCCCCAAGGTGTTTCTCGACTGTTGCGACATTTTCGCGGTCGGAGATCGGGTTCGGCTGGAACTGACGCTCCAGGTGCTGGGCGAAGACCTCCGCCCGGTCCTCCGCTCTGTATTTGAGCGCCCCTCCGCCATCCACTAGCGGGCGCACCGGAGCTGGGGTGTTCGTGAGCTGTCGGCAGAGTCGGTGGATGGACGGCCAGCTGCCGGCCGTCGACTCTATTCTGTCCTCCCAGCTCTCGGCTTCTCTGTCTCTCATCTCGGTCTTGATCTTCTCCGCGAGATGGTTGAGCTTCTTCTTCAGATGCGGGCATCTTAGTTGTTGCCACTGCTTGCGAAGGCGCCTCTTGTCGGCGACCATTTTCTGTAAATAGGCAGGCAGAGGCGGCTGGCGCTGGGCCGTCGCACTCTCCTGCTGTACAGTAGTCGCCGCTTCCAGGGCGCTCTGTATGCAAGCAGTGACATCCACCGCCATCTGGTCAACATCCGCGGAGGTGATGATGGGCCGAGACGGAGTGGTGGCCTCAATCCTTTCTGTGAAGTCAGTCCAATTGGTAACCTGCGCTCTGTAGAGCGCTCGCTTTTATAAGGATCAGTGGGGGTACCCCTACTACCAACAATAAGTTTGCTTATAATATATTCATCTCTAGATTGGCATCAGAAAAATTGTATGTCGTAATATATTTTTCATCCCCCCATCTCGGAAAGAGTATTTTTGCTCTTCGATATCTGAGTGCAAAAGTCGTTTTTATCCTCTAGAGGATAAAGTAAATTGAATTTAGAACATCGTGTGCACTAAGTTTGTGAATTCAAAACATCATTAAACCTATTTACTTCTACCTCCATGGTGCCGAATTTATCATAGGTACAACCTTTTTTAATTTGTTAAAAACTCAGACTCGGAACCTTCTTGGTGTACTTTTATAATTTGCTTTGCGCGCGCCATTTTCTTGTCAGGTCAATTGTTAAAACCTTAGGTTAAAAACAAGTGAAAAACGTAAAATAAGTGGTTTTGGCGACCATGAAGTTTATTTGACGCCAACAGAATTGACTGAAACTGTTAATAATGCGCAAATGAGCTTTCTCCCTCAACAATCACGCGAGAAGGATTTGAAACAGTACGATATTAAAAAAATAGAAAAAAAAATAGGTAGAAAATGCCCAAGGCATTAAGTCCGCCTTTGTACAGTTTTTACTTGTGCATAAAGTTTTAATAAGTAAATAAATAAATATTACACTCAACTTAACTAACTGTAGCAACGTTACTTTAAATTTTTCTTAATTGTACCTAAGTATTATTTGTTATAATTTAAAGATTATTCTGTAATACTTACCTACCATAATGTAGTAGTTAACACCTAAACTGAAATAAAAGTAAAAGTATCTTGTGATTGTAAATGTTTTTTTTTTGCATTTAGTCATTTCCTCGCTGAGGTGGGATGAAAAGTTACGTGTTGCACTCGAGTGCAAAGATTTTTCACCTCGTGCTCTTTTGATTCCCTCGCTAACGCTCAGGATTCTAATTTTTGAATCACTCGCTGCGCTCGTGACTCAATTTTAGAATCCTTCGCTTGCTCGGTTATCAAAATTGAGCACGCGGTTAAAAAGCAACTTTGCACTCTTGTATAACAAATAACTATTTTTTTTCCCATCACAATAATCGCAGAAAATGTTAAAAAGTAGGATCAGAATAGGTACGTACCATTTTAGGTAAATTTACTGCATATTTTATTTTAATAATTAAAATAAATTGCGGTATAATATAGTCCTTTACAGGTTCACCAATTTTTTTATTCCAAAATCAACATATTTTCCAATTATTAGCTAAAATAAAAACCTTCGCCGATTTCTTCATACATTTTGCACTCGCGGTTCACCATTCCGCGCTCAGAAGCGCTCAAGAAGCGCTTGTGGAAGGACGGGTGTATCGCTCTCTCGCAAAAAATAAATACGATTTTATTACTAGAAAATATTGTAGTGTGAGTGCCGTCGTCGTATAGCGTAATCAAATCAAAAATGTTTATTTGTTAGAATATGGTACAAATAGATGTTACAATAATGGTTCCAGCATATCCTGCCATAATATGGCGTACAAATATTTTTATACAAAAACAAAGCTAATGTCACTAAGCCAGAATCAGAATATGTATTTCTTAAAGTAGGTGTTACAGAGTGTTTGAGATGGCGTATATAAATATTATTATAAATCTAAATAAAGTTAAACGTGCAGAAAATACCATTACCCCTTAATACCATCAAACAATAATGTCAAAGCAACTTGATCCATACATTTTCTCAAAATGTCAACAATAAAATTTATTAGATAACAAAAATTATAGATGTCAAAAAATAAAAATATAGGAGATAATGTCAATTAGAATACCTATGTGAAAGTCAAAACCATTAATAAATTAACAAACTACTATATTATTAAATTATTATGAATTAGAGAATCAATTATGCAAAATATATTAATAAAGAATGTATTGTAGTGATAATAATAATTAACAATGACTATGTCTTGTGGTGGACTAAAGGCTATTTTAACTTTGCTGTATAGTCACTACCGACTAACGACTTATCCTCTAAGTATTCTTGAACACTGTAATAGTTTTTTCCTAATAACAGTCTGGACAATACCCTTTTGAACAACGGCAATGGCAAGTCCTGAATACTATTTGGCAAATGGTTATACAGGGTTATTTGTAAAACACCGACAACCTCTCAGGACTGTGTTACTAACATCATAATCAACAAATTGTGTTCTATGACTTTTAAAAATTCATCATATTTTAGTTCATCAAATTTTCATAAAATAATAAAAATATTTAAATTGAACGCTTTTACGGGCCCTCGCCGCCCTGACCCCGCTCCCCTCACTATTGTACTATAGTTTTCTTTTGCTTCGCATAGATTTCTTAACATTTAGAGCGTTCAATTTAAATATTTTTATTTTGGTACGAAAATTTTCTTGATTAATTCATAATCTAACAGGCACGAGGGCAATATAAATTACTTAAGGCGAGGTGCATAATCTTCTTTTCTTTCAACTATTACCAATAGGAATAGTAGCTAAAAGAAACTCATATCAAACAGTTAAAAAAGATTTTCTATAACACTGTCAGCTTCATTTAGAATGTTTTCCAGAGTAATGTGTCGCTAGATGATTCCATTTTAATTCGAAGCCGAAGCACTGAAAATCAGATAGTATCACACTTTATCGTTTCCAAAAATATTGTCAAGCAATATTAACAAAGTTCCCGCCAAATCACTTTTTTAAATTTCTTTCATTTTTAAATCAGAGTTAGCAGTAATCATTTTTTAAATTTGGAACAATTAGGATAGAAACGAATAATACGTACGAAAAAAAAAAGTATTGATATCGGCTGGCTGAATAGAGCTAATCTATTGAGATTGGCACCTTTTGGTGCGATAAAAAAAAACTGTGCAATAATGAAATTTCATACATTTTTATTGCTCTAGAGCATTAAAGACTCGCTTTGTACTGAGTTTTTAGTGTGATTGTGATGAAATTAAAGCATAGTTGGAAGAAAATAATATTACTGTTGATGTACTTTTGTAACATGCCTTTATAAAATACATTATAGATTTTTACTAGTTATGGTTACGTGTGTTTTAACTTTTATCGAAATAACCCTAAACCTACACCACCGTCTCAAAACAGATCATTCAACAAGATGAGATTTCTTTTTTTTTTTTACTTATTCTCCCAGGCTAGTATGTTATTAGCTCAATAAGTAATGCTCCAAAAAGGAACTTTAGATAATAACATTTAAATGTTCCACGTAATAGCAAGATGTTTAAGTCGTTTTTTTAATTCTTATGATCGGAAATTATTTTATTTTGAGTAGGTACCTACTTATTTCACATAGCTTTTTTTTAACAAAAAAACCTACTTACTACAATCAAGTGAAAACGATTTTTCTTTTCGGTAGTCGGTGTCGTGTGTACCTACCTGTTGTTTTCGTTTTTAGATTCGTCACAGTTTTATATATTTTCTTTTTAGTTTTAGTTGGTACCTACCACATATTGGGTGTACATCTGTTTGCCCCCTAAATCCCAACAGGCGTGATTTTATGTTATGTAAATCGCGGAGACATAGGGTCGAGCATCTTATTTTTTTGAAGTCTGTTGGAAATACTATCCTAGTAGTAGCACGACGACGGTATTAAGTAACAGTCATTTTCAAAGGTCCAAGTAATCTTCCGGAGTCAATTTCAATCAAAAATAATATCAAGGACCGAGATTATTTAAGTGAAGTAAAAATCGAGTGCTCCGAGTGGTTTAATGTGTGCGTACGCGTGATGTTGCTGTGTGCAACTTTAGATACCTAAAATTGAGTTCATCGATACAATCAATCAATTTTACAACGTCCTTAACGAAGCCGAAAGGCACTTGTTCTCCCCGTCATTGCGATATTTTTTTTGTTCTATTAGACCAGTTGTGGTCTTTATGCATTTTTGCCAACAGTTTTAAAATAAAACTAGTTAATTGAAAGATTAAAGTTATCAAACTCCCTGATATGTTGTCACAATAACGCATATTCGCATTAATCACGTCCCGTGCCTTCAGGTTCGAGAAGGAGCAGTTCACGTGCGAGTGGAAGTACGACGGGGAGCGCGCCCAGATCCACGTGCCGGGCTCGGCCGCGCCCGACCTGGCCGCCGCCGCCGTCTTCAGCCGCAACCAGGAGAACAACACCAGGTCAGCCAGGCCTACCTGTGTACAAGCAAGCCACCGCTGGACATAGACCTCCCCCAATTGTCGGCACATTGACCGGTCCCATGCGACTCGCATCCAACGGATTCCCGCAACCTTCACCAGGTCATCGGTCCACCTAGTGGGAGGTCTTCCAACGCAACGATTCCGGTTCGCGGTCGCCACTCCAGAACTTTTCGGCCCCATCGGCCATCCGTTCTGCGACCAGTGTGCCACTTTAGTTTGGAAATTTTTCGGGCTACGTCGGTAACCTTGGTTCTCTAGCGGATGTCTTCATTTCTGATTCGATCACGCAAGGAAACCCCGAGCATAGCCCTCTCCATTGCCCTTTGGGTGACTTTAAGCCTTCTGTAAAGGCCCATTGTGAGCGACCACGTTTCGGTCCCGTATGTAATCACTGGCAACACACACTGGTTTCGTCCTGAGACACTGCGGTAAGTTGGACAAGAAGATACCGCGCAGCCCCGAATGCTGCCCAGCCGGGTCGGATTCGACGATTGATCTCTTTCTCGAAGTTAGACCTACCTAATTGGAGCGTTTGTCCCAGGTACACATAACCGTCTACAACTTCGAGTGTAGTATCGATCTAGATAAGAGTGGGTGTTACATGGGCATTCAACATGCCGCGCATGCGCCGAACGAGCCGCATTTCAGTAAAATGATAAGATAGAAAAACTGTTAAAATAACGGATACGATTCAGTGCGTACGGTGCGGGCTGTGCGCGTGTATACCAAGCACGCACGCGGGCCGGGCACGCACGCAGGCCGGGCACGCACGCTGGCCGGGCACGCACGCAGGCCGGGCACGCACGCTGGCCGGGCACGCACGCAGGCCGGGCACGCACGCAGGCCGGGCACGCACGCTGGCCGGGCACGCACGCAGGCCGGGCACGCACGCTGGCCGGGCACGCACGCAGGCTGGGCACGCACGCGGGAAGCGGCGCCCGTCACCGGTCGCCCACGAGCACCATGTCAGACACGAGTCTACAGCTGTGTCCAGAACATATAATCTTATTTACATATGGATACGACTTTCTCCATGGGACCGTCGCGTCGCGAACAAATACATCTTGTATATAATCCTCGAATAAAATGCTGTAAATAAATTTTAAAAAACCCGTACGCATCAATAGTCAAAATAAATAAATACCTAAAGTTAAACAGACCAATAAAAATACTATAACATGTAACTGGCATTTACATAAATAATAATTTTACATTTTCGCTCGCGCCCCGAGCCCGTTCCCAAAATCATATAATATGATTTTAAACTTTGAATGTGTACAATTAATACAATGAGTAATGTGAATTGTGTACAGCAAGTACCCCGACGTCCTGCGCCGCCTGCCGTCCCTGCTGAAGCCCTCGGTCACGAGCTGCGTGCTGGACTGCGAAGCCGTCGCCTACGACACCGCCACCAAGCAGATCCTGCCCTTCCAGGTACACACCTACCACATGCACTACTACTATATTGCATACACCACGCTTATCAACGCGACGAGATGAGACGTCATGCCAAACTAAATGCGTTTACTGAGATACAAGTGCGGTCGTCACCACGTGTGCTCACTCCCTGACCATCCCCACTCCACACATGTACAGACGGCAGCACACCAAGCTACCCGAAACTGTCAAATTTGCCCGATTAACCTTGAACCTAATTCTTCAGCGATAAAGTTGAAAATCTATAAAGAAATTTGACAAATTGTAGTAGCTTGATATCCTGGCGGTGTGCGTTACCCCAGCCAGATCTTGTCGAAAATCGTCATCTAAGTGCAATAGATAATTAGAAATACAGCTTCTGTAAATGGTAAGCTGATTTTTAAATTTGGTATGCTGATAGTTTTTTAATTATTTGATAAAAAGACTTCCGGCTGGGGTAACGTTACCCCAGCCAGAACTTTTGTTTTCTAATGGATATTTTGAAATAAATCTTATGTAAAAAATTAGAAATCAATTTGAAATAAATCGTATAACTTAATTTGTGTTTGTATTTGCTATGGTTGCGAAGATATTTAAAATCCTGCTGGGGTAACGTTTTACACGATGGCTGTATCTCGGAATTTACTATACGGATGATTGTAATATTTGTACATGAGATCTGGCTAATTAGTTATAATTTGGTACGCAACAAACGAATCCACTTTAATGCACCGTTTTGAAGTTATTTGAGTAAATAGAAAATATGCTTTAGTAGGTCCTAGCACTTCCAATAAGCGCTCCAAAGACTAAACTTAAACGTTATTATATAGGTAATTACTGTCTATAAATGGTACCGAAGTTTCATTAGTATACTATAAGTAATTAAAAAGTTATGACGATGTTCGGCCACGGCGCGCAGCTGAGTTATTTGACGACCGATCAACCGAGTTTACTGTAGTAGTGGTAACTGAATCTTATATCAATAATTAGCAATACAGTTCAATTATATACATGTGAAATTTCAGACTTGTAGACTAATTAATTAACGAGATAATCGAAAAAAATGATGAATCCGTGGTAACCCGACCAAATCTAGAATGTTATAAAAAAGCGGCCGCGCAATACATTATACCAACCTTCTAAAACTTACAGGATAATACGTGAGAATAAAACGTGTTTAGTACAGACGGGTAAACAAGTGGTAAAGTAAAACATATTTATAATGGAATATTCATTTCAAAAATAATAATGCGTAAGTAATGAGTACTTAACTATGTAGATGATGATGATCATATGCAGATATTTTAATTAAGGTAAGGTTAATTAAGGTCATATTATAATATTAATTTATCGATTTAGTTATTCTTAATTATCTATCTACTGTTACCCAAACTTATTAAACAAAAAAAACTTGATAATAAATACTCGTCATTAAAAATAACAAAATAAGTTGAATATTGGAAATAATTTGTCATAAAGGAAATGTTTTATTCGTTTTATTTATTTAATTTGAGCCACGAAGCCCATACCTATTACATATCCTTACCTTATCATAAATATTATCATTACCTTGTCATATTAAAATATCATAATAAATTCCTTAACCTAAATACTTAATATAAAAATTAACTAAAAACTAATTAAGCGCTATTTGTACCTTGTAAATTGGTAAGTAAGTAGGTACCTACCTACCTCATCGATATAATGGATAAACGTAGGTAGGTGGATATAAGAATGGCATAGTGGACACTTACTTTGAGCAATTTCACATGTATATAATTGAACTGTATTGCTAATTATTGATATAAGATTCAGTTACCACTACTACAGTAAACTCGGTTAATCGGTCGTCAAATAACTCAGCTGCGCGCCGTGGCCGGAACATCGTCATAAGTTTTTAATTACTTACAGTATACTAATGAAACTTCGGTACCATTTATAGACAGTAATTACCTATATAATAACGTTTAAGTTAAGTCTTCGGAGCGCTTATTGGAAGTGCTAGGACCTACTAAAGCATATTTTCTATTTACTCAAATAACTTCAAAACGGTGCATTAAAGTGGATTCGTTTGTTGCGTACCAAATTATAACTAATTAGCCAGATCTCATGTACAAATATTACAATCATCCGTATAGTCAATTCCGAGATACAGCCATCGTGTAAAACGTTACCCCAGCAGGATTTTAAATATCTTCGCAACCATAGCAAATACAAACACAAATTAAGTTATACCATTTATTTCAAATTGATTTCTAATTTTTTACATAAGATTTATTTCAAAATATCCATTAGAAAACAAAAGATCTGGCTGGGGTAACGTTACCCCAGCCGGAAGTGTTTTTATCAAATAATTAAAAAACTATCAGCATACCAAATTTAAAAATCAGCTTACCATTTACAGAAGGCCAGGCGTTGTGCTCAGCAGCTGGCTACACCACATCACAGAACTGCAGCCTTTCGAGGAAGCTTCCGGTACGCAGCCTCCAAATGTTGGAATAATATTCCTCCACCAATTAGGGACTTAGAAAACATAAATACATTTAAGGTTAGGCTTAAGACATTTATAATTCGTTCACAAATTGAATTTAATGATATAAATATTGACAAATCGTTTATCTAATTTAACAATCTAATTATTATCTAGCCATTATTTACTACTATTTCGAATTTATTTCATAGAAACTCACCGGCAAATAATGTGGGTAGTTGCGCGGCGGTGGTAGATCCGTAAATCCGTTGTCTGCGATCGCCAGAATCCAAGTGTGTGTACAATCACACATACATAAACTCCCATACATTTGCACAATCATCCTTCTCCGACTCCCTTTGACTCCCTTTGTAATTCCATATTCCATTGTGATAACTAGTTTAGTCTTGGAACTTCATGCTCAGCAATATTAGTCTATTAATAAATAATATCAACCAGGCAGTAGTCTCACTCTCACTGAAATGGCATTGCGGTATTGCAATTTTAAAAATGCATAGGTCGACGCTGCATCGAAGTGCGTCATGTCAATAAACTGTGTTGTGTTTTCGGATTAGTACTTATTTATTTAGCAGGTTTCTTCATGTCTATTATTACCAATATAATTATGTTATCCTCAGTGACAAAAATATTCATTGTATATTATTTATTTATTACACACTTAGAAACGCCCATATAATAGAATAACATTATTTATTTACTACCTACTACCCTCATCCGTGTGTCACTGCGGGGGGCCTACTGAAAACCAGCGCTGAGTGTTTTACACCCAGCATATGCTGAGTTGGTTACCCTTTCGTTATGGGCATGCTCAGCGCAGTTGAGCTGTTTAATTAATTGTTCTGTTTGTTGTTATATGTATATGTATGTGTTGCTCTATTGTGTTGATGCTGTCCAGTAACGAATAAATGATTATTCTATTCTATTCTATTCTAAGCTGTATTTCTAATTATCTATTGCACTTAGATGACGATTTTCGACAAGATCTGGCTGGGGTAACGCACACGTCCTGGCGTCTGTACTTAGCGCGACATTATAATATCTGTGGCGTCACTAACAGCCGTATCTATAAACAAATAAAAGTGTTTACTTTATAAAATCATTATTTCCGGCACGATTTTTATTCTGTAGTTTAGTAATTACAACTATAAAATGTTAGAATTCTTCGAAAAATGTTGCATAAGTAATTACTTAAACTCAAGTAATTATTATTATATTCCTTCCACTTACACGGTTTGGGCCCAGTAGGTGGCCACGTTTATTGCAGCGGTAGAGGCACTACACAGGTCGTCGAGAGTACAGGTAAACGGACATTCCAGCAGGTGGGGTATTGTTAGGTCCGGAGCGCCGCACTCGCACTCGGTGTTGGAAGACCCAATTATACCCCATTTTGCCGCTGTGTTTGCAGCGGCCTACTTGGGTACGCAACAGATTTACAGCCGGTTTCTGAATTGAGCATTTTAGTGGTACTCAGTTGAGTTTTGCTCAAGTAGTTGTTGAGTACTTTTAAGATTCCTGTGTTTCATTCGTCATAATCAGATTTTCTCAAACCGCTTTTAGTTGAGTTTTTCTCTAACTATACTTAGACGTTCCATCACAAGAAAAAAAAAACGGTATTTATTAGTCAAGTGATTTGGTTTCAAAATTTGCATATTTAAATTGTGAAATTCATTCTAGAAGTTAGATACTATTATGTTACATCAGATTGAGAATAAATTTTATAAGTTTATGGTCGATTTCCTGTTATTGTGAATAAATATTAAAATGCGTTTGTGAAGAACGAAACGTATTTTGTCATTACTCAATAAGTCAATCGTTTGTAGGTTATGTTCCGTTGTATTCTGCCCAAGAAACTTATATACTAACTCTGCCAGATGGTAACTGTTGTTTTATTTTATAACAACAAACAATAGTATATTATGCAACTAGTGAATAAAGGACGGGTTTAAAGCGAGGGCCGTAGATGAGTCACGAGCAAGTGAAGGATTCTAATGATTCTGAAACTGTTAGAATCCTGAACGACGCGAGTGATTCATGGCCCTCGATATAAATTCGTACTTTATTCAGGAGTTGCATACTATACTTTATATCATGACTACGAGAAAAGACATAATTTAAGCGAAAATAGAAATTAAATCAAGAAATAAGAATTGTTACATTAATTGAAATGGACATTAAAATTAGAGCAATGACTGAAATTAAGCGTAATTTTCTTATTATTATTATTAGGGTGGTCAACTTGTGAAACAATATTTATTAATCTAATGCTAAACTCCTTGTCGCAAATATCGACCAATCAAATCTCGAGAATTTATTTGCACCAAAGAGTTTTGAATTTCGAATCTTAGCGCAAGGAGTTTGTGTAAGCATTGAAATAGAGACCGGATATATTTTTGTGTTCCAAATTCAAACACCGAAATAGTGAATAAAAACAAAACAGTGAATAAAAGGCCTTTTTATTCACTGTTTTGCGTGAATAAAATAAGCTTTTTAGAGTAGGTATGGTATAAACAAATTAAGATTCCTTTATGAATCTAAGCCGATCTTTAAATTGCACATCATCGAGGGTTACAAAAAAATTGGACGATTTCATGCCACTCTTCGTCTCCGTGGTTGTCGTATTTGAGGCTCCGGCTCCTCCATCGATGAAAATGAGATATCGACATGTTTTTAGCCACAATACTCAATTTAATAATAAATAAATAATAAATATCGCTGGACATTAACACACAGCGCCATCTAGTGCCACACTAAGCATCGAGTCGGCGGCGTGTCGTGGACACCAGATAGTTGATATACTACATAGATACGTCTTTTTGTTTGTAAATACATACTTATAATACATATAAACATCCATGACTCGGTAACAAATGTCCATGCTCATCACACAAACATTTGCTCCAACCGGGATTGGAACCCGGGACCCTAAGAACATAAGTAATTTATTTATGGCAATAAGCAGGTTGAGTAAGATCTAAGTACGCAGATTCGGCTACTCAACTGTCAAACGTTTAAGTTTGTATTGAGCGGGATTTGAGTACTGACAATCGTGTTCAGAAACGCAAATTTCGAGATAAGCACTAGTTGATGTTCTAAACTGTCAAATTTGAGAATTCTCAAACTCGAATGGTCAAATTAAACTTAAACTTAATTCAAAAACAAAAATATTTTTAAGTCATACTTAGGTCGTGCTTAAGACGTTCTCAACGTTAAATTCTCATTTCAGAAACCGGCTGTTAGAGCTTTACAAATAGGCCACTGTAGTTTACTACCGGCAGCCAGGTGTTCTTGGGACTTTAAGAAGTCGTGTGGTGGTGGACACTTGTTGCAGGTTGTGCGAGACCTCCTACAGGTATAGCTTCTTGAGAGCAGTCCGCGGACCAGCTCCACACTGGCCATAACATAGACATGCCGGTTGTTCCAACAACATCGGGTGCCTGCTCCATAGCTGGTGGAAACTAGGCGACGTAACTAATTGTTGCGTACTATGACAGTGTGACTCAAACGTAATTACTTTAAGTTAACTATAGATACGGGTGTTTCCATTAAGCGAGATTACCCCGTACACAACCACGCGAGGGAGTCAATGAAACCGAGGGAATATTAAGTTGGCGTTTAGTCTCGAGGTGCAAACTGTACTTTTCACTTTGAGTGCGAAAAAAATAGTCGATTTAGTACAAATCCATTAAATAAATACTACTATGTTATTAACATAAATTTCACAAAGATTATCTATTATGCCTTTTGCTCTTTGCTCGACGTCAAACTCTTCACTGTCACTGGACATTCTTAATAAATTTATTTAAAACAGAACAAACATTGATTTACTCTCGACAAAAATTCAGAAATTTTCGCGGTCAGTTTTTTCTTCTAAATCAGTCACAGATTAACAATTTAAAACACATGGCGCCACCTTCTTTGCGGCAAAACCTTGGAACTAAAACTCTACACTTACAACACACAACTCTAAACTATTATAGCAATGAAGATGGTCCCACTCCACAGATAATAGTATATTTACTGGCTGTTTGAGTTTGTCTATGTCACATGAAGGAAATTAAAAAACAAATTACTTTTCACACTGCCTAGAGACTAAAGTGGTCACTTTAGTCCCGCTTCGTAGGGCTATATTGGTGTACTTTTAGAGCATGAGAAGTAAAAAATAATATTAAATCATGTAAAGTATAATGATTTATTAACCGACTTCCAAAAGGAGGAGGTTATCAATTCGTCTGTTTTTTTTGTATGTATATTTTATGATGATTGACTACACTACACAATACGTACAATGATTGACTGACACTTGATAGCGTTGTGGAGATGCTTGCGTGTATGGTGTTGTGGAGACTCTTGCGTGTATTATGATGTGTAGCAAGCGGCTAGGTAGTCGGCGTGAATATGAAAACAGCAAGAACAACAGATGGTATTTAATGCGGATGAACGATTATTACAGACGTTAGAACGAAGAAGAAACGATACAGAGTGAGAGTAGAACAGAAGCTAAGTTAATTATACAAGAGTGATTCTAAGAGCAAGTTTAGTAGCACGTGTGCGGTGCGGCTGAGGCAAAGTAGTACGTGCGTCCGCCCCTCGCCCCGCTGTACAGGGCCGCACTCAAGGGTCCGGACTCGGGATTAACTGGATGCCACAGCGTCTAAACCGCACTTCTTCGCTTAATGTACGTTAAAATACCTTAACTGCCCGATATGGTGATTATTTTCTGAGGGCTAATTCACGTAATTTTATGACGCGCGCGACTAACTGGCCCAAGTAGATGTATTCATGGACATATTGCAAATCTTCACCATTCACTTGGATCTTGTATTTGGTGGTATTTGACATCAGTTTGGTCTTCGACATGTTCATCGTGAGTCCAACCTCAAGGTTTGCCTCACTGAGCTGGTTCAACATAAGCTCCAGTTCTGCCGCCGTGGAAGAGAATACGACAATGTCGTCAGCGAAGCGAAGGTTTGTTAACCGAGCCCCACCAATTTCAATGCTGCTTCTCTCCCAACTAGCCCTAAGCTTTTTGAATACTTCTTCAAGTGCGCTATTGAAAAGCTTGGGTGAAAGCGAGTCTCCTTGCTTTACGCCTTTTTCTATGGAGAATGTTGGTCCAACTGTCTGTAATCTAATTAAAGCAGTGCTGTATACGTTACGAAGCAGGTTGATGTAGGTGGGATCGATCTCTTGGTTGTTCAGAGCTTAAAATATAGCAAGCAGTATGTGTCAAACTATCAAAAGCTTTTGAATAGTTCATGAAGGCAAGATATATGTTGAACTCATGGTATTTTTCAATTCTTTGGTTTATTGTATGCAGATGGTCAGTAGTGGAGAGGCCTGATCGGAAGCCAGCTTGTAGAGAAGGTTGATGATATAGTTAAGTATTTAATTCTGTAGTTTTTCTGTTTGTTGAAAACGGTGAAAAAAATTAAGTTATGCTTAGCTACAAAGCAGCTAAGCCTCATTACTTAACTAAAAGGCATTTTGCCCACTTAGACCACGTCTACCTCGTTTGCCAATGCACAAGAAAAACAAGGCTCTAGATTCGCAGCTGTCAAATTGCTTTGACAGCAGCAAAAACCTCGCCGATACCCACTCAATGTTGTACTGTGGAGGTGTAACGGCATGTCGTGTACCTTTTTTTTCACGGCTTGTCGTCATGAGACGGACGGACGGCGAGCTAGCCCATAGCTCCCCGTCCACAGGCCCGCGCCAAGGTGGCCGCGCCCGGCGCGTCCCGCGGCGGCCGGGACGTGTGGATCTCTCCCTCTCACGTTCCGCCTCCTTCGCTAGCATGACTGCTTCGCAGAAGGAGGTGACGGCGTCCGGGCCGGGAGCGAGAGGTCGCCGCCGCCGAGCATGTCGTGTACCTCACGTCAAATTCCCCAACAACGAAAGAACTACACGACCAAAATTAGCTGTTTCAGCTTGGCAGTGCAGGATGGAGGGCAATACTCGCCCTAGAGTGATGCGCTTTGTGAGGCGGGCTTTCTCGAGAACTGATATTAGTTTTCAAGATTACTTGGCCCGTGTCACAGAGCGTATCGACTACCTGAAGTAGAAGATCTGTGGGCAACCCGTATTCGTCGGTACAAGCGGCGAGTGGAGCGATACACTCAGAATTACACATTCCAAAGCGATGAAAGGTGGGTATACATATAGGGCTTGGCAGCAACCGGACCAAGGTGTGACTGACATGCGTCTGTCGGATGATGACGCCATGTGTTCATTTTGGCGCAACATCTGGTCGGTGCCTGTCAGTCACACTGAGGGCGATTGGACCCGGGAGGTTAAACAAGCGTGTGATCCAATACCAGAAATGGGTGCAATCGTCATCAGCCTCCAGCGTCACGTAGCTCGTGCGGTCCGTCCGTTGCCTAACTGGAAATCTCCAGGCCCGGACGGACTGCACAACTTCTGGATCAATTGGTTCCAAAGATCGCACGCTCGCTTGGCGTCCCAGGTTCAATCAGCCTTACAGTCAGGATCGCTGCCCCAGTTCTTGACGACAGGAATTACCCACCTGCTCCATAAATCAGGTACTGCGGAGCCTAAAAATTATAGACCAATCACTTGTCTACCAACGGTCCTTAAAGTTCTTACATCGATTTTGAGAGCGGTCGACATGACAGGATATCGACAGATTCGGGAACAGGATATCAACAGCGAACCTCGAAGAATCGGGCGCGGTATATTCCAGGGTGATAGTCGTGAGTCCATTGTGGTTTTGTCTTGCTTTGAACCCTCGTCTCCTGGCTGCGCTTCGATGATCTCTTCGGGGAAACCGAACGTTTTGTCTGTGCAATAATGGATGAAGTTATGATGACGAATGACTACCGGAAATACATTGTGAAGGATGGCACGGTTGACGACACATTATTTCTGGGCACAACCTCGTTGCGAGGATTATCCACCAGCAACTTGCTTTGAAGTACAGCTTTGTGGAATCAGAAGTGCCATACTTACTATAAGCATGCGCCCGTCCCAGTTCTCGATAATAGTAATATCACGTTGTATTGGGATCAAACTAAACTCATGCACAGGACTATTTTAGCAAATAAGCCTGACATTGGAGCGTCGCGTTGATATAACACTAAAATCATAATATTAAGACTTAAGTTGCCGCATGACTGATATAATGTAACTAAATAGTGATCTCATGATCTGTAGATTATATCTTAAGTTATTTGTTGATTATTGCCCACTAACATTATATTCAGGCATAACCTTTCATTTACCTTTTTAATTTTGAAATATACTTCTGATTTTTAAATAAACATAATAATGTCTTTAATGTTTCACATATCCCCTTATGGATACTAAACTATATAGAAGTTAATTGACCCCATGCAATATAGTTATAGCCACCTTTTATTTAAGTGAAGTAGTTAAGATTTTACAAAAGTAAAGTCCCGTAAACACTCATTAAGAAAGTTATTCAAATTTAAAATCGAATGGCTAAAAAGCAGATTATGTTACTTAACAACTTTTTAGTTAAGTGTTTCTGAACAAATTTAGCAAACATTGGTGTCGATTCTGTTGTGCACAAACTAAACTTAATTTAGGCTATTGCTATCTTTTACTAAAATGCAGTGCGAGAAAAGGACGGCTATAACTATGAACTAAGTTAGAGATGTCAAACTAGTTTATGCCTTGCGCTTCACCGTGTTTTTAGTCGACATGTTTTTACGTGCACCCTTCATTTGTTTGGAAATATTAGTTTCAATTAAATTTGACAGCTCTAAATTACGTCCGTCTCTTTCTCGTTTTATTAGAGAGAAAAAGATAGCAATAGCCTAAATTAAGTTTAGTTTGTGCACAACAATTCTGTTGACAACGACACCAATATGAAGGTTAAAATCTACACTAATATTATAAAGAGGAAACATTCGTATTTTTGTGTGTATGTTTGTAACGAATAATTTTAAATAAATTACTTCATAAATAACCGCTACGGTATGGTTAACGGCCTCTTTTAGTACAGTAATAAGATGCAATAATTAGATTAAATGCTTAACAAAATAAGAAAAAATAATTTTAAAAGTAATTAATAAGAGTTTCTGGACGGAAAAGATTCTTTAGGATAAACAGAAAGAAATATCAATCGAAGTGTGCAACAATCATTTACCTAAGTAAGTATTCTAGTTTTTAAGAAACAACGATTCCCGCGTTTTTTGCCATTTTCTCTGAAACAACTTATTGGGCTTAACGGCCTTCTAGTTAGAGGACGGCAAAATTGTGAACCGATTTTGATGGTTCTTTTTTTTGGTTGGAGATATACAATAAACACCCAAGCGATTGCAGCAATCACGACCAATTTGCCGTCTATTATTGATGAGTTTCCTAAAAATGAAGAAAATAAAAAACTTTTTTGCAAAAGATAAACCCGACTTCAAAAACACAAAAAAAAATTAAAAATAACTCTAGCTTCAAAAGTCGATGGCAAAAAAAACTGAATCAAACAAACAAAAGTCACCGACTTCTGAAGCTAAAAGTTATTTTTGTTATATCTAACATCAATCACAGCTTGAATTATTTTTATGTTGTGATCAGATCCTGTCGACACGCAAGCGCAAGGACGCGACCGAGGCCGACATCAAAGTGCAGGTGTGCGTGTTCATCTTCGACCTGCTGTACCTGAACGGCGAGTCCTACGTCAACCGGCCGCTGCTGGAGCGACGCGCCGCGCTCCGGGAACATCTCAACGAGGTGGAAGGTGAGAACCTCAACGGCGAGTCCTACGTCACCCGGCCGCTGCTGGAGCGACGCGCCGCGCTCCGGGAACATCTCAACGAGGTGGAAGGTGAGAACCTCAACGGCGAGTCCTACGTCACCCGGCCGCTGCTGGAGCGACGCGCCGCGCTCCGGGAACATCTCAACGAGGTGGAAGGTGAGAACCTCAACGGCGAGTCCTACGTCACCCGGCCGCTGCTGGAGCGACGCGCCGCGCTCCGGGAACATCTCAACGAGGTGGAAGGTGAGAACCTCAACGGCGAGTCCTACGTCACCCGGCCGCTGCTGGAGCGACGCGCCGCGCTCCGGGAACATCTCAACGAGGTGGAAGGTGAGAACCTCAACGGCGAGTCCTACGTCACCCGGCCGCTGCTGGAGCGACGCGCCGCGCTCCGGGAACATCTCACCGAAGTAAGCGTCATAAAACCGGATTTAGTATAGTAATATAGGTAACAAGTACATCTCAGTGTCGTCACAGACCACAGACAGCTCATAACACTATACTTAATAGTAAGAACATATTATTAGCTACGTTATTGTGACTCTCACTATCGAGCAGCTATTAATAATGTAATTCACAATACGAACAATAGATTTAATTGCAGACTCAGTGATGTATTTTTGTGGCATTGTATTTATTTATTTATTACAAAATCCACAGCTCTTTACAATTTCAACCTAAACTATTTTAACTGATCATACAGCCAATTAAGGATTTACAATTTAAAATCTGTACATAGCTAAGAATACAGTGTGTCTGAGTGTGTGGGAGTGTGCCTGAGGAGTTAGAGTGGGTGTGTGAGTATGTTATAGTCGTGTGCGTGTGTGGTGATTGTCTGTATACCTTCAGTACAACCCTATTTATTTATGTGGGATCGTATGGTGAAATAATAGAGTTTCGTTCGTAGAAACTTGTATATTTTTAATTACAAAAAACTTTAAATAAAAAAAACACGTCTGTCGTCTATCATCGTACTATATCTGTCACGCCATATTTCTTATTCCTCCTCTCTCTTTCACACTTTCGCACCTTTCACTCGCACCTTAGCATACGTTCCCTTTTACACAAAATTCATTCCACACTCGGTCATCCTGCACACTGTCTGCCCACAGACACCATGGTACAAGTACTACAATAAACCTCAAAAAATCATCACACCTTGCAATAAACAACTTTAATCTATACATAACATCTTAAGTTTAGTCTTACATGAGCTACAGAAACATAATGAAATTTTGATCTTACACAATATAGCTTCAAACCAACATTTCCTTTAGAAGGTGACATATTTCACAAACAATATATTTTCTTTAACATAGCCAGCTTACATCTTAATATTTATTTTCCTAGAAAAAGAGATAAAAGACAGCATGACAATTTCAAACACAAATTTACTTGACATCTTTTGTTACATCTTAGCTTATCAAAGAAATACAAAACACCTTGGTGATACAATATGATCAGTTATAATTTTACTGTAATGCTTAACAAACCGAATCTTAACAACTCCGTATAGCAACAAAATAGGGAAAACACAAAAAAAAATACTTTCTTAACACCTATCACTTTCATACAATCAACACACAACAAACATACTTCATAACCCTAACATACTTGATTTTACTCCTTGTCATCCGGCCATTTTTTCATATGATCTGCAGATGTTGAGGTTTTGACTGGACCTTCTGCCATCATATCTACTTTTTCCACGTCGTACCTGTCGTGTCGTTTGATTTTTGTTACCTGATAAGGTCCCAAATATTTAGGTTTGAGTTTGAGCCCTGGCCCAAACTGAGTTCGCTTTATAGCAACTAACTCTCCCTCTTGATATTTCCTACTATCCTTTCTATGCTTATCATAGTTCTTCTTATTTTCCTGTTGTACTTCCAGTATTTGCTGTTTTGCTCTCTTCCTCAAATCTTCTCTATTTTCCATATAGCTGTCTCGTCCTTCTTGTTGTAGTAGTTCGTATAATTCTATGTCGTCTTGTCTCTTCATTTTCTTTCCTATTAGCATCTCAAATGGAGTGGTGTTTACGCTTCTCTGGTAAGTACTGTTTAATGCCATCTGCACTCTTCCTACATGCCTGTACCACAATCCTGGTTTCTCAATACATAGCTTGGTAAGTACTGGTATAATAGTTCTGTGAACCCTTTCCACCTGACCGTTACCTCTAGGTACTCCTGTAGTTATATGACATAACTCTATTCCTTCCTTCATACAATACTGTTGAAACTCGTTGCTGGTGAAAGCAGTACCTCTATCTGTGATGCATCTTTCTGGACTTCCAAAAGTATGCTGTAGTATCTCCAATTTATTCAACACTTCCCTCGTTGTGGTACTTTTACATGGAAACAACCATACAAACTTCGTGAAAGCGTCAATAACGGTGAGTATATGATTATATTGCTTATGAGTCTCTGTCAGGGGACCAACATGATCTAAATGCAGAGTATGCAATGGAGTGTCTCCCTTCTCAATTGGATTAAGGTAACCTTCCTGTTTTCCTTCTTTTCTATTCGTTAGTAGACATGGTATACATGATGCTATATAATCTTCAACTTTCTTTCCTATTTTTTCAATGTAGTAATCTTTGCTAATTAGTTCTAGAGTTTTCTTCTTCGCAAAATGACCGTTACTGTGTGCCCTCTTTATAATTTCATTTTCCATCGTACTAGGTATAACTAGTTGTTGATCTGATCCTTTATAAAGTAATTCTTGATTGAGACTGTAATCTTTAAATGAGTTTCCTTCTTTCAAAATTTGAATTATTGCACTAAGGCCCTCGTCATACTCCTGTGCACGTCTTATATCTTGGTGTAAGCTAGATGTTATGGCTGCTACGTACGGGTTTCGACTCAATGCATCGACATGCCTCATTCCTGTGCCGTCACGGTGTTCTACTGTGAAATCATAATCCTGTAGAAATAAAATCCATCGAGCAACTCTTGTTGATGATGCTAGATCCTTCTTGTTTAGCGTCATTTGGAAAGCTTTACAATCGGTGACAATCTTGAAGAATTTTCCATATAAGTAGTGTCTGTACTTCTTCACACCTTCAATTATAGCAAGTGCTTCAAGCTCATAGCTTGTGTACTTGGCCTGCGCGTCCGTAGTCCTTCGGCTCATATAATGAACTGGGTGTAAATTTCCATCATCACCTCTTTGCATTAAAATAGCTGAATAAGCAATACCTGATGCGTCAGTATGAAGCTCCGTCTCTGCTCGTTGATCAAAAATCTTCAACACTGGTTTAGTAGCCAACTTCGTCTTCAATTCATTAAAAATAGCTCTATGTGCATCACTGAATTCAAACTTGCATTCTTTTTTCAGCATATCTGTGAGTGGTTGTGCCAGCTGTGCATACTTAGGTATAAATTTCCTGAAGTAGGAACAAAGTCCCAAAAAACTATGCAGTTGCTTCAAGTTCTGAGGCTCAGGGAATTTCGTAACAGCATCTGTTTTCCCTGGCGATGGCATTACCGCACCACCTTCAATAATGTGACCTAGGTATTCTACCTTTCTGGTTAACAGCTGAGACTTCTTCCAGTTGATTTGTAACCCATACTCCGATGCAGTAATCAGAACTTCCTTTAGGCGCTCAAGAGCCTGGTATTCGTCTTCCGCTGGAATTAAAATGTCGTCAATAAAAACAATAACAATACCTCTGGCAATCAATTCTCTGAATATGATTGTGATGAATCTTGTAAAAACCTTTGGGCAAGTTGCTAGACCAAACGGAGCACGTAAAAATTCATATTGTCCGGTCGTCGTTACAAAAGAAGTATACTTAATTGAATCTTCTTGTATGCGTAAATGAAAGTAACCATTTTTCAAGTCTAAAGCACTAAATATTCTAGCTGAGGACAACTTATCAATATGATCATCTATTATAGGGAGTGGGTATTCATCTTTAACCATTTTACTGTTAATCTTTCTATAGTCAACGCATATTCTTAAGCTACCATCCTTTTTTCTTACTAATACTAATGGACTGGAATATTCTGAGTAACTCACCCTGATAATTCCATCATCAAGCCATTCTTGGATTTGGCGTTTAACATCCTCTTGTTCCTTGAATGAGATTCGTCGTGGCCGCTGAGATACTGGTAAGTCATCTTTGAGAACAATTTTCAATTCTATTGGAGCTTCTTTACTTTGTTGTGGCACATAACTTGTTACTAACCTTATTACTTCTTCTTTAACAGCAGGATTACTGACGTGAGCTAAACAATCAACAGAACTAGAGAAATATGCAACATCTTTCAACCACTCATAGTTTGGGTTCATCCAATCATCTTTCGGTAACAACCAAACCATACAATCTTTCATAAACATCATAACATTTCGCAAAAAAGCATTACCAATTATCATTTGAAATGGTACAGAGTCGTTAGGCATTACATAAAACGTAGTATCACGGTATAAACAATTATCAATCGTTATGTCTAACTTGACAACACCACATGACTTTACTTGTGAATAACCTAAACCGGTTAACGTAATGTTGTTTTCGTTACACTGCAATAAGTCTGACTTGCTAAGTTCGTTATAAAAGTCCTTTGACATCAAGTTCACATCACAGCCCGAATCAATTAACGCACTAGCCATTTTACCGCGCACAAACACTGGTTTTAGTGGTTTTACACGACGTACAATGCGTACAACCGGTACATTATCGTCAGATTCCTTGTTTTGTTTGTTTACATTGTAAGTGTCAAACTTAACAACATGGCCGTCGTCCCTATAGCCAATCGCTGTGCTGCTCTGTGGTTTCATACTGCCAACATCGTAACACGAATCATTTGTCCTTGACACTGTGTAAACATCGCCTTGAACATCGTCTTGAACTTCGTCCTTCGCGCTGCTGGTGGCGCCCTCTTGCAACATGTTGAAGAATGCTTTCTTTGACATCTGATTGGTTGATCTTCGTTGTTCAGCAGAAGTGCCAACCTTTGGAAATTGTTCGGGTTCTCCGATCGTTCCCGAACTCGCCATCTTTTTCTTTGGGCAATTTGGAGAAATATGACCAAATTCATTGCAATGGAAGCACTTTTTACCTTGCGACCGATGAGGACAATTTTCCGACGAATGATTCTTTTCCCCACAGTTAAAACATCGCATCATTTCAGCCGCGTTTCTTCTATTAATATTGCTGTTCTGTGTAGCACTAGGCGGCTTACTACGTCGAATATCTTTAGCAGAATTTTTCTTGAACATCGCGTACAACTTTAGTTTTTCTTTCAGGTCCGCGTAAGTAGTGATCCCATATAACATAATCTTATTTATTTCATCATCTATGATGCCGTCCACTATATACTTGATAGCTACATAGTCCGGCATTCGTCCGCGTTTGCCTAATTCCTTCATAATTAACATATAGTCAATACATGACTCATCTTTCTTCTTACGTCTTGCGCTCATCAACTCATGTATCTTCTTTACATCCAGAGTATCTGCGAATTCTTTGCCGATAGCCACTTTTAACTCATCCCATGATTTAAACACTTTCTCGCTGCGTAGCCACAGTGCTGCTGTGCCGGTTAGCGAGCGTCGAGCCACTAACAATAACTGAGTGGGACTCCATTGAAATACCTCGCTATTTTCTTCAATTTCTCTTATCCACATAGACACTGTATGCGTTTCGTCTTGTGCACTGAATTTTCGAATGAGCTGTTCCGTAAGGTGCAATAAATCGCCGTGTGCCGTTCGTACCAACGCCGTAGGTCCTGCATCTTGAAACTCAAGGTCGGATTTTTCCGTCATCGTAATTAATTCCTCGTAGTCGTCGTAACCAGAATATCGTCGTAAACGTCGTCGTTATCCGAAGATCTTGAAAATCAATCGGCGTGCGTCGTTATGGCGTCGATCGATTGTGCTCGTACTTCGTGCGTGCGTCTGAGTCGTTTGGCGTTTTAACTCCACGTATTTCACCGCAATCCCGGACGAGCCCCCAAGTTTGTGGGATCGTATGGTGAAATAATAGAGTTTCGTTCGTAGAAACTTGTATATTTTTAATTACAAAAAACTTTAAATAAAAAAAACACGTCTGTCGTCTATCATCGTACTATATCTGTCACGCCATATTTCTTATTCCTCCTCTCTCTTTCACACTTTCGCACCTTTCACTCGCACCTTAGCATACGTTCCCTTTTACACAAAATTCATTCCACATTTATTTCGTTTAGATGTATTTGTCAGTTCGTCACATTCAGGCGTTATTACATTACATGTGTAGGTACAATCATTAGTGGTGTTATGATAATACTCGCTGCGCTAATAATACCGGTCAAGAGCTGAGTTATTACCTTCAGATGTTATCCAGTACTGGCGTGTGACCTTTACAAACCCCAGTAATGTAGTAATTACTTACGCGAACACAATCGTATCATGCATCATTATAAAAATACTGTATAGTTGCATATCATTTTATTTTTCATGGATTTCCGTAAAGTAACGCCTGGTTCCTTTAGTAATTGCCTCTCCGCTGCTATAAATCCGCAAAATATGGTTTAAGAACTTTATTATTCCTCATCAAGAAATAACAATAATTCTCTTACGGAGAAACTAAATTTAAATACAATGTCTACGAGCTTACAGAATCTACGTTCATTGTAAAAAATAACAAATTTGAGGGTACGCGATCACAACAACAATAAACAAATGTATTTAGTAGCTAATCACCAACCAAGCAAACACGGATCTAAACTAAAAGTTAGGGATGATTCTCATTAGAGCGGCCGGGGCGGCTGCACGCTTTATATTACACCGAGTGTTAAACGGGTCATAAGTCGACACGGTCGCGTAGTGCTGGGAATAACCCGTACGCAGTACGTAGGGGGCGGGCGGGACACGGGACATGCACTGTGTAATATAAATTGCTTCATACTAAATGAAACGTTTCAAATTCGTGCCCCGTCCGGGCCACGTACACGGCCCGCCCCGGGCACGGCCTGCTCTAATAAGATGATTCTAAGTTGTTGTAGTAGATGTTTAATTTGTTCATTATGTATAATTTTAGCATTTTTTTTAAAACAAGACATACTTTTAGCTTCTTTTATAACTATCGATATTTTATTGTAATTGTATTGTTAACTAACACCTTCAGAATGTCTTCATAATAATATTTTCCTTAGCACTACTAATCTGAATCATTCACTAATGAACTTAGTTAGATTCGGCGTTGTGCTTCCAAGCGTAACTTATCATTACTTAGAACAGACAAAACGCAGCAAAAATAATGAGTTCCATACCTGCAGCTGTGTTTGGGTAGAATTTAAGCCGATTTTTTTTTGTTTTTATTTGAGTTTCAGTATCTTGTACCATCATAAAGGTGCCGCTTCACTGCAGCCCACGGCTAACCTCAGCACTAGTAACTCCTTTCAACTCTTTATTCCGTTCTTTATTAGTATTATTAAATCATTTAATTCGAGCAACAAGACTCATAGAGTGTTAGAAACAATATACCTACACACTATGTTAGTAATACACTTACAAACAGAACAGAACACATATTGTGACATGATTGCTGCGAGGTGACAGGCCCAGCTCCTCCAGCTCACCTCGCACAGTGGTTCACTAACGCACAATCAAGCCTACTTGCAATCATAGACAGGACCACGTGAGCTTCAGCAGACATCCCTGATGCGCTGCGGGATCGGGGCCATCCCGCAGCGCATCAGCACCCTGAATGTGTTATTGTATTGGACGCGAACGGCGCCGTATGGTTTTTGAGTTTAATGTCAGACTGCAATTGTGAAAAGACGTGCAGTAAGCACTAAATATAGTACGCTTGACCTCTCTATAGGCACGCCTGAATCTGCAAGCAATCATGTTAGCTCTCACACACAGCGCCCTCCGCTCCCTATAATTTAATATTATTATTAATATCATTGTCTTTGAGGCCAGTGGTCAATAAGTGACCCAGATATTTAAATTGGTCTACCCTCACAAGGGGTATACCGTTTAACTTCACTGAAGATACTGTTTCTGGGTATTTACCTCTGGCCTACGTATCCTTATTAAAAAGCATATTACAAAATCAAGGACTACGTTGAAGATAAAGAAGTTTGGCTTTAGTTCCTTCTGCGGCTTCCCTGGTAGCTCATAAACGGCACAAATTTGTGGATGTCTCTAACTATTCTCAATCTCACATTTTTTCTTTACTTTCCATTCAGATTTTTACAATAGTTTTCATTGTTGTATTTATTTTGTTTTACGTTTTTTGTATAGTAAGCAACAAATTATTGTCAGGCCTACACAGTCCCCCCATACAGTACCTACTAATTGCTGTAACATATTAATATTGTAATACCAAATGATTTGATAAGAGTAACCATGGAGTTTCTTGCCAGTTCTTCTCAATGGAATCGAACAACCCAAAACGTGCACCTTTTTCGACGTTTTATCTAGGCCTATGTGAAATAAAATATTTTGATTATGGCCCCAAAGGCCATGACTACACTTTTCTTAACATTATTATGCCAGACCATGAAGTCTGGCAAATTGCTCGCAAGTGGCTACGAGTATCCTCAACCCACAGATTGACGCGCTCAGCAGCACCATGTCGTCGGTGTAGCTAATGTTATTACAACACACGCCATCAATATGACACCCGACACGCATGCTGCTAAGCGCGCCAATCAGGCCATTCACGTATAGGTTGAATAGCGTAGGTGAGCACAAACCCCCCTGCCTCACCCCGCACTACAACCCATACGGCTTAGACAGGGCACCAGCCCATTTCACACTATTAACTTGGTTTCCATAGCAGTATTGTAGAGTATCTGTCACCTCTGGTGGCAAAACCTCGTCCGTCTTCTTTCATAAAACCAAGTCAATAGCCTTGCTCAAGTCAAAGAAACATGCGTAAACTGGAGTGTGGCGATTCGTGTACTTCACACTCAATATAGCGCTGTCAGTGGATAATCCAGAGCCGAAACCAAATTGGGGATGTTTATGCAAATATAATCATAACGAGTCGCAGACACACTTCGCACCAAAATGATGGCTGGCAGATGACGTGCTGGTGAACCTCTCCGTACACATAGTCTAGAACGGTCGACTTTATATTTCTTTAATTAATATAATGAGGATTGGGAGCTCTTGGCTAAATTATAACAGCCGCGCTTGCCTAGGTTTGTCTGTGGATGGGTGACCCATTACATATCGAGTTTCCTCCGTGTCTCGGAAAGCACGTTAAGTCGTTAGTCCCGGCTGTCAATTTGTAGATCTTTGACAGACGTTACAGGTAGTGGCCCGAAAGTCTAACAACCAGTCTTACCAAGAGGTATCGTTGCCCAGTACTAACTCGATTGAGGAGGTCAGATAAGCGCTCCATGTAAAATATTGGTATTCAGCTGCTTCCGGTGAGACTGGACGCCGACCCAATATTAGTCCAATATAGTTGGGAAAAGGCTAGGTAGATGATGATGATGAGGATTACTAGGAATATTCCAGTGTTTCTTCGTTGCTAACTGTCTCCATCCACCAGCCGGCACAGGGCCCTCGTGGTGGGTAGAGCCCTGTGCGATACTGAGTGTGCTGGTGTCGGCAGGCTCGTGGCAGTTCGCGACCAGCAAGGACTGCAGCACGGTGGAGGAGGTGCAGCAGTTCATGGAGGAGGCGATGCGCGGCTCGTGCGAGGGGCTCATGGTGAAGGCGCTGAGCGGGGACCACGCGCGGTACGACATCGCGCGCAGGAGCCACAACTGGCTCAAGGTAACCACGTCACTATTCACTAAAACTTACTTTTATTGATGCCCGCTTGGATTATAATTTTGTCTTGATTTTCGGAATCTATACTCCCGAAACTACACTTGAGAGAAAAACTAACCTGATAAAGGTCCCCGTATTTAATTTTGGTCGTACATTTTATCCTCGTATTTTATGAAAAAAATTAGCATTTATCTCAGAATTAGTTGACTTTTTAACCGACTTCAAAAAGGAGGAGGTTCTATGTTCGGCTGTACGTTTTTTATGTATGTTTATCGATTTCTTAAATGAAGGGGTTCGCGTTTGACCGGAGGCTTTAACAACTTTTTGTATTACCATCTATTACAACTTGTATACAGATCTCACAGAAAAACTAAGCTAACTTAATTTTAGCTTAGCTCGCATAGCTGACGCAGTTTTTCATACTTGTGTGCAGACTGCAAACTATGCGAGCTAACTAAAATATGCGAAGCTAAGTGAAATAATGTTTAAACTCTTTACCAGTTTGCCGAAATTGAATGTCTTGACATATCCAAGGTCTGACAGCCTTTCTTTAGATAATAATAGGTCAGTATTAAAATTCTTTTCATGTGTAGCGTATTCAGATCATCAGAAGTTTCTTCATCGATTATATTCATGGCGACCGATACGTCCGTCCAATTGAAGTTCCCTCTCCACCAGCTGAAGAAGGACTACCTGGAGGGCGTGGGCGACACGCTGGACGTGGTGGTGATCGGCGCCTACCTGGGCCGCGGCAAGCGCGCCGGCCTGTACGGCGGCTTCCTGCTGGCCTGCTACGAGCCGCTCGCCGAGCAGTTCCAGGCGCTCTGCAGGATCGGCACCGGCTTCAGCGACGAGAGCCTGCAGACCTTCACCGCCACGCTCAGCGAACACGTCATCGATGCGCCCAGGAACTACTACAGGTAATGTGCGAAACATCATACAAACATTACGCCTTTCGATGGAGTCACAATTATATTTGGAACCCGGACCAAATCCAGATTACTGTTGACAATAGGCATGACGACAGTATCAAAAAATTGCAAATCTATTTAGTCCGTCAGTTAGAGTATTGGAAATTAATGGACACGTATTTTTTGTTTTTGTAAATCAATGAATATTGACAAAGATAATCAAAACTCAGGAGTGGGGGCTCGTGACGTCAGAACTAGCTAAAAATTATACCATGGCGTGACGTATTGAGAATTTTAAAAGCGTCGTATCTTCGTCAATTTTGGTTTACGTAACAAAAGAAAAAACACGGGTCAAATATTTTTTGATAATCTAAGTGACGGACTAATTATATTTTTCGTCGTCTCGCCTATGGTCTGATGTCAAAACGTACTCGGAGTAAACCCCTGGAGCTCATGTGCATTGTGCAGCAGTCGACCACTGCACTAATGAGATGAGGCATTCATATCTTAACATGCTTGTTATTTCCTAATTTATGGTATTTGATCGTTTATAAATTGTTTTTTAATCTTTTGTGATAGGTAAATAGCTGATGATTTTGATTTATTATTTCGAATGTGTGATGTTACAATATTGTCAGGTTTAGATCTAGTTTCGTATGATATACTGCGGGACAAGTTGAGGGACGCGGGTATGACGGCGGAGTACACCTCTCTCCTCAAATACTGGTACTGTAAACAAAAAAACCGGGTGAGGTCGGTAGGTACTCTGTCGATGAGTACAGGCTGGAATGCGGAGTTAGACAAGGGGGGTTAAGCTCGCCTCTGCTATTTAATTTGATCGGTCGACCAAGCTATTTGGTTTACATGTTAACATGCAAAGTAAATTGTAAAATGTAAACCAAATACCTTGTTCGACCGTACATCAACCTGCTTATCGAGCGGCTGAGCAGTATGCATGTCGGTTGCCACATTGATGGAATATGTGTAAATAACATAAGCTATGCAGACGATATGGTGCTGCTCAGTCCGTCGATAGGTGGGTCGTTGGAGTTGCTTTCGACCTGTGAGGCCTATGCGGGGGAGCATGACTTGATATACAACTCTAAGAAAAGTGAGTTTCTTGTTTTTAAAGCCGCCAAACAGCAGTCACGCTGTTCCGCCCATAGGTCTCAACGGCGTAGCACTTAAAATAGTCAATAGTTTTAGGTATCTCGGTCACATTATCGCGAGCGACCTAAGGGACGACGGAGATATTGAGAGGGAGCGCAATGTGTTAGCTGTGAGGAGCAATATGCTTGCCCGCAGGTTCGCTTGTTGTACCACAGACGTCAAAGTAACACTCTTTAGGGCGTTCTGTCAATCGTATTACACGAGCGCCTGTGGGTGTCATACACGCGACGAGCTTACAATGTTCTGCGCGTCCAATTTAATAACGTCTTCAGGATGCTTTTGGGACTGCCATGGCGCTGTAGTACGGCGGGAAGGTTCGCGAAGGCACACAGATGGCTTCCACGCCATCATGTGAAACAAAGCGGCTTCCTTACTGCAGCGCCTGCATGGTAGTGACAACAGCATCTTAAAGATGATTGCTGCTAGACCGGACTGCCCTTTCTAGAGACACTGGGTGGGGACTGTCATAGACCTAAATAAATAATTAATTTGTACACACAACACTAACAATACTAACCTAAATACTTAAGCGCCATTGTTACTAACATTAAAATACTAACAAAACTATGGACAGTATTCTGCAAATAAAGTTTAATTTATTTATTGATTGTCTGCTCTCATGAATAAGTTGAATTCTTTAGGCAGCTTATCCAAATACTTGTGACTGAAAACACACTACAGTACAGTTGTCAGTGCCGAGGACAGAAGAAGTATTCGTCTTTGAGCACCGATTTTAAGAACACCAAAGATATCCCCTCTATTTAATTGTTGGTGAATCATCTGGCTTAGGTGAGGTTAGAACAGTGGCAGGCGAGCATTCTACCACTGAACCATCGCCAGATCCCCAATATTGGAGAATCATTTGGGTTAGATGAGGTTATAACAGTATGAAGCTTCCTGATATTTACTTACTTCATTGAATTTTGAATGAGTAAAAAAAAAATCGGTCAAATGAAAATTAGGTCAACTGAACGTTATAAGAAAAGAGCATTATACAAATTGAAAATTATATGAAATGAACGTTATATACTAAATGTTCTAAGAGCAAAAGAAGTTTATCCGAAATGTAACATTAGATCACATGAAATTAGGTTATTTGTTTTATTGCATATGAAAATTATATCAAATGAACATATTTTCAAGTGATAATATACTATCTGTTATTATACCATATATTACACACCCTGGTGGAATGTATAATAAAACATATCGACAAAAAAATAAGAAACTCGCTATTCGTGTTGTATTTGGCGGAACTAGTAAGAAATGCACTTATTTATAAATAAATCAATTCGATTTGAAACATTCACAATGAACCACGGTCCCCAGTTCTCGGCGGCCTTGCTATTTTTGATTATGCGGCGGTCGCGGTAACGGCAAGGTAGGAGGTGCGAAGGAACCCGGCTTACGAATGGCCACCGAACCCAACTGACGTTGGCGACGTTCGATGGACACACGTTATGGCTCGACGAACATCTAGTGCAGCTTGACGAAGAGCTACTAAATGTATGGTAGAGGCGATCCAATTCCGAATACGTGACTACAGACCAAGAATCAGAATCAGATATTTATTTGCTTTGAATGTAGGTACAGGTATAAGATGTTGTACATAAATAATGAGATCGGCTACAGTCGCCAAGCCAGGTACTTAAGTCTTCATAAGTCTTCATAAGTCCTACATGGTCAAACTTGCAATTAAAAAGAATCATAATCTGGTTAAATTCATATCATTTAAAAAGTCTTTCACTAAATAGTAACATTTGTCTACAAGTAGTGCAGTTACCTTAGATTTAAAAACGTTTAATGAATAGTCCTTAAAACAAGTTGGATTATATCCTAAGTTTGCCGTTGTCGACGCGATACCTACAGTAATGCTCCGCTAGTTCCGTCTGGATGGCACCCGATACAGGTTTTTATTGCCTCTATCTAATAATAATGTCGATCTGTCCTTGTGTGTAGATACGACACGTCGCACTCGCCGGACGTGTGGCTGAGTGCGCGCTGCGTGTGGGAGGTGCGCTGTGCTGACCTGTCGCTGTCGCCCGCGCACCGCGCCGCCATCGGCCTCGTGCACCCAGACAAGGGCATCTCGCTGCGCTTCCCTAGGTACGTATGGGAGGTGCGCTGTGCTGACCTGTCGCTGTCGCCCGCGCACCGCGCCGCCATCGGCCTCGTGCACCCAGACAAGGGCATCTCGCTGCGCTTCCCTAGGTACGTATGGGAGGTGCGCTGTGCTGACCTGTCGCTGTCGCCCGCGCACCGCGCCGCCATCGGCCTCGTGCACCCAGACAAGGGCATCTCGCTGCGCTTCCCTAGGTACGTATGGGAGGTGCGCTGTGCTGACCTGTCGCTGTCGCCCGCGCACCGCGCCGCCATCGGCCTCGTGCACCCAGACAAGGGCATCTCGCTGCGCTTCCCTAGGTACGTATGGGAGGTGCGCTGTGCTGACCTGTCGCTGTCGCCCGCGCACCGCGCCGCCATCGGCCTCGTGCACCCAGACAAGGGCATCTCGCTGCGCTTCCCTAGGTACGTATGGGAGGTGCGCTGTGCTGACCTGTCGCTGTCGCCCGCGCACCGCGCCGCCATCGGCCTCGTGCACCCAGACAAGGGCATCTCGCTGCGCTTCCCTAGGTACGTATGGGAGGTGCGCTGTGCTGACCTGTCGCTGTCGCCCGCGCACCGCGCCGCCATCGGCCTCGTGCACCCAGACAAGGGCATCTCGCTGCGCTTCCCTAGGTACGTATGGGAGGTGCGCTGTGCTGACCTGTCGCTGTCGCCCGCGCACCGCGCCGCCATCGGCCTCGTGCACCCAGACAAGGGCATCTCGCTGCGCTTCCCTAGGTACGTATGGGAGGTGCGCTGTGCTGACCTGTCGCTGTCGCCCGCGCACCGCGCCGCCATCGGCCTCGTGCACCCAGACAAGGGCATCTCGCTGCGCTTCCCTAGGTACGTATGGGATAGGTACGCTCAAATCTCAATTACGGTTATTACGCCAATTATAATAATGCACTTACAAACTTTGCCTTCAAATTCAAAATACGACGACAAGACACTCGACAAAACAATGTGAACCCAACTTTTGTATCTGACCCATGAGGTGACATAATAGGCGTGACGACAGTATCAAAAAATTGCTAATCTATTTAGTCCGTCAGTGAGAGTATTGGAAATTAATAGCGCGTATTTTTTGTTTTTGTAAATCAATTAATATTGACAAAAGATAAAACGCATCAAAACTCGGGAGTGGGGGCTCGTGACGTCAGAACTAGCTAAAAATTATACCTAGGTGTGACGTATTGAGAAGTTTAAAAGCGTCGTATCTTCGTCAATTTTGGTTTACGTAACAAAAGAAAAAACACGGGTCAAATATATTTTGATAATCTAACTGATGGACTAATTAGATTTTTCTTGTCGTCTCGCCTATTATTATGTTTGTTGGTTGGTAGATTGTTGGACACTTGTAACACGTGGCGGTCGAAAAGTTGAGTCCAGGTAGGCTTGATTGTTGCAGTAGGCCATAATCCTACATTACTGCTTCTATTCTATATCTGAATAGAATATGAAATGTTCCAGGTTCGTGCGCGTGCGCGACGACAAGAGGCCGGAGCAGGCCACGTCGGCGCAGCAGGTGGCGGAGCTGTACCTGGCGCAGGACGCCGTGCGGAACTGCGCCGGCGCGCGACAGGACGACTTCTACTGAACAGATGATACAGCTTCATATTCAAAGTGTAAGCTAAGCTTGCAATGTTATTACTTAGTGTGACGCACATTACTCCCTATCCTCGCACTAATCTGCAGCCTTCATATTTCGCATCGAGTGTCAGCTTTGTACAGTCGGCTCTGTCACTCATACTTTGTGACGGACTCTTTAACTGCGAAATATTTCCATTCCATAATAATTATTGAAGTCTGTAAGGCTGAGGCCAAACGAGTTAATTTATTGCGTCGCCGTGTGGCAGGACTTGTATGAAATCGAATGCAGCGTAAATTCCGCGATTGACAGCTCAAAAAATTACGCTCGTTTAGCCTCAGCCTTAGAAATTTCGATAATTTTTATCATATAGGCCTAATGTTAATCATATAGGCCTCAGCGTGAACCTTTTATCTCCGTGGCGTTCACATACAAACATGTTCCCTAGTACATGTTTATAAGTGAAGGTTTCGCCAGTAAGACTCGACGTCGCGTGAAGGCGCGCCTACTGTATCGAGAGACTGCATTTATGTATCGTGTAGTGTCATGAAAATGTATTAAATAGTATGTATAATATTTTTTGATAAAATTGCGATTATGTCACATTTTATACGTTTTATTTTAAACAAATGAATAAAACACAGTTATTGCAATGAAGTATTTTTATTTTCAAGATTATAACTATTTTGGGGCCATTCCTATATCATACCAGAGAAGTAATAGTTTGTGGTGAACAATAAGTAATATACATATAACGCTATTGACAATAGTGCATTTTTATTAAAACTAAACGTAAAAGTTGTACTCTACACATAATCTCATTTGATATGTTTTACATTTATTTGAATAATATTATCGCGTCAGAAACAACCCACAGAAGAATTTAATTTGAGCAAATTATTATAAATATGTTCTTGAGCTGTCGTTAAGTATTTTATTATTATAAATCACAACAATTTGGCACAAGTTCCATATGTTATAATATCAAAGCGTACTTACAGCTATCATAAGCACATCGTATATTGCTCTTGCGTGAAACCCTACCGCTCCATAAGCTCGTCCCACCTAGCTGGCGCTCCCGTCATAAGGCCCGGTCACACCGGATGCGTAGCGTGACGTGACGTCACACGTCGCGCGCACGCTTCACGTCACGCAGGTAAATGCGACACGCGCGTACGAAGCCACATTGTCAGCAGCCATATTGAGTATAGAGCATTTGGCGAAAAGATGTTAGACAACCGCAGTTCTTCTGATGAAGAAGCGTTATTGTTGTTATACCATGTTACTATGCCAAGAATCTTCTGCTGCTACTAAGAGACTTTAGTCCCGATTGTCTCCCGTAACAATTATTTATAACTTTTATTTTTGTACACTTTATGTTTGGTGTTGTAGATACACTCATATTTGCGAACTATTTCTATTAGTTTTTCCTTTAAAATTCTCTCCATTGCGAAAAAAAAAACACTCGTAAACTATATTCTGTTTGTAAATAAATACAACCTGCCTTGCGTGCGTACGTACAGCAATGACCGATGTGTGTGCGTGCGTGCCCGGTCTGGCATCTAACGGAGCGCCATATAATACAACGTCTACTGCAGGCGTGTGTGCGACGTTGCCGTTCCTCTACACGCGCGCGGACCTGGTTTGTCAGTAGATGCGGCTCTGCGTGCGTGAGTGACGCACGTGCACACGTCACGCATCTGGTGTGGCATCTTCCTTACAGTTTCATACATTACAACTGATGCGTACACGCGTCACGTTACGCTACGCATCCGGTGTGACCGGGCCTTTATACTTATGTCAACTGAGCACGACGCTCATGTCATTGTCAACTTAACATATAATAAAAGTTAAAAAAAATACAAAAAATCACATTTAGTTGCACAACGCAAGGTCAAAAAGCTGCCGAAATAATGATTATACTAAATTGTTAAAGATTAAACGGCGACTGCTCGTCATTAATAACTAAACTGGCCTTGTATGTACTCTTAGCTATCATAATATTCATTGTAAATAAATAAAAAAAGATTAAAAAAACGCCAGAAGTATAAAGATTGAGGAACTTTTGTAAATAAATTTCAATTGAAAAATGTCTGCGTCATACGTGCAGTGTCCATATTGTGGGAAGTTATTGTCTCTCAACAGTTCTTACTCAGGACTGTTGTCCTGACAACTGTGATCGTATAGCGACTAACTCAAACAGATCTGTTTGAGTTAGAGGGCACTTTTAATAACGTCAAGAAATCCTAAGGACCTATATGACCGATTCCTAACACAACACCGATATGGCACAAGTTATTTAGAGACAGTCATAAGTAATAACATTATTTGATTTTGCTTACCCTACGTATATAAATAGTTTGAATATGTACTTTTTAGAGGACAGTATAAACAACTAGGCAAGAGTATACCGGTTATGTACAACACTACAAATTGATCACATTTCATATTAGACATCCACGTTACCTATCTACGTGTGCGCATGCAGTACCAGTCACAGCACGGCTACGTCACACCCGCGGCTCTCGCCAACAGTTACAGCATATAGCTATGTACTACATACAAACATTATGAGATTCTGATTAGCTCGATTGTACACGTCGAGTCGCTGATTGTAGCTCGACAACAAAGCCAAGCGACGCGCCGCGGCCGGCTAGCCAACACATTTTATTTCTTTTTTCCTCCAAATGAATTAGAAACGACTCAAACTGATTTGCGGTCGCTACTAAATTAATAATATCTCCTTCAACTGACACGGCAGTGTCACACATGCGAACAATCGCTAATACTTTATGTTGTACGTTAGCGCAGCCACGTGTCCTCGTACAACGTGACTAACCGCTATACAGTATACCTACATACACGGAATTTGGTCAAGTTTTTAAAATAGAAATCACCTAAAATCTACAACAATATGTCTGCAGATATGTGTCAAACATATAGCAAAGTTAGGCCTCGAAGACATTACGATAGAATCACGATTATGTACTTAATTGTTATGTAATGTAATATAAGGTCAGGTATCGGACGCCCTCGTCCCGCCGGCACAGCTCACGGCAGCTCGGCGTCGGGCGGCGCCGCGGCCAGCAGGACGGCGTGCTCCTGCACACACAGACAACTCTCTTACATTACATGGCGCCTGTATCCTGCGCCAAACCGCACATTAAGCCTATTGCTATCAATCGGAACAAATCCAGACATTGGGCTCAATAATACTGCCCGACTAGGGAATGGAACCAAAGACCGCACAGAATACGCAGATTATATGTATTATAGCTACACATTAGCTGGAGACAGATCCGGTACCACCGTGCGACTGTACGTCAATCACTGAAGGTGAGAAGGTGACGTGATGGACAATAAACTATCGCTATCGTACGTCGACTGTTATGGAAACCGGCTCTTAGTGACACAAATGAAGCTGGACCGGCTGTCTCCACTTCTCTAGACTTAGGTATAGAATACTAAAAGAAAACGAAGTGCTAACAGGCTTTAGACATTGTAAGTATTGTATTTAGAATTCGTAGGTTTAACTAGAAACACTGAGTACATATGTTCCCCGCGCTCCACTGTTACATTTTCCTCGCGCAGTGTGACTCGCGCTCTTCGCAGGAGGCCGCGTCATCGCGCCCGTATTTTTTTTATTTTTTTCGGATGGGAAATCTTCAAATGAATCCCGCTCTGGGCGGAGCAGGAGGGAGTGTCAGACTTTTACTGACTAAAACCGCCGCCGCCCTCGACGCCATGTCGCCCTTAGATTTACTTTTATTCGATTTTGCTTTAAGTGCGCTAGTTTTTCCACGTACGAAGTTTTCCTTCACTATTTGATAGAACTGGCTCTGCGCACGTAAGTTTATTTAGCGTGAAATGGAAATAAATTGTAAGATTATAGATTGTATTGCTATTCCATCGTTGTTATAATGTAATGTAGCTACCTACTAGGTATGCATTAGATTTGTTGGTTCGCGGTCCGAACACTTAATTGTTTGTTTGCATTGAATAGGCTCCGAAACGACGGAAACGATTTAAAAAAAATTTCACTGTTGGGAAGCTATCTATGCCCGGGTGACATAGGCTATATTATATTTTCAAAAAATAACACTCTATACTTTTTTACATCAATCGATAGGTGCAATCATATGGATCAAATCTCTCTAACAAACATGATCAATTAAATGAAGGGAAAACCAAAAAAAGGAAGGAAAACCGAAAAGGGAGAGATTTGATCCATATGATTGCCCCTATCGATTGATGTAAAAAAGTACAGGATGTTATTTTTTTCCAGTTTAGTCTGTTCGATTCCCGAATGTAGCAAGCTAATTTTCGAAAATCTGTGATCTTTGTAATGAATCAAAATCTAATAAAGACCTTCAAAATTTGTGAGGAAAATTATTACACGACTTGTTGAAGTTCGCAACAATTATGATTCCGTGTTTGTGAGTCACGACACGTGAAGACGCGTCGAGTTAGCGACAGAGCGGGGAAAAAACCTTTTTTTTCATCTCCAAGAAGTGCCGCCAACCGATGTACTTATCCTTGCTGATATTAAGACATTTGATTTTACCGAACGTAATGCCGACGTAAAATCCGCACGCTCGACCTTCCTCAGTTCACACATGGATGATGAGCTACACCGACGTGTGGGTACACATGAACAACTCGCCAGATTGCCAATAACGTTGCAGTTATTTAATTAAATGTATCATAAACCAAAATGTTACAACCACTGGAATTGGCTTTGAATCCGTCTGCCAGCTAACAGGTGAACATTTTATCGCGACCGCTTTCGATTCTGCTGAATATCAATAATGGATTACTAACTAAGAATATAATAAATTATCATCTTTCATCATAATCGTCGAGATATTTCCATATTTCTTATTAATTTTAAAAATGACCCTCTCTATATGGCGAAGGTACTTCGGGCAGCATCTGATACAGTCGAGCCATCGCCTTCGTGGCCGTGACCCCGCTCCGGTGACCCCGCCGGGGTCAAGGTCATACTTTACAACCTTTTAATATTTAGTGTATCCGTGTTTGGGACGACCGTCGGGCATCATCAGTTTACCTATACTTTTTTAGGAATATTTTAATTGGTGAAACAAACTTGTTACGTGGTATCCGAGACTCGTCGGTCAACTATTGAATTTGAAATAATGTAGGTATATGTATGTAGTGTTTATGATTGTTGATGTTACCTCGGCGGGATTGTTCTGCTGCGGCGCGTACATGCTGTCGTACACGGGGTTCGCGAAGTGGTTGCCGCCGTTCTGTCACACACAACACACATCAGGTATACGATATGACCACTTCATGTTCATACGACGCGACCGCGACGTCTGCATTAGCAACTAAAGAGTAGTTTACTCTTCAGTAGACATTTTGCAGCAAGGGTCAGCCAATATGGATTAGTTCAATTAACACCAGCTGCCCTAAGTCACAAGATTGGTTATCCAGTGTATTGGTTGTCTAGTCATAGAATTAATTTAATTCAGCGAAGCCGTGGCGGTGGAAAAGTCACATTGAAGCATATCCGAATATAAACAGCGGAATAATAATAAATTAGTAACTGGATTCCACCGCGAGATATTATTAATAAATCACAGCCACACTCATAACATGCATTTAAATCGCGCGATAATAACGCGCCTGTGTGGGAGCCTTAATATCGCATGCGTTATTGCGGTAATGCATCCCTATTCCTTGCACACAAGTGCGTTTTTTCGCCCGATATTCTACTCATATCGCAGGACGCAGAAACGCAAGCGTCCTACTTCTATTGCGTCGTTATTATCGCGGCAGTGTGTAACTTCTTAGCCGTCCTAATACATAATGTACTAAATACAGATATCACAATAACGAATGCGATATGATCGAGCGATAATAACGCGCCTGTGTGGTAGAGCCTTTAACATCACTTTTCGGTGTGCTTTTCTTGTGTGCAGCGAGTGCAGCGTGTGTACTCACATTGTGCGTGTGGTTGTTGTGCGGCGGGTCCAGCTCGTCCTCGCCCGCCAGGTACATCGGGTTGTTGATCTCCACGTTGTCCGACAGCCGCGCGTGCACGAACGCGCCGCTACACATACACATACACTCATCAGTACAGCGCGAGGGTCGCGACCAACCCGAGGCATCAGAGTGCGGTACTGACTGTCTCCGCCGGTGCAGCAGGTACAGCGCGCCCAGCACCGCGGCCAGCAGCGACAGCACGGCCAGCACGGCGCCCGCCCACGCGCCCCCGGCCCCGCCCCCGCCCCCGGCCCCGCCCCCGCCCGCCGGCCCCGCGTGCACGCTGGCGTGCGGCGCGGTGCAGCTGGCGCCCTCCAGGCACGCGCAGTACACCGGGCCAGGCTCTGTAGCACTCACTGCCAACAGACATACGAATGACTTAGTATAAAGCTTGAAAACGAAGAATTATATGTGCAAAGTCAGAGTCGTGTAGTAAAACGCAGCGCATTCCAAACACAGGTTCTCAAAAGTGAACACTGTGCCATCGGTTCGTGAAGTATTCCTGGCTGTGTGTACGTACGGTCGGGTCCCCACACGCACAGCGCGGGCGGCGCACACAGGCGCGCGGCGCAGGCGTGGTCGTGTCCCACGTAGTGCGTGCAGCGCGCACCGCCCCACGCGCCTGCGCACGCGCACGCGCGCCCGCGCTCGGTCCACACGCAGTGGCCGCCGTGCGCGCACGGGCCGTCGCCGCACTCCGCCTCACGAGCTGCAATACAAGATGAAACGATATTGATGAGTAGACCCATCTAGGCCGACTGTTACAGAACGATTTACGTGAAACTTTAAGGTAGACGACGAAGAAACTGGATAGCCATGACAGAAAACCGCCAAAAATGGAGAGATTTGGAAGAGACGTAAACTCAGTGTCATAATCGATAGTTTGCAGTAAGAGTGGTTGGGGGGCAACACTAGTGCCGCCGCCCGCCATGATGAGAATTGTGTTTGAGATGGATTGGTTCATTGTCATTGAGTGCGCGGTGATTTCCCAAAAATATAAAAGCTATAGTAAAAAACCAAGGCGGTATTAATTAATTACCCATCAAATATTATAACACTCAGCATCACCAGTCACCCTTGCGGCCTTGCCCACCCAGCCCAGGCAAGGCCGCAAGGGTTGAAGAAGAGAGAGAGAGATACCGTCAGCTTCTCATCTCGGGTACGTTAGTGACTGAAGTGTTAGAGTAGCTCTTTAAATAACAATTAATGTAGGTATTATGATAGGGCTTGCTGGTTCCCCTATGCTTTTTAATTGATGTTTGTCAAGTCCAGCAGCACAACAACATTCATAACTTAATTAATGAAACGGAAGCATTACTTAATCGCCATCGCTATAATCAGCAACACAAGTAACATGCCTCGATGAGTGTAAGCTCGCACACATTACGCGGCTCTCCTCACTGGTCAGCGCCGCAACCTTGACCTATGGCAACACTGACACTCGGCGGCATCTCCACTCAACAGACTGCACTGACGGCCTGACGTCACGTCGCGGACATATGTAGGTACGTACCGGCCATTACCTATCTAGTGATGCGACCTCATCAAGAGTACAGTAGGTACCCAATTGAAGCCAGCAGCATTTGTACTTAAAAAATTGACATAAACGTGATAAAAGTCTTAAATTCTCTTATATATATACACACCGCACAGCCTCTCTTGGGCACAGAAGCAAATTTGGCACAACAGTTCCTTATAAAGACTTGAAAATTTCTGTGTAGGTACTAGTGGTTAAAAGGGGAATGGAACCTGATTTTTCCGAACCAATCCCATCATGGCATGGCCTGTTTATTGTATGTTATTCAATATTCACACAAAATGTCTTGTAACGGTCGTTTCCGAAAATTCCCTTGTTTAGTTTTCGCAGTCAACGAATAGTTGCAGTCCGGAAGCCATTTAGTTTTACCTAGTTCCGACAAAATACCACGTGTTTGAAAAAAGGTAGTTTACCTTAATTTTAATTACTAACACAGGTAAGTTTGTCAATAGTGGTATCGTGGCTCACAATGGTACCTGCTTCTTTGACTATTTTCATCATACTTAAAAGAAGTTTAAATAAAAATTTCATACACATCAACAATTTATCAACCTCACGTTGATATATCTAAATTATTTGATGAATATTGTAATCGATCAGGTGGTCGCATAGCTAATGGTCATTCACCCTGTTATTAAC
This sequence comes from Xestia rhomboidea, assembly GCA_963853795.1. Lineage (NCBI taxonomy): Eukaryota > Metazoa > Arthropoda > Insecta > Lepidoptera > Noctuidae > Xestia > Xestia rhomboidea. The sequence goes on from OY970774.1 coordinate 19,492,216, forward strand.
AAATCACACGTTCGTTTAGTAAGTTTTATTTATCCTTGATTGTTTTCTTTCATTTAAATATCAAAACTAGTTTTTTATAGTTTTCTGTACACATTAATCGGACCTGAAGACAGGAATGAGCGATACGTCAGTCAACATGTATGTTGGGGAGTTTGTTCCTTTTGGTCAGTGTTTTTGTGTGTGTGTGTGTGTGTTTTTAATAATGTAATGTAATTTTACTTCTTTATACTTAATGAATTTGTTTTTCTGGAATTTGTACTTTTGAACTGTTTTTAATTGTAGGTATCTTCCGTATGGGCGTCTTGCCTGAAATAAATGGATTTAATGTTATTTTTTACTGTTTGAGGTTGTTGCGTCACTTCGTCCGACCAATTAGGAAGTAGTGAAAGGCATTTTGGGGGCTTTCTTTTGTAACTTTGGACGTCAAAAAGTGCTGAATTATAGGTTGACTAATTTAACCAAATGATGTTTTGTTAGATGATTTTTTAGAACAGATAAAATCAGTCAGTGATTGATAAGAAATTCGCAACTGTTACTAATATGAAAAAGTATAATTTTGGTTTCAATCCCATATCAAGTGAAATGTGTAACAAAGTGAACAGTTTACATTGTTTGTCCGGGAGAACTTTAATGAGAAACTTTCGCCATTCTATTCTGTAAGTACCTAGTTATTGAATGTAACTGTTCTGTTGTTTGGAGATATTCTTTTTTTATTAAAATCTTTATTGCCAAATGATTGCTCAAACATCAGTGTAGCCCTGGCTCTTGTAGTAGGAGTTCCTGTATCACAATACCAAGACCTCTCAATTTACAGAGAATTAGAATTTTGTATCGACAACAAAAATAATAGCTGCCCAGTGAGTTAGGACGTCCTCGCGTGCGCAAGCAGCTGATCGCTCACCTTCCCTCGCGCGCCTCCTGCGCGCTCCAGCCATCACTCGGCGTGTACAGCACACTATAGCACTCCACTAGTAAACACGCTCACTGCCCGACGTCGCTGACGTCATCACACATACGGACACACTCGCTCTGCGGTGACCGACGCCCGCGGCCGCGCTGTCGGTACTGAGTTACTGACTGCACGCGTCGCGACGCCGCGCCTCTATTAATGTTACGAAGTGTTACCGCCGCGCAGCTTGCCGCACGCGCTGCATAGCAGGAGCCGGAGGTGGTTACTACGGGCAACCACAGACAACTACAAGTGAACACTGGACACCACGCACCACAGGTCAAACCTATTTTTGTAAATAGGGATGATGACCGACTAAAAAAAACATGATTCTGTTTATAGTCCGTCAGTTGGATTATGGAAAAATATTGGAGACGTGTTTATTGTTTTAAAAATACTTACGAAAATAAACCGTGTCAATCATCATGAGTCACACGTCACATTTGAGTAAAAATGGTACTCAAATGTGACGTTACACGAGTTTTCGACGCACTGTATCGTCTTCATTTTTTGTATAAGTGAAAAAAGAAAAAACATGTGTTAAATATTTTTTGGAAATCTATCTGACGGACTAATTAGTTTTTTTTTGTAATCTACCCTATTGCTTAAATAAGTCAAAAATAAATTCTATTTCAAATTAGACAAGGTTGCTAGTTCCTATGTGACTACTCCAGAGCTCACAGACCCTTCTAAGTCCAGACGAACGTAATCTTTGTTAAGTCATAGTAGGGTCATTATGTGAGGACCATGCAGAGTGGTCTCCGAGATAATCTTTAGAGGAAAGAACCTAACAATCGTGAACATCATTAAAACAAATACTCCTCGTATGGTCGAATGTCATGAACGGCATGTCGCATGTTCAATATGGTGTGCCGGGATATTGGTGTGCGTTACCCCAGCCAGATTTTGTCGAAAATCGTCATCTAAGTGCAATAGATAATTAGAAATACAGCTTCTGTAAATGGTAAGCTGATTTTTAAATATGGTATGCTGATAGTTTTTTAATTATTTAATAAAAACACTTCCGGCTGGGGTAACGTTACCCCAGCCAGATCTTTTGTTTTCTAATGGATATTTTGAAATAAATCTTATGTAAAAAATTAGAAATCAATTTGAAATAAATGGTATAACTTAATTTGTGTTTGTATTTGCTATGGTTGCGAAGATATTTAAAATCCTGCTGGGTTAACGTTTTACACGATGGCTGTATCTCGGAATTGACTATACGGATGATTGTAATATTTGTACATGAGATCTGGCTAATTAGTTATAATTTGGTACGCAACAAACGAATCCACTTTAATGCACCGTTTTGAAGTTATTTGAGTAAATAGAAAATATGCTTTAGTAGGACCTAGCACTTCCAATAAGCGCTCCAAAGACTAAACTTAAATGTTATTATATAGGTAATTACTGTCTATAAATGGTACCGAAGTTTCATTAGTATACTGTAAGTAATTAAAAACTTATGACGATGTTCCGGCCACGGCGCGCAGCTGAGTTATTTGACGACCGATTAACCGAGTTTACTGTAGTAGTGGTAACTGAATCTTATATCAATAATTAGCAATACAGTTCAATTATATACATGTGAAATTTCAGACTTGTACACTAATTAATTAACGAGATAATCGAAAAAAATGGTGAATCCGTGGTAACCCGACCAAATCTAGAATGTTATAAAAAAGCGGCCGCGCAATACATTATACCAACCTTCTAAAACTTACAGGATAATACGTGAGAATAAAACGTGTTTAGTACAGACGGGTAAACAAGTGGTAAAGTAAAACATATTTATAATGGAATATTCATTTCAAAAATAATAATGCGTAAGTAATGAGTACTTAACTATGTAGATGATGATGATCATATGCAGATATTTTAATTAAGGTAAGGTTAATTAAGGTCATATTATAATATTAATTTATCGATTTAGTTATTCTTAATTATCTATCTACTGTTACCCAAACTTATTAAACAAAAAAAACTTGATAATAAATACTCGTCATTAAAAATAACAAAATAAGTTGAATATTGGAAATAATTTGTCATAAAGGAAATGTTTTATTCGTTTTATTTATTTAATTTGAGCCACGAAGCCCATACCTATTACATATCCTTACCTTATCATAAATATTATCATTACCTTGTCATATTAAAATATCATAATAAATTCCTTTACCTAAATACTTAATATAAAAATTAACTAAAAACTAATTAAGCGCTATTTGTACCTTGTAAATTGGTAAGTAAGTAGGTACCTACCTACCTCATCGATATAATGGTTAAACGTAGGTAGGTGGATATAAGAATGGCATAGTAGGCACTTACTTTGAGCAATTTAAAATTTATTTAAACATTTAGTATAGTAGGTTTAATTTTACAATCAAACTAATTTTATTCGTGACTGTACCACGCATTCATCATTTTTTTCGATTATCTCGTTAATTAATTAGTCTACAAGTCTGAAATTTCACATGTATATAGTTGAACTGTATTGCTAATTATTGATATAAGATTCAGTTACCACTACTACAGTAAACTCGGTTAATCGGTCATCAAATAACTCAGCTGCGCGCCGTGGCCGGAACATCGTCATAACTTTTTGATTACTTATAGTATACCAATGCAACTTCGGCACCATTTATAGACAGTAATTACTTATATAATAACGTTTAAGTTTAGTCTTTGGAGCGCTTATTGGAAGTGGTAGGACCTACTAAAGCATATTTTCTATTTACTCAAATAACTTCAAAACGGTGCATTAAAGTGGATTCGTTTGTTGCGTACCAAATTATAACTAATTAGCCAGATCTCATGTACAAATATTACAATCATCCGTATAGTCAATTCCGAGATACAGCCATCGTGTAAAACGTTACCCCAGCAGGATTTTAAATATCTTCGCAACCATAGCAAATACAAACACAAATTAAGTTATACCATTTATTTCAAATTGATTTCTAATTTTTTACATAAGATTTATTTCAAAATAACCACTAAAAAACAAAAGATCTGGCTGGGGTAACGTTACTCCAGCCGGAAGTGTTTTTATCAAATAATTAAAAAACTATCAGCATACTAAATTTAAAAATCAGCTTACCAATTACAGAAGCTGTATTTCTAATTATCTATTGCACTTAGATGACGATTTTCGACAAGATCTGGCTGGGGGGGGCACACGGGATATTGAGCTTGATTTATTTACAGTGTCCAGAAATTAAAAAAAAATGTTAAGTAACTTTGTTGTGTAATGTGTTATATTTTTGTTTACTCTCTTCAGTTGTTTCTTTGTTTAACTCTCACGCTGTTTGTACCGTTTAGTCAATTTATACTTATGTTTATATAAGTGGAAACTTGTAATAGGTATTACTTCTGACTACTCGAATGTATTAGCTGTAAGTTTTCTTAAATTTAATAAAATACTAAGTTGGCAAAAAAAATACTGTTTCCGAAAACATGTTCTGCTAAAATAATCGTTTTCTTAATCAACTTTCTACTCAACTTTTTTGTTTTGGCTCAACTTAGGATGCAAGAGCGAGCGAAGCGAACTCGGGACTTGGGCCACCCCGACGTTAGGTTATGTTCGGTTACTTTAAACCCTGCAGACAGAAATAGGAGCTCCGCGTGGCGGGGCTACGTAAACTACGCTTTGTACAAGATTAGTTTGTATGGAACAAGCTAGTTACCTAGGCCACTACAAAGTATACACGAGTTTTTGCATACTACTCGTGTATAGATTGGAAGACCTTGATTAAAAAGTGATTTCCAATCTATACTCGACTAGTTTCACACCCTTGCGTTCTGGCCTTGTATAGAATGGAAAGACGCGTCCACGGACTCGTGCACGAGGACAAAGTGCAGTGATCAGTGCACAGCTCAGTGCAGGTTCAATACTCAATATTATGTTAATGGAGACAATCAAGGAAGCTTTTCAGTTAAGTGGCTCTGATGTACCGCACGCATGCCGCATCTAGTATGCCTACACAGAGCCGTTGCATAAGAACCTGTTGGCATAAAAATAAAGGTTCAGATGATACTAATACACCACCGTGGCCCTGGTGACCTGGAAAAGGTCGTAGGAATCTGCTGGAAACGGTAAGTCAGCACCAGCCGTTTTGGCGATATTTCGGGAAAGCTTACATGTCCGCAATTGACGACGTCATTCGGCCGACTGCTGCCAACGATTAAACATTATGATTTAGTGATGCCACGGTGGCACTGCAACAGTGATTGACGATAAATAAAGCTGACCGCTCGAGTTAACCTGTTGATCAGCAGAAAATGCTAATGTTATGCGGTAACGCGACGCAATCAAAGCAATCAATGTTGATGGTTCGCGTTGTGCCGTGCTTGATAACAAGTGATCGAGGCTTCGGGCGACGCGTCGGTGACGCAACGTGGCTGTCATTAACAGTTGTTCAGTAATGAACATCAAACTCGCTGCTCGCTGCTCGCTGTCCGCTAACTGAACTTTACAATCTGGCGCCTAAAGGTGGTGGAAGATAATCGCTCTGTATTTGCATACCGCGAAGTAAACTATTCATTACGACATTGATCATCAGGGCAATCGATTAAAACATCTGTTACAAGGAAAAAATTGTTACCGCTCTTCTTGGAAATAAATAAAAAAGCGATATTTTTAGCGATAAAACAATATGAAATGATTCAAACCAAAAAACCCACATGGAAACATTTCAAAACGAGCTATTGCAGGTGGAGAATAACTAATAACCAGAATTATGGTGTACCTATTTGTTGCTTCATTCGTTTAGGTTAGGCGATTGGGGTAGGTTGTAGTCATGCCCATTTTTATTTTTCCCAACAATACTATGTATCGCCCCTACTAAGTAGGATCTAACAAAATTGTACCTTTTCATTCAAATCTATCGCTATTTAGTTGCCAAAGAAAAACACAAAAAATTTAAACCTCCATCTGACGCATTCGGGTAATGAACTTAAAGTTAATGAGCCATTTGAAGGGCAAACTACATAATCAATTACCTATACCTAATAAAAAATAATAATAGTGTACTTTAAACGTTTCTCTTGAATAAATACTTTGTCAGTAAGCCATCGATTGCGAAACTATTCATAGCCATTTTCCAAGAAGTTGGTTTTCCTGATGGCAGGCGGCCTTCACCGGAGCGGCGGCGCGGGCGCGGCTTCGGCGTAACGGCTGTTCCATCGTGTACACAGTGGACGCACATGTACACATGTACCTACCTGCTCCATTACCTGAGAACTGTTGCGTCGCTACTAAAAGGGCATACCAAGCATTTTACATGTACCTACGTAAAAAAATGTGTGTGAAAAAATCAAACATATCTTTCACAATTAATATCGCTACTTGGTATTCGTTGACATGATAACGTTTCGCTTCCTCGCAGCGGTGCCGCCCCGGAGGCTGTGTCCCGCGCTCGGCGGTGACGCATGCGCACTGCGTCGCCTCTGACACGCGTACGTTACTTGACACCTCTCAGTGTCAGCGGATTCTCGCCTTTGTTTAACAGAGAAAGTGCACGATAAGACGGTAAACGAGCGACTGCCTTTCTGACCACCATAACTCAGTTTGTACCGGTAATACGATACCCATAGGTAAGAGTGGCTGTCCGACTATCTGGCCACTCACTACCTGTTACGATTGTCAGATCTACAATGACAGCCGGGACCAACAGCTTAACGTACTATCCACAAGCTTGGCTTAACCTTGAAGATGGACGCGTGCGGCGGTTATTATATTAGCCACGAGCTCCTCCTTTTTTTATTTCATTAGATAAGTGTTATGTCATGTATAATTATTGTTCCAATTTAAATGTTTAATTAAATCGTATGCATACTTAGATAGTCGACGAAAAAACGGCCAAGAGCCAATAAGATGCGTCGTGCCCTTGAGTGCGCGACACGCCTCGAGCGGAGTGCAAGTGAAAGTGTCCGACCTGACCACACGGTGCAGAAGGCTGACTCCACTCAACGAGCACACGAGTTGCACGCACACACACACCCAGCGCTTACACCGACCGATTGGTTGTATAGTTGTAACCTTCACAAGTAACACAGACGTGCTGAATAAAGATTGAGTAAGAGCCATCAACAAGAGTATAAGCTGAATAACGTCTGGGTACCATCTATTCAGTTAACGAAAAAAAAATCAAACCTATGAAGAGGCTGAAGAAGAATTGGCAATTATGCTGAACAAAACAGACACCGACCCAGATCTTGATCAGAACAGCACTGTTCAAATGTAAAATATAGAATTTACTTTCATTTTACATAATTAAGCTCTAGATATAAGAGAAAATATATCTAGAGAAAATAAAATAAAGTTGCGAAAAGATGTTTTATTTGCGACTCTCGCTAATAAAACATCTTATCGCAACTTTATTTTATTTTCTTGTACTGTAATAACTTCTGCTAACAAAATAATCATTTCAGAAATGAAATCTTCTAAATAGATTTTTAAATCTTTCGGTTTTCCAATCCCATAAAATATACCGATGACGAATGGTGGATTCTTTTATTTCATGTATGTTGCACAATATTGTCCAAAATTATTTTTTCTCGAAATATAAAATTTTTCATGTGTTCGGTACATTGTTCTTCTTCGATATCTGTACAGCTGCCATCAGATGCACTCTCTTCTTGCGTGAATCGCAATGCTGTTTGATTTTTTTAGGGGACGGAACCCTCTTCATTGCACGACAACCACGCATGCTGGATGGGACCGGGTTCACTTTTGTTCAAACTATTTTCACAATTCCTTTGAAAACCAGAAACACTTGGACAATTACTACTGCTGACATTTCAATATTCTCGAAACATTTTTGTTTTCATATAACCGGTTATCTTACGTTTTTTCGAATTTCAATCCATAATGATATTTTAATTAAGCTGGTATTAAGCTATAGGCGCTATAAAAATACAAATGTGGTCTTTAATTTGAATAAGTTAGTTTGAAACTCTCTATTATACTAAAAAAAGCTTAATAAAAACATAAATAATATTGTTTATTCAGCAGCCGAATAATTAGTAATACATAGAATCTTATCTAGTCTAAAGATAAAATAAAAACAATTATTCAGTACCAAGCTGTTAGATTATGTAACAACATTATTCAAAAGGTGATACTTTATTCAGAAATTAGCTGTTTCAAACGCTACTAGCTTAGTACTGCTTTAATAATAGCAATACAGATTATGGTTATTCAGATATATGCTGCCGACGGGGCTGTTTTTCAGCTTTAAGCCACCTAGAATGCGTAATGCTAAAAACGTTTGTATAATGAACTTACGGTGATCGGATGAGTTGACGCGTCCCGGAACTGTACCCGATTCATTGTGCCCCGGGTTATTGTGTTAAATTGTAAGTTCAAGTAATTGTTAGTTTAATAAAAACAGTGCATCGCATCCATTGTGTTTTCATTGCACAAAACCCATCTTTTGCCCATATGATTTACGAGTAACGGAATAAATAAAAATCTAATATAAAAGTAAGATAGTAAGATGTAGGAACGTTAGTGTTATGTCATAGGTAGGTGTGTATGTGTGTGAGTGTATGCTCGTTGTTCGGCGCGGGCCTTCTGTAGCACAGCGCACAGTGTCGCGGTGTGCGGACTCAAGGCCGCCCGGTCAGCGCGTCACAGCGGTCACGGGGAAATTGATTTTTATACGTATATACAAGCCATGTGCCTGATGGGATTTCCCATAAGCTGAAATTTGAATTTAATCCTTCAGAGAATAAAGTTTCTAAAGCCTTATTTAAGGTTACGCATCACTTAGCAGCACGGAATCGTGTTTTTTCATGCTCGTATGCTTGCCCGTCGCTCAGAACCGTCATTTGCTAGAGCAAGAAACAGCAGGAGTGGTTTCGCACGTGACGGCAGCACACAGCACAAATACATTTCCGTATTGCTAGATGAGGCGCAACCCTAATACTCACTTTAGTCACAAATGGAACTTTTCTCCAAATAGTTTGGTTCTAGCCTCTGCCGTTTAGGCCATGCGTTATCTGTCACTGAATGTATGAGTTTAACTATTGATTTACGTAATTTCCATATTCCGTAGATTATTCAAATTAATTGCCCCTCACACTATCACCACATAATCTAAGTAAAGATTTGAATTGTTTGAATCAATTCGTTGATGTTGCTTATTCGGTAGCTAATCTTTCGCCAGCGAGTAGATTATCAAACTCGCTCAAGTCTGTAGCTAGGTGTTTGTCAGCTGATAAAACCCATCGCATCATAGATTACATCACGCTTGGTTTTAGATACCGCGCAAACAACGTGGCCGACGGTAAGTGGTTCTGTATACATGATCAGTTGCCGGAGCCGACACACTCACTGTGAAGACAGAGCGAGCACGCTGTCTAAATTGCAAACCAATTAGAACGCATAAAACAAGGGAATTTTTGAGATTTTGTTCTATTTTGGTGTGTGGGCAAGTCGCTGAACTCTTGGTGCTCACCGTAGTTGAAATGTAACTAAACGTAAAATATGAATTAAAAAACCTTTATAACACATTTGCTCGTAAAGGGTCTCTTATTTCACCAATTTCAATATCGTAATGTATCGCATCACGTACTTGTGCTGTAAAGTAAAATGCACGGTTTATACTCTTGTAAATCTTAGCAAAGAGTTTTTATGACAGAAAAGTGGTCAACATTTTATGAATAAAATTAACTTTGGGAGATGAAATATAATAGATAAACATTTAATTCTTTAATTTAATTAATTTTGACAATAAATTACAACCATTTTTATCTGTAAAAAAACACAAAAATATTAATTTACTTTATTAGTAATACTGGCTGTTTTTTGTGTCTTTGCCTTAAAAAAAAGCACTGATGCGCGCGCCTCGCTAATTTGTGAACAAGTAATAGTACATTTTGATACAAATGGAGAAAGTTTGTTATTGCATTCGAGGCGAAATTAACTCCCGAGCCGTAGGCGAGGGTGTTTTTTAGGTGAGAACTGCAATATCAAATGTCCACGTGTATCAAACGACGTTTTTCAATACACTTTTGAAGAAATAAAATAAAATAACGAAAAACATTTTTGTCCTAAATTAATAAGAAACTATATGATTTTAATTTTCTTTTTTTCCGCGCTTTGCCTTCACCAGGTTGAAGGAGAAGCAAAGGTATGAAGCCGCTAAACAGCCTAATATAAAAATTAGTTTTTTTTTTTATATTTTTGAATTTAGAACACAAATAAATGTTAATTTGTTTATAAAAGTAAATATTAGTTTAAAAGAATCATGTTTATCTATGATATTCTATTTACAAACACAATTTGAATATTTAAAAAATATTTACGCGGTAAAGACGATTTATTGCTTTGCCAAAATTAAAAAAAAAACATTCACCTTCGACTTAATGCATTGAACCAATTTGGACTAAGTATAGGCAGTATAGGTATAGTTATCTGTGGCAATTTTCATGCCCGCACACGTGATGGAAAATGAAAAAAATCGCACGCGTGTGAAATACATTGCATGTTGAACCTAATCGTAGTGCATTATGAACCAGTTTTCGAGGAAGTGTATTGAAAAAAGTATTCCGCGCGCTTTTTCTTTTCGCTGTATTGTTTTTATTTGTTTTATTTATTTCCTCGCAAATATGTTATAAAACGTCGTATGACATACGTGCGCTTTGATAATTACAGCCTCTGCTTTTTTATTGCCCTCGCCTACGGCTCGGGCAAGCAAGATCGCCTCGGCTGTAATTTTCAACTTACCGCACTTATATTATATCATAACTAGCTGTTGCCCGCGGCTTCGCACGCGTGAAGTTCGGTAACTGTCCCACGGCTCATACTAAAGGGATAAATAGTATCCTACATGTTAATCCAGGTTATAAACTATCTATGTGCCAAATTTCATAATGATCACAATTATTATCATCACTATGACGATCACCACCATTATCACAATCATTATCACAATTACCATCATTATCACAATCACCATCACAGTCATTATCACAATCACTATCATTGTCACAATCACAATCACTATCATCATCACCATCATCATCACCATCATCATCACCATCATCATCACTATGACCACAGTCACTGTCACAATCACTGTCACAATCACTGTCACAATCACTGTCACAATCACTGTCACAATCACTGTCACAATCACTGTCACAATCACCTGTCACAATCACTGTCACAATCACTGTCACAATCACTGTCACAATCACTGTCACAATCACTGTCACAATCACTGTCACAATCACTGTCACAATCACTGTCACAATCACTGTCACAATCACTGTCACAATCACTGTCACAATCACTGTCACAATCACTGTCACAATCACTGTCACAATCACTGTCACAATCACTGTCACAATCACTGTCACAATCACTGTCACAATCACTGTCACAATCACTGTCACAATCACTGTCACAATCACTGTCACAATCACTGTCACAATCACTGTCACAATCACTGTCACAATCACTGTCACAATCACTGTCACAATCACTGTCACAATCACTGTCACAATCACTGTCACAATCACTGTCACAATCACTGTCACAATCACTGTCACAATCACTGTCACAATCACTGTCACAATCACTGTCACAATCACTGTCACAATCACTGTCACAATCACTGTCACAATCACTGTCACAATCACTGTCACAATCACTGTCACAATCACTGTCACAATCACTGTCACAATCACTGTCACAATCACTGTCACAATCACTGTCACAATCACTGTCACAATCACTGTCACAATCACTGTCACAATCACTGTCACAATCACTGTCACAATCACTGTCACAATCACTGTCACAATCACTGTCACAATCACTGTCACAATCACTGTCACAATCACTGTCACAATCACTGTCACAATCACTGTCACAATCACTGTCACAATCACTGTCACAATCACTGTCACAATCACTGTCACAATCACTGTCACAATCACTGTCACAATCACTGTCACAATCACTGTCACAATCACTGTCACAATCACTGTCACAATCACTGTCACAATCACTGTCACAATCACTGTCACAATCACTGTCACAATCACTGTCACAATCACTGTCACAATCACTGTCACAATCACTGTCACAATCACTGTCACAATCACTGTCACAATCACTGTCACAATCACTGTCACAATCACTGTCACAATCACTGTCACAATCACTGTCACAATCACTGTCACAATCACTGTCACAATCACTGTCACAATCACTGTCACAATCACTGTCACAATCACTGTCACAATCACTGTCACAATCACTGTCACAATCACTGTCACAATCACTGTCACAATCACTGTCACAATCACTGTCACAATCACTGTCACAATCACTGTCACAATCACTGTCACAATCACTGTCACAATCACTGTCACAATCACTGTCACAATCACTGTCACAATCACTGTCACAATCACTGTCACAATCACTGTCACAATCACTGTCACAATCACTGTCACAATCACTGTCACAATCACTGTCACAATCACTGTCACAATCACTGTCACAATCACTGTCACAATCACTGTCACAATCACTGTCACAATCACTGTCACAATCACTGTCACAATCACTGTCACAATCACTGTCACAATCACTGTCACAATCACTGTCACAATCACTGTCACAATCACTGTCACAATCACTGTCACAATCACTGTCACAATCACTGTCACAATCACTGTCACAATCACTGTCACAATCACTGTCACAATCACTGTCACAATCACTGTCACAATCACTGTCACAATCACTGTCACAATCACTGTCACAATCACTGTCACAATCACTGTCACAATCACTGTCACAATCACTGTCACAATCACTGTCACAATCACTGTCACAATCACTGTCACAATCACTGTCACAATCACTGTCACAATCACTGTCACAATCACTGTCACAATCACTGTCACAATCACTGTCACAATCACTGTCACAATCACTGTCACAATCACTGTCACAATCACTGTCACAATCACTGTCACAATCACTGTCACAATCACTGTCACAATCACTGTCACAATCACTGTCACAATCACTGTCACAATCACTGTCACAATCACTGTCACAATCACTGTCACAATCACTGTCACAATCACTGTCACAATCACTGTCACAATCACTGTCACAATCACTGTCACAATCACTGTCACAATCACTGTCACAATCACTGTCACAATCACTGTCACAATCACTGTCACAATCACTGTCACAATCACTGTCACAATCACTGTCACAATCACTGTCACAATCACTGTCACAATCACTGTCACAATCACTGTCACAATCACTGTCACAATCACTGTCACAATCACTGTCACAATCACTGTCACAATCACTGTCACAATCACTGTCACAATCACTGTCACAATCACTGTCACAATCACTGTCACAATCACTGTCACAATCACTGTCACAATCACTGTCACAATCACTGTCACAATCACTGTCACAATCACTGTCACAATCACTGTCACAATCACTGTCACAATCACTGTCACAATCACTATCACAATCATCATCATCGTAATCACAATCATCACAATAAATTACAAAGAAGTCGAATCCATCATCTTCTGGAACTCAAAATAAATGCCATATTCGTAATCAGCACCCCTGATAATCTCGGTATCGACACCCATATTGATTTTTAAACATTTCAACCCCATCGCACCCCAACAGGAGATGATGGTATTTCAGGTCCGCCATATTTAATCTTAAAATCGTTGTTTTTGCAATACACCTGACCAGATACACCATACAAACTATACCAATGTTGATTTTCAGACTTCGTCACCCCATTTCCCCCTCTTAGGGGTTGAATTCTGAAAAAACCTGAAACCTTTTCTACTCATTTATCAATAGGAGCACTCCTGTGAAGTTTCGAATAAAATAGTCTAACTAATCTGGTTTTCCCATACAAACTTTGGAGCCCCGTTTAACCCCCTTAGGGGTTGAATTTTGAAAAATCCTTTCTTAGTGCACCCCTAGACCACATAAGGAACCTACTTGCCAAATTTGGAATCTGTAGACCCAGCGGTTTGGGCTGTGCGTTGATAGATGAGTCAGTCAGTCAGTCAGTCAGTCAGTCAGTCAGTCAGTCAGTCAGTCAGTCAGTCAGTCAGTCAGTTTCTTCTTTTATATATTTAGATGTACTATTATGCGAATGGTAAAGGCAAAAGAAAAACTATACGCGACAAGCTTTTATGAAAGCTTTTCGTTTTCATTTACTAAAAGGTTTATTTTCTTCTTTTGAGTGCATTTTTATAAAAGCTTAATTTCAAAAAGGTTTTTTATTATTTTATTTTATTTTTAAATTTTTACTTTTGTCGTAATCATTGAACTCGAATAAAAAATTCGTGTCCGCGCCATTAACCGTTGAGGAGTTCCCTCGTGAGAAGACAATCCTGGCTGTAGGATCAGATCATGATGAAATCATGTTTATTTATCAAATATCAAAGCGTCTACAAAATTTCGTATGCATGGTATTTACCGTTGAGGAGTTCCCTCTTGAGACGATCCTGGCTGCAGGATTAAGTATTGTCTGTCATAAAAATGTATTGTCACCAGAACCAAAGGTGTGTGTTAAATTTCAGCTCAATCGGTTGGGGGGACAGGTCTGAAATTCAGTTTCAAGATTTGTCTAACTAACTAACACGGCAAGTTGAATTTAATAAATGCGGCGTATCTTGTGTGGTATCCGGTACCTATACGACTCAATGTGTAACGTATATGATGGGCGTGGTGCGGGTACTCACTGTTGTTCCGGGTGTCGTTGTCGTGCGTGTCGTTGTCCTCGGGCGCGTGCGTGCACGCGGCGTCCACGCAGGCGGGCCGCTGGCAGCGCTCGCCCGACCACGCCGCGTGGCACGCGCACGCCACGGCGCCCACGGCCGACACGCTGCACGTGCCGCCGTTGAGGCAGAAGAAGCGGCAGATGTCGGCGCGGCAGTGCGCGCCCGTGGCCCCGGCCACGCACACGCCGCCCGCGCCGCACGCCGGGCCCGCCACGCAGCGCTCGCAGCGCGCGCCTGCACGCACGGCTACTGTACTACTGGGACAGCTATGCGACGTCGCATCGGCCGGTATTCATTTTATGCATGACGCATTGAAAAGTCATGGTAAACATACTGATGAACGTAGTTTTTGTTCGTCATGCAAGGAAGTTCACATTCGTTAGATTTTTTCCAGCATTAGTACCTGTATAGTCTGGCGGACAGTCGCACACGTGCCGGCCGGCGCGCGCAACGCACGCGGCGCCGTTCTCGCACGCCAGCCGCGCGCACTCCCCGTGCGCGTCCGCCACGCGCTCGCAGCGCGCGCCCGAGTAGCCCAAGGCGCACGAGCACTGCGGGACGAGCGGCCATGAACAAGACATCTCCGTATAAACATTATAAAGGTAACCAACAAAACAACGACGCCCTTTTTTGTGAAATTTAACGCATCCACACTCATAAACCGACCTCCTGTTACCTGAAGCATGCTTAGCCATCTCTACTGCTGGTCCTCAGCGAGCGACTAATATCGTGTAGTGCGCGTGTACCTTGAGCGGCGGCAGCGCGTCGCTGTCGGGCGGCAGCGCGGCGGAGGTGTCCAGCTCGCAGCGCCCGCGCCGGTGGCAGTACTGCGCGCAGCGGTAGTGCTGGCAGCGCGGGCCCGAGAACAGCGCGGGGCAGCGGCAGCGCGCCACGCCGCCCGCCAGCACGCACGCGCCCGCGCCGCACGCCAGCGCGCACGCGTCCTCCGCGGCCGTCGCGCCCTCCGCGCCCTGCGCGCCCGCCGGCCTCACGCACTGGCGCTGCTCCTGGACAAGCAAACGACGTGAGCGCAGCAAGTGAGGCGAGCAGGTGAGATGAGCTAGACGCGGGCGCTACTCACTTGTGCGGCGTCATCGTCCACGGGCACCAGGCCGTCGGGGCACAGGCACGCGTAGCCCCCGGGCTGCGGGCTGCGCACGCACAGGGCGCTGGCGTGGCAGGCGCGCGCGCACGGGTCCGCGCCGCCCACGCCGTACATGGCAGCGTGCAGCAGCAGCAGCGCGGACAGCGCCTGCGCCGGGGCCCGCACGGGGCGCGGCGGGGGCCCGGGCCCGCGCGTGCGCTTGGGCAGGCGCAGCACGCCGCGCGCCGTGCCGCACCACACCCACTCCTCCCACACGGCGGCCCGCTCGCACGCGCGTGCCGCCACTGCCGGCACTGTCGACGTGTTGCCCGCCAGCCGAAGCTCTGCACGACAAACGCACACTTATTGAAGGGGACAGCTATAGTTTTTTTGGTAAATGGTCCGTTTCTTCAAAAATTGTCATAGATCTTATCATTTATTATCAGCCATTTGTGTCCAAATGCTCCGGCGACAGATGTCGCCAGCCCAGTTCCATTTTTGCTCGGCCGCCGTGTGACCTACATCGCCAATTTGAGTTTAAGAACGCAATATCGAGTTCCTTACACGATCTGCGACTTTCACTCCAAGGATACTGCGCTCCATTGCTCGCTGACAGACCCCGAGTGCGGACTCTTGACGCTTGGTTAGACCATGTCTGCGCTCCATATGTGAGGGTAGGAAGAATGCACATGTCCATGAGTTTTCTCTTCAGTGAGAGAGGGAGAGTTCCCTTCATTATTTGCTTCATCGACCAATAGCTCTTCCAGGCATTGGTCTTCGCCATGTTCATCGCGAGTCCGACCTCGAGGCTGGCGCTGCTCAGTTGGTCGAGCATTAGGCCTAACTCGGCTGCCGTGGAGGAGAAAAGGACAATATCGTCGGCGAAGCGGAGATTTGTTAATCTTTTATCGCCCACGATGATGCCCTTGTCCCTCCCGTGGCTATTTAGCTTTCTAAAGACTTCTTCAAGCATGGCATAGTTTCGGAGAAAGTGGGTCACCCTGTTTAACCCCTTTTTAGATACGGAATGATGGTCCTGCGATGTTTATTTTTATGGCTGCTGTGCTATTTTGGTATATTTTTTGTGGCAAGTTGATGTATGTAGGTTCGATGTATTGATTTTGAAGAGATTCAAATATGGCGTTGTGTGATAAACTATCAAATGCTTTAGTAGAGTAGTCGACGCATGCGAGGTATAAGGGTAGGTTGAATTCTAGATTTTTATCTATAATCTGATTAAGGGACAAAGATCTATAGTAGTAATATTATAAGCTAATTTAAACATTTAAAAAAAAAAGAGAACTAGGTTATAAATCCCGTCATCCGGATCTTGCAAATGTGTACCTCCATCAACGTAGTAGGTGGGCGCCCTGGGCGCGCCCTCGGGTCTCAGCGCGAAGCTGGCGTGCGTCACGCGCTGCGAGCCGTCCAGCGCCACCGAGTCCAGCGTGTCGTAGTAGCCGTCCACGAAGTACAGGCGCGCGGCCGGCTCGTCCAGCGCCAGCGCGCGCACGCGGCGCACGCGGCGCCGCACCAGCCAGCGCACGCGCGTGCCGCACGCGCCGGCCGCGCGCACGCCGGGCTCCGCGCCGCGCTCCGCCCACAGCAGCGTGCGCGTGCCGTTGTGCAGCAGCAGGTCGTCGGGCGCGGCGCCGGCGCGTCGGTACAGCGTGGCGCGGCGCCGCCCGTCCAGCGCCGCCACGCCCACGGCGCCGCCCGCGCCGTCCGCCCACGTCCAGTACACGCGCCCCGACACGTAGTCCACGGCCACGCCACGCACTTCACCGTCTAAACTTATCTGTGCCCCGAGTGATAAAGGTGTTTATTTTGTAAATAGGTTTTTACAAATTAGGACAGTACTCACTATCATACTTAATCACAGTGTCTTTTCAATTGCGTCAGTATGGGGAAATTGGAATCTACAGCATAATCTTCAAACAATTTTTTTTTTTTTTACGGCGTACTTACGATAAGTTGTTGGTTCTCGGTGAGGTTAAGCGCGGCGGACGCGTGTGCGCGCATGTGCGCCGAGATGTTAGCGCGCAGCACGCGGCCCTGCGCCTCGCCCCACACCAGCCACCACGTGCCGCCCACGCGCGTGCCGGCCGCGCACGTCACCGCGCCCGCCCCGCCCGCGCCGCCTGCCCCGCCCTCCCCGCCCGCCCCGCCCGCCTTGTGCGCCTCCCACACGTGCAGCGCGCCGCCCATGCCGATCACTACCAGCGGCTTCTCACCTGACACACACGCGCACGGTTACTGGCGGCTACTACGTTCACTGGGTACTCGTTCATATTCAAACATCACAGTAATTTGACAACCACTCATTGAATTTACCTGAACCTTGCGATTCTATAATACAAAATATTATGATAAATAACTTTTTTGCATTCCACATGTAGGTACTTAGGTGGTAAAAACTTATAATGGACATGGACCCTGTCGGGCACAGCAAAATAAGTGAGTTAGGAGAGAGGAAGCATTTATGAATTCTCAACATAGTAGTAGGTAATAGTATACAATTATTATTAGTTATTTATAATTATTATTATTATAGTAGCTGTTCAACCGTGAACATACAATAGTTACACGCGCCAACAACAGCATCACAGCGTCAGCATTAAGAGCGACACACATTTGTTCCACGCGCCGTCAACACCAGCACACCGTCAGCGCTAAGAGGTGGCCTACTGAGATCTTCGCTTCATCGGCTCGATACACACACGACACACATGTAAATAGGTATCAATGTGTATTTACCACAAAAATTGTATATAATTAAGTTCATTATTGTAATAAATTAGTCATCAAGCTGGAGTCGAGTGTGATTTATCTCCTATACCTCCTCTTACTGTGGCCAAGACACCTTTAGCCATCATCGGTCCTATGAGTCTGTGGGATCGGCAGTAAGAAAACCATTTCCTGTGTACATTGCACGACGTACACAAAACCCTCTTCCTACCCAAATTCCGTCTGTGACCGTAGGTCTCCTTGTAACAGACTTCCCTCTCGTAAATCCAACGTAACTTACGTTTGGTGTGGTTTGTATGGTAGGCTAGGGCGTTAGGATAACTTTTACTAGGGTGCTAGGTAGGTAATTACCATAGGGCTAGGATAACTAGGGTGCTAGGTAGTTGCTGTAGGGCTAGGTTTGGCGTCAGTTGGGTTTTAGGTACTGATCCAGGCTCAATTGTCTCAAACGTAGTCACATCGTACGCACTTGGAATACCGGCCGTACTAAGCTGTAAGTCCCAGTGTGTACAGTAGCATAAAATATTAATGAATAGTATAAAATTATTATTAGTTAAATAAAAAAATAAAGGAAATTATAATTTCCTTTATTTATTTCTTAACAAATTAATTACATTTTTAAATATTCCTTACAAAAATAAAAAAATATAAAAACATTTAAAAATATAAAAAATTGTAGCCCACCGGTATCGGGAACAGGGTCCGAGCTACCGGCGGTCAGGGCTCCAGAGAGAGGAACCTCCTAACAATACGAGCCGTGTCCAGGAGTACCGCGCACTGAATCAAGCCCTTGATCCAGCTGCCTAACGAGAGCCTCCTCAGGTATTGATCGAGGCTCTTGGTAATTAAGCCATGGGCTGATACGACTATCGGCACAATGATCGCTGAGTCCACTTCCCACATGTCAACAACCTCGCGAGCCAAGTCAAGATACTTGATTTGTTTATCTTTCTCGGCTTTCACGAGGTTCCCATCGTGCGGGACCGTTATGTCAACAATCATTGCGCGCCGCTTTGAACGATCCACCACCACTATATCAGGCCTATTGGCTACAATAGTTCTGTCAGTGACGATGGATTGATCCCAGTACAATGTGATACTGCCATTATTGATAACTGGGTCGGGCACATACCTATAGTAAGGAACTTCCGATTCCACAAGGTTGTATTTTAGAGCAAGTTGCTGATGGATAAACCTGGCACAAGGTTGTGCCTATGCAAGTATTCTCTGTTAGCTGGACCAGCATAGCTATTCACAACGCTTCGATTCGATTTTCGATTCGGAAAGTCGTACGTCTATCTCGCTCGATTTCGTAATGTCAAAAAAAGACAGACATACGACTTTCCGAATCGAAAATCGAATCGAAGCGTTGTGAATAAGGGGCCTGAACACCCAGAGATAATGTGACGGATTGATTCGCCTGGACGGTGGCATGCCCGACATAGGTCAACCGTGCCATCCTTCACAATAAATCTCCGGTAGTTATTCGTCATCATATTAGTTATTTATAATTATTATTATTATAGTAGCATAAAATATTAATGAATAGTATAAAATTATTATTAGTTATGCATAATTATTAATTATTCTTATTACAGTAGTATAAAATATTTATCAATAGTATTAAATAAATAAATCAATAGTATAGAATATAAACAGGTATTCATTGAGAGATATAATAGGAGTCAATAAATAAATTAAAAAATATTGTCTCGAATAATGACTAGTAGAACACTTTATAAGTGTATCACTCACTCCCGAATACTGAAACGTCACGATGTATATATAATGCAAGACAGAGCGGCCGATTATACTCTTCGGACTTCTGTATGTTCTGCCGCATAGTGTGGATGTGGTCTATGGTGCTGCATCCTCCTCAAAACCCGGTATGTTCCGGTAGCTGGAAGTCGTCGAGTCTTTGCGCTAGACGATTCAGGACAACTCACACACGTGGCTAAGCAGCGAGATTGGTCTGTAATTCTTGAATAGGGTCTCGTTCCCCTTCTTAAAGATAAAAACGACCACGCCTCTTCTGCACGCTTCTGGAGCTCTCCCAGATAACAGGACCGAGTTGGAAAGCTCCTGAAGCTCTCTTGATGCAGGCCTTCGTCCCGCTTGTTCCAGCTCTGTCGTTATCCTTTCCTCATCAGGGGTTTTTCCATTTTTAAGCTGTCTAAGTGCCGCCTCGATTTCATCTTGATTGAATCTTGACAGGTCTTCTGTGAAATGACGGGTTAAGGTGGTTCTGGAATCCTCATTTTCGGGATCAGGTCGAGATAAACAGTACATGCGATGCATATTCAATTTTGGTGCCACTGGTTTTCAAGTTTGGTGGGAACTTTCGAATTTGGTGGGCGATTTTTAATTTTGGTGGCCACACTACACTTTAAAGTAAAATATCTCAAATAGTTATCGAGATATTCTTGGGCCTCTTGAAGATTCTTTAAGCTTGGACTTTCTGTTGTTACACCAGGTCCTTATTTTTCACGAAAACTAAAGAATAAATTTCGCCAGTCTATGCGACTTTCCTTTGTGTAGTCCCCGATGTACCGACAGGACACACTCCCGCGCCGCCCCGCGCTGACAGCCAGTCTATGCGACTTTCCTTTGTGTAGTCCCCGATGTACCGACAGGACACACTCCCGTGCCGCCCCGCGCTGAAAGCCAGTCTATGCGACTTTCCTTTGTGTAGTCCCCGATGTACCGACAGGACACACTCCCGCGCCGCCCCGCGCTGTCAGCCAGTCTATGCGACTTTCCTTTGTGTAGTCCCCGATGTACCGACAGGACGCACTCCCGCGCCGCACCGCGCTGACCGCCAGTCTATTTGAGTGCGCCGATATTTCCGCATGTTCATGTTGTTATTGAGCTTCCGCAACCCCGCTTACTTCGCGATAAGTGTGTCCTGTGTAACTGTAAACGTGTTTTTGAATAACCAAAAATGACGTCATAACAATATTCCAATGAAGAATATTGGGATATGGTTCGTGCCTACGTGTTATCTAATGATAGTGTACGAGGAGCCATTAAATTTGTACTGAGAGATGGTTCCCAACCGCCAGATAGTCGTCCGTCGTACAATCTTATGCTAAGTGTCAACCAACGACTGCGAACATTCGGTCAGTATCTAGTAGTAGTAGTAGTACCTATATATTTTTGCCTGTCTTGAGCCAGAAGCCAGGTTTAAAGTATGAAGGGAAAATGGATTATACCTAAAAGTCATTGACCCGCGCACATGTTCTGCGATAAGCGCAAGGGTGTATACACGTTGCGAGACTTAAAACAGTTTCTTTTTGCTTATATTTTTATTAGTATCACATGCACTATTGCGGGCTTCAATACGACCCTCGTTTAAATTAACATACTATATGGAGCCGCACTCACCCACTGCCTCGCACGTCAGCGTGCCGTCCGGGAGCTGGCGCTGCTTGTAGCCCGCCACGCACCTGTCGCAGACAAGAGCCCGGTTATAGCAGGGAGTACGCGAACCGTAAGCCGAGTGGCGGCACTCACTTGCACGTGTGGTTGAGGTGCTTGGGCAGGCACAGCTGCGAGCAGGTGTCCCAGCGGCACGCACGCGCGCCTCCTGCAACACACGCACACGTTACACACGCACGACACACGCGACACACACGCGTCACACGTCGTATGATGCACACGTACCCGCGTCGCACGACGCGTTGGCGGGCACGCAGCGCCCGTCGTCGCACATGCTCTCGTCGCGCGCGCACGCCGACTCCTCGCCCAGCCAGCGCCTCCGGTCACCTGCACACACACACACACATGAGCACGGGCACTGTGGCGACTCACAGCACGGAGCACGGCGGTACGCACAGAAGGCGGGGCTCTCGTCGCCGTCGCAGTCAGGCACGCCGTCGCACAGCAGGTTAGACGGCAGGCACGTGTCGTCGTTACAGCGGAACATGGGCGGCGGACACACGCGGCGCCGGCACAGCGCCACCTGCTCGTCGCGTCCGTCCGCGCAGTCGCGCCGCGCGTCGCAGCGCCACGCGTCGGGCAGGCAGGCCGCCACGCCGCCGCAGTCCAGCTGCGCGCCGCACCCTGTCGTGCTGTTGCCGTGTGTCTCGCACGTCGCCTCATCGGAGCCGTCGGCGCAGTCCTGCGTGCCGTCGCACCACCAGTCGGCGCGCACGCAGGCCCCGCCGCGGGCGCAGGCGCGTGCGCCGGGCCCGCAGTGCGGCGCGCAGTCCGCCTCGTCGCTAGCGTCCCCGCAGTCGGGCGCGCCGTCACAGCGCGTGGCGGCGCGCACGCACTCGCCGGAGCCGCAGCGCCACTCGGACTCGGAGCAGGCGCGCGGCTCGCACGCCAGCTCGTCGGCGCCGTCGCCGCAGTCGTCGTCCAGGTCGCAGCGCCAGCGGCCCGGCACGCAGCGCCCGTCGGGGCAGCGGAAGTACGTGGGGTCGCAAGCCGGCGGCGCGCGGCCCGACCCGCACGCGGCCTCGTCCTCGCGCGCGGGGCAGTCGGGCTCGGCGTCGCACAGCCACTCGCGCGGGATGCAGCGCCCCGACCCGCAGCGGAACTCGCCGGCGCCGCACGTGCGTGCGCTGCACATGGCGCCCTCGTCCGACCCGTCGCCGCAGTCCGAGTCCGCGTCGCACACCCACACCAGCGGCACGCACGCGCCGTTGGCACACGTAAACTGTGCACGGTCGCGCACGTCAGCACGTGGCACACAGGTTTCGCACAGTGTGTTATTTTGCCTTAGTGCACATGCCAGTTTTATGTATTTTTTGGAAAGCTAACAATTAAACAAAACACCTATTACGACTCCGCCGGCTCTTAACTACTATAGTGTAAGAGAAAATAAGAAAATCGAGAAACATCCCTAAAACCATAGAAATACATTTCGTTTTTATATTTGATTTTTACTCTAATTGTTTTAAAGTGTGATAGGAATTCACTAAAGGAACCACATGGTTGCGTTTTTTTAAATGTCAGCATAAAATGCTTAACGTGGCCACTGTCGCGCTGAGTCTGCATTGGTGCGCCGCGCTAGTTGGACACCATTAAAAAAATCAAAAATTCCTAATTGATTAATTGTAAAAAAAGCACAAATGTGAGAAGAAAAATAAGCTAACGTTTCCTTCCATCAGTAAGTAATTTTATGATTAATATTATGCGTAATTCATTTTAAAATCAATTATTTTTAATCTAATACCCACAGTAATTCCAAATTTGAGAAAAACATAGGTCATCGAAAGAAAGCATGCTGTATATTCGTGGTTCTTTGCTGGTTTTACTTGGAGCGGTTGGTTGATTGGGCGTTCTGTGTTATCTAATGATGAATTTCAAAACAATTGAAACTATCGTATATCGCTTCGGTTTCGGAGTACAGGCGCTTTTATCATTTTTCTGCCAATTTTATCGATTAGTGCTGTTCATCCTACGCAACAAAAATCGATTCTCGAGAATCGATTTCGTAAACAGACGAATTATATTTTATTTATTTATGTAGACAATTTTATAAATAATCTTAATATTTTGTGATTTTCAATAAATAATTAGGGTAATAATTATAGGGGAATTATTTTGCAACAGATATCTGGTCTATCGACGGGACCGTGAGACTAGTGGTTTTCATAACAAAAAATCGGGTGGCGGTGTGTTAGTGGCGGTATCTAAAAGGTTAAAATCATATCGAGTGACTAAATGGCAGAGTAAATGTGAAGACGTATAGGTGTGCATAGACATTTGCTTAAACAAAAGACCAGCTAAACTTTTGATCTGTGCGGTATATATCCCTCCTCCAGTACAAAAGCATATCTTAGAACATTTTATCGATAATGCTAATAATGCCTTGGAAAACTTTAATGCCACCTTAATGTCATGTGTGTGTGTCTTAAAGCCCGTGACTGCAAAGGCAACGGACCGGGCTGATGATGACGGTTTCGTGATGGTGCAAAGGAGGAAACGCCGTCAGCGAAGCTGTAAGAACCGCTCCGGCAAGGCTCCTGCGGAGCCTAACGTTAAACTTCGCGCCGCGAAGCCGAACACCCCGGTGTACATCTCTCGCCTACACTACACCACTGAGGCTGAAGACAGCGAGGAGTAAGTGCGCCAAAGATTGAAGTACACGCCAAGAGTACAGTTACTGGAGTCGCGCCGCAACGTCAATTTCAAGGCGTTTGTGGTGCGCATCCCAACGTGTATGCTCCATTTGGTGTTGGAAGAAAGTTTTTGGCCGCAGGATGTGGTGTCCCGTCGCTTCCGCGGACAAATTCCACAAGAACGCACAAAACATCGTGCAAGTGAAGTGCTACTAACATAGTTTTAAGTTGCTTATACTAACAAAAATTGTTATTAGTATGTATTATTAGGTTAAGGTATTTATGTATGGGTCTTTGTTACCTGAAATAAATGGATTATTATTATTAATGTTAGGTGATTTCA
Source organism: Xestia rhomboidea (assembly GCA_963853795.1). Lineage (NCBI taxonomy): Eukaryota > Metazoa > Arthropoda > Insecta > Lepidoptera > Noctuidae > Xestia > Xestia rhomboidea. The sequence continues at coordinate 19,517,223 of OY970774.1, forward strand.
ACCTAAGTAGCATTGAATGGATGGGCTCACCAGGCGCACCGCTAGTATCTTCCCTAAACAAAAATGGAATTTATGAGCAGAAACTATTAGACTTTATTTCTTTAAATAATTTAGCTCAGTACAATTGTGTTTATAACAATAAAAATAAGATCCTCGATCTTGTTTTGACCGATACCACGGTGAAAAGTTCAAGTGTATCCAAAAGCCCTCTAAGTAATATAGACTCATACCACCCCCCCTTGAATTCGAACTGCTGTGCAACTTGCATGAGGAAACTTTACGCCCTAACCTGGAGCCAACATTTAAGTTCCATAAAGCTGATTATACCAATATTATTCAAGAATTGGGTAAAATATCATGGCAAGACCTTTTTTCACAATGTTGTAATGTCGACGAAATGGTAGACTCATTTTACAAAGTTATTTATAATGTTATTGAGATTTACGTACCTAAGACCAAGCCTAAAACTTGCAAATATCCAGTTTGGTTTAGCAGGGATCTTGTTCGCCTACTAAAAGAAAAAAATAAGTACCGTACACTTTATTCCAAATTAAAAAACCCCCTAGATAAAATTTCATGTCGTTTGCTAAAAGATAGAGTTTAAAAATTAACACATATTAATTATAGGCAATATATAAAGTCAATTGAATCTTCGATCACTTCTAACCCTAAGCTCTTTTGGTCATTTTTAAAGCATAAACGTAACGGTAACAGTACGTACCCTTCATCAATACACTACGGCGATGTCAAAGGTAGTAATGGAGTAGAAAATTGCAACATATTTGCCTCATGTTTTTCATCGGCTTATAACATAAATAATGGCAAAACTGTTGATGATATGGCTAAAAACGAGACCGCGCAATGTCAGCATACTGATTTCCTAACCCAATTAACACTAACCACGGATTCTGTAATTAAAGCTTTAAAGAGACTTGACCTTAATAAAGGGCCAGGGCCTGACGGACTGCCTTCCATTTTCGCAATATAATGATCTGACTTGTTGGGGAAGCCTCTCTCTATGATTTATAATAAATCATTGAGCACAGGTTGTTTTCCGAAGGCTTGGAAAGAAGCTCGAGTAGTACCGATTTTTAAGTCCGGGGACTAATCCGCCGCGAATAACTATAGACCAGTATCTATCTTGTCTATTTTTGGCAAGGTGTTCGAAGCTTTAGTATACCCTAAACTTTTGTGGCATGTGAAACAAACATTGATGCCTGAACAACATGGCTTCATGAAAGGCCGATCGACTGAAACCAATCTTGCGTGCTTTATATCGGATTTAGTCGACGCCGTAGACCGAGGATCACCTGTAGATGTAATCTACACTGATTTTAGCAAGGCGTTTGATAAGGTGGATCACAAATTGTTGGTTAACAAATTACACGCAGTCGGAATTGCAGGAAACGTATTGCAGTGGTGTGAGTCTTACATAGTTAAACGCACATCTAAAGTTGTGGTCAACGGTTATTCATCGAACCTTTTTCTGACACCCTCAGGCGTACCCCAAGGCTCCCATCTGGGCCCGTTGTTTTTCAATATATTTATAAACGACGTGGCGTCTTGTTTTGTACACTCAAAGATATATTTATACGCGGATGATCTAAAAATTTTAAAACGAATGGAGTGCAATCAGGATCCATTTAAACTTCAAGAAGATTTAGACCGTTTTCCCAGTGGTGCTTGGACAATAACATGTTACTTAATGCTGACAAATGCAATCACGTGCATTTTTCTAGGAAAAAAGGACCGTATTTTTGTAATTATAAAATTAATGACCAAATTATTTTCGAGAAAGAAGTAATTCGCGATTTGGGTGTTTATATTGACAATAAGCTTCGGTTCAATATTCATGTTGATAAAATTGCTACTAAAGGGTTTAAGATGTTGGGTTTCATTCTGCGTAACTGTAAAGATTTTAAACGTGCCTCAACTAAAATTGCAATCTTTAACTCAATTGTTAGATCAGGCTTAGAATACTGCAGCATAGTTTAGACGCCTTTCTACGAAATACATAAACGTCGCCTGGAATCAGTGCAGAAAAGATTTCTTTGGCATTTGTCATATCACTGCAATATGGTCAGACATTTAACTAGCTACAGCTCACGCTTGAAACATTTCAAACTTATGAGTCTGGAAAATCGCCGTATAATCCTAGATCATCTGTTCCTATACAAAATAATAAACACTCACTTTGATTGTCCACGATTACCGAGTCAAATAAATTTAAATGTGCCTTACAAACGTGCTCGTAAGTCTAGATATCAGTTGCTTCGCGCTAAGGGCTTCAAAACCAATCTGGGTCATTTTTCCACCATTAACAGAATGCAAGTTCAATTTAGTCGCCTGTCACGCTCACCTAATATAGATATTGATATGTCTCATTCTTTACATAAAATCAAGTCTGTCTTGCGTATGGCATTGTCATAAAATGCTGTACTTTATGATAGAGAAAGCGTTAGCATTTTTTTTTCTTTCTGGTTGGCACAACGTCGAACAAATTTTTTTTTTATGTAAGTTTTCATTTTATTCGTATGTTAGCTTTATGTCACAATTGGCTGAAGAATCAAACAGTCAAAACAGGGTAAAGCGGATTTTACTTGTTTAGATACATCTAAACAAATAGAATATGTTTTGTAACTGAATTTTCTTTCTCCTATGTTTAATGCATGCCGTGGCAGCCTTTAATTAAGGCTACACTATAAATGTTAAAGTCAACATAAGTTCTTAAATATGTATTCTTGGTGGATGCTTTGTTGGTTGTCCTTAAATAAATAAATAAGTAATAAGTACCAACAATTTTGTAAAAATTATAAACCCCTATTTGCCTACTAAGTAGATTTGGAATTTTATTTGCCTCTATTTATCTCATTCCTGTCATTCTCATTACTCCTTTATGACCTTTCACAATAATAGTTGTATCTCCAAAACTAAGTGAAATATCAAAACGGGTATTTTTTAGAATGAGTTATTAAGGTTTAACCTATGGAGATAAAAAATAAAACTGGCATGTCCGAAACTAAGGCAAAATAAGAGTCTGTGTGTCGGTACAACACAGTGCGGTACTCACGTGGTGCGGCGGACAGCTGCGCGGCGGGCACGCGGCCTCGTCGTCGCCGTCCGGACAGTCGCGTCGCCCGTCACAGCGCGCGCCGCCCGGCACGCAGCGCGCCGACACGTGCGCGCTGGCGTTGCCGCGGCACTTCCACTGCGACGCCAGGCACGCGAACTCGTCGCAGTCGCGCTCGTCGGAGCCGTCCCCGCACTGCGGCGCGCCGTCGCAGATGTGCGACGGGTGCACGCAGCGCCCGTCGTCGCACTGGAACTGGCCGGGCGAGCAGCGGAAGGGCGGACAGGTGTCGGGCTCGTCGGACGCGTCGCCGCAGTCGTCCTGCGTGTCGCAGCGCCACCAGAAGGGGATGCACTTGAGCGCGGACGCGCACACGAAGTGCGCCGAGGTGCAGTTGGGCGTGCACGAGCGCCCGTCCGCGGCCAGCAGCCAGTGCTCGGGGCAGGCGCAGCGCGCGCCCGCCGCCCCGCCCGGCGCCGCGGGCGTCAGCAGGCACAGCCCCGAGCAGTTCAGCGCCGCGCACCGCGCCGCCAGCTCCGGCTGCGGCGGCTGGCGCGCGGGGTGGTACACGCGCAGGTCCATGGGCTTGTGCACGGTGTGCAGCAGCGTGCGGCACTCGTAGGCGCCGCCCGCCGCGCTGCCGCCGCCGGGCGCGGGCTGGCGGCTGGGCCGGCGCCGGCACGACTCCACGGCGCGCGTCTCCCAGTCCGACCAGTACACGCGCCCGTCCCACACGGCCAGCGCGAACACGTGGTGCAGGCGCAGCCACGGCATGCGCTCTGCAAGGGGGGGGGGGTGAGTACTGAGCAGTGCGCGCACGCAGTCGGGCCGGCGCAACACTCACCGCGCGAGAACAGCACGCGCACGTTGCGGCCGTCCAGGTCGGCCACGGCCACGTAGTCCTCGCGCGCGTCGGCCCAGTACAGCTCCTGGCTGGCCGGCAGCACGGTGAGCGCGTTGGGCCAGGCCAGGCCGGCCGCCAGCAGGACCCGGCGCGCGCTGCCGTCCATGCCGGCGCGCCCGATGTGCGGCGTGGAGCCCCAGTCCGACCAGTACAGCGTGCTGCAACGTGCACAGGCCGCGGTCACAACATTCGTTACATCGCACGTTTCTGAACACCGTGCTAGTTACACACATCGTTTTAACATTAACGTAAAATCATATTGGCTAGATTGATTTTAGTTTTTTTTTGTTATTTGTTTTCTTGGTTAACAATAAAAAAAAATGTTTAATTTTCCAAACCTTCTCTTTAGATACTACAAGCAAAATACATATACATGTTTTGTGTATCTTTTTTCTTTTTTAATAAGCTCATTGAAACCTGGTGACCTGTATTACAGGTGTTACTACCTACCACAGGCACCAGCGATCCACCACCAAAAATCGTTGGTTACTGCTGAAGTGTAAATATTGTTTGTATTTTTTGGCTTGTGGTGAGAAATAAACACACTTTATTATTATTATTAATATATATCTTAAGGGCATGTCGAATGTTCAATACGGTGTGCCGGGATGTTGAGCTTGATTTATTTGCAAATAGTGTTCAGAAATAAAAAAAATATTCTTTGAAGTGTAACTTTGTTGTGTAATGTGTTTTATATTTATAACACATTTGCTCGTAAAGGGTCTCTTATTTCACCAATTTCAATATCGTAATGTATCTCATTACGTACTTGGCGTTCATAACTGCGACACAGTTATAAACTTGTAGCTATCATCGTTTTCTTTGCAATTGTTGTAATGATCGATGTTTTAGTCCTCCAATCTAATACAAGATGGCGCTACTAGGCTCGCCACAATAGTTCAAAATGATAATTGTGAGACAACGGACTAATGACGGTGGCGGTAAAACAATTAGGCCGGAGAAAATGTCAATTGAAGACAGACGGAAAGTAACGGTTGCTCCGTAATAAATTGCATAATTCTGTGTATTTTTTCATTTGGAAATTGTTAGAGAACATAAAGACGTATTGTTGTTGGTGCAATATTTATTGTGAATTTGTGTGCGAGCAACGGAAGAAACGGGGTAAGTGTTTGCGTCTATTCAACGGAATGTAGGTTAGATTACTTATAGAAGTTTTGCAAGGCTGACTGTTTCATTTTTGTCCTCAGCTTGCGGAAACGCCCTTATCGTTGAGGCACATAAATTGATAAATTAGTTCCGGCTTCCGTCAATGAAACAGCGTAATTTTATTGTCATTGCGCAATACACATCGACATATTCGCCACAGAATTACTAAACGGCTGGTCTCGAGGCGCAGAGCGTGGAGTAGGAATCTCGTAGCTCCGAGTTCGATCCCAGCTAAAGGATTACTTTTTGTGCGGACATTTTGTTCTTTATGTTTTTTTATTTTATTTTTATTGCTTTGTTTTTGTTATATTTTGTTTTGTACACATGCTATTTACTTGTAGTTCTTTTCATGTGATTAGTTGTTAAGGTGTTAGCGTTAAGATACTTGGGGACCATTCTTTAGTAAATTCATCTGTTATAGACTATCTGTTTTCTTTTTATCCATTCAGTTATCTTGGAACCCCGGTCATTACATTGTGCCAATTTAACTGTCTATGTTCCACAATAATAGTTATTTGTTATACAAGAGTGCAAAGTTGCTTTTTAACCGCGTGCTCAATTTTGATAACCGAGCAAGCGAAGGATTCTAAAATTGAGTCACGAGCGCAGCGAGTGATTCAAAAATTAGAATCCTGAGCGTTAGCGAGGGAATCAAAAGAGCACGAGGTGAAAAATCTTTGCACTCGAGTGCAACACGTAACTTTTCATCCCACCTCAGCGAGGAAATGACTAAATGCAAAAAAAAAACATTTACAATCACAAGATACTTTTACTTTTATTTCAGTTTAGGTGTTAACTACTACATTATGGTAGGTAAGTATTACAGAATAATCTTTAAATTATAACAAATAATACTTAGGTACAATTAAGGAAAATTTAAAGTAACGTTGCTACAGTTAGTTAAGTTGAGTGTAATATTTATTTATTTATTTATTAAAACATAAAGTTTTTTTAAGCACAAGTAAAAACTGTACAAAGGCGGACTTAATGCCTTGGGCATTTTCTACCTATTTTTTTTTCATTTTTTTTAATATCGTACTGTTTCAAATCCTTCTCGCGTGATTGTTGAGGGAGAAAGCTCATTTGCGCATTATTAACAGTTTCAGTCAATTCTGTTGGCGTCAAATAAACTTCTTGGTCGCCAAAACCACTTATTTTACGTTTTTAACTTGTTTTTAACCTAAGGTTTTAACAATTGACCTGACAAGAAAATGGCGCGCGCAAAGCAAATTTTAAAAGTACACCAAGAAGGTTCCGAGTCTGAGTTTTTAACAAATTAAAAAAGGTTGTACCTATGATAAATTCGGCACCATGGAGGTAAAAGTAAATAGGTTTAATGATGTTTTGAATTCACAAACTTAGTGCACACGATGTTCTAAATTCAATTTACTTTATCCTCTAGAGGATAAAAACGACTTTTGCACTCAGATATCGAAGAGCAAAAATACTCTTTCCGAGATGGGGGGATGAAAAAACTTTTTTTACTTCTCATGCTCTAAAAGTACGCTAATATAGCCCTACGAAGCGGGACTAAAGTGAGTTAGTCCCTAGGGAGTAAAAAGTAATTCGTTTTTTAATTTCCTTCATGTGACATAGACAAACTCAAACAGCCAGTAAATATACTATTAGGTATCTGTGGAGTGTGGACCATCTTCATTGCAAAAATGTCGAAAGTTTTGGTTCCATGGTTTTTCCGCAAGGAAGGTGGCGCCATGCGTTTTAAATTCTTAATCTGTGACTGGTTTAGAAGAAAAAACTGACCGCGAAAATTTCAGAATTTTTGTCGAGTGTAAATTTGTTCGGTTTTATTAAGAATGTCCAGTGACAGTGAAGAGTTTGACGTCGAGCAAAGAGCAAAAGACATAATAGATAATCTTTTGTCGCCAAAAACGCGGAAGATTTACCTAAAAACTTACGAAAGTTCTATGGACTGGAGGAATAATTAATGCTTTTGTACTAAATTGACTATATTTCTCGCATTCAAAGTGAAAAGTACAGTTTGCACCTCGAGACTAAACGCCAACTTAATATACTCTCGGTTTCATTGACTCCCTCGCAAGCTCGGGAGTCAAACCACCTCTGGTATATTATGGCTTCGTTTAGTCCCTCGTTATAAAATATACTATTATAAATTACCCCCCAAGGAGTTTGTGGTCCCCGGCCACCGTAGGCGCGGGCCTGTGGACGGGAAGCTTTAGGCTAGCTCGCCGTCCGTCCGTCTCATGACGACAGGCCGTGTCGACGGCGCAGGAGTGTTCCACGCGCGCCTCAAAGAGAGTCAGCAATAAGGAAGGGGTCCGCAAGGGCCGAAGCCTGCCGGGGCTGCGGGACTATTCGAAAGAGATACCGTGGCCCCGGAACACAAAGGGCGATGAAGGAACATGGATGGGTTTTAGTCAGTAAAAGTATGACACTCCCTCCCGCTCCACCTAGAGCGGGAGTGGTCATTTTATGATTTCGAACAAAAAAAAAAAGGAGTTTGTGGAAAGTGACATGGCGCGCGGCACCTCGATGTAGAGAGCGCTGTACTCACCCCATGGCCGGGTGCAGCGCCAGTGCGCGCGGCTCGCTGAGCTGGCCGCGCAGCAGGACGCGCCGGTGGCTCCCGTCCGTGCGCGACACCTCGATGGTGTCGGTGCCCTTGTCGCACCAGTACAGGTTGCCGCCCACCCAGTCCACGGCCAGCCCGTCCGGGTTCTGCAGCGTGGCGCCGTGCAGCGTGCGAGCCTCGCCCGCCCCGCACGAGCGCCGGATGGCCGAGCCCAGGCGCGTCACGTCGCTCCAGTACAGGCAGCCCTCCGCCCACTGCAGGTCCAGCGCCACGGCGTTGGTGAGGTCGTGCACGAGCAGCGAGCCCGCGCCCGCGCCCTCCAGCGGCACGCGCCGGATGTAGTAGCGGTTGGTGAAGATGAGGCTGGCGCGCACGGCTGCACACAACACGAGAGGTGACACACCCGACACACACACACGCGCACGCGCACGGCGGGACACTCACGCGAGTCGGGCGTGCAGCTGGCGCCGTCGGCCATCAGCTTGTAGCCGTCCGCGCACGAGCACACGTAGCTGCCGATGGTGTTCCTGAGGATGCAACATTACCGTCAGGGCTGGCCGATATCCATGACAGAATCTTCTCTACCAGAATGTTTGGCTCACTTGCAGCTGTGGTCGCAGGGCTCGTCCTCGGCGCACTCGTCCACGTCTGCGCAGGCACGCGCGTGCACGCGCCAGCCCGCGCGACACCAGCACGCGCGGCCCACGCGCAGCTCGGTACAGTTGTGTGCGCAGCCGCCGTTGCCCGTCGCGCACTCGTCCACGTCTGCGCACGCACATGTCATGAGATGATATTAAGATTGACAATCAAACCTGTCGATATGAAAACGGCGTTTTGTCGAACTGGCTGCTTTGATCTGGAAATGTTGACCTACAGAAAAAACCTAGTTGACAATGAACATTTGATCGTGGAAGCGGACCCATCACAAACCGCTTCACACAACTTGCAGCAGGCAAATTGAAAGCATTTATTTCAATTAGACCATTACAGCCACTCTTGAATGTCAACAAAACAAAAAAAACTTCCACTTTAAGAACGTCACGAGTACAAACATATAATTGATGATTAAACGAACTTACATGTAAGTGAAGTTCTATCCCAATTATATGAGTACGTTTCATTCGAAGATAAAAAAACAGACACATGTAGTACCTTCATTGTACTGGCAACTTCAAAACAATAAGAATTAAATAAACAATGACAGCTAAAAAATGACCAGTCCTTACTGACGGCGCCCGTTCACGAACATGCCGCAACTATTTTGAAGGGAACACACGCGCCATCATCAGCGAGACATTTGAGTGAGAATGACATTCTCTAAGCCGACAGGGCAAATTCGAGTCAATGAACTTACTGCAGTGGCTCTCGTCGGAGTAGTCGCCGCAGTCGTCGCCGCCGTCGCACAGCGCGGCGTGCGGCACGCAGGCGGCGTTGCGGCACGCCCACTCGCCGCGCGCGCACGCACCGCGCGACGTCGCCGACAGCGCCGTGCCGCCGAACGCGCGCTCGAACGACGCTGACACGCAACACAACACTCATCACACATACAAAACACGTCGATGCCGATATTTTTATTTATTTGTCGATATTTTATCTATTTTCTATCTTTTATTCGACTGCGCGACGCACAGGAGGGTAATGTGTTTATCAGCCTGTGTATGTATGTTCGTTCCTTTGTGGCGCTCTGGAGACCAAACGCGTGGCCCGATTTAGATGATTCTGAAGTCAATCAATTTAACCTAATATTGCGACTGTCGCTAAAGACATGACAGCAATAAAAATTGACAACAATTTGACAAAAACTTTGAGAGGACTTCATACAGATCAAACACATTACCCGTCTTTGGGCTTCGCCACCCTTACATTTTCTACTAATAAGACGTGATTCGTAGCAGCTTTGAAGAAATACGTACAGCACATGAGCGGGTCCTCGTCGGAGCCCGCGCCGCCGTCCCCGCAGTGGTCGCGGCCGTCGCACTGCAGCGCGTGCGGCACGCAGCGCCCGCCGCACTGCAGCGCGCCCGGCGTGCCGCACAGCGCGGCGGCACCGGCCCCGCCCGCGCAGCCCGCCGGCTCGTCCGAGCCGTCCGCGCAGTCCGCGTCGCCGTCGCAGTACAGGCTCTGCGGGAGAACAAACCAAACTGGCTCCCCTAAGTTGTTTCGAACGCCGCTGTTGCGACACACTCCGTTGCGAATTATTTTTCCACTGCCTCACAGGTTCGAAAGCTCATGGACTCGAACGAAGTAGTCGCGAAAAACGCTGTTTCGAAAAACATTTTCACTGCCTCCTACGTTCGAATGCTTGTGATTTCGATTTATTTAGTCATAAAGTGTACAGAAACATATATAAGCAGTAATTAAATAAAATCAACAAATTCGGTGTCAACATCATCATTTAATATTATTATTAACAAAGTAACAATCAATTAGTACCTCAACTTTACATTTTTTTCTATGAGTACTTAACACAAAATCTAATTAAGACTGATCTTTATAAAAAATTGTCTAGGTACCTAAGTGGTATTAATTATTAGTGGTATTTTTCAGAAATTAATCAATTGCACATGTGTTAGTATTAGTTGGTATATACGAGTAAATAACGCTAAAGCTCTTCTATATCTCTTGTTGATTTTATTTAATTACTGCTTAAATATTTTCCTGTACACTTTATGACTAAATAAATCGAAATCACAAGCATTCGAGCGTAGGAGGCAGTGAAAATGTTTTTCGAAACAGCGTCTTTCGCGACTACTTCATTCGAGTCCATGAGCTTTCGAACCTGTGAGGCAGTGGAAAAATAATTCGCAACGGAGTGTGTCGCAACAGCGGCGTTCGAAACAACATAGGGGACCCAACCAAACTATATAATAATATGTAATAACAATATTTTTTTACCGTCATTCATTTGTCAATTTGCACTCATCAGCAAAACTAATTTTGCTTTTCTTAGTGTCAATGTCAATGATAAACCAAATTACTGCTGCCGTTCACGAAAAAGTTCCAGATCCCAAAAGCTAAATATTAAATCTTATTCAAACCAATTGTCCTTGAAAGTTCTTTTTACGTTCTACAAATTCACATGGTTCCTGAATGTTCCTGCTCCCTTCCTTTAAATATGAATAGGCGTTAAAAACATTGTTGTTATGAGGAGATAAACTAAACGCGTAATACAAACAATAACAAAGGTTTATTAATTTATAAAATATTTACTGATTCTAAATTACAATTTAAAGATCCTAAGCGAAATCCCTTCAACACGAACAACAAATAACATGCGCTGCTCAGCCAGCGTCCGATATGATGCGGGGGGGGGCTGACCGAGCTGAGTCTGTGCAGAGTAGTGCGGGGTACGGGCCCCAGCTCAGGGCGGCGCTGGGGAGTTGTATCGCTGCGACGCTGTTGTTTTGGTGTTACATAGTTGTTATATTGCTAGGTGCTACGGAACCCTGTGTGTGCGAGTCCGAGTCGCACTTGAGCAGTTTTTTATTTATTTCACTTCACTTTTGTGTAACAGTTCATAGAACTAAGACACTTGCTCTCCTTTCAACAGTGTGGTGCCAACAGTTTCGGAGTAAAATAACGGACAGACAGAGGGACAATACGAATCTTTAGTGGTTTTATTTTTTTCCATTTAGCAACAAAACCCTAAAGAGGGGCTCTTTTACAATAACTAATCATTTGCGTGAGTCTGACCCTGTCCTTCAGCCTAGTAAGTGCTTAAATACCTAATGTAGGTTTGTTCATTATTATTGCAAACTAGTTTTTATATAGCTTCTTACTTATTTAAAGCTGTGTGTTTTGTGTTCTTGTGCTTACACCATAGATTACTATTATAAGTCTATACGTGAGGACTTGTAATTGGCTTTCTGGTGACTATGGTTTCCTTTTTTTTCTGTTTTCATTAGCTGTCAGTCCTACATGTACTAAATAAATTTTAAAGCAGAGCTCCCAGTGGATGAGCGATTGTCTGCTGCGCAGCGTGCCGCGGGTTCGATTCGGAACACATTAACTCCCGGCCGTAGGCGAGGTTGTTTTTGAGCCGAGAACTGCAATAACAAATGTCCACGTGTAACAAACGACGGTTTTCAATACACTTGAAAAAATAAAATAAAAGAACGAAAAATATTTTTGTCATGAATTATTATGAAACTATGATTTAAATTTTCTTTTTTCTCCGCGCTTTGCTTTCGCCAGGTTGAAGGAGAAGCAAAGGTATAAAGCCGCTAAACAGCCTAATACGAAAAGTAGAAAATTCTATTTTTTTTGAGTTTAGAACACAAATAAATGTTAATTTGTTCATAAACGTTTTTGTTTAATTGTAATAGTCATGATTTGTCATTTAAATATTCAAAAAATATTAACGCCGTAATGACGCATATCTCTTCGTCGAGTTTAAAAAAGACATTCACCTCCGAATAGAGAGGAACTAATTCTGAATAAGTATAGGTATAAGTTATCTGTGGCAATTTTCATTCCCGCACACGTGTTGGAAAATGAAAAATCGCACGCTCCTTGTGCTGTGGGAATGAGCCATTCCCGCACGCGGCACTGCACCCAGGTGTTGGAAAATTGCCACAGATAAAACTATACCTATACTTAGTACAAATTGGTTCCTCTCGACAAGTCGGCAGTGATTGTTTTTTTTTTCGTTATTTTATTTTATATCTTCTAAAGTGTATTGAAAAACGTCGTTTGATACACGTAGACATTTGTTATTGCAGTTCTCGGCTCCGTCGCCTACGGCTCGGGAGTTAGTTCCGCCTCGAATGCAGTAACAAACATAGTTCCCAGTCGAGCGGTGACGTACCGGGTGCAGGCACAGCTGCGTGTCGGCGCAGCGCGCGGCGCCGGGCGCGCACGCACAGCCGCGCTCGTCGTCGGCGCGTGCGCAGTCCGCCACGCCGTCGCAGCGCGCGCCCAAGGGCACGCAGCCGCCGCCCGCGCACGCGAACGTCTCCGCCGCGCACGTGGCGTTCCCGTGGCGGCAGTGCGCGCTCTCGTCGCTGGCGTCGGCGCAGTCGGCGCGGCCGTCGCAGCGCCAGGCCAGCGGCACGCACTCGCCGCCGCCGCACGCGAACTGCGAGCTGCCGCACACCGCTGCGTCGCCCGCGTCTGACGTCGCCGGAGTGGGCGCGGTGCTCGCCTCTATCGCGTTCGAATCTAACACACGATCATTTTAGGGGACATGAGAACAGATTACGTACCTACATGTAAAACGTTGTAAAATATTGTATGTCGAACGTTCAATATACGGTGTGCGGATAGTTGAGCTTGATTTATTTACAAATTGTGTCCAGAAATTAAAAGAAAACGTTTGTTCGTGTCAATCACCCAACAATAATGAACATATCAGCGTAATTGCGACACCGCGCTCTATGCCTTCAATATTTTATGTATTACAAGTAAAATAGTCAGTACGTTTCGAACAGCATATCGGGCGCGACTCAATCTCATCTCCTTCACCTCATTAGTTTGAATAGTTATCCCATTTGTATTAAGAACTCAAATGCGGTGGGGGCATGCAGATGATAATAAACACTCTTAACGATCACATAATATACATAGAGACACAACAATAGTTATCTTGATAATCTTTAATCTTAGTTATCTTTATCTCACTCCAACCCCAAACAACGTTAAACGTTTACGTTTCTTTGAAGTGTAAGTTTGTTGTGTAATGTATTTTGTTTATTCTCTTCAAGTATACTACTTTGTTTAACTCACGCGCTATTTGTGCCGTTTTTTCAATTTTATGCCGCCGTTTTTTATCTTTCAATTTGGAGGAGAGCACGCAAGGGAACGAGATACGAGAACTTAATATTACACACTAATGATCCCTATGCACAAAAGTTTTAGACATTGGAAATCGCGTTACGGAACTCAAATGGAGTTGGGCAGGACACCTAGCAAGGCGCAGAGATGACAGGTGGACCAAGGCTGTCACCGAATGGCGTCCAAGAACTAGCAAAAGGAACGTGGGTCGTCCGGCGGCGAGATGGGCAGACGACATAGTTGCCGTCGGGGGAAAAACCTGGATGAGGTTGGCACAGGACCGTGGAGATTGGCACAAGAAAAGAGAGGCCTATACCCAGCAGTGGGTGAGTTCGGGCTGTGGATGATGATGATGATGACTATGCAGAGCCTACCTATTAGTAACCGGAGGGTCTTAACCGAAAACAAGAGGGGAGGAGAACCGGGGAGCGAAACACTTGAATCGTAGATGAGCTGTAGCGGCGAGAGGCCTCCTGAGTCAGGCTTGCATCTCTCAAGCTGTAGCGGCGAGAGGCCTCCCGAGTCAGGCTTGCATCTCTCAGATTGTAGCGGCGAGAGGCGTCCCGAGTCAGGCTTGCACCTCTCAGGCTGTAGCGGCGAGATGCCTCACGAGTCAGGCTTGCATCTCTCAGGCTGTAGCGGCGAGAGGCGTCCCGAGTCAGGCTTGTACCTCTCAGGCTGTAGCGGCGAGATGCCTCACGAGTCAGGCTTGCATCTCTCAGGCTGTAGCGGCGAGAGGCGTCCCGAGTCAAGCTTGCACCTCTCAGGCTGTAGCGGCGAGATGCCTCACGAGTCAGGCTTGCATCTCTCAGGCTGTAGCGGCGAGAGGCGTCCCGAGTCAGGCTTGCATCTCTCAGGCTGTAGCGGCGAGATGCCTCACGAGTCAGGCTTGCATCTCTCAGGCTGTAGCGGCGAGAGACCTCCCGAGTCAGGCTTGCATCTCTCAGGCTGCAGTGGAGGCCCGAGTGTCTTCAGTCAGAGGGAGGAGGGTGGAACCTCTGGAGCGTTAGTAGTGACGACGCGGTGTCTCGCTGGGTATGGCCCCATCATGTTGAAGGGAGGCGGAAACGGCCCTCTTGCCACCGTTGTTTAAATTATCCCGGACTTCTGGTTTATCTCAGCTCTAGCCGTAGACTGAATTTTTTAAGCGCTCCCCGTCATCTACAGATTTTTATAATTTTGACTAGATTGTTCTAGAACATATAGAAGAATAAAGTGGTTTAGAAGAAGGTCTAACATCGATTATTTATACAACCAGGATAGGACCAACCTAAATATTTCAGGGTACTAGGAATGCTAAACCTCCAGGTAATGGCCATGCAGTTGCCTGGAGGGAACGTATGTTACAATTTCAGATTATAACCGTAAAAAACTTATGTATAAAAACACAAACATTACAGCGGAATCTTGTTATTGACCTTCTTCTACATCTGGGGGCACAGTGGTGCTCCGCCAAGACGAGCCAAGCGAAGCGCAAGGGCACTATACTTACCTTTTTTCGAAGCGCTTCGTAACTTGGGTTTGGATTATACCAGATAAACAATATTCTCGGGATATGTTGTCAATAGCGGACTTATTAAACTTATAAAGTTTTAATTGCATAACTCTTATACTTTAGATTTTATTAATATTTAAAAACCCTGATTTCGTCAGTGACTGATGATCATCAAAATTCTTAGGGTATTTCCTAATGTCCTAGAAAGCTGAAATTTAGTATCTAAGTTATTATTAGTACACAAACAACAACAAAATTATAAAACGTAACTTTATCCCCCAATCCCTTAAACTAGGCGATGGAAGTTTGTTTGAGACTCTGACATGTTTGACGCTAGAGGTCTAAAAATTGATATAGGGACTCCTTGTTAATAAAAAAAATTAATAACAAAATTGTCACAAGCACCTTACAAAAAAAAAATGAAATTCCACTAAAAACATTTTCATGTAATAAAATGTTGCCAAGACGAGACCATATGACTCGCATTGTGAAAAAGTTATCAGATCATGAGATCTGATAACTTTTAGTTTTAGGGCGTGGAGAGTTAGAAGCTCTAACTTCTAACTCTACACACCCTAACTCTACAAGGTCTAACTTCACAAACTCTACGCCTTAGACAAAAAATATGTGGCTCGGCCGTTTCTGATTCGGTCAGAAATACATCCATGGCAGGGCATACCAGTGACAGGCGTGCAGTCCCCATTGATGCAGGCGGGGCAGTCGCGCTCGTCGGAGCCGTCGGCGCAGTCGCGCACGGCGTCGCAGCGCGCGGCCAGCGGCACGCAGGCGGCGTCGGCGCAGCGCATGTGCCGCGCGGGGCAGTCGCAGCCCGCCTCGTCCGCCGCGTCGTCGCAGTCCGCGGTGCCGTCGCACGCGCGTGCGCGCGGCACGCAGCGCCCGCCCAGCCCGCAGCGGATGGTGTCCGCCGGGCACACGCGCGACGCTACATTACCAATTAAATAACCTTTGTAACCGACTTCAAAAAGGAGGTGGTTCTAATTCGTCGGAACCTTTTTTTATGTATAAAAAACCTCATTACGAAGCCGAAAGGCACTTGTTCTCCCCGTCATTGCGATATTTTTTTGTTCTACACCATACCTGGGAATCTGCTTGTTACGGAGATATTGGGGGTCAAAGTTCCAACTTTTCGACAAGTTTTTTTTTAAATAAAAGTTTTTAGTGTAAGATTTTTACTTTAAACACCTCCTCCACCCTATACTATTCAATTCATCCATCAGCACAATGTTTTGAGTGCATTACATTGAGTTCCACCACAGAACATGATTTTTCACACCAAAAAAAAGTCGATTCCCCGCAATAATTTTTGCGTAAGGTTACTTAGTTTGATGTACAGAATGCTTGGTTGACGGCTTCGTGATGAGGTTGTTTACATCCTGTATTCTCCGATTACTCGAAGATGGCTGGACCGATTTGGATTTTTTTTGTTTTGAAAGGGTATACTTCCCAGGTGGTCCCATGATCATCAAGTCACGATCTGATGATGGGATCCTGGAGAAATAGAGAGAACTCTTCAAATTTTATAAGCACACTTGAAGAGATTTGGGTCGTTTTTGAAAGAGTACTTTCTAGGAGCGGTCCCATTTCAATTTGGTGAAGATCTGATCAAGAACTTCGGAGATGGGCAACGGAACTCCTCAATAAATGATACCAAATGGACTGGGATTGCTGAAATCTATTGTTTACACCAGTTCATAACATAACATCACGCCGGTACGCTGTGAAGGGGTAATACCTGTGAATCACTAAAAAGTGAAAAATAACTTTACTTAGTTTTTCACTTTTTTGTGTTTTTTGAAGTCGGTTTTATTTTTTGAAAAGATCTCACGATTCCTAAAAAAGATCCCTGGTATATCTGAGTTGTACTAACTCTGGAAAAAAAACACTTTATATTAGCGTACATAACAGATGGGATCTTCCATCATCAAATTCTCACACATATCTTTCATATAAATAAACGGTAATCAAGCGTAATGGGTACTGCTGCTATCGTAATAGTAACGTTAAGGTCGGTGCGGTACTGACTGCAGTAGTAGAGGTCCTCGTCGCTGGCGGTGGGCGCGTCGCTGCAGTGCGGCACGCCGTCGCACACCAGCTCGGCGGGCACGCACGCGCCCTCGGCGCACGCCCAGCGGCCCGCGCCGCACGCCGCGCCCGCCGCGCCGCACGCGCGCCCGTCCGGCGCCAGCTCGCGGCCCGCGCCGCACGCGCAGCGCGCCGCGCCCGCCGCGTCGGGCGCGCACAGCTCCGCGCAGCCGCCGTTGAGCGCGGCGCACGGGTCGCGCGCGCACGTCTGCTGCGCCGGCGCCACGGCCACGAGCGCCATGGGGCGCGGCTCGTCGCGGCGCAGCGCGGTGACGAGGCCGGCGCGCTTGTCGGCGCGGAACACGCCGCGCGCCAGCCAGTCCGTCCAGAACACCCAGGGCCCGCTCACCGCCACGTCGAAGGGGTGCTCCGTGCCCGCGCGCGTCACCACCTGCGCACAGCGAACGACTACCAAATGTTCGGGAACTCGATTGCTAACTGTTCACTTTCTTATGAAATAGATAGTCTCCTGAGCCCGTGGTCCTGTAGCCACGACGTATGAGGGTCCTTACTGCTTCATCTCAAACTCCTCCCTGTATAACTTGCGGGCGTTGCTAAAGGGAATATTTTTTTACCCGACTGCCAAAAGGAAGAATTATGTGTTTGGCCTGTATGTATGTTTGTTTGTCCGTTTCTATGTTCCCTCGTAACTCCTAAACGGATTTCAATAAATTATACGTTGTTAGATTTATCTTGGTAGCGCAAATGTCACTAGCTACATTGCATAAAAAACAAAGAAAAACGGCGCATTTGGGGTGCCATATAGTGGATTTCGTTTTTGTTTTTCTTCCAATACCATCAATAAAGCTCTTTAGATCGGAGTAATTATAAAAAAAATGTTCGTAATATGTTCATTAATGTCCATGATTTGAAAAAAAAAATATGAAAAAAAAGCACTATAATGGTTTGCGAGAAATTAGAAAAGAACAACAAAAAATGGATGAATGCCTTGTGGCGATAGTCCACCTATGTACCACTCTTGTACATGAAGTTTAAATAAATAAACAAAATAGGTGGCGCGGCCAGACCTAGTTATGCAACCTGAACCACAACGCGTGATCACCGTGAGAGCGTAAAATGCACCGTTGCAGTTTAGGGTGGTCCATCTGGAACCTTCCATGCATTTTGTCAACTTAGCAGATAAGTAGCGTTAAGATCCACATGTAGCAACTAGCTTTAGTATTGAATATTACATTGGAGCATGCACTTCTGCTCATACGTAACTCTACTTTTTTATTTAATACAATAACGTTCCCAAAAACTTGACTGGCGCAGCCGGGTAGGATCGCCGAATAGAGTTGCGCCGTCCTTCGCGACTTTCCGAAATAAAACTTTTTCGAGTAACGCGTTCGGGTGGCCCTGAAAGCAGCTGTGGTGATTCTACGAACCAAACAAATTCGTCATGTTGGAGCTGAAAATGAGAAAGGCGAGCTGGTGAGTCCAAATTTTCACCTTCCTTTCCTATTTCCCTTTTTGTGTTATTTTGCGATTAGACGTCTCGCGTTATAACGTTATCTGGTTTTGCATAAAATCTGTAAGGCTAGTTTAGTGATAAAAAAGTTATTGAAAGTGTTAATATAAAAAAAAAATACATATTGAATTATTGTTAATGAATTTAAAAACATATTTTATTCAGGTAAATTGTTTAAAGTTTATACTAGATTAATGATTATACTTATTACTCTGTATTAAGAAGTGTTTTAGGGAACACACTATACTTTTGTACTTTTGACTGTATTTTAACTGTAAGCTAATTAATAGTGTTTAAAATGGAAGATCACGTAAAAATCACGTTATTTCCGAATGAAATGATTAAAATTATTCCTATTTTTGACGGCGATAAGCGCCATTTAAATCTTTTTATACGTAAGAGCGAATATATCATAAATAAATACAAGAGAAGTGCCGAGCAATACTTGTATGTAATGCATTCTATAACGAGTAGATTAGCGGGGAATGCAGCCGCGCTTATCAGTGAGCGCGAGGATATTGTTACATGGGAAGAATTTAAGGAGTTATTAATACAGCATTTTGGAGACCCTAGAAGTGAAGAATGTTTAGCTATTGAATTGGAAATCATGCGTATAAGAAACGGTGAATAATTTTTGGAGTTTTGCAATCGTATACAATCAGTGCGTAGTATTTTAATGATAATGGTAATGATATTTTACATAGTGTGGAAGCAGTAATAGATTAAAAAAATGAGGTCTTGAAAACCAAAACTACGGTAATACCAATTCTGCGCGATAAGAATAAACATATATTAGAGTTAGCACCTCGATCAGAACAAAGAGTTAAAATGCCTGCAAATTATCATTCCGGTGATGCTTTAGTAGATTTTAGAGAATTTACTGAAGGCGTGCGTATGCCCAGCGCTTTAATTAAATGTACAGGCGGTTACTTTACTACCGTAATTCAAAATATCCTTGACAAACCAATTAAATTAGCCATTACTAAACCATTTAAAGTATTCTACTTTAAATGGTTCTCGTACGGTTCTCCGTACGAGAATTGTAGAAATGATTGCGATGTTAATAACTTAAACGAAACCGAAAATATTGAAGTAGAGAACTTATTAACAGATAACTTACAGAAGCTTCGCTTGAATCACATGTCAGCTGAAGAAAGCGAAGCCATTAGCACATTATGTTTAGAATATAAAGATATATTCTATTGTGACGGCATTCCATTAAGTTTCACGAACCAAGTCAAACACTGTATTAGGACGAAAAATGAAGATCCCATTTACGTCAAGCCATACAGACAGCCCCTAGTCAGTCGCAAGAAATAAAAAATCAAATCGAGAAGTTACTTAAAGATAATGTAATTCAGAAATCTTATTCAGGAGTCATGCAGTAGCTGCGTTTCGATGCAGACGGGTTGCTGACACGTATTAATTTTCGTTGTCGCGGCGGCGCAAGCCGTCGCTCGTAATTTTAATCGCCATGGATCAACCACTTGTGGCGAATGAGCTACTGGCGTTCCTGCAGCAGAAGTTGGATGTGATGGACGAGGTGTCCGCAGTCCAGATCTGCGCTACAAACTTCAGTAAGGACGACGTCGCTGCTGCCAAGCTGCTGCTGTACCAGTTGCTCAACAAGAGAGACCAGATGGTGTCTCGACGGCGTGACGGGACTAAGAAAAGCATTCAGGACATCATCACGCTGCTAAAAGTGACCGACCCTGACGACGTGCCGACGTTCGTAGCGAAGGACTTACACAAGCTCCCTCCCGTCACATTCGACCACGTCGATGTTACCAGCCTGTTGAAGGACATCGTTCTTCTCAAAGCAAGTCTAGTGGATGTGCAGAGGAAGTTAGATGCTTCCCAAAATGCCGTCGCCGAATTGCGCAACGAACTCAATGAGTGGCGTCAAAAGGCAACGGTATCTGGGTCACCGTCGGGTGCATCGAACGTAAACTTGCGTCGCGAAGCTGGCCTCGATGTATCGTCGGCTAGTTTCGCGTCAGCAGTTTTGTCGCCATCGTCACCGAAGAATGCAGAGTCTGCAGAATGCGCTCCTCGTGCGCCCCACTGCCCCGCTCCCGCCCCGCCGGCGCCTCCACCCGCCGCCGCAAGGCCGCACGACGCGCTCCCTGTTTCTGCAGCGCCTGCAAAGTCTCGACATGTTCCTGGAGATTTCGCTAGCGTAGTCGCAGGCAAAACTACTCCCGCTGGGAAGCCCGTGACTGAAAAGGTACCGATTCGGGCTGATGATGGTTTCGTGACGGTGGTGAGGAGGAAGCGCCGCCAACGTACGAACAAGAACCGCTGCGGCACGGCTCCATCGGAGCCCAACGTGCCTATTCGTGCCGCGAAGCCGAACACACCGGTGTACATCTCCCGCTTACACTACACCACTACAGCGGAGAACATCGTAGAGTACGTGCGTCAGAAGACCAAGTACGTGGCGAGAGTGCAGCTGTTCAACGTCAACTTTAAGGCGTTCGTGGTGCGCATGCCAACGTGTTATCTGCACCTCGTCTTGGAGGAGGACTTTTGGCCGCAGGGAGTGGTGTTCCGTCGCTTCCACGGGCAAGTGCCACATGAACGCACGGTGACATAGATAGTGCTCAAGTGAAGTGAAGTGATACTAACGTAGTTTTAAGATCCTTTATATTAACACAGTTTGTATTTTATCACATGTATGTTAGTCTGTAAGGTATTTATATATGGCCAAAATTGCCTGAAAATAAAGGTTTTATTATTATTATTTTGGAAAATCGTGTTCTGTTCTTAGCTCCTTGGCTAGTTTAAGCTACGTTAACGGGCCATAACCAAGTCAACGTAGCGTGTGTGTGTGTGAGTTGTGTGATATTTCATTTTCGTCGATTTGCATTAACTTCCTTACTATTCTGCAGGTATTTAAAATAGCGGCTTTTTGGAGTGTGATATAAATTGAGTCTTTGAGGTCTATTAATTTGAGGCTATGGTGGAGGTGGTTGGGTATAACACCCGTGGTAGAGACTACTATGGGTACTACGTACACCTTTTCTTGTCTCCAGATTCTGGTCACCTCTTCTTTCAATTCGGCATATTTACTAATTTTCTCACCTATTGTTTTTTGTAAACTATGTGTGTTAGGGACTGCTATATCTATATTATTATTATTATTCACCTTGGTCAGCCCCAGTTCATTTAGTTCCAAAAAAGACAGATGCATCTGGAGAAATGAAATAAAGAATGGTAATTGACTATAGACGGCTAAATGAAATTACAGTTGACGACAAATATCCACTCCATAATATCACTGATATATTTGATAAATTAGGTAAAAGTACATACTTCACTACATTAGATTTAGCAAGCGGTTATCATCAAATAGAGATTAACGAAAATGACAGACAGAAAACAGCATTCAGCACTGAAACTGGACATTTCGAATTTTTAAGAATGCCGTTTGGTCTTAAAACCGCTCCAGCGACATTCCAGCGACCAATGGACAATATCCTACGAGGCTTACATGGAATACATTGTCTGGTTTATTTGGATGACATTATAATATTCTCAAATTCACTTGCCGAACATATCCAGAAATTAAGAGCAGTTTTTGATCGTTTGAAGACAAATAACCTCAAAATTCAACTTGATAAATCCGACTTTCTACGGAAAGAAGTTCTATACTTAGGTCATGTTATAACTAAAGACGGTCTTAAGCCTAATGATGACAAAATAAAAGCAGTCCTTAACTACCCACTACCAAAAACCGTGACAGAAATTAAAAGTTTTCTGGGCTTGATAGGTTATTATAGGAGATATATTAGGGATTTCGCTAAGGTAACACAACCATTAACTAATTGCTTAAAGAAAAGGAACAAAGTTATTATAAATCAAGCGTACATAAATGCGTTCCAAAAGTGTATAGAGCTTCTTACTAATGCTCCTTTACTCCAATATCCCGATCCAGATAAGCCTTATATCTTGACTACAGACGCTTCGTCACATGCCTTAGGCGCAGTACTGTCGCAAGGCACCATAGGTACCGATAAACCAGTGGCTTACGCCAGCAGAACCTTAAGTGATACAGAGACTAGATACAGTACGATGGAACGGGAACTATTGGCGATCATTTGGGCGGTAAAACACTTCCGGCCATACCTTTATGGTAATAAATTCATCATTTATACAGACCATAGACCCTTAGCCTGGCTCTACTCCCTTAAAGAGCCGAATAGCAAGCTCACCCGTTGGCGACTTCGTCTTCAAGAATATGATTTTGAAATTAAATATAAAAATGGCAAGCAAAATACAAATGCTGATGCCCTATCACGTATTAAATTAAATGCATTAGGTTCAGATAACGACGATTTATCTATGAAAGTTAATATAGATGAGAAAGAACAGAGATCAGAAAAAATCCAAGCTACTCATAAAATAGAAAATTTAATTGACAACGTTAGTGACGACTCTAAAACCATTTCTATCTCGGATTTGTCTGCTACTGTAACAGCTAGTTCTGAACATGATACAAATGAACCCATTCCATTTAATCCTGCGGACGATAAAACATTCACGGTGCATTCAGCTGAAGACATGGAATCAATTGGTATTCCAATATTACAAGAAGCAATAGACACTAAACCCAACCAGATATTAGTCTTTACCTGGCATAAAAATGATATCCAAGTTAGAGATCTTTCTCGTGACAAACAAAAAATTCTTGAAGTATTTTTACCAATAAATAATGATGAATTAATTAAACAGTTTCTAAAAGAATATATTAAATGTAAAATTAAATACTTCATATATTTTGAAAGCATAGAGCATAGGAAACAATTTAACAAAATTATAATACAGTTATTTAAAAAGGGGATGGTAGAATTCATGGAATGTACAGAGCGTGTAGTTTTTGTTGAAGATGAAAACGAACAAAAAGAAATCATCTTACAACATCATGAAGGAAAAACGTGTCATAGAGGTATAAAAGAGACCATGTCTAGGATAAGGAGAAATTACTTTTGGAATAACATGCAAGAGACGATTTCAGCCGTAATAAATAATTGTGAAGCATGCCGTAAAACAAAGTATGACAGAAAACCCATAAAGCCTTTTCTGCAGTTAACTCAAACACAAAAGCACCATTTCAGGAAATTTTCATAGACATTTTTGCTATAGAATCGGTTTATTATCTTACATTAGTTGACGCGTTCAGTAAATTAGGACAAGCAATAGAAATATCGAACAGATCGACACCCGAAGTAATACGCGCACTTATTAAATATTTTTCCATTTACGGAACCCCCAAGAAAATTAGTTGCGATCCTGGCAGTGAATTTAACAACGAATTATTGAAGGAATTAATGATAATGTACAACATACAATTACATATCAGTACACCTAATAACCCAAATTCAACAGGCATAGTAGAGCGTTTCCATTCAACTATCATAGAAATATACCGTTAAGCTAAATACGATCGAAAATGCACTGATGCAGCCTCCGTTATGACCTACTCAATAATGGCTTATAATCATACCATACATACAACGACAGGTTTGACACCATTCGAAGTTGTTTTCGGTCATACTGATTCAAATTCTATATTAAGTGCAAACTTCGAGAAAAACTATACACAACCATTACTAAAAGATCACGCGAAGCGTACTAAACGTCTCTATAGTTACATATCAGATCAGATGACATCAGCAAAGCTAACGATTAGAGATAGCAAGGGTGGTGAGACAAGTAAAAAGTTTGAAATAGGTGACGTAATTTATGCTAAAGAGGTTAATAAAAGATTAAGTAAAGACAAGCCACGTTATAGAAAGGCAATTGTTAGCGGTAATGTAGAACATAATGTAATCCCTGTTACAATTGGACCTAGAAACACAAAAGTCCCAATTAAAAATATTAAACGTCCTCCGCAGGTAGACCCTCACGCTATTGGTAGTAGCGCAAATCACATGGGCCCTTCAACTTCAAAAGGTTGAGAAAAACCTCGGTGTCCTTCCCGTGAGAAAAGGACAGGCGTTTAAACAAGTAGATAAGTGGTTAATTATAAAACTTTTAAATTTAAATAATTTAGGTTATGATCTAGAATTAAGTCTAATTAAGTATGATGAATTCAGTAGATTAGTAGATGTTAACAAACCTTACAGCCATGAGTTTTTAGGCATTCGTACTCAAACAGATTACCTATGGGATAGGACTATGGAAAAATTCCAGCAACTGGTACCATCTACAAGATTCAAGCGAGGACTAATTGATCCACTTGGGTCTATAATTAAAATCGTTACAGGTAATTTAGATCACAGTGACGCGATCCGATATGATTCCCTCATTTCTCACTTAAAAAACAATCAATTATTAATAGATAGAAAAATTACTTTGGTCTCCAAAATGTTAGATGGTTTTGTTAACAGTACAGAAATCTTACACAACAACACATTAATTCTGGATGAACGTTTAAAACGGATTGAGAGATTAGTTAAAAACTTAATTACTAAAGAAGAAAATTCTATTTACGCTACTTATATTTTAGGGATGTTTAATATGTTTTTAGCTAGTTTTAGAACCATTAACATAATTTTAAGTGAGATTGAACCGGCCTTAGCCTTTAGTAAGGTGTCTGTACTGCATCGAGCCATTGTTAATTCTACCGAATTATTGCACATGTTACAATGTATAGCCAAGACAGAAAACCTGTTATATACTGTTAATGAAAATAATTTAGTTAAGTTTGAAGATTGTATTACTGTTAAAGCTTATATTAAGCAAAACCAGATTACGTTCATATTAGAGATTCCACTTATTGAAAACAGTACTTATAGTTATCTTAAACTTTACTCCTTACCTATGATTAACACAGATTTAAACGAAACTATAATAGTCGTTCCTAAATATCCCTACCTTTTGGTGAAAGACTCAGATTACATACCAGTCGTGAAAGCCTGTGCACAGATTGCAATAGATGAAAAATTCTTATGTACCGGTTAATATGTGTTGACCCATATAGAGCCATTTTGTGAAGAACAGCTGATGAAGTTCCATTCTAATACTACTGCATGCGAGCAGCACGCAGTTGACATTGAAGATTTGAAAGTTCAACGGATTGGACGTGAAAGTTGGATTTTATATTCAAAATATAACATATAATGTTATATTAAGCAAAGAAAATGCTATGATAACGTCGTGAGCCACGAGTCTCTACGAGGAACATACATAGTTACTCTGGACGATGCTTGTACGTTTAACGTCGGGCACATACATCTACGAAAGCACCAATTTTTTCCTACACCTCTGAATTACCCAACAATTCCAATCGTTATGCTACCAGAGTTGAAGGCTGAAAAACGCATCAATAGTGTCAGTGCAGTGAATATGAAAGGTATAAATCTAGATGAGCTGAAAGAATTAGCTCAAGTGGTAAAAATGAGCAAAGTGAAATACAGTGAAAACTATAGTGCGGTTAACACGAAAACCATTAGCTTAGGTACTGTAATTCTATATGTACCTTTAGGATTTATAACCATTCTTGTTTTTAGATATAAAATCAAATTGCTAAACTGTCAGCGAAATGATCAGAACCTTAACAATTCTGATAATTTGGTTCTTGAGGAGGGAGGAGTTATGCAACCTGAACCACAACGCGTGATCACCGTGAGAGCGTAAAATGCACCGTTGCAGTTTAGGGTGGTCCATCTGGAACCTTCCATGCATTTTGTCAACTTAGCAGATAAGTAGCGTTAAGATTTTATTATTATTCTATTCTATTCTACTTTTTTATTTAATACAATAACGTTCCCAAAAACTTGACTACCTCGTACACAGCAATAAATAGTCCGATAATGTACAAAATCATTGGTATACACATGTGGGTCCATTGTTTATTCTATTAAGGTATCAGTTGATACTGCAAAATAACCCTTTTTATTAAATAAAACTATTGAATTAAAGAACTGTCAGGCGATATTAGCATAAACGCCCGTATCTTTTTTTTAAATTAACTAAGAAGTTTGATTTTTTTTAACAGCTTCAAGGGACTGTATACTTGAGTATATTGGTTTTGGTTTCAACTCGATACCTCCTCGCGTTCCTGAGATAAAGGGTCTTGACTGACAGATGGGCGGACGGTAAACAAAGTGATCCTATAAGGGTTCCGTTTTGAGGTACGGAACCCTAAAAAATGGTTTTATGGTGTTGTTGTTGTGTTGTTAATGGTTTTTATTTTCAGTTTTTTTGTTCGGGTTTTCAACCATTATTTAAAGTTATATCTTTTCCCGGATTCAAATTTCCCCTTGGTTGCACAACTTCCAAGAATCACTCTGTTTCAAACAAACAAGGAGCCTCGGTGCATTCTTTAAACATTTAAAATCAATATTAAAGCACTAACCCCCGAATACTGAAACGTCACTCAAAATTTAAGGGCTGCTTAACATTTGAGCAGTTCCTAAACTTTAAATTTCGTATGGCCAAACATCACTTTTGAGTATCTGTTAAATATAAGTGCTACTTAAATTTTGAGCGACGTTTCAGTATTCGGCCATAAGTCTAGTTTTAAAACGCTAATAGTTAGAAACGCTCGTGTTGCAGGTATACTGACGTGTCGGTGCGAGCCGTCGTAGTGCATGCGCTCGATCTTGTCGAGGCGCGCGTCGGCCCAGTACAGCTTCTTGGCGGCGTGGTCCAGCGCCAGGCCGTTGGGCATCAGGATGTGCGTGGCCACCACGGTCTGCAGCGCGCGGCCCGACGCGTAGGCGCGCTGGATGCACGGCCGCGACGCGTTCCAGTTGGTCCAGTACAGGCGCCGCTCGCACGGCTCGTAGTCCACGCCGCGCGGCCGCGAGCCCGGCGCCAGGCGCAGCACCGTGCGCGCGCGGGCCCCGCCGGCCCCCGGGCCCCCGCCGGCCCCCGGGCCCCCACCGGCCCCCGGGCCCACGCCGGCCCCCGAGCCCACGCTGGCGGCGCGGATGGCGCCGCTGTTGCACGTCCAGTACAGCACGCCGTCCGCCGCCGCGAACACCATGCCCTCCACCGCGCCCACGTCTGCACACACACACGGTGAGACGCCGCACTGCGCACAGTACGCCGCCACACGCACACACACTCACGCTCGAGCAGCACCGAGTGGCCGGACCCGTTGAAGTGCACGGTGTTGATGGAGCCGCGCTGGATGTCCGAGTAGAACAGCCGCGAGTCCTCGTACCAGTACGCCAGGCTGATCGCGTTGCGCATCAGCTCCCTGCACACACTCACGCGCTCAGTACCGGCTGGCAGCAGCTGGTGCGAGCTAAGTAGTCGACTTACTTGTTCTCGATAGGTTTATAGGGAGAGTTGAGGTCCTTCTCGTCCTGCAGGTGGATGCTGTCTATCTCGGTAACGCGCGAGTACATCAGGAACGAGTCGTACGCTGCGGACAGAGGCGGAGCATGAGCGAGTGGTGCTCACACACACGTGTGTGCGGGGAGAGCGGGTGTGACTGTACTGACGCGTGCAGTTCCGTCCGTTGGGCGCCAGGCGGCCGTGCGGGCAGGCGCAGCGCGCGCGCTCGCCGTCGGACAGGCACAGCGCCTCGCAGCGAGCGTCCGGCCCGCACGCGCCGGCCGCGGGCCCACCCGGGGCCCCGCCCGGGGCCCGCTGCGCGCCGCGCGACCAGACCTGCGGACAGCGAGCACTTCATGCAACTGCGCCACCACCCGCCGCTACTGCGGGCACGACGGGCGCGCGTGCACGTTACCGTGATGTCCTTGAGGCTGTCGCCGATGTTGTCGCGCAGCACGCGGTAGTCCGACACGTTGCTGAGCGGAGCCGCCAGCACTGCGCCGCGGTGCGCCGTGCTGTGCACAACGGAACGTTACTGATCGTGTCACTCGACTACTAGTACTGCTGAGCGGTGCGCGAGCAGACTCACGTGTCGAGCCAGTACAGCGTGCCGTTGTAGAGCGTCAGCGCGACCGGGTGGTGCCGCTGCGGCGCGAAGCGGGCCAGCTGCGCGCGCGCCGAGCCGTCGTAGCGCGCCACCCACAGCACGGCCGCCAGCGCCTCCGCCCAGTACACGTGCTGCGTGCGCGCGTCCAGCGCCACGTCCGCCACGGCCGAGCCGTTGTACAGCAGGTCGCGCTGCGAGCCGTCCAGCCGCGCGCGCTGCAGCCAGCCGCCGCCCGCCAGGAACAGCCAGCCGCCCGCCGGGTCCACCGCCATGGCTGCAACACACACACGCCGCGTCACCGCCCGCTCTCGCCGCACGGCCGCGAGCTCCGCAGCGCAGACTCACCGGTGACGGCCAGCGGGTCAGTGTCCAGCAGCACGTAGCGGTGCGCGCCGTCCAGCCGCGCCACCAGCACCAGCGCGCGCCGCGGGTCCGACCAGTACAGGTTGCGCGCGCGCCAGTCCACGGCCAGCGCGGCCGGCCAGTCCGCCGCGCCCGCGCCCGCGTCCGCCACGCGCGTGCGCCCCGAGCCGTCGCGCCGCACGCGCCACACGCCCGCCGCCTCCGAGTCCACCCAGAACAGCCACTCGCCCTCTGCGACACACACGGGAACATCAGACGCGCGACAGGCGACGTCGCTGACACACGCGGCGTCACTGCGCGCACTCCTCACCCGCGTCGTAGTCGATGGCGGACGCCATGCTGAGCTGCGGCACGGGCGGCAGCAGGCCGCGCGGGTCCTGCTCCTGCAACAGCGGTCGTCTCGTCACATACAGTACGTACTAGTCGTGATGGCCGTACCGAACAGAGCGTGTGCTACCTGCGTCTCGTTGCTGGCGTTGAGCGGCGCGCCGCGCAGCTCCCAGCTCACCGAGTACACCACCACCTCGTCCACGGCTGCGGACACACCGATACTGTTCGTTACTGTTCATACATGTCAGCAGAAGCTGGTGCCGCAAGCCGTACCGGTGCAGTTGTCTCCGTGCTGCTCGTAGCCGGTGGCGCAGCGGCACTCGCTGTGCGCGTCGGACACGGGCAGGCACAGGTGCGCGCACGGCCGCGCCCGCAGTGCGCACGCGCCGCGCACGGCTCGCTGCGTGCCCGCGTCGTACACGCGCAGCGACAGCACGCCCTCTGCACACACAGGCCACATAACTTACTTACTTCACTTGTGACTAACTCATTGTTTTTGGTTTTAATTTATTTATTAATAAAGGTTCACCAAGAGCTTCCGTGTATACACAACAAATCTTAAGAGTCCGTGGATAAAATTCACTCGCTAGAGTTTAAGCAAATTTGTTGCGATCCTATGTACGGGTTAAGACCGAGTGTAGTGATCGTTTAAACCATTTTGACCTTTTAGACGATATTATTATTTTTAAGTTACATACATAACTACATTATTAAGTAGCGAGTACGGTTTAGAAATAAAAGTCATGAACTTGTGTGCTTATCACAATCAACGTGTTGTGTTATTCGATTTTTTCATCAGGAATTTCTCAATAGCAGCCATGGAGTCAGAATTTGTGCCCGATTGATGGAAATAGGCTCGGCTAATTTACTTACGCAAAAACCTGTACAGGCTGAATCAGCAAGTTTCATTAAGCAACTTATAGTATTTACAACTTCGACTTGTTAAAAGGCGCTGAAAAACATTGGCGTGAATACTGATACTTGGGATCTTATAATGACCTACTTGGTTGTGTCAACATTAGAGCCCGAGTCTATGAAGTTATGGGAACACAACACATACCCACTTGGTCAGACGTGCAACAATGACATACCCACTTGGTCAGACGTGCAACAATGACATACCCACTTGGTCAGACGTGCAACAATGACATACCCACTTGGTCAGACGTGCAACAATGACATACCCACTTGGTCAGAATTAAGCGACTTTTTAGAAACAAGATTTAGAACTTTAGAAATGATTGAAAGTACTAAAATAAAAACAGTGCAACCAAAATCTGTGGCTAAACCTAAAGTATTTCATTCCTATGTTACCTACCAGTAGCAACGAGAAAAGGTTCGAAAAGAAATGTGCCTTATGTAGTGATGACCACTATATATTTACCTGCAAGAAGTCTGGAGATAAGTCTGCCAAGGAAAAACAAGAATTTGTGCAAACGAATAAATTGTGCTACAATTGCCTACCACCAACACACCTCGTCAGTAAGTGTCGTCAGTCCACGTGTTGTAAGAAAGGCGGTCGGCGGCATCATTCGCTCCTGCACTTCGAGAGGGAACAGAAGATCGAGAGACCAAACGAAGGTGGTACTTCGCCCACAGGTATAGCTAACGAGCTACCTACAGGTACCAATATTTCTGTATTTAATAATGAGCAAATTGTAGCTAACTTTTCTATTAAACATAATATTCGATCAAACAGTATCATATTTTAGTGTTTAGTTTTTTTGTATGTTCATATTAAAGAACTCCGTTCTTTGGAGGGCGGAATGTTTAAACGTACGAACGAATGTTCTCGGTACATCAATGTGCAACTAACTATAGCTGTGTAAGTCAAACATCATACAGTCAACCTACCTAACGTATTTAGTGAGAAATAAATCTTTGGAAAGGACACACGTCTATTTAATTCAAAATCCTGCAAACACAAAATTCAACGTTATCGCTTTAAACATGGACTTACACAGTCGCCAATGACTGGTTAACCAGCATTCACAAAAATAAGTGATAACATACAAAGAATATAAAAATTAAGACAAGTGGCTCTAGAAATGGGTCACAACTAAACTAAATAAACAACTCAACAATTAGACAATTAAACTCCTTAAAAAAAAGAACTCACAGACTCGGACTCATTAAAAACCAGTACTTATGCATTTTTAAGCGATTAGGTATACGAGAAACCAAGGGACTAGCATATTACCGCACAACTGGAACTACTGAACATGAACACATAAGCCTTCCATTTACTATTATTAGTAGTATTTTTAGATCCCATTATTTATTAACAGATAAGAAAAGAAAAGAAGTGTCTGATGAGATGACGAGTATACAGAAGTATGTAAGATGAAGACATGCTGCGCCGACCCCACATGCATTAGGAATGGGATAAGGGCAGAAGAATGATGATAATATTTAACAGATGCCTCTGTTGTTGTCATAAGTTTTTGAGATATATACGATATATTATTATTATTATTATAATTATACGATATATACACTGACCTGCAAAAATAAGTACTACACCTTTAAAAATTCAATTTTTCCTAAACTATAGAAGTAACTTTAGAGATGGAAAATAAAAAACGTTATAAAGCAATTTTTATCAGCTTTCTTTGAAACTATAGACAAAATTAAACTATTTTTCGAGTCCTTTTTGTTTCGAAATTATACTTCGTGTCTCAACCGAAGACGATTACAAATTTACTTGCAGCAGTACATGAGAAGGTGCTGTCTTTGCCACACTTTTAGATACTCATAGCTTAAAAAAAAACAAAACCGGACACTACGTCAAGTGTCCTGTCTCGCTCCCACCACTGGCACGAGGCGCTATCGTTCTCGCTCTTTATTCATTACGTGTTTTCGTGTTGTCGGAGTCACACTACTCATAATATTATTTTCCTTCGAGAGTTTTTAGTTTATTATAGGATCATCAAAGTTTAAAATGGGAAAACGAAAGCGTTCGCGATCTAAGGATAGTGATAATTATTATCATAGTATTCGGAAAAAGGTGAAAAAAGTCGAGCGTAAACTGCAAAGATATCGACGAAGTAGCGTCATCTTCGGAACGTTCTTATTTTGAAAGTTTATCGGATTACGAAGACGCAAATATTGATGTTGAATGTCTGGACGAGCAAGGTATGTACCTACAGGTTACCTTATTAGTCCTATTACTTAGACGGTGACCCATTCTACTTTCTACCTAAAATATATTTTTTCCTTTTTCTCGATGTACCCTCATTTAATAACCTATGAGAAAAAATAAGATGAATTATTATAACGTAATTAATATAAAATCATCTTCACGTATATCGTGTTGAAGATAAGTTGTTTAAAACGTTAATCGTTTTGAAGTTGCGAAACAATTTGAATACTTTCTCCATGTAAATCGTGTAGAGGACAATACAATTCTCCACGTAAATCGTGTCGAAGATTTCAAGTACCTACTTGTTTTGGTTTTCAAACTTGGTTAGTGAGGACCATAGTGTAATAACTTTTATCTATTTCTCCACGTATATCGTGTTGAGGTAACACAAATTTATTTAACCTCCATGTGAATCATGTTGAGATCCTAATTGTCCTATTCCGCGTAAATCGCGTTGAATTTAGTAGACATAAAAGTCCTATGACTATACTCTTTACAGGTCAAGAAATTCCGAACATGGAAACCAATTTAAAGGAATCCGATGTACAGGACGCACCGGCACTCTCGGAACCGATCGTACCGTCTGCTGCTGAGGAAGCGATAACTTTGGTGCCCACGGAAGCAGAGAAAACTGAAGAGGTACTTGACCCTGAAATTTTAATGATGCTAGGTGAAGATCCGTCTACCCAGAAGGAACATGGGGACGATTTACATAAAGATATTGCCGCTAGATGGACACATGTTTTAAGTAATGGGTTACCTAAAGAAAGCAAATTGGAATTAATGAAACAATACTTACCAGCAGAAAACTGTAGTTGTATGAATCCACCGAAACTTAACCTAGAAATTGAGGCGGCTTTAACAGCCCTTAATATTAAAAAAGATTTGTTTAGCCAATACAAGCAGAATCAGATATCTAGCTGCTTATCAGCTATTGGTAAAGTCCTTAATTGGGCCTTGTCCGCTTCTAAAGACACGTTACCACAAGCACAGGAAATTATAAAACCATTAAGTGACGCTGGACGACTCCTGTGTGACAATCATTACAGAGAGTCACAGTCGAGGCGATATGCCGTCATTAACAATTTGAATAAAGAGACTCGAGAAATCGTGAAAAACACAAAGATAGATCAATACTTATTCGGTACCAACCTTTCTGAACATCTCAAATCAGCAAAAGCAATATCTAAATCTGGTCTGGAGATGAAGACTACTCAGCGCGCTCCTTATAAGCCTCCGACAACACAATACCCAAGGGGGGCTTTAAACGCGAGGGGGGTTCCGCGAGCAGCAGCCGGCCAGTCGCGTCGGAACCCCGCTCCACGCAGACCAGCAGCAGCGCCGCGAGATCGCCGCCCAGACTCGTACCACCAGAACAGGACCAGCTCGGCGCGTCAGAGGCCCAGGAGACGCTGACCTCACAAGCCCAGGTAACACTCGCGGGCAGATTGCAGTACTTTTACCATAACTGGTGTCGTATAACCAGTGATCATATAGTATTATCTTGGGTACGAGGCTATAGTATACCGTTTGAACAAGAACCTGTACAAACTGTTCCTCCCCGAAATTCCTGTAAATCGATATCGGAATGCAAGATTATTGATAGTTGTATCACAGAATTATTAAAATCAAAGTTTATTACAACCTGTGAGCCCTGCGAGGGACAATTTATATCACCCATATTTACATTACCAAAAGCTAACGGCGAACATCGCTTTATTTTGAACCTTAAAAATCTCAATAAATTTATTCAACTCGAACACTTTAAATTGGAAGACTACAGAACAGCATTAAGATTGTTAGATAAAAATAATTTCATGGCAACTTTAGATTTAAAGGACGCCTACTTTTTAATCCCTATAAATAATCATGATAGGAAGAAATTACGTTTTGAGTGGAAATCACAACTATACCAATTTAACGTTCTCCCCTTCGGTCTATGTACTGCCCCGTTCGTGTTTACCAAACTGTTAAAACCTGTCCTACAGTATCTGCGAGCTCGAGGTTTGATTTCAGTTAATTACTTAGATGATTTTCTTTGTATTGGACAATCATATGATGAATGCGTCTACAATATTAACAAGACACAGAATCTTTTACAAAACTTAGGTTTCGTAATAAACTTTAATAAAAGTCGAGTAACACCGAGTACAGAATGTAAATTTTTAGGATTTGTTTTCAATACTGTAGCTATGACTATTTATCTTCCCGAAGAGAAGAAAAATCGCATCTTAAACAAAACTACAGAATTTTTAAATTTAAGTAAATGTTCAATCAGGTACTTTGCTGAATTCATAGGCCTACTGACTTCTGCATGCCCTGCCGTCAGTTACGGATGGATTTACACAAAATTATTTGAAAGGGAAAAATTTTTAGCTCTGGATAACTCTTACAATTATAACAAGACAATGACACTGTCAAATTCATTGAAACAGGACCTCCATTGGTGGAGAAATAATATTAAAAACTCAATATGTCCTATTCGTAATAATGATTATTGTCTCGAAATATACAGCGATGCGTCAACCACTGGTTGGGGCATTGCTTGCGGTAATGAAAGTTCACACGGGAATTGGACAGAATTAGAACTTAATATGCACATTAATATTTTAGAACTGAAAGCCGCGTTTTATGGTTTAAGAATATTCGCTCCTAAACTTCGAGATTGTTGTATACTGTTGAGAATCGATAACACAACAGCAATCAGCTATATAAATCGAATGGGGGGTATACAGCATACCCATTTAAATGAAATAGCCCGGAATATTTGGCAGTGGTGTGAACATAGGAACATTTATATATTTGCTTCGTACGTTAAATCTTCGGATAACATTATTGCAGATCGGGAATCACGTAAAATAATGTGGACACGGAATGGGAACTAGCTGAATATGCATTCTCGGAAATAACATATAAATTGGGTGTACCCAACTTTGATCTCTTTGCTAGCTCACAAAACTACAAATGTCCAAGATACGCCTCATGGAAGCTCGATCCCCATTCTGAAATAGTAGATGCTTTCACCTTCAACTGGAAAGACCTTTATTTCTATGGTTTTCCGCCGTTCAGCATTATAACCAAAGTCTTGCAAAAAATAATTAGAGATAAGGCAGAAGGTATACTAATTGTACCCTATTGGCGTTCACAACCTTGGTATCCACTATGGACCAAATTAATAATATCAGAAAAAATATTTTTTGGACCTGACCAAGATTTGTTATATTCTCCTTTCAGAACACACCATCCACTACACGCAGACCTTATCCTAGTGGCAGCGAGATTATCAAGCAATCAATGATAGCTAGAGGCATTCCGGAGACATCTTTGGGTATCGTAATGGCTTCATTTGCACCAAAAACCTTAAATCAATATAGCTGTACCCTTAAATCTTGGGTAACTTACTGTCACGACAATAATTATGACTTTCTTAAATCCACTAGTATTCAAGTTATTTCCTTTTTAACAGTGAAATTTAACGAAGGAGCTAGTTATAATACGATAAATACACACAGATCTGCCCTGTCAATTATTCTAGGTACAGAAATCACATTAAATAGTTGTGTTAATAGGTTCATAAAGGGTGTATACAGGTTACGACCTCCCAATCCTAAATACACAGCAACTTGGGACCCTAATAAAGTGTTGAGCTATGTGTCCAGTTGGTATCCCTACACGAATATAACACTTGATTTTTTGTCAAGAAAAACAATTGCTTTGTTAGCAATAGCTTCTGCGCAAAGAATGCAGACACTAAGTTTAATTAAATTAAAAAATATCAGTACAGAAGATGATATGATTGTAATTAAAATATCTGAATTAATTAAAACGTCAAGACCTGGGACCTTCCAACCACTAATCAGGTTACCCTTTATTCGTGAAAATTTATCCATATGTCCAGCTACTGTGGTTCAAGCTTATATTGATAAAACTTCATCCTTTTTTTTTTTTTTTGGATGGGAAATCATCAAATGACTTCTCCCGCTCTGGGCTGAGCAGGAGAGAGTGTCAGACTTTTACTGACTAAAACCCATCCATGTTCCTTCCTCGCCCTTTGTGTTCCGGGGCCACGGTATCTCTTTCGAATAGTCCCGCAGCCCCGGAATAGTCCCGCAGCCCCGGTAAAACTTCATCCTTACGCCACAATCAGTTAGACGACCATCTGTTCATTAGTTTTCGAAAACCCCATAAAAAGGTATCTTCGCAAACACTAGCTCACTGGGTCAAAAAAGTTTTAGAGGATAGCGGCATTGACATATCGATATTCGGAGCCCACAGTACTCGCCACGCCTCAACGTCAGCAGCTCATAGACTGGGTGTAAACCTGGAAGTGGTACGGAAGGCCGCAGGTTGGAGTAATACTTCTAATGTTTTACTATAACAGACTTCTGTTACTATAACAGAGATATCATTAACCCTGTTATCAGCGATTTCGCTAAATCAGTAAATATAGCACATTTACTGATTTTTAATTATATCGAGACACAAAATATTATTTTAACATCATTATTGGTTACGTTTAAGTCTCATGCAATAGGGTGCAAGCCCATTATCACACATTACCATTCAACTGGACATTATACATCCAGACTCCAGAATCAGTGTTAGGTATAATCATGTACACCTATCGAATTGACTATTTTTGTTAAGATTAGGATAGATGTAACTGGATGTAACAAACTGTAAAAGTCTGATTAGTATGTAGATTATTTAAATACTTATTTAATTTTTGTTATTAATGAAAAGATAAGTTTATGATTATGAAAGAGATTAAGAATTAAGAGAATAAGTTATCATTATGGGGTTAAGATTATTTAAATGTTCTGTTTTTTAGGGTTTTGTTGATTAGTAAAAGGATTCATAATATTACAATGTTTGCTTTCCCTTTTTTGTCATGATAATTACTCTAAACATCCGCAAGTAAATTTGTAATCGTCTTCGGTTGAGACACGAAGTATAATTAAGAATCAAACGAACTTACCTTGTGAAGTTTGATTCCAATTATACGAGGGTCTCAACCGAAGACGATTACAATCCCACCCATCCCTATCAGAACCCCTAAAGACAAAAAAGAAAAGTTAATAATATACAAACAGCTAGAAGCTGTTTTTCTCTAAAATTAATGAATAAAGAGCGAGAACGATAGCGCCTCGTGCCAGTGGTGGGAGCGAGACAGGACACTTGACGTAGTGTCCGGTTTTGTTTTTTTTTTAAGCTATGAGTATCTAAAAGTGTGGCAAAGACAGCACCTTCTCATGTACTGCTGCAAGTAAATTTGTAATCGTCTTCGGTTGAGACCCTCGTATAATTGGAATCAAACTTCACAAGGTAAGTTCGTTTGATTCTTAAGTATATCTTGTGTACTTAAAAAGTTATTGCAATTTTAAAAGTGTGATACTTATTTTTGCAGGCCAGTGTAGACCTCTATGTACGAAATAAATAAATAAACTTTCTGTGTGCCAAATTTTATCTATTATTTATTTAATTGTAGTTTTGTGTAAAAGAGTAACAAGCATTCATACATCCACACAAACTTTCACAATTATAATATAAGTACCTACACGAATATTATAAAGAGGAAAGATTTGATTGTTTTTTTGTTTGTTTGCATTGAATAGGCTCCGAAACTACTTGACCGATTTGAAAAATCCTTTCACTGTTGGGAAGCTCTCTATCTCCGGTGAACATAGGCTATATGCGGGTTGCAAGATTTTTCTTCGAAAAAACTTTTCATCCCCAAAACTCCACATCAAGACGGAGCAAGACTTAAAAAAGTTCTTATTCTAAAAGTTCTTGTGCTGAGAATGTCGATTCAACGTCCGGGCAAGTTGAACATCGCTCACTCCGCCTCATTAGGTTTGAGAACCTCAGTTATTTGTTTTTTCTACGCATTCCTTTCTCGCCGTCCTTTTGTTTGCTTATCGCTAGTTCTTAACCAGTTCGTACATTGTTGCTATTATGACTTTAAATCTTCTACTCGTTACCTAAGAGATGTGTTTTGCTTACCGAGACCTAACAGTCTACCCTACAATCATTATATTTTACTTCTTGACTTGCATCTATGTACTACGCTTTACGGACCTTATTTGTATGGAGATAAAGTTTTATTTTCCTTAATTGTTTTCATCTCTCAATATTTAAACTGGCTAACTGATGGTATATCCGATTCCGAATTATTTGATGACAGATATATGATATGGAGACCGGGATTACACCAGTACATGTCAGACTACGGGAGGGGGGGTTTTAATCGCCGTTAGGCGTGAGATTGTGACTCATGCGCGCGGCGAGTGGCACTCATCGGCAGAAGACCTGTGGGTCACATTAACCCTACAACAAAAAAGACCTAGAATAACAAACAAAATGCATTTATGCGTTGTTTACATTTGCTCTCAGAACCTAGGTAACTCATTAACAACTCAGCTGGGTAACTTTTCTGATAATATGACTAACATTATAATGGAGCACCCGGTCGACAAGTTTATTGTGCTGGGTGACTTTAATCAATCCAATATAACCTGGATCCCTGCCGATGATAGTTATGCTCTCCACCCTACAAACCTGAATGGTCATGTCCAATCCATTTTTTTTGACAACATTAACGCAACTAACCTGTTGCAGTACAACTGTCACCCTAACAAAAATAATAAGATTCTGGACTTGGTGTTTTCCAATACTGAAGTTTCCGTCTCCTGCAGCATGGACCCCCTTGTTCCTGAAGATCCGCACCACAACGCTTTATGTATCACGGCGGACTTTGTTCAGCTGCATAGTCTGCCAGCTCGTCCCTATGTTAAATACTTGTATCGGTCTGCCGACTATGCAGCAATTAAAGATGATCTTAACATTGTTGACTGGCAATTCGAGTTGGGCCACAGGTCACTGGACGATGCCGTAGCATTCTTTTATGATGTTTTATATAAAGTTCACAAACCTTACATCCCAACGAAAACAGTTGTTTCCCAGTCTAAATACCCCCTTTGGTATAAAAGTTCGTTAATTAAAATTATTAAAGAAAAATCAAAATTCCACGCTAAATTCAAAAAGTATGGGAACGACTCGGACTACCAATCTTTTGTAATATTACGGCAACGTGCAAAGGACTTAGAGAAGTGCATGTTTGAGGATTACATGGCCAATGGAATCCGCTATTCGTAACAACCCTCGAGCCTTCTGGAGCTACGTAAACTAAAAAAACAAAACAACTCCTACCCTTCTGTGCTGTGGTTTGGAGACCGGTCCTCTAGCAATGGTGAAGAAATATGTGACTTCTTCGGCGAGTATTTTCTGTCAAACTTTTGTGAATCCACTAGCTCTGAGAGTAGTGCGGAATACCATTGTACCAGTGAGCGGACTGATTACAGTCCATACGATATTGCCGCTATCGAGGTTTGTGAAAACGAGGTTAGGAAACTGCTAAAGCACTTGGACTTAAATAAATCTGCTGGTCCGGACAAGCTCCCACCGGTTTTCATATTAAACTGTGCTGCAAGTCTCTCGGTTCCTATTACAATATTATTCAGACGATCTCTGAATACCGGGGTTATGCCCGCTATATGGAAATCGGCTTATATTACTCCCATTCACAAAAAGGGACCGAGAAACTGCGTGGACAACTACAGACCGATATCCAAGTTATGCGTGTTTGCTAAAATATTAGAAAAAATTGTGTACAGGCAAGTTTACTCTGCTCTCAGGCTCAGTTTCAGCGAACACCAGCATGGCTTCTTGGGTGGTCGGTCAACAACTACAAACCTCGTTCTCTGTAGTGACTTCTTGTCAGAGGCTATGTCTAATCGGTCCCAAATCGACGTTATTTATACAGACTATGCCAAATGTTTCGACAGAATTGATCACGTAGTTCTCATGCGTAAACTTCTATCGATGGGCATTAGGGGTAATCTTTTCCGTTGGTTTAAGTCGTATGTGGAGGACAGGTGTCAGACCGTTGTGCTGAATGGGTATTCATCAAGATCAATGCGTATTCCATCTGGAGTTCCTGCTTCCTCCACTCTAAAATACTTCTATACGCGGATGACATGAAAATTATGTCTAACATATCCACTTTGTCAGATGCTCTATCATTGCAGGAGGATCTAGATAGGTTTCAGTACTACTGCATCACTAACAAGCTCCATTTAAATGTCTCCAAATGTTACGTGTGCTCCTTCACTAGGAAGCCCGTACCTATAACATTCGACTATAAACTTTTAGACAAATCCCTAGCTAGGGTTAACACAGTCAAAGACTCATGAGAGACGTGTTTGTTATCGCCTGGTGGTGGTGGAGACGTCAATGTGATAATCAGAATGAAGATGTAAATCACACAGTAATGAAAAGGAATGAAGCCTTTGTCAAACGCAGGCGGATGAAGGAAGTACATAGCATAGTACCTACTTGTAATGAAAGGTTTGTTCATACAGGGGTACAAAAAATAAAAATATGGTTTACAAAAAAAAAAAACTAGTTTTATTTTTAGAAAAACAAAAAACTATCTTTTATAGATAGGAACAACATATAAGTTACAAATGGCTGGAAACCAAGTGACTCGCTTTATTGATTTAATACTATGTATACACAAACAAATCAACATTTTGAATAATCATTATTGAATCACACTGCATTAAATAAATTAGTAACAGAGTTTTGACCGTCAGTTTTCTTAACCTCTTTACGGTAAAAACGCCTAAATGTATTTTCTGATCTCCAATTGCCTCTGGAGAGAATGTCATCAACTGAACAGTTCTCATACCAACTTTTTGAAGCTACTGCAGACCTAAAACTTCCGGCTGGGGCTTCAATCCCAGCATTCTTCAATACTTTCTTAACCCAGGTAGCTATAACACAACGTGAGGCTGGGCGAGCTTTACCATACGTAGTAACAAATAAATTATCACATTTAGCTTCATTTCTCCTGTTTCCTCCGAGGGTAAGCAACTTTAAAATCCAATGTACTGGATCTAAGCATTTGTTGTCTTTATTTATCATTAACTTCCAACCTGATTGACGATAATTTGCGGAGTCAGTTTTTGAGCCGAACATTGGCCAAAAGATAACATAATGAGTAGTAATTTCGCAATGATTACAATTTATGCTCAAGAGGGTCAGGTCATGGACCCTACGACCAGAACACATTAGTAAGAGGCATGCTGTGTGCTGTGATACCTCATAGAGTTTATCTATGTCAGGATTCTGTTGGCATAGTAAGGATCCAACTTGCTTAACGTCCCAAACTACAGTCTTTGAGGGTTTTGGAATTGCTAGTGCTATAGACTTTAATATTCGTTTGACCAAAGGATGCCCACTAAGCCGTTCTGAAAACTCGAGATCTGGACAACACAAAGTTGAAACTACAGCTTTATGGACAAGTATAGTGTTGTAAGAGAGTCCCTCGATGAGGAGAAGATCAGCTAAAAATCTAGCAAGCGCCACAAGAACCACTTGGCTTGCTTACAGATATGTGATTAAACTTAGCCCATTTTATCCAACGAACCCAGGCTGGCTTATATGTTCTTACAGTAGACGATCGCCAGCTTTTCATGAGAAGATGCTTCTGTTGGGTTGTCCAGTCACTTAGTTTTTCGTTCCACCCCCACATCTCCAAACTTCCAATGTCATTTCGTTGACCTTGTGAGGGGGTTTGTTGGTTGAGGTGTCCATTAGTACTTGGCAGAGGTTCCTGATCGTCCAAGGGCGGTCTGTTGCCCGATTTTTCAGATCCAGTCTCCAAAAGACTTGGTCCCATTTCGGGGCGACAATTAGAAATATTCCTTGACACTTGTTCAGATGGATCAGCACTTTCGGTATCAGGAATGGTGGCGGAAAAATCCATGCCAATGGATAGTTCCAGATTCGGCTGAAGGCATTTTGAAACTCGGCCTGCTGATCTCGGTGATCCAGACTGCAGTACCTGGGGACTACATGGGCTCGCTGAGACGCGAACAAGTCTATCACTGGGGTTCCCCATTGGGCAAATATTAGGCGTGTTACTTGAGGGAGTAGATGCCACTCTGGTAGTCTCTGTAGTCGAGATAGTCTGTCCGCTTCTACGTTGTATACACCCGGAATGTGGTAAATGGTTAAATGAATCCGGTAAGAGTCTACAAGCTGCAGAATCTGGTAGGTCAGGTCTACAAGCGCTAGGGATTTTGTACCGCCTTCGTTCCTCAGATACGATACCGCAGTCTTGTTGTCGCACTGAACGTGTAAACTGGCTTTGTGCAGGCTTTGGCCACAATATTGTATCGTTTTTAGAATCGCAAGCTTCTCCTTCTGATTGCAATGAAGCAACTTTTCTTGTTCTTTCCAAGTGCCGGAAACATAGGTGTCGTTTATGTAAGCACCCCAAGCGTTGTCTGAGGCATCGGTGACAATATAGTGTGTTGGATGTGGGACATGGATAGGAGACGAAGTCTCGAGATAATTTTGCCACCATCGTAAGTCCCTCTGGGCTGCCTCCGGCAGTGAGGTCTGTGTTGTTGGTATCAGGTGTAACATGCTGATGCATAGTTTTTGAAGTTGACGACAATTTATTCTTCCGCGAGGTACAACAAAGCTTGAAAAGTTCATCATTCCTACGATGCTTTGTAATTCCTTTAGGCATGCTTTTTGCTTGTTGATCAAGCGAGTGATCATGGTTTTCAATTTCAAGCACTTTTTTGCTGGAAGTGATTTTATGTTCTTCCATGGATCCCATAATATGCCTAGATATTCTATTGCTTGTCTTGGTTGCAGGATAGACTTTTCGTAGTTTATCATCCATCCTAAATATTTTAAGATGTCCACTGTGGTCTTGACGTGACTCACCAGTGTTTCGTGATCTTGATTGACTAACAGGTAGTCGTCTAAATAAATTACTACACGCATTCCGCGGTCTCGAAGAGTCTGAGCAATCCAATTGCTCAAGGAGGCAAACGTTTTCGGTGCTGAACTGAGCCCGAAGGGAAGGCAGTTCATTTGAAGCAATTGGCCTTGGTAAACTAGCCGTAAAAATATTTTGTGAGCCTCTGTAATTGGCAGGTGGAAATATGCCTGAGATAGGTCTATTTTCACCATCCAATCGTTTGGTTGAAGGAAGTCTGGGATTCTGAAAATATTGATTAGCCGGAAGTTGGAGGCATCGACAAAACGGTTTAGGGCTTTGAGATTGAAAATCGGTCTGAAATCCCCGTCCCCTTTGGGTACCAGAAACATAGGTGAAATGAAACTTTGAGTCAGTGGCATGACTGTAAGCACCTCTTGTGATATCATTTTGTGAATAATTTGATCCATTTCTGGAGAATGAGGCGTCGACTGGACTGAATTTTGTAGATTGGGCATATGAAGTGGAGGCTTTCGTACGAACGGAATTCGGTAACCGGATATTGTTTTTAATATATAATCTGGTGCGCCCATTTTCTTTCACCGGTCGTGAAAAAACCTCAGCTGACCGGCGCGAAACGAACTCGTTGAGTCAGAATCGGCGTGAATTTCCTCTCCTATCCCGGTGGGATGAGGGAGAGGCTTTGCGGCTGGTATTTGGATTGTCATTGGATCTGGGGTTATTTGATTGCTTACCACCCCGGCCCCGAAAGGGCTTGCCGCCGTTAAAGAACGGTTTATTATTCGGCTTTGAAGAGGTATGCCCCATATGTTTATAGGTCACCTTTCGCTGACTCGAAAGTGGAAACTTTCGCTGAGCCGTGGATGTGCTTGGATCGGTCTCCGGTGCAGAAGCGCGATCCTTGTCACGAGGCCAGAATACTTTATTCACGCCTCCCGCTTTTTCTAACGTAGAAGTAAGTTGTTCAGCTACGAAAAGATTGTGACATGACGGCGGAATTTTTCTCATCATGGTCTTGTGCAGTGGATCCTTGACACCAGCCAAAATAGTTTCCCTTCGCTGCTGTATACATTCTGCGCGGTGTCCGCAAATCATTTGTAATGTATCGCTAGAAATTCTTGCGTACTCACGATTTACAAAAATATCAGTTATTTTTTCACTTATCGTTTCAGGGTTCAAATTATCTGCCTGTCTAGTCCAGCTTAGAAAGGAGCGAAGCTCCATTTGCAGCTGTTCTTTTTGTTTAATAAGGGCGAAAGTCAAGGAACCAAAAGATTTTTCCATATTAATTAAAGAGCGCGAGGCATCATATCGTTTCAACTCATCATTTGCATCGAGTTCCGTGAAACCGGGGGTATGTCTATAACTTTTTTGAACTTCAGAATACCTAACATTTGTCCAATCAGGATCATTAAAACGTTGAATATTCTTTAAAATGTCTAAATACGCACTTGGTGTTCTTAAGATATCAGGATCTTTCGTTTTCGTGCCTATTGACAATGAAATTTCCGGGCCTAATTAAGAATTATCCGGTTCATCTATAGATATATTATCGCAATACAGTTGACGGCTCACATTATCATCTAAACAATCTTCACGATCATGTTCATATAATGCCCCGGAATCGCATTCACTAGCCCGATTCGTAAAATTTTTCTTAAGATCGGCTACTTCTTCGAATAACTTTTCTAATTTACGGTCTCTTTGGCTGCGCTTATTTCTTTTACGCAAACGGCGAGAACGCTTACGGTTTATTGAGCTATCAGAACTACTAGAACTTGAACTAGTACTTGAGGATGATGCTGAGCTAACACGGCGTTTTCTTTTTCGAGATTGCAAGTTAGTATCTTTATTTAAATCTTGAGTGCTCATATTTTGGTTTGGTAAGATATTTTGATC
Organism: Xestia rhomboidea; assembly: GCA_963853795.1. NCBI lineage: Eukaryota > Metazoa > Arthropoda > Insecta > Lepidoptera > Noctuidae > Xestia > Xestia rhomboidea. The sequence goes on from OY970774.1 coordinate 19,562,207, forward strand.
ACTCATTGTAATTAAAATTACAATAAAAATTACTTTCCGCAAAAAAATAAAAGTTTCAAAAAGGAGGGTACATATAATATAGTTGAAAACGAACGGTAACACCGTTAATAAAACGAGTTTACACACTATTATATTTCGCAGCTTCATTCGACGCGATTTTCTTCTTTTACATGTTGTAGCCGAGTCCTAGGCATTGGCTTCACACAGATTTTCAGATAAAATAAGTAAAAAAATAAAAACCTTATGGCAATACTGGGGTAATTTTCCACATTCAACTCGCTCGGCGGTAGGTACTTCATTCTGTGTTCTGTGTGCAAAGGCTTCGCACAAGAAAAAACTTGCTCATAATGGATTGGAAAAGAAGATACAATTCGGAGGAAACGGATCATAATAAGCGTCGCAGAGTGAATACAGTTAGACGGCGTATTATTTCTTCACCATCGTCGGTTGACGAATTAACCGAACGTAAGTTTTATAATACTACCTTCCTACTTCGGTACCTACTTTTATCGTTAATTTTGTTTCAATTGAGTGATGCGAGAAACCAGCGGGGTTCCCTCTGTCACGTTGATTTGATACAAGTTGACATATAAAAAATGTGATGCGATTCAACCAGCGGGGTTGTTTTCTGTCACGCTTATTTTTGCGCACAATTCAGCGGGAATTGGGTCTACTTCGGTACCTACTTTTATTGTTAATTTTGTTTCAATTGAGTGATGCGAGAAACCAGCGGGGTTCCCTCTGTCACGTTGATTTGATACAAGTTGACATATAAAAATGTGATGCGATTCAACCAGCGGGGTTGTTTTCTGTCACGCTTATTTTTGCGCACAATTCAGCGGGAATTGTGTCTACTTATACTCACCTATTACTACCTATATCTACCTACATTATTGTCTTACATACAACATGATGTTTTATTGTAATGCGAACAACCAGCGGGGTTGCATCCGTTACGCTTGATTGCGCATAGTCCAGCGGGGACTATGCCTACCCTCATTTTAAAATTAATTGATTGTAGTTTTGCTTCGCAAATATCTACTTATTCTGATGGCGGACAATGGCATGACACCAAAGTCTAGCCCGGAAGAAATCTTAGTAGGCGATCCTTTATGTCCTGACACAAAAGAGACTGAATCTTTAGACGATGAAATCCTCGCCTTATTAGGCGATGCTCTTAAGAGCGAAACCGGTCTCGGAACTAATTCACAAAGACATTGCAGCTAGGTGGCACGAAATTCTTATAAAAGGATTACCGAATGAAACAAAAGACAAACTATTGAAGGTTTACCTAGTACCGTCTAATTGCGAAATGATACTAGCACCAAAACTGAACGCTGAAACCAAAACTGCTATAGCTGAAAATCTTGTAAAAGGAGATATTACACTGGAGACAAAACAAAACCAGATAGATTCGGCACTAGCCGCACTATCGCAGGCCGTAAATAGCATATTAGAAAAAGATTTTTCGACGTAAAAACTGCTCAAACCTATCCGTGATGCATATGTCGCATCCTATGCGACAGTCATTATAATGAAACGAAAACACGAAGACTTTTTATAATTTCGTCAATAAATAGTCATATGAAAGAAATTATGACAGAAACTGTTCGAGATCAATACTTATTCGGAGAAAATATTTCTGATACACTGAAATTGGCAAAAACCATTAAGAAATCCGGCACCGACTTGAAATCAACAAAAGCCGCTGCTCCCTTCAGAAATCCAAAATTTAGTAAAAGTAATTTCTTGAAAAATAAAGGTCAAGGTCAGGCAAACTGGAAACCCCTGCAACGAAAACCAGCGGGCAAAGCCGATGCAGGGGTATCACGCGCAGCTCAGTACCAGTACCAGCCCCGCATGAGGAACAGCTTTCAACAGCGGGAAGGAGGAGGTCGATCGTCGCCGCCACCGACACGTCATCGCCAACAACGGAAGCACCAGTAGAGGTACGTTTTGCAGGTCGTCTACAACATTTTTTACGACAGTGGCACGAGATCACTGATGACCCTATCATCTTATCTTTGATTCAAGGATACTAAATTTCTTTCTCATCAGAACCTATTGATGATGTTAAACCTAGTTTTCATACTAAAGCACACAAGGAACTTCTTGATTTTGAATAAACTCACTTTTAAAAATAAGTGCCTTATCAAGATGTACGCCCCACGATCAACAATCGACATGAAAGACGCATATTTTTAATTCCGGTACATAATCTTTACAGAAAATATCTAAGATTTATGTATAATGGTACATTATTTAATTTCAACTGTCGTCCATTTGGTTTAAGTACATGTCCTTACGTTTTCATAAAAATTTGAAACCTGTGGTGGAATATTTAAGATCCAGAGATATGATTTCCGTCATATTATATTTAGATGATTTGGGTTGCATAGGCAGCTGATCTTTTCAAGAATGCGAAAATAATGTAAAATTTACTATGAATCTGCTAGAAAAATTAGGCTTTATTATAAATCATGAAAAAAGTTGCCTTATTCCAAAACAAAGGTGTAAATATCTTGGCTTTGTGTTTGATTCCGCCAATATGTGTTTAGAATTGCCGGATAATAAGAAATCAAAAATTAGAGAACAATTAAAGTTTCTTCGAAAAAAGAAAACTAGTAGACTTAGAGAATTTGCACGTCTGATTGGTCTGTTAGTGTCTGCGGCTCCTGCCGTTCAATATGCATGGGATTACACTAAACAACTTGAACGCCATAAGTACCTAAGTTTATTGGATAATCCTAGCTATAACAGTATAATCGATATACCCCACACAGTAATATATGATTGTGATGATGGTGGTTACTAAGTCTAGATATTAAAACACAGCCTATAACACTTATAGAATTTAAATTAGTTTTTTTTTTTTTCTGATGCATCAATGAGTGGCTGGGCGCTTTTTGCAACAACAATAAAGCTCATGGTTTTTGGACACGAATACAAACCACGCAACATATCAATGAACTAGAATTAAAGGCCAGTTTCTTAGCACTAAAAGTGTTTGCGAAACATTAACAAAATTGAAAAGTGTTATTACGCATTGATAATGTCACTGCCATTTCATGTATTAATAGGATGGGTTCTGTACAATACCCACATTTAAATCAAATTACCCGAGAAATACGGAATGGTGTGAGGAACATAATATAGTAATATTTGCGTCATATATTAATACCAAAGTTAACATTGAAGCAGACAGTTTATCACGAAAACAGTTTACAGTTACAGAATGGGAACTGTGTGAAACGGTTTTCAAATTTTGGTCAACCCAAAATCGATTTTTTTGCAAGTCGTAATACTAAATGTCCTGTAGGTATATATTTCTTGGAAAAGCGACCCGGATGCTTACGCGGTAAATGCATTTACAATTTCTTGGAATAGAATGCGATTTTACGCTTTTCCCCGCTTTGCGTTAATTCTTAAGATGTTACAGAAAATAATAAATGATAGATCTGAAGGGATAGTGGTTGTACCCAACTGGCCAACACAACCTTGGTTTCCCATTTTTAAAAGACTTATGGTTTTAGAACCTTTATATTTCGAACCAAATATTAACCTATTAAAATCTCCTTTCCGATTATCACGCAGTCTCCATCAAACGCTAACATTAATTGCCGCCAAATTGTCAGGAAAGCACTACAGCTAAGATTTTTTTCACAAAATTCAATCGATATAATGTATATATATAATCGATAGCGGTATGATAGCACTATTAAATTGTGGGTTAATTACTGTAATAATATAAGAATGATTATTTGATTGGATCGGTTTCAGTAATTATTGATTTATTAACAGAATGTTACAAAAATGGTGCGAAATACGGCACAATAAATTCACATAAATCTGCATTACACTTTCTATTTCCAAAAACAATGACCTAAAGCGATTTATGAAAGGTATATTTAGGTTGAGACCGCCCGCTCCTAGATACAGTGTTACTTGGGATCCAAATGTGGTTTTGGAATATTTAGGTCAAAAATGGCCCAACGATCGGCTTAATTTAGAAAAGTTATCTAAAAAGACATGTTACGTTGCTGGCACTAGTAACTGCCCATCGGGTTCAAACGTTCTCACTCAAAGATGTAAATAATATAAAAATTCTAAGCATCATCATAACAGTACCCGATCTTATTAAAACATCACGAGTTAACTCTTTACAACCTCTATTAAAACTACCCTTCTACAACGAAAACGAAATATTAACTTCTATAACATGAAATATGCCCTGCTAGATCCTTATAAGAATATTTAAATAAAACAAAATTGTTGCGTTATAGAAATAACAATTTATTCATTTCATATAGAAAACCATATAATAAAGTAACCTCACAAACACTTAGCAGTTGGATCAAAAGTACACTTTCCCTCAGTGGAGTTGACAAGTCAGTTTTCAGTGCTCATAGCACCCGTCATTCTTCCACCTCTTCCGCTAAACAACTCGGTGTCAGTCTGGATGTAATCCGCAAAACTGCTTGATGGTCAGAGTCATCCAAAGTTTTTGCTAACTTCTATAATAAGGAGTTCGTTCATGATCCTAAACAATTTGCAAATATGATTTTGTCAAATGCATTAACAACCAATTTGGAACATGATTATTTTGTTTTCAATAAATAATTTTTGATTTTAGCTACCATTTATCTAGTTTCATTTTACTGATGCTCTGAACATCCTACAACATGTAAAAGAAGAAAATCGCGTCGAATGAAGCTGCGAAATATAATTAATGATCAAACGAACTTACCCTTACGTGAAGTTCGATCATTATTATATGAGCAGCTTCATTCGACGCGATAACAAGAACCCACCCTTTTGCCCCAACCCTAAATATGAAACGAAAAAGATAGATCCTGATATAAAAATATATCTAGTCCATAATCTACTAATCTATGGTTGTATAGTATGTAGGTAGATATTGAGGTAAATACCTACCTACATAAGTAATGCTTTAAACAAGAATGAAGTACCTACCGCCGAGCGAGTTGAATGTGGAAAATTACCCCAGTATTGCCATAAGGTTTTTATTTTTTTACTTATTTTATCTGAAAATCTGTGTGAAGCCAATGCCTAGGACTCGGCTACAACATGTAAAAGAAGAAAATCGCGTCGAATGAAGCTGCGAAATATAATAATGATCGAACTTCACGTAAGGGTAAGTTCGTTTGATCATTAATTATTCACAGAAGTACAGATGTTGTACATTGTATTCTGATTTCAATTATGTCTTCGAAAATTATACTTTGTATAAAAATGTTCTTTACCTTAGTGTTGACCCTGTACGCTGTACTATAGTGTTAAATAACTCTTTCAAATTTGACATAAGCACTTTATGATAGCGAAATCTTCGTTTGTTTCTTCGATGTTATCAGGACAGGAACAACGACGTCAATGAGTCTAATCCAAAAGCAAACCGACGTTTGCAACTGCTGGTGGTGGCGGGAGGAGAGACAGAGACGGCTATAGTACGCGACAAGGAGGGAGAACGGAAGCGAAAAAAGGACAGGGCGATGGCCTCTCTCTCATGTATTATTAGGCTTCAAATTTACGGTCAAGTTATTTAATGTAAGTTATTTGAAAAATGTCGCATGGTCGCCGCTCACGCCGCGCCGCTCGGTTAGACGGCACCATAATATTAATAAGGGGTACGGGAGGGGAGTCAATGTCAAGAAATAAAGTGCCGCGCGGCTCAGTCCCGCGGTCGGCTCCTTACGCAGCACTCGTGTGCGGAATTGAATAAATTTTGCTAGAATATATTGACAGTATATATGCTTTAAATTCGTTTAGCAGGTAATTCAACCCAAAACAAAAGTTATTTTTTTCAAAAAAACAAAGTTCTTTTCAGAACTATACATCAGTTCTTTTCAGAAGAAAACAACAGTTCTTTTCAGAACTAAATCCATTTTTTTTAATTTGTTTTTTAGTATATAATATATTGTAACTTTTAACTATCCAAACAGCTTAGCGACTCGAGTAGTTCTTATAATTTTTCAATTACATTTTTATAGCTATTAAGCAAATAATTTAGTACAAAGTTGGTACAAAGGCAGTTAATTTTTTCTTTTTTTTAAATGAAAAAAGAAAAATTAACTGCCTTTGTACCAACTTTGTACTAAATTATTTGCTTAATAGCTATAAAAATGTAATTGAAAAATTATAAGAACTACTCGAGTCGAACATCTAGATCTCAACTTTCTAGAAATAGTTCCCAGGCGAGGGTATCAAAAAGACGCCGTGATGGAGAATCTTCATCAGAAACTGAAAATCGTCTTGCAAGTCGAAGAAAATACGCATCGCAATCGCGTGCCAGAGAGTCGAGTATCGAGCGCTCGGAAAGGCTTGCTCAACAAAATTTAAGGACTTCTCAAGTACGCGCGCGAGAGTCGAGTATCGAACGATCGCAGCGGCTTGCTGAACAAAATTTGAGAACCTCACAAGCACATGCGCGAGAATCGATTATCGAGCGATCGCAGCGGCTTGCTGAACAAAATTTCCGAATCTCCCAAGTACGCGCTCGAGAGTCAAGTACGGAGCGTGTGCAGCGGCTTGAAGAGCAAAATATTAGAAATATACAAGCTCGCACTAGGGAGTCGAGCTCTGAGCGTTCCCAACGCCTTCGTGATCAGAGAGAAAGACAACGGACATCAACGACTAGAGATCGTAATCAAGTTTTAGCTCATAGTAATAGATCGGCTTTCAGATACGATCCACAGATTGATTATGCTCAACAGTCTTCCGTCCAAATCGGTGCCATGAATAAGATCTGCTCTAAGTGTTCCGCCAAAAAATGGGCCGATGAACCAAATGGTATGTGCTGTGCTTCGAAAAGTCAATCTCCCCAATATGCAGGAGCCGCCAGTCAATCAAAAATCGATTGACAAATAATCATACACAATCTGTACATTTTTTAAACAACATACGTAGTACAATAGCCTTTTTTAAATGACGTCGTTTGGCGCGAAAGTAATAGGAGAAGATAATTTTATGCCTACTTTTAAAATAGAGGGACAAGTGTATCATGTCAGGCCAAAGTCCACAATTCTTGTAAATCTATTTCATTTCAGACGCAGATCAGCTATCGTTACGGTTAAACATAGCTCCAATGCTAAAAATTGATTTAATTAACGAACTACAGACCGCACTGAATAGCAACAATATATACATAAGATGTTTCAAACAAAACTTAGAACGTAACTCTTCAGATCATTTAAAGTTAATTATTCACTCCGACCGCCCACCAAACAGCACACCCGGGTAGATATAATGCTGCAGCTGTAAACGAGGTAGCCGTCCTCTTGGTTGGCGAAGAAAAAGGCCCAAGAGATATAGTGCTGCATGGTAGAGACGCCCAACTTAAAAGGGTCTCTGAGTTACACCGACCGTATGATCCTCTACAGTATCCCTTAATGTTCGTAATGGGAGAAGACGGTTATTATTTGACCATTCCTCAACAAGGTACAGCGCGTAACAAAACCGAGACTGTTATAACTTTTGAAATGTTTATTTAATACCCGTGCAAAGCCGGGGCGGGCTGCTAGTATATTATATGATGGTGAGGGCTCGCACTGACCGGTGTTGTTGCGCAGCAGACGCGCAGTGGCCGGCGCGCAGCGCTCCTTGTCGCACGCGCGCACGCCGCCGTCCGCGTCCGCCCACAGCAGCTCCCCGCCGTACACCTCCAGCGCCGTCGGCCGCGCCGCCGGGCCCGTCTGCAGCGCCACCACCGCGCCGCTGGCCACGTCCAGGAACATCATGCTGGCGGAGCCGGCGTTCACCCAGTACAGCCGGTCCGCGTCCAGGTCCACGCACATGCTGGTGACGCCGGACAGGCGCGGCTCCGAGCGCGAGTCCAGCAGCACGCGCGCCTGCTCGGCCGCGCCCGTGGCGCTGTGCAGGCGCTCGGCGTCGGGCTCGCGCGCCGCCCAGTACAGGCGGCCGCGGCGCGGGTCCACGCACAGCGCCGACACGTTGCGCGCGGGCCGCAGCGCACGCGCGTGCGTGCCGGCCGTGCGCGCGGCCCGCAGCGCGCCGCCGGCCGCGTAGTACAGCACGCCGGCCGCCCAGTCCACCGCGAAGCCCCGCGGCGCGTCGGCGCCGGCGTCGCCCAGCAGGCGCACGCCGCCGCCCGTGAGCGCGGCGCGCTTGAGCTCGCCCGTCTCGCTGTCGGCCCAGTAGATGCTCTGCTCGGCCGCCACGAAGGCCAGGCTGGCGGGCGCGGTCACGTGCGGGCCCGACAGCGTGGGGATCATGTGCACGAGCGGCGCCTCCAGGTCCACTCCGCGGATCTCGCCCGCGCGCCCGATCAGTAGCACCTTCTCGTGCGCTGCGGGCACACACACACACACACTACTGTTAACACGAGGTTTGCGAGCGTTACTCAGACTGGCTGGTATGAGAGATGACGGATGTTTGAATACTTATGAGTTGTAAGAAATAGATGTGTGTCATTGCTGTTATTTTCTGTGTTGTCAAGAAAAACCAAAGAAAAATTTATACGTGCTTATCTACATTGCCTTTTCAGTAATCTACGGAAAGCCAAGTCCCACCAAGTACACATGTCACTATTAACGTACACTCTCTCGACTAACCCCTTTTTAGGGTTCCGTAGTCCTGACAAGGAACCCTTACAGTTTCGTCATGTCCGTCTGTCCGAGGTTTTGCTAAAAGACATACCCAGTGTCTCACAGTAAATACGAATCGAACGACACCTCTCAAGATAAAATCCATCGAGCCGCCAGGGCGCGTGGATCAGACCCATGTGCGAGGTAAGCCTATAAGTGTGGTGGATACGTACGCTCGCAGGTGACGGCGTCGGCGGCGAGGCGCATGACGTGCGGGCACGCGCACACGCGCGTGTCGGGCGCGTGGATCAGGCACAGGTGCGAGCAGCCGCCGCCGGCCGCGCACGGGTTGCGCGCGGCGGGCGGCTGGCGCGACGGGTGCAGCACCTTGAGGTCGAAGGGCTGCGTCAGCGTGCGCTGCACCACGGTGACGTCGCCGCCGTGCCACTTGTCGGCGCGCACCACGCTGTTGGAGCGCCAGTCCGTCCAGTACACGTGCTGCTCGAACACCGTGACGGCGAAGGGGTGCGACAGCTTGGCGTGCCCGCGCAGCACCTCGCGGTGGTCGGCGCCGGCGTAGTCCGTGGTGTGCACGGAGTCGGAGCGCGCGTCCACCCAGTACAGGCGGCGCGCGCGGTAGTCCAGCGCCAGGCCGTTGGGCCAGGCGCCGTCCGCCAGCGCGTCCACGCGCACGAGCACGACGCGCGCGCGCCCGGCCAGCGACGCGCGCTCGATGCGCGGCGCCGCCTGCTCCCAGTCGCTCCAGAACAGGTAGCCGTCGCGCGGGTCGGCGGCGAGGGCGCGCGGGCTGTCCATGTCGCCCGCCAGCAGCGTGCGCCGGTACTGCCCGTCCAGGCGCGCCACCTCGATCTGGCGCAGACTGCTCTCCACCCAGTACAGGTTGCCGCCCACCCAGTCCACCGCCAGTCCCTCGGCCGTGGACAGCCCCTGCCGCACCACCGCCTCGATGCTGCTCAGCGCTGCACTCACATCACATCAACTGACTAACTTCATCGTGAACGAGCGAGGAGAAGCACAACATCCTGACGAGTGGAAGGTGATACAATACCATTGCCGACGATGGTGCCGCGGTAGATGTTGTCGTCGACGACGTCGGTCCAGTAGAGCTGCACGTCGCCGCTGGCCGGGTCGCGGCGCCAGTCCAGCGCGATGGTGTTCTTGAGCGAGGACACCAGCGCATGCGCCGTGAGCGCCGGCAGCGACACGCCGCGCACCTCGTGCCGGTTGCTGAACACCAGCAGCGGCGTCGTCCCGTCTGCCGACCGAGCCATGTATACTATTATTTATTATCAAATCTTCTAATCTAACAGACTTCCCTGCCCCGAAGCACTAGGAAGTAGTGAAGTCAGCCGTTTTGGGAGACTGCCTAGCGTAATTAAATAAAAAAAGGCCCAGGAGAAGCTAATGTCTATATGTGATTATATTTGTAGCGGTTTATTTAAAGCGGATCTGAAGTTGAAAAACGTTAAAATATCGAAATATGTTTAGTACAGGCGCTAAGCATTGCTTAACTTTTGGCAGCGGATATAAATAAACTCTTAATTTATGATGTACATAAAAGGCAGGGTGTGTTCGATGAAGAGTTGTAACGTCGTTGAGGGTGTCACGGTACAACTCGCTCTGTGTTTTATATTGTTTTAAATTGTCATAAGTCACTGCTCACTAAATTGAAATCTCTGGATCGCCGTAAAGGCGCTGGACCCGATGGGATACCACCTTATTTTATCTCAATGTGTGCTTCGGCTCTGACGGCTCCTTTATCACGAATATTTAATCAATAGCTTACCTCCGGTATATTCCCGAAGCTTTGGAAGGTAGCAAAGGTTTTACCAATTCATAAATGCAGTGATCGTAATAATGTAGGTAACTATAGACCGATTTCAATTTTGTCTACCTTGGGCAAAGTTTTTTAATCCTTGATTTGTCCCTACATCCAGTCTCATTTGAAGCTTTACCTTAGTGATACCCAGCATGGCTTTGTGGGTTCCAGATGTACGTCCACAAACCTAGTGACTTTCATGGAGACCCTAACGAGTGTCATTGACTCTGGGAAACAAGTTGACGTGATATATACCGATTTTAGCAGGGCCTTTGATCGCGTCCCGCATAAGATAATTCTGCATAATGTAGCTGCTTACGGCGTCACTGGCTCCCGGGATCCTTAATTGGTTTAATTCCTATCTCGTCGGTCGTTCCTTCTTTGTTACCCTCAATGGCTACCAATCAAGCTCCTACAAGGTCACATCTGGCGTCCCACAAGGATCACATGTTGGCCCAATTTTATTTAACCTATTTGGTAATGATCTCGTCAATGAGTTGAAATTCTCTGAGTGTTACATGTATGCTGACGATTTAAATTATGTATGAGCTTAAATATTAACAAGTGCTACCACGTGAAATTCACCAGAAAAACTAAGTTAATACGATCTGCATATTACATTAGAGGTAACTTTGTGCAGGAGGTGGAACAGATAAGAGACTTGGGAGTTCTGTTTGATAAGCAGTTAACATTTGTACCCCACATTGAAAATGTAGTTAAAAAAGCCTCAAGAATGCTTGGGTTTGTCATAAGAAATGTTACAGGTTTTCGACGCTATAAAACTAAATTTCTGCTCTAGAACTGTCTAGTCCGCAGCTCGTTAGAATACTGCAGCACTGTATGAAGACCTAACTATGCCACCCACTCACTAAGATTGGCAAGGGTTAAAAAACGTTTTTTGAACCCTTTCCAATCTTAGCATACTCTTCCGGGATAGCTAAAAAGAAACAATCATATAAAGAGAGACCCTTGCATTTCAAGATGATATCCCTACAGAAGAGGAGAGATTTACTAGATTCAGCATTATTATTCAAAAATTTGAGAAACAAAATTGGCTGTCCCCAATAATTGAGCATGGTCAAATTTTTTAATTTCGATTTTATTCATTTTAATTTTGATTTTAGTTTTGATTTTATTTTCGATTTTGATCTTATCTTAATTTGTATCTTTGAAGCGGTGTATCCCAAATAAAATAAGAGTGTACACTTTGTAACGGAGGGCTGTAACAAGGATTTTGCGGAGAAAATGAAAAGAGGGTGAAAAGGGGGGTTTGTATGAACAATCTTTTTCCGTGCACAATAGGGTATTACATCCATTTTATGTAAAAGTGTTTCAATTTGATTCTATAGTGCTAATGAACCACTAAAAATTCACAAATATTTTATTCAATCCACTGGACAGCCAACACGAGTGAAGTGTGACTGAGTGAAGTGCTACTAACATAGTTTTTAAGTCTTATTTATTAACACAAGTCTTGTATTTACTTTATATATGTTAGTTTATAAGGTATATATTTATGGGCCGTTGTAGCCTGAAATAAATTGATGTTGTTGTTGTTGTAAACAAATGCAGTGATATTTGAAGTTGACAGTTGACACTTCTATGTTTACATAGCCTTATGACGTAATAACATGGCGACTACTATAATGGTATTGTGAAACAGATTAAAAAAGCTGAAACCTTTGAATTAAATTTTAGAATTTGGTTTGCTATTTTATGAACTAAAACTAACGTTTTCCGACTGCTTTTTGCCTAAGCTATCTCAATAATATATTTTTAGATTTTTTCTCATATAGAGTAAAATACCCTATTATTAATTTCCCAAACTAGTCTCTCGGAGTGTCGCGCCGGACTATATGTGTTAGCACTAACCGGTGCTCTTGCAGCTGAAGCCATCGTCGGCGAGGCGGTAGCCGGCGTCGCAGCTGCACTTGTGGCCGGTCTTGGTGGGCGCGCAGTAGTGCGCGCACGTGCCCCAGGCGCACGCGGCGCGCGGCTCGCACGTGGCGGCGTCGGGCGCCAGCGCCAGGCCGGCCGGGCACGCGCACACGGGGCCCGCCGGCGCCGCGTGGCACGCGTGCGAGCACGCCGACAGCGCGCACATCGGCTCGCCTGCACACATCCACACGTTAGCACTATTGGAGGCGTGTATCCGACAGCCGCAGGCCCATCGTCCACGACTCAAACCGAAACCAGGTGCGGCATTGAGTGAGGTTCTGCAATACACTAAGAACAAAATCAGCAACCTGACAAAAAACGACTACGTCATTGTATTAGGCGGATGCTGTAACAAAAATCCCTATACATCTACACCGTTGGCTAGCATTAACTTTTTTTTTTTTTTAGGATGGGAAATCATCAAATGACTTCTCCCGCTCGGGGCGGAGCAGGAGGGAGTGTCAGACTTTTACTGACTAAAACCCATCCATGTTCCTTCATCGCCCTTTGTGTTCCGGGGCCACGGTATCTCTTTCGAATAGTCCCGCAGCCCCGGCAGGCTTCGGCCCTTGCGGACCCCTTCACTGTTGCTGACTCTCTTTGAGGCGCGCGTGGAACACGAACGCGCCGTCGACACGGCCTGTCGTCATGAGACGGACGGACGGCGAGCTAGCCTAAAGCTTCCCGTCCACAGGCCCGCGCCTACGGTGGCCGGAAGCCACCACGTGGCCCCCGACGCCCGGGGCGTCTCCCGTGGCGGCCGGGACGTGAGGATATCTCCCTCTCACGTTCCGCCACCTCCTTTGCTAGCATGACTGTTTCGCAGAAGGAGGTGACGGCGTCCCATTCCGTCTCGCTCCGGACCATGGCACGTACCAGGGCCGGAAGCGAGAGGTCGCCGCCCTCGATCGCCACCTCGAGGACACGGCGGTGCTCCGCTCAAGCGGGGCACACCTCCATAGTGTGCGCCACCGTGTCCTCCGGTCGATCCTCACAATGGAAATGGAAATGGGTGTTTCCATTGTGAGGATCGACCGGAGGACACGGTGGAGCACACTGTGGAGGTGTGCCCTGCTTGGGTGGAACACCGCCGTGTCCTCGTTGCGGCGATTGGCGGCGGCAACCTCTCGCTCCCGGCCCTGGTTCAATCCATGCTCCGGAGCGAGACGGAATGGGACGCCGTCACCTCCTTCTGCGAAGCAGTCATGCTAGCGAAGGAGGTGGCGGAACGTGATAGGGAAAGATCCACACGTCCCGGCCGCCGCGGGAGACGCCCCGGGCGTCGGGGGCCACGTGGTGGCTTCCGGCCACCGTAGGCGCGGGCCTGTGGACGGGGGGTTATGGGCTAGCTCGCCGTCCGTCCGTCTCATGACGACAGGCCGTGTCGACGGCGCGTTCGTGTTCCACGCGCGCCTCAAAGAGAGTCAGCAATAGGGAAGGGGTCCGCAAGGGCCGAAGCCTGCCGGGGCTGCGGGACTATTCGAAAGAGATACCGTGGCCCCGGAACGCAAAGGGCGATGAAGGAACATGGATGGGTTTTAGTCAGTAAAAGCTGACACTCCCTCCTGCTCCGCCCAGAGCGGGAGGAGTCATTTGATGATTTCCCATCCGAAAAAAAAAAAAAAAGTACCCAAAAACAGGTTTTTAAAAGAATCGAAGCTTAACTTTTTACTTAGGTTTATTTGTAACAAATACAAAAATGTACTGTACATGAATATGAACTACACTAGATATTACCAAGTGGACGAAATTATGTAGTAAACCTTGCAAGATCACTATTAAAAGAAATATTATGTTTAAATTATCATTTCCAACTCTTTCAATATGAGCAAATTACGTATATGCAAAATAAATGTAAAAAATCCGTTGAAAACAAATGTGTTCAGGTTAACTTAGACTCTAACAAAAATGTACCAGTATATAAATTTAAAGTTTAAAATGTTGTACTCTCGGGTGATTTTAATATAGATATATTGAAGAAAAACAAACAAACTCTAGAATTTGAAAATGAGTTATTAAATTTTAATAACAATTTTCGCATAATTTTAATAAGTGTCGTAAAGCTATGGTCTTGGAACTAGCTTTGTCTGACCATACGGCACAATTACTCACTTGCCCGATTAGCACCTCAAACACTAGGAATTATTGGCGGACCACTAGACGGGACTATAGCAAAGAGAACATTGACAAATTCAAATCTTACCTCAATAGCCTATCGTTTGCTGAAGTATATGAAGCTAAGGACCCAAACATTGCTTATAATGCCTTCACAGAAATGTTTTCTTTCCTTTAAACACATTTACACAGTGCTTCCCTGAAACTCTTATCTCTGTAAAAGTGAAAAGAAGGCCTAGTTGGGTCTCTTATGGTATTAAAATATCTAGCAAAAAGAAACGTCATTTCTTATGGCAATATAGACAAAAACCTACCGAAATGAATAAATTTAAGAGTTTTTCAAAATTGCTTAAAAAAATAATTTATTTAACTCAACGTGCACAAAATAAACATAAACTTCAAACATCAAATAATAGATAGTTATGCATGCTGTACAGACTCCCAATATTACGTCATGTTAGTGGCGCGCTCTTAGAGCGGCGTCTGCTGATGCAGCATTCACAGTAGTCGCGGTACGTTATGTCTAAACGCCCGGCGACGGTAGAGATAAGGGCCTAGCACTAAGAAACAATGTATTAGATTTTAACAAGTTATTTTTAGTCTGGATTAAACCATCTTCGTGATCAGACTCACTTGTTTCCTTCAAAAAACCTTCGGCAGTATTCCCGGAAGTTAACTGGCGCAGCCGGTAGGATATCCGCTGTATAGGCTGTGTTCGAACACACAAAAATTGGTGTCGCGCGCGGCTCGCGGGTATCCTCGAACCAAAGAAATAAGTTAAACACATCTGGCGCCGAGGTTTTGAAGATTCCTGTCCACGCACGAGCAGCTCTACGGGTAGGCATGGGATCGAGCGGACTGTGAGTAGACCTTTTTACTATCCTGTCTCGTCCTTGTTATTTCCTGTGTTGCTCCAGTAGGACTTAATTGTGTAACTTTTAAACTCACATCGTTGAAAGTTATTTGACTTCTGCACAAAAATGGCAGGCCTATTTTAAGCTAATTTTAAGATTAATTTTCACTAAGTAGATTAATTTGGTTAAATTAACTCTTAAACTCAAATCTTTAAAAGTTATTTAACTTCTGCACACAAATTGGCAGGCCTATTTTAAGATAATTTCATATTAGGATTTGTATCTTATATCGTTAAGTAGATTATATTGATAATAAAAATGCCGAATCAAACCGGGGAAGCCTTCCAAATGATCCCTAAGGATATTTTAAGTCTAATTCCCAAGTTTGATGGTGACAAAGATATTTTGAATTTGTTTTTAAGGAAAAGTGAGTACATTTTAAGAAACTTTAGCGGCCCCAATAATGCTATTCAGTCAACTTATAATTTCCACGCCATCACTAGTAGATTGTGTGGTAGAGCAGCGGCTCTATTAAATGAAAGAGAGGACATAACTACATGGGAACAACTAAGATCTATTTTTATCCAACATTTTGGTGACCCCAGATCAGAGGACTGCGTCGCTATTGAGTTAGAAAATTTAAAAATTAAAACTAATGAATCTTATTTGGAATTTTGTAACAGAATCCAACAAATACGCAGCACTCTGTTCTCCAAGGTCAATTTGCTTGCTAATGAGGAGATGAAAGCTGCAAAAAGGGTGATTTACAGTAATTTGTCTCTCAACGTGTTTTTATATAATCTATCTGAAGATTTAATCAGAATTGTAAGACTTAGAAATTGTACGAGCTTGGAAAATGCGCTCAGTGTCGTCATGGAAGAGGTCAATTTTCAATTTCAATATAACGCGAAAAATAATACAAAATCAGCCCCGCATCCTTCAACTAGTAATAATAACTTACAACGTTTGGAATTCCAGTCTCCAATAAAACCTAATGTTCCGGTCTTAAATAATTTCGGATATCCGGCTAACCAAAACTTCAAGTTTGGAGTTCCGCATTTGCCCCAAAATAATTCTAGGCCTGGTTTCAATAATAACTATAGATTTGGTGTACCAAACCAAACTTACTTTAAACCAAATATGCAACAACCTCAAGGTTATCAATCAGTGTACCTCTCAGGCTATCCGAAGAACCAGAACAATTTTAAATTTGGTAATGTACCTCAACAGGGATTTAGATCCCAATTTAATAACACACAGGGTAGACCTAATTTTAATCCACCAAACCAGCAATTCAAATTCGGTATACCGCCACAACATCAACCACAGCGAAACTTACCCCAGACACAAGATACTGATGTTTCCATGCAAACTGCCCGTCCCCTTAGAAATAACATGATTACAAATAACTCTGATAATGACCATTTGTTTTACACACTTAATGATAATAATGAAACGCAAATATTCCAAGATCAGGATTTTCAGCCTGATCACGTAGACTGTCAAAATAATTTACAACTTACTGAAATGTACAACCACAACGACTATGACAATAATTCTTACTCAGAAAATGTGGAGCCCGTTTCCGACATGCCTACTAATCAAGATGAATACGTAAATTTTCCGATAAGTAGCCTCGGAAAACTACCAACCGAAGTAATACATCTAAATTGCAACAGTATAAACCGATTACCTCACATCTATATTCCGGAAATTGATGCCCGCCTAATTATTGACACCGGAAGTACCAGAAGTTTCATAAGTCCAGGAAAGGCCGATCAATACTTTTCTGCCTATAAATATAACGAACCGTTTGAAGTTATTAGCACACATGCACGTAGCTCACACAACCAAGTTATATACATACCCTTACTGAAAACTTTCAAAAGTTTCCTTATGCACAAGTTTTATGTTTACGATGTTGATAGGAGATACGACGGATTAATTGGTTCTGATCTCTTAAAAATGTTAGAAGCCACAATAGACATGAAAACGCAAATTTTACGAACTCGAGATACAGAAATACCCATAATATACAACCTCGCATGTAAAATCACTTTAGACCCCCGAACCGAAACGCTAGTAAAAGTACCAGCTGACCTTGGTAATGGTGACGCAATCATTGACTTTAAAAAATTCAATAATGACGTACGTATGCCTAGCGCTATAGGTACATGCGTGGATTATTTTGCGACAACCGTTATTCAAAAAGCTTCACAAAAAAGCGTGACTATTACATTTACTGAACCAATGACTACAACTAAACTTGAACAGTCTTATTACAAAAAGCTGAATAAACCTTGGTTTAAACCTGGACTATGAAGTCCAGGCTTATCTGCAAAACCATGGTCTAAATTTATTCGTATTACAAAACTTAAAAAAACCGTGGACTTCTTAGTACCGTCATTTGAACCATTGTTTAAATATCAACCACAGATTAATACAAATATCATTCGTTCACCATGACATCATTCAATTGCAACGTTCCGTATGCCCAGAAAAGAAAACGTTTTGATAATACGCTAATGATTAGATGATGTTTAGGAGTGTTAAAAATATTAAGACCAGGTTATTTTGCATGGATATAAACATTATTCAGTTATTTCGTCGATTGCAGATTTGTTTACGTTTAAGCACATTACTTAATGTCGTACTAATTTCTAAAAGTACTTGTACGTGTATCGAAACGTAACATTCTCGCGCGTTATATGAAACCATAACATTAAACAAAAGTACAAAATCATCGCAAGTTGAACAAAGTTCATTTAGCTTTGGAATTTAAGTCTTTATTAGAACAATTGCCTCTTTGTTTACCTTCTTTAGCTATTTTAATAATTGAATGTGATGGACCAACAAAAAAAAAACGATCTGATAATTGGAGTGCCGAGGAAAAAGTAAGTAAGTTACCTAAATGAACTTGAAATCGACCATGTTAATGTCCATTTTCGAGATAAAACAACACAACACAATGAAAAAGATGATTTATAACCTAAAAGAGAAACAGACTGATCCGATTTATTGACTTAGACCATCGTTAAACTAGGGGTCGCCGAGGTTTAGCGTTAGACCATGATTTAGTCTATGGTTTATCGCAAAACCACAATTTGTAATACCATTTTTGTTTAGACCGTGGTTTAAAGAAGTTTAAACCAGGTTTTTTAGTTAAACCGCTTTTTGTAATAAGGCCGAATGACATTAGTACCTGTAAAATAAACATGACATCAGACGAGTCACTGAATAACTATGAAATTGATGAATTACTGAAACAAAATAGCAATGCAGATGCCCTGTTTCGTATAAAATTAAATGTCGCGACCAATGAAGATAATAATACATCTTTACATGGAAATGTAGGTGATACTGAAAGACCTGACAGTCCAATAGCAATATCAGATTCTTCAGAAACGTTGACAGCCCCATCACCTTCAGACATTAACTCATCTTATCCAGTTCGATCATCTTCATCTAGCACCCTCACAGCAAGCTCATTACCTGAAACAATACACTCAGCCCGCGATATTGATACAGACGGCATCCCCATCCTAGACGAAGCTGTAGACACGAAACCCCATCAAGTTCTTGTTTTTACCTGGAACAGAAATCAATTATCAGTAAAAAATATATCACGTGATAAACAGAAAATTTTCGAGATACACTTACCCGTAGATAATCCTGGCCTAGTAAAACAATTTCTTCTAGAATACTTAGAGCCTAAAATTAAATATTTCTTTTATTTTGAAGATCAAATACACCGTAACCAGTTTACAGACGCTGTGATTAAACTATTTAAAAGGGATACTGTTCAAATTTATGAATGTACGAAAAGGATTAAATACGTGGAGGACGACGTAAAGACAAACCTCGTTTCCAAAAGGCACAAGTGTCGGTTAAAATCGTTAGAAATATTTGTCCTGTTAGAATAAATAATCGTAACACAAAAGTGACACTTAAGGACATTAAACGTCCTCCACAGGTCCCTCCTCGTGCTCCTGGCCCTGACCATCAGGATGCACACCCTTCAACTTCAAAGGATAGATAAGAATCCTGGCGTATTGATTCTGAAGCAAGGTCAAGCTAGCGTAAGTTATAATAAGTGGACTATTATTAAGGTTTTAGATTTAAGTTTGATTCGTGAGGACTTAGAATTTAATATTAAAAAATACGCAACCTTTAATGAATACACACAAAAGTATTTGGGCAATGAAATCGCAAATTATCAGCCGCTTGATGTAAAACTCCAGACGGATTACGTCATGAACAATAGCATTGAAAAATTTAAGCAGTTAGTCCCATCGATGAAGATTAAACGTGGAATTCTAAATCCTCTAGGATCTATTATTAAGATTATTACCGGTAACCTAGACCATGACGACGCTATCAGATATGACAATATGATTGATAATATAAAAACACGTCAACATACATTAGAAAACAAGGTAACGTTAATATCTGAAATGTCTAAACTTTTAGTTAAAATAACGAACTCTACCAAGAATAATTATATTCAAATAGAAAAGGAAATTTGGAAAATGGAAAAATTTATTGATCACACCAACATCAATATCGCAATACATAATTTTGTAGATATCTATAATCTATTCTTACACAATTTCCAACTTTTATACAGTCGCTTGAATGAGATTGAAATCTCTGTCACATTCAGTAAATTAAAAATATTACATCAGTCTTTATTAAACTCTGATGAATTGTTCGAATCATTAAAATCTATAGAAAAATCTGATAAAATGGTATACCCAGTTAGCTATGATAACTTAATTAAGCTGGAACAGTGTATTGAAATAAAAGCTTACTCGAAAGGAAGTCAAATAACGTTCATTTTAGAAATACCTATAATTAAAGATGAAATGTATGTATACTACAGAGCAATCCCAATACCTATTACCAACCATTTTAACCAAACCACAATCATAATTCCCAAATACCCCTACCTCTTAGTAAAAGGGTCCGAAGTAGTCTCGCTCTCCCAGCCTTGCAAAGAACTCTACGAGCCGAAGTTCCTGTGCTACGAGGACGAGTTCCAGCTGCTAATGGAAGATACCTGTATAACCGCATTAATGAGATTCTCTCATAACACGAGCTCCTGCAATCCTGTACCAGTTGAAATTCATACCCTCAAGATAGAGCCTGTGGGAAAGAGGCGTTGGATTATCTATAGTAAAGCCGAAAACATACTATCAGAGATCTGCAATAGCGAGATGAAGAAAGAAAAAATACAAGGTACTTACTCTCTTACCTTGGATGGTTACTGCGATGTCAAGATTGGTAGAGTTACCCTGAAATCTAATCATACTAGCACAAGTAACAGTGTCACTTCGAAATTACCAATTGTCAATCTACCTGATGTAACAGCCATCGAGCCACACCTACAACGGAAGCCCATTAACTTGGACACTAGTGATTTAATAAACCTGCAACACCTAAACAACCTGTTGGAAGTTAGTAAAAGTGAAGTGAAAGATAACAGTGAAAAGCTCATAAATGTGGAAAGTGTTAGCGTCGGCACTCTAGTGTCATATATAAGTATAGTCTTAAGCATTTGTGTATTCTTAGCTCGTAAGTATGGAAAACCCATAAGAAATTGTTTGTGCCGAAATGATCGGAGTAATGATAATCATCCCTCCGGTAATTTCGAACTTATGGAGGGAGGAGTTATGCATGCTGTACAGACTCCCAATATTACGTCATGTTAGTGGCGCGCTCCCAGAGCGGCGTCTGCTGATGCAGCATTCACAGTAGTCGCGGTATGTTATGTCTAAACGCCCGGCGACGGTAGAGATAAGGGCCTAGCACTAAGAAACAATGTATTAGATTTTAACAAGTTATTTTTAGTCTGGATTAAACCATCTTCGTGATCAGACTCACTTGTTTCCTTCAAAAAACCTTCGGCACTATTCCCGGAAGTTAACTAGATCTAAGACTACTTGGGAAATAATAAACCAAACAAAACTAAACTTACCAAAAAAATACTATAGACAAAATTCGAAATAATAATGAAACTGTAACTGACCCAAAAATTATTGCAAATATATTTTTAACACCCTTGCTAAGCTGATGTAATTCCACCGGTTTTAAATATGTAAAGCGGGTCATAAAAAACGCGTGTGTTACCAAAGCAAATAGTTAAGTTATAGTCCATACAAATTCCATAACAGTATTATTTGCCATTTCAAATATGGAACTGATCGCCGCCGCACGAATCCAGCTAGTGAGCAGCGCGCTGTTGCTATTCAAATTTCGAACTAATCGCCGCGAGGCGCCAGTCAGTAGGCAGCGCTTGCGCGCTGTTAAAATGGCGGGAAAGCAACAGTGTGCATTCACAGATTGAGTTTATTTAAAATAAAATAAAACAGTTTATTCGGTAATTTAAAAAGTTGGCTGCATGCTCTAGCGTCTTTGCCAACATTTTCACGCAGCCACGGCAGAAAATAATCCTCGCGCCATTTTTCTCAAATTTTACACTATTTAAGAAACAGGATAGGGAGTTAATGGAATTTTTCACTTCTCATGCTCTAAAAGTACGCCAATATAGCCCTACGAAGCGGGACTAAAGTGGTCACTTTAGTCCCTACTGTCCCTATGGAGTGAAAAGTAATTAGTTTTTTAATTTCCTTCATGTGACATATACAAACTCAAACAGCCAGTTGATATACTACTATTATCTGTGGAGTGTGGACCATTTTCATTGCGAAAATGTTGATAGTTTTAGTTCCATGGTTTTTCCGCAATGAAGGTGGCGCCATGCGTTTTAAAGAAAAAACTGACCGTGAAATTTCAGAATTTTTGTCGAGTGTAAATTTGTTCGGTTTTATATAAATTTATTAAGAATGTCCAGTGACAGTGAAGAGTTTGACGTCGAGCAAAGAGCAAAAGACATAATAGATAATCTTTTGCCGCCAATAACGCGGAAGATTTACCTAAAACCTTACGAAAGTTCTATGGACTGGAGGAATAATAAATGTTTTTGTACTAAATTGACTATTTTTCTCGCACTCAAAGTGAAAAGTACAGTTTGCATATCGAGACTAAACGCCAACGTAATATACCCTCGGTTTCATTGACTCCCTCGCACGTTCGGGGTCAAACCACCTCTGGTATATTATGGCTTCGTTTAGTCCCTCGATATAAAATATACTATTACAGACCAGTTTCATTAATACCAATATTTTCAAAAATTATTGAAAAATATATTTACAGGGAAATTAATACTTACCTATTTTGAAAAAAATCATATACTCTGTGACGAACAGAAATAATTTAGGGAGAAAAAAACAATTAACTTGGCCATATACAACATCTTACATACTGTTATGACAAATATGGATAAAAATACACCAGTCTGTGCCATTTTCTGCGACATGACACAGGCATTTGATTATGTCCATTATAATATATTACTAAATAAACTTGATGCATATGGTATAAGAGGAAACATATTTAATCTAATACAATCATACCTACATGACGGGAAACAAGTAACGCAAATTAGTAGAATAAATATGAGCTCCAGACGTGAAGAGATTTTCACATCATGGGAGCGTACCGTCCCTCATGGAGTTCCGCAAGGCAGTACTCGGACCACCCCTTTTTACTCTCTATATTAATGACTTTCCTAAATCCATTAAATATCCCATGACACTGTTTGCGGATGACAGTACTATAACAATACCATGCCATAGTGAAAATACATATGAAACGGACATAAAAAATACATTAATTGAAGCGGTAACGTGGCTGAATAATAATAAATTAAAAATCAATATAAATAAAACTTTGATTATGCACTTTAGCCAACGATCATCATTTTACTCTAGTCTTGACATCGATTATAATAATAATAAAATACAGACAGCTAATTCTACATAAATTTTAGGTCTAGCAATCGACAGACACTTAAATTGGAAATCGCATATTGAGGCCTTAGCCAAAAGAATAAGCAGTGGATGAAGTACGTGATAATTTATACAACGCAATAGCGTTGTATACATTATCACGAACTTTAAATATAGAAGCGCTATTAACGGCCTACTATGATTTAGTTGAATCCGTCACTGGATACGGTGTTATCTTCTGGGGTAACTCAACCGATATCATCGTTAAAAGACAAGAGTGCTGCTTGAGATCTATGTTTAATCTCAAAACTACCAATAGCTGTAAAAAATATTTCACAAAATATCATTTATCAACATTACCTTCAATTTATATACTAGAAGTAGTAATGTTCGTAAAAATAATCCACATTTGTTTCCTCGTATGGCAGACAAATTTTCAAGAAATAGACGTGATGATAGCTAACTATGTGTACACACATCAAAAACTGCACTTAAAGCGCAAGAGTGTTTTTGGCATGGCACCAATTATCTACAATAAATTGCCTAAAAGTTGGAAAGAGTAATCTATACCGAAACTTAAACAAACAATTAAATTGTTTTTGGCACAAAAAGCATATTATAGTATTATAGAATTTTTAAACGACTCATGGTGATAATTATAAATAAATAAATATAACTCAGTGTAGTACAGTAAAGTAGTAGTGGAGAAATTAATTAAATATATTATAAATGTTATCCTAACAAAATGCCTATTAAATGTAAATCTTCATTGAGAACATACATTGTAATATTAGACAAGGTAAATAAATAATAAATCACAAAAAACTTAATTTAATTTTTGTTAAACTGTGACTGAATAAAAATATTTAATGAATAAGTGTAAAATTTAAAAATAATCGATTCTGTAATAATAATTGTATTTAGTAAATTGGTGTATAATGTATAAAGTTTAAAAATCATTAATTAAATAATAATAATTGTACCGAAAATATTTGCACGCCATGAAAAATGGCAGACATGGCGTGAGCCACCTCTCATTTAAGATCTTGCATGCATGTATTATTTTAATTCTGTATGTAAACACATGTTTGAGCTAATAAAATTTCTTATTCTTATTCTCACAAGTGACATGCCACTCATCACACGCTGATAATGAGTTGCTACAATGTAACACCACAAATATTTCACTGGCGGTCAGTTCCTGATTAGATTTTTAAATATGCCATGACTCGTCACTTTTGAGCTGCTTTTCGTGGTGTTAGATGAGACAATCTGTAACATGAGACGGGTGAGGGTTAGTTACCGCAACGGTCCGCCTCGTCGGCGCCGTCTGCGCAGTCGGCGATGTTGTCGCACAGCTGCGGTAGCGGCACGCAGCGCGTGGCGTTGTCGCAGCGCAGCGCGGGCGCCGGGCACGCGTCCTCGTGCAGCGGCGCCGGCGTCGTGCTCGTGCTCGTGCTCGCCCCGCTCGTGTCGCCGCACTCCACCTCGTCGGAGCCGTCCAGGCAGTCCGAGTGCGCGTCGCAGCGGAACTCCTGCACCACACACCACCACGGGTCAGCTCACGTCACATATATTACTACGTGGTACTTGTTGCGCTCGCTCACCTGTCTGATGCACTCGGTGTTGTTGCACTGGAACTCGTGCTCCTCACACAAGCCGGTATCGATGTGAGGCTTCCTGTAGCACAACAAGAGTCTCATTAGGTTAGCGTGCGGCCGGTCCGAGCGGCGCACAGTGCGACACTCACCCCTGGCGGTGCGGGAGCTCGGCGCGGGGCGGGGGCGGGGGCGGGGGCGAGGTCTCGGCGCAGGCGCGCTCGTCGCTCGCGTCGGCACAGTCAGCGCGGCCGTCGCAGTAGTAGTCCCAGGGCAGGCAAGCGCCGTTGTCGCACGGGAACATGGCGGAGCTGCAGGGCTGCGCGGCGCAGTCGGCCTCGTCGCTGCGGTCGCCGCGGCCACAGTCGGGCGCGCCGTCACAGCGCCACGACAGTGGGATGCAGCGCCGCGACGTCGCGCACTGGAACTGTTGCGCGCGGCACGACGGGCGCAGGCACGCGGCTTCGCCCTCGTCCGCGCCGTCGTGGCAGTCTGCAACGTGTGTGTGTCAATGTGTGTGCGTGTGTGTACTCACCGGGCTCGGGGGCTCGGGCGCTCACCTTTCTGTCCGTCGCAGATCCAGGAGTTGGGTATACAGCGGTTGATGTCGCAGCGCATGAACTGCTCCTCGCCGCACGTGGTGTTGGCTGCGGAGGAGAGGGGGGTCAGTCGTGTCGCGTGCCGCGTGCTCGCACGTGTCGCGCTACTCACCGCAGGGCCCGGTGGGCGTCGAGTCCTCGTCCGAGCCGTCCGGGCAGTCCAGGTCGCCGTCGCACACGAACTGCTCCTCGATGCAGCGCCTGCAGCGTCACACACGTCAGTAAGTTGCGGCACACGTGCAGAGAGGCGCGCGGGCGGGGCACTCACCCGTGCTGGCAGCTGAAGGTGCCGGGCGGGCAGGGCGCGCGGGGGCGGGGGGCGGGCGCGGGCACGCAGGCGTGCGGCGCGCCCGGGGCCGGCTGGCGCCCGTCCGCGCACGCGCACTCGCGCCCGCCCGGCACGGCCAGACACAGCTCCGCGCAGCCGCCGTTCTTCAGCGAACACCGGTTGTGACCTGCGCATGCGATTTGCATGTCATTAATTTATGTTTGAATATGTTAAGCTACTATTGAAAAAAGCAGTGATAGCCTATAAGTGGTGTGACCGTCGGACTGCCAAGTCATAGGTCTCGAGTTCGAACCCAAGGCACGCACCTCTGAATTTTCGGATTCATGTGCGTATTGTATAATATCACTCGCTTCGGTGAAGGAAAAACATCGTGAGGAAACCAGCATGCCTGAGAGATATTTCTCGACGGCATGTTAAGCCAAGTCAGAGGCCCATGGGCGGCTTAAAAACTCTGACACCAGGTTAGGCACTAACCACACGATAAAGAAAGAAGAAGCTACTATTATACCATTGTAAGAACTTTTGTATCCATGTTTATCGAAAAATAAATCTTTGACTTTGCAGCGAGAGGGGCGGGTTCACTTGCCGGCACCCTGGCATTTTTGAATATATGTTAAAATATGTAGTCATTTTATTAATCTCCCACAACTAGTCTACTGAAATATCATCGCAGAGTCAATTTCAGACTCCTATTTCTATCATAAATATTTATATGCTAGAAATAACTTGCTGCGCCGCCTTACATCTACCAAATGGGGGGCGTCTCCTCAAGTTCTGCGAACAACTGGAATGGCGCTCTGCTTCTCCGCTGGCGAGCACGCTTGCCCAGTATGGGACCGTTCTGCCCACGCCAATCTACTGGATACAGCTCTAAATGAGACGTACCAGATTATTAGTGGATGCCTTAAACCGACCCCGGTACGAATGTTGTATCCACTAACTGGGATTGCGCCTCTAAAAGTTCGTAGGACCATAGCCAGCCGCACCGAGTGGACGAAGCTACAAGCGGACTCACGCCACCCAATGCACAGTTACGTTCCAGTGCCCCAGAGGCTGAAAAGCCGTAAAAGCTTTTTTGGGTGGGTTGGTCCAGCTAGTCCAGCTGGCCATAGTCATAGCAATGCCTCCACAGCGAGATGTGATCTCTGGCGGGAGCTGCTTAAGCCCCCTGACGGCATCATCGAGCCGTCTGAAAGCCTTCCACCTGGGTATGCTTTGCCGTGGCCGACTTGGAAATCTCTGAATAGTCTCCGAACCCAGGTCGGCCGTAGCAAAGACAACCTCCTCAGATGGGGGTTCATGGACGGCTCAGATCTCAAATGTGTATGCGGTGTGTCTCCACAGACAACGGCCCATCTTTCATCTTGCGCCGCATGCCCTGGCACCTGCACACTTGACGATCTTATCAAGCATCAGCAAGCGGAGTTCGCATAGCTGAATTTTGGGCCAAACATATTTAACAAAAATTTGCCATTATTTTAGTGCAATTTCGTATTAAATACCTTTGAATATTAACATTTATTTTATTAATATTTAACATTAAGTGTAAAGGCTCATGCCCTTACAGTTTGAATAAAGCGTAATTACTTTAAAAAAATATGTAAACGTAAACTATGTTTTTTTACTAAACTAATTCCAAAGTTTTATTAAAATAAATTCATTCAGACATAATATAATTTTTCGTACCACTTGCTCAAAAAAGTGACATTCTATGCCACAATAAGCGAACATAACAATAGTCATTTTTAATCTGTTAAAAACAGGGTAACAAGAAAATTGTACTGAATTTCATTCATCCTCTAGGGGGAGAATGTGATTTAAATTTGAGTACTTACCGAAATTTATGCTGAACTACATCTGTGTTTACACCATTGAGTTTGTATATAAAGCATTATACATCTTTTTGAAAAAGGAATACGCATTTATTATGCAGTTATGATTATTAAATAAAATTACGAAAACCGACGAGGCCGTATGAGCTTGATGCCTTTGCTTTTCCGACAAAAAAATATTAGTCTAGGAATTTGCCGGTTTTTGTTTTCTTCAAATACATAAACGTTAAGTTTATTTTTAATTGTCATTATTTTTAATAAATGCTTATCTCATATTATTATTGTGTTATTTTTTTCGCAAATGGTACGAAAAGTAGAGTATTTTCCTCGGTGATAAAGCTGTCTTAGTCTTGGGTGAACTTAAATCCCTCGCTACACTCAGGACTCGTCTTAAATCCCTCGCTTCGCTCGTGATTTAAGTTTTTAACACCCTCGCTACGCTCGGGAGTAAACCTCGAGTCCTTCGTTACGCTCGCGATTTAAATCGTCACCCGCGACAGAAGACACTGCTTTATCCCCTTGGTTAATAATCTACTATTTAACATCACTCTAAATTAGAATAAATAACGACGCTTATGCGAGCACCGCAAAGAGTATAGTAATATCACAGATAATATAATACTGTATAAGCTCGCTGAAAACTGTATTCGGTCCGTCTTGACGCTACTAATAACTATACAAAGTTTCAAAACTGGTCATGCATGCGTTTTTGAATTATCTTGATAAAAGTCAAAAAGATGGTGTCATAACTTTGACGCCAAAAATACAAGGAACCAGCTCGATCCCAAATGTGTAGGTGTTAAGGAACTAGTGTGCCCTTAGTCAAAAATATATGGTGAAAATATTCAGCTTGGAATGTTTCGCATTAAGTAAAAATTAACAAAAAAACAAACATGTAAACAACGGCTGGTTATCCTTGTTCTAGGTCATGAGGATTATTATAGGCATTGAACCAATTTGGACTAAGTATAGGTATAGTTATCTGTGGCAATTTTTATTCCTGCACAAGGTGTTGGAAAATGAAAAAAAAATCGTAGTGCGAAATGAACCAGTTTTCGAGGAAGTGTATTTTTTATATTAGGATGTTTAGCGGCTTCATACTGTATGGTCTCATCAACCGTACATTTACTTTGCGAACGCAGCAACCTACTTGGATGTCGTGCGTCACAAATATTACGCTATAATTGTAACTTTTCGCGCAAGGCAGAGCGACTCAGACAACAACTGTGGAACTAACCACTTGTCAAGAGAAAGAATCGCTACCACTTTTAACTATTGTAACTTCTACGTTTTAATATAACTTTAAACACAACTTGTGGTTCTTTCTGTGTACTCCACAACTTAACCAACATCAACTAAGTGATAGTGTACGCTGCCTACAACCATTGGCCCCTACATTACTTGGTCCTTCGAGCCGGATATTTACTGTGAGTAGTATTTCTATTTACGATAGCGAATCGGTTCAGCTGGTCTCCTACAAGCGGGTCGCCCCAGTTGGATTGAGAAGGCGCATAATATCGTACGTAGAGTGCGAAAGCAATAGACAGAAACAAACGACAATTTCAAGACGCTAAGGATTACGCAACTCTGCTACAACTACGAGAACGGATCAGTGGAGACTTGAAAGAAGAAGCCTGCAAACTGTGGTCTTCGTGTAGTGAACTACCGTCAAGCTATACGTCCATCACCGTCAACTACGTGCTAGACTACTGAGCTACATAAATCAAACTAAACTTCTTTCAAACATCAAAACTAAACTTCTTTTCGACAACTAGAAAAGAGAACTCACTATGGAGAAGCTACAACTCCAACAATCTTGCTTTGAAAACATCAAAGCGCTTTGCTCTAACTATAAAAAGGACAGCCCCTCAAGGAAAACTGAAGAGTACTTAACCAAACGACCAATCCCTCGAAGCACAGTGGAATGACTTCGAGGAACGACATGGAATTTTGGAGCAAACCTTAGAAGACAAAAACATTAACTACTTCGTGGACAGCAAAACTCAAGCTCAATACGAATCTACGAAAGGAGACATGCTCAACTTATTGGAACAACTACAGGGAAAAAAAATTGTGAAGTTCGACTTAACTGGGATGCTGGATCGAGATACTGACGATATCACCAAAACATTGCTGGGTAAGCAAGAGTGCAACTTTAAAGCCCTCGACCGCGCCATGTCGAAAATTGGTATGAAAACTGTCACGGAGAAATGGGAGTTAGAAGACCATCTCTCCATTTTGAAGTCAAAGTGGAACGTCATTGACAAACAACACTGGGAGCTGGAAGCGCTACTCAAAGGCTCCAACGGCAACTACTACAACATGTTCGTCGAAATGGAGGTAGAGTAAGTACGACGATCTAAGAAAAAACTTGAACGGCAAGATCTGGTCGACAGCGCACTATGAAAAGTCGGCGCCAAAAATTGAGGTTCCAGAATTTACGGGAAGCTATACTCAATGGATTTCCTTCAAGGATCTCTTCGTGGAAACAATCCACAATCACCCCATGTTAACAAAGCGCAAAAGATGCAGCATCTAAAAACGAGGTTGAGAGGCGAAGCTGAAAGATTGGTGCAACATCTCAGTATCGGCGCAGAAAACTACAAATCCTGTTGGGAGATATTGACTCAGCGTTTCGACAATCGAAGGCTGCAATTTACGTCGTTCCTGAACACCATGCTCAACCTGCTTGTCATCCAACAACACGACAGCTTCAACCTCAAGAAGATGCATGACGTCATAACTGAATGTACGAACGGACTAACAAACATTGGGTTAGACATCGCATTCGAGCATTACTAGATCAAGGTTCGCAAGTAAACTTGATCACCGAGAACGCCGCACAGATGCTACGACTACCAAGGAAACGGCTTAACGCAACCATTACGGGAGTTGGAGCTGCACCTGGTAACTGCAAAGGACGACTTCAGCTTACCTGTAAATCGATTCACTCGGACTACGCATTCGAAACTCAGGCACTCATCTTAAGCAAACTAACAAACAACTTACCCAACTCATCATTCGAAAAGGCTAACTGGCCACACCTGGAAAACTTGAAACTAGCAGATCCGGAATTCAACGTATCTAGTCCTATAGATTTGTTACTTGGGGCAGACGTGTATTCCGACATCATCCTTGACGGAGTCTTGAAAGTTTGTCAACAGTCTCCTGTAGCGCAACAGACGCACTTAGGCTGGATCCCATGCGGCAAACTGAAAACTTTTAACTGTCACATAAAGTCTGGCCAACGAAAGCTGTCCACGGATTATTTTCAGAAGTTTTTAGATGGCAATAATTTAAGACTGTCAAAATTGACACATTGAGTTTTGTAGTTACTTGATACTTTTCGACTATTTATAAAGAATCGCAATATCTTTCTCGGTGTATCTACTTTTCAGGAAGTATTAACAACGAGGAGGCAATACTTAAAATTGTGGAAGCAGTAAAAAAGTTGAAAACTCTAGAAAAAAATGAAATGTCGAATTGTGAATCACATTATTTAGAAAAGGTATCTTCAATGACAGGTATTACTTTAGAAATTATAGATTTTTAACAGTTACTTAGAAGGGTTTATACATTTATGATAATGTAAAACAAGTCCCAACACTGAGAAGCCTGCACAATAAGCTGAAGAAAGCAACTGAATTTACGGGATGCCGCGAAACCTTTAGAAAAAATTTACACAAGAACGATTTTGAGTTTCAAAACAGGCCTAGAAACCACTTTTAAAAAAACGAGCCAAGTACACTACCTCACAGGTGGCGTGGAAACGTTAATTAAATTATGGACTATTTGAAAATAATAAAGAAGGCAGAATTAAAAGTACTCTTTTATTTAACATTCTTCATAATACACTCGAAAATTACAGGTCATAAAACATATAAAAAAGATTTTACTTGCTGAATAATAAATAATATCAACTGCGTTTAAGCACTGTATAGCCAGGGTTAACAGCTCTTGATTTTTTTAAATTCCCGCCTATTTTCTTGGACAGCTTTCGTTGGCCAGACTCTAACACTGGTCGACCCAAGCGAATTAACCAAATTCTGGGAGAACGAAGACATAACTATCAGCAACCATGACATGCCCAAGGATAATCAGTGTGAAGAATACTACACTAAGACAGTACAACGAGACGCAGATAACAAATACATCGTTAAGATGCCTATGAGCTCGGAGTTGCAAAATAAATTAGGCAAATCAAGATCAATGGCTATTTCGCAGTTTCTCCAATTAGAAAAACGCATGGGAAAGAACAAAAAACTCGCAATAATGTACCGGGACTTCATCAGAGAATACAAGCAACTACAGCATATGAAACCGGCATCTCCCATATTACCTTCTACGTCTGAATGCTACCTCCCGCACCATGGTGTTTCGCGAGAACAATCCACTACTACGAAACTAAGAGTAGTCTTTAATGCCTCGCAAAGGACAACAACTGGGTACAGCTTGAATAGCTTAATGGAAAAGGGCCCAAATCTACAGAAAGATATTCAAGCCCTTAAACTAAAGTGGAGGTCATACAAGTACACTTTTACCGCCGATATAGAGAAGATGTACCGATGCATCGGAGTAGCTGAAGATCAACAGTCACTTCAGAAGATAATATGGCGCGACTCTCCTGCTGAAAGGTTACAAGAATTTCAACTTTGTACCGTGACATACGGAACCAAGTGCGCGCCATGGTTGGCTATGAGAACTATGAAGCAGTTAGCCCTGGATGACGGTCATAAATATCCAGAGGCCGCCAATACATTACTCAACGAGTTCTACGTTGATGATGTGATTAGCGGTCACTACTCTCTGGATAAAGCTAAAGACCTACAAAATTCCCTCATAAACTTACTGAAGGGCGGCGGCATGAACTTGCGCAAGTGGTCTGCCAACCACTCCGCGTTACTAGAGAATTTAACTGACGATCAAATATCAACAAAAGCATATTTGATTTCAAAACTGAAGACTCAACAAAAACGCTCGGACTCGGCTGGAAACCAAACATCGACACATTCATGTTTAACTGGGGTCTGGAAGAAAAATCGAAGGATCAGACAACGAAAAGGCACTTAATTTCCGAAATTTCGAAACTGTACGATCCTTTGGGTTGGCTGGCTCCCATAACAGTGTCGGTAAAACTATTATTTCAAAGAGTATGGGACGGCAAACTTGCCTGGGATGAAGAACTACCGAGTGACATACTAAACGATTGGGTCAAATTGAAAACTGAACTTCCAAATGTAAGGAAAATAAAACTAAACCGATGGATTGGTGCTCAACAATCAATAGAATTGCTGGGATTCTGCGATGCGAGTGAAAAGGCGTATGCGTGTGTCTTATACAGTCGAGTAAAGAACGAACAAGATAAACCGACTGTAACGTTACTCGTCGCTAAAACCAGGGTTGCGCCTCTATCGCAAAAATCTACGTTGCCGAGATTGGAACTATGCGGCGCACTACTGTTGGCTAAACTTATGGAAAAAACTACGGAAGCTTTAGCTGGATAAAATTTGTCAATACAAGCATGGTGTGACTCTCAAGTAGTCTTAGCGTGGCTGCAAGGAGATGCATCAAGGTGGGATCAATACGTGTCCAACAGAGTTGAAAAAATAAAACAAACTATTCCGTCCGACAAGTGGCGCTACGTAAAATCGGTACAGAACCCTGCTGACTGTGCATCTAGAGGAATGTGCAGAGTACGGAGTTTCAAAATGAATACAAACAACTGAAAGCAAACGGAACTGTAAACAACAAGAACATTTTATACAAATTGAATCCATATATAGATGAAAAAGGTGTTATAAGAGTCGGTGGAAGACTGAAAAATTCCTACTTACCCTTCGAGATGAAGAATCCTACAATTCTTCCTCGAATGGGATGACTAACTCACCTCGTAATTGAACAAGCACACCTTACAACACTTCACGGAGGTGCGCGGCTGACTTTGGCTCAAATCCGACAGCGATACTGGATTATCGGAAGCAACAGTGGGCCTACCATGACGTCTTAAAGCAGGATCGTTTTAATTTCGTGTCAGTGTGGGAAAGAGATGGCGCTAGACGTTCTCTATAGCTCCGTCTCTTACCTACACTGGAACGCGATTAAAACGATCCTGCTTTAAGACGTCATGGTAGGCCACCATTGCAGAGCTGTAAAACCTCAACTGAGACGTTGCGTGCGATGTCACCGCTATAAACCAACAGATAACTACCAACTTATGGCGGACTTACCTCAACAGAGAGCTACACCATCTCGACCTTTTACACACACTGGTGTAGACTTCACGGGACACGTGCCAGTCAAACTAAACAAAGGAAGAGGAGTAAAGACTACGAAGGGGTACATCGCTATTTTCGTGTGTAGGACTACTAAAGCTGTACACATTGAACTGGTGTCTGATTTAAGCACCGAAACGTTCATTGCCGCTTTCCAGCGCATGTGCGCTAGACGCGGTACACCTAAACATGTGTACTCAGACTGCGGCACGAACTTCATTGGAGCTTGCGCAATGAATTTGAAAAGTTTAAACAAAAACTTTCACCGGACTTCTTCAACGAGACTGGAAAAATGGAGGTGGAATGGGACTTCAACGCTCCTGCGTGGCCAAGTGCTGGTGTTCTGTGGGAAGCGGCCGTAAAATCGATGAAACATCATCTTCACAGAGTACTAGGCGGTCAGAAACTAACATTCGAGGAGTTTACTACGCTACTGGCAAAAATAGAAGCCTGTATGAACTCAAGACCCTTCTGTCCACTAACTGAAGATCCCGATGAGTTCCAAAACTACCTGACACCTGGCGTTGAACATATAAGGTTGACTTTTGTTTGCCGGGATTTATTGAAGAAAACGACGTGTATTTAGTATGCAGGTTTATTCGCAACTGAGACAAAACATAGTGGACTGTAAACATACATGTATAGATAGCTACATTAGCTACTACTTAAACATAGCTATAGGCTCAGTATACAAAACGCTAATCTATTTGGACATTCCGCCCGCCAAAGAACATAGTTCTTTAACTACACTTAAACCCGAACAATGAAAAAAAAGCTTAACATAAATAACAAGTATAAATCCAATCCCAAAACAAGAACTTTCCTTTCAAAATCTGAATAATAAAAAAAACAATTGAATGATTAACAGAACAACCTGTACCGTTCTTATTAATAGCTTAACAAAGAAAGAAAGAAAAATATTTATTTGACGTCAGTTATTAAAACACACACACATAAAAAAAATAAAGATACAAAATAAGAAGGCAAACATAATATGTGCTGTGTGCCTCACGGCTGCGCCAAAAAGGTCCATTTCAGCATTCATGCCAGACAGATGATGGTGATGCTGTCTGACGCTGGTCTTCCAATGAACCTTGAGGGGGTAGGTAAGTGACGGAAAAACAGTTTCAAACAAAATGTATAAATAAATCGTTACAAATAAATAAATAGCAAGTAAATTCATTAAATGTGTATTATTAGTAGTACAAACAAATATTCAAGTAAGACAGAACACGTGCGTCTCAAGCCAGGCGTATTCAATTAGGTACATTGATAACAAACAGGTTTTATAAGTAGGTCATTAGTACATAACTCAACTGAACTTAATGATGCAGGTAAATAGTAGGTATGGGAGAACTCATCATAGTACAATATAATATGTATATGTCGGATCCGGTCATGAGTACGGACGGGCGAATGGATCGAAAGCGCGCCAGTGGTGACATCACGCGACGTACTTACCAGTCTACCCCACCATGGCGTGCTTGTACAGAGTCCTGATGTTAACAGCTCGTGGCGAGGAAGAGATTCTGGGTCTGATCGCAGCGGAGTTAAGATGTCTTGAAACTGTAGCCGATTCATTGTGCCTAGTATTATTGTGTGAAAGTGTAATGTTAAGTAATTTGTTAGTTGACTTAGTGTATCTGTTTGAAAAGAGTAACCATGGAATTTCTTGCCGGTTCTTCTCCATGGAAACGACCACCCCGAACCGTGCACTAATAGGCCTATGTGAAATAAAATACTTTGATCAATCAATCAATCATTTATTTTGTGAAACATAGGTATGGTTACAGATAGTATATCTTCTTAAATGTGTGCACTATGTTTTGCCAATATTTGGCGTACAAAATGGCGGACAAAACTAACATAAAACAAGCATAAACAAGCAATTACAATTAAGGTGGCATGTCAATATTATTACATTAAAGAAAAACAATAATTCAATTTAAAATACATAATTATGTCGGTTAGGTAAACATGTCATTACAGTTTTAGATAAATACACACATTCCATAATTAGTCAATAAATACATTCAGAAGTGTTTAATTGGGAAGTCGGAATCGTCATACCTTTTTTTTTTTTTTTTTTTCGGATGGGA
This sequence comes from Xestia rhomboidea, assembly GCA_963853795.1. NCBI lineage: Eukaryota > Metazoa > Arthropoda > Insecta > Lepidoptera > Noctuidae > Xestia > Xestia rhomboidea. The sequence continues at coordinate 19,598,054 of OY970774.1, forward strand.
AATCATCAAATGACTTCTCCCGCTCTGGGCTGAGCAGGAGGGAGTGTCAGACTTTTACTGACTAAAACCCATCCATGTTCCTTCATCGCCCTTTGTGTTCCGGGGCCACGGTATCTCTTTCGAATAGTCCCGCAGCCCCGGCAGGCTTCGGCCCTTGCGGACCCCTTCACAGTTGCTGACTCTCTTTGAGGCGCGCGTGGAACACGAACGCGCCGTCGACACGGCCTGTCGTCATGAGACGTACGGACGGTGAGCTAGCCCATAGCTCCCCGTCCACAGGCCCGCGCCTACGGTGGCCGGAAGCCACCACGTGGCCCCCGACGCCCGGGGCGTCTCCCGCGGCGGCCGGGACGTGAGGATCTCTCCCTGTCCTGTTCCGCCACCTCCTTCGCTAGCATGACTGCTTCGCAGAAGGAGGTGACGGCGTCCCATTCCGTCTCGCTCCGGACCATGGCACGAACCAGGGCCGGGAGCGAGAGGTCGCCGCCGCCGATCGCCACCTCGAGGACACGGCGGTGCTCCACCCAAGCGGGGCACACCTCCACAGTGTGCTCCACCGTGTCCTCCGGCCTATCCTCACAATGATAGCACCCGGGCGTTTCCTCCCGCCCGATTCGGTGCAGGAACTTACCGAAACATCCGTGTCCGGTAAGAACCTGCGTCAGGCGGAAGGTGAGGACGCCGTGGCGTCTCTCCAGCCACTCCTCAAAGAGGGGACTTATCGCCACTATTGTGGCGTGCCCTGAATCGTCATAACTCTGTTTATCAGTAGTAAATTCAGTGATGGAGTAATAACATCTATCTAAAAGGAGTTTAAACAAAGACCTCTTAAAGGATCCCAGACACTCTTTATTTCGAATAGCTGCTGGTATACTATTAAATATTTTTGGCGCCATGCCTAGCACACTTTTGCCAAAGAATGCGGTTTTATGAGTGGTTACATGAATGGTATTCTGATGACGGCGAGAGCGCAATTTTTCAAATAAATGCAAGTTACAGCGAACAAACACTCCCATTTCATATATGTACATAGACGGTAGAGTGAGCAAAGAAAGTTCCTTAAACAATGGTTTACAACTATCAGTAGATTGTAATTTGGTAAACGACCGCAAGCATTTCTTCTGAGCTTTAAAAGCAATGTCTCTGTCAGTGGAGTTGCCCCAGAAAATGATTCCGTACCTAATGCTAGAAGCCACATAAGCATTATAAGCTATTTGTACGGTAATGCGGTTAACCGTTTTTGATAGTCTGTACAGAGCATACGCAAATTGACTAAGCTTCTTTGATAAAGCGTCGATATGATGTTTCCAAGTTAGATGACTATCTATATAGAGGCCCAGAAATTTTGTGATGTCACTTTCAGAGATTACTACGTTACCATATTTTATATTCAGTTTCGGTTTATTTGTTCTTTGATTAAATGTCATTATTTTCGTTTTGTCAAGATTTACTTTTAGATTATTATTAATTAACCAATTTATTATATTTTTGAGATCGTCATTTATATCATTTTCAAGAATATTAATGTCATTACTAGAGAACAAAATAGTGCTGTCATCAGCAAACAAGACCATCTGATGTTTACTGACCTTAGGCATATCATTTATATAAATGTTAAATAATGGAGGGCCAAGAATGCTACCCTGGGGAACACCATATGTAGTTTTCCTAGGACGCGACATGTATGTTCTTTCAATTTTCGAGCTCACACATAGCCTATCAAGCGCCGTGATTTGAGTGCGATTTGAGAGATAAGACTGTATTAGGTTTAATGCATTTCCTCTAATACCGTAACGCTCTAATTTGTTTAGCAGTATACCATGATCTACATGGTCGAATGCTTTAGACATATCCATAAACAAGGCCGCCACCGGAGTTCTAGCATCAACACTTGAAACAATTTTCTTGATAACATCATAAATCGCCATATTAATGGATTTACCTTTCCTGAATCCAAATTGTTCACTGGCTATGAGATCATGCTTTCCAAAAAACGACGAAAGGCTATTGTATATCACCTTTTCTATAATTTTGGAAAAAATAGGAATAAGTGCTAACGGTCTATAATTACCCATCATACTTTTATAATCTTTTTTATGAATTGGTTTGATAACAGTAATTTTTAATTTGTCCGGGAAATGGCCATACTCAATGCAAAGATTAATTATATAACTCATAGCAGGTCCTATTAATGGCGCCACATGCTTGACCGTTTTTGTAATGATACCATCATATCCATGGTTATTGGTATTATTTAATGAGTGAATTATAGCCACTATGTCTGCTGGTACTGTAGGTGGAATAAATATGGAGTTACAATTAGTCTCAATATTTGTATAGGAAGGAGTAGAATTATTTTAGAATTTCGTCTATAAAAAGTCATTAAAAGCTTGTGCAATTAGTCCAGGTTTATGTATTTTATTGTCATTTATTGTTACATAATCAGGTATATTTTCTCTAGGATAGTTAATCTTATTTTTATTGTTATTGATAATGCTCCAAGTCGCTTTAGATTTATTCCTGGCTGAATTTATGTGAAATTCATTCTGCGATTTTTGGGTCAATGTAATTATTTTCTTTAGACGAGCAGTATATTGTTTTAATGAAAGTTTATTTTTAAAAGTAGGGGCACGCCTGTATTGCCATAACATCTCTCTTTTACGCTTACTACTGAGCCTAATTCCCTTGGAAATCCAGTTTTTTTTTTACGCAGAGAGATTCTTACTTTCCTTAAAGGGAAACAGAGGTCATAAAAAAGCACAAATAGGTCATAGAAGCAATTAAAAGCTTCCTCAGGATTGTCGTGTAGATAGACTTCACTAAAACTAAGACCATGAAGAGAATCAAAGAATTTATTTAAGTTTTCTTGGCAATAGTCGCGCTTTAGAGAATACCAATGCTTAATGGAACAAGTTTTTTTCACAGGGCATTTGATCACTTGGGCAGTATGATCAGATAGCGCAAGATCAAGTACTGCACACTTACTACCTCTGATATTATGAGCGATATTGTCTATACATTTACCACTAGCTAAACGTGTAGGTTGATGTATTCCAATTTTTAAGTCATAGTTTAAAAGGAGAGTTTTATTAGATGGTTTTGATTGTGTCAAAGTGTCTATATTAAAATCGCCACAAACAACCACTTTTTTTAAATTACCGAAGCTACACATTCGTAAAATACTATCTAAGTTAGCAAAAAATAGCTCCAAACAATCATTCTTAATTTTGGGTGGTCTGTACACGCAAATCACTATTAAATTATGTATTATTAGTTCTATTGCACAGCATTCAAGGATGTTGGCTACACAGAATTTACTTACATCAATGTTTTTATACTTATGCATACGATTTATAAGGATGCAAGAACCACCATGCCTAGCATTCCGCATTGAAAACGTAGCTAATTCATAGTTAGGGATAGATAGATGGAACTGATCCCCATTCAGCATATTGTGTTCAGTGATGCATAATAGGTCAATGTTTTGTCCCTTGTCCCATAATTCTTCTAAATGGAGAGTGAGTAGGTCCGACTTACCAATCAAGCCATTAACATTTTGATGAAGGATATTTACGTATTTATACACGAAAACAATTGCTACTACCAGCTTTAGGCGTTTTGTTCATACACATAGACAAGTCGCAGTTAACAATATTGTCATCCATAAAGTCACTAGTTTGAGTGGATTTGTCACAGGCAGTAATAACAACGTCGCCAGGTATGTTACAAGTTTGAATTGATTGGTCAGTTTTTAGCTTAGTGAGAATTCGATTTTGCTCAGTATATGTCACAAATTTAGTTTTGAAATTAATGTGCAATATTTCTTTCAATAAGTATCTACAAACATTAACAGCAAGATGCCGCTGTCTTCGTGGTACAGATTGACTATATCCCATATTCACAAATAGACCATTATATTTTTTACATACGTGGCGTAGCGAACTATTCAAGCTCCGTTCATTTAAATGATTGTTATAAGGAACTTCTGATACAATAATGCTGGCATGTTTAATACTTCTAAACCAAACACCAAGGTCAATTTGAAGATCTAAAGGATTGGTATCATTAGTGCCTGACAAGATAATGACATAGTCATTTTATGTTAGAGAATCAAAGTTATAAGAATTGATTAAGACATCTGTTGTTTTTGCGCCAGGTTTCCAGAAGCACAATACTTGAAAATCATTGCCTAGCAGGGCTTGCAAGGTGTGTCGAATATATCGCCCTTGGTCATCACCTAATACAATGACCTTCTTCCGTTGCACAGGTATGGTTTTGTGGGTTGACGTCGACTTTATAGTGGATATACATCCCTGTGAAAGAGTACTAGCGCTTGAGCTCATATTATTTACAGGTCCTGGGGTCAAGATAGCTGCTGATGCTGCAGGGTCTTCTGTCAGTATACTATCTATAGCAGGAGACTCCTTGACAGGAGCATTCAAATCACATTTGTCAGTCACTGGAGATACTGCAACGTTTTGTGTAGGGGACGAGGTTATTAGGGTTGCTCTGTTCTTGTCATGCATGGATAGCCTTTTCTGCTTTCTATTTGATAGGGTCTTCGATAACTCTGAGCAATCAATTTTTTTATATACTTCTATAACTTTTAAATACTTGGCTAATTCGTTTTTAAGGTTGCTAATTTCGCCATGTAGGTTGTCTATTTCATTGGTCGCAGTTTCAAGATTCTTTGTTAATGTCTCAACCTTATATCGCAAGTCTTCACAACAGGATTTGTGCGTATTAAGAGAGGTGTCCGGCAAACTTAATATTGTTGAGTCAAATATCGTTGTGTTAGATAATTCGTGGAATGATATAGATCGCCTAATGCGTCGAAAAGTTACATTCTGCTGGTCATTATTATCCATTATTATTGTGTCACGTACACACCAAACTCTCGTGTTTCCAGTAAGTTCGGAAAGCAATGCGGAGAATTATGTTTACGAAAGGTTTTAAAAACACAAAAAGTGTAGGGCGTAAGTCAGGATCGAACTCGAGACGTTGTGCGTATGAGGTCGCCGTCGTATCCACTGCGCCAACTTGCAGTCAAGTGAGTGTGGTGAAATAAATATAAGATTACCAGTGTGGTCTCAAGGAAGAAAACGAGCAGCGTAACGACTAAGCACTTTATTTTACAAAAATTAACTAACTCTAAACATCGTTACATCTCCTTTTAAACTGATCCGAACAAAGATATTTCAATGTGGGGGCGCTCCAAGTGGGGAGCGCAATTTACGTCACTACCGGAACTATTTTCTAAATAATTTTACACTACAGACTTCCTTTTCATAAACGGAAATAGATTTAATATTTATTTTCTACCGGAAGTCCGCCGTGTAAACAAATATTAATTTAAAAATAAGTCATCTGTAATATTTGTAATAACCTGAGATATTATTCATGAAAGCCTATAATATTTATAAAGGCTAACAATCGGCCTTCCTGACATTTAGTTTGTCCTCAAACTAATTTTGACAATGAATTTGAAAAGAAAAATACAATTAAATCTTATCTAATAATCTCAAAATCCTTCAATCAGTATTCAGTTCAATAATCTACTCTAATACATCTGCCACCCATTGCATCGCAAGCTTCACCGGACCAAGTTCCTTTACTTGCCGGCCACTGTACGACTTCCAATAGGTGACCTATGTCTATTTATGGGAGACACACCGTGAGACTTCGCCGGAGGCTGACCACCCAACGTCTTCCAACCAGACCCACTGGTTGCAACGTGGACTTCGCCAACCAAACCGACCACCCCACGACTTCTGTCTCATCAAGTAAGTAACATATCTTTACTACTATTATTCATCATTATATCCATCATAAACACTTTTGATTAATATACATACAGAATAAAATTATGCAACATTTAATAAGTTAACATTTTATAAAAATGTCAATTCACTTCAACTCTTTTTTTTTTGTTTGTTTATAGATAAGCAGAGGCGGAAATTACATCACTACTTGAACTTAATCATACACCAAACAGACCATAATTGATGAATAAAATATTTTAATAATCAATTCTCTTTTATTTTATTTATTTACACCCTATCAACCTGAAAACTCTTCGTCAGATTCAGATTCAGTACTAGGTTCATTTATGCTTGTACTAATCCATGGTTGTATCTGATCTACTGCCCAAACATTGCTATAGTGTTTTTTGCCAATGCTAGAACCCGGTATGCTTGATACCTCATACCTGTCATTGTCTAAAACCTTTGAGACCCTGTAGGGACCAGAGTACACTGGTACCAACTTTTTACTCTTACCTTCATTATGACCTACTTGTTTTTGAATTTTGACTAAATCCCCAATCGCATATTTTCTGGCATCTTTACGAGTTCTATCAAATCTATCTTTTTGTTTATGTTGGTCCTGTGAAATATGTTGACCTACATCGGACCTTATTTCTTCTATATTATTATCTATCGGTCTAGTATCAACAAATATCTCGTTCATAACATTTTCGCTACTATGAGTTAAATTCCGACCAAACAATGCTTCTGCTGGGGTTTTACCCGTGCCTTTGTTTAAAGTATTATTTAAACCCCATTGAATATTACCTAATTCAGTATCCCATTTTGTTTCACCTAACTTGTCTGTGTATGTTGATAATGACCCTAAAATTGTCCGATTGTAGCGCTCCACCTGGCCATTGGCTCGAGGTGAAGCAACTGCATTCAAGATGTGCCTAATATGGTGTTTTTCACAACACCTACGAAATTCATCGGAGGTAAATGAGGTACCCCGATCCGAGATCAAACGTTTTGGATAGCCAAATGTTGTAAAAATTTCCTCGAGTGCCCTAATAGTCGGACTTGACTTTAAGGTGCGCAATGGCTTGATTATGCAAAATTTGGTAAACGCATCTACCAGTACAAGTAAATAAACATTACCTTTGGAACTCTTTACGAAGGGGCCTAGGTGGTCAATATGGACCGTCTCAAAAGGAATATCATTTTTTGGCGTGACCTACAAGCCGTGGCAGGGCAAAATGGGCCGTTTGTTGATCAGACCAACCATAGATTTGAGAGCATTCGTTGACTTTCACTAACCAGTTATCTATTCTATGGTTTTGAATAGACGGGTCAAATTCAGGAATAATATTTTTATCATATTTATATTTGATAGAATGATCAGGTTTCACACAAGAAGAAATAAAACTTAATAAATCATGAAAATTCATTGGAACATCCATATTAAGAAAATTATTTAACATACCCGTCGAGGAGCCTGGTGTCGTCTTCCCTTGTCCATCGTCCACTACACTGCTTCTACTTGTACCTGCACGCGGTTCCTCGCAGACATTCCTCGTACCTTCCTCTGCATTGATAATCGGGGTCACAGATTCGGTAACCACCCCAGGGGCTTGGGGCGGGCTGCTATTATCCAACGTAGATTCACCTAGGTCTACTTCCGATGGCATCACACTAGGACTCCTACTTTCCCTTATTCGCTTTGACCTTTTCGATTTCTTGTTCTTCTGGCCCTTGCGTCTACTGTGGGAACGCATCCGGCTTTTTGAGCGTGAACGTCGCTTTTCATCCTTATGGCGGCGTCGCCTCACACGTCTCTCTTCATACGAATCATCAGTATCACTAGTCGAAGAATCACTGCTTTTATTGCGTTTACGTCTCGGCATAATTTAAATTTATAGTTCACCACACCGGCAAACTTCACTGTTCACAGTTTTAAAGTTTCAAAAATCAAAAAGAAAATGTACGTACACTTTTGTTTTACTTCTTCGTAAGTCCACTCAAACACAACCACACCGTACAGTTTAAAGAAAAATAATTCCACTTTTATGATCACTTCACTGCACAAACACCTTACTGTCTAATTTTTCACAAATAAGTCTACCGAATTTTACTTGGTTGATCCCACTTCTGATATAAGATTACCAGTGTGGTCTCAAGGAAGAAAACGAGCAGCGTAACGACTAAGCACTTTATTTTACAAAAATTAACTAACTCTAAACATCGTTACATCTCCTTTTAAACTGATCCGAACAAAGATATTTCAATGTGGGGGCGCTCCAAGTGGGGAGCGCAATTTACGTCACTACCGGAACTATTTTCTAAATAATTTTACACTACAGACTTCCTTTTCATAAACGGAAATAGATTTAATATTTATTTTCTACCGGAAGTCCGCCGTGTAAACAAATATTAATTTAAAAATAAGTCATCTGTAATATTTGTAATAACCTGAGATATTATTCATGAAAGCCTATAATATTTATAAAGGCTAACATAAATGATATGTTTTTAGTCGTTATATGAATTAAACGATCGTTAGGACTCTCATTTGAATACGTAGATAAATTTACCGCAACCGTCAGTTTTATTTAATTCACACCAACACTTTTTATTGTGTAAATAGTTTATTGTTTCACTTCTATTTAATGATGTTTTCACTGCACTTATTGTGTATTATTAAAATGTATGTTTTATTTAAACGTTATTTGTTCGTAGTCTTAGATGTAAACAACTGTTGTGTCACTTTATTTAAAAGTAGTATTTTACACACTATACTTCCACTTATCACTCTGAAAACAATAGTACTTGTTATAGTATTTACACTATTATATTTACATTTCAATGGATACTTCTTGTTTAGATGCGATTAAAATATTTTTTTACAATATTAATACTCAGAGACGATGTTAAGCGTGGCACTAGCGCCATCTCTCTTGATAGTTAGTGTATCGCATCCTATGTGTTTTCATTGCACGAAACCCATCTTCTGCCCACAGAATGCTTGAGCCTAGCGAAATAAAATCCTGACAACCCGACATATAAGTAATACATTGGCTTTTTGAAACTTCATTTGGATCGGTAGGTAAAATAAACTCTGAATGTGAAAACAAATTAAATCGATGTTAACGATATTTTTAAACAATTTAACAGGAAAATAATATAAACATATTTCACTGTTTTAGACTTTCACGGTTTTTCACTACACTTAAAGTACTTACAGTACGTAGCTCATCGATCGAAAAGAAAATCACGGATATCATCCCGTAAGTACTTTAAGTATAAACATATTTCATTTAGTTATAACAAATTTTGCTCATTGGACGCTAATATTCACCGGTTTTACACTTTAAAGATACAACTCTGGTTACATTATCAGGCCCAGGATATTTTTTGATAATTTTACCAAGTAACGATTTAGCTGGCGGTACATTATCTTCCTTTAAAACAACAATATCGCCTATTTCTGGTTCATCACGTTGAGTGTTTCATTTATACCTTTGATTTAAATTAACTAGGTATTCCTTATACCTATTCCAAAAATCTGTTACAATTTTTTGCGTCAATGGCACTATCCAAACCAACAACATTCATCATTCATCATCATCATTTCAGCCGAAAGACGTCCACTGCTGGACATAGGCCTCCCCCAAGTGTCGCCACATTGACCGGTCCCATGCGACTCGCATCCAGCGGACTCCCGCAACCTTCACCAGGTCGTCGGTCCACCTAGTGGGAGGTCTTCCAACGCAACGTCTTCCGGTTCGCGGTCGCCACTCCAGAACTTTTCGGCCCCATCGGCCATCCGTTCTGCGAGCAATGTGACCTGCCCACTGCCACTTAAGTTTGGCAATTCTTCGGGCTACGTCGGTAACCTTGGTTCTCTTGCGGATGTCTTCATTTCTGATTCGATCGCGCAAGGAAACTCCGAGCATAGCCCTCTCCATTGCCCTTTGGGTGACTTTAAGCCTTCTGATGAGGCCCATTGTGAGCGACCACGTTTCGGTCCCGTATGTAATCACTGGCAACACACACTGGTCATAGACTTTCGTCTTGAGACACTGCGGTAAGTTGGACGAGAAGATACCGCGCAACTTCCCGAACGCTGCCCAGCCGAGTCCAACAACATTACAATTAGTGTAATCCTCATCTGCAATATTCAACAATGGTTCACCTACAGATACCGGCTCGGTTCTTGAGCGCTCGGCGGAAGAGTGGGGATTGCTTTGCGCATCGTACACTTATGACAAATAAAACGCCGTCGTGAGGTACGTGCAACAAGAGTAGAGAACAAATCCCGAGTGACGGCTATGACGCGATGCGCTACGGGCCAATCACTGCACTTACCCGCCCCCGCGCCTCACTTCATACCACCAAAGGGACCCAATAACTTACTTTTGCGCAGGTGAAGGTCAGCGCTCAAGAATCGTGCCGATGATTGTACCAAGAAGTGACCTGGTGTCAAGGGTAGAGGGTCATTCGGGTCATCGCTCAACAAGGAAATTGGTCTCGAGTTTAAACAGGCGTGTTTAAACTCGAGACCACTTGCGCCAGGACAGTCGACATTTCTTCGTACGTGAGTGTACTATTTCCTACTACCTTTTTCAAATGGGTCTTAGTACCGCGCACCGAAGATTCCCACGGCCCGCCAAAGTTAGGCGAATGGGGAGGAATATAATGCCAGGTGGTTTTTTCTAAAGAAAGTAGCTCGGATAATTGTCCAGGAAAAGAAGATTGGGCACTAATAAACATTTCTCGCATTTGCTTATCGGCGCCAACAAAATTAGTACCATTGTCACTGTATAAGTCTTGACAATGGCCTCTACGAGCAGTAAACCGTCTAAACGCAGCAATAAAACCCTTGGCAGTCATGTCGGTTACTGCTTCTTAGTGGACTGCTCGTGTAACCATACACACGAATATGCAAATATAACTTTTATAAGACTTGGCTCCTCGGCCTGGCGAAAATCTGATAAAAACAGGACCACAGTAATCCACACCAGTAGATTTGAATGGCTTACTGGGTTACAACCTTGCTTCTGGAAGCAGGCCCATGAGAGGAGTAGTCTTCCTTGTGGAGTATCTCAAACAAATAGTGCACTCTCTAAAATATTTATAACGCGTTCCTTACCACGTAAGATCCAGTACTTGGTTCTCAGATAATTTAACATAGCCTGTGGACCACCGTGCAATGTTTTTGCATGAGCATCCGCAATTAAAACCTTGGTATCTCTCAATTGTGTCCAAGTGGGCAAGTCATCACTCATCATATTTATCTGCTGTTCCCACTGTTTGACAGATTCCGTATCCAATTTCGAAACGACTAAGTGAACGACAGATGCGTCAGCGTAACTGGATTCAGTACTAATGCCTATGTTTTCCAAAGATTTAAGACAGGTAGATGTCGTATCCACCAAACTCCTAATTGCATTGGCTGACTCGGTTTGAATTTTCTTTAAGCCAAATAAAGTCCTCATAATAGCATTGCAGTTATAACGCTTATTATTGTATCGCCGAACTAACTGCTTCTACGCTTTTTCATAATTTGCATCAGTCGTCGAAAAATTACTTAATAGATTTAATGCTTCTCCACTCAAATTGGACTTGAGGTAATGTAATTTCTGTACCGATGAAATGTTTTTATTATTATGTATTAATGAGGAAAACATGTCGTAAAAGGTTGGCCACTCTATATTTACCCCCAAAAGTAGGTTATTGTATGCGAGGTAGTTTTACATCACTGCAATGATTTATGTTCTCGTTATTGGTAACCGCTGGGTTAGAAAACCCGGTAACTGGCGGTAAAAACTGTTGTAAAGCAAACTTGATTTATACTGTACATATAACTCCTCAAAAGCCTCATATTTTCCTTCTGTAAAATAAACTGCTTCTTGCTTATTTTTCGTTTTTGCAACTACCTCCTTGTGTCCGTCTTTAAAATCTTTAGTTATTTGTTCTAACAATTCCAATCTCGTTTCTAAGTATTGACGTTTAATTCTTTCTTTCGGCGTTTTCTTAAAATTTCTCTCAGCTTTCATCAAATTGTCGAACAACTCATCTTGTAACGAAAAAAGTGCCTTCATTGTAGTAACAAATAAACTCGCACAGCAGTACCAGCAAACAACACTAATCAGTCACTTGTTTTAGGTCATAAGTTCTCGCAAAGTATCGGACCAAAATGTTGAACATATAAGGTTGACTTTTGTTTGCCGGGATTTTTTGAAGAAAACGACGTGTATCTATTATGCAGGTTTATTCGCAACTGAGACAAAACATAGTGGACTGTAAACATACATCTATAGATAGCTACATTAGCTACTACTTAAACATAGCTATAGGCTCAGTATACAAAACGCTAATCTATTTGGACACCTGGTCATTTCCTCACTGGAAGCCCAACGATGTCACTACCAATATCAACGTACTGTGATGTAAAAAACGTTAATTTACGTCAACGGTGGCAGCTAACAGAGCACATGCTGCACCAATTTTGGAAGAGTTGGTCGACTGAATACCTAACACAGCTCCAGATCAGGGGGAAATGGAACAAACCAAAGAACATCCAAGAAGGCGATATAGTCTTGATCAAGGACAACAACTTGCCACCAGGAAAGTGGGCCATGGGACGCGTGCTCGAACTGCACCCCGGTGCCAACGGCTACGTTCGAGTGACCACGATTAAAACTCAATCTGGTATCATCAAACGTCCAGTCGTGAAACTGTCCCCCTGTCCCCACTTCCTATCGAGAACAACATCCAAGATCACACAGAAAAGAAAACTCTAATCACGCCAAAGACGGGAAACAAATGTTTTTCCACACTTTTTACAATGTTATTAACTAATTGTATTTACGTTAATAACTGCCATGGGTCATATGGCGAAATCATGACGTCTGGCGTTCAAATTACTAACTTCGAACTTGAGCGGCCGATTTACTACGACACAATAGGAAACGTACAAGTGATTCATGAAGAATGGACACTACTTATGTACTATAACTTGACAACTTACTGGGACGGAGTACGTCGAATTGAAGCTTACCTCAAGGGATTGAACGGACTGTGCCAAAAAACCGACCCAAGATACTGCAAGACAACTTTAGAACAGCTTACCCACGAAATGGAAATACTGAGCTACTACAACACTATACTCCTAGCTCCTCACAAACAATTAAGTAATCGTAAGAAACGATCACTGATTGATGGAGTACGATATGTTGCTAACAGCCTCTTTGGTATTCTACATCAACGGTTTGCAGATAAATACGACAACGACATACAAGCTGTCCAAAATAACGAAAACTATTTACTTGATCTGGTAAAGAACCAAACTTCAATAGTCGAACTCCAAAACAATATGCTGAAGAATGAACAAAATATCAAGCGACAGTTTGGTTTAATAGACGACTTCATGGCGCAGACTAACGCCAACTTAGCCAAAGTGGAGTCTGAAATGGAAGTACTGATGGCTACTAACTACTTCAACTCGGCCTCACTAACAGCATACTTGCTGATTACCAATTTTGAGAGGGTTCAAGAGATGCTGTTTGAAAGCCTAACTGATGTCTACAAAGGGCACATAGACATCCATCTACTTACACCTGTCAACTTGATCAAGCAACTGACTGAAATCGCAGGCAAACTCCCGAGGACCTCGACGTCGTTGCCTGTCCGAAACATCTGAGACGACATCAAAGACATCTACAAATTACTATACGTTTTTGTTTTTTGTTTTTATATATTATCAAGAAACATATTTACATTACAATTGACAGAATATACGTTCTAGAAAATCACAGAGGTTTATTAGGAACGTTGATTCAGCTGATAGGTAATAAAAATAGGAGACAATATTATCTAAGTGATTGAACGGTATGCACATCGTGTTACCAACCCATCTAAGCAGTTCATAACGACAAAGGTGAACACACGTCGAGGGGCGCAAAATGCAACTATCGGCAGTTTTGAATCGGCGAACACAAGTGCGTCACCAGCTGCCGATAACGCTGAGCAAGCGCCGCCCGCCGCCGTCGTCGCCCGCGCCACAACACCGGCTGCGGATACGTCACGCGTAGGTACGTCGACCCCTAAACGTGCCTATGCTGCTATTGTCACCAGCTGGAAAACTGATGCGTCGCAGCCTAAGCGACAAACCAGGAAAGGGGAAAAGTTGAAAATGGGTGCTCAACCAGCCCTGGCTGCAGTCCGTAGCTCCGTGCCAAGAACGAGCCAAGTTGATGAGGAGGGCTTCACTAAAGTGGAAAGGAGGAAGAAGAAGAAGCCCTGTCCTCGTAACCTGTGCGGTACCGCACCGAGCGGACCCAACATGCTGCTGCGTCCTGCTGTGCCTACGACGCAGCTGTACCTTTCACGTCTGCATCACTCCACTACAACTGAGGAAGTGGTGCAGTATTTGAAAGTGAAGACCAACTGGACTCTGAGGGTTGAAAGGTTGGAATCGCGCCACAACATCAACTTTAAGTCTTTCGTGGTACGAATTCCAACCCACCATCTACAGACCTGCATGAAGGAGGACTTTTGGCCCAAGAGTGTCGTATATCGACGTTTCCGAGGGCGGTTACGCGACACCACGCAGCGAAATACGACACCGACCACGTTGCGTGTATAGTTTTAGTTTTCTTATGGTTTAAAATATGTATTAGTTTATTATTGTTGTTAAAAATTATTTTGTGTATTTTATCTATGGGCCTTAGTTGCCTGATAATAAAATGATTATTATTATTATAACGGCTAAACGGCTAACGGCTAACGGCTCTGTCAACTGTCGGTAAGCATAATGTTCATTAGAGTTTGTTCTGCTAATTATATCTGCCTGCACAGATAGGTTGGTCGCACTAGTACTACTGCCACAACAGTAATAGATAGATCATACACACATGCATAGCTGGGTACGGCACACATCTATGGTTTGCTAATAACCAGACACAATATTGGCGTTGTCGTCCTTTAACTTCGTGGTTCAGTATGATTTTAATTTTGATTATATATTGGATTTAGTTATACTGCTTCTAAGAATAGGATCCATTTTATTTAGCAGTCGAGGAATTAAATAAGCGGTGGTTCGTTGTCCATACGTGTTTTTAGCATAGGTTGTCACTAGTTTTTTTGTGTTACGGAGCGCGTTTGTTTGCAGTGCGATACTTCAGTTTGGATGTCAGTGTTAAAAAATTGTTCACTAAGTAATGCGTATTCTATTTTAAGATGGATGGGAAGAACATTGCAATGTTCAAACAAAAGCGCTTCGTTACCCGTACATTTGAGTTTAACATTCTGAGAGACTACTTGCTTGAGAATACGAACTTGAAGTCTGTAAATGTTTTGCAGGTAAGTTTTGTAAGTACGGCCGTAGCTTGTTAACCCGTAGGCTATATAGGAATCTGCTAGGGCATTATAAAGAATTAGTCTCGTTTTAAACGGTATTCTGTTTCTGATAATTTTCATATTTGCCAAAAACGCTCTTAGTTTGTCGCAGACTCGATTTATATGGGGATACCAATTAAATGTACTGTCGATGTCCAGACCTAGGTATGTGTGTTTGTCAACAATTTCAATGGGTGGGCATTTGCATTTTTTGTGATAGTTGTGCTGTGAGCGTGCATACACGAATGGCAGTGAGCGATGAGGGCATTTTGGGGTTTTCTTTTAATATAAGGACTGCTAATTTGGAATTTATATTATATAAAACTACAAGACCACTCACTCACTGATTGACATGCCGTTTCTCGGAATGGGTGAGAGATGGGTTAAGGGTATGTTTTGCAATAATGTATAGAACCATAAAGTGAGTAGAGGAAAATTATAGAGGAGATTCAAATCCAAGATGGCGGCCGAGTCCATTTCCGGTTTCGGTGGGGAAAAGACTTGGAGGGGTTTCGACTCATAGGTCCTGTATAAGATCTGGAATGATTTAAAAAAAAAGTAAAAAAAAAAAAAAAAACAAGATGGCGGCTGCGCTAGGACGTTTTGAAAATTGCGACTTTTTTCACTCGACTTTGGTGAATTGTTTTGTTCAACCGATTTCAAACGTTTGCAACACTAAGTATACCAGTCGGGAGCCTATATCATTGAGATTTCAGAAAAATTGTGACTTTTTTAAAACAAAAGATGGCGGACGCTGTGGCGGCCATTTTGTGAACAGTTGGAATTTTCGACTTTTTTCAAATCCATTTTTCGTGTAGTTGGCAACATCCGACGGGTTCGAGTTGTGTATTTAGTTGTGTATTTAGTTGAGGAGTGTTGCCTGGTGCAAAAAAATTCCCCATTTTTAGGGAGTTTTCCCAGATTTTCCCCAAAAACATGAAAAGTAGAAATAACGACATTTTGAATGGAGACTTTGACTAGCTGGCAACATTGTGGTCCCCCAAATGACATTTGACCATTTTCATCCTTTTTAGCTGGCAACCCCGAGAGCCATTGGGGCTTGAATTTTCGGGTCAGACCCGACTTTGGCGAGTTCTTTTGTTCTACCAAACACAAAAGTTGGCAACACCAAGTACACCAGTCGGTGGCCTGTATCCTTGAGAGTTCAGGAAAATTATGACATTTCAGAAAAACAAGATGGCGGACAGTGTGGCGGCCATCTTGTAAAAATGACGAAAAATCCCAATTTTCGACACGATAAATGGGACAGCTGGCAACCCCCGACTGGATTGTGTTGTATGAACCGGTTGTGTATTTAGTCGAGGAGTGTTGCCTGGTGCAAAAATTTTCCCCATTTTTAGGGAGTTTTCCCAGATTTTCCCCAAAAACATGAAAAGTAGAAATAACTACATTTTGAATGGAGACTTTGACTAGCCAGCAACATTGGGGTCCCCCGAATGACATTTGACCATTTTCATCACTTTCAGCTGGCAACCCCGAGAACCATTTTGGCTTGAAATTTCGGGTCAGACCCGACTTTGGCGAGTTCTTTTGTTCTACCAAACTCAAAAGTTGGCAACAACAAGTACACCAGTCGGTGGTCTGTATCCTTGAGATTTCAGGAAAATTATGACTTATCAGAAAAACAAGATGGCGGACAGTGTGGCGGCCATCTTGTAAAAATGACGAAAATTCCCAATTTTTGACGCGTTAAATGGCACGACTGGCATCCCCCGACTGGATTGTGTTGTATGAACTGGTTATGTGTTTTGTTGAGGAGTATAGCCTGGTGCAAAAATTCTCCCAATTTTTAGGGTATTTTCTCAGATTTTCCCCAAAAACGTGAAAAGTAGAAATAACGCCATTTTGAATAGAAACTTTGATAAGCCGGCAACTTTGGGATCCCCCAAATGACATTTCACCATTTTCATCACTTTCAGCTGGCAACCCCGAGCGCCATTAGGGCTTGTATTTTCGGGTTAGACCCGACTTTGGCGAGTTCTTTTGTTTTACGAAAGTCAACGAACAGCCACCGTTTTTTTACTGACAGGTACCTTGTATCCTGGTTACTTTAGGAAAATTGTGACATTTCAAAAATTCAAGATGGCGACCTCGCCATTTCCGGTTTATTACCACTCACTCACTGACATAATTGTTCTCCCAGATGGTGGAGGGCGAGTGGGGTATATTTTTACAGATTCGTAAACAACTAACTCTCAAACCTATGGGAAAAGTGCCAAACCTCCCCTTTTCACCCCCCTTCTCACCCCTCCCTATCGTATCTCGGAAACCAAGAGACTTGGTACATTTTTTTTTCAGATTCGTATAGAGGAGGCTTGGAAAAGTAAAAACCATTTTTCAAAGTTGCCCCTTTGCCCCCCTTCTCCCCGCCCCTTTAGGCGGATCTCAGAAGTTAAGAGACTTGGAACATTTTTTTTTTCAGATTCGTAACAAGGGGCAAAGAGTTGGTCAAAATCATTTTTCAAAACTCCCCACTCTCCCCCCTTCACCCCTCCCCCCATCGTATCTCGGAAACTAGGACACGTAGCGGCATTTTGATTTTGACTATACTTTATTATTGAGGGTTGTTGAAATTTGTATACCCTCCCCTCCCCAACCTCCCCTTTCCGGTGGCAGGTAGGTCCTGAGTGGAGCGAAGGGGGGAGGTGGCGAGCGAAGCGAGCCGGCGACCTCCGTAGCGTAACGATGATTGAATGGGTGAAGCGTAACTCAGCAAACTTTAGAGTTATTTTTTTTATGGAAAAGGTCTGAGTTTTTAAATAAGGTTTTATTAGGGGTCCGTAGGGGTTTTCATACTGTTTTAGGGGTAATTCTTACGGATTTTCCAATTCATTTAGGGGTGCCTATAGATTCTCAAAATTTTATAAGGGTAACTAATACGTCTCTAAAACACCAAACACGCGAGCTGCGCGCAGCTCGCGCACCCAAGCAAACTAGTTATACTATATAAAGCTGAATTACCACTGACTCACTGACAGAATTGTTCTCCCAGATGGTGGATGGGGAGGTGGGTATATTTTTACAGATTCGTAAACAACTAACTCTCAAACCTATGGGAAAGTGCCAAACCTCCCCTTTTCACCCCCCTTCTCCCCCCTCCCTATTGTATCTCGGAAACCAAGAGACTTGGAACATTTTTTTTTTCAGATTCGTAAGAAGGGGCAATGCATTAGTCGAAATCATTTTTAAAAACTCCCCACTCTCCCCCCCGTCACCCCTTCCCCCATCGTATCTCGGAAACTAGGGCACGTAGCGGCATTTTGATTTTTGCTATTCTTTATTATTGAGGGGCGTTGAAATTTGTATTTCCTCCCCTCCCCAACCTCCCCTTTGCTCCCCTCCGCTTTCCGGTGGTAGGTAGGTCCTGAATGGAGCGAGCCTGCGAGACCGAGTAGAGCGAAGGGGGGAGGTGGTGAGCGAAGCGAGCCGGCGACCTCCGTAGCGTAACGAAGGTTGAGTGGGTGAAGCTCCCCTCCCCAACCTCCCCTAAAATTGAAAGGGCTGTAACTTCATAACGGTTAGAGATAGCTATTAGGTGTTTGAACAAATATTATAGTAGGCGTCGAAACCTGTTCGGTGGTAGGAAGATATCTTTTTTTTTTTTTTTTTTCTAGGATGGGAAATCATCAAATGACTTCTCCCGCTCTGGGCGGAGCAGGAGGGAGTGTCAGACTTTTACTGACTAAAACCAATCCGTGTTCCTTCCTCGCCCTTTGTGTTCCGGGGCCACGGTATCTCTTTCGAATAGTCCCGCAGCCCCGGGGAGGTAGGTCCTGAGTGGAGCGAAGGGGGGAGGTGGTGAGCGAAGCGAGCGACCTCCATAGCGTAACGATGGTTGAGTAGGTGAAGCGTAACTCAGGGGCGACGACAGGCAAACTTTAGGTTAAAAGGTTTTAGATTTAATTGGGGTTCGTAGGGGTTTTTATACTGTTTTATGGGTAATTCTAACGGATTTTCCAATTCATTTAAGGATGCTTATAGATTGTCAAAATTTTATAAGGGTAAGTAATACTTCTCAAAAACACCAAACACGCGAGCTGCGCGCAGCTCGCGCACCCAAGCAAACTAGTTATACTATATAAAGCTCGATTACCACTCACTGACTCACTGACTCATTGACATAATTGTTCTCCCAGATGGTGGATGGGGAGGTGGGTATTTTTTGACAGATTCGTAAACAAGTCACTCCCGCGAGTATGGGAAAAGTGCCAAACCTCCCCTTTTTGCTCCCCTTCCTCCCCCTCCCTATCGTATCTCGGAAACTAAGGGACCCGTTTTTTTTTTTTTACGGATTCGTATAGAGGAGGCTCGGAAAATGAAAAACCAGTTTTCAAAGTTGTCCCCCTTTCCCCCCTTCTCCCCCCCTTTAGGCGGATCTCGGAAGTTAAGAGACTTGGAACATTTTTTTTTCAGATTCGTAAGAAGGGGCAATGCTTTAGTCGAAATCATTTTTCAAAACTCCCCACTCTCCCCTCCTTCACCCCTCCCCCCATCGTATCTCGGAAACTAGGACACGTAGCGGAATTTAGATTTTTACTATACTTTATTATTGGGGGGCGTTGAAATTTTATACCCTCCCCTCCCCTCCCCAACCTCCCCTAAAAGTCCTGAGTGGAGCGAACCTGCGAGACCGAGTGGAGCGAAGGGGGGAGGTGGCGAGCGAAGCGAGCCGGTGACCTCCGTAGCGTAATGAAGGTTGAGTGGGTGAAGCTCCCCTCCCCAACCTCCCCTAAAATTGAAAGGTCTGTAACTTCATAACGGTTAGAGATAGCCATCAGCTGTTTGAACAAATATTATAGTAGGTGTCGAAACCTGTCCGGTGGTAGGTAGGTCCTGAGTGGAGCGAAGGGGGGAGGTGGCGAGCAAAGCGAGCCGGCGACCTCCGTAGCTTAACGATGGTTGAGTGGGTGAAGCGTAACTCAGCAAACTTTAGGGTAATATTTTTTATGGAAAAAGGTCTCAGTTTTTAAATAAGGTTTTATTAGGGGTCCGTAGGGGTTTTCATACTGTTTTAGGGGTAATTCTAAAGGATTTTCCAATTCATTTAGGGGTGCCTATAGATTCTCATTCTCAAAAACACCAACACGCGAGCTGCGCGCAGCTCGCGCACCCAAGCAAACTAGTTATAGTTATATAAAACTACAAAGCCACTCACTCATTGACATGTCGTTTCTCGGATTGGGTGAGAGATGGGTTAAGGGTGTGTTTTGCAATAATGTATAAAACCATAAAGTGAGTAGAGGAAAATTATAGAGGAGATTCAAATCCAAGATGGCGGCCGAGTCCATTTCCGGTTTCGGTGGGGAAAAGACTTGGAGGGGTTTCGATTCATAGGTCCTGTATACGATCTGGAATGATTTAAAAAAAAAGTAAAAAAAAATAAAAAAACAAGATGGCGGCTGCGCTAAGACGATTTGAAAATTGCGACTTTTTCCACTCGACTTTGACGAATTGTTTTGTTTTACCGATTCCAAAAGTTGGCAACACCAAGTACACCAATCAGTGGCCTGTATCCTAGATATTTCAGAAAAATTGTGACTTTTAAAAAAAACAAGATGGCGGACGCTGTGGCGGCCATTTTGCGAACAGTTGGAATTTTCGACTTTTTTTAAATCCATTTTTCGTGTAGTTGGCAACATCTGACGGGTTCGAGTTGTACCGAGCGGTTGTGTGTTACAACAACGAGTGTTGCCTGGTAACATAAATTTCCCCATTTTTAGGGTACTTTTCCAGATTTTCCCCAAAAACATGAAAAGTAGAAATAACGACATTTTGAATAAAGACTTTGACTAGCTGGCAGCATTGGGGTCCTCCAAATGACATTTGACCATTTTGGTGCGTTTTAGTTGGCAACCCTAAAAAACATTGAATATTTTAATTTTTGGGACTTTTTGACTTTGGCGAATTCATTTGTTCTACGAAACTCAAAAGTTGGCAACACCAAGTAAACCGGTCGGTAGCCTATATCCTTGAGATTTCAGGAAAATTATGACTTTTCAGAAAAACAAGATGGCGGACAGTGTGGCGGCCATCTTGTAAAAATGACGAAAAATCCCAATTTTCGACACGATAAATGGGACAGCTGGCAACCCCCGACTGGATTGTGTTGTATGAACCGGTTGTGTATTTAGTCAAGGAGTGTTGCCTGGTGCAAAAAGTTTCCCCATTTTTAGGGAGTTTTCCCAGATTTTCCCCAAAAACATGAAAAGTAGAAATAACGACATTTTGAATAGAGACTTTGACTAGCTGGCAACATTGTGGTCCCCCAAATGACATTTGACCATTTTCATCACTTTTAGCTGGCAACCCCGAGAGCCATTGGGGCTTGAATTTTCGGGTCAGACCCGACTTTGGCGAGTTCTTTTGTTCTACCAAACACAAAAGTTGGCAACACCAAGTACACCAGTTGGTGGCCTGTATCCTTGAGATTTCGGGAAAATTATGACATTTCAGAAAAACAAGATGGCGGACAGTGTGGCGGCCATCTTGTAAAAATGACGAAAAATCCCAATTTTCGACACGATAAATGGGACAGCTGGCAACCCCCGACTGGATTGTGTTGTATGAACCGGTTGTGTATTTAGACGAGGAGTGTTGCCTGGTGCAAAAATTTTCCCCATTTTTAGGGAGTTTTCCCAGATTTTCCCCAAAAACATGAAAAGTAGAAATAACTACATTTTGAATGGAGACTTTGACTAGCTAGCAACATTGGGGTCCCCCGAATGACATTTGACCATTTTCATCACTTTCAGCTGGCAACCCCGAGAACCATTTTGGCTTGAAATTTCGGGTCAGACCCGACTTTGGCGAGTTCTTTTGTTCTACCAAACTCAAAAGTTGGCAACAACAAGTACACCAGTCGGTGGTCTGTATCCTTGAAATTTCAGGAAAATTATGACATATCAGAAAAACAAGATGGCGGACAGTGTGGCGGCCATCTTGTAAAAATGACGAAAATTCCCAATTTTTGACGCGATAAATGGCACGACTGGCATCCCCCGACTGGATTGTGTTGTATCAACCGGTTGTGTATTTAGTCGAGGAGTGTTGCCTGGTGCAAAATTTTTCCCCATTTTTAGGGAGTTTTCCCAGATTTTCCCCAAAAACGTGAAAAGTAGAAATAACGCCATTTTGAATAGAAACTTTGATTAGCCGGCAACTTTGGGATCCTCCAAATGACATTTGACCATTTTCATCACTTTCAGCTGGCAACCCCGAGAACCATTTTGGCTTGAAATTTCGGGTCAGACCCGACTTTGGCGAGTTCTTTTGTTCTACCAAACTCAAAAGTTGGCAACAACAAGTACACCAGTCGGTGGTCTGTATCCTTGAGATTTCAGGAAAATTATGACATATCAGAAAAACAAGATGGCGGACAGTGTGGCGGCCATCTTGTAAAAATGACGAAAATTCCCAATTTTTGACGCGATAAATGGCACGACTGGCATCCCCCGACTGGATTGTGTTGTATGAACCGGTTGTGTATTTAGACGAGGAGTGTTGCCTGGTGCAAAAATTTTCCCCATTTTTAGGGAGTTTTCCCAGATTTTCCCCAAAAACATGAAAAGTAGAAATAACTACATTTTGAATGGAGACTTTGACTAGCTAGCAACATTGGGGTCCCCCGAATGACATTTGACCATTTTCATCACTTTCAGCTGGCAACCCCGAGAACCATTTTGGCTTGAAATTTCGGGTCAGACCCGACTTTGGCGAGTTCTTTTGTTCTACCAAACTCAAAAGTTGGCAACAACAAGTACACCAGTCGGTGGTCTGTATCCTTGAAATTTCAGGAAAATTATGACATATCAGAAAAACAAGATGGCGGACAGTGTGGCGGCCATCTTGTAAAAATGACGAAAATTCCCAATTTTTGACGCGATAAATGGCACGACTGGCATCCCCCGACTGGATTGTGTTGTATCAACCGGTTGTGTATTTAGTCGAGGAGTGTTGCCTGGTGCAAAATTTTTCCCCATTTTTAGGGAGTTTTCCCAGATTTTCCCCAAAAACGTGAAAAGTAGAAATAACGCCATTTTGAATAGAAACTTTGATTAGCCGGCAACTTTGGGATCCTCCAAATGACATTTGACCATTTTCATCACTTTCAGCTGGCAACCCCGAGAACCATTTTGGCTTGAAATTTCGGGTCAGACCCGACTTTGGCGAGTTCTTTTGTTCTACCAAACTCAAAAGTTGGCAACAACAAGTACACCAGTCGGTGGTCTGTATCCTTGAGATTTCAGGAAAATTATGACATATCAGAAAAACAAGATGGCGGACAGTGTGGCGGCCATCTTGTAAAAATGACGAAAATTCCCAATTTTTGACGCGATAAATGGCACGACTGGCATCCCCCGACTGGATTGTGTTGTATCAACCGGTTGTGTATTTAGTCGAGGAGTGTTGCCTGGTGCAAAATTTTTCCCCATTTTTAAGGAGTTTTCCCAGATTTTCCCCAAAAACGTGAAAAGTAGAAATAACGCCATTTTGAATAGAAACTTTGATTAGCCGGCAACTTTGGGATCCTCCAAATGACATTTGACCATTTTCATCACTTTCAGCTGGCAACCCCGAGAACCATTTTGGCTTGAAATTTCGGGTCAGACCCGACTTTGGCGAGTTCTTTTGTTCTACCAAACTCAAAAGTTGGCAACAACAAGTACACCAGTCGGTGGTCTGTATCCTTGAGATTTCAGGAAAATTATGACATATCAGAAAAACAAGATGGCGGACAGTGTGGCGGCCATCTTGTAAAAATGACGAAAATTCCCAATTTTTGACGCGATAAATGGCACGACTGGCATCCCCCGACTGGATTGTGTTGTATGAACGGGTTATGTGTTTTGTTGAGGAGTATAGCCTGGTGCAAAAATTCTCCCAATTTTTAGGGTATTTTCCCAGATTTTCCCCAAAAACGTGAAAAGTAGAAATAACGCCATTTTGAATAGAAACTTTGATAAGCCGGCAACTTTGGGATCCCCCAAATGACATTTCACCATTTTCATCACTTTCAGCTGGCAACCCCGAGCGCCATTAGGGCTTGAATTTTCGGGTCAGACCCGACTTTGGCGAGTTCTTTTGTTTTACCAAAGTCAACGAACAGCCACCGTTTTTTTACTGACAGGTACCTTGTATCCTGGTTACTTTAGGAAAATTGTGACATTTCAAAAATTCAAGATGGCGACCGTGCCATTTCCGGTTTATTACCACTCACTCACTGACTTAATTGTTCTCCCAGATGGTGGAGGGCGAGTGGGGTATATTTTTACAGATTCGTAAACAACTAACTCTCAAACCTATGGGAAAAGTGCCAAACCTCCCCTTTTCGCCCCCCTTCTCACCCCTCCCTATCGTATCTCGGAAACCAAGAGACTTGGAACATTTTTTTTTTCAGATTCGTATAGAGGAGGCTGGGAAAAGTAAAAACCACTTTTCAGAGTTGGCCCCCTTTCCCCCCTTCTCCCCCCCTTAGGCGGATCTCAAAAGTTAAGAGACTTGGAACATTTTTGTTTTCAGATTCGTATAAAGGGGCAATGCATTAGTCGAAACCATTTTTCAAAACTCCCCACTCTCCCCCCCTTCACCCCTCCCCCCATCGTATCTCGGAAACACGTAGCGGCATTTTGATTTTTACTATACTTTATTATTGAGGAGCGTTGAATTTTTATACCCTCACCTCCCCAACCTCCCCTTTTCGGTGGTAGGTAGGTCCTGAGTGGAGCAAACCTGCGAGACCGAGTGGAGCGAAGGGGGAGGTGGCGAGCGAAGCGAGCCGGCGACCTCCGTAGCGTAACAAAGGTTGAGTGGGTGAAGCTCCCCTCCCCAACCTCCCCTAAAATTGAAAGGGCTGTAACTTCATAACGGTTAGAGATAGCCATCAGGTGTTTGAACAAATATTATACTAGGCGTCGAAACCTGTCCGGTGGTAGGTAGGTCCTGAGGGGAGCGAGCCTGCGAGACCGAGTGGAGCGAAGGGGGGAGGTGGCGAGCGAAGCGAGCCGCCGACCTCCGTAGCGTAACGAAGGTTGAGTGGGTGAAGCGTAACTCAGGGACGACGACAAGCAAACCTTAGGGTAATGTTTTTTTTTATACTTCTCAAATGTTTTAGGGGTTCTTAAGGGTTCTCATACTGTTTTAGGGGTAATTCTAACGGATTTTCCAATTCGTTTAAGGGTGCCTATAGATTCTCAAAATTTTATAAGGGTAAGGAATACTTCTCAAAAATACAAAACACGCGAGCTGCGCGCAGCTCGCGCACCCAAGCAAACTAGTTATACTATATAAAGCTAAATTACCACTCACTCACTCACTCACTGACAGAATTGTTCTCCCAGATGGTGGATGGGGAGGTGGGTATATTTTGACAGATTCGTAAACAACTAACTCTCAAACCTATGGGAAAAGTGCCAAACCTCCCCTTTTCGCCCCCCTTCTCCCCCCTCCCTATCGTATCTCGGGAACCAAGAGACTTGGAACATTTTTTTTTTCAGATTTGTATAGAGGAGGCTCGGAAAAGTAAAATCCAGTTTTCAAAGTTGTCCCCCTTTCCCCCCTTCTCCCCCCCTTTAGGCGGATCTCGGAAGTTAAGAAACTTGGAACATTTTTTTTTCAGATTCGTAAGAAGGGGCAAAGAGTTGGTAAAATCATTTTTCAAAACTCCCCCCTCTCCCCCCCCTTCACCCCTCCCCCCATCGTATTTTGGAAACTAGGATACGTAGCGGCATTTTGATTTTGCTAAAATTTGCTATTGAGGGGCGTTGAAATTTGTATACCCTCTCCTCCCCAACCTCCCCTATAATTGAAAAGGGCTGTAACTTAATAACGGTTAGAGATAGCTATCAGGTGTTTGAACAAATATTATAGTAGGTGTCGAAACCTGTCCGGTGGTAGGTAGGTCCTGAGTGGAGCGAAGGGGGGAGGTGGCGAGCGAAGCGAGCCGGCGACCACCGTAACGTAACGATGGTTGAGTAGGTGAAGCATAACTCAGCAAACTTTAGGGTAATGTTTTTTATGGGAAAAGGTCCGAGTTTTTAAATAAGGTTTTATTAGGGGTCCGTAGGGGTTTTCCTACTGTTTTAGGGGTAATTCTAACGGATTTTCCAATTCATTTAGGGGTGCCTATGGATTCTCAAAATTTAATAAGGGTTAGTAATACTTCTCAAAAACACCAAACACGCGAGCTGCGCGCAGCTCGCGCACCCAAGCAAACTAGTATAATTAATAAGTTTTGTCTTTTGGGCGTTTAGGACAAGTCCAGAGTCGTGACACCATTTGCTAAGGTTATCGAAGTCGGTTTGAAGTTTAGAAATGGCGAGATTGGGGTCTTTATCAGCAATCAGGAGGCAGGTGACGTCAGCAAACTGATAATAAGAGCTGTGTTCAATGACTTTATACATATTGTTGACATATATTAGAAAGTGCAGAGGTCCGATTACGGAACCTTGTGCAGTGCCCTCTGTTACGTTGATGGGATCACTAAGACTATCACCAACTTTAACCCGGTATGATCTGTCACCTACATAGTCTTGACACCAATTTAGTAGGGGGCCGCGTATTCCTGTATCTTGGAAGTTTCTGCACAAGATGACTATGGTTGAGAGTGTCAAAAGCGCGGGAAAAATCTATGAAAAGGGCTAGAGCTACTTTCTTATCATTTAGGTAGCTATTGACTGTGTCGGTAAAGATGGACAAGAGGGAAGATGTGTTCTTATTTGGTTGAAAGCCAAATTGATTGTGGTAGATAATATTGTTTTTACGATAGAAGTCATAAATTTGAGCAGTGAGGTATTTTTCTATAATTTTATCAATTGTTGATAGTAGCGTTAAAGGACGGTAGTTCGTAACGTCATCATGTTTTCCTTTCTTATAGATTGGTCGAACACAGCCCTGCGTCAGTTCAGTCGGATATTTTCCCGTAGCTATGCAAGCGTTAATTAAGTTAGATATAACGGGGGATATTTTGTCTCTTATATTTTTAATATCAGCTACTTTAATGGAGTCCGGACCTGGCGCCTTCTCGGTGTTGAGTGAGTTAATTATTTTAACTACTTTCTCCGGCGTTGCTTTAGCAAAGCGCATGCTAAGATTGATCGGGTTGTGAATACAGGTATTCGTTAGCAAAGGTGTGGAGCAGTTTGGTAGTATACTTTTGATGGAAGAGTCAAAACCTTCGGAAAATTTGTTGGCTATTTGTTTATCGGTCAAGTTGTGAGCGTCAAATGCTCTTTGTATTGCTGGTCTATAGACGAAGTTACGCGGCCTAAGATGTTATTAATTATTTTCCATATTTTCCTACTATTTGTAAAATTGTTTGTAATTTCTTTGTTGTAGTGTCTATTTCTGTGATATTCGATTACTTTATGAACTTTGTTCCGTGTTTGGTAATATTTTAGTCTAAGACATTTGTTATTGGTGTCGGCTTTCCATTCATTAAATATTTTATTTCTATTAGCACACAGATTTTTGATGTTTTGATTTATCCATGGTAGTCGAAAGGTTTTGGTTTTGATATCGCTTTTTTTAATAAAAAACGTGAGAGCGCGAGTCACCACTTACTATTTCTTGTTCGAGAAACACCGCCCATTGATCTCAGATGAAGACTTAACTCTATACCAAGCTACTCCGTTGCCTATGAAAACAAGCACAGGAACAGTCATTGTCCAACTAGCTTCGCAGTACATAACAGTAAACTTCGGGAAGAGCACTTATGTCTCCTTATCCGAAGATGACATGAAGCGGTGTAGTCACATTAAACCAGGCAATTTGATATGCAACAAGAATCTACCTATATTCAACTTACATAACAGCAATGCCCCATGTGAAGCAAAACTACTGGGTCATCGAACGACCTCCCCTTGTGACCAACGAATGCTTGGCTGGCGATTTGTTGCGGAACTTGCACTATACGAATTGTATGTGAAAATGACATCACCACACACTCAATGACTTCCGGGATACTGACCTTGGCACCGGGTTGCTTATTGCAATCGAAGGAATTAACCATTCACTCGCATAACCAATACAATAGCAACATGAATATGGATCTTTCCATGAATATACCGTCACTTAACTCGATGGTAAATAAAATTGTGAACATCACACATTTAAATATGTCGCACGTGATGTTACCAGAAACTGCAGAATTGGAGGAAATCGACAAGCGATTAGCTATTATGAAAACAAGAGAAAACCAGCTCCCATCAACAATTTCCACTCATGACATAGACCAATACGCCGTCTCTTATACTGTTGTGGGAGTAATCGTTATTGTCTCTGTGGCGTGGTTTGTAAAGAAATACGGACCATCTTGTCGCTCAAAACAGACTGATTGCCATTTAGCTACGAACAATCAGCTTGAAGAGATTGAACTGCAACCGAAACAACACAAGAAGCCAAAAGAAAAACATTCACACGGCGAGCCAAGCAGAACGGCAACCGGAACGTTCATATTATGCAGACAACATCGCATTCAACTTCGAATAATTTAATTGATTATTTGTTTCTTTGTAATAGGGTTTCTTCTCTTGACAAGCTCATCTTTGTGGGGTTGCCAACATGTACGGTCTAATCAACCGTACATTTACTTTGCGAACGCAGCAACCTACTTGGATGTCGTGCGTCATAAATATTACGCTATAATTGTAACTTTTCGCGCTGTGGAACTAACCACTTGTCAAGAGAAAGAATCGCTACCACTTTTAACTATTGTAACTTCTACGTTATACTATATAAAGCTAAATTACCACTGACTGACTGACTGACTCTCTCACTCACTCATTGACATCATTGTTCTCCCAGATGGTGGATGGGGAGGGGGGTATATTTTGACAGATTCGTAAACAAGTAACTCTCACGAGTTTGGGAAAAATCCTAAACCTCCCCTTTTCGCCCCCCTTGCTCCCCCTTCCTATCGTATCTCGGAAACTAAGAGACCCGTATTTTGTTTTTTTTTTACGGATTCGTATAGAGGAAGCTCGGAAAAACAAAACCAGTTTTCAAAGTTGGCCCTCTTGTTCCCCTTCTCCCCCCCTTTAGGCGGATCTCGGCAGTTAAGAGACTTGGAACGTTTTATTTTTTCAGATTCGTATCATGGAGCCCCGAATTAGTCGAAATCATTTTTCAAAACTTTCCATTCTCCCACCCTTCACCCCTCCCTCATCGTATCTCGTAAACTAGGACATGTAGCGGCATTTTGTATTTTACTGTACTTTATTAATGAGGGGCGTTGACATTTTTATACCCTCCTCCCCAACCTCCCCTAAAATTAAAAGGTAGTAGCTTTCCGGGGGTAGGTAGGTCCTAAGTGGAGCGAACCTGCGAGACTGAATAGAGCGAAAGGGGGAGGTGGCGAGCGAAGCGAGCCGGCGACCTCCGTAGCATAACGAAGGTTAAGTGGGTGAAGCTCCGCCCCCCAACCTCCCCTATAATTGAAAGGGCTGTAACTTCATAACGGTTAGAGATAGCTATCATGTGTTTGAACAAATATTATAGTAGGCGTCGAAACCTGTCTGATGGTAGGTAGGTCCTGAGTGGAGCGAAGGGGGGAGGTGGCGAGCGAAGCGAGCTGGCGACCTCCGTAGCGTAACGATGGTTGAGTGGGTGAAGCGTAACTCAGGGGTGACGACAAGCAAACTTCAGGGTAATGTTTTTTTTATGGGAAAAGGTCTGAGTTTTTAAATAAGGTTTTAGATTTTTTTTTGGGGTTTAGGCTCTTCGTTTTCATACTGTTTTAGGGGTAACTCTAACGGATTTTCCAATTCATTAAGGGTGCCTATAGATTCTCAAAATTTTATAAGGGTAAGTAATACTTCTCCAAAACAACAAACACGCGAGCTGCGCGCAGCTGGCGCACCCACGCAAACTAGTTTTAATATAACTTTAAACACAACTTGTGGTTCTTTCTGTGTACTCCACAACTTACCAACATCAACTAAGTGATAGTGTTCGGTGCCTACAACCATTGGCCCCTACACATACCTTTGCTTCTCCTTCAACCTGGCGAAAGTAAAGCGCGAAAAGAAAATTATAATCGTTCTTTTGTTTTATTTTTTTAAATGTGCATTAAAAAACGTCGTTTGATACACGTGGATATTTGTTATTGCAGTTTTCGTCTCAAAAACTGTAAGGTAAGGTAAATCTGTAAGGTATTTATCTATGGGCCAAAGTAGCCTGAAAATAAAGGTTTTATTATTATTTGTTTTTATACTTTTACGTATCTCGGCTTTATTGCCGGAATTACAGAATAAGTAGTACGGGCCGAAGCCAAGCACTACCCTGGAATAGTGGTGATGTGATGAGATGATGATATGATGGAATTTTGCGATGATGAGTAGGGTAAATACGCCATACGTCGCCCCCCCCCTCCTCAAACTTCGGCAGTCTGCACATTTTCATCTTGCGTTCATTCAAAAGGTAATTAAGTGGCAATTTTGCCACTCGAATTGCAACTTTAGTTCATACTCTATACGTACAAACCGTTACTATTCGATTACGTTGCCCGCTCTTCGCACACTGAGCATCAGCAGCGATTGCGTCGTTGAAGTGTCAAGTTCGTGGTTAAAGTAGCTTACTTGCTGTGCATACCCACGCTCCGGGGATTGATATTACAACGTTAAGATGTTATTTTTTTTTTCATTATAAGCTTTGTTATCACTAAAAAGTTATTTTTACTATATTTTGAGATAGTTTTTTCAGTGTTTTGCGTATTGATTCATGGGAAAAATAGGGGGCCGCCATTAGAATACCAGTTTCGACTTAAAACCGGATTCTCGGCCGAGGCCGACTTTAAAGTAAATGCAGTCTTATTTATAAATTCCAATTCTATCCATTCCATTGGCTTAATAGGAGAATTTGCAAAGCTTATAGGTAAATAAATCTATTTTACGTTTAATCGCCAAATACCGGCCGGGGTGATGTTAGTTAAGGGCGCGTTTGCATATCAGGTAAAATTATGCTGTTTTTCGGTACAATTTTGTGGCATAACCAAACAAAATCCAATATAACTAATAACTACCTCGTATAGATTGGTTCTTCATCTTCAAATAATAGGAACTGGATATTTGAAAATTTTAGTTTTTTATAATGTAAAATCGATCTGTCGTTGCCATTTTCCCTAAAATTAACGATACAGGGTTGAGTTTAGGTACATTTTTTGTGCTATTATTAACATATTTTACTATTTCTAAAAATACTGTATGTTGGCAAACATAATCAATTCTTAATGCAAGGATTTTTTTTTTTATCTAAATGATTTATATAGTTGCAGAAAAAATGAAAACCAACTCTTAATTTTTCACATTTTTTGCTATTCTGGATGAATCTTACTCGATTGCATTAGGGGTTATTTTATTTTGGATACCCGTCTTGATTTATTGCACAAACACTTTGAATGAAACTTTAGTCCGCGCACGGCCGCCGTCGAGAGTGGACACGTAACGCCTGTTTGGAGCGGCTCGAGTTGAAAAAGATCGCTGTACAAACACAAAATATTCGATAAACCAAATTTGATACTTGACAAGGCAAGATTTTTATTATTTATTAGTTATGATGAGACCTTACCTCCGGACTTGATGAAGTGATTGGTGACTGCTACTGGAACTCCTTGACGTGTTGTACTAGGTGAGCTGAGTTTGGGCTCGTTTTGTTAGTTAGATGAAACCTTACCTCCGGACTCGATGGAGTGACCTGAAGGTGTACTTCAGTGATTGCTACTGGAACTCCTTCACATGTTGTACTAGGTGAGCCGAGTTTGGGCTCGTTTTGTTAGTTATGATGAGACCTTATCTCCGGACTTGATGGAGTGACCTGAAGGTGTACTTCGGTGATTGCCACTGGAACTCCTTCACATGTTGTACTAGGTGAGCTGAGTTTGGGCTTGTTTTGTTAGTTATGATGAGACCTTACCTCCGGACTTGATGGAGTGACCTGAAGGTGTACTTCGATGATTGCTACTGGAACTCCTTGACGTGTTGTACTGGGTGAGCCGAGTTTGGGCTCGTTTTGTTAGTTATGATGAGACCTTACCTCCGGACTTGATGGAGTGACCTGAAGGTGTACTTCGGTGACTGCTACTGGAACTCCGCGATGTGTTGTACTAGGTGAGCCGAGTTGGAGCTCGTTTTGTTAGTTATGATGAGACTTTACCTCCGGACTTGATGGAGTGACCTGAAGGTGTACTTCGGTGATTGATACTGGAACTCCTTCACATGTTGTACTAGGTGAGCCGAGTTTGGGCTCGCCAACTCCGTCAAGGAGTTCCAGTGGCAATCATCGAAGTACACCTTCAGGTCACTCCATCAGGTCCGGAGGTAAGGTCTCATCATAACTAACAAAACGAGCCCAAACTCGGCTCACCTAGTACAACACATCGCGGAGTTCCAGTAGCAGTCACCGAAGTACACCTTAAGGTCACTCCATCAAGTCCGGAGGTAAGGTCTCATCATAACTAACAAAACGAGCCCAAACTCGGCTCACCCAGTACAACACGTCAAAGAGTTCCAGTAGCAATCATAGAAATACACCTTCAGGTCACTCCATCAAGTCCGGAGGTAAGGTCTCATCATAACTAACAAAACGAGCCCAAACTCGACTCACCTAGTACAACACGTCAAGGAGTTCCAGTAGCAGTCACCGATGTACACCTTCAGGTCGCTCCATCAAGTCCGGAGGTAAGGTATCATCATGACTAACAAAACGAGCCCAAACTCGGCTCACCTAGTACAACACGTCGAGAAGTTCCAGTGGCAGTCACTGAAGTATACCTTCAGGTCACTCCATCAAGTCCGGAGGTAATTCGTAAAAACAGCAAAAATATTTTTCTTGTAGTGACCTACCATAATTTTATTTCTAAGAAATACGTAAAAATCTTTCAAAGCATCAAAATGAGTTCACTTGACTACTATTCTCGCAGTTAGTCGTGCGTACACTTGTGTGTATGACCCGTGTCAATGTAGTAGTTCGATTCTGTACCTATCAATTTTGCAAACGCGTCCTTAAATCTCGAGAAATAAGGTACACGAAACAGGGGCCGTCTTTAGAAATATCAAAGATCGTAATGTCGGCCAGTCTCGAATTCGATCACCACTATACAGGCTGATTACTTTTGTATTAATTATTTTTATTTATTAAAGTTATTTTCTTAAAATTGAATATGTAACGTATTTTGTTACAGGTAGAATAATCTTTGTTGATTGTTGTTTACCGCGAGTTCATTACAAAGCCCAAAAATGTAGACTGCTAAGCAGGTACTGACTGAGTTAATTTATATTGATTTTTTTTATTTTATGAAGCTGAGTTGCTGTTCGATTTAAATTATCAATGAATAATAATGTTTAACCCTTTTTTTATTGTTACGAATACGTTAAAAGTTTAACAAACAAACACTTTTGCTATAATTATTATTTTAATCACTCTAACTTAATTAAATTATATTCTGTTTAAAATTACAATTTTTATCACATACTTAGTTATTAATTTTTATTTAATTTTATTGTGATATTTAACTTTTTTATATAAATATATGTAGTAACATAGAAATCAAAAATTTAAATAACAATTATCAAATACAAAAAATCTCAGTGTGATATTATATTCCTGCTAAAATAAATCATATTAAAAATATTTTTAAATGTCTTAATTTAAAACACCCTATACCCGGCCGACATTTGGGAAAAATGCGACCGACCATGTGCCGTGAACGGCCGACTTTGGGGTTTTTTCGATTTCGACGCATTTAAACCTTAATACCTTTTTCTTGTAGTAAAAAAATCAACTTTTTGCCTATAAACATAAAATTGATTTATCAACCTGTCTAAAACCGCATCACAAGCAGTCTTTTTGTTGCAAACTGATGGAGCCAGAGCGATGCAGTTAGAAAATCTGGAAGAGGGGCCGACATTTAGCGTATTTACCCTATCTATGTGTGTTAGACTGTGTGTGTGTGAGGTTGTGTGTTTGTGTCGGTGACAGATGATCTGTATATTTTGAAAGTTTTTCTGCTATTGTTTTTTGTAAATTGTGGGTCTTTGGTACGGCGATGTCTATGATTTGTGCGGTTTTGTTACGTTTGTCTAATAACGTGATATCTGGTCTATTCAATGGTAGTGAATAATTTTGGTTCACCCTTGTTTGATAGAACAACGTTTGATATAATATTACTAAATCGAATTTTAGTTGCAATAAAGTCATTTCGAAGAATTATTCATTTGACCGAATAATTCATTGGTAAATTTTTATTTAGCGTAATTATTTATTTGAACTAATTTCATTTGAACTAATTTAATTTCGCCGAATTTTCAAATGCACTAATTTTATTTAAACTAATGTTTCACTACACTAATAATTATTTAGTCGAAAGATCGTATCGAATATTTAGCTCATTAATAATTCTTTTCTTTCATCGTCTATAAACTAACATTGTTCTTCGCCTATCGAATTAATGCCACGCCGCGCGCCGTACTTCTAACGCCATCGAGTAGATGTAAGTGGAACAATATTGAGATTTTTGTTTTATTTTTAATTTTATTGGCACCACAGGTTAAATAGTATAGTCGATAAAAGAAACCCCGGATTTTATGAACTGTCTACTATACTGCTTGCCGAAATGAATATAGTTGAAGGAAAAATACAGTGTATTTTAAATGGAGAACCTAGTGCAATGCAGAAGAAGATTTGCACTAAAAAAAATGACAATATTGAGACCATATTGCGCAATTTTGAAACGTATACAGAACTGGATTTACTAAAAGCAATTGCAAGTAATTTAAGATTAGTTTAACTGTTTTCTTGTTCAAAATAAATAATTTTTCAAATATTTACAATGTTTTTTTTTCTGCATTACATTACACCAATTGAATATTCGATAAAATACATGGTTATACCATCTGAACAATACATCAAATGAACATTATACCTTTTGATCATTAGCGCAAATGTTGTTATAGCAAATAAATATTCGATGAACTGAAAATTCTGTCAAACGATGTTATGATTTTCTAAAACGTTGTTCGATTTAGTAATATTATATCAAACGTTGTTCTATCAAACAAGGGTGAACCAATAATTTTATCTGTGAAAATTGGGTCGAATTACAATTTGGCAACCAAACTCTAGTTACTTATGGTATAGCCATATGAAAGAAAAAAATATAACTCACCAAATAATCGAATAGAATCGATTACATTTCAATGAATATGACGTTATTAAAATAATACCCCAGTACAGATTTTAATGCTTTTTTTACTTATTAGAATATCGATCATGTTGCGTTCCGAAGCACGCACCTTTCAACCCGCTCCTCAGGCAACGTCAGACCGACTTTCCGAGCATGAGTAATGAAAATATGATTTTCATCACACTTACACGTAAACAGTATCATATCATAACATGCAGGTTAACTTGGCCGCAATGATCCGTATAAAACCCTCGACCCTTTTTCTTCCCATGAAGCCGAAGGTCGGTAAGTATTTTTTTTTAAATTTGTAGCACTGCACACAGGTCATGCAGGTTATGATTATGGTTATATAATATGGAATGCAAAATAAATAAATATGAAATAGGTTCAAGTTCAAGTTCAAGCAAGGAGTTTACATCAGATCGAAATTAAAAAATTGTCTTAAAATGTTATTTATACAGGAATTTTATTGCAATCTCGCTACATATTACTTTTACATCGTCATGACTGTACACGTATTTGCCCCTGAACGAAACATTTGTATTATCCGTGGTGTGGAATAAAAGCCCGCCATCCGCTTAGAAAAAAAAATTCACGCATTTCGTTTAACATTAGTTGTGCTGACTTGTTTAGTAAAGCTGAATTTCATATTTTTTCTTCCAACTATGCTTTAATTTTATCACAATCACACTAAAACTCAGTACAAACCGAGTCTTTAATGCTCTAGAGCAATAAAAATGTATGAAATTTCATTATTGCACAGTTTTTTTTTATCGCACCAAAAGGTGCCAATCTCAATGGATTAGCTCTATTCAGCCAGCCGATATCAATACTGTTTTTTTACGTACGCGTGTATTATTCGTTTCTATCCTATTGTTCCAAATTTAAAAAATGATTGCTGCTAACTCTGATTTAATATAAATTTGCCCAACAAAACTCTTAACATTACGTTTAATAATTGCTCATGTATAACTTTTAATTTCAATCATTAAACTTCTATTTTAACTGTTTGATATGAGTTTCTTTTAGCTACTATTCCTATAGGTAATAGTTGAAAGAAAAGCAGATTATGCACCTCGCCTTAAGTAATTTATATTGCCCTCGTGCCTGTTAGATTAGAGCTCTCGCTGACGCTCGGGCTCTAAATCAGGCACTCGGTGCAATAATAAATTACTTTGTGCTCGATGCAATAATCTACTATTTTTTTTTTTATTTGAAGTAGAATAGCTCGTATGATAGACGGCGCGCGGCTGCGGGAAGGTGGTGTGGGAGCGAGCGAGACAAAAACACGCCATGTCCTAATAAAATTGTACAATGTAACCTATATAGGTTCATTTTGTTTTTTTTTAGCCTGCACACATTAACACATACGTACTTGTATTTACATATTTTCTTTGTAGTGGATATTATATTTCATACACCTACCTAGGTAGTTGTTTTATGTTAAAAATAAAATACTGTATACCTACTTTATTTTCTTTTAAAAATATTTAAGCTGTCTTGGCTTATCGCTGTATTTATTTACTTATTGTTACCAGTGCAACGTTCGAACACAAAAATACAATGATTACTTACATTTTTCTTTCCGAACTCGTAAATACACATTTAATTAATTTACTCGTTATCTTTTTATTTGTAACCCTTTATTTAAATATTATGTTTCAAACTGTTTTTCCGTCACTTCTCCCTGAAGGTTAATTGGAAGACCAGTGTCAGACAGCATCACCTGTCTGGCATGAATGCTGAAATGGACCTTTTTGGCGCAGCCGTGAGGCACACAGCACATAGATACTATGTTTTCCTCCATAATTTGTATCTTTTTTATATTATTGTGGGTGTGCTTTAATAACTGACGTCAAATAAATATGTTTTTCTTTCTTTCTATTTAAAAAAGTGTCCATGGAGATGGAGTTTCTTGCCCGTTCTTCTCCGTAGAGATCTACGCTAGGGAATGGGCAACTACAGTACTTTCACAGTTTTTATGTCTTGTGACTGGGACTGTAGCTACATTTAATTTTCATCTTTGTTTCGACAATTCAAAAGTGCCTGTAAATGGCCTACTTGAAATAAATGCTTTGATTTTGATGGAAGTTTGTAATCCTAATTTAAAAATACCGTATAAAGATAAAGAAGTAATAGTACATAGAAATAGAACCAGGCCATATAATAAATGACTATTTGTAATTATTTATTAGAAGCCTATATTGTCCCACTGCAGGGCCTTCCCTCCTTCCACATTTCGCGATCGAATGCGATTGTAGGCCAATGCTTTGCGACAGAGTCTAGCTCATGCCGCCATCTCCTTCCTATTGGTAAGCTGATCACATAATGTAACTAAATTAGATTATACTTTTGTTGTCTACGGGATTAGTGTGAAACCCACTGGTATTTTTTTAAATCTTATTTTTAAATACTTAATCATAAAAAATAAATGTAACCATTATTGGAATATAGTCGGTGGGCGTGTAGTGTGTAGTGTGTAGTGTGTACTCACCCTGGCGCTCGGTGTCGGACACGAGCGTGAGGTCGTAGAGCGGCGGCGGCAGGCGCAGCAGCTGCGTGACGTTGCCGTCGGCGTCCAGGCGCCGCACCGCGCCCGTGCCGTGCTCGCTCCAGATCACGGCGCCTGCATGTATTAGTGGTAATAGGGAATATGCATGTACTTTTTTCTCCCTTTAAATCCATAAAATACAGTACTATCAACCCAAGAAAATAATTAAAAGTTAAGCTCAACTACTGCTTGTCGCTCAAAAAAAACAATCAAATTCAAAAAAATTCTACGACATACAGTTCAAACGTCCGTGACTGTCGCGGCCATTCATGTCATAGTATTTGACGTCATTTAAACCTCTATCCGCCTTGTTTGATTCTAATTTTTTACACTTAAAATAATAATTTTACTAAATGTATGTGCTTTATTCAAGCAAATATTGCAATAACAATATTATAATATCATCTTAGTTAAACTTTAAGTAGTTTTCAAATAAAAGTGTTTCTTTGACACAGAGTATTTGATGTCACTAGCGGCGTTATCGAGGGACGATGCGTTTCGAGTTTGCGTTCCGTAACACCAACAACACGCGACATAATAGTCATCTATGCAACTATTGTATAATAAGGGGTATTACAACACGAATGTGGGTTTAAAGTTTAATTGCTGAGTATTTAATACAAACAAACTATATAAAGGTAATACTAATAGCACATCTTCAGAAAATGATGTACTAGGTACCTACTCTTTGATATTTTCCCATTCATAAAATCTTGGGACACCTTTTCATATTGTTTTCTCGACTTTTCTGGAAATAATTGGTTAGAAATGTCCTTTGCGGCATTAGAAATATCTGGTGGTGTGTTATCAAAGCTTGTATCACTCATTTTTGTAAACAACAAAGTACTTTATGAATTACTACGAACATAAATGGCGGGATACGACGTGAATTCGAATTAACCTTTCAGTTTTTATTTTAAATACGCTGTGTTAGTGAAATGCGCGTGCATGACAATGTTCTTCTTTTGATATGAGTTGCCTAATGAAATTTAGGACAACATTATAACACCCGTTTGGATGATATGGTATAAACAAAAAACCGGCCAAGTGCGTGTAGGGCCACGCGCAGTGTAGGGTTCCGTAGTAGCCAGTTATCTCAATATAGAACGAAACCGTTGGTACAGCGCCATCTAGCGGACACTGTGCTTATGTTAATTTATTTTGTGTTTTTTTTTAGATTTCATTTTTCAATGCAAGTCTTTCATCTTAGTCACATTATAGGATTTATTCTAAGGATTTTGTATTTGGTACAAAATTATCAAACACCCAAGTTCAACGACTATTACTGCTAAACTTATTAAGTTATCTTAACCGCTATAGTGTTCCTTTAAAGTTCATGAAATGCACTATCATCATGAGTTTTACCAGATTTTCAAGCCAGCAGTTTAGCTTTTAGAAAGGGGGGGGGGGGGGCGCCCTTCTGGAACAAAAATTTGCTTTTTAAAGTTTTATACTTCGTAAATGGAGCATTAAATTGAAAAGTAGTGTTTTCAACCCCTAAGTCATTTTAAAAGACCTATTTAACGTTACCCTACACGATGGGGTAGACTACGAAAACAAAAATCATCCCTACTTCACATGTACCTACCCTAAAAAATATTTTCCAATATTTTATTTTACCACTTTGTCGGCGTTATTAATATACACTACACACCTCTACAAAATTACAGCTTTCTAGTGCTAACGGTCTCTTAGCAAAACCTCGGACAGACAGACAGACAGACGGACATGACGAAGCTATAAGGGTTCCTTGTCAGGACTACGGAACCCTAAAAACATAATAAATTATCATAAGTTTCGCAAAGCTGCCGCTAGATAGCGCTGTACCAACGGGTTCGTTCTAAATTGTGATAACGGGCTACTACGGAACCCTACACTGCGCGTGGCCCGACACGCACTTGGCCGGTTTTTATACTACGATATCATGGTTACTATGACGCTGGTTGTTTTGATGTTGGCAATAAACTAATTGTTTCAGATATTTTATAGAGGATTTATAGCATGGATGTCGATGAAATATTAAATTGTAAAATAAGTGTTGTATTCGAAAATTAAACAAGTGTAGCACATGTTTTTATGGGCCAATTAAGGCATTTTTAAGGAATGAAAATTTTGTACTTCTTGCATAAATTCCCTATTATCAAAGCCGAGCCATATATTTCAACAGGGCTGCGATTCTCCATCAAAATGTATTCCCCCTTTTTAGGGTTCCGTAGCCAAATGGCAAAAAACGGAACCCTCATGGATTCGTCATGTCTGTCTGTCCGTCCGTATATCACAGCCACTTTTTTTCCGAAACTATAAGAACTATGCTGTTGAAACTTGGTAAGTCGATGTATTCTGTGAACCGCATTAAGATTTTTACACAAAAATAGAAAAAAAAAACAATAAATTTTGTTTCCTCATACTTAGAATTGAAACTCAATTTTTTTTTTTCATCAAACCCATACCTGTGGGGTATCTATAGATAGGTCTTCAATAATAATATTTAGGTTTCTAATATTATTTTTTTCTAATTTTAGTTTGCGCAAGAGTCACTTCCAAAGTTTCGTTTTACTTTTCAAAACATAATTTAAAAATAAAATACACTATTATTAAAACATCGATCAAAGTTACAACGAACTACAAGAACTTTTATATTATGTTACTTGCTGCTACGGAACCCTTCATGGGCGAGTCCGACTCGCACTTGTTCTCCCACTACAGCAATCATTTTATTTCATAAAATCAAGGTCTGCTGTAGACACGTCCCTCTAATTTCCTTTTTTTAGAAACTATTATTAGTTTCTAAAAAAAGGAAATTACTCTAACGATGCCCCATTTTTACCGCCGTGATTAGAGGATTACCAGACAAATAAAAAAACTTTTTTACATAAAAGAAAATGATACGAATTTAGACATACTCTTTCATAAAATTTTAATGTCAAAAATTATTGAATCGGCTCAGTTTTAGAATACGAAACGTCGATCTCGTCAAAATTTCTGTGATAAAATCGGTCTGACCTGCAGCTATCTCTTTCGCACTTTACGGGGGTAGACTTGAGGTAAGGGGGGTCAGACTTACACGTATACAGGGTGTACTTTTTTTGGTTTCGTCTCCACCGATCACGCTATCAGATCACGTTGGCCACGGATCACGGCGAGTTGTATCCACTGATACCGTGATCCGATTTTCTCATTATCGTGTTACCCACTGATCACGATATCCGTGGCTACATGAAAAAAAAAAAAAAATTGAAACCGATCACGGTGTACAGAGACAATAAATATAATAAAAGTTATACTTATTTAAAAAAAAACCATATGAATGTGTATAAAAAGTCATATATTAATCTACACAAATAAATAAAATTGAAGTGTCAGTGTGTAATTTCAAAATAACAGCTTATTACGGAATGCATACTAAGGTACCTACATACTACGGAACTTATAAAAAAAAAATTAGAACAACACCTTCATAAATTAATAGTCTCCAAAAATAAAAATGAAATTAATAAAAAAAAATTAAAAAAAACCCGACTGCATAAAAATAACTTTAAATAAAACTGAAAAGAAAAAAACAAGTTTAGGAAACAGGATAGATTGACTGCATCAGTCGGGACCCATATAGGATGTAATGAAAAAACAAGAAGGTCAATGACTTTCACA
Organism: Xestia rhomboidea; assembly: GCA_963853795.1. Taxonomy (NCBI): domain Eukaryota; kingdom Metazoa; phylum Arthropoda; class Insecta; order Lepidoptera; family Noctuidae; genus Xestia; species Xestia rhomboidea. The sequence goes on from OY970774.1 coordinate 19,639,593, forward strand.
ATAATATTTGTATCTCCAAAACGACGTGAAATATCAGAACGGGTATTTTTATAATGAGTTATTAACATTAAGGTATAACCTATGACGATAAAAAAAAAAAAAAACGGGCATGTCCGAAACTAAGGCAAAATAACACTGCAGCCGTTTCTGGGATTAGCCGGAACAAAAAGACAGACAGACAGACAAAACTTAAAAAAACACACACGGACACTTCAATTTTATTTATTTGTGTAGAGATATAAGACTTTTTGATAGTACATTTATAATGTTTTTTTTTTAATATAACTGCTTTTCGTTTGGGAAAGTAGATAAAAAAAACAGTTTCGAAAATATTTTATTTTATCTCTTGTCTCTGTACACTGATCTGTTTCGATTTTGTTTTTTTTTTCATGTCGCCACGGATATCGTGATCAGTGGGTAACAAGATAGCGAGGGAAACGGATAACGGTATCAGTGGATACAACTCGCCGTGATCCGTGGCTAACGTGATCTGATAGCGTGATCGGTGGAGACAAACCCCTTATCTTGGGGTGAAAAATTAAATTTCTCTGTAAAGCTATATAATATGAATAAATAAATAAATATAAAATATAACGCATTCAACACATTGTGCTGATGGATACATTGTGTAGTAAACAAAATTCAATATCAGCATACAATGGACTCCGTCGTATAATTCCATACGACATAACCGTTATACCGTCATAGCCGTTCTTTACTATCACCGGATTTAAATAAAATTATTGTCCACAAGAATAAAGATATTGGTTCAGTTGACTTAACATGCGTGTGGCTCACCCTCGTAGACCGCCAGGCCGTAGGGCTTCAGCAGAGGCGCGAGCGGAGAGTCGGCCAACAGCAGCTGGCGCTCGCCCGAGTCCAGCTGCAGGCGCTCCAGCTTGTTGAGGTACGTGTCGCACCAGTACAGCGCGCCGCCCGCCAGCGCCAGCCCGCCCGGCCAGCGCAGCGCGTCCCGCACCAGCACTCGCCGCCCGCCGCCGTCCATGCGCGCCGTCTGCAGCCGCCCCGCGCCGCCCGCCCACACCGCCCAGTACATGCGGCCGCCGCCCGGGTCCAGCGCCAGGCTGCGCGGGTGCGCGTGCGCCTCCTCCTGCACCAGCACGCGCCGCACGCCCGGCGCGTCCAGCCGCGCCGCGCTCACCGTGCCCAGCGCGTCGTCCGTCCAGTACAGGTTGCGGCCCATCCAGTCCACGGCCAGGCCCTCGCAGTTGTCCACGTCGCGGCCGGCGAACACCTCGCGCCCGCCGCCGTCCAGCCGCTGGCGCACGATCTCGTAGCGGTGCACGTCGCAGTAGTACAGGTAGCCGGCCTGCGTGTCGGCGTCGGCCGCGGTGGGGCGCGCGGCGTCCGTGGCGGGCGCGGCGGCCTCCCAGCCCGCGTGCTGCAGCGCCAGCGCCTGCACCAGCGGCGGCGAGCCGCGCGCCAGCAGCACGTAGGCGTCCACGCGCACGCGCTCGCACGCGCGCCCGGCCGCGCGCCAGCCGTGCCGGCACACGCAGTGCGCGTGCGCCGCGCCGCGCTGGTACGCCGTGATGCAGATGTGCTGGCAGCCGCCGTTGTCGCGCGCGCACGGGTGCGGCACGCGCGGCTGGCGCGCGCGGTGGAAGGCGAGCGCGGCCGTGGGGCGCGCGTCCAGCGCCAGCGCGCGGGCCGGCGCCGGCGCCAGCGCCAGGCGCGGCACCAGCGCCACGCTGCTGTTGCGCCACACCGGCAGGTACAGCACGGAGCCCAGCACTGAGATTTGTTGCAGTTCTTGTGTCTGTGCGAGCGAAGCGTCAGGTTAACGAGCGGCAATAACAAGCCCGACCCCCACTACTAATACTATGCTTCACTATGAAGCCGATAATAATAAAGCGCCCTCGTCAGAGCATGAATTCATTTACAAACCTTAAGGGCGAAGCGCCAGGGTAACCCATGAAATTCAAAGTTTCTTACATTATTTGGCAATTAGCAGGTCAGTGTCAGGTTGAGTGTTGATTAAGACATGATTAGCAGCCCTAAAAATATGGCTTTAGTTATAATAATTAATATCATCAATACAGCCCAGCATTCGGATTTAGAGGCTTTAGAGTTTTTTGCATGTAGAGGGATGTATTGATGATTTTAACGGTTATAACTCTCTTAAGCCAGCAAAAAAAGGAGATCACTCAGATTGGGCTATTTTCAAAAGACCAAAATAAACGTATTATTTGGATAGAGCATTTGATAATAAACATATTTTATTATTACACCGAAGTCGTAAGTCAATTCATCGAGAACTTATTCAACCACAAAATATCTGAGAAAACCCCGATAGCGGTCATTTTTTTTGGTAGATCTCTATGGAGAAGAACGGGCAAGAAACTCCATGGACACTCTTTTAAATCAAAATATTGTTACAAAAATTTTGGTTTCATCATTCATGTTGAGATGGTATATTATGTAAGAACAATGTAGCAAGATGTGCACGTTATAAGTGTCTACTGTAAAAACAAAAAAAAATATACAATTCCAAAATAATTCATTCTAATAAACCATGGCAACTGAGAGATGACCAGTCACAACTGACAGCGCCCGTTTACGGACATGACGCATGGATCAGCACCATTCAACTCAACCATTTTGAAGGGAACTAAATGATCCGACTCACGCGCCACCATCAGCGAGACATTTGAGTGAGCATGACATACAAACGCCAGGGCACATTCAAGTCAAGAAAAGACGTAGGTTTCCAGTGAATGATAACTTTCTAGTACATCGTATTACTCACACAATATGGGCTATGCGATTATATAATATTAAAGAGATTTAATCTATACAATGCAAAGATAGTTGTACAATCTTCAGCAGCTCCAACAATACCATTTAATGCTATCAATTTATGCGCCCCTGTCCTTGTGGAGCAGGACCAGCATTAAGCCAAGCATTTTTATCAGCGATATAATCGCTCAACTTGTAATATGCTTGCTTACATTAGTGTGTTTAATGCATGTTTTAATTTTCGTCTCATTATGGTAAAAGATAAACTGCTGGCTTGAAAAATTTGGAAAAATTCACGATGATAGTGCATTTCATGAACTTTAAAGGAAAACTGTAGCGGTTAAGATAACTTTATTAGTTTAGCAGTAATAGTCGTTGAACTCGGGTGTTGGATAATTTTGTACCAAATACAAAATCCTTAGAATAAATCCTATAAAGTGACTAAGATGAAGTAGTTGCTTGAATATAACGGGCTACTACGGAACCCTATACTGCGCGTGGCCCGACACGCACTTGGCCGGTTTTTTACTAACTAATTGAGTGCAAGATTCCTTGATCGATTAGATTGTATTGGGATCACCCATTTTGAGCCTAGCAGCCTTTTTGCCTACATCTGTAATTCCTGTTTTTGAGCGCACCGGTGAGTGACCAGGGTGCCTAAAGTGGCCGCTTTAGCAGAATCTTAATATTAATCACGTTAAAAATGTTATTTCTTAAAATGGACTTTATAGTCAAAACCATAAGGTCTATTTAAAGATTTTTTTTTTTTTAGCGTGATTCATATTTTGATTCTGCTAAAGCGGCCTTTTTAGACCACCAGGTCTGAACACCGTAAGTTAGGACGGGGACGTAGGACACACGTCGACGAGCTTGGGCTTCAAGAAGATCGGCAGATTTCCGATCTCCCTTCATTAGCGTCTTCATGGACCATTCGCTTTTGTACTATTACTGTTCATAGTGTTATGTAGGTTTTTTATTTTTATTTTTTATTTAAAACTTGGCCTTGGGTGGATAATATTACATTTTGATACAAGTGGAGAAAGTTTGTTATTGCATTCGAGGCGGAATTAACTCCCAAGCCGTAGGCGAGGGTATTTTTGAGCTGAGAACTGCAATAACAAATGTCCACGTGTATCAAACGACGTTTTTCAATACACTTCTGAAGAAATAAAATAAAATAACGAAAAATATTTTTGTCATAAATTAATAAGAAACTATGATTTTAATTTTCGTTTTTTCCGCGCTTTGCTTTCGCCAGGTTGAAGGAGAAGCAAAGGTATGAAGCCGCTAAACAGCCTAATATAAGAAATAGTTTATTTTTTATTTTATTTTTATTTTTTCATGCCCGCACACGTGTTGGAAAATGCAAAAAATCGCACACGTGTGAAATACATTGCATGTTGAACCTAATTGTAAGCTAATGATAATTATAGAGATTACTATTTAAAACATACGCTTAAATTAAGACACATTTAATTAATAATTAGTATTTCTTTATTATTGTAAGCTAATGATAATTATAGAGATTACTATTTAAAACATACGCTTAAATTAAGACACATTTAATTAATAATTAGTATTTCTTTATTTGTAGATTTAGATAACATTATTCATTTGTAAAATAGATCGATAATTGATTAAAGTGGTGGCGCCACTGCTGCGAGAGCCATCTTGTGGCAGCGGTCGACGAGTGACATTAGTAACAAATTGTAATTGGAAGTTAATTATTATACATTCTACCTCTTAACACAGGTGTAATAAATCACAACTCGTTGGTTTAGAGGTAGAATGTATAATAATTAACTTCCAATTACAATCCCTTGGAAAAGAAAATTTTCATGAGTAGGTAAATTTTCTTTCAAAACAGCTCTCCCCTTTCTTCTTTTTATTCATCTCCTGTATTTTCTTCTTCTTGCGTTATGGGTATTGGGATAAGTTTTGTGATATGAAAAAGATTTGACTCTGTTTTCTTGTGTCCTGTGTCGATTCTATATATTGATTTTGAAACTTTTTCAACAACCTGAAATGGTCCAATTTTCAGTTCTTCTAGTTTTTTCCTATTCTCCAACGTTAAATTCATGGTATTTTCTATTTTTGTCGTAGTTATGGGATTTTATTGTATTCTGAAGTGCTATTGCTTTATCTTTGACCCAGTCATTATGTGTTTTTTCTCGCTTCAATTCCTTGGGGAAAACCGTGACACCTGTACGATACAAAATATAACTTGGTGAGAAGCCAGTTACTGAGTGAATAGTTTGATTATATTTACTCACACATTCATGAGCTATTGTTGTCCAGGCCCTCTTATTTCCATCTTCATTTATTTTGCATCTGATTTTGTTAACCAATGTTTGATTTAGCCTCTCATTTAGACCATTTGAGAATGGTGCGTTTACTGCAGTAAATACCATATTTATCTGTTTGTCTTTTAAGAATTTCTTGAATTCTTTTGAATTTATTGCAGGATATTGATCGGTGAGCAGCATGTTAATGTCTTCTGTTTCTGATACATTTGTGACTAGTTTAATAAAATCATTTGCATTCTGAGTTTTTGAAGTTAAGATAAATGCGTATCTAGTGAAGTGATCTACTAACAAGTGCAAATATTTTTTCGTAGATCTTGACCCTCCAAAACCTCCTATTGTGTCTATGGAGATTGTTTCAAATGGCTTTGTCGCTGGACCCAGATGAGACATAAATCCAAATTCGTACTGCCCTCTTGATTTATTTCTTATACAAATCTCACACTCTCTACATACTTTATTAATATTTGTTGTTAAATTTCTTGCTGTGTATAGTGGACTAATTGTCTTCTCCATTTGTTTTATTCCAATGTGACAAAGATTCTTATGTATATTTCTTAAAAGTTGTATACTGAATTCTTCTGACAAAATTATTTTTTCCTTGTTTCTAACTTTTTATAGTATATGTTTTGTTTATTCATTATATTTTCTTTATTCTTTTGTATTTCTTCATTTTTATTCTGATCTATTAAAATATCTTAAGTTCACAATTTTCAATTGTTCATCTGTATTTTCATTTGACTCCAATACAGGATTCCTACTAAGGCAATCCGCTTCTAAATTTTCTTTTCCTGGATTATATTTTATATTAAATTCCTATTGTGATAAGTAGTATGTCAAATCGCCCAGTTCTTCATCGGTTCTCGATTTCAGATTCATGTTCTCTAATGGCTTATGATCTGAATAAACTGTAAATAATTTTCCTATCAGCCAGTACTGCCAGTATCGCTCTGCTTCTTTGATGGCTAAGCACTCCAAGTATATCGCTTTTTTCTTCTTTTGCGCTACATTTAGTTTTTTAGAAAAGTAAGCTACTGGTTTTTCTTTTCCATCTGGCTGCGTCTGTTTTAAAATGGCTCCAACACCCTCTATAGAAGCATCCGTGTAAATATTGATTGGTAAATCTTTATCAAAAATTTCTAAAACTGATTGAGAGCATAGGAGAGTTTTTAATTTCTCAAATGCTTTTTGACATTGGTCAGACCAAATAAATGGTTGATTTTTCCTCAGTAAGTTATGTAACGGATCTAATATAATCGCACTCCTTGGTATATATTCATTATAAAAATTAATTTTTCCTAGAAACTGTCTTACATTCTTCTGCGTTTTCGGAGTAGGGAAATTCCTTATTGAAATCAGATTATCTTTCAGTGGTTTAATAGAATTATGTTGTATTATATGACCCAGATATTTTACAGAGTCTGATGCAAATGTGCACTTCGTAAATTTTAGTCTGAATCCTTCGCTTCCAACAGCTGTGATAGGTGATGAATATGTTGATCAAATGATTTTGAGAATATTAGAATGTCGTCTATATAATTTACAGCAAAATCTGTAAGTTTGTACTTCCTTAGTATATTACTCAATATCCTCTGGAAGATTGCTGGTGCGGTTTTCAGTGCAAACGGTAGACAAGTCCATTGGAAATGTCCTTCCTGTGTTACAAATCCTGTCTTTTTCCTGTCTTCTACTCGTAAGCAGAATTTATGTCTAAAGTTGAATAAAAATTGCAATTCCTTGTCTTAGTCATTAAGTCTTCTATTAACGGAAATGGCTGAGCTTGCGGTACTACTATTTTATTTAAATCTCTGAAGTCTATACATAATCTGGATTTTTTGTTTTCTTCTTTTTTATATGCCAATGTTATAGGTGCAGCAATTGGACTATATGATTCTTATATAAGTTTATTATCTAATAATTTTCCTATTTGTTCTTATATTTCTTTTTTATTTTCCATAGTGCATCTGTAGGGTCTTTTACTGCAATATTTGTCTACTAATAAGTCTATTCTGGCTTCATATGCGTTAACAGTTCCAACGTCATATTTATTCTTTGTAAAAACTGAATTGTATTTATTAATCAGTTTATTTATTTTTGATTTCTGATATTCATTTAAATGTTTAATCTCTATTTCGAAATCTTCTTCCCTTACATGTTCATTAAAATTAATCATGTATTCTTTCTTTCTTTCTTTAGCATTAGATTTTGTATTTGTAGAAACTTCTTCCGCTTTATTTATTTTTTCTTCTTCTGTATTCGTTTTTACATTTATAGCGATTCCTTCTACTTTTTCTTTATTCAAGTTTTGTTTCTGTGTGATTTTTAAGTCTTCATTTTGTATTAATTTGGACTTCGTTATTAGGTCTAATCCAATAAAAAAATCATAAGTATTTGAAATTTTGTTCATCTATAATGTACACTTCGGCATTTTCTTCAATTTCAAAGATTTTTATTTTTAAGTTTGTCAAACCACTTGTCTTTTTGACACCATTAATTGTCACTAAACTTGTTTCATCAAACTATTTCCTTTGCCTTTTAGTTTTAATAACTTCGAATTAATTAGAGAAACATTTGAACCGGAATCATAAACTCCATCAATTTGTAATGTATCATTTAATAGTAGTTTGACATTTATTAATGGTGTCACTATTAGTTTTTTTGTTCGGTTTCATGTAAATCGGCTTCTTTCACAGAGTTGTTTACATGTTTAATGTTTTTCTCTTTTGTTGTATCATCTTCTCTTGTTTTAAACCAACAAATAGATTCGGGGTTGTAGCGAATTCCTTTATTTAACTTTTCACAAGTTTTACATGGAATTTTATCTTCGTTTCTATTGTTGCTTTTTAGGTTTCCATATTTTCTGTAGTTCGAATTATTCTTTTTATTTACCAAATGTTCAAACCTTCTCACTTCATTAAAAAGATCCACTGAATCTTTTAATGTTTCTCTATCAGTCCTGTTGAGTACGTGTTCCGGCAAACCAGCTGCAATAAGATCTATTAGGGTACCTGTATCCATTGTGTTTCTCATATCCAGAAACAATTTTTCCTTCTTTATTGCGTAATGCACCAACATTCCGTCTTTATATTTGAATAATAAAGCATAGGTTATTTGGTTCCATCCCTTGTTCGCAAATGATTCACAGAATTTGTTTTTCCATATTTTCCATTCCGAGTCCATGGTCAATTTTATAACCATGGAACCATACCAATCTATACAACTTTTATCCATGAACAATCTGAGTATTTCAATTTTTTTCTCGTCATCTGTCACATCAAAATGTAAGCATTCTTTTTCAAAAGTGTCAATCCATTGATTTGCATCCGAATTTTTGCTGGTAAATTTTTCAATCACAAACTTCTCTGCAATGTCTTTCAAGTTTTGCTGCTTAGACTCTTGTGTATCTCTACTTTGTGCAGCCGCACTTTGAACTTGTTCTATTTCCTCTAAGTACTGATTTTCAAATTGTAAATTTTCATCCTCATCTAAGTAGATTTTCTTAAGTTCTCCTGTTATTGTTATTCAGACTTCGCGTCTGGTATCTTTTCTTTAGGCTGTTTTTTACCTTGATGAATGTTGCTGTTTTTACTAGTTCTTTGTGATGAGTAACATGTTGAAATTCTTCTGGAATCGCGTATATGTTATTCTCAGTCGTAGCTATTGAAGTTATTGCACAGATATTTGATTTTCCGTCACTCCCCGGAAGTATGGTGAATTCGAAACGAAGTTTTTCCATCTTTAATGTTCTGTTATGGTGTTTATAAACAAAAATGTCGTATTATAATACTATTTCTTGAATTCTGAAGGTGTTCAAATAAAAATAACTTGCGTTGCTCTGTAAACAAAGATTTTTATTGTTTAACAACGAAACTAAACTGTACACATACATTATATTATAAACCAATTAGATACCAAAACATACCTGTAAACAAAGCAACGACATTTAAAGTCTATTATTCTGTCCTTCACAATTCTTTATCTCTTATTGATATTAATTCATTTTTGAAAACACGTTTTTACATTAATATCAAATGTCTCCCTTTTTAATATCCATAAACTAAATATAAAAATAGCTTACAAAATCAAAATTAAAGCAATACAAAGTATTGTCTTTACATACATAACCTCTATTTAATTATTATTTTCATTAGCCCTTTGCCCAGCAGTGGGACTTCTGTCCCACTGCTGGGCAAAGGGCTCCCCCATTTCCTTCCATCTCTCCCGGTGTTTTACCTCATCTGGCCAATCAGTCAGGAATGAGTCCATACCATACCAATCCCATTCTGTGCTCTATTTAATTATTGTGTTTATTTTAGATGGAAGGTGTATGGCTCAGAGGTAGTTAAGTTGTGAGTTGACGAAAACCACAGATTTCACCTTAGTTCAGTATATTTGTAAAGTTACACGTAAGTTATGTTTGGATGCTAATCCGCGGTTATAGCGCTACGGCAGCTATTGGTCAACTAATTTAATAAGTATAAGTAATTATAAAAGTAAACTAAACGAGTAGCGTAAAGTAGGTTGCGGCGTTAGCAATTTGCCTGTACGTGAACCGTACATGCTCCCGAGGGAAAAGTGGGATGAGCATCCATTACAAAGCAAATAATTATCTAAGAAAAGTGCAAAGTAAATAATAAAAGTTAAATAGTAAACAAAAGTTAATGTGTAAAGTTATAAATGTAAAAGTATAGGTATAACACTCAATTTAAATCGTCAAAGTGAAATACTTTCTTCGGCTGTCTTGCTTCGCTGTAAACGGGCTCCGCTGCTGTCGAATGTATTTCTTGTAGCTCGATGTCTCCTCCAAAGTTCTCCCTTCCTCTAGGTGTCACTCCAGTTTTGGAAGAGAGTGTTTTGATGCCTTTCTTTGTTTTGCACCTTCGTTTGATGATATGATAGAGGGTAAGCACAGCGATTCCTCCCAACAACAAAGAAGTAACCGAATAGAGATAGATGTCGTGATTTGACATGTCCGATGCCTTCGGTAATATTTCCCTGTTTTTCTGGAATGTCAACTGCTGGTCTATTTTTCTTATTTCTACAGCAGTTGGTGATCCTTGTTCGGTTATATTCAATTTGGCATTATTCCAGCCGTGGTCAAATATGTTGTTGATTGTTGAGTTTAAAGTAGGTATTTCGATCTCTGGTTCCATGTTGTAACTACTTCCCAGCTGATTGTGTGTAAATATTGTGGCGTCGTTTTTCTGCAGTAAGCATTTTGATTTCAAGGAAATCACTCCAGTCCCGTCAATGACCGCAGGCGTAACTTGACCGTTACATATGACGCGCATCAGCTGTTTTCCGCACAGTGTAAATAGCCACATGTTCGGTTTGTGCAGCTTTATCCAGGTTTCCTTGCATGTTACGTCTTTGAGGACGCATGATAAGGACTCTTGTTGGTTGAAGACTTGGGCCTCACATGGAGCGTACTTGTCGTGCATGTTGTAGACAGGATTACGTGAGACACATAGGAATTCGTCTTCTCCGTATGATGTACATTGCCGCATGTCTTGGTCTTCCATTGTTATGTAAGAGTTCTTTAAAAAGTTGATTGCGATGAAGCTTGAACTTGCTTGCACGAGTTTTAAACGTCCTTGTGTAAGGATCGGTGTTGGTATAACTCGGTATATTTTGTAGTCCTCATCGCTCAGCAAGGGGATGTGTATTTCAAATAGCATAAAGTTGTTTGTCATGCGAGCCTTCACGTGGATGAGGTCATAAATATTTTTCAAATCCCTTTGAATGTCCTTTACCGGTAACGACAATCCCTGTGGCAACCTGCCTGATATTATGTTGAGCTGTTCGAAAGTAAGCTTCTGTTCCCCCAGTACTCGATGTAGGTGATATTTCATTGATTTGACGGCAGCCTCCCACAGGCCTCCAGCTGTTGGCCATAGTGGCGCGTTGAAATGCCACTCAATTTGTAAGCGGCTCATCTCATCGGTGAATTCAGAAGTCTTAAACGTATTGTGTTTTTCAAATCCCTGTTGAAGAAGTTTTGCTGCGCCCACAAAATTCGTGCCGTTGTCGGAGAATACGTGGCGGGGTGTACCCCTGCGGGCACACATCCTTTTGAATGCGGCGAGGAACGTTTGCGTAGTCAGGTCTGACACCAATTCCAAATGCACGGCTTTGGTCACCATGCATATGAATATTGCTATGTAAGCCTTGCAAGTTGTAACTCCTCTTCCTTTGTTGATTTTCACATCAACATGTCCGGTATAGTCTACACCCGTGTTCGTGAACGGTCTTGATGGAGTGACACGCTCCTTTGGTAAGTCTGCCATCAGTTGGACGTTTCGGTTTGGTTTGAACCGATGACATCGGATGCATTGTCGAAGCCCCTTCTTGACTGTCCTGCTTCCTCCAATGACCCAAAATTTCTGACGTAAATGAGCCAAAGTGAGCCGGGCGCCACCATGGAGAGTGTCACGATGAGCCTCTTGAATAATAAGCTCCGTTAATCTTCCTGTTGCCGGAAGAATAATAGGATGTTTAGCTTCGGGAGATAAAGTTGAGTAGCCTAGTCGCCCCTTCACGCGCAGTATTCCACTGTTGTCCAGAAATGGGGTTAACTTCAGCAAGTTGCTTTTTTTTGATATTGGTCGGTTTTTCTTTAAACATTCTATATCGTCGGCATAGTTTTCCTTTTGAACGTTCTTAATAACCAATTCTGTTGCTCCCATTATGTCTTGTGTTGTTAAGCACAAAACCTCCTTTTTATTACCGCAGTCGGTTAAGTTATTGGTTGCGTTTAGTGCGCGTTTTTGCTTACGAATATTGCTGAGTCGTAGAATCCATCCAAGCACTCGTATTACGCGTTTATAATTACTGTTTTTATTCAGTAATGTGTCAATTATTTCACATTTCTTGTATGTGACAGCGCAGCAGTTTATTTCTCGCAACTCAGTGTTTGTTGTGTAGGTCAAGCGATTGTCTTGATGGTTTTGTAACGTATTTGTTTGTAACCATTCTGGCCCATTCCACCAAAGTTTAAAATCGAGAAGTTGTAATGGTGTTAAACCTCGAGTTGCACAGTCAGCAGGATTTTCTTCTGATTTCACATAGTCCCAGCAGTTTGCCGAGATAATGCTGTTTATTTGTTTCACTCTGTTAGCTACATATTTGTCCCATCTGTTTATATCGCCCTGGAGCCAGGCTAAAACGACCTTGGAGTCGGTCCAGCATCTTATGTGTAGGTTTTTCGTGTAGAGAGTGTTTCGCACCTTTTCTAGCAGTTTAGCTAGTAAAACGGCCCCGCAAAGTTCCATTCTAGGTACTGTTATCTTATTGCTGATTGGTGCAACCTTTGTTTTTGCCGTAATTAGCGTAGTCTTGTATTCGCCGGTTTGATTTTTAACTCGGCTATAAATGACACATGCATAAGCTTTTTCGCTTGCGTCGCAAAACCCATATATCTCTAGGTTGTTTTCTTGACATTGCAGCCATCGTGGTATGGAAAGTTTGTTAAGCACTGGGATATCTTTTCTCATAGTTTCCCATTCCGTTGCGAGATCTTCGGATAAACGTTCATCCCAGTTGATTTTGCTTATCCAGATTTTTTGGAACAGGAGTTTGGTTTTTATTGTAAGTGGCGATAGTAGTCCAAGTGGGTCGTACAGTTTGCTAATTTCGCTCAGTAGTACGCGTTTTGTCAGCTTTTTCTTGAGCGGTAAATCCCATTGGTATGTGAAGCTATCGTTGTCTTGATTCCACCTCATGCCCAACATTTTTGAGTTTGTTGTTTCTTCTGGGCTAAAGTCTATGTTCGTATTCTGGCTCTTTTGATCATCTCGCAAGTCCTCCAAGATAGTTGGTTCGTTCGTCTTCCATTTTCTCAAGTTAAATCCTCCTTTTTTTAGCAACTCAATTAGTTGTGTTACCAGTGTTTTCGATGCAGCAATAGTATCTTGCCCGTAAACCAAATCATCCATGTAGAAGTAGTTTTTTAGGACGTTTCCTGCTTCCGGGTAAGTATCTTTTTCATCTTCTGCGAGTTTGTAAGTTACTGTGCCCAACTGCCAATCTTGTAGAGGTTCGTTAGGGGAAGATCTCCAGACTATAGTTTGCAGATGTTGTTGTTTATCGTTTAGCCAGATGAACCGATATAGTTTTTCGACATCTGCCGTGAAGACGTATCTGTATGTTCTCCAGTTAATAAGTAGTGTCAGTATATCCTTTTGTAAGTTCGGATCGCAGTACATGTGATCGTTGAGACTGCTGTCTCCTTTTGTCTTGTACGACGCGTTGAACACTACTCTTAGTTTTGTTGTAGTGGACTCAGCTCTTAACACGCCATGGTGAGGTAGGTAGACTTGGAACTTACTTTCTCCTGAGACAGGTTTCATGTGTCCCATAGCGATGTATTCGTTCATAAAACGCTTGTATTCGGTACTGAGTTCTTTGTTTTTTGACATTTTCCTTTCCAGTTGAAGGAATTGTGCTAATGCCTGCGACTTTGCGTTTTTTAAGTTTGCTTCGAAGTTAGGTTTCATTGGCATTTGTACCACATATTGTCCGTTCGCCAGTCTTGTGGTAGTTGCGTTATAATGTTCCTCACAGTGTTGTTCCTCAGTAGTTGATGATGGTTTGTCTGGAATTTCCTCTGTTTCCCAAAATCTTGTCATGTTTTCGAAATCGTTAAGTGTCACCAAGCAGTTGAATGTCTTTACATTCCCGCATAGAATCCAACCCACTTTAGTTTGTTGAGCTACTGGGTATCTCTTGTCACTCCTGATGACGCCGTTCAGGATAAGTTCGGAATAGATGTCCGCGCCCAAGAGTAGGTCGATCGGACCCGACAGGTTGAACTGTGGGTCCGCTAGTTTTAAGTTTTCTAAGTAGTCCCAGTTGCTGATTGAGAACGATGCGGTAGGTAAGTTGCTTATGAGTTTTTTCATTATTAACGCTTCAAAGTTGAATTTGTAGTCTGAATGTATTGACTGACATTCTAAGTTCATTGCCCCTTTGCAGTTGCCGCTAAGGGTTCCCACACCCGATACAACAGCGCTCATTTTTCGTCGCTGCAATCGGAGGCGTTGTGCCGCGTTTTCTGTTATTAGGCTTACTTGGGGGCCTTGGTCAAGTAGACCTCTCAAGTTTACGAAGTTTCCGTCAATTGTTTTGACTTTCAGAAGTACTGTTGTCAACAGCACTTCCCTCTCTTCATTCGTTAAGTTATTGACCCCATAGGACGTCGATGGGATCGAAGATGGGTTTTCCTCCCTTGTTGCTTGTTTGTGGCTTGTTAGCTCAGTTTCATCTTCATGCATAAGTGTGTGGTGTGCCTTATGACACAATTTACACGTCTTTCTTGATTTGCATTGTTTTTCTCCATGGCTGAATAGGCAGTTTTTACAAATGTGCAATTTGCGAATTGCGTCAATCCGTTTGTTTATGTTCATCGCCAGGAATTGTTCGCAATTCATCAAAACGTGATTAGTTTTGCAAATCGGGCATGTTTTTGCTGTCGTGAAGAAGGTTTTTGGCGAGTTTTGTGACTTGTTAAAGTACGATGACCCCTGCGTTTTATTCTTGTAGTTGTTATTTCGGTTTTCTGACCCTTTATGCGGCTGCTTTTCCGTTTTCCATGGTTTGCTAGATGATGATAATTTTTGACTATTTCCTTGCAGAGCTTCCAGTGACATGAATTTTGATTCCAAAAACTTGATAAACTCTTCTAGGTCGGGAAACTCCCGGGGATGTTTGACCTCCTTTATGTTAGATACTACTAACTAACTACTTTTATTCGAATAAGTACTGGCAACCACTATGCTGCCTCTATGGTCGATGATGATGTGTAATATACTTGTCAAAAAATTAAAGTCTGTCGGTTAAAAAGCGATATTGAAGTTTTAATAGGTTATGGACCCAGGACCCATAAAATTAGTAAAATTTCGATAATTTGAGTGTGATTTCGCAGTATTTCGTGTTTTAACAGAAGAAAAATGAGTTCCAACTACATAACAAATATTCCGAAGCTGAAAGGACGCGAAAACTTCGATGATTGGGCATTCGCTGTCGAAAATTTGTTGGTGCTAGAAGGCGCAGATAAATTTATAAAAGTGGAAGGAACCGAGGCTGAGGCCGTAACAGATATCAAAGCACGAGCGAAGATTATACTAACGATCGACTCATCATTATTCGTGCACATAAAGGAGACAAAGACCACGAAGGAGTTATGGACAAAACTGCGTGCTTTGTTCGACGACTCAGGATTTTCAAGGAAAATTACTTTGCTTCGTCATCTGATTTCTATAAGATTGGAAAACAGTGAGAATATGACGAATTATGTGACACAAATAGTTGAAACGTCTCAACGTTTAAGCGGAACAGGATTTGCTATTAACGATGAGTGGATTGGCTCATTGTTGCTAGCCGGGCTCCCAGAGCGATTTATGCCCATGATTATGGCTATTGAACATTCCGGAATACAAATAACGGCCGATTCCATCAAAACAAAGTTACTTGATATGGAAACAGTTGATCCGAGTGAAACGGAATGCAACTCAGCATTATTAGCCAGGCATAAAAATAAATTCGCTAAGGGCAACACCAAGAAACAAAGTGGCCATAGTGCACAGAAAGTAAATGAGTCATCAATGGCTGACACTGTCAACAACAAGAAAACTATAAAATGTTACCGGTGCAATGAAATTGGACATTATCGTACTCAATGCCCACTTTTGAACGAGAAAACCGATAAGAAGAAGCATAGTAACGCTTTCAGTGCTGTTTTTCTCAGTGGAAAGTTTAGCAAAAACGACTTTTACGTTGACTCGGGCGCAAGTCAACACATGTCGACGAACGAAAGTTGGCTGGAAAATCCATCATATTCGTCGTGTTTACCAGAAATTATTGTTGCTAATAGAATGAAAGTTCCCGTTCTGTGTTCAGGAGATGTAAATATCACGACAAGTTACAATTATGACATAACTGTAAAAGATGTGTTGTGTGTACCAACTCTCACAACTAACCTATTATCGGTCAGTGAACTAATAAAGAATGGAAACAGTGTTGTTTTCGAACCAAACAAATGTACAATAAGGAACAGATCAGGTGATTTGGTTGCAGATGCCGATTTAGTTGATGGTGTATATAAATTGAACATAAAAACCCAAAATTGTTTATTGACCTCAACTGTCAATGGAGAAACATGGCACCGTCGGCTTGGACATATAAACAGTAATGATATGAACAAAATGAAGCGTTGTGGATTAGTGGAAGGACTCGAATACACAGATACATTCACAACAAGTAAATTGAGCTGTGAGGTATGCTGTGAAGGTAAACAAACTCGTCTGCCGTTTGCTGCTGGATCACGAGCAACAGAAATACTACAAATTGTTCATTCAGATATCTGTGGCCCGATAGAGAAACAATCAATAGGCGGTGCTCGTTACTTTGTGTTGTTCATTGATGATTATAGCAGAATGACATTTATTTACTTCATGAAGGCTAAAAGTCAAATGATACACTATTTCAAAGAATTTAAATCGATGGCAGAGAATTTCAAGAATACAAAAATCAAAATCTTGAGAACTGACAATGGTAGTGAATACTGTAGCAACCATTTTGAACAGTATTTAAAGAATGAAGGCATTATTCATCAAAAAACAAATCCTTACACGCCAGAGCAGAATGGACTCAGCGAGAGGTCAAACAGAACCATTGTGGAGAGGGCAAGATGCTTGATATATGAAGCAGACCTAGACAAGAAGTTTTGGGCAGAAGCTGCCAACACAGCAGTCTATCTTAAAAACAGGTCAGTGGCCTCACATATAGAAAAAACTCCTCTTGAAATGTGGACGGGCAGAAAGCCAGATATTAGCCATCTAAGAATCTTTGGCAGCCCAGTAATGGTCCATGTGCCCAAAGAAAAGCGTAAAAAGTTTGATAAGAAGGCAAACAAGATGTTCTTAGTTGGTTACTCTGAAAATACTAAAGGTTATCGTCTATTTGACCCACAGTCGCAAAAGGTCATTGTTGCTAGAGATGTAATGGTCATGGAGAACACCAAAGATGGATCGTCGGCAACTGTACTGATAGAGGACCGACAGCCACCAGAGTGCACAGAAACCAGTAAGTCAGATAGCACAGATGTTATAGAAGATAATGTGGGTGATGCAACATATATACCCGAAGAAACATCAAGCGAATCAGAAGACAGTTTTCATGATCCTCTCTCACCTGATGACACAGAAGTTGCGAAAAAGTCACAGGTTTTGGATGCTCCAAAGAAGCGTACTAGAAGAAAACCTGACTACTACGGTACTGCTAATATGTGTGTGGAAGATGTAACAGGTGACCAGATCTCACTTGACGCAGCTATGAGTGGATCTGAGAAAGCGCAGTGGAAAAGTGCTATAAAAGAAGAGCTAAAAGCTTTCAGTGACCTTGACACTTGGGAGCTAGTGGACAGACCAAAGAATGGTACAGTGGTAAAAAACAAGTGGGTGCTTAAAAAGAAATATAGTAGTGATGGTGATGTGCGATACAGGGCTAGGCTTGTTGCTAAGGGCTTTGCCCAGAGGAAAGGTATAGAATTTACTGAAACTTTCTCACCAGTGTTAAGATATTCTACTCTTAGACTACTATTTGCTTTAACTGTACATTTTAACTTAAAAATGAGCCACCTTGATGTACCTACAGCATTCTTAAATGGCTTTCTAGATGAAAATGTGTTCATAGAAATACCTGAATGTTTCTCCTCCCTTGAAAATTGTGATAATAAAGTGCTGAAATTGAAAAGAGCAATTTATGGTCTCAAACAATCTGCCAGGGCATGGTATAGTAGAGCGGAAGATTGTTTGTTACAATTAGGTTACAGAAAATCCAAGTATGAACCTTGTCTCTTTATAAAGTGTAATAATAATGTTAAAGTGTTTGTAGCTTTATATGTGGACGATTTTTTTGTGTTTTATAATTGCAATAACTCTTATTTACAGTTAAAGACTGAACTTACAAATAAATTTAATATAAAAGATTTGGGTCAGATCAAGCAGTGTCTAGGAATGAGAGTAAATTTAAAAGAAGACTGTATTACTGTTGATCAAGAGCAATTTGTAAAACATATTTTGGATAAATTTAGTATGTCAGATTGTCATGGCTCAGATACCCCCATGGAAATTAATTTAAAGTTAAGTAAGGATGTAAATAATATTTGTGATGTAAAATACCCCTACCAACAGTTGATTGGGAGTCTCATGTATCTATCTGTATTAACGAGACCAGATATAGCTTATAGTGTTAGTTATCTAAGTCAATATAATAATTGTTTTCAAGAAACACATTGGAAACATTTGAAAAGATTGTTAAAGTATCTACAGAAAACTAAAAACTATGGTTTAGTATATAAAAAAGATAGTAATAGTGCTTTACATGGTTTTGTTGATGCTGACTGGGCATCATGTAATTTAGACAGAAGATCTTATTCTGGGTTTTGTTTCATCATGTCAGGTTGTGTTATCTCTTATGAGTCCAGAAAGCAAAGAACAGTAGCATTGTCAACCACAGAGTCTGAATACATGGCACTATCTGAAGCGTGCAAAGAGGCTATTTATTTGAACAATTTACTACATGATATGTTGGAGTTAAATGAAAGGACACCTATATCCTTGTATAGTGATAGTCAAAGTTCACTAAGTTTAGCTGCTAATCCTTTATTTCATAAGCGCACAAAACATATAGATGTTCGACATCATTTTGTTCGTGAATGTGTATTTCATAATAGAGTCAAACTCGAACATTTATCTACTTCTGAAATGCCAGCTGATTTACTTACAAAAGCTCTTTGTTCTAACAAACATTATAAGTTTATGAGTTTGATGGGTGTTGAAGATTTATAAATTTTTGTGCAGTATAGTTTTATTTTTCTTGGTTTATTTATGTTAATGGATGGTAGTTTATTTTGTTACGAGGGGATGTTAGATATGTAACAATACTAACTACTTTTATTCGAATAAGTACTGGCAACCACTATGCTGCCTCTATGGTCGATGATGATGTGTAATATACTTGTCAAAAAATTAAAGTCTGTCGGTTAAAAAGCGATATTGAAGTTTTAATACTTTATATATTCGTTATATGTAACGCTATCTAGTTTTTGAACCAATAGGTGAACCACGATCGGGTCCCAATTGGTGGTGTCTAGCCCGATGTTTTTCAGCCCGTTCAAGCATTCCATCATGATGTCGTGAAGTTTCCGTATGCTTGCAGCGGTTGGTTGCTGAATACTAGGTTGATTCAGAAGCGTGTTCATGTATGAGGTGAATAACAGCCGTTTGTTGTCGTAGCGGTGGGCCAGCATCTCCCAGCAAGATGCGTAGTTCTCAGCACTGATGCCAAGATGCTGAACCAGTTTCTCCGCCTCACCTTTGAGTTTTGTTTTTAAGTGCTGCATTTTTTGTGCCTTTGAAAGTGTCGGATTGTTGTGTACACTTTCAAGATAGAGGTCTCTAAAACTCATCCACTGGTTATAGTTGCCATGAAAATCCGGTATTTGTATGTTTGGCGTAGATTTCTCATAATGCGCATTTTTCCATATGTTGTTTTGAAGTTGCCTTTTCAGGTCATCATAGTGGTTTTCCGCTGTATTATATTTTAGTTGGTAAGTTGAGTCGTCATCTTGTAAAATATAGTCTAACTCCCAATTTGCTTTTTCTATGTGCTCCCATTTCGTTTTCAGGGTGCTTAACTTGTCTTCCAATTCCCATTTTTCCATTGGTGTTAGAGATGGGTAGCTATTCCAATAACTAGCCAAATACCGGCTATTAATGAAATAGCCACAGCTATGGTATCCGTCAATATGGTAACTAGCTATTGGCTACTGGCTGGCTAGAATACGGCACAGCGGATAGTCGCCACAGAGTATAATATAACTACTACGTTTTGCAACCGTCCCGATATTCGGTAGCCGACTAGCCGGAGTAGCCGTTAGCTACTGCGCTAAGTAGGTAGTGACGTAGTGTGAGACGCGAGTGCGAACTCTGAACTTGTTTCGCATCACACATCTCTTTCTCACAATAGTCACAAAATTGATTAGAGAAAGAGAGGGCATTATACTTAGTAATTTCGAAAATAATTTAAATTCGTTCGTTTAGTGTACGAATTTTTGAAATACGATAATTAGAAAGGTAGTAGTTAGTTAAAGTCAGATGTAAAAGTAAACATCGAACTCGAATCGCAGGGCAGTTGATCGTTATTCATTTAAGTCCCGCTGCGCCGCTAGCGACAGCTAGTCGTTATTGTTCAATAGCCAAGTAGCCAAAATAGCTGGCTAGCTGGCTGGCTATTCAACCACCAATAGCCGGCTAGCTAAGCTATTGAAATTTCGGCTAGTTACCCATCTCTAATTGGTGTTGCCAATGCTATGGTGATCTTCTCCACAGTGCGTTCGAATGCTCTAAAGTTACAGTATTGTTGACGCAAAAGATCTTGTTGTTTCTCCGTCGACTCGCTTGTTCCCCGAGGAGGTATGTGGAATTGGAGATCGTCGAAAGTAAATTTCGATTGCCCCTTCCCTTGATTAGGCGTCGCAGGTGGTTGCTCCGTCTTACTAGTAGACGGAGGTGGCAATTCAGACTTACGTTTCAACATGTCTTGCAGCACTTCTTCATACATCTTCTTCGTACTGTTGAAAATGTCGTCATTGAAGTATTGAAGGTCTGTCGCTCCAGACTCTTCCAGCAGTTGGTGGTTATGAACAAACTTCTCCCAGTTTTTGTTCAACCGAGAAAGACGCTCCTCCAGGTATGCCAAGTTCTTCCTGGTGGCACTGTCCTTCTTGTAGTTTGTGCAGATAAGTTTTAAGTCTCTGAAAGTAGTTTCCTGATGACTTATCAGTTCTGCCAAGTTCTGAACCATTTTTGTTAGTTATTGGGTTGACCGTTGGTGGAGTAAAGTTGTATCACCACAGGTACTAGTTCACCCAAGTTGCGAAGTTTTCGCCGATAGTTCAGCTGTAGCAGCAGACGTGATCTCTGCTAGCTCGTAAGTTACAGGCACTCAGTGTAGATCACCCTCCTTTACGCTATGTGCAACGTCTCAATGCTACTGGTGAGACCCGCTTGTGGGAGGCCAATAGCACCGATTTGCTAACGTAACTGGGATATACCACGCTAAGCACTCTGCTGATGAGGAGACACGACGACTCACGAGATGATATGCCGTGTCATCCGGCTCGAAGGACCACTTTTATGTATGGCTCAGAGGTAGTTAAGTTGTGAGTTGACGAAAACCACAGATTTCACCTTAGTTCAGTATATTTGTAAAGTTACACGTAAGTTATGTTTGGATGCTAATCCGCGGTTATAGCGCTACGGCAGCTATTGGTCAACTAATTTAATAAGTATAAGTAATTATAAAAGTAAACTAAACGAGTAGCGTAAAGTAGGTTGCGGCGTTAGCAATTTGCCTGTACGTGAACCGTACAGAAGGCAAAAAAAAATATAACCCCAAACTGGGTGATCTCAGATATTTTGTGCTTGAATAACTTCTCGGTCAATTGACTTACGACTTAAGTGTATTCATAACAAAATGTTTATTATGTTATGCTCCATCCAAATAATAACTTTATTATTGTTGGCACTTTAGAAAATAGCCCAAAAATGTATGGGGGCTGGGTGATCTCCTTTGAATTTCACGAGCTACCCTGGCGCTTCCCATAGCCCGCTTCTTTCATCCATGTTTAGTCGTTAAAAATACCGCGTGTGCGAGTGTGAGGTGATTAAGCGCGAAGTATAAGAGACGTGTACTCACGGCGTATCCGCGGCGCAGCGTGCGGCGACGCGCGCCGCTGTAGTCGGCGCGCTCCACGCAGTCCAGGTAGGCGTCGGCCCAGTACAGCGCGCGCGCCGCCGGGTCCAGCGCCAGCGCGCTCGGGTACACCAGGCGCAGCGCCGCCACGTGCGCGCGGCCCGCGCCCGCCAGGCTGGCGCGCTCCACGCCCGGCGGCGACGCGCCCCACACGCTCCAGAACATCAGGCCCGCGCCCGGGTCCAGCGCCAGCCCGTGCACCTTGGCCAGCGCCGCGTCCAGCAGCAGGCGGCAGGGCCGCAGCGCGCGCGCGCACACGTACAGCGCCTCGCGCCCGCCGTCCACCACGTACCAGTTGCCGGCCACCCAGTCCACGGCCAGGTGGCTCACGCCGCTCACGTCGGGGAACAGCGCGGGCACGCCCAGCACGCGGCGCCGGCTGAAGTCGTCCGCGTCCACGCACACGATGCCCGACTTGCTTATGTTGTGGTGCACGTAGCAGATGCTCCTGCACACAAGCGCGGTGGGCGTGACGTCAACGCGGCGGGCTGGGGGCGGGGGGAGGGGGCGGTACCTACCGGTTGTCGTAGAGGAAGTCGAGCGCGCGCACGTTGAGCGCGGGCAGCGAGTGGTTACGAGTACGCGCAGGCCCGTCGGGCCATGCACGCCGCACGTCGCCCGCTGTCACCACGATCAGCGACAGCGGCTCCGTCACAGGCTCTGAAGCAGGGATTGAAAACTGTACCAATTTCGGTTCTGGTTCTTCATTTAGGTTCTTCTAAAGGTTCCTCTTTTCGGTATGGTTCCGGTTCCGGTATCGGTTGCGGTTTGGGTTCTAGTGTACCGGTTCCTTATCAC
Source organism: Xestia rhomboidea (assembly GCA_963853795.1). Taxonomy (NCBI): domain Eukaryota; kingdom Metazoa; phylum Arthropoda; class Insecta; order Lepidoptera; family Noctuidae; genus Xestia; species Xestia rhomboidea. Next base: position 19,662,269 of record OY970774.1, read on the forward strand.
CCGATTTAAAGGTTCCTTACGGAAGAGGGGATGTGTGAACACACATCCCCTCTTCCGTAAGGAACGGAACGGAACGGAGCAGGGATTGAATAACCGAAATTTACCGAAAGTCGTGCCTCGGCAGCCAAACAAAGCAGGTTGTTTTGCTATTTTGCCGCCATTCATGTTTCCGCGTCTACTTTGTTTGTCAAAATAAAGGTTTTGGTATTTTTTTTTAAAGATAAAGATAACTTTATTTTGCGAGTTCGGGTCGGACTACTGCCATGTGCGGACGCATCGCGAGCCGCTCGGCCAATTGTTACGAAAGTTTTATCTTTTTACGACGCGGCCGTTGCTGCCAAAATTCGAAATTTAAAAGTCGGGTGTGTTTGTGAACCATTTGGAGTAACATATCGTGAACTTAGGTAAGATTAGTAAGACCGGGGGTAAAACGTTTACATATCTAAATACAGTGTAGTGTTCGGAGACTCTGTGCACATCGGCACCCTAAGAGCTGACTGGCAGGACGCCCAAGATATCATCAGGAGCCTGTGATCCAGATCGTGAGCTGTAGCTGGAATTCGGTGAACTCGTTTCATTTATATATGTTGAATGGGCACGATTATGTTTTTAGCCAACCAGCGGTCGCTTGTGTGCGCAAGTCTGGGGCTTCCCAGTCTAGCTAGGAATACTCCTTACTTAAACGATTAACGCTCTAAATAACCAAAATATGTTATTGTGCATGTTAGTAACCTAAACCAGATCATTTTAAAATATAAAAATCATTCCGGTGTTGTATTGTGTGCCCGATCTAGCCTAGCGAACAGCCACCAAAACAGAGTTGCAAGTCGGCCCAGAGCCTTCCCGATTTTTCATACTTACGCCGACCGCACACTAGCGTGATACTGATTGCATAAATGGCAGCATAAACAAATTGATAAGAGATATATTGGGGCCTCCCTGTCAACAATATCTCCGCATATACCGTTTAAAGCTCAAACATAATACAGCGTAGCTTGCAATACTGTGACAACAAACGCACACGTGTTAATTAACACAAGGTCAGGTCTTCTATTACATAATAGCATCGCTGCGACCGGCACATCTCGGGGCACGAATACTGCGCTCCGCGCATTTGCCAGCAACATGTGGCGAAGGACGTGTTCCAAGAAAACAAAAACATAAGCCGAACACTTAAAGTCACTAGAACGCCAAAAAAAAAATTTGTTACACCAGAAAGCAATAGGTTATAATTTTTTACTCTTGTCTCACTCCGTGCCCAACGAGCACAGATGGTATAACAAACCCTATACAAATAATCTAACAAGGGTGACCAGCGGTGAGCAATAAACCCACAATAACTCAAAAATGAACCCTACTTTCTTTTATTACCCATGAAACAAAAACAGATTGCATAGTTCGACCATCAACGAACAAACAAAGCCACACTAAAACCACGGTAAAGTTAACCAAAACAACGCAAGCTTAATAAAAGTCCTAACGAAACACCATTAGTTAATAAGCTCTGTTTCCAGGAACACTAATCAACATTGTCCACAGAAGCAATAATAGGCCTTTCCTGCAGGCCTGAGTAACAAAGGTACATTATAAGGAAAAGCAACACGAAGATATCATCATTTCAGCAGCCGAGTACTATTTCATCAACGTAACAGTGCACCAAGCCGGGCCTAGTGCTCCCATTACATACCGCCCCAGAGATCCACAACAAGCTGTAGCCACTATTAACTTACTATATCACAATAACCACTATGACAGCCTTCTTAGCGCACTTAATTCTCAAGACTCTGAAACAGAATGTACACCACAACGCCAAATACAAGCGCAACGCTATCGCCTGCTGAACAACCTGACGCCACCGGATATACAATACTAAGACCCCCACCCTGCCCTAGGAAGGTAACAGAAATTAATACTGTCAAAATCGCAACCTGGAATGTTAGAGGAACTGCCACACATTCTAAGAAAAATAACATTGACAAAACCTTGAAAGATAAAGGTATACACATAGCATGCCTACAGGAAACAAACCTGTGTACCGGATTATATAACTCAAAACACTACACCTGGCACCTTAGTGGATCTACCGAACGCCGTGGTCTCGCGTTACTGATAATAAAAGACACGACTGTAACAATTTAAACAACAAGAAGAAATACAAACGTCATGGCTGCAGTTATAACAGCTCTCTGCAAAGGACAATCTGTGAACTTGTATTATAATAACAACACATATATCAAGCAAGACAAGCTAAGACATTTTCCGATTTGATCAACTGGATCAATGCAAACCCTAAAGGGTCAAACATGATGATCCTAGGAGACTTTAATGCGCACATAGGAAAGCAGGACATAAACACCAATGGGAACCATACGACTAATAAAATTGGCGCCAACTTATTGCACACAGCGTCTAATGACAATGGTGAAATCTTATTAGATATAATAAAAAGAGAAAACCTTAGATTCGATACATCACGAGGCAGAACAAGCTGCAAAATAACTAGGCAATCTGGACAAAGGAAATCGCAAATTGACCATATACTTACTGCTGCGGACGAGCCAAATATATTTAATTACATAAAAGGCGAGTGGAGGAAAAATATATCAGACCATAAAATTATTCTTGCGGATATTATTATATTATATTCTGAACCTCAAGAGGGAAAACCCGATACTGCATATGCCGAAATCCAGCATGAAACCAATGCACAAATCTGAGCTCGAATTCAACTACAGAAATCACGACTATAGCCGACTACAAAACGAGGAAATAATGAAGGAATATCAAAAGGAAATTAAGAGCCAATCTCAGGTAATAAATCTACAAAACAAGGGAAATAGCAAACTAGTCCCATGGGATTCCCTTATGAATATCATGAAATCAGCAGCGGCGTAGATTCTTATAAGCAGGCCAATCAGATCCAGGGAACATAGAATCGAGCTCGCAAAACTGCAAAAGCCAAGTGTATAAAAAACTGTTACCCCAGAGAAGCATTCGCAATCAAACAACTAAGCGAAGCCAGACAAGCTGCAAAATATAAAAAATAAAGAAGAGGGGGAAAAATGCGAAGTATTCTTTAGAAACCTAAGCGGAACTCATCCATCGCAACGCATGAAAATCACATACGATTTTTACAGGTGACATAAAATGAACATGAAGCACAACAACAAACAACGTTTTATACCCATGTCAAGGTGGGAATAAAAATTAAAAAAGTCAGCAGGCCCACACATAGAACTCCTGAATGAAAACCCATCAGACGGAAAAGAAGAACTATCGGCAGAGGAAATAACGATATCATTAAAAGCATGAGCAACCGCAAAGCACCAGGCAAGCTGACAAGGACAAGGCTGACAAGGTGATGTCCGAGCTATTCAAAGCCTTGCCAACAGAAATGCTATCGCAAATTATAAAGCACATGCAGGCAGCATGGCCAAGCAATGATATACCAATGTCTTGGCACAATTCCAGTGCCTAAAAAGCAAAGCCAGACGGAATTAATGACTACAGAAGGTTATCTATGTGTAACGCGGGATATAGGATATCAAGCTTTCTTTTAAGAAAACTGGATGCTTCAATAAAAGAACTAGGAAACTACCAAGCAGCCTTTCTTCGCAATAGATCGACCGACGACGATATGTACACACTTAGGAGAATTTTTGACGAGGAATGGAGACCAGGCTCAAAAACCTATGTGCTGGCGTTAGACATTGAAAAAGCCTTCGATACGCTGAACTTAAACTCTCTTCGAGACATTCTAGTTACTAGAACTAACAAATACCTAACGAAAAGAATTATTAAGGCATGCATGAATAAATCCACCTGCATAAAATGGTTGGACAGCAAACGCAATCGATGCACAAAGGCAAGGGAGTCAAACAGGGAAGTCCGCTATCCCCATGACGATTCACCATAGTAGTGGATGACGTTCTCAGAACATTAGAAGAAGAAATAGAATGCCTCAGCCTAGACCAGGACCATGAGATTCAACTCCCTATTATACTTTCCTTTGCAGATCACGTGATAATAGCAACAAATAATCTCAATGAACTAGACGAAATAGTCACCAAAATCAAACCGTTGCTGGAATCAGTCGGACTCCACATTAACGAAACGAAAACCAAACTAGCAATCGGAGACCCACATAGCACCGCAACCCGAAGTCTTATAGAATGGGAGGAACCAGTATTCAACCGGCAGACGAAATTAAGTACCTTGGCACGTATATAACATCGACACTTAATCGAAACAATACAGTCAACGCCAGATGCAAACAAGCGATGCGTAAGTCTAAGGCCTTAATTTCCTTTTGTAAAAAACTCGAAAATGGAGTAAAAAATCGCGCGTCTTATCTATAAAATAGTCATAGAACCTGCAATGACTTACGGTCTTATCGCAGCGGCACTCACAAAGGCAAACCGATCGAAACTCAGAAGATCCGAAGGACTTATTCTTAAAGATATGATAAAGAGTACGCGAAACCCCCCGAACAAGAAAACACGCGAAATTCTTATGGGAAAAACAATAACCAAAATTACAAATTAAATGCCAAAGGTTATGCTACTACGGGCACCTCCTCCAACGACCAGAGCCTCACTTACTACACGCAGCTATTAGATACAAGGCAAAACGGTTAAAAGTTGGAAGACCAATATATACATGGAACGAATCACTCCAACAAGACATGGAATATTTCTACAAAAGCAAAGATTAATGGATTCAGCTAGCAGCAGATAGAGAAAAATTTAAGTCGGCCACCCAGGAAACACCTCAGCGAAACTGACAGTGAACAAGACATAAACACGAAAATAATTATTAAATAAGACGTCAAAAAGGAATGAAATCACAACCACCAGAAACGAACATGATTCTCCAATGCTAGAAGAGACCAATCAAACGAAGGTCAAAACACCAATGCTCATTCCTATGGATTGTACCTGTCTTTACCACTATTCCTATATTGGCTCTAGGCTGAATAGTCGGCTGATTGTGCCCGACTGGCTGCGGTTGGTCGGGTGTTCCTCTCCCATCCCAGACCATGTCTTTCCTTACAAAACAGTGCCCCCTGGTGTATCCGGCTTGTCCGGGTCAGGCTTGCTCCTGGCTGGGTGTGGTGCTCAATCATCATCAAAGATAAAGATAACTTTATTTTGCAAATATGGGTAACCTCAAACGATGACAAAAACATATAGTAGTACAGCAGCATAATCTAAAAATATATGTATAAAATGGTAAACTGACTGACTGACTGTCTGGCTGACTGACTGGCTGGGTGACATATCAACGCACAGCCCAAACCGCTGGCTCTACAGATTCCAAATTTGGGAAGTAGGTTCCTTATGTGGTCTAGGGGTGCAATATGAAAGGATTTTTCAAAATTCACCACCTAAGGGGGTCAAACGGGGCTTCAAAGTTTGTATGGGGAAACAAGATTAGTTAAGACTATTTTATTCGAAACTTCACAGGAGTGCTCCTATTGATCTGCGAGGATCGACTGGAGGACACACACGGTGGAGCACACTGTGGAGGTGTGCCTTGGGCGGAGCACCGCCGTGTCCTCGAAGTGGCGATCGGCGGCGGCGACCTTTCGCTCCCGGCCCTGGTTGAATCCATGGTCCGGAGCGAGACGGCATGGGACGCCGTCACCTCCTTCTGCGAAGCAGTCATGCTAGCGAAGGAGGTGGCGGAACGTTAGAGGGAGAGATCCACACGTCCCGGCCGCCACGGGTGACGCCCTGGGCGTCGGGGGCCATTTGGTGGCCCCCGGCCAACGTAGGCGCGGGCCTGTGGACGGTGAGCTATGGGCTAGCTCGCCGTCCATCCGTTTCATGACGACAGGCCGTTCGGCGCGTTCGTGTTCCATGCGCGCCTCAGGGAGGATATACCTCCGTAGTGATTTTCCTTATAAAATACTTGCTTCTTCCTCATCACAATATTCAGCTTCTGCTGAGTTTATTTTCCTTGAAGTCTGTGTCAAAGGAGCCAAAACTGTTATTGGTGTCGTTTACTGTCCCCCCACTAATGATTACTTCACTGAATTCGAATCAGTACTTGAATCCTTGGGTTCAGAGTATGCACATCACATCATCATGGGCGACTTCAACCCTAATCTACTTGCCCGTACCGCCCCTCGATCCCGTAAACTCCTCCATCTTATCGAGTCGGTTAGTCTGCATGTGTTGCCGCTCCAACCTACCCACCATAACACTGCTGGTGATGACACCTGGCTCGATCTGATCCTCACCTCGAATCCTTTCCTCGTATCCTCCCATGGTCAACATGACGCTCCTGGGTTTTCTCATCACGACATGATTTTCCCGGGCACAGCACTGTTTCCACCCTACTTAAAGTAACTGGCGATATGAAGCAGGGCTGGAAGACACCAAGGTCGTTACCTTGGTGTCTTTCAGCCCTGCCGTACCGCCCGTACTGGTGCTGGTCAATTTCTCGAATGCCTTTAATGCCGTTAGTCACGACATCCTTTTAGCAATTTTATCCCATGTTATGGTCTCTCCCGGAGCACTGGAATGGTTCTCCTCTTACCTTCAGGAACGCCAGCAGTCAGTCCATGTAGGCAATTCGTCGTCATGTTGGTGTGATTTGGAAACTTGTGTTCCTCAAGGCGGTATTCTTTCTCCTCTTCTGTTTTCCATTTTTATTAATCTCCTTACCTAGCTTCAGTGTGCGTATCATCTGTATGCCGATGACTTGCAGTTGTACTGTCAGGGGAGGGTTGACGAAATGCGTGATCTAATCGACAAGCTTAATAGGGACCCGATGGCCATAAAATGGCAGTAAATCCGAATAAATGTCAAGCTATCATCGTTGGGAGTTCTCGCAGTCTGAGCAAGTTGGATAGTACAACCTTGCCTCCAGTTCTTTTCGACGGTACGGTCGTTCCATTTAGCACTGATGTAAAGGATCTTGGCTTGCACATCGACAGTACTATGAAATGGCATACTCAAGTCGCTCGTGTCAGCCAGAAGGTTACTGGTTCGTTGCGGGCTCTGTACCGTTTGAGAAACATTTTACCCTTTTTTTTTTTCGGATGGGAAATCATCATCAAATGACTTCTCCCACTCTGGGCGGAGCAGGAGGGAGTGTCAGACTTTTACTGACTAAAACCCATCCATGTTCCTTCATCGCCCTTTGTGTTCCGGGGCCACGGTATCTCTTTCGAATAGTCCCGCAGCCCCGGCAGGCTTCGGCCCTTGCGGACCCCTTCCCTATTGCTAACTCTCTTTGAGATGCGCGTGGAACACGAACGCGCCGTCGACACGGCCTGTCGTCATGAGACGGACGGACGGCAAGCTAGCCCAATTATAAAAATTATAAAATAACATTTTACCCTCAAATACGAAAACAATGCTTGTACAGTCCTTAATTTTTCCTATCATCGATTATGGTGATGTGTGCTACTTTGACCTGAATGCAGATCTCCTCGACAAACTTGACCGTCTTCTAAATAACTGCATTCGATTCGTTTTCAATCTGCGTAAATATCATCATGTGTCCGAGTACCGGTCTCTTCTTAAGTGGTTGCCCATACGTCAGCGTAGGGAGCACAGGGCGCTAACCACCTTGTTTTCTTTTCTTGTTTCTCCCACTTCCCCTAGTTACCTTGCGCCCCACTTTCAATACATTTGTGCCAACCATAATAGGAGTCTGCGATCATCGCAAAACCGTGTTCTTCACTGTCCCTCTCACCGCACTGACTTCATTCACCGTTCATTCTTTGTGCAATCTATTTCTCTGTGGAATGCGCTTCCCCAGGAATTCAGGATGGCCACCAATCGTTTGGCTTTCAAAATTAAAGTTCGAGAGTACATTCGCAAGAAGCTGGCAGTTTCATCACAACGGCAATGTTTTCTCTATTCTTTGTCGTTTATTTTAGTATATCCGTTTATATGTCTCTTTTTAAATAGTTTAATATATAATTATAGTATTTTATATATCCTTGTAGTTTACCTTAGTATTAATTAAATTATTTTCAGATGTACACCTACCACTGCTTGTCTCTACATCACCCAAAGGTTGACTGGTAGAAAATGCCTACTGCATTAAGTCCGCCTCTGTACTTCGTGCTTGAAGTGTTAAATAAATAAATAAATAGTGATTCTGATAGTGATTGCGATAGTGATTGTGATAGTGATGATATTGATAGTGATAGTGATAGTGATAGTGATAGTAATTGTGATTGTGATTGTGATAGTGATAGTGATTGTGATAGTGAGTGATGGTGATAATGATGGTGATGGTGATTGTCATAATATAATAGTATAGCAGTAGTAGGCATGCAAAAGAATGAAACTTATACACAACAACTTATATAAATGCAATTTTAAAATTATTACACACTAAATACAATTTTAAAATATTATTATTAATTATACATAATTGTGCACTAGCTTAAAAAGGAACTCCTTAATATTATAATATGCTTTCGCCACTAAAAAGCTTCGAAGTCTCTTTTAAAAAAATGAAAGCGGAAGCTCTTCCATGGCTTCGGCAATTTGTTATAAATGACTGGTAATAAGCAGTAGACACTTTTGCGCATAAGTGCAGTCTTGGCTGGCTTCTGACATTGCACACTATTATCGCGTCTATTGCGGGGTGCTACATCTGATAGTCGTCTAAATCGACTCGGATTAGTCTTTACAAACACAGCTACTTCAAATATGTACAGACACGGCAATGTTAATATTTTGTAATTTCTAAAGTACGGTTCACAACTGTCAGTGGGTTTAAGTTTAAACATCGCTCTAACACATCTTATGTGTGCCTTGAAAGCGGTCTCTCTTTCAGTAGTTTCCCTAAAATATGATCCCATACCGTAAATGTGATTTTGCTATTCCATAATAGGCAGTCAAAAGAACATCCGTGTTCAATACGTAGGTGATAATGAGTGTAGAGCGTATGCAGTCTTACTCATTTTCTTGCATAAAATAACGTGTGATTGCCAATTTAGTGTTTTATCTATTTCGAGACCCAGGAATTTTGTAGTTTCAACTTCTTCTATGGTATCGTTATTATAGTGTATATTTAAATTAATACTAGAGGTCTGTTGTCTAAAATGGATAACTTTAGTTTTACACAAATTTATTTTTAGATTACACATTTTGACATTACCTTCACTATACATTTATGAAGCAGCAGTAATGATAAAACGTGATTTAAAGAACTATGACACATTGAGAAGTGCACGGTATAAAAATGTATTAAGCGGAATAAAGTGTAGAACAGTTAAATTTAAAACGAGTGTATTTGGAATAGGAGTAAAAATTTATAACAAAATACCAAATGATGTAAAAAGCAGTGTAACCCTACATAGTTTTAAAACGAGATTAAAGGAATTCTTGATTGGTAAAGCCTATTATTCACTCAATGACTTTTTTAGCGACAAAATTACTTCTGACTATACACACTCATAGAGATAAGCTATGCTAATGATAATGTTAATGCTTTATGTAATGTTTCGAGTCATGAGTCATTTAATTTGTTTGACATCAATGACTAATTTAATAAATTGTAACGAAACCATTGAAAAATTTAATTTGTAAAAAACCAATATGTAATTTAATTTAAATTAAATCTATTAATAATTTAATTTGTATGAAATCAATGAGTAATTTAATTTTAATCAATTGAATTTAATTTGTATGAAAATTTCAAAGTTCCTATTCACTTATTTTTTTAAAATGACCTGTGAATTAACAACTGACTAATGATGGATGTTGACTTAGGACGAATAATGAATAATGATGAAGATGTTAAATAAATATGTTACCAAAATTTAAAATATTGTACACCTTATAGGTATGTTACAGCGATCTTTTATAATAATCATGAACTGATATTTCACCTGTGACAAACAATAAATGAATATGAATTTGAATTTTAAATTGTTTGCGTCTAGCCAGTTTACCATCTGTTTTAAACTATTATTATTTTCACTCTCATACGTATTTAAATTTTTACAAGCTATCTATGCTATTGGTACCGGAACCCCAAAATACCGGTATTATACCGGCATTTTGGAACCGTTTTCTATCCCTGCTCGGAAGGACACCACACCGAGAACATCATCATAAGGAAAGCTTTCCTTCACAACTAAATCCTGCTCACTCAGCGAACGAGTCGCAGCGAATATCCAACAGTTTTGACAACTGCATGACATAATTATAATGTATGTTATGCCCCTATACACGGGAAGCACGTAGTTAATATACTGGCCTGCAAAAATAAGTATCACACTTTTAAAATTGCAATAACATTTTAAGTACTTATGATATACTTTCGAAACAAAAAGGACTCGAAAAATAGTTTAATTTTGTCTATAGTTTCAAAGAATGCTGATAAAAATTGCTTTATAACGTTTTTTATTTTAAATCTGTAACTTCTATGCTTTAGGAAAAATTGAAATTTTAAAAGTGTAGTACTTATTTTTGCAGGTCAGTGTAGTATGCGCTGCGCTCACCATTGATAGGTAAACAGTCGCGGTGGTCTTCGTGCAGCGTGTAGCCGGGCGCGCACGCGCACGAATAGGAGCCGCGCGCGTTGTGGCAGTGCTGCGCGCATGCGTCCTCCCACGTGCACTCGTCCGTGTCCACGCAGCGGCCGGCCGTGTCAGCCTCGTAGCCCACGCCACAGTAGCACGCCAGCCCGGCGTGCGTGGGCCGGCAGCCCAGCTCACAACGCAGCGCGCCGCACTGCGCCGCCGTGACTGCACAGACACACGCGTCAACTCGCGAGCGCGGGCTTCACCTACCAGTGCTGCAGAGAGAGTGGTACGCACAGTTGTCGCAGATGTCCCATTCGTCGCTTGCGTCGGGGCACTGACGCTGGCCGTCGCAGAACTGTTCGATGGGCACGCACGAGAACTGCCCGTTCACCGGGGTCTCGCAGCGCGCGCTGTTGCCGGGGCATTTGAAGTCTTTTTGGCACATGTATGGGTCCTCGTCGGACGCGTCGTGCGCGCCGCAGTCGGGCTCGCCGTCGCAGCGCCAGCTCGGCGCCAGGCAGAAGTTGCTGACGGCGCAGCGGAACTCGTCGCCGCGACATTGCGCCATCCACGCTGAACAACACGACACATGGCTACTTTGTTACAGATCTTGCTTCAAAAGTATGTATGAGTAAGTGTGATTGACGTGAATGTGTGAGTGGAAATGTTAGGTGTTTGTTTATGTTTGCATAGCACGTTAAGGTATGGGTTACGGTTGGGGAAGCTGCAGTGCAGTTCGTCGGAAGCGTCCGCGCAGTGCGCGCGGCCATCGCAGCGCCAGTCCTGCGGCACGCAGCGCAGCCCGTCAGCGCACGCGAACTGCAGCGCGTCGCAAGGCGCACGTGTGCCACTCTCCGCCACGTCCGCCACGGTCGACGACGTCCCCGGGGGCTCACCTCCTGTACCACACATTACAGCATTACGGAGACCCAATGATACAGTTCAATAACACTTCGGATGCGGTGATGTCCTTCTGCGAAACCGTCATGTCACAGAAGGAAGCTGCGAGAAGGGAGAGGGAGAATGATGACGGACAACGTTCTGCTGGCCCCCCTAAATAGGTCCAGGGAGACGATGGATTCGGGGCATCTGTGGCTTCCCGTCCCTCTGGACTTGAGTTGGCGACGCGTCGTGTTGCACGCGCGCCTCTCTTATACATAACGGGGGAGTTCCCCCCCGGGACGAGGCCCGCAGCTCAAGGGGGCCGGCACTGGTCCGTGGCAGCGGAAGTCGCCTTAGTAGATCCCACTGTCCGCGACGCAAGTGTGCGAGGGAACACCGATGAGGTTTTAGTGAATACGAGTCTGATACACCCAGGATTTCCACATCGAGAGCAGAAAAAATCCAGTGGAACAACATACGCTGTCTACGGGCCCCACGATCCAAAAGGGACCCAAGTTTTTGTAACTGTTAAAGCTAGAAGCTGTCAAAAGATACTTGACTTATACCAGACAGAACCGCAGGATACCTACTAAAATTTTCGAGCTCCGCTCGCTTTTGCATCTAGCTTTTGCATGTAGCTTTTCAGCACATTTATATACGACGTTTTTTCTAGCGGCGAAGAACTTCAAATTAGAACAAAACACAGAAACAAATTTTTAATATCCTTGTAATTGGCTATAATTGAAATTTGCCATGAAACGAGTGCCTATGAAGGTAGCCTTTCATAAACACAGGTGCATTAGTTCCCTTCGATAAGGTTGAGTTGAAAGGCGCCGATACATGCGTATGTTCGTGAACGGGCGCTGTCGGTTGGGACTCTTATGTCCAGCGATATTTATTTATTTATCTCTTAGCTTGCCACGGTTCATTTTAATTACTTTAATTTTAAATTGTTGATTTAATCTTTTACTCTGGACGCTCTTAAGGTGACACTAGTCGACATTTTTTCCATAGAAATTTCGGGAGGGTATTACTCCACTGTTTGAAACTGTACATCCAAAGTTAATCATGATATCGTTTTGTCTCATTATTAGTTGTGTCTGTGCGGAAACAGAATAGTAAAATAAAGACCCATTAAAAAGTTACGAGCTACCAAAGATTCGTTTTTATTGCCAATTTTAACGCAACTTTGGGCGTAAATTAGTAATAGAAGAAGTGCAAAATTTTCAAAACAAAGTCGGTACCGACAAAGCACAACTATCGAAGAATTTAATCAATTTTATTTGTAATTGATTTATGCAGTGGTTTTTTCATAAAACTCTATTTTCCAAAGGCCTTTTCGTATTTTCTTACGCGCGCTTTTTACTATGATTTATCGTGCATCTCACTGATCTCACTCTGTCGGGCACGATGCCAGGTGAGACAGCGTGCTTTTTGGCCACGCCCACCAATGAGTTCGAGCCCGCGACTAGTGTCACCTTAAGGGGGTGGTATCTGCTAACGAGAGGTTTTCTCCATGTAACTCCTCTTTGATAAGTGAATATAGTGCAAAAAAATATTTGTTGCTTAATAGACTCTCAACTTTAATTGGTACATTAAGGAATATCCACGCAATTTTTTCTTCACTTAAATCAATAAAATACAGTACTATCAACCCAGGAAAAGTATTAAAAGTTAAGCCCAAGTAGCACACGGAGGCTGCTTATCAGCCGAACAACGGATTCCCATCACGTTTAAAGCTGAATAAAAAAGCTGCGTAAGGGCTGTATAGGGCCTGATACAGCTCTTATAACTCTTAAATGGGCACAAATTATTCAGCTTTAAGTTCACATAGCTGTTTAAGAGCTGTGTAGCAGCAATTTAAGAGTGTTTTAAAGGGTTACGCCAGTAATAAGCGCTGAATATCGACTGACTAAGAGATCACAATTTACTCTTTATTCAGAAAATATGTCACGTGTACGCTCTTACATATTGTTTCAAATCGGGAAGGCTACTTGCGGCCTGTGTAAAAGTGAACATTTATCACTACATAGTACAAAACAAAGTCGCTTTCTCTGTCCCTATATCCTTATATCTTTAAAACTACGCAGCGGATTTTGATGCGGGTTTTTAATAGATAGAGTGATTCAAGAGGAAGGTTTTAGTATATAATTTGCGGGCGGGCGAAGCCGCGGGCATCAGCTAGTATTTAACAAGTTAAAGCAAATAAACTGCTGTCAACACTTTATGTTTCGTGGAGTGAATATATTATACGTGGATAATTATAGTACTTACATTGTTAATTTACATATTGATCAAAGAAAAGTGATTGGGAATGTAATTTTACTGACATTATACATATATATTATCTAAGAAAATTTTAGTGCGCCACGAAAATATTCTGTTTTTAATTAGTTTTGTGATATAATTAAGCCGTGATGAAAACTTGAATAAACAATCTTTAGTGCTTTGAAAAGAATTATAAGATATTATTAAGAAAAAGTTATTATTATGATATCAGGAAGTAAAAACTAATGCAATACATTCCTAATTATTGATTTAATCATCCAGTTGCGTCAATACAGAGCTACGAAACTAGTCGTACCATTTTATATAAAAATTGCAAAAATACCCCAAAACCTCACAATCAACCTTCGTTCGTTCCTATCGTCGTCACCATATGGTCGCAAATCGAGCCGCATAATCAGTACCCGGCACACCTGTGGGTCATTAGTAAATCGGTCATCCACCATCTGGGAGAACAATTCTGTCAGTGAGTGAGTGAGTCAGTGGTAATTAAACTTTATATCAGTTTAACTAGTATTTGCGTGGGTGCGCGACCTGCCCGCAGCTCGCCGGTTTCGTGGTTTTGAGAAGTATTCATAACCCTTATAAAATTATGAGAATCCATAGGAATCCTTAAATGAATTGGAAAAGCCGACAGAAGTTTAAAAAAAAAAAATTGAACCCTTAGGAACCCCTAAATCAGTTTGAAAACCCCTAAGAACACCTAAAACATTCCATTAAAAAAAGAAATTAAAGAAAAAAAAGTAAATTAGAAGATTGCTTGTCGTCGCCAATGAGTTACGCTTCACCCACTCAACCTTCGTTACGCTACGGAGCTCGCCACCTCCCTGCTTCGCTCCACTCGGGACCTACTTACCAAGGGACAGGTTTCGACGCCTACGATAATATTTGTTCAAATACCTAATGGCTATCTCTAACCGTTATGAAGTTACAGCCCTTTCAATTTTAGGGGAGGTTGGGGAGTTTTGAAAAATGATTTTGACCAACTCTAGGCCCCTTCCTAAGAATCTGAAAAAAAATGTTCCAAGTCTCTTAACTTCCGAGATCCGCCTAAAGGGGGGAGAAGGGGGGCAAAGGGGGCAACTTTGAAAACCGGTTTTTACTTTTCCAAGACTCCTCTATACGAATCTGAAAAAAAAATGTTCCAAGACTCTTGGTTTCCGAGATACGATAGGGAGGGGGAGGAAGGGGGGCAAATTGGGGAGGTTTGGCAATTTTCCCATACTCGTGAGAGTCACTTGTTAACGAATCTGTCAAAATATACCCCCCTCCCCACCCACCATCTGGGAGAACAATTCTGTCAGTCAGTCAGTGAGTGGTAATCGAGCTATAAACAACATGTAACATAATTAACGCACATCCTGAAATTTGTTTGTTCAGAATCGTTTACTGAATCGATTTCTATAATTTTGATATAGGTCATTTTTATCCCAAAAATAATGAAAGCCACGTAACTTATAGTCACACTACCCCTGTACAGTCCAAAAAAATTGAAACGGACCGTAACTCAAGGCAATAAGACTTCTAAAAGTGCAGTTTTATTTGTATTAATACAAATTCCGCCAATCAATACAAAATAGAGAAAAATGAACCTTATTTCAAGTAAGTACAAATACAGTTAAGTAAACTTAGCTATTCAGCCGCACGCACACACTAAACATGCACGGACACAATAGATAAACCAACAAAATGCAAAATATGTCATTCTTGTTTTCGTTCCCTTTCTCGTGCAAATTAAAAACCCGGGATAGAGCGAGATAGCCACCATGACACCGGGCGGCGCGGGCGGCTACGATGAAAGCTAACTTAAATAAATGTAAACAATATTAGTCATGCGCGGACATTATTAGTAGAATGTACTTCCGTAGAGTGTATGCAATTATTTTTTCGCGCTAGGTCTTTCCAATAATTACACAAAATGTTCGGTGAGGACTTTGGCACGGTGCGGTGTGGTGATAATGTGGCTATAGCTGGCAGAACATTCAAGACAACCAAAGGTATGGTACAAGAGTAGACCGCAGGGTAGGACTATGTTAGCTCCTACTCAGAGGCTTCGTGACCACGGAACGTTCCGTCTGAACACGGCCATCCACAGGGGAGCCGATTGGAGTACACGTACACGTTTTCAAAACGAAATATGTACATATTAATTCGATGAGAATCCCCAATCAGCTGATTCAATTCAATTCAATCATTTATTGCATCAAATATGGTAGGTACATGAAGTTCTTATTTAAAATATTTAGTAACACACATTTGGCCAATATATAGCATGCAATAGTACAGGTTTTTACAGTTAAGATATTTATTATTATCTAACTACATTTTTCGTTTTATGTATAAAATAATAATAATAAAAGCCTTTATTAACAATCTTATATGTTACAGGTTTATGTTTACTTTACAGTTAAATATGTCTGTGCTTAATAGTTTAAAATTTACAGGGACACTTTTGAAAGAACTCATCTATCGAATAAAAACACTCTTCCAATTGATTTGACGACTTTTTTTGTGGGGACGTAATAAATCGTTAGTTTATTTTAGTGCGACAACAAGTGCCGAGGACCTAAAAAATAGGATAGTGAACGCCTTTGAAATAGTGAAAAATAAAAAAAAAATCACTGAAGTGCTTTCTTAATTAAAACATCAATTAAGAAAACGGGCATTGTGTCGAGCGACGTTAACTCGTCTCGAACGCGAGCGAATACCTACTAGGCTAGCAAGACTCACACAGTCGCATACGTAGGTATGGGAGCTACGTATGCGACTGTGTGCGTTCGTTGATTTGTACTGGTCCTACAACATTCTTCCGGAATTAGGATAACTAATTTAATAAATAATCTTTGCATAAACGTGTTTAAATAAAAATTAAGTGGATGTATTATGATTATAACATACTTAATAAACTAATTGGGGTGTCTGAGGGTGTGCGTTAATTACGTTACATGTTATATAATATAATAATTATCATTTTGATGAGCTTTTAAGACCTAGGTTTTTATCAATTCAAAAAGCTCAAGAACCAATTTTACTTTTATTTTAATCATAATTCTTACCAGATTTCTAAACAGGGGAATAAATGGGCCTTTTCCTTCAATATAAATTTAAATATTCATTTCAATGGGGAATTTTCCAATGACGTTTGTCACAACGCTTCAGTATATATATCAATAGATGGCGCTGATCAGCTTTGGGAATATTTTTTAAGCGGCGTTCTAGTAAAATCTAATGAAAAAAGAATTTACTACGTAGTAGATTAGAGATCAATGGTAAAATCTTTTAGCAGGGCAAAAAAAAACTCTCCTAGACACATGTCAAACTTATAGTATGGTAAAATTTCTTTATTAGAGTCTGGCCAACGAAAGCTGGCCAAGAAAAAAGGCGGGAATTTTAAAAAATCAAGAGCTGTTAACCCTGGCTATAGTGCTTAAACGGAGTTACAGAGTACTATTTATTATTCAGCAAGTAAAATCTTTTTTATGTTTTATGACCTGTAATTTTCGAGTGTATTATGAAGAATGTTAAATAAAAGAGTACTTTTAATTCTGCCTTTATTATTTTCAAATAGTCCATAATTTAATGTACTATCGAGGACACGCCCGCCTGATCACCACTAAGCTTATTTTTGCTTGCACTTAAAACATAGAAACGCTCTCTATCCCCGCCCCGTTGACTTTATAATAAATAATTAATGCAAAAAAATACCGATCGGCGACACATGCCAAACGAGAGTTATTGTTATTTTGCGCGTCAAAGTTGACGCTTTCATAATAGGCCTAAAGTTTAAGGTGGAGTGTCTCGGCGCCTCCGCATGATTTCAGCGAAAAAACTTTTAACTGATCAGGCGGAAAAGACCACGACTGTACACGTTTCCACGCCACAAGATATCTTTTCTAAATAATGTGACTTAATTCGACATTTCATTTTTTTCTAGAGTTTTCAACTTCTTTACTGTATCCACAATTTTAAGTATTGTCTCCTCGTTGTTAATAATTCCTGAAAAGTAATCAAAAAACAAAAAAAACTAAAGAGTCGAAAAGTATCAAGTAAGTACAAAACTCAATGTGTCAATTTTCAGAGTCTTAAATTATTGCCATCTAAAAACTTCTGAAAATAATCCGTGAACAGCTTTCGTTGGCCAGACTCTATTCATTGTTGTTTCTATAGTGAGAACTGTAAAAAACCTTTTTTCTGTCAAAAAATGTAACCTAAAAAGTCTAATGTCCTTTTGCATCACTGAACTGAACTACAAATTTTGGCTGGTTTTTGCGGTTGTTCTTCTAAGTGTTTTTGCGTTACGTCTAAACTCCTGGTGCGTCGAGTCGAGCTTAGGTTCCTCCGAACTTCAGTTATGGCTTTGTGGACATAAAAACGAGCCATTTTATTATTCCCAAGGTTGATCAGCGCCATCTAGTTCGTTCATAAAAAGCACTGGAAAATTCCCCATTCAATCCACGGAGACTCCTGCATCATCTCAAGTCACTCTTGAGATGATACAGGAGTCTCCGTGATACAGGGTGTACGTTACCCCAGCAGGAAAGTGTCTAATAGAGTTATATGAGTGGAACGTATAATGTGTGCCCTAACTGCTGTAAATGTGCCCCCACGTAAAAAATGTGTGCCCCCTGTCGTTTTGGAAAAAAACCGAAAAAACGATTCCTGCTGGGGTAACGTTTTTCTAGCAGGAAAATTCTAAACGAATGATCAGAGAGATTCAAATTCAAATTCAAATATTTATTGCTCAACACAGTACATTTTATACATTTCCAGATGTCAAGTGAATGCGCAGTCCATTGTATTGTACCAATTTAGGCATGCAAAATTTATAATTACAGGTTTTTCAATTTCATAAAATCCAATTAATACCACAGAGTCGGAAGAAAATAAAATAAAATTAAAACCATATACAATGTGATAAATTCAAATTAATACGTTCTACAATGTCATAAATTAAAAAATTAAAAATAATACCAAACAATGTCATAAAATCAAATTACGTAATCGGTTACACAATGTTCATAAATAATACCTTGTACGATGTTATAAGTTCAAGTTGATATGTAAGTAATTAATGTCATAGATTCATAATAAGTAATGTCAGAGTATATAATGTCAAAATAATTAGGAAATAAGTATCTAAATGGAATCAAGAGAAAAAAAAAAAATATTTTTAATAAAATAAAATAAAATAAATCGGACTCAACAGTATTCACCATAATTATATGCATTATTATTAAACACACAAATTTCTGTCTGACAGGTATTCATTTATAGTGTAGTATGTCTTACTTATCAGAAGAGAGAAACATTGTGCATGGCCTTGAGGCTTATAGTAGTGCCAAAGTGTGCCCCCAAAAATAAATTGTGTGCCCCTTCAGGTTTTCGAGATATTGCATTTCCCGCTGGGGTAACGTTTTGGAGAATCGTATATCTCTAAAACCATTGCATGTGCCCCTGTAGAATAAACATACACGCGTAGCTCTTCATGTGTGCCCCTCAGTGCCCCAATTAGATTTAAGAAAATATTTATAATTTCCAAGTTATCACGGTTTTATGAAAACTCGAAAAAACATCACAGCGCCTAAATGAGACAAGGTATAAGCTCGCTGAATACTGTATTGGGTCCGTCTTGACGCTACTAATAACCATACAAAGTTTCACAACTGGTCATGCATGCGTTTTTGAATTATCTTGATAAAACTCAAAAAGATGGTGTCATAACTTTGACGCCAAAAATACAAGGAACCAGCTCGATCCCAGATGTGTAGGTGTTAAGGAACTAGTGTGCCCTTAGTCAAAAATATATGGTGAAAATATTCAGCTTGGAATGTTTCGCATTAAGTAAATATTAACAAAAAACCAAACATGTAAACAACGGCCTGTTATCCGACCAAATTCGAATGACTACTAAAAAGCGACGGATTCATACATATCGGTGACCTTCTTTAGTGGACGTATTATACCTAAGCTGTTGTCCATACAGTCGCGTTCAAAAGTTTTTGGGGCTAATTAAAAATATGTTAAATGCACCTTGTGACCATATTAAATGAAACAGCTAGTTGTTTGTTATTTTTAATCCCTTAATATTAATTCATAAAGTAATAGCTGCCATAGAACATTCTGTGAAAATCAAGTATTTAGCTATTTCGGCTAAAAAGATACAGCCCTATGATATGTTGACGGATTGCGGTCGAGTTTTGGAGTCATTGTGAATTCTTGTCATGAATTTTGTTTTACATTGTAACTAGAAGTTATTAAGGGATCATATGTCATCAACGTAGCACAAGAAGACAAAATATACGTATTAAACAAAAAAAAAAAAAAAAAATGACTGAATCGATTTTGATGAAATTTCTATTGGATCAATCGGAAAGTATGTATATCCTTTCAGATGAAAACAAAACAAACATGATTTAGAACATTTTTGATTACAAATAAATAAATAAAGTAATGAAAAAAAATACAAGTACTTGTTAAGTGTACCTAAGTACTTTGAAATAAGTCAAAACAATGCCAATACTTACCACCGCAGATCGAGCCATCATTGTAACTATTTTTACAAAATTCACCACCCCTATAACCACATCATTGTTATACTTACATGCTTAATTATTACGCCACTTACAACCAACTTAAAAAAAAGTAAACATGCAACAGTGTCCTTGGCGTCATAACTGCAAATGTTTACTAATACCAAGTAATAATCCAGACGCACTTCCCTAGTCAAAAACACTTCGTATTATTCATCTATAGAGCGACGTTTAGGTAGGTATCTGTCTCTGTCCCACTAATACCGTATGCATACTAGCTGTCTCACTTTCTCCAAACTAGACAAAGCGATTCCTTGCAACACGACGTCAGCGGATGGAGCGCAGCTAGAGATATGCAGCGTGGGGAGGCGAAAAAGGGAATCTTCTATTAAGGTGGATGCTCCATGGTAGCCCGTGCAGGAATATATTTGACCTTGAAAAAGTAATTCCTGCACCTTTCTAAGAAAATTTGAATTTCGCGGGCTACCCTGTAGCATCCACCTTAATGATGAAAAACTCAATGTTAATTTATCTAACCTACGGCTTATCAATAAATATATAAATACTTCTTTTACTGTTGTGTTGTTTTTTTATCTAGATACAAAAAAGAGCTACCTCTTTTTCGTAGTAGGTATTCATCACACATTTCATGAACTATATATTTTTTAAAACATCCCCCAACCAAATTTTGGGTAAAAGACCTGGCAAATATCTGGATGTATGTCTTTCGTTTACACATAAATTACTAGATGTATTTTAATGAAATTTTAAATAAAGGAGGTAGCTTACCTTGGAATATCACTTAGGCTACTATTTATAATGTACTTAATCATGTGCAAAATCACAGAAAAAGCTAATAGAATATTATCCAATAACAACTTTATTTTATTACATATTACTTTTCTACTTCAGTGTACTCAGGCACAACACGTGTGAATCGGTTAGTGCGTAAATAAAAGAAGGTCATCGATGTGTATGAATCCGTCGCTTTTTAGTAGTCATTCGAATTTGGTCGGATAACCAGCCGTTGTTTACAGGTTTGGTTTTTTGTTAATATTTACTTAATGCGACACATTCCAAGCTGAATATTTTCACCATATATTTTTGACTAAGGGCACACTAGTTCCTTAACACCTACACATCTGGGATTGAGCTGGTTCCTTGTATTTTTGGCGTCAAAGTTATGGCACCATATTTTTGAATTTTATCAAGATAATTCAAAAACGCATGCATGACCAGTTTTGAAACTTTGTATGGTTATTACCCAATACAGTTTTCAGCGAGCTTATACCTTGTCTCGTTTAGGCGCTGTGATGTTTTTTCAAGTTTTCATAAAACCGTGATAACTTGGAAATTATAAATATTTTCTTAAATCTAATTGGGGCACTGAGGGGCACACATGAAGAACTACGCGTGTATGTTTATTCTACAGGGGCACATGCAATGGTTTTAGAGATATACGATTCTGCAAAACGTTACCCCAGCAGGAAATGCAATATCTCGAAAACCTGAAGGGGCACACTTTGGCACTACTATAAGCTACAAGGCCATGCACAATGTTTCTCTCTCTGATCATTCGTTTAGAATTTTCCTGCTAGAAAAACACATTTACAGCAGTTAGGTTAGGGCACACATTATACGTTCCACTCATATAACTCTAGGAGACACTTTCCTGCTGGGATAAAATCATCCGCTCCTTCAACCTCGCTCTGATTCAGCCATTGTAACCCGTTATCACTTGCACACAGAAGCTCAGTAGCTCGACGTGTGACAATACGTGTGGATCGCACTTTGCGCACTGCTGCAGTTGGTGCATTAGGGACATAGGAGATTCCATTATAATTTTTATTCGCAATTATAACTTTTTTAGTTCCACCACTCTCACGATTCTCACCACAAAATCTTAAAATAAGTAACGACTTTACTCGCTCTAGAGTGCTTTATTATATTTTATAACAAGGGACTAAACGAAGCCATAATATACCAGAGGTGGAGTCAATAAAACCGAGGGTAGGTATATTAAGTTGGCGTTTAGTCTCGAGGTGCAAACTGTACTTTTCGCTTTGAGTGCGAGAAAAATAGTCAATTTAGTACAAAAACATTAATTATTCCTCCAGTCCATAGAACTTTCGTAAGTTTTTGGGTAAATCTTCCGCGTTTTTGGCGGCAAAAGATTATCTATTATGTCTTTTGCTCTTTGCTCGACGTCAAACTCTTCACTGTCACTGGACATTCTTAATAAATTTATATAAAACCGAACAAATTTACACTCGACAAAAATTCTGAAATTATCGCGGTTTTTTTTTTTTTTGGATGGGAAATCATCAAATGACTTCTCCCGCTCTGGGCTGAGCAGGAGGGAGTGTCAGACTTTTACTGACTAAAACCCATCCATGTTCCTTCCTCGCCCTTTGTGTTCCGGGGCCACGGTATCTCTTTCGAATAGTCCCGCAGCCCCGGCAGGCTTCGGTCCTTGCGGACCCCTTCCTTAATGCTGACTCTCTTTGAGGCGCGCGTGGAACACGAACGCGCCGTCGACACGGCCTGTCGTCATGAGACGTACGGACGGTGAGCTAGCCCATAGCTCCCCGTCCACAGGCCCGCGCCTACGGTGGCCGGAAGCCACCACGTGGCCCCCGACGCCCGGGGCGTCTCCCGCGGCGGCCGGGACGTGAGGATCTCTCCCTGTCCTGTTCCGCCACCTCCTTCGCTAGCATGACTGCTTCGCAGAAGGAGGTGACGGCGTCCCATTCCGTCTCGCTCCGGACCATGGCACGAACCAGGGCCGGGAGCGAGAGGTCGCCGCCGCCGATCGCCACCTCGAGGACACGGCGGTGCTCCACCCAAGCGGGGCACACCTCCACAGTGTGCTCCACCGTGTCCTCCGGTCGATCCTCACAATGGTGACACCCGGACGTTTCCTCCCGCCCGATTCGGTGCAGGAACTTACCGAAACAACCGTGTCCGGTAAGAACCTGCGTCAGGCGGAAGGTGAGGACGCCGTGGCGTCTCTCCAGCCACTCCTCAAAGAGGGGACTTACCGCCACTATTGTGGCGTGCCCTGCACGGGGTTGCGAAAGTCGCTCTCTCCATGTCGCCATGAGAATTTTCGCGGTCAGTTTTTTCTTCTAAACCAGTTACAGATTAAGAATTTAAAACGCATGGCGCCACCTTTCTTGCGGAAAAACCATGGAACTAAAACTCTCAACATTTTCGCAATGAAGATGGTCCACACTCCACAGATAATAGTAGTATATTAACTGGCTGTTTGAGTTTGTCTGTGTCACATGAAGGAAATTAAAAAACGAATTACTTTTTACTCCCTAGGGACTAAAGTGGTCACTTTAGTCCCGCTTCGTAGGGCTATATTGGCGTACTTTTAGAGCATGAGAAGTGAAACAGTACTTAAGATAACCCAATTTTCTCGCAATTTTATACTGTTTCTTGCGGAAAAAAATTACGTGATATTTGCCGAGACCCCCTCTCTCCCCCACGTGAAATTTTGTGAGGTTTTGCTTGACCCCCCACCCCCCTAAACGCCTCACGTAATTAATGGATGCCACATAGCCTATGCCATAGTCGCCCGCCGCGTCTGTCTCTATGTGACATAGGGACAGACGCGGCGGGCGACTTTGTTTTGTAATATTTAGTGATTACCATGAAAATGAAATGTATTGTTAATTAACAAACAATGTAAAATAAATGCTTAGCAAATACTTTTATAGGATATTACAACTTAAAATGGAAAATAAAAATAAAAAGAATGCAAAAAATTAAACCGACTTCAAAAACACAAAAACGTGAAAAATACTTAAATTTAGCTTTAGAAGTCGGTCACATAAAAAAACTGAAACAAACGTCACCGACTTCTAAAGCTAAATTTATTTTTCACGTTTTTGTGTCTTTGAGTTTGAAGTCAGTTTAATTTTTTGCAAAAATGTTTTTTTCACCACTCCTGCACGAAAGAAGTGTCTTTCCTCTACGAAAACAGTGAGGAAAGTTGGTTTTTCCTCACTGTTTGAACAGTGAGGAAAGTAATGATCCCGTTCAGAAACTAAACTTGCCTGATTTTTTTATGTTAAGTTTTAAAGATATTTTAAAAAATAAATAATTTTATGCTTAGAATAGAAATCTTTATAAGTTAAGATAAATGTTTTTTATAAAATTTATCAAATTATTGTAAGTGTATCAGTTCAGAAACATTAAAAAAGTTTAATAAAATATTGAATAAAATTACATCGTCAAATTTAGGATTATAATTTTTGAACGCACTCAAAGAAAGAAGCCTGTGAAAGAAGCCTAGAAGCGCGAAAATCCTAAGTTTTGTTTACGTGCGATTTTGATTACTAAAAAAAAATGAGTGATTCTAGTGAGGAAGATTTAAGTTTAACTCCAAAAGAGTTAAAAAACCTTGTTTCAAATGCCGAACTAAGTTTTTTGCCCAAAAAATCGAAGGAAAGATATCTTAAAACGTTCGATACCTTCAAAAAAATGCGAAAACTTTCTCCGAAACGGTTTTGCTGTCTTATTTCATGGAAATTTCAAACATGAAGCAACCCAGTACATTGTGGAGTATTTATTCTATGATAAAATTAGTATTGGTAACGAAACATAACATAGATATAAAAGAATATCATAAGCTGATTTCATTGCTTAAAATACAGTCTTCTGGGTTCAAAAGCAAGAAATCAAAAGTTTTTACGGCAAATCAAGTTAAAACATTTTTAAACGATGCCCCAGATGAGACTTTTCTCGGATTGATTAAAAGTAAGTTTAAGTTTAATATTTTGTATTTCCTACAATTTTTTACCTTGGTTAAAATAACTTGCTTGGCTTTTGCTAGTTCTAGCAAAAATTCACAGATGGCGCTGATTTAATTATTTTGCTATACTTATTACAAAATTTATTTACCTATTATGACTGAACACTTTCTTGCTGGGAGTGGTGAAAAGTTTTGTATGCAACATGTGAGCAAGTTCATTTGCTATTCGTTTTGTTGAGTCTTTCGCTTACTCAGGATTGAAATTTATAATCACTCGCTGCGCTCGTGATTCTATTTTTCAATCCTTCGCTCGCTCAAGACTCAAAATCAAAACTCATAGGAAAAACGAACTTTCCTCACTTGTTGGATAAATAACTATTTTTGTATTAACTGTCACAAGAAAACCTAACCTATCCGAGGCGGAGTGAGAGTAAAAAAATATCGGGCTTGCTTCGTTCGCTCTTGCATCCCACAAGGGCCCATTATTCTCAAGTGCCCAGGGCCTCAAATTGGTTATAGGCGGCCTTGGCTGTCCACCACATGAACCAAGCGCCCTTGCGCCGCCTTGCACCCCCTGAGTCTGCGACACTGCACACAGAGCACGCCACACTGATCGCTCGTCTACTATACAATAACACGACTCGTACATAAATCGTGTAACGAATACTTACAACGAGAGTACTCGTTCCCGACTTTGACATTTAGGTTTGTTCTTTTTAGTGCTCCATTAAACCGCAGTAATATGAATGTAACTAGTACCCCGCCCCGGCTTCGCACGAGTAATTATGTGTACCTACCTAGCCGGATAACTTCCGGTGGATGTACGATGCGTGCGATCATAGGAGTTATGTTTATGTACAGTGGGCAGCATATCAAGACTCACGAATAGCATACTACTGCGATGTCAACCTTTATTTCGCGTTGTAAGATTATAATATGTATACAGGGTGGAACTTGCAGCGGGGCAGTTAGGAGAACCATCTTAACCGTTGCACCTACACGAAAATGGTCATAAGAGACTATCCATAACTTTTTGTGAAATTTTGATCCCAATTTACAGATTTAAAAAAATGAACAGTTAGCAAGAAAATGGCCATTTTACGCTTTTTTTATGCCAACCGATCCTATTTCCAATACTGATAAAAAACTTCTATTGAACTTTGAACCAACCATTGTTGTAGTACTAAAAAGTGACACATAGCAAATAACTTTTCCAGATACTTTTTTCTTTTTTGTTCGGCCTCAATTTCAGAATCAAGATTAGTACCTAGGTAGTGGTCGCACGACCGCCGCCGCCGCCACCACAACCACGCCCGCGCCGCCGCGCCACCAGGGACAACTGCAATGACCGGAGGTTGCGACCGGGCTAGCCGGTTTGTGCTAACTAATATCAAGCGTGTCCGCTTCGACTGCTCGGCCACAGTGTCGTACAAGAAAAACGACTACGTCAACATTACAAAGGAATTTGTAAAACACTAACAATGAAAGTCGCAGATTCGTAGATCCAATATTCAGAAAGTAATAAAGGTTTAACCATGGCCGCGCGGTCGGCACATGGAGAACCGCGCGGCCACGCAGTTTTCTTAAGCGGAGCTTAGTAGAGCTGTGGTAGAGCTCCCATTCTTTTTGCTACCCACTGATACGATTTCGAAGAAAATGTAGACAGTATGAATAAAGCCCTAATGTTCGGATTTCACGACATAAAGCACTTAAAACTTATAATGCAAGTTATAACTAGGGTGCCCAAGATTTATGGTGCGTCAAATCAAGACATTCACAATTTTATTAAGATAAAATATGTACCTAAGTACTTATATTGTAAAAAGGATTAATGATGTATTCGATTAGTACCTATTTACCTAAACGAAAAAATATACCTTCCTACCTCATGACGTAAATGTCTGCGTCACATTGTAAAATCCGTCATTCTGTAATCTGCCTAGTCCGATTGTAGACAGACAAAGTGAACCCTCAAATCGTCAAAAGCATGCGATGGCGCTCACCTCGCGCGCTATGGAGGGGGAAGGAGGGAGAGGGGATACGAAACAAAAGACTGGAGTGGGGCGGGGGTTGCGTCACGCGTGGTGTTTTATCCCTATCAGCTGTTTTTAGTATCGTAGGTATCGGTGCCAAAGCCGATACCTACGACAAGATAGAAGACAGTGATAACGATATTGCACACAGCATCGCAACAAGTATCGATGCGAAAGCATTCAGCATAGCTATTCACAAACGCTTCGATTCAATTTCGACAAGAGTCGTATAATGTCTATCTCGCTCGCTTTCGTTATGCCAAAAGACACGCCTTCCACTTCAACTCTGATACTGACACCTATACCTACCTATTGATATATTTGTCAGAAATACAAAAGTGTCAACCCCGTGA
Organism: Xestia rhomboidea; assembly: GCA_963853795.1. Lineage (NCBI taxonomy): Eukaryota > Metazoa > Arthropoda > Insecta > Lepidoptera > Noctuidae > Xestia > Xestia rhomboidea. The sequence continues at coordinate 19,689,616 of OY970774.1, forward strand.
TGATCAAGAAGGAAGGTACCTAAATAAAACTAAATAATTTGTATGCAAATCTTATGACGTTGCATTATTGTTAATTTACAGTAATATAAATGAGTGTATGATTAAATGAGTGTTTTCTTTAACAAAATGATAAAATTAGTATTTATACGAATACCTACAGTGTTAATATTTTTGCATGGGAGTACTTGTCCATCCAATTAACCATAGTTATTCCCTCAATACGATGTTACTACATACGTATGTTTAAGAAAACTGCGTGGCCGCGCGGATCTCCATGTGCCGACCGCGATAGCATTTAAGTGCTGTAGGTCGTGAAATCCGAACATTAGGGCTTTATTCATACTATTTACATTTCTTCTAAATCGTATCAGTGGTTAGCAAAAATAATGGGAGCTCTACCACAGCTCTACTAAGCTCCGTTAAAGAAAACTGCGTGGCCGCGCGGTTCTTCATGTGCCGATCGCGCGGCCATAGTTAAACCCTTTATAACTTTCTGAATATTGGATCTACGAATTTATGACTTTCATTGTTAGTGTTTTACAAATTCCTTCGTAATGTTGACATAGTCGTTTGCTTCTACGACACTGTGGCCGAGCAGGCGAAACGGACACGATCAAGCTACGCTAGATGCAAGCTATTACGTGACAGTCTTAAGGGATGTGTGACGAAAGTAAAATGGCCAGGGTCTGGTCACTCGGTGCAATCGCTACTTTTCTACTGCACTGACCAGTGCTGTTGTTGTTTAAATGAATGACGGCCTAACGATAAATATTAATAAACAAATATACTTATTCTGCAAAGTGGTATCTGTTTATTATTTCATTAATATAAAATTAGCGGTTATCGTCGAGTTACACTGGTATTAACACTAGCTCGCACAAACAGCGAGGTTATCGTGCGGCCGCCGCGCGGTGACCTCCCGCAGGCCCGCACGTCTTCACTGTGCTCTAACTTCGCGACACCGCCTGCGGTTCAGTGTGGGACTGTACATTCGACATGCCAACTGGCAAACTTGTCTGATTAGATAAAGCTCCTTCTAATAGGTACATTCCAAGGGCATTTAGGTAGATACTAATATTGTAATGCAAATTTCTCGACAAGACTCGTGCAGTGCTTACGTTTAGGCCTTATTACATTACACGATTTATCGGGCCCTGTCTATCGTCTGCCTGATAGGCAGGGGCCTATCAGGCAGGGTGCCGCTTATTACACTTACGCTAGAAATCGCATCCTACCTCAGTCCTTACTCGAACGTGGAAATGTTTGCACGTCTAGGATTATGGCACCGACTTTATGTAGACGTCAAAAAATTGCTTTAGCGCTAACGCGCTAACTTTGGCTGTCGGTATCGGTAGTACTATTAGCTATTCTGTAGTACCGTGCAAGGCCAAGCTACAAAAAAGAAGTTTTCTTCCTTAACAAAAAAAAAAAAAATGTGGATGAAAAAATATTTGCGTCTAAGTGAAAAAGTATTTTTTTTTAAATATTTTTGTTGTTTCATTCTCGTCGAAGTTTTCATAAATTTCTAGAAGTACTTTGAAGCCTTCGCTTCTCATGACATCTTTATTGAATAGTCCTTGTGCTCCTTTCTCCAGAGACAAGGCATTTCTTGGTATATATCAATAAAGTAGATCGATCGACGTGTTGACTCTGCGCTTGCGGCCACGCAACTGAGCTGAGAGCTCCCTGCCTCCCTGACCCCTGTCGCTTATTACACTACATGACTACATGATCGACAGCGCGGCAGGGAAGCAGGGCGGTCGGGACCACTCGACCACCCGATTTAGGGACCCTAACTCCCTGTTTCTTATTACACTTCCCTGTCCCTGCTGGCAGGGCCCGATAAATCGTTACATGGCCTTTAGATGAGGTCGGATGTCGGCCGGTAGCCCGGTGCCCGAGTGCGGGTGCGGCGGAGGGAGGGGGGTGAGACGCACGTTCACGCGCGCCCTCGCGTTGCCTCTCATTCATATTAGTACTAGCTTATGCCCGCGGCTTCGCCCGCGTGAAGTTCGGTAACTGTCCCACGGGATCATACTAAAGGTATAAATAGTATCCTTTTAATTTTTATTTAACGGTTTATGTACACACTGCATACAGAAAAGAAGGAATAGAAAAATAGGTACAAAAGATGATGCTTATTTCTAAAGAAATCTCTACCAGCATACCTGCGAAAGGAGAGTAGATAAAAAGAGATGTAGTCATAGTGTGTCAAAGTTGGGGAAATAGAATAAGTACATACAAACTTAAAGCAAATAAATTAAATACAACAGACAATATAAGAATATACTTACATACCATACAAGACAAAATATCCAACACAAACCTACATGTTAAGCCAGGTAAAAAACCTGAAACCAGTTTCTACCCATTTATCAATAGGAGTACTCCTGTGAAGTTTCTAATAAAATAGTCTAACTAGTCTTGTTTCCCCATACAACAAACTATAACTTCAATTTTGAAAAATCCTTTCATAGTGCACCCCTGGACCACTAAGGGAACCTACTTGCCAAATTTGGAATCTGTAGACCCAACGGTGGCTGTGCGTTGATATGTCAGTCAGTCAGTTTCTTCTTTTATATATTTATAAGATATTTTTCTGTGATTTGGACGACACAGTCAATCAAACACAATTGAGTTATAAAATAAAAGCTTTATTGTGTTTATTTTACACTAGCTGTTGCCCGCGGCTTCGCCCGCGTGGAGTTTGATAATTGGATGAAAAGTATTCTACTCGTATGTGTTAATCGAGGTTATATAATATATAAATTATATATAAACCACTGTGAGAACTGTCTTATAACTTCACAAGTAAATACACCAGACCATTCATTGACAACATGTAATACCACCTTACCACAGCCATGTGTTGATTTGCAAACTCCTATGAATAGTTCCCCTATTCAATATAAACAAAGTATAAATAATGACATAGTTATTTTTTGTGATGAGATTGGAAAAGACCTAGGTAATTTGTTAACAGATGAATATCCAGGACACTCAGTAATAAACAACTGTGTGCCAGGATGTTCTTTATATCATATTATGAAAGAAATTATTAAATGTAAGTTTAACCAGGACACCATATTATTAGTTCTGATAGGTAATAGAGGAAACGTGAACAAAGGAGAATTGCTCCAGTATTATAGAACTTTGACGAACTTAAATTTAAGAAAAATTGTTTTGTTTACATTTCCATACAGTAAAAGTTTGCCACAGGAAGAAAATCACTATAGATATAATATTAATAAGACATTGCATAATTTGACATTCAATGGTAATGCATTTCATTTAATTGATATTAACAATTATATTGGCACAGATTTTTATTTGACACAAGATAGATATCTTGTAGACAGGTGTTATCTGACAAACTATTGTAAAAGACAGGTAGCTGTCCTAGCTGTGTCGCTATCTTATTATTTTTCTATTACAGCCAAGAACTTGGCTAATCAAGTTGCGTCTGTTGATCAATGTAATATTAAGCAAAACTACTCTGCCAATACTTTGTCAACAATTAATGAATCGGTGAATCATTTAAATTAGAAATTGAGACAACAGAGGCAACCTCTTGCAATATTATAAGGAAGCCAGATAGTAAATCAGGCGAACGTTTTGAGAATTTTAGTAGTATCAACCTGGTTCATCAAAATATTCAAGGATTTTTGAACAAAGAATTAGAAGTGGAACTTTTTATGAAATGTAATTACATAGATATTCTTTGTATAACGGAGCATTGGCTCAAATGCCACCAATTAATTTTCAATTTTAGCAATCACCAGGTTGGTAGTTCATTCAGCAGGATAAATTCTATACATGGCGGCGCATTAATCCTAGTAAATAATCAGCTTAAGTTTAAAGACCGCAAGGATATTGTAAGCCTATCTGTTGAGAGAACGGTTGAAATAGCCTGTATAGAATTGGAGCAGTTTATAATATTAAGTGTGTATAGACCTCCTTCAGGATTGTATGATTGTTTTGAAAAGGTAATGGATGAAGTGTTGCATAAAATCTGTAATTCTCAGAAGTCTATAATTATTTGCGGTGATTTTAATATTAATTTGTTAGAAAGTCCTGGGTTAAGTACAAAAATCTTAAGCCTGTTTCATTCATAAAATCTTGGAAACAAATTTCTGGAGCCCACTAGAATAACCCCAACTAGTGCCACTTGCCTAGATAATATTTACACAGATGTTATACCTACCCACAAAGAAATTATTAACTTATTGGATTCAGATCATTGTGGGCAATTGATCACAATTCCTAATGTACTTGCATAGATAATGTTTTCTGCGATTGTGATTACTTAGATAAGGCCATAGTAAATTGTTTGCCTTCTGACCATAGCGGACAAACTGTAACTTTTAGGTGTAATACACCCCCATTGCAAAAAGTTCAAATTAAATTTAGACCTATAACTTCTAGCAGATTAAATAGGTATAATATTTCGCTACAGAACAAGTTAAGTGCTATGAGCCTTGACGATATTAATATAAATCAATTGTATGATCGTTTCTTTTCAATAGTTCACACGGAATTCAATAAAACTTTTGAAAAGAAGACAAAAAGTATTTGCCCTAAATTCATATTTAGTGATTGGGCAACTAGAGGTATCCGAAAAAGTAGGGAAAGACTATTTGAGCTTTATGGCCTTAAGCCTTTTATAAACTCTGAAACTTTTAACAAGTATGTTGCTAAGTATTCAAATTTTTTTAGAAAAACATGCAAGGTTGCTAAAGCCCTGCACATTAGCAACAAGATCAAAACAGCAGAAAATAAAATAAAGACAGTTTGGAAAGTCATAAATAACGAGACTAACAGGAAGAAAATACGTAACACTAGCTACACATTAGATACAGCATGTGGTCCTAAAAGCTCTGATCAGGAAGTAGCTCAAGAATTTGTAAATTTCTTTACCGATGTACCATTAAAAACTACAGAGGCTCTTATTTCCTCACCTGAACTCTCAATTGGTTTATTAAAGGCGAATGTGTCTGGCTGCCTGGCTGAATTTAAATTTAAACACATTAACCCTATGATAGTTATTAAAGCTTTCCGGCAAATAAAAATCAAACTGACCGAAGATCTATGGGGAATGTCTATCAAAGTTTGTACATCCATACTTGAGACTATAGCCCCTTACCTAGCTTTAATTTTTAATTTATGTGTAGACCAAGGAGTTTTCCCTGATTTCATGAAATACAGTAAAGTCATACCTCTTTTCAAATCCGGGGACAGTAAAGACACTAATAATTATAGACCTGTATCGGTTTTACCAGCATTTAGCAAGGTTTTTGAAAAGGTAATGCTTAATCAAATGCTCCATCATTTTAACACCAACAGAATCTTACATGATCAACAGTATGGTTTCACCAAGGGACGTTGTACAACTGACGCCGGTGTAACCTTATTAAAGCACATATTTACTGCGTGGGAAGAGTCTCAAGACGCCATGGGATTTTTTTGTGACCTCTCCAAAGCGTTTGATTGTGTAAATCACGACACATTACTTTTGAAACTTGAGCATTACGGACTGGGTAAACTTGTACTTAGTTTGGTAAAATCTTATTTGAATGATAGACAACAACATGTTCAAATAAATGGTGTTAATTCACATGGTTTAAAAGTAAAAATGGGGGTTCCACAAGGCTCAATATTGGGTCCTTTCCTTTTTCTAGTATATATAAATGATCCACCCTATTTATTGAAAAACCAACCTCAAAATATGGTGTTATTTGCTGATGACACTTCCTTAATTTTTAATATAAAAAGGCGGGCCCAAAATCTAGATGACGTAAATAATGCCCTACTTCAGGTCCAAAATTGGTTCACAGCAAACAATTTGGTATTAAATGAAAAAAAAACCAAATGCATAAGAGTTGCTTTACCGAATGTTAAAAGTAGTGATTGTGATATAGTACTGAATAAAGAGAAACTTGAATTCGTAGATAAAACGGCTTTCCTGGGGATTACGCTTGATTCAAGGCTACAATGGGGTTCTCATTTAACATCTCTTGCGGGGCGGCTAAGTTCAGCAGCATATGCCATTAGAAAAATCCGTCAATATACTGATGTAGATACCGCTAGACTGGTTTATTTTAGTTACTTTCATAGTATAATGTCTTATGGCATTTTGCCATGGGGACGGGCTGCAGATATTGAGTCTATATTTATTCTGCAGAAAAGAGCCATCAGAGCCATATATAATCTTCGTAGGCGCGATTCTCTAAGGGAACTGTTTAAGGATATTGGCATCATGACAGTACATTGTCAATACATCTACGAAAACATAATGTACGTCAGAAAAAATCTGCACCTTTTTGGTAAAAGGGGGTGACAGACATAATTACAGTACTAGAAATAGGGACCAACTAGTTCAGCCAGGCTTCAGACTCGCTAAAGTAGACTCATCTTTCATGGGGTACTGTTTGAGATGCTATAATAAAATTCCACAAAGTATTCATGAACTGAATGAGACGAAATTTAAAACATGCATTAAACGCACACTATGTAAGCAAGCATATTACAAGTTGAGCGATTATATCGCTGATAAAAATGCTTGGCTCAATGCTGGTCCTGCTCCACAAGGACAGGGGCGCTTAAATTGATAGCATTAAATGGTATTGTTGGAGCTGCTGAAGATTGTACAACTATCTTTGCATTGTATAGATTCAATCTCTTTAGTATTATATAATCTCATAGCTCATATTGTGTGAGTACTATGTACTAGAAAGCTATCATTCACTGGAAACCTACGTCTTTTCTTGACTTGAATGTGCCCTGGCGGTTGAGAATATGTCATGCTCACTCAAAAGTCTCGCTGATGGTGGCGCATGTGTCGGATCATTTAGTTCCCTTCAAAATGGTTGAGTTGAATGGTGCTGATCTATGCGTCATGTCCGTGAACGGACGCTGTCAGTTGTGACTGGTCATCTCTCAGTTGCCATGGCTTATTTTAATGAATTATTTTAGTTTTTTTTTTGTTTTTTTTTTTTGTTTTGTTTTATTGTGGACACTTTTAACGTGCACATCTTGCTACATTGTTCAAATTCAAATTCAAATTCAAATATTTTATTGTGGATCACAGGTTCATAAGATCTTGTGTTAAATACAGGTGTCTGCTATGTCCCGCCATTGAGGCATACAAAATTCATGTCACAAAAATAATTAATTAATTAATTAAATCAAATTAAAATTAAATTTCGATTATAAAACAATAAATTAAAATACAATACATCCAATTGGTCATGCATTAGGTACATTATGATTAAATTATCAAAATTATAAAATATTTATTTCAGATTAACAATTTAATTATTAATTCAATGGATTTGCTTTAATGTATTGTCATCTAGAAATTCTCTTATAGAGTAATAACATTTACTTATCAATAATTCGTGTAGTTTTTTTTTGAAGGTATTTATATCGCTCATAGTTCTGAGAAAAGGTGGAAGATTATTAAAGATACGTGGGCCCATACAAAAGATGCTTTGGTGCAATAGATTTGTTTTACTGGCTACAATGCGCAGCTTGTCTTTGTGTCTGGCCCTAGTGCAAAATTCAAACAAATTTGGGTTTGATTTTATGAACATTGTTTCATAAATGTAAACACAAGGGAGAGTTAATATTTTTAAATTTGTGAAATGTAATCTGCATGAATCCACTTGGTGTATATTGCACATCGATCTGATACATCGTTTTTGAGCTCTAAAAGCACGCTCCTTTTCTACGGAGTTGCCCCAGAATATGATACCGTAGCGTATGATTGAAGCAACATATCCATGATAGGCAGTTAGTAGTGCAGACTGACTGACAGTGTTCCTTAATCTGTAAAGAGCATAAGAGCTCTGACTAAGTCTTTTGCAGACTTGCTCAATATGTGACTTCCAATTTACTTTGCTATCAATATAGAGACCTAGAAATTTGGTTACATCGATTTCTTCTAAGCCGGTTTGAGAATAAGATATATTTAAATTAGCATTAAGTTGTACTCGCTGTTTAAAATTCATGATTTTTGATTTATCTAAGTTAATTTTTAAGTCATTTTCGTCAAGCCATTTTATAATTGTAGTTAAGGTGCTGTTTATGTCAAGTTTTAAATCATTTCTGTCACTACCAGTAAACAATATGGTACTATCGTCAGCAAATAAGGTCATATGGTGCATTGTAACTGTCGAAATGTCATTTATATAAATTAGAAAAAGTGGTGGGCCTAGAATGCTACCCTGAGGGACACCGGAAATGATATTTCTTACCTCAGAAACAACGGTTTCTTCAGTTCTGGTAGTTAAAGAGACTCTTGTTAATTCTACCATCTGTGTTCTGTCATTGAGATATGATTCAATTAATTTTAAGGGCGCGTTTGCATATCAGGTAAAATTATGCTGTTTTTCGGTACAATTTTATGGCATAACCAAACAAAATCCAATATAACTAATAACTACCTCGTATAGATTGGTTCTTCATCTTCAAATAATAGGAACTTGATCATTGAAAATTTTAGTTTTTTATAATGTAAAATCGATCTGTCGTTGCCATTTTCCCTAAAATTAACGATACAGGGTTGAGTTTTGTTATTTTGTATCGACAATATCATACATACAAACTAGTGGTGCCATCTGTCATAGAGTATGTAATACTGTGTATTCTTTTTCAATAAAAAGTTAGTTCTTGTCTGTGACTCAAGCGTTTAATTTATTAGAGGTTATGTGCCCAGTTATTTTTAGTTTTTCTCGCAATATTCTTGGACATTCCTAGTGGAAATAGACTTTGCAGATTGAGATAAACTGTAATTAACGCTGTGAGTGCTGTGACTGTAAAAATGACGACGAACTACCTTGTCAGTGTGCCAAAATTGAAAGGGCGAGAGAACTACAGTGAGTGGGCTTTCGCGGCTGAGAATTTCCTAGTTCTTGAGGGAATGTCTGATTGCATCAAGTTGGAGACTGTACCAGAAGAAATAGGAGCAGCAGGTGACGCGAAAACCAAAGCCAAGCTAATTCTGACAATAGACTCGTCGCTGTACGTGCACATAAAAAGTGTACAAACGACTCATGAGCTGTGGAAGAAATTGAAGAACCTATTTGATGACTCAGGATTCACGAGGAGAATCAGTTTACTGAGGAGTTTGATTTCCATAAGACTCGAAAATAGTGTTTCAATGACTTCATATGTGACACAAATCATCGAAACAAGCCAAAAATTGAGTGGTACGGGTTTTAACATTAATGATGAGTGGGTCGCATCGCTTTTGTTAGCGGGATTAACAGAAAAATATTCCCCTATGATAATGGCGATCGAGCATTGTGGCATACCATTGACAGCAGACGCCATTAAAACCAAGTTGTTGGACATGGAGGAAAGCGGAAACGACGGCGATAACAGCGCTTCCAATTCCAGTGGCGCGTTTGCGAGTTTCAAGAAGAACCGGAATGTTGGTAGCACTGCGACCAAAGACAACGCCCAAATGTCAAAGTCAAAACCAAAAGTCATTAAATGCTACAAATGTAAACAAACAGGGCATTACCGCAACCAGTGTACATTTGAGAACAAAAATTCGTCGGACACAAATAAACATGAACGTACAAGCAGTAATGCGTTTAGCGCCGTGTTCCTGAATGGTGAATTTTGCAAAAGTGATTGGTATATTGACTCCGGGGCGAGTGTTCATCTTACCGCGAACGAAGAATGGTTGTCAAATGTGTCGCGGGATCTTATGATAAAGGAAATTGTCGTGGCAAACAAAGATAAAGTACCTGTAGCATGTACTGGAAATGTGCAGATTACGACGACGACACGCGCCTGTGAATACGATATTACAGTAGAAGGTGTATTGTGCGTGCCGAAGTTGACGACCAATCTGTTGTCTGTTAGTCAACTTATATCAAAAGGAAACAAAGTTTCATTTAACAATCATGGTTGCCACATTTTTAACCAAGCAGGAGTACTGGTGGCTACAGCGAGTTTGTTGAACGGGGTGTATAAATTAAACATGCCTGAATATTGTTCATCAGCAGCAGTGATGGTATCCAGTGAAGTTTGGCATAGACGTCTAGGTCATGTCAACAGCCAGTATTTGAACAAGATGCAAGATGCTGTACAGGGACTGACACTTGATAATAAGACTGATATATCAAAGTCATCATGTGTTGCATGCTGTGAAGGCAAGCAGACCCGCTTACCTTTTTCCAAAGAAGGTAGCAGAAGTACTGAGTTGCTGCAAATTGTGCATACCGATCTATGTGGACCAATGGAAAACCGATCTATAGGTGGTTCTAGATACTTTATGCTGTTTATAGATGACTTTAGTCGTATGACCTATATTTATTTTTTGAAAACTAAAGATGAGGCATTGACATGTTTTCAACAGTATAGAGCAGAGGTTGAGAATCAACTTAATCGCAGCATAAAGATCCTGAGAAGTGACAATGGGACAGAATTCTGCAACAACAAGTTTAATGATTTTTTGAAGACGCATGGGATAGTACATCACAAAACGAACCCATACACACCTGAGCAGAATGGTCTTTCAGAACGATTCAACCGGACTATCGTTGAAAAAGCCAAGTGTCTACTGTTTGATGCACGTCTCGAGAAAAGGTTTTGGGCAGAGGCAGCTCACACTGCAGTGTACTTACAGAATAGGACTGTGGCCACATCATTAAATTATAAAACTCCTTTCGAGATATGGACGGGCAGAAAGCCTGATGTAAGTCATTTACGTGTTTTCGGTAGTACAATCATGGTACATGTGCCGAAACAAAAGAGACTAAAATGGGACAGAAAGTCTGAAAAATGTATCCTTGTCGGCTATTCCAATGATGTCAAAGGGTACAGGATTTACAACCCGAAGTCTAATATCATCACTACCAGTCGAGATGTTATAGTATTGGAGAAGATAGAGACAGAGAATGTTATGGAGGTACAAGAAAATTGTTCAGATGAGGTGAATATGGTTCCAGTGGGGGAAAAAGATTTGACACTTCCGGAAGATTCACTTGAACAATCAGAGAGCTTAAACACAGATGACAGCGGCGAACTGTATGTACCTTGTGAAAATAATACATCAGATAGCTCTGAGTCTGGTACAACAGACAGTGAAGACTCCATTATACTTAACAATGACAACATAACAAGTGGTCCTCGGCGTAGGCAGCAGCCAGACAGATATGGATTTGCAAATGCTTGTATAGAAGATGACAACATGTTCACGGGTGAGATATCATTGCAAGAAGCCTTGGAAGGTCCTGAGAAAGCACAATGGTTAGCGGCAGTGCAGGATGAGTTACAGTCGTTCGAGAAAAATAGTGCGTGGGAACTCGTAGATGTACCAATAGATGGTACTATAGTGCAATGCAAGTGGGTACTGCGGAAAAAGTATGATAGTAAAAACAATGTGCGTTACCGTGCTCGTCTAGTCGCAAAGGGCTTCACCCAAAAACATGGTGTGGACTATACAGAAACATTTTCGCCTGTAGTGAGACATACAACCCTTAGACTATTATTTGCATTGTCTGTAAAGTTAGGTTTAGATGTTAACCATCTAGATGTTAAGACTGCGTTTTTGAATGGTGATTTAGAGGAAACCATTTACATGAAAGTGCCAGATTGTTATAATAGTAATAATTCAGTTTGTAAAGTATTAAAACTTAAAAAGGCTATTTATGGACTTAAGCAGGCCTCTAGAGCCTGGAATAAAAAGGTTGATAGTTGTTTGATCAGTAATGGTTACACAAGGTCAAAAGTAGAGCCATGTATGTATATAAAGGATATTAACAAATGTAAGACAATTGTAACAGTCTATGTTGATGATTTCTTTATATTTTCCAATGATAAAATTGAAACCGAGAACTTGAAACAGATTTTATCCAATAAGTTTAGCATTAAGGACTTAGGTGAAGTTAGACAATGTCTTGGAATGAAAGTAATCTTCAATAAAGATAAAGGATATGTAACTCTGAGTCAGGAAACTTATATTGATCAACTTTTGAGCAAATTTCATTTAAGTGATTGTAAGACTGTTGAGACTCCAATGGAGGTCAAACTAAATATAAATAAAAGTCAAGTAGGTGTAAGTAGTCATGTGCCATATCAACAACTAATCGGTAGTTTGATGTACCTGTCTGTCTTAACTAGGCCAGACATTAGTTACTGTATAAGTTTTTTAAGCCAATTTAATAATTGCCATACAAAGGAGCACTGGGAATATGCAAAGAGAGTACTAAAATATCTAAAACGAACCAAAGGTTATGGAATAAAATATTGTAAAGAAGGTAACTCAGAAATAACAGGCTATGTAGATGCTGATTGGGCCTCCAACTCTGTAGATAGGAGATCGTATACTGGAATGTGTTTTTTGTTATCTGATGGTGTAATATCATGGGAATGTAGAAAACAGAAATGTGTAGCTCTCTCTAGCACTGAATCAGAGTATATAGGTCTATCTGAGGCATGTAGAGAAGCATTGTATCTAAAGAGATTACAATATGAAATAACCAATAAGATGTACACAATCAGCCTATTCAATGATAACCAGGGTGCACAGAAGCTGTGTGCTAATCCAGTCTTTCACAAACGTACGAAGCATATTGATATCAAATATCATTTTTGTCGTGATCTAGTAAAAGATAAAATTGTTAAAGTACTGTATTTGCCAACAGCTGACATGCCGGCTGACATTCTAACTAAAAGTTTATGTTCAGCAAAACATTATAAATTCATGTTGCTTCTTGGCATAGTTTGTATTAAATAATTTTTGTTAAAATTGTTTATTGAATATTGCGATAAGTGGGGGTGTTATTTTGTATCGACAATATCATACATACAAACTAGTGGTGCCATCTGTCATAGAGTATGTAATACTGTGTATTCTTTTTCAATAAAAAGTTAGTTCTTGTCTGTGACTCAAGCGTTTAATTTATTAGAAGTTTAGGTACATTTTTTGTGCTATTATTAACATATTTTACTATTTCTAAAAATACTGTATGATGGCAAACATAATCAATTCTTAATGCAAGGATTTTTTTTTTATCTAAATGATTTATATAGTTGCAGAAAAAATGAAAACCAAATCTTATTTTTTCACATTTTTTGCTATTCTGGATGAATCTTAATCGATTGCATTAGGGGTTATTTTATTTTGGATACCCGTCTTGATTTATTGCACAAGCACTTTGAATGAAACTTTAGTCCGCGCACGGCCGCCGTCGAGAGTGGACACGTAACGCCTGTTTGGAGCGGCTCGAGTTGAAAAAGATCGTTGTCCAAACACAAAATATTCGATAAACCAAATTTGATACTTGACAAGGCAAGATTTTTATTATTTATTAGTTATGATGAGACCTTACCTCCGGACTTGATGAAGTGATTGGTGACTGCTACTGGAACTCCTTGACGTGTTGTACTAGGTGAGCTGAGTTTGGGCTCGTTTTGTTAGTTATGATGAAACCTTACCTCCGGACCTGGTGTAGTGAACTGAAGATGTACTTCGATGATTGCTACTGGAACTCCTTGACGTGTTGTATTGGGTGAGCCGAGTTTGGGCTCGTTTTGTTAGTTATGATGAGACTTTACCTCCGGACTTGATGGAGTGACCTGAAGGTGTACTTCGGTGATTGCTACTGGAACTCCTTGACGTGTTGTACTGGGTGAGCCGAGTTTGGGCTCGTTTTGTTAGTTATGATGAGACTTTACCTCCGGACTTGATGGAGTGACCTGAAGGTGTACTTCGGTGATTGATACTGGAACTCCTTCACATGTTGTACTAGGTGAGCCGAGTCTGGGCTCGTTTTGTTAGTTATGATGAGACCTTACCTCCGGACTTGATGGAGTGACCTGAAGGTGTACTTCGATGATTGCTACTGGAACTCCTTCACATGTTGTACTAGGTGAGCCGAGTTTGGGCTCGTTTTGTTAGTTATCCTGAGACCTTACCTCCGGACTTGATGGAGTGACCTGAAGGTGTACTTCGATGATTGCTACTGGAACTCCTTGACGTGTTGTACTGGGTGAGCCGAGTTTGGGCTCGTTTTGTTAGTTATGATGAGACTTTACCTCCGGACTTGATGGAGTGACCTGAAGGTGTACTTCGGTGATTGCTACTGGAACTCCTTCACATGTTGTACTAGGTGAGCCGAGTTTGGGCTCGTTTTGTTAGTTATGATGAGACCTTACCTCCGGACTTGATGGAGTGAATGAAGGTGTACTTCGGTGATTGCTACTGGAACTCCTTCACATGTTGTACTAGGTGAGCCGAGTTTGGGCTCGTTTTGTTAGTTATGATGAAACCTTACCTCCGGACTTGATGGAGTGACCTGAAGGTGTACTTCGATGATTGCTACTGGAACTCCTTGACGTGTTGTACTGGGTGAGCCGAGTTTGGGCTCGTTTTGTTAGTTATTGTAATGTATGGTAATATGTGGGTACATTGATTATTATAACATGGCGGTAGGTTTTGCTTAGTGTATAGGATTCAGTCTGCGATTAAACTTGAACTCGTCACTACATGTATTATTATTTGGTTCCGTATCCAGACTTCCCAGTGTACCCAAATTCCAGAATACCTCAGTGGCGACGAGGATATCACGAACTCAGTGTGTGTGTGCGCTAAAGAACAAAAAAAAACAATGTCGATCGGGAGAATTGCAGAGTTTAATATTCTCAAAGACGATTGGAGGCTATACGTGGAACGACTTGAGCAGTATTTTTTAGTAAATAAAATACCAAGTGAGCTACAAGTGCCGACATTAATTACAGTGATGGGTGCCGAAAGTTACGGTTTGCTAGTGAATTTATGTACTCCGGACAAACCAAAGACAAAATCGTTTGAACAGATAACGATTATTATGGAAAAACACCTTCAACCGAAACCGAGTGAGTTGGCCGAACGTTACAAATTTCGGAATCGTAAACAACAGCTGGGTGAAAACATAGCCGAATATGTAGCCGTATTAAAGAAAATGTCAAAAACTTGTGAGTTTGGGTCGGGGCTGGAGGAAAGTCTAAGGGACCAACTGGTATGTGGGATTAAAAGTGAAACCATAAGACAGAGGTTATTTGCGGACGCAAAATTAGATTTCGCGAGGGCTTATAATTTGGCAGTTAACATGGAAGCAGCTGAAAAGGATGCGGCAGCAGTAGTGGAAAGCCCTGGGAGTTTAACGGGCGACGGGAAAGGCACGGTTGACTGCCAAGCGATGACGCACGTGCGACGAGGCAGTTCATTGAAAGGGCGTGCGGTGGCCCGGCCGTCGGGGAGCGAGTACGCGCAGCGCGGGCGGCCGCGGTTGGAGCGTACGGCGCCTGCACCGGCGCGGGTGGAGCATGACCGGCGACAGCGAGAGTGTCGAGCGTGCGGCGGACCGCATGAGGCGGTCGCTTGCAAGTTCGGACGCTACGTGTGCCGGGTATGCAACCAGCCGGGGCATCTTCGCCGGATGTGCCCGCGACTGGCACAGCATCATACCGTCGAAGCTGAGCTACAAGAAGTAGTGAGCAGTGAAGGGGAAGATAGTGACGAGGTAATAGTAATAAAACTTAATCAGTTGTCAATATCACAATGTAAACCTTTATATTTATCGCTAGATGTACAGGGGAGAATAGTCAAGTTTGAGTGCGACACGGGTAGCGCAGTGTCATGCATTAACGATAGCACCTATGATAAATTGTTTCAAGATTTAAAAATGGAAAAAAGTAACATTATATTAAGGTATTATACAGGCGAATATGTGAAACCAATAGGAGTTATAAAACCACTTGTCAAGTATAAAGATAAATGTATGAAACTAGATCTTTATATAATTAAAAATGGAAAAACTGTGCTTCTAGGCAGGCAATGGATGGCATCGTTAAGAATACAATTGCCAGTACTGGAATATACATATGTTAACAATAATAGCATCGAAAAGGAATCAGGTTTTGATATGAAAACTTTTAGTTCCAGATACTGTAAAGTGTTCGCGGACGGGTTGGGGCGTTTCACTGGTGGCAAGGTTGGCATACATGTGAGGCCTGGCACGCGGCCGGTGTTCATGCGAACGCGGCCACTGGCGTACGCGCTGCGCGAGCCGGTGGAGCGCGCGCTTGATCAGTTGGTGCGGGACGGCATTCTCACTCCAGTCGAACGGTCCGACTGGGCAACGCCCATAGTGCCGGTCGTAAAGAAGGACGGCAGCATTAGGATATGTGCTGATTATAAGCTAACACTGAATAAGGTAATAGAAGTCGATCGTTATCCACTACCTAGGGTTGAAGACCTACTCGTTCGGCTGGAAGGGGGCGAACTTTATAGTAAGCTGGACCTTTCCCAAGCTTATGCACAAGTTGAATTGGATGACTCACGCAAGTACACAGTTATAAATACTCACAAAGGGTTGTTCCGATACAATAGATTAGTATATGGCTTATCATCTAGTCCTGCTATATTTCAAAGACGTTTGGAACAACTGTTCGCGGATTTACCACATGTGGGCGTATTTCTCGATGACGTCATCATAACGGGGCGTACAGCGTCCGACCACATGAGTAATTTATGCAAGGTTTTTGATCGACTGGAGAAGTATGGATTACGAGTGAAGCGAAATAAGTGTGCTTTCTTTTCTAAGTCTGTTGTGTACTTGGGTCATGTCATCAGTAAGGATGGCGTACACACTTGTGCGGACAAGGTTAAAGCTATTATAGATTCGCCACCACCGTCGAACGTATCGGAGTTGAGGGCTTTTATTGGTATGGTCATGTATTATGCAAAGTTTATAAGAAATGTCAGTACAGTTCTAGCCCCTTTATATAATTTACTAAGGTCAGGGGTAAGGTATGATTGGAGCGAGGAATGCGCGAATGCATTTGTGATAATAAAAAAGTTATTGGCTAGTGGTGAGGTACTGACGCACTACTCAGCCGAGTTGCCGCTCGTACTGACTACCGACGCGAGCAGCGTGGGGGTCGGCGCGGTGTTGTCACACGTCACGTCGAGTGGGGAGCGCCCGATAGCTTACGCCTCGCGGTCGCTGAGTGCTGCTGAGCGATCGTATTCGCAGATTGATCGGGAGGCATTATCGATAGTGTTCGGGGTAAGAAAATTTCACCAGTATTTGTATGGACGGAAGTTCACGTTGAAAACCGACCATAAACCATTAACGTACATTTTCGGGGATAAGGCAGGTATTCCAGTAATGGCTGCATCCCGTTTACAGAGGTGGGCTGTGTTGTTGTCCGCATATACCTATAATATTGAGTATGTCGTGTCAAAAAAAAATTGTGCAGACGCATTATCACGTCTTCCACATAAGCCAAATTTACACTCGACTGGAAAGGAAAGCACATATGTGCATTTCGTAGAAGATTTTTTACCAGTAACTCATAACGACGTCAAGGAGGCAACCCATAAAGACATTGAGCTTTGTAGAATTGGGTCATACGTACAATCAGGCTGGCCAAACGTGTGTCCTAATCCCGCAATTCAATCTTATTTCAATAGGCGACGGGAATTGTATTCGGAATACGGCTGTCTTATGTGGGGATACAGAATGGTAATTCCAGCACAGTTAAGGGAAACTATTTTAAAACAGTTACATACCAGTCATATGGGTATAGTGAAGATGAAAGGACTGGCTCGAAGTTATGTCTGGTGGCCTAACATAGACGCAGACATAGAAGCGATGTGTAAGCGGTGTGAGACGTGCGCTGCGGAGGCGGATGCGCCACCGCGGGCACCGCCGCAACCATGGCCTTACACCGCGCAGCCTTGGACCAGGTTACATGTAGACTTCTTGGGCCCGTATCACGGTGCTAAATTTTTTGTGATAATAGATTCTAGTTCCAAGTGGATAGAAATTTTTGAAATGGATCACACGACGGCTTCAAGTGTAATAAAAGTTCTGAGAACTACATTTGCTAGATTTGGGTTACCCGAGGAGTTAGTTTCAGATCAAGGCCCTCCGTTCACAAGCGGAGAGTTTTGTTCATTTTTAACGAATAATGGTATACGCCAAAGATTTTCGCCTGCCTACCACCCGGCGTCCAACGGGGCGGCAGAGAACGCGGTCAAACTCTGTAAGCGGGCCATTAAAAAAGCGTATAGGGACAAAATTAACGTGGACACAGCATTACAAACATTCTTGTTGGCCTATCGTAATTCAGTGCACAGCACTACAGGCGAAACACCGGCGGCAATGCTACAGAGGCGCTCACTCCGTTCCCGTATGGACTTATTGCGTGGACAGAGATCATTAGAGAACAGGGTGCGTGATATACAAGGTCGACAGGTAGAATGCGAGGGAGTCCATGCACGAACTCTGAGTGAAGGTGAGGCTGTCTGGGCGAGACAGTATGGTGCGTCGGATAAGTGGGTGAAAGGAACTGTGAGAGAGGTAGAAGGTACTCGTAGGTATGTGGTGGATAGCGGAGATGGCCGGGTTCTCAAGAGACACATTGACCAAATAAAACGCCGGTCTCTGCTGTCAGATGTTCCTTGTCAAGGGACTGACGATCATAATAATAAACCGGACGACTCGAGTGAGACTGCTATTCCGTCGCCATCAGATGGATCGATAGAGACATCGGAGTCAAGACGTCTGAGCAAAAATCAGCCAGATGTTGCAAAAGAGGAAGCACCATTAGTATCTGATAAAAGGGTGTGTGATTCGGGAAGCAATGTTGTGTCTCCGAAACCTCCAGTTGTGGAGCCACCTAGCCCAAAGACTGAACCGATGCCACCAGCGGAACGCTCCCATCGAATACGTAGACCGGTGGTCCGATTCGAAATAGATTAAATAGATTATTTGTTTCAAGTAGGATTTATTTTGTTTGAATAATTTCTGATTGTAGTTTATATACATGTTGTAATAGTCTGTAAGTTTCGAGAGTATATATAAGATTAAGAGGGGAGGTGTAATGTATGGTAATATGTGGGTACATTGATTATTATAACATGGCGGTAGGTTTTGCTTAGTGTATAGGATTCAGTCTGCGATTAAACTTGAACTCGTCACTACATGTATTATTATTTGGTTCCGTATCCAGACTTCCCAGTGTACCCAAATTCCAGAATACCTCAGTTATGATGAGACTTTACCTCCGGACTTGATGGAGTGACCTGAAGGTGTACTTCGGTGATTGATACTGGAACTCCTTCAAATGTTGTACTAGGTGAGCCGAGTTTGGGCTCGCCAACTCCGTCGAGGAGTTCCAGTAGCAGTCACCGAAGTACACCTTCAGGTCACTCCATCAAGTCCGGAGGTAAGGTCTCATCATAACTAACAAAACGAGCCCAAACTCGGCTCACCCAGTACAACACGTCAAGGAGTTCCAGTAGCAATCATCGAAGGACACCTTCAGGTCACTCCATCAAGTTCGGAGGTAAGGTCTCATCATAACTAACAAAACGAGCTCAAACTTGGCTCACCTAGTACAACATGTGAAGGAGTTCCAGTAGCAATCACCGAAGTACACCTTCAGGTTACTCCATCAAGTCCGGAGGTAAAGTCTCATCATAACTAACAAAACGAGCCCAAACTCGGCTCACCCAGTACAACACGTCAAGGAGTTCCAGTAGCAATCATCGAAGTACACCTTCAGGACACTCCATCAAGTCCGGAGGTAAGGTCTCATCATAACTAACAAAACGAGCCCAAACTCTACTCACCTAGTACAACACGTCAAGGAGTTCCAGTAGCAGTCACCGATGTACACCTTCAGGTCGCTCCATCAAGTCCGGAGGTAAGGTATCATCATGACTAACAAAACGAGCCCAAACTCGGCTCACCTAGTACAACACGTCGCGGTCGAGAAGTTCCAGTAGCAGTCACTGAAGTATACCTTCAGGTCACTCCATCAAGTCCGGAGGTAATTCGTAAAAACAGCAAAAATATTTTTTTTGTAGGGACCTACCATAATTTTATTTCTAAGAAATACGTAAAAATCTTTCAAAGCATCAAAATGAGTTCACTTGACTACTATTCTCGCAGTTAGTCGTGCGTACACTTGTGTGTATGACCCGTGTCAATGTAGTAGTTCGATTCTGTACCTATCAATATTGCAAACGCGTCCTTAATACGTTTCCTCTTATGCCAAATGCATATAATTTATTCAAGAGTATTTTATGGCTGACTCGGTCGAATGCTTTTGACATGTCCATGTACAGAGCTATGGCTGGCGACCTGGTGTCCATATTTAGAAGGACTCTGTGTAAAAAGTTATATATAGCTGTATTAACCGATTTATTTTTCCTAAAACCATATTGACATGGGGTAAATATGTTATTACTTTCGAAAAATGGGTAGAGGCAGTTATAAATGTTTTTTTCGAATATTTTAGAGAAAATGGTTATTAGAGCAATTGGCCTGTAGTTACTGATGGAAAATTTGTCACCTTTTTTATGTACTGGTTTTACTACTGACAATTTTAATTTCTTTGGAAAAATACCGTGTTCTATGCACAAGTTAATAATATAACTTAAGGGAGCAGCAATTAAAGTTGCTACGTCCTTAACGATCTTTGTAGTTATACCGTCATAACCTGCGCTATTTGTATTCCTCCCTTGTTCTCAACTACAGTACTTTCACAGTTTTTATGTCTTGTGACTGGGACTGTAGCTACATTTAATTTGTATCTTTGTTTCGACAATTCAAACTGGCTTACTTGAAATAAATGCTTTGATTTTGATTTTGTAAGCAAGAAAATCATTATAAAGGATATCATTGTTAATCCAAAAACTAAAACTCGCCTGGAAACCTTTAAAACTAAACTTTTGTCTAAATTACCACTATTGTCAACTAATGATGATCCCAATCAACATTATAACGATTTTTTCAGTATGTGCGTAATTTGCGTTCAATAGCACGCAATTTAATACCACGTTTATTCCTAAGACAATCTCGGTTAATAGTAACGCTTCTTTCAACGACTGGGCCACTATTGGTATTCTTAAGAATTATTCTAAAATATTTAAAAAGTTTGTTTTATAGCAAAGTCACGTTACTTGAGTTCAAAAATTAAAAACAGTAGTAATGTAATTAAAATGACATGGAACATTATTAATAGCGAAACGGGAAGGTCTTGCAACCGAGAAAGTGACTACAGCCTTGCTATTGGCGATACAATTTTAAATTCAGACACTCAAGTTGCCACAGCCTTTGAACATTTCTTTGCGGATATTCCCGTATCGACTACTAAATCGCTTAACTCGTCACCTGCTGCTGCCGAGTCTTTATACTAAAGGAAAACGTTTCAGTCTGTGATTCAGAATTTAGTTTTCAATATGTCACTTGTAAAGATATAATTAAAACTTTTCACACCTTAAATGTTAAAAAGACCGCCGATCTATGGGGTCATTCTGTGGACGTTGCTAAGTCCATTATAAACATTGTAGCTCCTTCTTTATCTGTAATATTTAACGATTGTATTGACCGTGGTGAGTTTCCTGATCGAATGAAAAATAGTAAAATAATACCATTGTTTAAATCGGGTAGTACATCAGACCCCACTAACTATAGACCCATTTCAGTACTACCCACATTTAGTAAAATTTTTGAAAAACAAATTTTAGTACAAATGCAAAGATTTTTTAATAAACATAAGTTATTGCATAATAAACAGTTCGGATTTACAAGGGGTCGTTCAACTACTGATGAACTTTTAGGACACATTTATAATGCCTGGGAGGACAAATGTGATGCTTTGGGCATCTTTTGCGATGTGTCTAAGGCTTTCGATTGCGTTCTTCATGAAACATCAACAGGAATAGTTACAGACGAGGTTAATAGCGCCCTGGCAAAAATCGTTAATTGGTTTAATGTCAATAATCTACTCCTAAATGAGAAAAAAACTAAATGCATTAAGTTTACGATACCCCACGTAAGACAAGTGGAAACTACTGTACAAATCAAGGTTGAAGAGTTGAAACCGGAAGATAGCACTGTGTTCTTAGGCATAACTTTGGATGCCAAGCTGCAGTGGGGCCCGCATATAGACAAATTAATAAAAAAACTTAGCTCTGCAGCATTCGCCGTTAGAAAAATTCGTGATTTAACTGATTTAGAGACTGCCCGTTTAGTTTACTTTAGTTATTTCCACAGCGTGATGTCGTACGGTATGCTCTTGTGGGGTAATGCCGCCGATATTCAGACAATATTTATTTTGCAAAAAAGGGCAATTCGTTCAATTTATAAATTAAGTCCCAGATACTCCCTCAGAGAAAAATTTAAAGAGATTAATTTACTGTGCCCTCTCAGTTTATTTATGAAAATCTTTTGTACGCACATAAAAATATTAATTTGTTAAAAAAATACAGTGATATCCACAACATAAATACGAGGAACAAGCACAAATTTGTTGTTCCTGCAACGAGGCTCAAGAAAATAGGGGGTACGTTTAGTTGCCAATGTATACGTTTTTACAATAAACTTCCGAGCCATATTCAAGCACTAAGCCTAAATAAATTCAAATCGTTTATAAAACGGAAGTTATGCCTGAAAGCCTACTATCATGTTAATCGCTATCTCGACGATAAAAAGGCTTGGGATTAAGCTGCGCCAATGAAATTTACTCTGTGAATGTTGAAATTTCGGACTTCGCTTATTTATTATTGATTCCTTTCTTTTATACACTTTGACATTGAATGATTTGACATGAATACTTATTTCAGAATTTATTATTTTTTACTTTATTTTTTATGCTTTTTTGTGACATTTACTGATTTGACAGGAATACTTATTTTGTTAAGTGTTTTACTTTTTTTATTATTATTGTGGCATTTATTGATGTTTTTTATTGACATTCATTTTGAAAATTATTATTAATTTTATAATTAATTGTGAATGTGAGGACAATGTGGGTCACATATTTTATTTTTTTATTTTAACCTCACGACTCTCTGGCAGTTTGAGTACTATAAGCGACCTACCCAAATGTCCTTTCTTTGGTATTGTTCGTCGTTTCGTTGAGCTCCTTGAGTTATAAGTCGAGCTACACGATAACTGACAAATGCTTGCACTGACTGGACAAGTCCACTCAAATCTGTGTGGTTCTTTCTTCTAAAGACCATCTCAGACACTAATCTGCATAGTCCTCATGTGAATTGAGCAATATTATGTCTGGACTTCAAAAGAGACTGTGACCTCTGAGTTTGTTTCGGCTGTTACTTCTCAGAGTAGTCAGGTACGAAACACCGGCCCCATCTAGTTTTTAAAAAATGACGTATATAAGTGTTTGTAAAAACCTACTTGCAAAAATAAACATCATTTCATTTCATCATCATATAATACCTGTGTCCAAAAATTAAATTTACCCTCATAGGGGTTGAATTTTGGAAAACGCTGAAATACGTAGCTCATTATTTTTGCCGCACTCAATTCATACGAAATTTCATACAAATATGTCCAAGGAATAAAAAGTTTCATACAAACTTTTGTGCTCTATTTCACCCCCTTGGGGGTTACATTTCGAAAAATCCTTCCTTAGTGGATGCCTACGTCAGAAGAGGAATACGTGTGCGAAATTTCAAGATTCTAGCCCTAAGGGTTTGGCTTGTGCGTTGATACATCAGTCAATCACTTTACTATTGCCTTGACTCCGTTCATCCTATCAGTCCTTACGAGCTCTTCGAAATATGAAATACAATAAAAGCCCTGGGACGGACGGCATAACAACGGAAGTTTTAAAGCTAGGACGAAACGTTCTAATACCTCACATCATTTCTTTTTTCAACACCATCTTATACTTCGGTCAGATTCCCTCTGAAATGTGCCACTCCAACATAATTTTACTCCATAAGAAGGAGACAAAGCTGATATTTCGAACTATCGTCCCATAAGCCTCATTTCATATCTATACAAACTATTTATTAAAGTTATAGAGAACCGTATCGCTTCGACCCTTGATCTTCACCAACCTCTCGAACAAGCTGGATTTCGTCCCCACTTCTCTACAACCGATCATCTCTATACCATTAACCAAGTCATCAAAAAATATTGTGAATTTAATAAACCGCTATACCTGGCCTTTGTGGACTATGCTAAGGCATTCGACCGTATAAACCATCAGTCAGTTATTAGTGCCCTGGAGTCCCAAAATATAACGCTCACCTACATTGACCTCATTGAAGCCATCTATCGAAATAGCACCGCCAACATAAAGCTACATATTTCTGGTCCGAATTTCAATATTGAGAAGGGCGTCAAACAAGGCGACCCACTCTCACCTAAACTGTTCACTAGCGCACTGCAGGAGGTTTTTAACAAACTACCTACTTCGTGGCAGTCACGAGGCATAAATGTTAGCGGCCATCAGCTAACAAACCTCCGCTTTGCCGAAGACATTGTGTTGTTCTCCACATCTGCTTCAGAACTCAAAGAAATGCTCTAAGATCTGAGCACAGCAAGTCTTGAGGTTGGACTTTCAATGAACAGATCTAAAACCCAGGTCATAACCAACAGCACGAAACGTAGGGTCAAGGTAGACGGACATGTGCTGCAATATGTCGATGAGTATACATACTTAGATAAGAAGCAAAAATGCTTGGGAGTGTTTCTAGATATGGCAAAGGCTTTCGACACTGTCTCTGTCCCTAATCTAGTAAATAAACTCGAACACATGGGAATCCGAGGAGTGCCACTTGACCTTTTCACTGATTACCTATCAAATAGAAGTCAGGCTGTAAAGATCGGTGATGTAATTAGTGATAGTGCCCCAATTTACTTTGGTGTGCCGCAAGGCTCCGTACTAGGCCCGACACTCTTTATCATTTACATCAATGATTTATGCAGAATTAAATTTAAAAATGCAGAAATCGTAACTTTTGCAGACGATACTGTGGTAGTATTTCACGATGCTACATGGGATGATGTTAAGAATGTTGCTGAAGAAGGATTAACATCTATTATGAAATGGCTCAAAAAGAATATTCTAACATTAAACCTGGCTAAAACAAAATATATAACCTTCACTATAAAAATAACGACCAACCTTTGCATAATAGTCTTACTTTAAGAGCCCATGTATGTGAATCAAACTTTTTAAACTGTAACTGCCATGTAGTAAATTCTGTCTCTTCAATAGAATATTTGGGTATCTTAATTGATCAAAATTTAAACTGGAAAATTCATATTAATAATCTCACCTCTCGACTACGAAAACTAATAACACTTTTAAAAAAAAATAGACATATTAATGATAATAAAACAGTAAAGGCAGTTTATTGTGCATTGTGTCAATCTATTGCTACTTATGGTTTAGTGGCATGGGGAGGTGCGGCCAAAACTTACTTAATTAAAGTAGAAAGAGCGCAACGAGCTATTATAAAAATAATTAATTTTAAAAATTTCAGGTATCCTACTGTTGATTTATATAAAGACGAGCTTTATATAATATAAATACTCAGTACTTACCATAAGGCAATTATTCATTAGGACAATAATACTAAAACAACACACGAAACCATTACAAATATCAAATAAAAGACGACAATTTATGGTTTACACTGTTGCCTTCTGTAGAACAAGTTTTGCGCAGAAATTCTTTCGTTACCTAGGACCTTTTGTATACAATAGAATTAATCAGTCTGTATCTATATCAAAATGCAGCAAGATTGTGTGCAAAAATATTGTAGATAAATATCTCAAAAATATGGACTACGAATCAACAGAGAAATTATTAATAAGTGTTGTTTGACGGAACTCTAGGTAATGTATTTTAAAATGTTATAGGTATATACATATATTTTTTTTTCTTTGTTTTTGCAATATTATTAACAAGTGTAAAATGCTAACACACGTTGCGTAAAGTAATGTTGTATGACGCATATAAATTTTGCTTTCATTTTTGCGTCTACAATGTCAAGTCAGACTATTTAACACCTAGTTGTATAATTGAATAACATTATATGGCATAAATGATGTATTGTTGAGGAATTACCTACGAGTTGAATCTAGTGAACTTATTGCACCACCTAAATTGAGTAATATTATTAGACATACACAGCATGCAGGTAATCTGTTTAGTTTGCGTATACTATGTACATTCATCGGAGACAGCAAACTGTTCGCACTACTCTGCCGTCGTACAGTTTATAACTAGTACGGAGGGTAGTTAACTAATTTGTTTGTCACAAAACTAGCCAATAAGTCTCAAATACCTACCATCATCAATTGCAAAATTGTTTTTTTTTTCTACATACTTACATGTTGTTATAAAATTGTAAACATAGGCTAAGTTTAAAGGAAATAAAGTTTATTATATTATACTTGGGCTAGATAGTGTTTTTCAAAAATAGACAAGATAAGGAAGTTGAAAGACGTCCAAAATGCTTGGAAGACCTTCTGGGCCTTAAAAGAACACAAGAAGAGAAGTCTTCCAATGACAATGAAAAGAAAACTCATCGACATATTGTGGTCCTGCCCGTCCTAACCTACGGTGCGCAAAGTTGGTCACTTACTGAACAACAGAAGTCCAAACTCAAGATTTAAACATGCCGCCTGTGATACAGGTTTAACCTAGTACAGGCATCGAACTCTGTTATACCAACATTATTTTAAGATTTAACTTGTATTTTACGTGCGAATTTTAAATTTGTATAAATATATATTTTTATTATTATTATTTGCCTGCGGGCAATGAAACGCAGCATAATCGGTGTGAAGCGTACAGATCGCGTAAGAAACACCACCCTGCGTTCCATAACTCAGGTTACAGATGTCGGAGAAAAAACAGCCAAGCTAAAGTGGGAGTGTGCTGGCCACGTAGCGCGAATGCACCCGGAGAGGTGGGCAAAGATCGCCACTCACTGGACGCCTGACGGACGGAACGGCCGTGGAGGAAGACCGCGGCGAAGGTGGTGTGACGAACTGATCTTGTTTGCGGGGCGAACATGGCCAGATATCGCACAAGATAGGGAAGATTTGGAAGGAGAAAGGGGAGGTCTTTCCTAGCAGTGGGACACGTGACAGGCTAAGGAAAAAAAAATGTTAATTAATACAGAAAGTACAAAACAAAACAGATTAATCTTTTCTTGTATATAGGTTTAATACCTATATACAAGAAAAGAGTAATCTGTTTTTTTATACCTATAGACAAGAAAAGATTAAAAAGTTTTCAAAATCAAAATCAAAATATTTTATTTCACATAGGCCTAGATGGGCACTTATAAAACGTCGAAAAAGGTGCACGGTTCGCGTTGGTCGTTTCCATGGAGAAGAACCGGCAAGAAACTCCATGGTTACTCTTTTCAAATCATTTGGTATTACAATATTATTTTGTTACAGCATTAGTACATAAGTATGGGGGGACAGCGTAGGCCCGACAATAGGTCGTTGCTTAGGTACAATACAAAAAGCGTAAAACAGACTTAACAAAATTTAACAAGCATCTGGGAAAAGCCTACAATGTTCACTCATTCACAAATAATAGGTAAAAAAGAATCTATACAAAGGTAGGAAAATTTTGTAAATAATAATAATTAAAAAAAACAAATTAAACAAGTGACACAAATATTGTCATCAGTGCTGTAAGTATTCTGAGCAAAAAAAGTAAAAAATAAAAATGATTTGAAAACTATTGTAAAAATCTGAATGGAAAGAAAAGAAAAAATGAGATTGAGAATAGTTAGAGACATCCACAAATTTGTGCCGTTTATGAGCTACCAGGGAAGCCGCATGCGCAGAAGGAACTAGAGCCAAACTTCTTTGTCTTCAACGTAGTCCTTGATTTTGTAATATGCTTTTTTAATAAGGACACGTTTGATATAGGTTTTGAACTTTCCATCGGTCAGTTCTATAATTGACTTAGGCAACTTGTTATAAAAGCGTATACTGTTTATAATAAAAGACTTGCTAGTTTTTGTTAATCTGAATTTAGGTATTACAATTTCATGTTTACTGCGTGTGTTTTTATTATGGAAGTCGCTTCTAATTTTGAAAAGCCCTCGATTTCTCCGGACATATAAAATGCATTCAAGGATATAGAGTGAAGGCAGAGTCAGTATATCGATATCTTTAAATTTTTCTCTGAGTGACTCACGAGGACCCGTTTTATAGATCGCGCGGACTGCCCTCTTTTGTAGAATGAAAATTGAGTCAACGTCAGCTGCTGATCCCCACAGCAGAATGCCATAAGACATAATACTGTGGAAATAAGCATAGTATACCAACCTAGCTGTAGCTACATCAGTTAACTGCCTTAGTTTCCTTACTGCATATGCAGCTGAGCTTAACCTACCTGAAAGAGTTCTAATGTGCGCGCCCCACTGCAATTTCGAATCGATAGTAATCCTTAAGAATACAGTTTCCGCTATAACGTCAAGTTTATTGCCGTCTAGATTTAAATTTAGACCCCGTTGTTGTACATTAGGTAAAGAGAACTTTAGACATTTCGTTTTGTTTGCATTCAGTAAAAGATTATTAGCTGCGAACCATTTCGAGAGGACAGTTAGACTTTCGTTGACATGTAAGCCATTCGTATCTTTTCTATCTATTTTAAAAATTAGCGAAGTGTCATAAGCAAATAGATTTATATCCGATAATTTGGCCATCATATAGGGGAGATCATTAATGTAAACCAGAAATAGGAAAGGACCGAGAATTGAACCTTGAGGCACGCCCATCTTGACTAGAGACCCGGAGGACGTCGCCCCATTTAAATTTACTTTTTGCTGCCTGTTTGATAAATAGGAAAGAACAAGAACAGCAGCTCGTCCACGAATTCCGTAGTGGTGTAATTTACAGATCTGTGTGTTATGGTCGACGCAGTCGAACGCTTTAGAGAGATCACAGAAAATGCCAATGGCATCCTGGGACTTCTCCCAGGATTCCAAAATGTGAGTGATGAGTTTTACTCCCGCGTCCGTTGTCGACCTACCCTTCGTGAAACCTAACTGTCAACCATGCAGAATCCCTTTTGAGTTAAAGTGAGACAACATCTGGTCCAGCATGATTTTTTCATAGATTTTACTCAATGCTGGAAGCACAGATATAGGTCTATAATTAGAGGGATCACTCTTACAACCCGATTTGAAAATTGGCACTACTTTACAATGTTTCATTAAATCAGGAAACTTGGCTCTGTCCAAACATTGATTGAATATGCCTGTTAGGACAGAGGCGATTGATTCAATAATATCTCCAAGAACCTTGACGGATATCCCCCATAAGTCTTCAGTATTTTTTATGTTGAGACTTTTGAATGCGTTTTTAATTGTAGCAGTACATATTGGTTTAAATTTAAAGTTTGGTATGTCATTAGTAAAGTTTTCTTTAAGAAGAGCTTCAGCTAGTGTAGATGAAGAGGGGAGAGATTTCGTGACTTCAAGTGGAATATTAGTAAAGAAATTTTCTAGTGTCTCCGCCACTTCCAGCTTATCAGAAATGGTCTGATTACCTATTTTCAAGGACAATTCATTCTGATCTCGTTGTTGAGTCTTTCCAGTTTCTCTGTTAATAACCTGCCACACAGTTTTCATTTTATTATTAGAAATACCAATTCTGTTAATTATTATTTGTGATTTAGCTTGAGCGCAGACCCTTTTGAATAGTTTCTAACATAAGTATGGAAAACTTGATTCGAAGTTATAGATTTTTCGGTGTACGTTACCCCAGCAGGAAAGTGTCTCCTAGAGTTATATGAGTGGAACGTATAATTTGTGCCCTAACTGCTGTAAATGTGCCCCCACATAAAAAATGTGTGCCCCCTGTCGTTTTGAAAAAAAACGGAAAAAACGATTCCTGCTGGGGTAACGTTTTTCTAGCAGGAAAATTCTGAACGAATGATCAGAGAGAGAAACATTGTGCATGGCCTTGTAGCTTATAGTAGTGCCAAAGTGTGCCCCCAAAAATAAATTGTGTGCCCCTTCAGGTTTTCGAGATATTGCATTTCCTGCTGGGGTAACGTTTTGCAGAATCGTATATCTATAAAACCATTGCATGTGCCCCTGTAGAATAAACATA
Source organism: Xestia rhomboidea (assembly GCA_963853795.1). Classification (NCBI taxonomy): domain Eukaryota; kingdom Metazoa; phylum Arthropoda; class Insecta; order Lepidoptera; family Noctuidae; genus Xestia; species Xestia rhomboidea. The sequence goes on from OY970774.1 coordinate 19,719,543, forward strand.
CACGCGTAGCTCTTCATGTGAGCCCCTCAGTGCCCCAATTAGATTTAAGAAAATATTTATAATTTCCAAGTTATCACGGTTTTATGAAAACTCGTAAAAACATCACAGCGCCTAAATGAGACAAGGTATAAGCTCGCTGAAAACTGTATTGGGTCCGCCTTGACGCTACTAATAACCATACAAAGTTTCAAAACTGGTCATGCATGCGTTTTTGAATTATCTTGATAAAACTCAAAAAGATGGTGTCATAACTTTGACGCCAAAAATACAAGGAACCAGCTCGATCCCAGATGTGTAGGTGTTAAGGAACTAGTGTGCCCTTAGTCAAAAATATATGGTGAAAATATTCAGCTTGGAATGTTTCGCCTTAAGTAAATATTAACAAAAAACCAAACATGTAAACAACGGCTGGTTATCCGACCAAATTCGAATGACTACTAAAAAGCGACGGATTCATACATATCGATGACCTTCTTTAATTTACGCACTAATCGATTCACACGTGTTGTGCATGAGTACACTGAAGTAGAAAAGTAATATGTAATAAAATAAAGTTGTTATTGGATAATATTCTACCAGCTTTTGCTGTGATTTTGCACATGATTATGTACATTATAAATAGTAGCCTATTTGATATTCCAAGGTAAGCTATCTTCTTCATTCTAAATTTCATTAAAATACATCTAGTAATTTATGTGTGAACGAAAGACATACATCCAGATATTTGCCAGGTCTTTTACCCAAAATTTGATTGGGGGATGTTTTAAAAAAAATATAGTTCATGAAATGTGTGATGAATACCTACTACGAAAAAGAGGTAGCTCTTTTTTGTACATAAATAAAAAAAACAACACAACAGTAAAAGAAGTATTTATATATTTATTGTTAAGCCGTAGGTTAGATAAATTAACATTAAGTTTTTCATCATTAAGGTGGATGCTCCAGGGTAGCCCGCGAAATTCAAATTTTCTTAGAAAGGTGCAGGAATGACTTTTTCAAGGTCAAATTCATTCCTGCAAGGGCTACCATGGAGCATCCACCTTAATAGGAGATTCCCTTTTTCGCCTCCCCAACGCTGCATCTCTAGCTGCGCTCCATCCGCTGACGTCGTGTTGCAAGGAATCGCTCTTTCTAGTTTGGAGAAAGTGAGACAGCTAGTATGCAAACGGTATTAGTGGGACAGAGACAGATACCTACCTAAACGTCGCTCTATAGATGAATAATACGAAGTGTTTTTTGACTAGGGAAGTGCGTCTGGATTATTACTTGCTATTGGTAAACATTTAGAGTTATGACGCCAAGGACACTGTTGCATGTTTAATTTTTTTTAAGTTGGTTGTAAGTGGCGTAATAATTAAGCATGTATAACAATGATGTGGTTATACGGGTGGTGAATTTTGTAAAAATAGTTACAATGATGGCACGATCTGCGGTTGTAAGTATTGGCATTGTTTTGACTTATTTCAAAGTACTTAGGTAGACTTAACAAGTACTTGGATTTTTTTTCATTACTTTATTTACTTGTAAACAATAATGTTCTAAATCATGTTTGTTTTGTTTTCATCTGAAAGGATATACATACTTTCCGATTAATCCAATAAAAATTTCATCAAAATCGATTCAGTCATTTGTTTTTTTTTTTTGTTTAATACGTATTTTGTCTTCTTGTGCTACGTTGATGACATATGATCCCTTAATAACTTCTAGTTACAATGTAAAAAAAAAAACATGAAAAGAATTCTTGTGAATTCTTGTCTCCAAAACTCGACCACAATCCGTTAACATATCATAGGGCTGTATGTTTTTAGCCGAAATAGCGAAATACTTGATTTTCACAGAATGTTCTATGGCAGCTATTACTTTATGAATTAATATTAAGGGATTAAAAATAACAAACCACAAGCTGTTTCATTTAATATGGTCACAAGGTGCATTTAACATATTTTTAATTAGCCCCCAAAACTTTTGAACGCGACTGTACGGACAACAGCTTATGTATAATACGTCCACTAAAGAAGGTCATCGATATGTATGAATCCGTCGCTTTTTAGTAGTCATTCGAATTTGGTCGGATAACAGGCCGTTGTTTACATGTTTGGTTTTTTGTTAATATTTACTTAATGCGAAACATTCCAAGCTGAATATTTTCACCATATATTTTTGACTAAGGGCACACTAGTTCCTTAACACCTACACATCTGGGATCGAGCTGGTTCCTTGTATTTTTGGCGTCAAAGTTATGACACCATCTTTTTGAGTTTTATCAAGATAATTCAAAAACGCATGCATGACCAGTTTTGAAACTTTGTATGGTTATTAGTAGCGTCAAGGCGGACCCAATACAGTTTTCAGCGAGCTTATACCTTGTCTCATTTAGGCGCTGTGATGTTTTTACGAGTTTTCATAAAACCGTGATAACTTGGAAATTATAAATATTTTCTTAAATCTAATTGGGGCACTGAGGGGCTCACATGAAGAGCTACGCGTGTATGTTTATTCTACAGGGACACATGCAATGGTTTTAGAGATATACGATTCTGCAAAACGTTACCCCAGCAGGAAATGCAATATCTCGAAAACCTGAAGGGGCACACAATTTATTTTTGGGGGCACACTTTGGCACTACTATAAGCTACAAGTCCATGCACAATGTTTCTCTCTCTGATCATTCGTTCAGAATTTTCCTGCTAGGAAAACGTTACCCCAGCAGGAATCGTTTTTTCCGTTTTTTTTCAAAACGACAGGGGGCACACATTTTTTATGAGGGGCACATTTACAGCAGTTACGGCGCACATTATACGTTCCACTCATATAACTCTGGAGACACTTTCCTGCTTGGGTAACGTACACGATTTTTCGTGATATAAATTGTATAAATTATCTCTGCTTTTTCTTATTCCCGCAGTGGCCCATTCACTAAATTTTGATTTAGAATTGACTTTAACTGTTTTCAAAGGACAAGTTTTATTGAATTCATGGCAAACTGTAGAAAATAATGTGCCGTAGTTTATATTGGGGTCTTTTGAATCAAAACTAGCGTTTGAAAGGTTGTTTAGAACATTATTATTAAAAGTTTTTAATTTATTTTTAATAAGAGGTCTTAATTGAATAGTTTTAGCTAAGTTTATCTTTTTGTCCAAATCAAAAGATACAAGTTGACCAGTATGGTCTGACCTAACGCCACTAATTAAGAATGAATTTTTAACTTTACAATTAGTAAATACATTATCTATGCACGAAGCTGAAGTTGCCGTTATTCTAGTTGCTTCATTAAATAAATATTTTAAATTGAATGATTTAAACAGTGCGATAAGCTTACATTTTTCGGGTGAATTGACTAACAGATCAATATTTAAGTCACCACAAACAAAAACTAATTTATTATCTCTAAAAAGTTTACTATCTCTTCTCTCTTCATCTTTTATTGTTCTATTTTTCACTGTGTTATATTTATAATTACGACTTTCTGTATTACATAGTAAACAAAAAACCTCTAATGAAATCTTTATTCTTTGCCCTAAAAATGTAGAAAAAAAATATGTTAAGGCATCAAAGAGGTACGAAATTTATGTAAAGGCGAATTGAAATTTTGGAGCTCCTACGTGGAGATTCTAAATGTGGGCAGTCATCCTGACATTAGAATTACTGCCCATTTTTTAAATTCATTTTCTCAGTTGTTAATAGGTACCTACCAATTATTTAAACAAAGGTATCAAATAGTGGCGAATAGGTATTAGATTTTAGTAATACTTTAAAGCTGATCGGTCATTTTGGCCAGTCAATCTATAAAAAATCTGTATTCTTTGCCCTAAAAATCTAGAAAAAATATATGTTTGGATATCAAAAAGGTACTAAATTTTTTCAAAGGCGAATTTAAATTTTGGAGCCCTTACGTGGAGATACTAGATGTGGGCAGTCATCCTGACACCAGAATGACTGCCCAATTTTTAAATTCATTTTGTGTTATTAATTAGGAACCAATTATTTTAACAAAGGTATCAAATAGTGGCAAATAGGTAGGTATTAGATTTTAGTAATACTTTAAAGCTGATCGGTCATTTTGGCCTTTCATTCTGATGTTCACGTTTCATACCACTGTTTTTTTTCGTTTTCAAAAAATTATCTGCACTGGTCTATATGTTTAAGCAAGCCGTGGCAGCCTTTAATTAAAGCAACACTATAAAATGTTAAATTCAACATGAGTTCTTAAACATGTATTTTTTTTGGTGTATGCTTTGTTGGTTGTCCATAAATAAATAAATAAATGTGTCATCAATACTAATAGGATAGATCGTGTAAAACTATTGCACTCATTCAAATTAGATAAACTTAACTCTGTAACGACGCATAAACGACGACCCATTAAAAATGTCAATGTGTTTGTAATTTTTAGTAGGTTCAGGTATTCAGACAGAGTATTCAACTTCAGGGAGAAGACTCAAAAACATAATTAATTCATTGTGCTTTATCATTAGAAACTTCAGACGATGTACCTAATAGGATGCGTTGCGGTGCATACCGTGCATAGCTCGACTAGGGTGAGTTATTTAATATCGACGCTCTTGTAAGATGGACCGCTTACCGGAGTGCGCAAACTGAAGGTTAGTTTGCGCACTCCGGTAAGCGTTGTTAGTTCGTATCGGCTACTCTATCGGTCAAAGGGTCCAAAACATTGATCAACTTTGTCACAACCTCCTGTGCAAAAATGTTCTTCATATCCGTCCTTACGACGTGATCGCCTGCTTACCACCTGTATTCCACTGGGATGAGAATGAAATCATCATCAATCATGTTGAAGAATTAATTTTCTTAGCTGCCATGGGGAGACAGTCCCACGCCTGGGCAAAGGCCTCCCTCCTCTTTTCCATATGTCGTTAGCCCGCTCGGCTCCCTACCAGTTGGCATGAAACCTACCCAGTACATCCCGCCAACCTGGCATCCTTGTGGCCTGGCGTGACCTAGTCTCACTCTCAGGACACCAGTTCTGTGTTATTTTGGCCCACAGTTTCTCCGGCAGATATTGTTATCATATAGTTGTATTAGGTAAGTTTCATAGATAATCTATGGTTTTTATATCACACAGACTAATTAGCATATTATTATTTTTTATCGTTAGACTGGCTGCCGTCCATTATTTCCGCTTTTAAACATGGCCCACCCAACGAAAGCTAAATTGTCTCCACTACATTGTTTTACATTTCCAATATTGGGTACCTATATTGCCAAAAGAACCAGTAACACGAGTACACGAAGCTGTAGCAGGCTCCAAACAAGCGTGCACATCTAGGTTGCCGACTTCTACCTACATTATCAAATCAAAAGCATTTATTTCAAGTAGGCACACAGGCACTTTTGAATTGTCGAAACAAAGATGAAAATTAAATGTAGCTACAGTCACAGTCACAAGACATAAAAACTGTGAAAGTACTGTAGTTGCCCATTCCCTAGCGTAGATCTCTACGGAGAAGAACGGGCAAGAAACTCCATGGACACTCTTTTAAATCGAAATATTGTTACAAAATCTTGGTTACATCATTCATGTTGAGATGGTATATTATGTGAGAACAATGTAGCAAGATGTGCACGGTAAAGTGTCCTTATAAAACAAACAAACAAAAAATACAATTAAAAAACAAGATAATTCATTCAAATAAGCCATGGCAACTGAGAGATGACCAGTCACAACTGATAGCGCCCGTTCACGAACATGACGCATGGATCAGCACAATTCAACTCAACCATTTTGAAGGGAACTAAATGATCCGACACACGCGCCACCATCAGCGAGACATTGGAGTGAGCATGACATACTCACAACCGCCAGGGCACATTCAAGTCAAGAAAAGACGTAGGTTTCCAGTGAATGATAGCTTTCTAGTACATCGTACTCACACAATATGGGCTATGCGATTATATAATACTAAACAGATTGAATCTATACAATGCAAAGATAGTTGTACAATCTTCAGCAGCTCCAACAATACTATTTAATGCTATCAATTTATGCGCCCCTGTCCTTGTGGAGCAGGACCAGCATTGAGCCAAGCATTTTTATCAGCGATATAATCGCTCAACTTGTAATATGCTTGCTTACATAGTGTGTGTTTAATGCATGTTTTAAACTCTCATTTAGTTCAAGAATACTTTGTGGAATTTTATTATAGCATCTCAAACAGTACCCCATGAAAGATGAGTTTACTTTAGCGAGTCTAAAGCCTGGCTGAATTAGTTGGTCCCTATTTCTAGTACTGTAATTATGTCTGTCACCTCTTTTACCAAAAAGATGCAGATTTTTTCTGACGTACATTATGTTTTCGTAGATGTATTGACAATATAGCAAAATACCATAAGACATTATACTGTAAAAGTAACTAAAATAAACCAGTCTAGCGGTATCTACATCAGTATATTGACGGATTTTTCTAATGGCATATGCTGATGAACTTAGCCGCCCCGCAAGAGAAGCCCATTGTAGCCTTGAATCAAGCGTAATCCCCAGGAAAACCGTTTTATCTACAAATTCAAGTTTCTATTTATTCAATACAGCTAGCTGTTGCCCGTGGCTTCGCCCGCGTGGAGTTCGGTTACTGTCCCACTGGATCAAAATAAAGGAATAACTATCACAATCACCATCACAATCACTATCACAATCACTATCACAATCACCATCACAATCACCATCACAATCACCATCACAATCACCATCACAATCACCATCACAATCACTATCACAATCACTATCACAATCACTATCACAATCACTATCACAATCACTATCACAATCACTATCACAATCACTATCACAATCACTATCACAATCACTATCACAATCACTATCACAATCACTATCACAATCACTATCACAATCACTATCACAATCACTATCACAATCACTATCACAATCACTATCACAATCACTATCACAATCACTATCACAATCACTATCACAATCACTATCACAATCACTATCACAATCACTATCACAATCACTATCACAATCACTATCACAATCACTATCACAATCACTATCACAATCACTATCACAATCACTATCACAATCACTATCACAATCACTATCACAATCACTATCACAATCACTATCACAATCACTATCACAATCACTATCACAATCACTAGCACAATCACTATCACAATCACTATCACAATCACTAGCACAATCACTATCACAATCACTATCACTATCACTATCACAATCACAATCACAATCACAATCACAATCACTATCACAATCACTAGCACAATCACTATCACAATCACTATCACAATCACTATCACAATCACTAGCACAATCAATATCACAATCACTATCACAATCACAATCACAATCACAATCACAATCACTATCACAATCACTATCACAATCACTATCACAATCACTATCACAATCACTATCACAATCACTATCACAATCACTATCACAATCACTATCACAATCACTATCACAATCACTATCACAATCACTATCACAATCACTATCACAATCACTATCACAATCACTATCACAATCACTATCACAATCACTATCACAATCACTATCACAATCACTATCACAATCACTATCACAATCACTATCACAATCACTATCACAATCACTATCACAATCACTATCACAATCACTATCACAATCACTATCACAATCACTATCACAATCACTATCACAATCACTATCACAATCACTATCACAATCACTATCACAATCACTATCACAATCACTATCACAATCACTATCACAATCACTATCACAATCACTATCACAATCACTATCACAATCACTATCACAATCACTATCACAATCACAATCACTATCACAATCACTATCACAATCACTATCACAATCACTATCACAATCACTATCACAATCACTATCACAATCACTATCACAATCACTATCACAATCACTATCACAATCACTATCACAATCACTATCACAATCACTATCACAATCACTATCACAATCACTATCACAATCACTATCACAATCACTATCACAATCACTATCACAATCACTATCACAATCACTATCACAATCACTATCACAATCACTATCACAATCACTATCACAATCACTATCACAATCACTATCACAATCACTATCACAATCACTATCACAATCACTATCACAATCACTATCACAATCACTATCACAATCACTATCACAATCACTATCACAATCACTATCACAATCACTATCACAATCACTATCACAATCACTATCACAATCACTATCACAATCACTATCACAATCACTATCACAATCACTATCACAATCACTATCACAATCACTATCACAATCACTATCACAATCACTATCACAATCACTATCACAATCACTATCACAATCACTATCACAATCACTATCACAATCACTATCACAATCACTATCACAATCACTATCACAATCACTATCACAATCACTATCACAATCACTATCACAATCACTATCACAATCACTATCACAATCACTATCACAATCACTATCACAATCACTATCACAATCACTATCACAATCACTATCACAATCACTATCACAATCACTATCACAATCACTATCACAATCACTATCACAATCACTATCACAATCACTATCACAATCACTATCACAATCACTATCACAATCACTATCACAATCACTATCACAATCACTATCACAATCACTATCACAATCACTATCACAATCACTATCACAATCACTATCACAATCACTATCACAATCACTATCACAATCACTATCACAATCACTATCACAATCACTATCACAATCACTATCACAATCACTATCACAATCACTATCACAATCACTATCACAATCACTATCACAATCACTATCACAATCACTATCACAATCACTATCACAATCACTATCACAATCACTATCACAATCACTATCACAATCACTATCACAATCACTATCACAATCACTATCACAATCACTATCACAATCACTATCACAATCACTATCACAATCACTATCACAATCACTATCACAATCACTATCACTATCACTATCACTATCACAATCACTATCACAATCACTATCACAATCACTATCACAATCACTATCACAATCACTATCACAATCACTATCACAATCACTATCACAATCACTATCACAATCACTATCACAATCACTATCACAATCACTATCACAATCACTATCACAATCACTATCACAATCACTATCACAATCACTATCACAATCACTATCACAATCACTATCACAATCACTATCACAATCACTATCACAATCACTATCACAATCACTATCACAATCACTATCACAATCACTATCACAATCACTATCACAATCACTATCACAATCACTATCACAATCACTATCACAATCACTATCACAATCACTATCACAATCACTATCACAATCACTATCACAATCACTATCACACTCACTATCACAATCACTATCACCGTAATCACAATCATCATCACCTTTATCACAATCATCATCTCTGCTTCACAATCATCACAATAAATCAACAATAACCCTGTATAGAAGTCGAATCTCAAAATAAATGCTATATTCGTAATCAGCACCCCTGATAATGTCGGTATCGACACCCATATTGATTTTTAGACATTTCAACCTCATCGCACCCCAATAGGGGATGATGGTATTTCAGGTCCGCCATATTCAATCTTAAAATCGTTGTTTTTGTAATACACCATACAAACTATACCAATGTTGATTTTCAGACTTTGTCACCCCATTTCCCCCTCTTAGGGGTTAAATTCTGAAAAAACCCGAAATCCGTTTCTACTCATTTACTAATAGGAGCACTCCTGTGAAGTTTCGAATAAAATAGTCTAACTATTCTTATTTCCCCATACAAAATTTGGAGTCCCGTTTAACCCCCTTAGGGGTTGAATTTTGAAAAATCCTTTCTTAGTGCACCCCTAGACCAAATAAGGAACCTACTTGCCAAATTTGGAAGCTGTAGACCCAGCGGTTTAGGCAGTGCATTGATTTTTAGACTTCGTCACCCCATTTCCCCCTCTTAGGGGTTGAATTCTGAAAAAACCTGAAACACGTTTCTACTCATTTATTAATAGGACCACTCCTGTGAAGTTTCGAAAAAAATTGACTAACTAATCTTGTTTCCCCATACAAACTTTGGAGCCCCGTTTAACCCCATTAGGGGTTGAATTTTGAAAAATCCTTTCTTAGTGCACCCCTAGACCGCATAAGGAACCTACTTGCCAAATTTGGAATCTGTAGACCCAGCGGTTTGGGCTGTGCCTTGATAGATGAGTCAGTCAGTTTCTTCTTTTATTTATTTAGATTATATCACAATCACAACTTTTAACATTCGGTAAAGCGAATCTTATGCATTTAGTCTTTTTTTCATTTAATACTAAATTGTTTGCTGTGAACCAATTTTAGACCTGAAGTAGGGCATTATTCACGTCATCTAGATTTTGGGCCCGTCTATTTATCTTAAAAATTAGGGATGTGTCATCAGCGAATAAAACCTATTTTTTTATTCATTAGGATGACACATTTATTTCATATCACCATCAGATGTAGGTACATTGTGTAACTTGTAAGGTGGCTGCCTCCGGTGGTACAGCAGATCGAAGCTGCAGCTATGCGGCAAATACCTACAAGTGTAGTTAGGTACCACAGTCGGGGCAGGTAATTACAACAAGAAGTATGGAGGGCCGTGGTGCCGCGCCGACCGGTTTGCAATTTTTTGTGTGCCTCTCGCTCGACGTCATCTACTACTGGAGGCGACGTCGCCGTCACACTGCCGCCATGCCATGACGCACGCGGCCTTTTTTTTTCGGATGGGAAATCATCAAATGACTTCTCCCGCTCTGGGCGGAGCAGGAGGGAGTGTCAGACTTTTACTGACTAAAACCCATCCATGTTCCTTCCTCGCCCTTTGTGTTCCGGGGCCACGGTATCTCTTTCGAATAGTCCCGCACGCGGCCTAGCAAGCAGACTAGCGCCACAAAGTACAGAGGTAAACAGAAGGCCGGCCTCATACAACGAGCAACAACAGACGCACGCGCACAACACGCGGTCACGCGTACGCGCTGCTACTTTGCGATCCCATTCGAATGCAAGTCGTCTGACACAGCGCTTGAGCTCGCTGAACGTGAAGCGTGTCTACAAGGGCGTGTACCTTCTGTAACTACCTACATTGTCGGGTAGGACTCCACACACATGCACTTACATCACACATACACGCGCAGTATGTATGCATACTTTTCCTAGCCAACGGTTTTGCGCTAAATGCAAACGACGAGACGCAATGGGGAGACTACTCGACTGGTAACGCTTTGTTTTGTTTATCGTGTCTTAAGCGGCCACATGTCTGCATCGTAACCATCGGACGCATCGCTTCAAATGGATCTTAGTAGGTATTATTTGTATAGAAAGTCACACAAGTGCGTTTACTGATCCGCACCGTACGGATCGCTCGAATCTGCTTATCGGCAATGCCGAATCATCAGCAATCCGATTGCTGGTAGTTGCGTCGGCAAATCCGACCGCTGCCGATACAGTGGACGCATTGGGAAAAATTCATCCGTTTGATAAGATGCGTCCAATGCTTACGATGCGGACATGTGGACGCTTACCATTTGCCAGCGGCGCCAAGCCGGGCTGATTTAAACCGTCTCGCTAATCAGCAGCCGAAAGCTTGTGTCGCTGCAGCTCTTAGTATGGTTGGAGTTGGAACCCGAACCGATCAGTTCCACTGTGCACGATGTGTGTTATTGCTGGGACGTCTATTGAATTATTGACCGTTAGTGTCGAGGACGTTTAGGTCATGTTGAGGTTTCAAAGCGCATACAATGCTTACATATCATGAAGCGCAGTGGCGAGTAATTTTAGCACATACTCGGATCGGCGCAGGCGCAGGTTTGCCTCCGGCCTCAACATAGCAGCATAGCACACGCCATACCTGCATGCCGCTGCCGTGTGATATTCATCTCGTTGTCCTACCATGTCGTAAGTGCGCAACACAACACTACACCCCACCGACCACATACAGTACATCATCATCACTATTCATACCCATTAGAAAAGTGATGATGCTTGCGCCCCGATGGGTGCAGCGATGTGGCGCGAGTGCTCTAACAGGTTCCGGAGCTACAAGTAGACATCGTGCGACGTCAGTTAGAGATCATTTTCACTCTGTTAGGTAGGTACCGGCCAGCCAGCGCATGGCACATCGAGTTCCGAAAGGCACTAGGTGCCGACCTAGTGCCTTTCGGAACTCGATAAACTAATTACCTACTAGTATTGTCATGTGGCCTGACAAGGCTGGCTGATAAGGTCCGTGCCATTTAATGTCAAAAAAGGCAGGTATAAATAAATGGTCAAAGTTGAACGGTTAGAAATAAAAACGTAATCCTATGATTACGTTTTTATTTCTAACCATTCAACTTTTCAGGATGGAATTTCCCATCCACAATTTCGTTACATATTATAGATACCTATTCTGCAAGTATACCTTTGTTAATACAGGATGTAGGTAGTAATTGTAAAGCAGCAAGCACTACAGGGGATTTGTAAAGGATTATAATGAACTGAATGCGGGCTCCAACCAACGAGTGCCGAGTGCGGAGACTGCCGGGAGAGCGGAACAACAGAACAATCTGCGACGCGCAAAACAATATCATTAAATCTCATTTCTTTAACGGTAAATCAGTAATTTAATCAGTTTAAAACATGAACGACATTCGTAGTATCGAAAACATTACTCCACAGAATACATTACGTGCACTAACATGCAAGTGCAACCCAGTATCGCAAACCTGCGGCCGAGCCGGCGGCGCCCCGTGCGAGCGCCGCCAGACCGGCGAGCGCAGTACCCGCAGTACCTGAGGCGAAGTCGCCGCGCGCCGCGCCGAGCAGCGCCAGCAGTAGCGCCGCGAACGCCGCCGCCGGCCAGCCGGCCCGCCCGGCCGCCATCCTTTGTCTTCTCACGCTCCCGTGTTCACTTGCATACCCGAACCCGTACACATACAGCCCTTAACGTTACGGACGACTCCACCAACTTGCTCCTTGGGATCTTCGAATTATGTTGCAAATGTTGCAATGGATCTCGATCTATTTCTGTTTACTATCGACGCTATAAAAACTCGTTACAATGACTGGAACTTGATATCAATAATCACTATGATTGAGGAGTAGGTTCAGGATTGTTTTTATAAGGTAGTCAATTAAAACTGATTTATCGCGGTGTAATTAAATAAGTTCTATTTGCTTTTCCAGCGACACAAACAAACAAATTCATCTCGACATAGTACTCAACACTCGACAGGACACCGACGGACGGCGACACTGGACTGTTTTTTTTAATCTATGGTACCAATGTTGCGAGATGACCATGTTTTATTTCTGACAAAGTAGAAATATTATGGTTTGACTTGAGAGGGTTATACGACCTTTTTCTGATGTGCACAAGAACTGTATTTTCTTTGTTATAAGTTATTATTAAATCTTACGAAGCCGATGATTTCGCATTTAGGTTTGCCAGTTTTAAATGATACAGTAAGTCTGTGTCACTAAACATCTATCTGCCTTGAATATCTACGTTGGACCCTAAAACCCAATTCCGAAATCACAAGAGGCCCTTCGTTAAAAATAGCAATAAGGTATTTATGTCGAAAATAATAACTGAACATTTGCAACACCAACCGATTCTGTCGAGGGGCGAACTGACAAATGTCAATTTGGACAAATCACAAAATCGATTTACAATTTTTTTGAAGGTTTCTGCGGTAATTGTCTTTTATCCTATAAATTTTATTTTGAAACCTTCAACAAAGTGCTAAGGTTTGTAGACTTAAACCAGTGATTTATTGTTCAGATAATCGACATATAGCTAGGAGAGCTAATAAATTATGTAATGAAATCTTTTATAGGTTAGGTTTCATAAATGAATTGAATTCTAAAAAAAGTTTTATTAGTGGCAGCAGATTCGCCCTAAATATTTTACTTAGAACTGGCCAAATAAAGGTGCCGTGTAAGTACTAGGCGTTGTGTATTTATTTGTATTGTGTTCATAGATGGGTGGACACGATCATGGGCCTCCGTACAAAGTCCCGGACTTCAAACAGTTCACTACCAAGGGCATCCCTCAGCTGGAGGAGCTAGAGGTAGCGCTCCAGAAGAAGGGGCTGAAGGATCCCTGGATCAGGTGATGACAACTACTGCTTTATTGTAGTCACAAGCACCAATATGTTGACGCTTTCCTAAACTTATAAGCAATTCTCGCGAGAAATAACGAGATAGGATCTTTTTAATAGAAATGTGAGCACCATTTGATTATACTAGTTCATAGCAACATGAAATATTAATCAGAACAATAGGAGAAAAACACTTTGTGTTTACCTATTGGTGCTTATGACAATAAATATTTTGTTTTACAGTAGGTTTTTAGGCATTGTCTTTGTGCTGTTCTACCTGAGCTTAAAGTAGCATACCAAATTCAAGTTTTCAGTTTCGAAAGTATTATTATTGCTCAGATAATTGGAGGTAAACTTCTCATTTAGGTTGCGTTTCCACCAGAGATGAGAAAGCATGCGTAGCGAAGGATGTGTGTGTTAGTTTCACACACATCTGCTATGCATCCTCGCTCATCTCAGGTGGAATCCCTGCCTTAGGGAATTTTCTTAGTGAAAAACTGTCCACCTGTCCGATCTGTGATGGTATTAGTATCCAGATGACATTTTACAAGAAAAAAAAATTCCCAATAAACCTAAATAAACTGTACCAAAATGAGGAAGCTTACATGGCAACTAAGGGGTGTGGGCAGTGTCTCCCGCTAGTTGATTGTCAATTTTATTGTTGCCGAAATTGTAAAGGTGTTGTCAAATTTTAGAAGTTTGTAGGTTTTAGGGAAATGGTGGTAATTTGGGGCACAAAAATCATAACAACATGATGCCTGTAATCCTTGAAGGATTAGGTAGAGGTGTGCCTAATAGTACACCCACATTTCGCCAGTTATGTTAGTCACATGTAACAGGGGCGACCCTATTGCCATCAACCGGACACAAATCCAGACTCACACAGATCCAGACAGGGCTGTGACTGAATTCCTGATGGAACAACCCAATAACTTTGCGCGAGCTGGGACTCAAAGCCAGAAGCTCATGCTCTACAGTCGCGCTTTAGACCACTAGACGAACGACGCAGGCACATATATCATGAATAGTATAATATACATCCAGGAATGAGGCGTGGCGGTACCACCCCGGCTTCGGCAGCAAGTGGTCGCGCGCCAACAAGGCGCTGTTCCGCGGCGCGCCGCTGGGCCTGGCGCTCGCGGTCCTCACCACCGTCCTCGGCAACATGCTCGGCGCCAAGGACGACCACCACCACCACTGAGCTGCCACTCTGTCCGCTTCTGTTACTTACTCCTAGTGTCAGTCTTTACTAAAGCTAAATAATATATTTTGATGTTAAAACATTTATAATTTTTTTCCATTGGTATTGGGATTGTGGTAGCTATGGTTTGCAAATAATAAATCGTATAACTTATTACTTTTTATTAACACATCAGTCAGTCCCGCTTGCTCAATATAACAAGTAGCTACTTACAATTCTCTAGCCCAACTTCTTTTCTCATATTCTACCTACACCTTCTGATAACATTTAGACATTTATAAAATAAAAGACAATTTTATATATATATATTTTGGATATGGCCTTGCAGGTCAAGTAAGATTTTCATAAACGGAACAAAGTTGCTTAAGGTGGATGCTCCAGGGTAGCCCGTGAAATTCGAATTTTCTTGCGTTTTTTGCAATTTGCAGGCCAGTGCTAGGTTGTATGTTGATTTAAATATTGTTCGAGACTATATGACGTATGTAGTTATAGAATTATAATCATCAATACCACCCTCCAAGCTCATAAAGGTGCAGGAATTACTTTTTCAAAGTCATTCCTGCACCTTAATGCGCTTGGAGGGTTGTATTGATGATTTTGATGATTATAATTCTATATCTAGTCTTACAGTCGCGAACAATATTTTAATCAACGTACCAACTAGCACTGGCCTGCAAATTGCATAAAACGTAAGAAAATTTGAATTTCGCGGGCTGGTTGGGGCATCCACCTTAAGTAGACATGTCGGGAAAGATGAATCATAATATTACATTGTAAGAAGTGAGTACATAGAAAACGTGTTAGCACTGTAACGTTGCAGCAGTGTGTGAGGTGGAGGGGGCGCTCACGCCGCTCACGTGGAGCGCGGCTTGAGGTCCTCGTAGCAGGCGCGCAGGTAGATGTAGTTCTTCTTGGCCGGGTTGAAGTGCTCGTGGCCCTGCGGCAAAGGCACACAACACATGCGATGGTTATAAACGGTGTAAATAGATCCTTAACGAAGCCGAAAGGCACTTGGTCTCCCCGTCATTGCGATCATTCTTTTGTTCTGGACCATACCTAGGAAGCTACTAGATACGGACTTGTCGGAGGTTAAAGTTCCAACTTTTTCGCAAGTTTTTTTAGATGAGTAAGTACTAGTTTTTATAAGGTCATAATAATACATTAAATACCTCCTTAACCCGTTTACTATACTATACACACAAATAAACCGATAATCATAATATTGCACTACAAAGAAACAATTCGTTTGATTTGTAGTTGTTATAAGTTATATCGAAACTAGCCTACGTCGCAGATTTGGAAACAAACTGTCTTTAAGACAGTCTTGTCTCAAGTGTGCGGTAGCCCTAACAATAGAAATGGAAAGTCATAAATAGCGAGACTAACAGGAAGAAAATACGTAATACTAGCTATACATTAAATACAGCATGTGGTCCTAAAAGCTCTAATCAGGAAGTAGCTCAAGAATTTGTAAATTTCTTTACCGATATACCGTTAAAAACTACGGAGGCTCTTAATTCCTCTCCTGAAGTCTCAATTGATTTATTAAAGGCGAATGTGTCTGGATGCCAGGCTGAATTTAAATTTGAACACATAAACCCTATGATAGTTATTAAAGCTTTCCGGCAAATAAAAATCAAACTGACCGAAGATCTATGGGGAATGTCTATCAAAGTTTGTACATCCATACTTGAGACTATAGCTCCTTACTTAGCTTTAATTTTTAATTTGTGCGTAGACCAAGGAGTTTTCCCTGATTTAATGAAATACAGTAAAGTCATACCTCTTTTCAAATCCGGGGATAGTAAAGATACTAATAATTATAGGCCTGTATCCGTGTTGCCAGTTTTTAGCAAGGTGTTCGAAAAGGTAATGCTTAATCAAATGCTCCATCATTTTAACACCAACAGAATCTTACACGATCAACAGTATGGTTTCACAAAGGGACGTTGTACAACTGACGCTGGTGTAACTTTAATAAAGCACATATTTGCGGCGTGGGAAGAGTCCCAAGACGCTGTAGGAATATTTTGTGACCTCTCCAAAGCATTTGATTGTGTAAATCACGACACATTACTTTTGAAACTTGAGCATTACGGACTAGGTAAACTTGCACTTAGTTTGGTAAAATCTTATTTGAGTGATAGACAACAATATATTCAAATAAATGGTGTTAATTCACAGGGTTTAAAAGTCAAAATGGGGGTTCCGCAAGGCTCAATATTGGGTCCTTTCCTCTTCTTAGTATATATAAATGATCTACCGTATTTACTGAAAAACCAACCTCAAAATATGGTGTTATTTGCCGATGACACTTCCCTAATTTTTAAGATAAATAGACGAGCCCAAAATCTTGACGACGTGAATAATGCCCTAATTCAAGTCCATAATTGGTTCACAGCAAACAATTTGGTACTCAATGAAAAAAAAACGAAATGCATAAGATTTGCTTTACCGAATGTCAAAAGTAGCGATTGTGATATAGTATTGAATAAAGAGAAACTTGAATTCGTAGATAAAACGGTTTTCCTGGGGATTACGCTTGATTCAAGGCTTCAATGGGGTTCTCATTTAACATCTCTGGCGGGGCGGCTAAGTTCAGCAGCATATGCTATTAGAAAAATCCGTCAATTTACTGATGTAGATACTGCTAGATTGGTCTATTTTAGTTACTTTCATAGTATAATGTCTTATGGCATTTTATTATGGGGACGGGCTGCAGACATTGAATCTATATTTATTCTGCAAAAAAGAGCCATCAGAGCCATATACAATCTTCGTAGGCGCGATTCTCTGAGGGAACTGTTTAAGGAAATTAACATCATGACGGTACATTGTCAATACATCTACGAAAACATAATGTACGTGAGGAAAAATCTACATATTTTGGTAAAAGAGGTGACAGACACAATTACAGTACTAGAAATAGGGACCAATTAGTTCAGCCAGGCTTCAGACTCGCTAAAGTAGACTCTTCTTTCATGGGGTACTGTTTGAGATGCTATAATAAAATTCCACAAAGCATTCTTGAACTGAATGAAACAAAATTTAAAACATGCATTAAACGCACATTGAGTAAGCAAGCATATTACAAATTGGACGATTATATCGCTGATAAAAATGCTTGGCGCAATGCCGGTCCTGCTCCACAAGGACAGGGGCGCATAAATGGATAGCACTAATTGTATTGTTGGAGCTGCTGAAGATTGTACAACTATCTTTGCATTGTATAGATTCAATCTCTTTAGTATTATATAATCGCATAGCCCATATTGTGTGAGTGCTATGTACTAGAATGCTATCAGTCGCTGGAAACCTACGTCTTTTCTTGACTTGAATGTGCCCTGGCGGTTGAGAATATGTCATGCTCACTCAAAAGTCTCGCTGATGGTGGCGCATGTGTCGGATCATTTAGTTCCCTTCAAAATGGTTGAGTTGAATGGTGCTGATCTATGCGTCATGTCCGTGAACGGGCGCTGTCAGTTGTGACTGGTCATCTCTCAGTTGCCATGGCTTATTTTAATGAATTATTTTAGTTTTTGAATTGTTTTTTTTTTCTGTTTTGTTTTACTGTGGACACTTTTAACGTGCACATCTTGCTACATTGTTCTCACATAATATACCATCTCAACATGAATGATGTAACCAAGATTTTGTAACAATATTCTGATTTAAAAGAATGTCCATGGAGTTTCTTGCCCGTTCTTCTCCATAGAGATCTACGCTAGGGAATGGGCAACTACAGTACTTTCACAGTTTTTATGCCTTGTGACTGGGACTGTAGCTACATTTAATTTTCATCTTTGTTTCGACAGTTCAAAAGTGCCTGTAACTGGCCTACTTGAAATAAATGCTTTGATTTTGATTTTGATTTTGAATAAAAGTCGCAAATTCGTAGATCCAATATTCAGAAAGTAATAAAGGTTTAACCATGGCCGCGCGGTCGGCACATGGAGAACCGCGCGGCCACGCAGTTTTCTTAAGCGGAGCTTAGTAGAGCTGTGGTAGAGGTCCCATTCTTTTTGCTACACTGGTACGATTTCGAAGAAACTGTAGACAGTATGAATAAAGCCCTAATGTTTGGATTTCACGACCAACAGCACTTAAAACCTTTAAGTTAGAAGTAGGGTGACCAAGATTTATGGTGCGTCAATCAGACATTTCCAAAAGCGTCGTTTTATTATTATCACATACGTAATATCTAATATCATAATGAGGGAATAATTATTTAGTATAAAACTAACCTTTCGGTACCTACCTTCTTGACCATTAGGGGATTGACACTCTTTTGTGTTTTTGACAATTATATCAATAGGTAGGTATCGGTATCAGAGTTGAAGTGAAAGGCGTATGTCGTGTCTTTTTTTGGCATAACGAAAGCGAGCGAGATAGACATACGACTTTCCGAATCGAAATCGAATCGAAGCGTTTGTGAATAGCTATCACTGTCCTCAGCTTTGGCAACGATACCTACGATACTAAAAACAGCTGAGAGGGATAAAACACCATGTGGGACTCACCCCCCCGCCCCACTCGTCTTTTGTTTCGTTTTTGGTTGTCGTTACGTCTCGCTCTGGTGCATAAATCGAGACAAACAAACGCACGCGCAAAATGACATTTTTGTGAAGTTATTTGGAACGGCTTATCTCACGGATATCGGATATCTATGGCTTACCCGCAAAGCAAGCACACTGGCATACACATGCAATACACTTTTGCAAAAATACCTGCAAGCTACCAACTGCAGTAGGCTATCTATGCGTCATCATTAAAAACAATAAGTACTTACATCAGTTTTTTAAACGAACGCTTGAATTATTAAAATAGCAGTGTATATGTCGGCGGCATATTGTACAACCCGTCATTTTGTAATCTGCCTAGTCAGATTGTACCTAAACTATCGAAGTGAAACCGTCAAATGCATGCGACGGACCTCGCCTCGCGTGCTGTGGAGGGAGAGGTAGGGGAGGGGGACCCCTTGTCCCCTGGTACCACTCCCATGAAAAGATAATGCACCATTCCTGAGAAAAACCAATGAATGTAACCAAACGTTAAAACACTTTATATTCGCCTAAAAAGCGTAGTCGACGGAGCGGGGCTCCTATTTCTGTCTGCAGTGTTTAAAGGAACCTAACGTGAAGGTGCCCCAAGTCCTGATTATGGGGGCAGAGATACTTTGATCGCATGCATTTCACTTCGACAGTTTACAATCTGACTAGGCAGATTACAAAATTACAGGTCATTTTACATCATAAGGAGGTAGGAAGGTATATTTTTTCGTATAAGTAGGTACTAATCGAATAGACAATCATTAATCCTTTTTACAATAAAAGGTACATGCATATTTATCTTAAAAAAAAAATATAATGTCTGATTGATGCGCCATAAATCTTGGTCACCCTACTTCTAACTTGCATTATAGCATTTAAGTGCTGTAGGTCGTGAAATCCAAATATTAGGCCTTTATTAGCTGTTAAGTTTGAACTCGATGATAAGTCATTCGTCGTTTTTACCCGCGCTAGAATTGTTTGGCACACTCCGTGGCCTGAACGGCTCGATAGATTTTAGCTTAGAGGTGTCGTTAGATTCGTATTTACTGTGAAAGTGACACTGGGTATATAAAAATAAAAAAAACGACACTCCATTGACAGTGTCTTTGTCAACAACTTGAGTTATGCGGACGACATAGTGCTGTTGGCGCCATCTGTCGGCGCACTGAGGAAGTTGTTACAGTTGTATGAAACATAAGCCTTATATGATACAATGATCTTATGCCTTATATGAATGAATGAAAACAACATAAATTCACTCTTGTAACCAAGAGTGAATTTATGTTGTTTTCAAAAGTCAATCTTGGGCCCGACTCTGTTCCCCCTGTGATGTTGAATGGTGATACTCGTAACAGGGTTAGTCAATTTAAATATTTGGGTCACTTGGTGAGTGCTGACCTTAAAGATGACGCAGATTTTGATAGGGAGCGCAGGGCGTTGATGGTGAGGGCTAATATGTTGTTCAGAAGATTTGCGTCTTGTTCCAAACAAGTTTAAATTACCCTATTCAAGGCGTATTGCCAAAACTTCTATGTCAGTAGCTTATGGACAACATATTCTCTTAAAACCCTCAACACCTTGCGCGTCCAATATAACAATGCCTTCAGAATACTATTGCGGCTCCCACGTTTCTGCAGCGCATCTGCCATGTTCATGAAGGCTCGAACGGACGGATTCAAAGCTATACTGCGCAAAAAAGTTGCTACGTTATTGAGCAATTTCGTGCTAGCGGCAATGGCATTCTGGCGGTCATTGCGGACAAATTTACTGCCCTATTTTATGTCATCACATTAGGGTACTGACAAAAAGGAACAACACGAAATGATGATGATTAATTAATTTATTATTCATCATCATCATTTCAGCCGGAAGACGTCCACTGCCGGACATAGGCCTCCCCCAAGTGTCGCCACATTGACCGGTCCTGTGCGAATCGCATCCAGCGGATTCCCGCAACCATCACCAGGTCATCGGTCCACCTAGTGGGAGGCCTTCCAACGCAACGTCTTCCGGTTCGCGGTCGCCACTCCAGAACTTTTCGGCCCCATCGGCCATCCGTTCTGCGAGCAATGTGCCCTGCCCACTGCCACTTAAGTTTGGCAATTCTTCGCGCTACGTCGGTAACCTTGGTTCTCTTGCGGATGTCTTCATTTCTGATTCGATCGCGCAAGGAAACTCCGAGCATAGCTCTCCACTGTCCTTTGGGTGACTTTAAGCCTTCTGATAAGGCCCATTGTGAGCGACCACGTTTCGGTCCCGTATGTTATCACTGCCAACACACACTGGTCATAGACTTTCGTCTTGAGACACTGCGGTAAGTTGGACGAGAAGATACCGCGCAACTTCCCGAACGCTGCCCAGCCGAGTCGGATTCGACGATTGACCTCTTTCTCGAAGTTAGACCTACCTAACTGGACTGTTTGTCCCAGGTACACATAATCTACAACTTCGAGTGTAGAGTCTCCGATCTTGATAGGAGTAGGTGTGACATGGGCATTCAATATGACCTTGGTTTTGATCATGTTCATTTTAAGACCCACTCTTCTGGAAGCTCTACTGAGGTCATCGAGCATCGTACTGAGGTCCTCCATGGTCTCAGCCATGACCACTATATCGTCGGCAAACCGAAGGTGAGTGAAGTACTCGCCATTGACGTTGATGCCTAGCCCTCTCCAGTCCTTTTTTTGTCGTAGTGAACAGACGTATCGAACAATTATTGCAATAAACAAATAATCACTTGCGAAATTGTGACCTAGTTACAAATAGCCATTAGTAAAGCATACTTGTACAGTACATTTGTGTAAGGTGTATTATTAGTAGAAATGACCGGTGTTTAAAAGGAACAATATATTATCCTGGTTCATGATGGAGTACAGTCCATTCAACCGGAGTAGTAAATGTGTTCGCTCCCCGCCTTCTACACCTGTGCCCAGCACCAGTGCACCTCTGCCCGGGGTCGTACCCACCTCTACCCCTGTTCCCCTTTGCCGTACCTACCTCTACCCCTGTGCCCGTTGCCGTACCCGCCTCTACCCCTCAAGCGCCTATCCAAAGGAACGATGCCCCTGCAGTTGTTTCGACAGCAGAACTTCAGAACTGGATGGCGATTATTGAACAGAACCTGAAGGAGGTGTGCGCTATTGCTAATGAGGGAAAGCTGAATGTGGAGCAGAAAACGCGCATCATTAACTTAACCCGGAAGATTAGTTACGGGACCTCGCAGATGGCCGTCATGTACCAGTCCGTCAAAACTAAAGCCCTGCAATCGCAATACGCCGTCAGAACTCTGGAAAATCAACTCGATCTTTCGCAGCAGCTACAGAACCTTAAGCTGAGTATAGAAGAGTCGACGAAACCTGCCCAGGGATCTTCCTTTGCTGACATGGTGAAGAAAGGTGCCAACAATTTTATCCAGCCAAGTCACGTAAGTTCTGTGGCCATCTATCCGAGTGACAAATTGAAGACCAGCGATGAGACGAAAACCCTTGTCCAGAAAATTATCAGACCCGAACAATTGAAACTCCACGTGAGAGGCCTGCGCAAGACGAAGAACGGCGGTGTTATCATCAGCACCGAGACGAAGGATGACATTGAGAAGCTGAGGTAATCGGTGCAGCTCACCAAATCAGGCCTAACAGTCGACGAGCCCCATAAAAGAAAGCCTAGGGTTGTAATTATAGGAGTGCCTACAGACATGCAAGAAAATGAGGTTTTTACCTGTGTGTACAACCAGAACTTAGCCGAAAAACTTCAGGATTGCAGCCTTGAGACGTTCTTGAGCCTAATTAAATTAAGTCATAAGTCAGGTAAGAACGACTCTGAGACATGTAATTACATTGTTGAGGTATCTGCAGTCAAACGCAAAGCCCTGATATCACAAGACCGAGTTTTTGTAAATTGGTCATCATGCCCTGTGAGAGACTTTACTTTGGTCACACGATGCTATAAGTGTCAGCAGTATGGACATGCGGCCAAGTCATGTCGACAGACATCGTATACCTGCGGTCACTGTGGTGATCAAGGTCACTCAGTAAAAGAATGTCCAAAAAAGGCTGACGAACCAAAATGCGCTACTTGCTTGCATTTCAAAAAGCCAGACAAGCATAACACAGGTGCTGCTGACTGCCCGGCGAAATTAATGGCTGAAAAAAGGTACATCAATTCTGTAGATTATGGAGGCGCCTAAGAGCGCCGTTAATTAGGTATTTTTCTGCCTTTTTATTTTATATTCTTATTTAAACTACTATTATGATAAATAGTTTAATTAATGATTTAGATAATTTCTGTGTATCCGAGTCCAAAGTTTGTGAAGCTGAAAACTGCAAACAATATCTATCCGGCTACAAATCTCCACTAACCATATTAACACAAAATATTCGCAGTGTTTTTAAGAATTTTGATAGCTTTAGCACATTTCAGCAACGGCTAAACATAAATTGTGACGTTATTGTTTTAACCGAATGCTGGCTTGCCAAACAATATAACATACCACTAATCCCGGGATATAATATGTATAGAAGTACTATAAATTACAACCAAAATGATGGTGTGATAGTTTATGCAAGAAATCATCTGAACGTCTTTGTTGAGGAACCCGGTATGCACGACTGTACCAGATTGTTAGTTAAAATTGGATCAGATTTTGCGATATTAGCATTATATCGACCTCCGTCTTTTAAAAGTACTAGCAATTTTACTGACTCTCTGAATGAGACCTTGCAGAACCTGTCATCCATCAAAAACACGATTGTAATTGGAGATATTAATATCAATATTCTTCCAGGAAGTGCTGATGCTTCTGCTCAGGACTACCTCAACCTATGCGCCTTTCATGGCCTGCTTCCAGCACACAGCTTTCCTACACATCACAGTGGCTCCTGTTTGGATCATATTATGCTTAAATCGAATTTCCCTTCACTAGCACTTGTTGTTAACTCAACAATAACCGATCACAATGCTGCCCTACTAACCCTTTTTTTTTTTTTTTTTTTCCGGATGGGAAATCATCAAATGACTTCTCCCGCTCTGGGCGGAGCGGGAGGGAGTGTCAGACTTTTACTGACTAAAACCCATCCATGTTCCTTCATCGCCCTTTGTGTTGCGGGGGCACGGTATCTCTTGCGAACAGTCCCGCAGCCCCGGCAGGCATCGGCCCTTGCGGACCCCTTCATTGTTGCCGACTCTCTTTGAGGCGCGCGTGGAACACGAACGCGCCGTCGACACGGCCTGTCGTCATGAGACGGACGGACGGCGAGCTAGCCTAAAGCTTCCCGTCCACAGGCCCGCGCCTACGGTGGCCGGAAGCCACCACGCGGCCACCGACGCCCGGGGCGTCTCCCGCGGCGGCCGGGACGTGAGGATCTTTCCCTCTCACGTTCCGCCACCTCCTTCGTTAGCATGACTGCTTCGCAGAAGGAGGCGACGGCGTCCCATTCCATCTCGCTCCGAACCATGGATTAAACCAGGGCCGGGAGCGAGAGGAAACATTAAATTATTTATTTCCTTGTATCAATCGATAAATTCAATATTCGATTTGACCACATCACTACTTGAGTAGCGAAGTACTTTCGGGAATGTTCTATTGAATAGAATCAATCCAAAATCTAAATATATAAAAGAAGAAACTGACTGACTGACTGACTCATCTATCAACGCACAGCCCAAACCGCTGGGTCTACAGATTCCAAATTTGGCAAGTAGGTTCCTTATGTGGTCTAAGGGTGCACTAAGAAAGGATTTCTTCAAATTCCACCCCTAAGGGGGTTAAACGGTGCTCCAAAGTTTGTATGGGAAACAAGATTAGTTAGACTATTTTATTCGAAACTTCACAGGAGTGCTCCTATTGATAAATAAGTATGAAAGGGAGTTTGGGTTTTTTCAGAATTCAACCCCTAAGAGGGGGAAATGGGGTGACAAAGTCGAAAATCAACATTGGTATAGTTTGTAATTATAGTTTGTATGATATAGTTTGTAAATCGTTGTTTTTGTAATACACCATTGCATTACAAAAACAACGATTTTAAGATTGAAAATGGCGGACCTGAAATACTATCATCCCCTATTGGGGTGCGATGGGTTTGAAATGTCTAAAAATCAATATGGGTGTCGATACCGAGATTATCAAGGGTGCTGATTACGAAATTGCCATTTATATTGAGATCCAGAAGATGGTGGATTTGATTTCTATACAGGATTATTTTAGATTTATTGTGATAACGATGATGTTGATTGTGATTACGGTGACAATGATTGTGATTGTGACAGTGATTGTGACAGTGATTGTGACAGTGATTGTGACAGTGATTGTCACAGTGATTGTCACAGTGATTGTCACAGTGATTGTCACAGTGATTGTCACAGTGATTGTCACAGTGATTGTGACAGTGATTGTCATAGTGATGATAATAATTGTGATCATTATGAAATTTGGCACATAGATAGTTTATAACCTGGATTAACATGTAGGATACTATTTATCCCTTTAGTATGAGCCGTGGGACAGTTACCGAACTTCACGCGTGCGAAGTCGCGGGCAACAGCTAGTAAAGTTTATATTAATTGTATAAGGTTGATTTTGACTAACCGTTATATGAAAGCGTTAAGTGACGCGAGTTTCACGATTTTTGTTCACCCAAAAAGTGCTCAACGCGCCTAAAGAAGTTTTCACTTCAAAAAATGTCTTGAAAGATTCGTTAGAAACATTCTTAAAACGTATTTGATTAACACAGCGTGCAGCGGGTCGCATGAGTCTGTCGAGACTGCAACAAATGGTATAGTACAAGAGCCTGACCTTGGACCAGTCGTATCCGACGGCGTATGCGAAGATCTGTCCGTTGTGGTTGAAGGCGCACTTGGTGAGCGGCTGGTCTAGCATCTCCGAGGACTTGAGGCGCGTGCGCGCGTCCTTGTCCCAGAACGAGAAGGAGCCGTCCGAGCCCACCGTGGCCAGTGTGCCGTGCGCCGGGTGGAACGCGATGTCGTTCACCGCGTAGATGTCCTGCACAGGACGCAAACAAGCAGCTCGTTACATTAGTGGAGCACGCACGCTCGAGGGGGAGGGAGGAGAGACTCGCCTGGTAGCCGGTGGTGTTGGCGGGCGGCCGGTGGCACTTGAACGTGAAGTTGTCCTTGGGGTTGGTGGGGTTCACGTACTGGATGGCCACGCGGCCCTCCACGCTGCCCAGCGCAAAGCCGGTGGGCTGCTTGGTCTTCTTGTCGCGGAAGATGGCAATGCAGCGGTGCTGGTGCTTGAGCGGCGACTCCACGCGCTTGAACTCGCCCGGCTTGCCCTCCAGCGTGTACAAGCAGATGCCGCGGTCGGCCGTGCCCACCACGGCCATAGGGTAGTCCTGCACAGACAATAAATGAGCCTTCCGCCGCACTACAGACTGCACTCACACCGAGGGCCCACGCCACCCGCGCTACGTACCACGTCCGCGCAGTAGCAGCGCTCCGACAAGTTCATGTTCATGATGGGAACTGCACTGCGGGTGTCCCAGAACTGAAACACAAGTGCATGTTGTTAGCGAGGCGTGCATGAGTGGTATCATGCGGTGCAGCGTCGCTGTACCTTGAGCGTCTTGTCCCAGGAGGCGGTCATAAGGCAGGTGTAGTTGGGCGCCTTGATCCAGTGGCACGTCTTCACGGGCGCCTCGTGCGCCGCCACCTGCGAGACAACCAACATTGTACATTTGTACTTCTACTAAATGAAAAACTACTAAAACAACATCACAACACCACACGCACGGTTATGCAGAGTTGTACTTGTACCTACAGTTGCTTCAAAAGTTAGTTGACATTTATTATGAAAGTCAAGATGACTGGACCCCGTCAGGTTTTTCCACTATCATGTGAATAGGATTTAATACAATGTTTCTACTATTTCTTACTTACTTCCATAGTAAAATTCTACACTGATTAAAATTCAAAATAATCTACAAAGAAAGTGGTCCTGCTATTTTGATATCAAAATGGCGGGACCAGTATGTTTAAGTTTGAATCGTTATGATACTTCTTTTCAAACTGTAATTTCAATAAAAAAAAAGTGTTTTAGTGTTTATTATACTTACATCATACAGGTTTTCCTTTCATTCCATTTATCATGTTTGTTAGAGAGATATGATTCATATGATTGATTGATTGTTAAAAACCGGCCAAGTGCGTGTCGGGCCACGCCCAGTGTAGGGTTTCGTAGTAGCCCGTTAGCACAATACAGGACGAACCTGTTGGTACAGCGCCATCTAGCGGCAGCTTTGTGAAACTTATGATTACAGTTTTTATTTTCAATGCAAGTCTTTACCCGTTATCCCATGATCTGTCCCCGAAGTAGACACAATAGTTAAACAATGGCGTCTCGACCAAATTGGTCATTTGACAGATCATGATGAAAGAAAGTGACTAACAACAAGCAACTACTTCATCTTAGTCACTTTAAGGTGAATGCTCCAGGGTAGCCCGCGAAATTCAAATTTTCTTACGTTTTTTGCAGTTTGCAGGCCAGTGCAAGGTTGTATGTTGATTAAAATATTAGTCGCTACTGTAAGACGTATGTAATTATAGAATTATTATCATCAAAATCATCAATACAACCCTCCAAGCTCATAAAGGTGCAGGAATTACTTTTTCAAGGTCAAAGTCATTCCTGCACAAATTGCACAAAACGTAAGAAAAATTGAATTTGGCTGGCTACCCTGGAGCATCCACCATAAAGGATTTATTCTAAGGATTTTTTATTTGGTACAAAATTATCCAAGTTCAACGACTATTACTGCTGAACTAATAAAGTTATCTTAACCGCTATACTTTTCCTTTAAAGTTCATGAAATGCACTATCATCATGAATTTCTCCAGAATTTTCAAGCCAGCAGTTTAGCTTTTAGAGGGGGGGCTACTGGAACAAAAATTTGCACTTAAAAGATTAATATTTCGTAAATGGAGTATTAAATCGAAAAGTAGTATTAGCAACCCCTAAGTCATTTTAAAAGACTTGTTCAACGATACCCCACAACATGGAGTAGACGACGAAAAAAAAATTCATCCCCACTGGACAATCTAACCTAAAAAAATATATTTTTTAGGTTAGCTCGCCCAAAATTTTATTTTACTACTTTGTTGGCGCAATTGACATACACACCCCTACAAAATTACAGCTTTCTAGAAGTAACGGACTCTTTGCAAAACCTCGGATAGACAGACAGACAGATGGACATGACGAAACTATAAGGGTTCCTTGTCAGGACCAGGACTACAGAACCTTATTGAGTACAGGTTTTTTTTAACGAATTTTTGTTGGTTCGATTCCCGAGTGTAGCAAGTGAATTTTCGAAAAACTTTGGATACAGATGTGTTTCTTTTACAAAATAAAGGAATGTTTCCTTTGAGTAAAATTTGCTGCCTCCAGTATTTAGAGTAAGTACTTTAAGGTGAGGTTTAAAAATTCCACCCTATATATTGTACAATCGCAATTAAAGTGGAAGGAGGGGTGGGATAAATAAGCTTAAAATAATAATTAATTAAATTTTTGTTCCAAATATGTCACCTGCATTGATTGATTGGAAGCTAGGTCCCAGCACTTGACGCTCTTATCAGTGGATGCCATGAAGATTTTGCTGCCATCCTGCAAACACAATACAGTCAGGTAACACTGAACAGGCATGTTCCAGTCACTGAACAATAAGGTAAGCAGCAGAGAGCAGCACTAGTATAGCATACTGACGTCGTGCCAGGCCACATCGAGGATGGGTCCATCCATGGTCTGCACAGCCTTGGGTACAGTCTTGCCCGACGCCTCCACCTCCCAGCATCGCACCTGCAAGAATGCCGCTTAGTTGACCACTGCCACAAACAATGCAAGCTAACACATCACAGTTTTCATTACTTGATTTAGATAGCAGGACAGGCTCCACTAAACCAATGACCAGTGGCTCAAATAAGCCCTGGATCAAAAGAACCGAAAGTCATGGGGAGACGGTTTTTGCCCAGCAGTGAGATGATACAGGCTAACGGTCACAGTAGTAGTAACTTGTATTGTTTCACAATATTTGACAATTTTGAGTAATAGATAGAATATTCTTTATGATTTACTCACTACAAATTACAGGTATTGCTATGTATCTATAAAACTATAATATAATATAATACAGGTATTGTGAATATCTAAATAGAGTGACACAATGGGCGGTCTTTTCAAGTGTTTTTCAAGTGTTTGACACCCTTTGGATGGATTTAAAGGAGGAGGAGAGACAGTACAGGTAGGTAGTCTGAGGTGTACCATTGTTAGAATAAATACATTCGACTGAATGGCGCAGCGGTAGTGAGGCTGCCTTACGTTCTTAGGGTCCTGGGTTCGAATCCTGATAGGAGCAAACATTTGTGTGATGAGCTTGGATATTTGTTTCCGAGTCGTGGATGTTTATATGTATAATAAGTATGTATTTACAAACAAAAAAGTATCTATGTAGTATAACAACTATCTGGTGTCCACGACACAAGCCTCATTGCTTAGTGTGGCACTAGATGGCGCGGTGTGTAATGTCCAACTATATTTATTTATAAAGGACTATTTTCGTTAAACTCTGCTTGTAATAATATACCCACATGCCATTAGTCTTCGACTACTACTACTAAAAGACTTCCACTCATAACTTTGGTGCCTTAAAATAATTGGTGTTGAGTCAATATTTTGATCAAATACTCATCTATACTAATACCAGCGCGGCTTCACCCGCGTGAAGTTTGATAATTGTCCTATGAGATCATCTTACTCCCGGGATAAAAAGTATTGGATCCGGGCTATTAACTACCTGTGTGCAAAATTCCATCCAAATCCAATCAGTAGTTTTTGTGTGAAAGAGTAAAAAACATCGATCTATATATACTCACACACTTTAGCAATATTAGTAGGAAGTAGGATGTACGGTCGAACAAGCTATTTGGTTTACATTTTACAATGTAATTTGTGGGTTAAACTGTAAACCAAATAGCTTGTTCGACCGTACTAACACTGTGGACTTGTTAGTATCACAATAGTACTCCCATTGTGATACTTACATGAAAATAAATGCCTGAAATAAATGCTATAATAATATTCTGTAATTTAATTTTCTACAATACCTACTGGGAAGGAGACAGATCTCAATAGTGTGGCTCAGTTACAATGCTACGTAATTAGCCAAAGAAAACTGAGTGTCCACTCAGGGAAATGATGATTATTTACGTTACATGCATTTCATTTTGTTGACATAAGCTCATCATTGCCATAATCTCAGAATTGGAATACTGCAGGCATTTCTTTGTTACTGTATATTTTGATAACATAAACCCCCCATGATGACACTCTGACATGGACATAAACATTCCATAGAAAGAAATCCGTTACACCAAGTTTATGAGGGATTTCGTTCTAGATCTTTGACTCTCTCACTCAAATGGTTAAATATGCGACTTCTCCTATAAGGACTAAGTATAGGACGCATTTCTGGGAGACAAGGTATGAGACAAGGGTTTAAGTTCGGCAAGCCGGTGCCACAGCGCCAGTGTTAAAGTGCCGCGAGTCACTCACCCGGCAGTCCCAACTGCCTGACACGAGGAAGGTCTGCGGCAGCGACGGTGGCGAGAACTCCAGCGCCGACACAGTGTCGTCCGGCGGCGAGGTTACCTCCAGGTCCTTGTTCGGGTTGCTCGGCGCGCCGCCCAGCTGATTGAACATTTTACAGCTTATTGTCACTACTAGCTACAAATACAAAGTGGCCTGCACCACAAGACTACATACAATAAAAAAATAGATACTGTATTTATTTAAAAACGCGACTGTTTGTTTTAGTTGTTTTGACTTTTTGAATTTGAAGGTTAGGTGTTGTGCACAGTCCCTATATATTACTATTAATACTAAACTCTATGACAGCCCTGCACAGGCCACCCACAGAGTACATGGAGACTTATTTTGTGTGAATTTATTTATAAAATATTAATATTTTTTTATTTTGAGCTTTTTAGATTTAACAATTTTATAGGTTCTAAAGTCCGATTTTTAACCATGTTTTTTTGTTTTTATAATTTACTTTTATCCATAAAATCTATTCTTTGGCCGAATCATAGAGTATAGTAATATAAAGGGAAGGCCAAGGAACTCATATACTAACTGGAATGAATGCAAACAAAATGCTAAAAAGATGAAAAAAAAACTATCTCAAAAGTTTAGTTTCAAATTGTACAATGGATTCAATAGAAAAGAAACGATCCGGTCT
Source organism: Xestia rhomboidea (assembly GCA_963853795.1). NCBI lineage: Eukaryota > Metazoa > Arthropoda > Insecta > Lepidoptera > Noctuidae > Xestia > Xestia rhomboidea. Next base: position 19,751,717 of record OY970774.1, read on the forward strand.
AAGATCTAAGATAAGGTCTCATCATTACTAACAAAACGAGCCCAAACTTGGCTCACCTAGTACAACACATCGAGGAGTTCCAGTAGCAGTCACCGAAGTACACCTTCAGGTCACTCCATCAGGTCCGGAGGTAAGGTCTCATCATTACTTACAAAACGAGCCCAAACTCGGCTCACCTAGTACAACACGTCAAGGAGTTCCAGTAGCAGTCACCGAAGTACACCTTCAGGTCGCTCCATCAAGTCCGGAGGTAAGGTATCATCATGACTAACAAAACGAGCCCAAACTCGGCTCACCTAGTACAACACATCGAGGAGTTCCAGTAGCAGTCACTAAAGTACACCTTCAGGTCACTCCATCAGGTCCGGGGGTAAGGTCTCATCATTACTAACAAAACGAGTCCAAACTCGGCTCACCTAGTACAACACGTCAAGGAGTTCCAGTAGCAGTCACCAAAGTACGCCTGAAGGTCACTTCATAAAGTCCGGAGGTAAGGTCTCATCATAACTAATAAATAATAAAAGTTTTACTTTGTCAAGTATCAAATTTGGTTTATCGAATATTTTGTGTGAACAGGCGTTATGTGTCCACTCTCGACAGCAGCCGCGCGTGGACTAAAGTTTCATTCAAAATGCTTGTGCAATAAATCAAGACGGGTATAAAATAACCCCTAATGCATTAATTAATGAAAGAATAGCAAAAATTGTGAAAAAATAAGTTTTGGTTTTCATTTTATCTGAGACTATATAAATCATTTAGATAAAAAAAATCCTTGCATTAAGAATTGATTATGTTTGCCAACATACAGTATTTTTAGAAATAGTAAAATATGTTAATAATAGCACAAAAAATGTACCTAAACTCAACCCTGTACCGTTAATTTTATGGAAAATGGCAACGACAGATCGATTTTACATTATAAAAAACTAAAATTTTCAATGATCAAGTACCTATTATTTGAAGATGAAGAACCAATCTCTACGAGGTAGTTATTAGTTATATTGGATTTTGTTTGGTTATGCCATAAAATTGTACCGAAAAACAGCATACTTTTACCTGATATGCAAACGCGCCCTTAATGTGCTTTTTATTGTATTTAAGTGAAATAGTCCGCTTTAAATATAGTAAAATTATGTTGTGTGAAGGAGTGTAGTAGTGAGGGGTATGCTGGATGTGGAATTTTGTTTTTCAGGTAAGTTTTTTAACTTTGGTTGTTTATTACGACTAGGGTTACCAATGTTTTAGATTGACAAACGGGAAATATCTAATTAAATTAAGTAAGTAAATTCGAAGTTTCGAACATCGTTGTCGTACATAGAAATCAAAAGTAGTTTTTTGTTTTATAAATTAGAAACATCGCACTTGGTGTCGGTAGTAACTAGTTTGCTTTTTAAAGAGAAATATTGAAAAGAAAAGAGTCCGCCGCACCGTGCCGTGCCATGACGGTCCTAAGGATTTTTCCATGCTTTTCCAGCAAAAGAATCCATTTGGCGAGCTGCAAGTGAAAATGATTGGTTTCGGAAGGTAAAATAAAAATTGGCGAATGTTACTTACACATTATAGGTAAACAGTCATAGCATGAATATGCGATTTTCCATGTCTGAAAAAATATTTAATTTTAACGGAGTCCTCGAATCCCCGAATACAAAAGTCATCTGAATAGACAGGTTCAAAATGGATAGTTTGCAACTGGACTGTACAGACATCTTTTTAAGTTATAGGTAATAAGTTAACAGAAAAATTTAATGACATCCACTCTTGTAGCTATCTCGCCTAGAATGCTATTGATTTGCAGGTCATCATCAATAAATAATAAAATAACAGTAGTCTGTAACTGTCTCAAGAGTTAGTATGATTATTGGACACCCTATTAGTTAGTATATAAGTTCCTTGTGCTTACTATACTAACTGGAATGAGGACGGGCAACCCAAAAACGTTCCGATCGAGAAAGCTTCAAGAGTGGATGTTGTCTCTTTCTAATAAGGTGTTCAATAATCATACTAACTCTTGAGACAGTTTCAGACTACTGTTATTTTATTATTTAATGATGATGACCTGTAACTTAATAGCATTCTAGGGGAGATAGCTATATGAGTGGATGTCATTGACTTTTTATGTTAACTTATTACCTATAACATAAATGTATGTCTGTACAGTCCAGTTGAAAACTATCCATTTTGCAACCTGTCTATCCAGACGACTTTTGTATTCGGGGATTATTTTGTCAGACATGGAAAATCGCATATTCATGCTATGACTGTTTACCTTAAATGTTTTAGTAACATTCGCCAATATTTATTTTACCTTTCGAAACCAATCATTTTCACTTTCAGCTCGCCAAATGGATTCTTATATTGGAGAAGCATGGAAAAAACCTTAGGACCGTCATGGCACGGCACGGCGCGGCGTTCTCTTTTCTTTTCAATATTTCTATTTTAAAAAGCAAACTATTTACTACCGACACCATGTGCGAAGTTTCTAATTTATAAAATAAGAATATACCTTTGATTACTAGGTACGACAACGATGTTCGAAACTTCGAACTTACTTACCTAATTTAATTGGATATTTCCCGTTTGTCAATCTAAAACATTGGTAACCATAGTCGTACTAAACAACCAAAGTTAAAAAACTTACCTGAAAAACGAAATTCCACATCCAGCATACCCCTCACTACTACACCCCTTTACATAACACAATTTTACCATAGCTAAAGCGGATTATTTCACTTAGATATAATAAAAAGCACATATATGACTTCAACGCGAAAGTGTATCACTTTCGCGTTGAAGTCATATATGTGCTTTATTGTTTAAATCGGTGACAAGGCAAGACAGAGACACCTTCCACCAATATCGGTTTCTCGCTCGGAACGTTTCTTTTCTATTGACTCTATTTTTATCTATCTTCCATTTTTTATATTTTAGCATTTTGTTCGTACTCATTCCAGTTAGTATATAAGTTCCGTGCTAGCAACTGTTTAAAGCTAGCAGTTGGCAACACTGGTCAAATGTGTCAATGTCAAACTTGACATTGCGATAAAACTATGCCTACTATGCCAAAATTGCCAAATTGCAAAAACAACAATAATTTACGATTCCTTTCAATTCTTAAGATCAAAGAAAACAAGTTACAAAAGCTACAATGAGTAACATACAATACGTTCAAATTAAGGATCTAAAACCCGGCATGAAAAACATAAATGCCGAGTTCATCGTGCTCGAGGTGGGTCCACCGACATTGACGAAGGAAGCGCGGGAGGTGCGCACCCTGCGCGTGGCTGATGCCACGGCGTCGGTGAATCTGTCCGTGTGGGACGAGCCGGGCGCGCTGCTTCAGCCCGGCGACATCGTACGCCTGACGCGCGGCTACGCTTCCCTGTGGCGCTCGGCGCTCACGCTCTACTCCGGCAAGTCCGGCGATATACAGAAAGTGGGCGAGTTTTGTATGCTATTCAACGAGCAGGTGAACATGAGCGAACCGCAGCCGGCACCACTGCCCGCGGCCGCCGCGCCCGCAGCGCCCGACCGCTCCAATGGTGCGCACGCTCCGCTGCGCTCGCTGCAGGCGCCGCCTGCGCCTGCCCCTCCGCACGGCGGCAAGCCCGACCGTTTCGCGCCGCCCGCGCAGGAGCACACCGGCAAGCACGCGCATAAAACGTACGTGCGCGGTCGAGGGCACGCGCGCGGTAACAACCGCAGGTAGCACGCGGTCCTGCCTGCCTTCAGTGCTTTTCAGGATAATGGTGCATTCATTGTGGCTTGATGACTGATTACGGGTTGTGTTTGTGCTGAAACTATGTCCTCATATACTCTAGCATTTAAACAAGCTCCCGTCCTATTAAGTAATGTTGAATAATATTATGTATAATATTGTATTAAGATAATTATGTGCAATTACACTGTCATTTTGTATATGGCTGCAAATTCTGATTGTCAGGATTATGCAATAGATGAGCAGTTCTTAAACAGTCATCCTCTCTGCTCATTCAACTTTAAGGCTGCGTTCCCACTATGTCGTGACAAATTTATCGTTGGTTTTTAGTTGGTAAAAGTCATGGACGACAGTAATCTCACTGTCCTATGTGAACACCTCCATTTAAATACACAAGCCACAACACTTAAAACTATATGATTATCTGTCGACAAATAGATAAATGGATTGTGATGAAATCGGTTCCTTGTATTTTTGGCATCAAAGCTAAGACACCATCGTTTTGACTTTTATCAAGATAATTCAAAAATGCATGCATGACCAGTTTTGAAACTTTGTATGGTTATTAGTAGCGTCAAGACGGACCGAATACAGTTTTCAGCGAGCTTTTAACTTGTCTCATTTAGGCGCTGTGATGTTTTTTCGAGTTTTCATGAAACCGCGATAACTTGGAAATTATAAATATTTTCTTAAATCTAATTGGGGCACTGAGGGGCACACATGAAGAGCTACGCGTGTATGTTTATTCTACAGGGGCACATGCAATGGTTTTAGAGATATATGATTCTGCAAAACGTTACCCCAGCAGGAAATGCAATATCTCGAAAACCTGAAGGGGCACACTATTTTTGGGGGCACACTTTGGCACTACTTTAGGCTACAAGGCCGTGCACAATGTATCTCTCTCTGATCATTCGTTTAGAATTTTCCTGCTAGAAAAAACGTTACCCCAGCAGGAATCGTTTTTTCCAAAACGACAGGGGGCACATTTTCTTATGTTGGGGCACATTTACAGCAGTTGTATAAACGACAATTGTAGAACTATAGATCTTTAACTTTGTCATTACGGCGGCGGCGTAACCTTTTACAAGTTTTGGCGGGAGCGAGCCGCGGTTGGACACCGACGCCGCCGCAGCGCAACTCAAAATCAAAATCAAAGCATTTATTTCAAGTAGGCCAGTTACAGGCACTTATGAATTGTCGAAACAAAGATGAAAATTAAATGTAGCTACAGTCCCAGTCACAAGGCATAAAAACTGTGAAAGTAATGTAGTTGCCCATTCCCTAGCGTAGATCTCTCTGGAGAAGAACGGGCAAGAAACTGCATGGACACTCTTTTAAATCAGAATATTTTTACAAAACCTTGGTTACATCATTCATGTTGAGATGGTACATTATGTGAGAACAATGTAGCAAGATGTGCACGTTAAAAGTGTCCATAGTAAAAACAAAACAAACAATTCAAAAATAAAAATATCAATTCAAATAAGCCGTGGCAACCAAGAGCTGACCAGTCCCAACTGACAGCGCCCGTTCACGAACATGACGCTTGGATCAGCACCATTCAACTCAACCATTTTGAAGGGAACTAAATGATCCGACACACACGCCACCATCAGCGAGACTTTTGAGTGAGCATGACATATTCTCAACCGCCAGGGCACATTCAAGTCAAGAAAAGACGTAGGTTTCCAGCGACTGATAGCATTCTAGTACATAGCACTCACACAATATGGGATATGCGTCTATATAATGGCATACAATGGCAATTTATACGTGACCACTCGTCTCGGTGCGACACGCACTACTAGATTATTCTAATCTATGCGCACTACTGCTGACAGCATCACAGCACCGCGACGTCCGCTCAGAGTCAGGGGCCCCGTCGATGCGCATGTTTGTGTGAGTGAGCGGTTTCGAGCGTTTGTAGGTAGTTTCCGTACTGTACATATTTATACTGTGACACTGTTGAAGAAATAAATTAAAAGAATAAACAATATTTTTGTCATGCGATTTTAATTTTCTTTTTTTTCCGCGCTTTGCTTTCGCCAGGTTGAAGGAGAAGCAAAGGTATTATATTATATGTAGTATGTGTTGTGGGATTCCAAAATAAAACAGCAAGCAAACTTTACTTTCTATAATATTCTTCCGAAAATCTTACGTCTTCCATCTTTCTTATTCGTCGTCCGTCGTGCTTATAATAATGCTCTGATGCTCTCTGCTCATCCTTCCTTGACATACAGTGTTTTCACTCCATCATCTTTCATACCCTGATTCAATCAGTGTTGCCACTTAACTCACCTTACATTCCCACATTCGGCCATTCTGACTGTCATCACTGTCCTCAGTCATGCATTGCTCTGCTTACATCCACTCATTACTCGCTTACATACACTGAACACACATTACATACGCTTACTTACACTCATTACTCTAACAACAAAACACATACCATTTAGACAACTTAAAAGTTTTACCACATTAAAATAATATAAGCTATTACAATACACCAACATTTGCAGTACAACTAAACTTTATCATCACAAGAAACAAAAGAAAAAAAAAAATGTAACATAATTAGTTACAAAACATAGCCGCTAGATGGCAAGATTTTATTAGTTTAATTCGTCTATAATACTAATTTTATTTACTACAATATTTTTTTCGATAACAAAAAAAAAATATGATACTTAATCTTATAAAACGACATCATCATTGTAGACTTTATTTATCTGTGAGCACTGTCACACAATAGAAAAGAAACCTTTTCTATTTGTAAATAGTTCTGCTTGCTCACCTCCAGGAGATTGAATTGGTATGTGGGATCCATCTACACAACCAATTACATTTGGAAATCCAGCCATATTATAAAATTGTGCCTTGACTTCTCTCAGGTCATCAAAATTTGGCATACTTAAATAACTTGTAGCCAGCTTTGCGATTTCCTTGCTTACTTTAAACACTACTCTTGATACAGTCGTTTTGTGAACGTTAATGTCATCACCAATTACTACTTGGAAAGTACCTGCAGCGTAAAATCTTAATGCGAAGAAAATTTGTTCCGTTCCAAAACAGACAGTGTATATTTGCGATGCGTAACAGGAGCTAGAGCAGGGCAGGGCCGCGCCGCCCCTGTGTGCGCCGCCATCGTAATTATTTTTGTTACACTTAAGGCCTTAAGGCCTTATTACATTACACGATTTGTCGGGCCCTGCCGATCGTGTGCCGCCGCCGCCGCTTATTACACTTAGCTAGAAATCGCGTCCTACCTCAGTCCTTACTCGAACGTGGAAATGTTTGCACGTCTAGGATTATGGCGCCGACTTTATCTAGACGTCAAAAAATTGCTTTAGCGCTAACTTTGGCGGTCGGTATCGGTAGTCCTAAGTGGAGCAAACCTGCGAGACCAAGTAGAGCGAAGGGGGGAGGTGGCGAGCGAAGCGAGCCGGCGACCTCCGTAGCGTAACGAAGGTTGAGTGGGTGAAGCTGCCCTCCCCAATCTCCCCTATAATTGAAAGGGCTGTAACTTAATAACGGTTAGAGGTAGCTATCAGGTGTTTGAACAAATATTATAGTAAGCGTCGAAACCTGTCCGGTGGTAGGTAGGTCCTGAGTGGAGCGAAGGGGGGAGGTGGCGAGCGAAGCGAGCCGGCGACCTCCGTAGCGTAACGATGGTTGAGTGGGTGAAGCGTAACTCAGGGGCGACGACAAGCAAACTTTATGGTAATGTATTTTTTATGAGAAAAAGGTTGTTTTTAATTAAATAAGGTTTTAGATTTTATTAGGGGTTCGTAGGGGTTTTCATACTGTTTTAGGGGTTTCGTTAATTCTAACGAATTTTCCAATTCATTTAAGGATGCCCATATTTTCTCAAAATTTTATAAGGTTATGTAATACTTCTCAAAAACACCAAACGCGCACCCACGCAAACTAGTTATTATTATTATTATACTATAGAAAGCTGAATTACCACTGACTCACTGACAGAATTGTTCTCCCAGATGGTGGATGGAGAGGTGGGTATATTTTGACAGATTCGTAAACAACTAACTCTAAAACCTATGGGAAAAGTGCCAAACCTCCCCTTTTCGCCCCCTTCTCCACTCTCCCTATCGTATCTCGGAAACTAAGAGACTTGGAACATTTTTTTTTCAGATCCATATAGAGGAGGCTCGGAAAAGTAAAAACCAGTTTTCAAAATGGCCCCCTTTCCCCCCTTCTCCCCCCCTTAAGGCGGATCTCTGAAGTTAAGAGACTTGGAACATTTTTTTTTCAGATTCGTAAGAAGGGGCAAAGAGTTGGTCAATATCATTTTTCAAAACTCCCCCCTCTCCCCCCCCTTCACGCCTCTCCCCATCGTATCTCGGAAACTAGGACACGTAGCGGCATTTTGATTTTGACTATACTTTATTATTGAGGAGCGTTCAAATTTTTATACCCTCCCCTCCCCAACCTCCCCTAAAATTGAAAGGGCTGTAAATTCCTAACGGTAAGAGATAGCCATCAGGTGTTTGAAGTAATATTATAGTAGGCGTCGAAACCTGTCCGGTGGTTGGTAGGTCCTGAGCGTAACTCAGGGACGACGACAAGCAAACCTTAGGGTAACGTTATTTTTATACTTCTCAAATGTTTTAGGGGTTCTTAAGGGTTTTCATACTGATTTAGGGGTAATTGTAACGGATTTTCCAATTCAATGGATTCTCAAAATTTTATAAGGAAAAGGAATACTTCTCAAAAATACAAAACACGCGAGCTGCGCGCAGCTCGCGCACCCAAGCAAACTAGTTATTATACTATATAAAGCTGAATTACCACTGACTCACTCACTGATTGACAGAATTGTTCTCCCAGATGGTGGATGGGGAGGTGGGTATATTTTGACAGATTCGTAAACAACTAACTCTAAAACCAATGGGAAAAATCCCAAACCTCCCCTTTTCGCCCCCCTTCTCACCCCTTCCTATCGTATCTCGGAAACCAAGAGACTTGGAACATTTTTTTTTTCGGATTCGTATAGAGGAGGCTGGGAAAAGTAAAAACCACTTTTCAGAGTTGGCCCCCTTTCCCCCCTTCTCCCCCCCTTTAGGCGGATCTCGGAAGTTAAGAGACTTGGAACATAGTTTTTTTCAGATTCGTATAAAGGGGCAATGCATTAGTCGAAATCATTTTTCAAAACTCCCCACTCTCCCCCCCTTCACCCCTCCCCCCATCGTATCTCGGAAACTAGGACACGTAGCGGAATTATGATTTTTACTATACTTTATTATTGGGGGGCGTTGAAATTTTTATACCCTCCCCTCCCCAACCTCCCCTTTCCGGTGGTAGGTAGGTCCTGAGTGGAGCGAACCTGCGAGACCAAGTGGAGCGAAGGGGGGAGGTGGCGAGCGAAGCGAGCCAGCGACCTCCGTAGCGTAACGCAGGTTGAGTGGGTGAAGCTCCCCTCCCCAACCTCCCCTAAAATTGAAAGGGCTGTAACTTCATAACGATTAGAGGTAGCCATCAGGTGCTTGAACAAATATTATAGTAGGCGTCGAAACCTGTCTGGTGGTAGGTAGGTCCTGAGCGGAGCGAACCTGCGAGACCGAGTGGAGCGAAGGGGGGAGGTGGCGAGCGAAGCGAGCCGCCGACCTCCGTAGCGTAACGAAGGTTGAGTGGGTGAAGCGTAACTCAGGGACGACGACAAGTAAACCTTAGAGTAATGTTTGTTTATACTTCTCAAATGTTTTAGGGGTTCGTAAGGGTTTTCATACTGTTTTAGGGGTAATTCGAACGGATTTTCTAATTCATTTAAGGATGCCTACAGATTCTAAAAATTTTATGAGGGTCAGTAATACTTCTCAAAAACACCAAACACGCGAGCTGCGCGCAGCTCGCGCACCCAAGCAAACTAGTTTATATTATATAAAACTACAAGACCACTCACTCACTCACTCATTGACATGTCGTTTCTCGGAATGGGTGATAGATGGGTTAGGGGTATGTTTTGCAATTATGTATAAAACCATAAAGTGAGTAGAGGAAAATTATAGAGGAGATTCAAATCCAAGATGGCGGCCGAGTGCATTTCCGGTTTCGGTGGGGAAAAGACTTGGAGGGGTTTCGACTCATAGGTCCTGTATAAGATCTGGAATGATTTAAAAAAAAAGTAAAAAAAAAAAAAAAACAAGATGGCGGCTGCGCTAGGACGTTTTGAAAATTGCTACTTTTTTCACTCGACTTTGGTGAATTGTTTTGTTCAACCGATTTTAAACGTTTGCAACACTAAGTATACCAGTCGGGGGCCTATATCCTTGAAATTTCAGAAAAATTATGACTTTTTGAAAACACAAGATGGCGGACGCTGTGGCGGCCATTTTGTGAACAATTGGAATTTACGACTTTTTTCAAATCCATTTTTCGTGTAGTTGGCAACATCTGACGGGTTCGAGTTGTACCAAGCGGTTGTGTGTTACGACAACGAGTGTTGCCTGGTGAAATAAATTTTCCCATTTTTAGGGTACTTTTCCAGATTTTCCCCAAAAACATGAAAAGTAGAAATAGCGACATTTTGAATAAAGACTTTGACCAGCTGGCAGCATTGGGGTCCCCCAAATGACATTTGACCATTTTGGTGCGTTTTAGTTGGCAACCCCAAAAAATATTGAATATTTTAATTTTTGGGACTTTCTGACTTTGGCGAATTCATTTGTTCTACCAAACTCAAAAGTTGGCAACACCAAGTAAACCGGTCGGTAGCCTATATCCTTGAGATTTCAGGAAAATTGTGACTTTTTAGAAAAACAAGATGGCGGACATTGTGGCGGCCATCTTGTAAAAATGACGAAAAATCCCAATATTCGACACGATAAATGGGACAGCTGGCAACCCCCGACTGGATTATGTTGTATGAATCGGTTGAGTATTTTGTTGAGGAGTGTTGCCTGGTGCAAAAATTTTCCCCATTTTTAAGGAGTTTTCCCAGATTTTCCCCAAAAACATGAAAAGTGGAAATATCGACATTTTGAATGGAGACTTTGTCTAACCGGCAACATTGGGGTCCCCCAAATGACATTTGACCATTTTCATCACTTTCAGCTGGCAACCCCGAGAGCCATTGGGGCTTGAATTTTTGGGTCAGACCCGACTTTGGCGAGTTCTTTTGTTCTACCAAACTCAAAAGTTGGCAACACCAAGTACACCAGTCGGCGGCCTGTATTCTTGAGATTTCAGGAAAATTATGACATTTCAGAAAAACAAGATGGCGGACAGTGTGGCGGCCATCTTGTAAAAATGACGAAAAATCCCAATTTTCGACACGATAAATGGGGCAGCTGGTAACCCCCGACTGGATTGTGTTGTATGAAACGTTTGTGTATTTCGTTGAGGAGTGTTGCCTTGTGCAAAAATTTTCCCCATTTTTAGGGTGTTTTCCCAGATTTACCCCAAAACATATAAAGTAGAAATAACGATATATTGAATGGAGACTTTGACTAGCCGGCAACATTGGGGTCCCTTAAATGACATTTGACCATTTTCATCACTTTCAGCTGGCAACCCCGAGAGCCATTGGGGCTTGAATATTCGGGTCAGACCCGACTTTGGCGAGATCTTTTGTTCTACCAAACTCAAAAGTTGGCAACACCAAGTACACCAGTCGGTGGTCTGTATCCTTGAGATTTCAGGAAAATTATGACATTTCAGAAAAACAAGATGGCGGACAGTGTGGCGGCCATCTTGTAAAAATGACGAAAAATCCCAATTTTTGACACGATAAATGGGACAGCTGGCAACCCTCGACTGGATTGTGTTGTAGCCACCGGTTGTGTATTTTGTTGAGTAGTGTTGCCTGATGCTAAAAATTTCCCCACTTTTGGGGTACTTTTCCAGATTTTCCCCGAAAACATGAAAAGTAGAAATAACGACATTTTGAATAGAGACTTTAACTAGCCGGCAACATTGGAATCCCCCAAATGACATTTGATCATTTTCATCACTTTCAGCTGGCAACCCCGAAAGCCATTGGGGCTTGAATATTCGGGTCAGACCCGACTTTGGCGAGTTCTTTTGTTCTACCAAACTCAAAAGTTGGCAACACCAAGTACACCAGTCGGTGGTCTGTATCCTTGAGATTTCAGGATAATTATGACATTTCAGAAAAACAAGATGGCGGACAGTGTGGCGGCCATCTTGTAAAAATGACGAAAATTTCCAATTTTTGACGCGACAAATGGCACGACTGGCATCCCCCGACTGGATTGTGTTGTATGAACGGGTTATGTGTTTTGTTGAGGAGTATTGCCTGGTTCAAAAATTCTCCACATTTTTAGGGTATTTTCCCAGATTTTCCCCAAAAACGTGAAAAGTAGAAATAACGCCATTTTGAATAGAAACTTTGATTAGCCGGCAACTTTGGGATCCCCCAAATGACATTTCACCATTTTTATCACTTTCAGCTGGCAACCCCGAGCGCCATTAGGGCTTGAATTTTCGGGTTAGACCCGACTTTGGCGAGTTCTTTTGTTTTACCAAAGTCAACGAACAGCCACCGTTTTTTTACTGACAGGTAACTTGTATCCTGGTTACTTTAGGAAAATTGTGACATTTCAGAAATTCAAGATGGCGACCGTGCCATTTCCGGTTTATTATATCTCACTCACTGACATAATTGTTCTCCCAGATGGTGGAGGGCGAGTATGGTATATTTTGGCAGATTCGTAAACAAGTAACTCTAACAAATAGGGGAAAAGTGCCAAACCCCCCCTTTTTGCCCCCCTTCCCGCTCCTCCCTATCGTATCTCCGAAAGTCAACGAACAGCCACCGTTTTTTTACTGACAGGTAACTTGTATCCTGGTTACTTTAGGAAAATTGTGACATTTCAGAAATTCAAGATGGCGACCGTGCCATTTCCGGTTTATTATATCTCACTCACTGACATAATTGTTCTCCCAGATGGTGGAGGGCGAGTGTGGTATATTTTGGCAGATTCGTAAACAAGTAACTCTAACAAATAGGGGAAAAGTGCCAAACCCCCCCTTTTTGCCCCCCTTCCCGCTCCTCCCTATCGTATCTCGTGTTTTGTTTTTTTTACGGATTCGTATAGAGGAGACTCAGGGAAGTATAAACCATTTTTCAAAGTTGCCCCCTTGCCCCCCTTCTCCCCGCCTTTAGGCGGATCTCAGAAGTTAAGAGACTTGGAACATTTTCTTTTTCAGATTCATATTAAGAGGCCCAGAGTTGATCAAAATCATTTTTCAAAACTCCCCTTCCTCCCCCCCTTCACCCCTCCCGCCCATCGAATCTCGGAAACTAGGACACGTAGCGGCATTTTGATCTTTACCATACTTTATTATTGAGGAGCGTTAAAATTTGTATACCCTCCCCTCCCCAACCTCCCCTATAATTGAAAAGGGCTGTAACTTAATAACGGTTAGAGATAGCTATCAGGTGTTTGAACAAATATTATAGTAGGTGTCGAAACCTGTGGTAGGTAGGTCCTGAGTGGAGTGAAGGGGGGAGGTGGCGAGCGAAGCGAGCCGGCGACCTCCGTAGCGCAACGATGATTGAATGGGTGAAGCGTAACTCAGCAAACTTTAAGGTAATGTTTTTTTTATGGGAAAAGGTCTGAGTTTTTAAATAAGGTTTTATTAGGGGTCCGTAGGGGTTTTCATACTGTTTTAGGGGTAATTCTAACGGATTTTCCAATTAATTTATGAGTGCCTATAGATTCTCAAAATTTTATAAGGGTAAGTAATACTTCTCAAAAACACCAAACACGCGAGCTGCGCGCAGCTCGCGCACCCAAGCAAACTAGTTTATATTATATAAAACTACAAAGCCACTCACTCACTCATTGACATGTCGTTTCTCGGAATGGGTGAGAGATGGGTTAGGGGTATGTTTTGCAATTATGTATAAAACCATAAATTGAGTAGAGGAAAATTATAGAGGAGATTCAAATCCAAGATGGCGGCCGAGTCCATTTCCGGTTTCGGTGGGGAAAAGACTTGGAGGAGTTTCGACTCATAGGTCCTGTACAAGATCTGGAATGATTTAAAAAAAAAGTAAAAAAAAAAAAAAAAACAAGATGGCGGCTGCGCTAGGACGTTTTGAAAATTGCTACTTTTTTCACTCGACTTTGGTGAATTGTTTTGTTCTACCGATTCCAAAAGTTGGCAACACCAAGTGCATTAATCGGTGGCCTATATCCTTGAGATTTCAGAAAAATTGGGACTTTTCAGAAAAACAAGATGGCGGACGGTGTGGCGGCCATTTTGTGAAAAGTTGGAATTTTTGACTTTTTTCAAATCCAGTTTTTGTGTAGTTGGCAACATCTGACGGGTTCAAGTTGTACCAAGCGGTTGTGTGTTACGTCAACGAGTGTTGCCTGGCGAAATAAATTTCCCCATTTTTAGGGTGCTTTCCCAGATTTTCCCCAAAAACATGAAAAGTAGAAATAACGACATTTTGAATAAAGACTTTGACTAGCTGGCAGCATTAGGGTCTTCCAAATGACATTTGACCATTTTGATGCGTTTTAGTTGGCAACCCCAAAAAATATTGAATATTTTAATTTTTGGGACTTTTTGACTTTGGCGAATTCATTTGTTCTACCAAACTCAAAAGTTGGCAACACCAAGTACACCGATCGGTAGCCTATATCATTGAGATTTCAGGAAAATTATGACTTTTCAGAAAAACAAGATGGCGGACACTGTGGCGGCCATCTTGTAAAAATGACGAAAAATCCAAATTTTCGACACGATAAATGGGACAGCTGGCAACCCCCGACTGGATTGTGTTGTATGAACTGGTTGTGTATTTAGTCAAGGAGTGTTGCCTGGTGCAAAAATTTTCCCCATTTTTAGAAAGTTTTCCCAGATTTTCCCCAAAAACAAGAAAAATAGAAATAACGATATTTTGAATGGAGACTTTGACTAGCTGGCAACATTGTGGTCCCCCAAATGACATTTGACCATTTTCATCACTTTTAGCTGGCAACCCCGAGAGCCATTGGGGCTGGAATTTTCGGGTCAGACCCGACTTTGGCGAGTTCTTTTGTTCTACCAAACTCAAAAGTTGGCAACACCAGGTACACCAGTCGTTGGCCTGTATCCTTGAAATTTCAGGAAAATTATGACATTTTAGAAAAACAAGATGGCGGACAGTGTGGCGGCCATCTTGTAAAAATGACGAAAATTCCCAATTTTCGACACGATAAATGGGACAGCTGGCAACCCCCGACTAGATTGTGTTGTATGAACCGGTTGTGTATTTTGTTGAGCAGTGTTTCCTGGTGCAAAAAATTTCCCCATTTTTAGGTAGTTTTCCCAGATTTTCCCCAAAAACATGAAAAGTAGAAATAACGACATTTTGAATGGAGACTTTGACTAGCCGGCAACATTGGAGTCCCTCAAATGATATTTGACTATTTTCATCACTTTCAGCTGGCAACCCCGAAAGCCATTGGGGCTTGAATTTTAGGGTCAGACCCGACTTTGGCGAGTTCTTTTGTTCTACCAAACTCAAAAGTTGGCAACACCAAGTACACCAGTCGGTGGCCTGTATCCTTGAGATTTCAGGAAAATTATGACATTTTAGAAAAACAAGATGGCGGACTTAGTGGCGGCCATCTTGTAAAAATAACGAAAAATCCCAATTTTCGACACGATAAATGGAACAGCTGGCATCCCCCGACTGGATTGTGTTGTATGAACCGGTTGTGTATTTCGTCGAGGAGTGTTGCCTGGTGCAAACAAAATCCCCATTTTTGGGGTACTTTTCCAGATTTTCCCCGAAAACGTAAAAAGTAGAAATAACGACATTTTAAATGGAAATTTTGCATTACCACCTAGAATGGGGTACTGCAAATGACATTTGACCATTTTTATCACTTTCAGCGGGCAACCCCGAGAGCCATTCGGGCTTGAATTTTCGGGTCAGACCCGACTTTGGCCAATTCTTTTGTTCTACCAAAGTCAACGGACAGCCACCGTGTTTTACTTACAGGTAACTTGTATCCTGGTTACTTGAGGAAAATTGTGACATTTCAGAAATTCAAGATGGCGGCCGTGCCATTTCCGATTTATTACCACTCACCCACTGACATAATTGTTCTCCCATATGGTAGAGGGGAAGGGGGGTATATTTTGACAGATTCGTAAAAAAATAACTCTCACGAGTAAGGGATAAGTGCCAAACCTCCCCTTTGTGCCCCCCTTCCCACCCCTCCCTACCGTATCTCGGAAACTAAGAGACCTGTGTTTTTTTTTTTACGAATTCGTATGGAGGAGGATCGGAAAAGAAAAAACCATTTTTCAAAGTTGGCCCCCTTGTCCCCCTTCTTCCCCCCTTTAGGCGGATCTCAAAAGTTAAGAGACTTGGAACATTTTTTTTTCAGATTCGTATAAAGGGGCAATGCATTAGTCGAAATCATTTTTCAAAACTCCCCACTCTCCACCCCGTCACCCCTCCCCCCATCGTATCTCGGAAACTAGGACACGTAGCGGCATTTTGATTTTTACTATACTTTATTATTGAGAGGCGTTGAAATTTGTACACCCTACCCTCCCCTCCCCAACCTCCCCTTTCCGGTGGTAGGTAGGTCCTGAGTGGAGCGAAGGGGGGAGGTGGCGAGCGAAGCAAGCCGGCGACCTCCGTAGCGTAACGGAGGTTGAGTGGGTGAAGCTCCCCTTCCCAAACTCCCCTAAAATTGAAAGGGCTGTACCTTCATAACGGTTAGAGATAGCCATCAGGTGTTTGAACAAATATTAAAGTAGGTGTCGAAACCTGTCCGGTGGTAGGTAGGTCCTGAGTGGAGCGAAGGCGGGAGGTGGCGAGCGAAGCGAGCCGGCGACCTCCGTAGCGTAACGATGATTGAGTGGGTGAAGCGTAACTCAGCAAACTTTAGGGTAATGTTTTTTATGGGAAAAGGTCTGAGTTTTTAAATAAGGTTTTAGATTTTATTAGGGGTTCGTAAGGGTTTTCATACTGTTTTAGGGGTAATTCTAACGGATTTTCCAATTCATTTAAGGGTGCCTATAGATTCTCAAAATTTTAAAAGGGTAAGTAATACTTCTCAAAAACACCAAACACGCGAGCTGCGCGCAGCTCGCGCACCCAAGCAAACTAGTTATATTATATAAAGCTGAATTACCACTGACTCACTCACTGACTCATTGACATAATTGTTCTCCCAGATGGTGGATGGGGAGGGGGGTATTTTTTGACAGATTCGTAAACAAGTAACTCCCGCGAGTATGGGAAAAGTGCCAAACCTCCCCTTTTTGCTCCCCTTCCTCCCCCTCCCTATCGTATCTCGGAAACTAAGGGACCCGTATTTTTTGTTTTTTACGGGATCGTATAGAGGAGGCTCGGAAAAGTAAAAACCAGTTTTCAAAGTTGTCCCCCTTTCTCCCCTTCTCCCCCCCTTTAGGCGGATCTCGGAAGTTAAGAGACTTGGAACATTTTTTTTTTCAGATTTGTATAAAGGGGCCGATTGTTAGTAGAAATCATTTTTCAAAACTCCCCACTCTCCCCCCTTCACCCCTCCCCCCATCGTATCTCGGAAACTAGGACACGTAGCGGAATTTTGATTTTTACTATACTTTATTATTGAGGGGCGTTGAAATTTGTATTTCCTCCCCTCCCCAACCTCCCCTTTGCTCCCCTCCGCTTTCCGGTGGTAGGTAGGTCCTGAATGGAGCGAGCCTGCGAGACCGAGTAGAGCGAAGGGGGGAGGTGGCGAGCGAAGCGAGCCGGCGACCTCCGTAGCGTAACGAAGGTTGAGTGGGTGAAGCTCCCCTCCCCAACCTCCCCTAAAATTGAAAGGGCTGTTACTTCATAACGGTTAGAGATAGCTATTAGGTGTTTGAACAAATATTATAGTAGGCGTCGAAACCTGTGCGGTGGGAGGTAGATCCTTTTTTTTTTTTTTTTTTTTAGGATGGGAAATCATCAAATAACTTCTCCCGCTCTGGGCGGAGCAGGAGGGAGTGTCAGACTTTTACTGACTAAAACCCATACATGTTCCTTCCTCGCCCTTTGTGTTCCGGGGCCACGGTATCTCTTTCGAATAGTCCCGCAGCCCCGGGGAGGTAGGTCCTGAGTGGAGCGAAGGGGGGAGGTGGTGAGCGAAGCGAGCCGGCGACCTCCGTAGCGTAACGATGGTTGAGTAGGTGAAGCGTAACTCAGGGGCGACGACAGGCAAACTTTAGGTTAAAAGGTTTTAGATTTAATTAGGGGTTCGTAGGGGTTTTCATACTGTTTTAGGGGTAATTCTAACGGATTTTCCAATTCATTTAAGGATGCTTATAGATTGTCAAAATTTTATAAGGGTAAGTAATACTTCTCAAAAACACCAAACACGCGAGCTGCGCGCAGCTCGCGCACCCAAGCAAACTAGTTATTATATTATATAAAGCTGAATTACCACTGACTCACTCACTGACTCATTGACATAATTGTTCTCCCAGATGGTGGATGGGGAGGTGGATATGTTTTGACAGATTCGTAAACAAGTAACTCCTGCGAGTATGGGAAAAGTGCCAAACCTCCCCTTTTTGCTCCCCTTCCTCCCCCTCCCTATCGTATCTCGGAAACTAAGGGACCCGTATTTTTTTGTTTTTTCGGATTCGTATAGAGGAGGCTCGGAAAAGTAAAAACCAGTTTTCAAAGTTGTCCCCCTTTCTCCCCTTCTCCCCCCCTTTAGGCGGATCTCGGAAGTTAAGAGACTTGGAACATTTTTTTTTTCAGATTCGTATAAAGGGGCAATGCATTAGTCGAAATCATTTTTCAAAACTCCCCACTCTCCCCCCTTCACCCCTCCCCCATCGTATCTCGGAAACTAGGACACGTAGCGGCATTTTGATTTTGACTACACTTTATTATTGAGGAGCGTTAAAATTTTTATACCCTCCCCTCCCCAACCTCCCCTTTCCGGTGGTAGGTAGGTCCTGAGTGGAGCGAACCTGCAAGACCGAGTGGAGCGAAGGGGGGAGGTGGCAAGCGAAGCGAGCCGGCGACCTCCGTAGCGTAATGAAGGTTGAGTGGGTGAAGCTCCCCTCCCCAACCTCCCCTATAATTGAAAAGGGCTGTAACTTAATAACGGTTAGAGATAGCTATCAGGTGTTTGAACAAATATTATAGTAGGTGTCGAAACCTGTCCGGTGGTAGGTAGGTGGAGCGAAGGGGGGAGGTGGCGAGCGAAGCGAGCCGGCGACCTCCGTAGCGTAACGATGATTGAATGGATGAAGCGTAACTCAGCAAACTTTAGAGTTATTTTTTTTAATGGAAAAGGTCTGAGTTTTAAAATAAGGTTTTATTAGGGGTCCGTAGGGGTTTTCATACTGTTTTAGGGGTAATTCTAACGGATTTTCCAATTCATTTAGGGGTGCCTATAGATTCTCAAAATTTTATAAGGGTAAGTAATACTTGTCAAAAACACCAAACACGCGAGCTGCGCGCAGCTCGCGCACCCAAGCAAACTAGTTATATTATATAAAGCTCGATTACCACTCACTCACTCACTGACAGAATTGTTCTCCCTGATGGTGGATGGGGAGGGGGGTATATTTTTGCAGATTCGTAAACAACTAACTCTAAAACCTATGGGAAAAGTGCCAAACCTCCCCTTTTCACCCCCCTTCCCCCCCCTCCCTATCGTATCTTGGAAACCAAGAGACTTGGAACATTTTTTTTTTCAGATTCGTATAGAGGAGGCTCGGAAAAGTAAAAACCAGTTTTCAAAGTTGTTCCCATTTCCCCCCTTCTTCCCCCCTTTAGGCAGATCTCGGAAGTTAAGAGACTTGGAACATTTTTTTTTTCAGATTCGTAAGAAGGGGCAAAGAGTTGGTCAAAATTATGTTTCAAAACTCCCCACTCTCCCCCCCTTCAACCCTCCCCCCATCGTATCTCGGAAACTAGGACACGTAGCGGCATTTTGATTTTTGCTATACTTTATTATTGAGGGGCGTTGAAATTTGTATACCCTCCCCTCCCCAACCTCCCCTTTCCGGTGGTAGGTAGGTCCTGAGTGGAGCGAACCTGCGAGACCGAGTAGAGTGAAGGGGGGAGGTGGCGAGCGAAGCGAGCCGGCGACCTCCGTAGCGTAACGAAGGTTGAGTGTGTGAAGCTCCCCTCCCCAACCTCCCCTATAATTGAAAGGCCTGTAACTTCGTAACGGTTAGAGATAGCTATCAGGTGCTTGAACAAGTATTATCGTAGGCGTCGAAACCTGTCCGGTGTTAGGTAGGTCCTGAGCGGAGCGAACCTGCGAGACCGAGTGGAGCGAAGGGGGGGAGGTGGCGAGCGAAGCCAGCCGCCGACCTCCGTAGCGTAACGAAGGTTGA
The DNA here is from genome assembly GCA_963853795.1 of Xestia rhomboidea. Classification (NCBI taxonomy): domain Eukaryota; kingdom Metazoa; phylum Arthropoda; class Insecta; order Lepidoptera; family Noctuidae; genus Xestia; species Xestia rhomboidea. The sequence goes on from OY970774.1 coordinate 19,771,758, forward strand.
GTGGGTGAAGCGTAACTCAGGGCCGACGACAAGCAAACCTCAGGGTAATGTTTTTTTATATTCTCAAATGTTTTAGGGGTTCTTAAGGGTTCTCCTGATTTAGGGGTAATTCTAACGGATTTTCCAATTCATTTAAGGATTCCTATGGATTCTCAAAATTTTATAAGGATAGGGAAATACTTCTCAAAAGACCAAACCCGCGAGCTGCGTGCAGCTCGCGCACCCAAGCAAACTAGTTATATTATATAAAGCTCGATTACCACTCACTGACTCACTGACAGAATTGATCTCCCAGATGGTGGATGGGGAGGTAGGTATATTTTTACAGATTCGTAAACAACTAACTCTGAAACCTATGGGAAAAGTGCCAAACCTCCCCTTTTCACCCCCCTTCTCCCCCCTCCCTATTGTATCTCGGAAACCAAGAGACTTGGAACATTTTTTTTTTCAGATTCGTATAGATGAGGCTCGGGAAAGTAAAAACCAGTTTTCAAAGTTGCCCCATTTCCCCCCTTCTCCCCCCCTTTAAGCGGATCTCGGAAGTTAAGATACTTGGAACATTTTTTTTTTCAGTTTCGTGAGAAGGGGCAATGCATTAGTCGAAATCATTTTTCAAAACTCCCCACTCTCCCCCCCTCCACCCCTCCCCCCATCGTATCTCGGAAACTAGGACACGTAGCGGCGTTTTGATTTTGACTATACTTTATTATTGAGGAGCGTTAAAATTTTTATACCCTCCCCTCCCCAACCTCCCCTTTCCGGTGGTAGGTAGGTCCTGAGTGGAGCGAACCTGCGAGACCGAGTGGAGCGAAGGGGGGAGGTGGCGAGCGAAGCGAACCGGTGACCTCCGTAGCGTAACGAAGGTTGAGTGGGTGAAGCTCCCCTCCCCAACCTCCCCTAAAATTGAAAGGGCTGTTACTTCATAACGGTTAGAGGTAGCCATCAGGTGTTTGAACAAATATTATAGTAGGTGTCGAAACCTGTCCGGTGGTAGGTAGGTCCTGAGTGGAGCGAAGGGGGGAGGTGGCGAGCGAAGCGAGCCGGCGACCTCCGTAGCGTAACGATGATTGAATGGATGAAGCGTAACTCACCAAACTTTAGTTATTTTTTATGGAAAAGGTCTGAGTTTTTAAATAAGGTTTTATTAGGGGTCCGTAGGGGTTTTCATACTGTTTAGGGCTAATTCTAACGGATTTTCCAATTCATTTAGGGGTGCCTATAGATTCTCAAAATTTTATAAGGGTAAGTAATACTACTCAAAAACAACAAAAACACGCGAGCTGCTAAATTACCACTGACTGACTCACTGACAGAATTGATCTCCCTGATGGTGGATGGGGAGGAAGGTATATTTTTACAGATTCGTAATTAACTAACTCTCAAACCTTCGCTTAAGGTTCGCTCAGGTTAGGTTCGCTCAGGTTAGGTTTTTTTTTTTTTTTTTTTTTTTTTTTTTTGTTTTGGCAGGAGTGGGAAATCCCCGCGGACACCTCGACTATCCCACAGGATTGCTCTTGTGAGACAGTCGAGGTAGTGCCGGACTCGAACCGGCTAAAACCACACTCCTGCCCCGCCAGTGTCCCTCTGACATTATCAGAGCCCTTTCTTTCGGAGGTTTGCCTTTCTTATCCCTGAAGTTTAGGAGGCCGAATTGACCACGCTCTATTTATTGACATTTTGACTTTTAATTTATTATCTATTCGTGTACCTATACATGTTTATCTTTATTGTTTATGTTTTCCTTTTATTATTTACTATTTATTTTATTTCAGTGAATTCGACTATTAAAATTTAAAATCTGCTATAACACTATGTCCTTTAACTAATTATTACAATTTTTCAAAATAATTTAAAATGTTTGCCCTTTTATAACCCAGTTTCTACAGTTATTTTACTTTTATTTCGTTCTGTCATTTTTAGTTTGTATATCTTGATATTGAAGCCATATACTCAATATACAGTTTAATATCAATATTTTAAATTTGCAACTAGATATAATTTGGATCTGATCAATTCGACACAACTTAACGTTGCCACTAGGGCTATCTTCGGTTCACATATAACCTGAGCCAGTTTCTCACGAAACTGACTCAAGTTGCAGCTTTTACTCTTAACAACCCTAGTGGTTCCATTAATGCAACTGCCATCTGGTTGTGCCGAATTGATTGTAATCTCAAAGTACGCGGAAGTGGGCGCACCGACCACTTTAGCAATAAGCTATTGATGCTCTGGCGAATGCGTCCCACTTCCTGCGCACCGGGCATTCACTACTAAACGCATTGTGCTGGCGTTCCCCCATCTCGGCTCTGGTGCAGTTCACGCACACCGCTGCCTCGCCACTGAGTTTGACTGGGCAGTCCACCCTTAAGTGTGGACCGCCACAGTGGCTGCACAGGTCAACAGGCTCCGTGCAGAGACGCTTGCCGTGACCATATGCTAGGCAGCGGGTACACTGCACCAGAGGCGACTGGTCCTCAACGCGCACTCTCTGGAGGTCAATGCGGAGCTTGCCTCCAGAGAGTGCCCGGTTCCAGACCGTGGGAGACACGCTCAGCACAATGCTGTTGACGTGCGGGTTCCTGGACTTCCTCCTAAACTTCACGGACATTCTTTGTTCCTTGTCGTCGAGGTCGTGAAAAATCTCCCGGTTCTGGTTCTTAAGGGCCTTCACTACTTCTTCATCGCTGTGCACTGACAGCACGTCCCTAAGAACCAGAAGCGGGTCGCGGTTCGTCACCTCCTCGACGACGAGGTTCTCTCCGGCCGCTTCTAATCGCGCCTTAAGTTTGCGCCTCTCCTCCTTCGTTTCGCACCCCATGATCACTTTCTGATCCTTGGCCTTTCGGACCCTCTCTACTCGCACCCAGCCCTCCTTCGCGTCCACTGCTTTTCGCACTCTTTCGAGGACTTCGGCGCCCGTATCCATTTCCTGTGTTGAGGAAACAACCACCGAGTGCAGCGTCTTTCGCTCCAGGGCTGACGCCCCGGTGTGGCACTTTCTGACGGCCGCTACACTCGCGTAGGTTGTTTCCACCGCACTTTCTCTGCTGGCCAGACTGTCTCGGAGTCCGACGAGTTTCTCGGAGTTGTCTTTTAACTCCGAGATGTGCTCCTTCATGGTTCTCAGGAGCTCAGTCTGGCCAGCAAGAACCTCGTGGAAGATGGGTTGGGGACCGAAGTCAGCAGTGGGCACGGGTCCCGGTACGGCGATGGGTGCGGCAGGGGCCCGGTCTTGCTCCGACTCCTTGACCAGCTCATAAAGCCTGTTTATGGCTTCCAGCACCGCAGTCTTTATCTCGGCCTTGAGGTTGCGAGAGTTGCCCAAGTTTAGCTTGGCCTTATTCAGGCAAGCTCTCGCCTCCTCAGTGCGACTGCGGTTCCTCGCCTCAGGCTTCCTGAGCAGTGCCAAGAAGTCGGAGCTCGGAGGAGCTCGCCGCGTCCCCGGAGTGGCAGGGCCCCCTCGTGACGCCGAAGGAGTCTCGTCTCCGAAGGAGATTCTCCTCCTCGCGTCAGGCGAAGGCCCCGCCTTCTCCGCCGATCGCGGCGAGCCACTCGAGCCTTGGGCCCTCACGGTGCTGGATGGGGTGCGAAACATATTAAAATTTGGGAGCAGATACTCCCGGAACAGACCCCTGTAAAGAGGGGGACGGAACCGCAATATCCGCTCGAGAGGGGATGTTCAGAAGAACACTGGTACTTATGTGACCCTGTAAAGGGGGGAACACAATAAGTAATATAAAATAATCGATTAAAATATAAAACAACAATAAAAACAATAAAATTACTAAATAAAATAAAATATCTAAATAATAATATTAAAATTCCGTTAAAATTCAGGTCAAAAAAAAAAAAAATTAAAAACGAGTTTTCCCTACCAATCACCTAGTTTTGGGCCTAAAATATCCAAAAGAAACTAAATATGAAAAAAGAAATAATTTTGCCGAAACTCCCACGTCTACCTTCCTATAGACCAGAGGGCGGGTGGGTGGGCAAAAATTTTTTCGAGCTAGGGGCGCGGGCGAGGAGTCCAGAGACGCGTCTCCGCGCGGGCTAGCTGAATATGGAATAAAACAGGGTAGGTGCCGAACAAAAATTTTGAGTTTTGGTCAAAAAACCAGTTTTTGAACCAAAAAATTTTGATTTTCACCCCACAACCTGGAGACCGGGACACGGATCGCGAACCAGAATTCAGGGATGAAGGGTGAGTACTATTTATACTATAAACTGAAACTATTTTTGCAAAAAATTTGGAAAAAACACTAAATTTTGAGAATTTACTTTGAAAAAATCGAAAAATTCCTAAGTGTGGTAAGGGATGAAGTCCTGACGCGCGTGTGTGCGTGCGATATGGTCAGTACGTAGGCGGAGGCCTAGTTTAGTCTAAATCCGCTGAAAACAGCTTCAAAATCGCACGTCTAGAAGTGAAGATATCGACGTTTGTGTTTTTGACTCGATCCCTAAGGTGGATTTCGGGTACCAGCAGCAATGTATGAAAAAACTATTTTTTAAAAATTTGAATGTTTTATTCGAGCTAGGGGCGCGGTTGAGGGGTCCAGAGACGCGTCTCCGCGCGGGCTAGCTGAATATGGAATAAAACAGGGTAGGTGCCGAACAAAAATTTTGAGTTTTGGTCAAAAAACCAGTTTTTGAACCAAAAAATTTTGATTTTCACCCCACAACCTGGAGACCGGGACACGGATCGCGAACCAGAATTCAGGGATGAAGGGTGAGTACTATTTATACTATAAACTGAAACTATTTTTGCAAAAAATTTGGAAAAAACACTAAATTTTGAGAATTTACTTTGAAAAAATCGAAAAATTCCTAAGTGTGGTAAGGGATGAAGTCCTGACGCGCGTGTGTGCGTGCGATATGGTCAGTACGTAGGCGGAGGCCTAGTTTAGTCTAAATCCGCTGAAAACAGCTTCAAAATCGCACGTCTAGAAGTGAAGATATCGACGTTTGTGTTTTTGACTCGATCCCTAAGGTGGATTTCGGGTACCAGCAGCAATGTATGAAAAAACTATTTTTTAAAAATTTGAATGTTTTATTCGAGCTAGGGGCGCGGTTGAGGGGTCCAGAGACGCGTCTCCGCGCGGGCTAGCTGAATATGGAATAAAACAGGGTAGGTGCCGAACAAAAATTTTGAGTTTTGGTCAAAAAACCAGTTTTTGAACCAAAAAATTTTGATTTTCACCCCACAACCTGGAGACCGGGACACGGATCGCGAACCAGAATTCAGGGATGAAGGGTGAGTACTATTTATACTATAAACTGAAACTATTTTTGCAAAAAATTTGGAAAAAACACTAAATTTTGAGAATTTACTTTGAAAAAATCGAAAAATTCCTAAGTGTGGTAAGGGATGAAGTCCTGACGCGCGTGTGTGCGTGCGATATGGTCAGTACGTAGGCGGAGGCCTAGTTTAGTCTAAATCCGCTGAAAACAGCTTCAAAATCGCACGTCTAGAAGTGAAGATATCGACGTTTGTGTTTTTGACTCGATCCCTAAGGTGGATTTCGGGTACCAGCAGCAATGTATGAAAAAACTATTTTTTAAAAATTTGAATGTTTTATTCGAGCTAGGGGCGCGGTTGAGGGGTCCAGAGACGCGTCTCCGCGCGGGCTAGCTGAATATGGAATAAAACAGGGTAGGTGCCGAACAAAAATTTTGAGTTTTGGTCAAAAAACCAGTTTTTGAACCAAAAAATTTTGATTTTCACCCCACAACCTGGAGACCGGGACACGGATCGCGAACCAGAATTCAGGGATGAAGGGTGAGTACTATTTATACTATAAACTGAAACTATTTTTGCAAAAAATTTGGAAAAAACACTAAATTTTGAGAATTTACTTTGAAAAAATCGAAAAATTCCTAAGTGTGGTAAGGGATGAAGTCCTGACGCGCGTGTGTGCGTGCGATATGGTCAGTACGTAGGCGGAGGCCTAGTTTAGTCTAAATCCGCTGAAAACAGCTTCAAAATCGCACGTCTAGAAGTGAAGATATCGACGTTTGTGTTTTTGACTCGATCCCTAAGGTGGATTTCGGGTACCAGCAGCAATGTATGAAAAAACTATTTTTTAAAAATTTGAATGTTTTATTCGAGCTAGGGGCGCGGTTGAGGGGTCCAGAGACGCGTCTCCGCGCGGGCTAGCTGAATATGGAATAAAACAGGGTAGGTGCCGAACAAAAATTTTGAGTTTTGGTCAAAAAACCAGTTTTTGAACCAAAAAATTTTGATTTTCACCCCACAACCTGGAGACCGGGACACGGATCGCGAACCAGAATTCAGGGATGAAGGGTGAGTACTATTTATACTATAAACTGAAACTATTTTTGCAAAAAATTTGGAAAAAACACTAAATTTTGAGAATTTACTTTGAAAAAATCGAAAAATTCCTAAGTGTGGTAAGGGATGAAGTCCTGACGCGCGTGTGTGCGTGCGATATGGTCAGTACGTAGGCGGAGGCCTAGTTTAGTCTAAATCCGCTGAAAACAGCTTCAAAATCGCACGTCTAGAAGTGAAGATATCGACGTTTGTGTTTTTGACTCGATCCCTAAGGTGGATTTCGGGTACCAGCAGCAATGTATGAAAAAACTATTTTTTAAAAATTTGAATGTTTTATTCGAGCTAGGGGCGCGGTTGAGGGGTCCAGAGACGCGTCTCCGCGCGGGCTAGCTGAATATGGAATAAAACAGGGTAGGTGCCGAACAAAAATTTTGAGTTTTGGTCAAAAAACCAGTTTTTGAACCAAAAAATTTTGATTTTCACCCCACAACCTGGAGACCGGGACACGGATCGCGAACCAGAATTCAGGGATGAAGGGTGAGTACTATTTATACTATAAACTGAAACTATTTTTGCAAAAAATTTGGAAAAAACACTAAATTTTGAGAATTTACTTTGAAAAAATCGAAAAATTCCTAAGTGTGGTAAGGGATGAAGTCCTGACGCGCGTGTGTGCGTGCGATATGGTCAGTACGTAGGCGGAGGCCTAGTTTAGTCTAAATCCGCTGAAAACAGCTTCAAAATCGCACGTCTAGAAGTGAAGATATCGACGTTTGTGTTTTTGACTCGATCCCTAAGGTGGATTTCGGGTACCAGCAGCAATGTATGAAAAAACTATTTTTTAAAAATTTGAATGTTTTATTCGAGCTAGGGGCGCGGTTGAGGGGTCCAGAGACGCGTCTCCGCGCGGGCTAGCTGAATATGGAATAAAACAGGGTAGGTGCCGAACAAAAATTTTGAGTTTTGGTCAAAAAACCAGTTTTTGAACCAAAAAATTTTGATTTTCACCCCACAACCTGGAGACCGGGACACGGATCGCGAACCAGAATTCAGGGATGAAGGGTGAGTACTATTTATACTATAAACTGAAACTATTTTTGCAAAAAATTTGGAAAAAACACTAAATTTTGAGAATTTACTTTGAAAAAATCGAAAAATTCCTAAGTGTGGTAAGGGATGAAGTCCTGACGCGCGTGTGTGCGTGCGATATGGTCAGTACGTAGGCGGAGGCCTAGTTTAGTCTAAATCCGCTGAAAACAGCTTCAAAATCGCACGTCTAGAAGTGAAGATATCGACGTTTGTGTTTTTGACTCGATCCCTAAGGTGGATTTCGGGTACCAGCAGCAATGTATGAAAAAACTATTTTTTAAAAATTTGAATGTTTTATTCGAGCTAGGGGCGCGGTTGAGGGGTCCAGAGACGCGTCTCCGCGCGGGCTAGCTGAATATGGAATAAAACAGGGTAGGTGCCGAACAAAAATTTTGAGTTTTGGTCAAAAAACCAGTTTTTGAACCAAAAAATTTTGATTTTCACCCCACAACCTGGAGACCGGGACACGGATCGCGAACCAGAATTCAGGGATGAAGGGTGAGTACTATTTATACTATAAACTGAAACTATTTTTGCAAAAAATTTGGAAAAAACACTAAATTTTGAGAATTTACTTTGAAAAAATCGAAAAATTCCTAAGTGTGGTAAGGGATGAAGTCCTGACGCGCGTGTGTGCGTGCGATATGGTCAGTACGTAGGCGGAGGCCTAGTTTAGTCTAAATCCGCTGAAAACAGCTTCAAAATCGCACGTCTAGAAGTGAAGATATCGACGTTTGTGTTTTTGACTCGATCCCTAAGGTGGATTTCGGGTACCAGCAGCAATGTATGAAAAAACTATTTTTTAAAAATTTGAATGTTTTATTCGAGCTAGGGGCGCGGTTGAGGGGTCCAGAGACGCGTCTCCGCGCGGGCTAGCTGAATATGGAATAAAACAGGGTAGGTGCCGAACAAAAATTTTGAGTTTTGGTCAAAAAACCAGTTTTTGAACCAAAAAATTTTGATTTTCACCCCACAACCTGGAGACCGGGACACGGATCGCGAACCAGAATTCAGGGATGAAGGGTGAGTACTATTTATACTATAAACTGAAACTATTTTTGCAAAAAATTTGGAAAAAACACTAAATTTTGAGAATTTACTTTGAAAAAATCGAAAAATTCCTAAGTGTGGTAAGGGATGAAGTCCTGACGCGCGTGTGTGCGTGCGATATGGTCAGTACGTAGGCGGAGGCCTAGTTTAGTCTAAATCCGCTGAAAACAGCTTCAAAATCGCACGTCTAGAAGTGAAGATATCGACGTTTGTGTTTTTGACTCGATCCCTAAGGTGGATTTCGGGTACCAGCAGCAATGTATGAAAAAACTATTTTTTAAAAATTTGAATGTTTTATTCGAGCTAGGGGCGCGGTTGAGGGGTCCAGAGACGCGTCTCCGCGCGGGCTAGCTGAATATGGAATAAAACAGGGTAGGTGCCGAACAAAAATTTTGAGTTTTGGTCAAAAAACCAGTTTTTGAACCAAAAAATTTTGATTTTCACCCCACAACCTGGAGACCGGGACACGGATCGCGAACCAGAATTCAGGGATGAAGGGTGAGTACTATTTATACTATAAACTGAAACTATTTTTGCAAAAAATTTGGAAAAAACACTAAATTTTGAGAATTTACTTTGAAAAAATCGAAAAATTCCTAAGTGTGGTAAGGGATGAAGTCCTGACGCGCGTGTGTGCGTGCGATATGGTCAGTACGTAGGCGGAGGCCTAGTTTAGTCTAAATCCGCTGAAAACAGCTTCAAAATCGCACGTCTAGAAGTGAAGATATCGACGTTTGTGTTTTTGACTCGATCCCTAAGGTGGATTTCGGGTACCAGCAGCAATGTATGAAAAAACTATTTTTTAAAAATTTGAATGTTTTATTCGAGCTAGGGGCGCGGTTGAGGGGTCCAGAGACGCGTCTCCGCGCGGGCTAGCTGAATATGGAATAAAACAGGGTAGGTGCCGAACAAAAATTTTGAGTTTTGGTCAAAAAACCAGTTTTTGAACCAAAAAATTTTGATTTTCACCCCACAACCTGGAGACCGGGACACGGATCGCGAACCAGAATTCAGGGATGAAGGGTGAGTACTATTTATACTATAAACTGAAACTATTTTTGCAAAAAATTTGGAAAAAACACTAAATTTTGAGAATTTACTTTGAAAAAATCGAAAAATTCCTAAGTGTGGTAAGGGATGAAGTCCTGACGCGCGTGTGTGCGTGCGATATGGTCAGTACGTAGGCGGAGGCCTAGTTTAGTCTAAATCCGCTGAAAACAGCTTCAAAATCGCACGTCTAGAAGTGAAGATATCGACGTTTGTGTTTTTGACTCGATCCCTAAGGTGGATTTCGGGTACCAGCAGCAATGTATGAAAAAACTATTTTTTAAAAATTTGAATGTTTTATTCGAGCTAGGGGCGCGGTTGAGGGGTCCAGAGACGCGTCTCCGCGCGGGCTAGCTGAATATGGAATAAAACAGGGTAGGTGCCGAACAAAAATTTTGAGTTTTGGTCAAAAAACCAGTTTTTGAACCAAAAAATTTTGATTTTCACCCCACAACCTGGAGACCGGGACACGGATCGCGAACCAGAATTCAGGGATGAAGGGTGAGTACTATTTATACTATAAACTGAAACTATTTTTGCAAAAAATTTGGAAAAAACACTAAATTTTGAGAATTTACTTTGAAAAAATCGAAAAATTCCTAAGTGTGGTAAGGGATGAAGTCCTGACGCGCGTGTGTGCGTGCGATATGGTCAGTACGTAGGCGGAGGCCTAGTTTAGTCTAAATCCGCTGAAAACAGCTTCAAAATCGCACGTCTAGAAGTGAAGATATCGACGTTTGTGTTTTTGACTCGATCCCTAAGGTGGATTTCGGGTACCAGCAGCAATGTATGAAAAAACTATTTTTTAAAAATTTGAATGTTTTATTCGAGCTAGGGGCGCGGTTGAGGGGTCCAGAGACGCGTCTCCGCGCGGGCTAGCTGAATATGGAATAAAACAGGGTAGGTGCCGAACAAAAATTTTGAGTTTTGGTCAAAAAACCAGTTTTTGAACCAAAAAATTTTGATTTTCACCCCACAACCTGGAGACCGGGACACGGATCGCGAACCAGAATTCAGGGATGAAGGGTGAGTACTATTTATACTATAAACTGAAACTATTTTTGCAAAAAATTTGGAAAAAACACTAAATTTTGAGAATTTACTTTGAAAAATCGAAAAATTCCTAAGTGTGGTAAGGGATGAAGTCCTGACGCGCGTGTGTGCGTGCGATATGGTCAGTACGTAGGCGGAGGCCTAGTTTAGTCTAAATCCGCTGAAAACAGCTTCAAAATCGCACGTCTAGAAGTGAAGATATCGACGTTTGTGTTTTTGACTCGATCCCTAAGGTGGATTTCGGGTACCAGCAGCAATGTATGAAAAAACTATTTTTTAAAAATTTGAATGTTTTATTCGAGCTAGGGGCGCGGTTGAGGGGTCCAGAGACGCGTCTCCGCGCGGGCTAGCTGAATATGGAATAAACAGGGTAGGTGCCGAACAAAAATTTTGAGTTTTGGTCAAAAAACCAGTTTTTGAACCAAAAAATTTTGATTTTCCACCCCACAACCTGGAGACCGGGACACGGATCGCGAACCAGAATTCAGGGATGAAGGGTGAGTACTATTTATACTATAAACTGAAACTATTTTTGCAAAAAATTTGGAAAAAACACTAAATTTTGAGAATTTACTTTGAAAAAATCGAAAAATTCCTAAGTGTGGTAAGGGATGAAGTCCTGACGCGCGTGTGTGCGTGCGATATGGTCAGTACGTAGGCGGAGGCCTAGTTTAGTCTAAATCCGCTGAAAACAGCTTCAAAATCGCACGTCTAGAGTGAAGATATCGACGTTTGTGTTTTTGACTCGATCCCTAAGGTGGATTTCGGGTACCAGCAGCAATGTATGAAAAAACTATTTTTTAAAAAATTTGAATGTTTTATTCGAGCTAGGGGCGCGGTTGAGGGGTCCAGAGACGCGTCTCCGCGCGGGCTAGCTGAATATGGAATAAAACAGGGTAGGTGCCG